>CM045999.1:71252988-72502988 GCA_025175895.1 Wurfbainia villosa | reverse complement strand
CATTTTAAAATCATTTTCTCATATATGCTCGTTTTATATTTCTAAGATTGATCATGATGTCTTTGAATTTGCATTCCATTTTGGATTCGAATAAATTGACTTGGCCGAACTTCTTGGACTGGCTTAAAAACTTGAGAATTGTTCTCAAGGTGAAAAGCTTGTATATGTCCTCGAAGCGCCTCTTCCCGCCTATCCTAGTGACGATGCAACTCCGGACTAATTGTTGGTCTATCAGAAACATGTGACTGATTCTGAACTGACAAGTTGCATCATGCTAGCCACGATGGAACCCAAGCTACGAAAGCAGAATGAGCATATGGATGCTCATATCGTAGTCCTTCATCTTTATGAGTTGTTTGATAAGCAAGTGAGATTCGAAAGGTTCGAAGTCTCCATGCTCCTCTTCACCTCTGAGATGCAAGGCGGTTCATCTGTGATACTGCTCAACATGCTGAAGACTGTGGAGCCTTCTGAGAAGCATGAGTAGGGGACAGTGTTGTTAGTTGATTCCTCGAAGAAAGGTTCTAAGAGGGAGTCAAAGGAACAACAAAAGGGGAAGAAGAAAAAGGCTAAAAAGGCAGAACTAGCTCAAAAGGGCACTTGCCATCATTATGGCAAGGAGGGCTATTGGCGAAGAAATTGCAAGATTTATCTTGAGTCCGTGAAGAAGGATAAGGCATCGGATGCCCCAACTTCTTCAGAAATCTTTTTTATTGATTGTCATTCTATTTCCTTAGACACTTGGGTACTGGATAATGGGTGTGGCTCACATATATGTAATGACATACATGGGCTAAGGAATATAAGAAGACTCGTCAAGGGAGAGTCAAATTTACGTGTTGGGAATGGAGCAAAGGTTGCTGCACTCGCCATCGGAACGTATTTGTTGAAACTCCCTGCAGGACTTGTCTTAGAACTGGACAATTGCTTTTATATTCCTTCGTTGATAAAGAACATCATTTCTATTTCTTGTTTAAATAGAAATGGTTTCCATTTGACGTTTAGTAACAATTGTTGTTACATAACTTTGAATGAGGTTCTTTATGGGACTGGAACTTTAAGCAATGGTGTTTATACGTTGGACGTATCCAGTGACATTTGCAATATCGAAGCGAGCAACAAGCGTGCTCGAAAGGATAATCAAATAGACTCCTACATGTGGCATTGTCGTCTTGGCCATGTAAGCAAGAAACGCATGTCCGAATTACACCGATGTGGAATTCTGGAATCGTTTGAATTGGATTCATACGATACATGCGAATCATGCTTAAAAGGCAAGATGACTAAGTTACCTTTTACGGGAAAAGGTGAACGAGTGGGAGAGTTGCTAGGCCTAATACATAGTGATGTATATGGACCTATGTCAACTCAATCTTTAGGAGGCTATAGCTACTTCATTACCTTCACCGATGATCACTCACGGTTTGGGGATGTGTTCTTGATGAAACACAAGTCTGAAGCCTTTGAAAGGTTCAAAGAATTCAGAAATGAAGTAGAGAAACAACATGACAAGAGTATTAAAATACTTCGATCGGATCGAGGTGGTGAATACTTGAGTCAGGAGTTTCTTGATTATCTAAGAGACAATGGCATATTGTCTCAATGAACTCCGCCATATACACCACAGCATAATGGTGTATCTGAGAGGCATAAACCGAACCTTGTTGGACATGGTCAGGTCAATGATGAATCATGCAACTCTTCCCAAGTCATTTTGGGGCATAGCTTTACTTGTTAAATGTAATGCCTACTAAGGTAGTCTCAACTACTCCATATGAGATATGGAATAGTAAGAAACCTCATGTATCTTACTTGAAGATATGGAGTTGTCCCGCTTATGTGAAGGGACGATGACGATACAAATTGATGCTAAGTCTGATAAATGTCTATTTATTGGATACCCTAAGGAAACAAGGGGTTACCAATTCTATCATCCTGTGGAACAAAAGGTGTTTGTTTCAAGGCATGCTGTGTTTCTAGAGAAAGAGTTTCTCTTGCAAGAAAAACAGTGAGAGTGTTGTCGAGCTTGAGGAGGCTCGAGAGACTCAAATAGACATCGATGAGATACCTGGTGAAGCACAACAGCCGACAACTCATAGTGATGAGTAATCGGTTGGACCTATTGTAACACCACATCTTCGTGAGATCCGTAGAACACGCAATATTCCCGAGAGATATGGATTTCGTAAGTGAATCGAACGACGCGTGTTACTCATTGATGATGAGGAGCCTACCAGCTTATGAAGAAGTGCTGACAAGTTCAGAAAGGGATAAGTGGCTTGGTGCCATGAAGTCGGAAATGGATTCCATGTATGAAAACCAAGTTTGGAACTTGGTTGACCCACCGGAAGGCATAAAGCCTATAGGGTGCAAGTGGGTTTTCAAGAAGAAAATCGACATGGATGGTAATGTGATTACCTATAAGACTAGATTGGTGGCGAAAGGATATCGTCAAAAACAAGGCGTTGATTATGATGAAACCTATTCGCCTGTAGCTATGCTTAAATCCATTCGGATGCTCTTGGCCATAGCGGCTCATTATGATTATGAGATATGGCAGATGGATGTGAAAACAACTTTCCTTAATGGAAACCTGCTCGAAGACGTGTATATGATACAGCATGAGGGTTTCACATCGGTTGATAAAACCAAGGTATGCAAATTGCGACGGTCCATTTATGGATTGAAGCAAGCATCCAGGAGCTGGAATATCCGTTTTGATGAGACCATCAAAAAGTTTGATTTCTCACAAAATCCAGACGAACCTTGTGTGTACAAGAAGGTTAGTGGGAGTGCAGTCATGTTGCTAGTATTATATGTTGATGACATATTACTTATAGGAAACGATGTTTCAATCTTACAGTCAGTTAAGGTTTGGTTATCCAAGACATTCTCAATGAAAGACCTAGGAGAAGCAACCTACATTCTCGGGATTAAGATCTATAGAGATAGATCGAAACGGTTGCTTGGTCTTTCGCAGTCTACATATATAGACCGAGTGCTAAAGAGATTTAGCATGTCAGAATCCAAGAAAGGTTTCCTACCCATCAGGCATGGGGTACACCTTTCGAAGTCTATGTGTCCGCGCACAGAAGACTAGAGGATTTGCATGAGTAAGATTCCCTATGCATCCGCAATAGAATCTATCATGTATGCTATGTTATGTACGAGGCCCGATGTATCGTATGCTCTGAGTGTCACGAGCAGATACCAGTCTGATCCAGGAATGGATCATTGGGTGGTTGTTAAGACGATCCTTAAGTACTTAAGAAGAACTAAGGATGTGTTCCTAATATATGGAGAAGGGTACATGGTGATACGTGGGTATACGGATGTCAGATCCAGATAGACAAGGATGATTCCATGTCTTAGTCTGGGTATGTATTCACCTGGAATGGAGGCGCAATAACTTGGAAAGGTTCCAAGCTTGACACTATAGCGGATTCTGCCATTAAGGCAGAATACATTGCAGCTTTGGAAGCAGCAAAGGAAGCGGTTTGGATCAAAAAGTTCATCTCTGAACTTGATGTGGTCTCATCAATGATCCAAACATGTGCTTCGCCGCTATCATCTTATCAGAGAGATCATCAGTAGGAACGAAATACAAATTGAGAAAATTCCCACTGAAAGGAACTTAGCGGATCCTTTGACTAAAGCATTACCTCAAAGTAAGTTTGAGGGTCATGTTAGAGCTTATGGTATTGGATACCATAGCGATTGGCATTAGGCCAAGTGGGAGTCTGTTAGTAATATATGAGAGATGTCCTAAGGCAATTGCCTTATGTATGAACCATTTATATGATAAATAAAGATTCACTATTTGAGTTTACATATTTTCATATATTTGATTGGATCTTAAACTCATTTACTGAATGTCCACGATATGATTCACAGCATGAGAGAATTTGTGATTGGATCACAACTAGTGAGTATCTCTACATGTGTAATTGTGACGTATTGGAATTATCCCTAGTCGATGAATTAATGGATTTGGACACCATCTATTCTGTCAAGACTAGCACGAGGTATACTCCTTGGTGTATCCAAGTAGCTGATTCTCACTGGCTGGAGACATTGTGATGTCCGGAGTTAATCGTGGATGCTAGTTATGGTAACTAGTTCATTGGAGTGACTAACCGTAAGACTTCATATGGTTCTCTGCATATATAGATATGTCAATGAAGTTCTTACTGTGGCTTAAGTGCGATGTTCCTTAGACTTGCGGTATTCAAGTCATCTTGATCATAGAGACTTATGCTTTGACATCTTAAGCAAACATCTCTAAGGAGATGTGGACCCGGGATGATTGGGTATAAGTCGAAGTGATCGAAGGTGTTTGAATAGCCTATAAAGGATTCACCACTCCTTGCGAGGAGATGTATACCCATGGCCTCTCGGATTGTTACTAAAGTCTTTGGCCAAAGCATTACATGTTTAGAGTAAGGTACTCTTCGATACATGTGGAGTAACTAGAATCCGTAGGACGAGGAAATGATACTTGGGCTAGGTGTGACGTAGTCAGCCTAGTGGGGACTTACACAATAGACCATGTCCTGAACCAAGTGGGTATAAGATGAGTGAAGGGAATGGGGCACGAATCATTCGAGCTGCTGAAGGGTTTCAGAAATAGTTCTGGATCAACCGTTGATCTTTTCGGTTAATTGGGGATCATGATGTACTACTAGGTGCCACTCATGATCGTTCTATAATTAATGGTTAATTATAGATGGCCAACATAAACCGAAAACCTATTTGGTCACACGCACAACAAGCGTAATCCAATGGATTTAAAACGAGCTTGAGAATGGAATTCTCAGACCGAGAGAAACTAGGTTTGGTTGGACCAAACATAAAGCGAGCATGAAATCATTTCAGTCGCAATGGAAGCGTGGATGGGCCGAGTCTTATGAAGACGTAATGGATGAACCAAAATGGTTTGGTTCTAATCCAATGGAGGAGAATAAACCAAAGGGTTTGGTTTATTTTAAACGAATGAACCAAAAGTTGGTTCGGTTCATTTTAACTTAAAATAAACCATCATGGTTTGGTTTATTTTAACTTATCTTAATGGAGCGGGTTAACGGGCCTAATGGTTATGATCCAATAACCATTAAGAGAATTAGTTCTCTATAAAAGAGGGCTTAAGGGATAATTAAGCCTTAATCCAAAACCCCTAGGTAAAAGTTGCCGCCCACCTCCTTATTGGAGTTTTCGGTGCCAACCTCTTGCCGCCGCCCATAGCTCATCTAACCGGTGTCCAGAAGGTAGCTTCCTTCCCCCTCGCCGGCGTCGAGATGCTGCCGGTTAGTGCTCCGGAGATCTCCTTCATGTTTGGCATCAAGGTGAGCTCTATCTTCCTTGGTTGGCCGGCGCCTATCACCTCCACCAAAGCTGTCCAGTTTTCTGGACAGCTTGTTCTCCTCTCGTCGGAGCGTCGTTTGGACGACGGTTAGAGCTCCGACAGCGGCTAACTTACCGGGAATTCAATCTCCGGTAATCCTCTGAGGTGGAGGACGAAGGATTCGTCAATTGGTTGACGAATACCTCTCCGGAGAAGCGAGTTTTGAGAACTCGTATTAGGATCCGAATTTGGATTCGGATCATGATCATCTCTCGATCACGTCGTCTTCAACACGAGGCTAGTAACCCGTACGAAGACGAAGCTCGTGTCTTAGCGAAGTCATCCCGAGGAACTCGGCGTGGATACGGATAGAGACGATTCTAGCAAGGATCGTTCCGGTTGATGCTGTTCCCGTTACACATCATACGAAAGGTATAACGTAGATAAATTTCCTTTTATTGCAAATTTAAATTTACGGTTATGTCTACACTTGTTGTAATATGCATGCGTGTGTTGTGTGTGTTGTAATAAATGTAGATTTATTATTTTTATTGCTTCCGCTGTGTTCATGTTTACGAAACGTGATCGAACACACACACACCGCGGTGCCGGAAACCCAACAGCATAGCATACATAAGGCTTCCTACTGCCGAAGCATAAGGAACCACCTTCATGTCCTCTATCTCCTTTGATGTTTTGGGACACATCTCTTTAGATAAAGGAAATCCATGCCTAAAAGGTAGAAAACCTTTCTTGGAGTTCTGCATGCTAAAACGAGCAAGGATAGTGTCAATGTATGAAGCTTGAGATAAGCACAACATCCTTTTCTTGCGATCCCTTATTACCTTGATCCCAAGGATGTGTTCCACTTCTCCCAAGTTCTTCATGTCAAACTGTTTGGACAACCATACCCTTACGTCTGATAACACTTTGATAATGTTGTCAACTAACAAAATGTCATCTACATATAGTACAAGAAACACCACTACGTTTCCGTCAAACCATTTGTATATACAAGGCTCATCCGGACTTTGAATAAATCCATATGACTGGATTACCTCATCAAAGCGGATGTTCCAAGATCTAGAAGCTTGCTTCAATCCATAAATGGACCGATTAAGCTTACAAACAAGATGCTCTTTACCTTTAGCAATGAATCCCTCTGGCTGCCGCATATAGATGTTCTCCTCAAGACTTCCTTTAAGGAAAGTTGTCTTGACATCCATCTGCCAAATCTCATAATCCATATGAGCAGCTATAGATAAGAGAATCTGGATAGACTTAAGCATGGCTACCGGTGAAAAGGTCTCCTCATAATCGATACCCTCTTTCTGAGTATACCCTTTCGCAACAAGCCTAGCTTTGAAGGTCTCAACCTTCCTGTCTACTCCTCTCTTTCTCTTGTAGATCCACTTGCATCCAATGGTTTTTACACCATCGGGTGGTTCTACTAGCTCCCAGACCGGATTAGAATCCATAGATTCTATCTCTGAATTCATCGCTCTTTGCCAAGATACCGCATCTCTATCTTGGATTGCCTCGTCATATGTCCAGGGATCAGGTTCATGTTCACCAGGGACTAAGTCCGAAGACTCTCCCAAAAACATGAATCTCTCGGGTTGTCTAACAACCCTCCCACTACGACGTGGTGCCTCCTGTGTATGCTCTGTGACACGCGGTGCAGTGACTTGTGGTGTCTCATCTTGTACCGGTGGTACTGAAGTCGGGACTTCCCCTGTCAACTCCTCAAGAACAATCCTACTCTTGGGCTTGTGGTTCATTACATAATCCTCCTATAGAAATCTGGCGTTTGTGCTAACGATCACCCTCTGATCTCTAGGATTATAAAACAAACCACCTTTCGTTCCCTTAGGGTAGCCAACAAACATGCACACTTCTGTACCAGGTTCCAACTTACCAGCATCAGCCTTCAGCACATGTGCTGGACTCCCCCATATCTGAATATGTCTCAGACTAGGATTTCGCCCAGTCCACAATTCTACATTGGTAGAAGGTACTGATTTGGATGGAACCAAGTTTAGAGTATACATTGTTGTATCCTGCACATACCCCTAGAACGAAATAGGTAACTCAGAATAACTCATCATCGATCTGACCATCTCCATAAGAGTCCTATTCTTTCGCTCCGCTACACCATTCTGCTGGGGTGTGCCAGGTGCAGACAATTGGGATTGAATCCCAGCCTCTGATAAGTAATTCCTAAACTCTCCCAAGAGGTATTCACCACCATGATCAGATCGTAGGGTCTTGATACTCTTACCTTGACGGTTCTCCACATCAGCCTTGAATTCTTTGAACCTGTCAAAGCATTCAGACTTGCGGCGCATCAAGTAAATGTATCCATATCTTGAATAATCATCTATAAAAGAGACGAAATACTCAAAACCACCTCTAGCCTGGATAGACATAGGACCGCACAAATCAGAATGAACCAATTCTAACACATCTTTGGCCCTATACCCCTTGGCCTTGAAAGGCCTCTTGGTCATTTTACCTTCTAAGCAAGATTCGCAGGTTGGAAGATCCTCCACCACTAATGAACCCAAAGGTCCATCAGCTATCAACCTTTGAATTCTGCTTAGGTTAATATGACCAAGCCTTAGATGCCAAAGATATGTTTGGTTTATTTGCGAAGGTTCTTTTCTCTTATTAGACTTAGAAGATGAGTTATTTATTTCTATATGCATCGTGGGAGTTTTCGGTTCAAGAGTATATAAATTGCCAACCAATGTACCAGAACAGATAATCTCCCTATTCCTTTTTATAACCACTTTATCATTAAAAGAAACAGAATATCCATCCATAAATAATTTAGAAACTGAAATTAAATTCTTTCTAAAAGTAGGTACATAAAGACAATTTTTCAAAACCAAAACTTTATTCCTATCAAAAGATAAATAAACGTCTCCCACTGCAATAGCCGCCCCCTTTGAAGCATTGCCCATGAAGACGGTAATCTCTCCCTCAGCTAGTCGTCGGGTTTCCTGGAACCCCTGCAAAGTATTGCATACATGATCAGTGGCTCCTGTATCTACACACCAGGCACTGGTAGATAACACCGCTAAACATGTTTCAACAACTAAACAAGAAGATATACCTTTGTTCTTTCGGCGAGGACAGTCCGCCTTCCAATGTCCAGTCTGCTTGCAAGTGAAGCACTTGTCTTTCGGCTTCTTCACTCCTGCCTGAGGTCCCATTGCCACTTTCTTCGCTCCACCTTTTTTCTTCTTCTTCTTACCTTTCGGTTTAGAGGAAGAAACCTTCTGAGCGACCATGGCTTGAGCACTTAGACGAAAAAGTCCCTCTGCCGCCTGGAGTTCTGTCAGAAGCTCCGCCAACGAATACAACCTCTTGTTCATGTTGTAGTTAAGGCGGAACTGCTAAAAACTCCTAGGCAGAGACTAGAGAATGATATTGACCTGGGTTTCCCCATCGATCTCAGCTCCTAGGACTTCCATCTCATTAAGATGAGCCATCATCTTGAGAACATGATCCCTAACGGGTGTTCCCTCTATCATGGTGGTCGTCATCAAGTTTCTCATCGCCTCCTACCTAGCCGCCCTACTCTGATGTCCGAAAAGTTCCTTGAGATTTACCATCATGTCATAAGCTGTGGCCATGGCCTGATGATGATGTTGCAGCACATTTGACATAGATGCCAAAATGTAACACCGTGCCATCTCATCTGCCTTGATCCATTTCGTATAACTATATCTTTCCTTTTCATCAGAGTCATTGGTGGGCTTAGGAGGACAGACCTCGAAGAGTACAAATTTGTACTCCTCCGCAGTTAAGACAATATCCAGATTTCTTTTCCAATCAATGTAGTTTGGTCAAGTAAGTTTGTTTTCTTTTAAAATCACAACAAGTGGGTTGAAAGCCATTTGAAAATCCTAAAAATCACAATGATCAAAATATTAGATTTCAAATATTATTGATTGCTCAAAACAATAAAATTCCGAAATCAACCAACACCTCAAATCATCGAGAATTTCGTATGCCACGCTGTGTGGACGTATACGAATTCTACATTTGTAAGAGGAGGTTTTACCCATTAATTTTATTATCTTGTCAACCTTACTTTTCGACAAATAAAATTAATAGTTGGTTCCTCTTTGGCCCTACAAATAAAAGCAGTGACTCCGATGGGGAGGATACTTTTAATTTGCATCTAAGTGTGCACCATTACACGATACTAAGGGAATTATTTCGGATTATGTGTCTTACCGCTGTGGAAGTACACATGCTCCTAGATAATTTCCTATAACCATTATTTGACCTAGTGATCCGCAAACAAACCCGTCCGCAGGGAGGAAGGCACTCAGAGCCGACACACAGGTTTGTTGCATCACATGTCAAATTGTAATGGAGGCCGCAGGAATTAATTAAAATGTCCCTCTCACACTTAGTAAATTAAAAATGAGGAATTTTAAAACATACACAACATGCATATAAAACAAATAAGCAATAAATATGGAAAAAACAGAATTTTTCCAACTATTATGGCATTGTCCTCCAATATGCATCCCGTCGTGTTGCCACCTCGTCCGCTCCATCTTTTCCCGTGCGCAAGTCACCAAAGAGATCTGAGCCGAGATTAAGCTTTTTTAATTTACATCCATCGATCCTATACTCCATGAAGGAGTGTACAAATAATCTAGATCAAAATTAAACTAAAAATGAGCGGCTAAATAATGCCGTATTTAATTACAAAAATTAAATACTAATCTAGCCTCGTCAACCCCGAGGATTCAAATAATAAATATTTACACATCCAATCACATACACACATATGACCATAATAGTCAGATCTTATGCCTGCAACCAAAGAGTTAAACTATGCATATCCTACTATTATCCGTCACATATAATATATGAAAAAGTGCATAAAAATTAACCGAATCCCAAACACACAAAACCGGAAACCGTGGCTCTGATACCACTTGTAGGGAGTTGCTTCGGAGGCTCATTGGCTCCCATGTCCCCGGATTAAAATTTTCACTAATGAAAGAATTAATCCGGATGGGATGAGTTTCCTTAGCACAACCAATTCGTCGTCGTGCTAACAACTTGAGTGATCGCTTGAACAAACTAGTTGTTCAAGCAACACAACTCTTCTAGTTGGTTAGCCGCGGAAGAGACGACGGACGGATCGCCGGTTTTTGTGTTTGTCTTCGGGGTCCATGATTATACAAAATATATCCATACGCACACATGTATAATCAACACATAAAAGAACATGCTTAGATCTGAAAATAAAGTTGTAAAACTTTATACCTTACGATCTTCTACCGTATGTCCTATCCTCCTCGTGGACGACGTGTGGACGAAGATCCTCCACGAGTAGAAGCCTTCTAGATCGCGTTCTTCGCTTCCTTGTCTGCTGCGAACAAAGAGAAGAACCAACAATACCTTTCCTTTCTAGAACCGGCCACCAAGCTAGGGAGTTTGATGGAATCGCCGGCCAAGGAACAATTGGATGAAGCGTCGGCCACCAATGCAATGTTGCCGCCAGCCACCAAGTGTTGGAGAGCCGCCGGCCACCAAGGAGCAAGGGAGGAGGAAGAAGAGAACCGGCCAAGGATGAGAAGAGGAAGATGGGCGCCGGCCAAAACCCTAGGGAGAACAAACTTGCCGCCCAACTTCTAGCCGCCCAAAACCCTAGCCGCCCACTTTTTGAAGAGCCAAACCCTAATTTTCCAATCTCTTCTTGCCGCCCAAGCCTAAGCCTCTATTTATAGAATAGGGCTTAAGCCTCCTTTAATCTCCACCATCGGATCTAGGGATTTAAACTCCACCGTCGGATCCAAGGTTTTATCCCAACCGTCGGATCTAGGGTTTCATCCCAACCGTCGAATCTAGGATTTCATCCCAACCGTCGGATCTAGGGTTTCATCCCAACCGTCGATTCTAGAATTTCATCCTAACCGTCGGATCTAGGGTTTCATCCCAACCGTCGATTCTAGGATTTCATCCTAACCATCAGATCTAGGGATTTAATCCCAACCGTTGGTTCTAGGGTTTCAACTCAACCATCGGATCTAGGGATTCATCCCAACCGTCGATTCTAGGATTTCATCCTAACCATCGTATCTAGGGATTTAATCCCAACCGTTGGTTCTAGGGTTTCATCCCAACAATCGGATCTAGGGATTCATCCCAACCGTCGGTTCTAGGTTTTGTTTTACATCCTTGGATCAAGACTTCACGAGGATTATATTAGGCTACGATAGGGACCATAAGGAGGAGTTGGATCTTGGCCACCCGATGGATCGGAACCACACAAACTTGATCCATCAATGATGTTCCATTCCACTAGAGGATCATCATTGAACTACCTCACCAACCCCCATAAATCAATATGGGCTCTATATATTATTTGTACATTCATCTCCCCGTGTTTAAGATATCGAATGTCTGTCAATTAATCGATTTACTGACCATCAATTAATTAACATCTAACTCCTCGAGTAGTACCACTCAACCTTATCATCATGTTGACTAAGTCAACCAGCTGGGTTTACATGATGAACCTTATGAGCTCCTCAAGGGGACATCATCAACCTAGTATATAGGACACGGTTTCCTCCTATAATCAACGACACACCATGTAAATAATATTATTTCCCAACTTACCGAGCATATTGATTTAATCCATCTAAATCTCACCCTCTGGTAAATCAAAGAAATAAATACTAAGTACATGTGCCCGTTATTATATCGGGATTAAGAGCATGTACAACATAATATCCGAGGTCCGATTCAATTATGTAGTAAGCAATAAATTGAATCAACTCTATGTCGGTCCTACTCAATACACCTAAGTGTACTAGTGTAACTCTATGTTCAAGACAAAACAATACCAAGCTACACTATAACCATGCCAATGGTTTGTCCAAAACCATCTTGGTTGTTAGTCTCTACTTATATTTTACAAGGGACTGATAACATGATCTTCTGTGCCACACCAAGCACCATGTTATCTACAATGTAAAATATTAGACAATATGCACACACATATAATAAATATATAAAGTGCAAACAATGATCATGTGATTCTTATTCCAAAATAAAATGTTCATACAAAAAGAGCTAGGCTTTCAGTATACATTCCAACAACCCTTAGGTCGACGGACCTAGTAACCTAGTAGGTTCGGGATTAGCTACCTCGGATCAATTTAGGATGCGCGCGAATGATGTATGTGGTACAATGTTGGGCCCAATATGTTGAGATTATGTTTAAGTGTATAAACTATATGTTTTCAAAGAGCATCCTGCATATACCATTTTATGTTCATCGAATTATCATGTTTAGAGAGAATGTACTATTGCGATGAAAATGCTAAGTTTATGTTCTTTTCCTAAATTGATCATGTCTCTACTTTAAATAAATGTTGTGCTCATATGTTGTTTAAACAAACATGTCATTACTTTACGTTTAATTCATGATGCATGTTTTTGTGAGTAGGAAAGGACCTTACTAAGCCTATGCACTTACAGTTTACTTTCCTTGTACTGCAGAAAAGGGCAAGGAATGGATAAATTAAAGGGAGCAGCAGGAAGGGCAAACATGTGTGTGGCAGTGGCATGGTAGACGAGATCATTTTTCATATACGGACTTATGCATGATTTTCAATTTATGTGTAAACTGTTAGGAGACGTTAATGCTTTCTATGGTTGTTACTCATGTTTATTTTTATGAACCTTGAAATGGTTAATACATGTTTAGTTAAATAAATTGCTAAGTCCTTTTGCCTTGATTAAATTGTTAGGTTGATTGGGTTAATGTAATTAGAGTTAAAAGTTGTACAATTTTTAAATGCTTCCGCTGTTATATGCATGAATGTATGATCGCGTAGTGCCGCCGCCCGTCTATAGGATGTGTGTTAGGAGGACGGGAAGGGCGGGCGTTACACTTGGAGAGAGTCCAACAACCCAAACACGAAAAAGAACTCTAGTTCAACCATATTAATGGAAGGCGTTAGCTCTAATATTTACACGAGGGATTTCAGGTTATTATAAGTCTCATCTATAAAAGGAAATAAACCTAAATATAGAAAAACCAAGGTCACATTAGGAAATAAATTTCCCGATGTGAATGTGAGTTTATGCTTAGGCTCTAACGATGCTGCCAACATCTTTGGTGTTTCCAAGTGCATCCTCGGTATTTCCTTTAAAGTTACAAACATATCCTATATGTAAAATCAAGCATACTCTAATCTATCATATAGAAAAAATGACACATGTATATTAAAACATCAAACATGCTTTAAATATTCTCCTACAACATGCAATCTATGTCAAACGAACAAGGTGGCTATGATACCACTTGTTGGAGATTTCGAGATCATGCAAAGCAGAATAAATGAAAAAAAATAATTTTTATTACATCCCAGACATCTCCTGGGGGCAGGAAATCTTGTTTTGGCATAATCACATAAAAAACACACAAGGAGAAGGAGAAGTTATACTTTCAGGATTCTTTTGAATCCGTCGAAACCACAAGCAAGACCACTTGCCTCTATCAGTATCCACATCAGGATCACCTGAGACAACTACTAGAGTAGCAAGTCTTTGTCTCAGATTGGTGCTAGCCAATCGGCGGAGACAAAGGAAGAGGAGAGAGGAGAGAACAACGACGACTACCAAGGGAGAAAACCAAAAACAAAAACCTTAGCCAAAGATTATCAAGGGATATATTTATATATATCTTGATTAGGTCATATTAGGAGGCTTAAACGGAACATATCTTACCATAATTATCCCATAATTAAGGTAAGAACAACCCAAAAGACTTCCATAAGAGAAATCTCCAAAATCGCCGGAGACGCGACACGGTCGTGTGGATTCACATGACATAACTGTGTGGATTCACATGGCTTGGCTGTGTAGATTCACATGGTCGTGTGAATTCACATGACCTGGCCGTGTGTCATTCTGGGTGCAGCCCAGTCTTTGGCTGTTTTGGGAAAGAGCCAAGCACGACCCGCGCCAGGTTAGGCATGGTCGTGTGAGGCTTTTTATGGTCCATTTTACTTTGTTTAAGTGTGATATAGCAATGCAAAATCCGACAAAGCCATAGAAGGTTCCATAGCCTCTGTTTCGCACCCCCTTGGTCTGGTCCAACCAGACATATGCTCTCTCAACGAGAATCTCATTCTCATACTTGTTTTATATCTCGAGATAACCCGTAGTGTGTGTGACCCAATAGGTTCTTGGTTATGTTGGCCATTCATAATTAACCCCTTAATTATGAATAGATCATGAGTGGCACCTAGCAGTATATCATGACCCCCAATTGATTGGAAAGTCTAAATGGACTTCAAAACATTTTCTGAACCCTTCAGTAGCTTTAGTTGTTTGTGCTTGGTTCCTTTCACTCATCCAATACCCACATGGTTTAGGACATGGTCTCTGTGTTCATCCCCACTAGGCTGACTATGTCACACCTAGACCAAGTTAATTTTCTTGTCCTGTGGATTCAAGTTACTCCTATATGTTCCCAAGAAAACAATCTTCTTAACATGTTTGCTCTTGCCAGAGACTTCTGAGTAACAATCCTGACAAGAGGCCAAGGGTACACATCTCCTTTATCAAGAGTGGTGAATCCTCTGTAGGTTATTCAAACACCTTCGATCACTTTGACTTATACTCAATCATCCCAGAGTTACACCTACTATATAGATGGTTGTGAAGAAGTCAAAGTACAAGTCGCCATGATCAAGGTGACTTGAATCCCTTAAGTCTAAGGAAGCTCGCACTCAAGCTGCAATGAAATCTTCAATGACATATAGAACCATATGAAGTCTCATAGCAGGCCTCTCTAATGAACTAGTTACCATAACTAGTATCCACATGTTCACTCTCAGCATCCCTATGCTTCCATTCAGTGAGTACCGAATGCTTGGATAACCAAGGAGCATAACATGTGCTAGTCTCACAGAAATGATGATGTCTAATCTCATCAATTAATCGACTGGGGATAGTTTCAATACTTTCATATTTACACATGATGAGATTCCTACTAATTGTGATCCAATCACATTTTCTCTAATGGTATGCATCATATTGTGGACTTCAGTATATGAGTTTAAGATCCAAACAAAGACATAGATAATGTATACTCAAATAGTGAATTTTATTAATTACTTCTAAGGCGATTGCCTTAGGGAACATCTCAATTACATCATTGTTGTCATATTTCATTCATCGTTGTTTTAAATTACCAATGCTATGGTATGTAGGTCTTTCGATGCTTAACCATGGAGGGTGTAGCTGAGTATAGATGTCGATTTGACTCGTGTCATTAGGAACAATCATCCAAGGTTAGATGATGTCTTTAATTTAGAGTTTGTGGTAGTATCAACTTACCTTTCATTGTATAACTATTATGGATCATACGTCTGTACATGGTAGTGTGGGTTGTCGATGGTGTGTCGTTACGGACTGGAAGTCCTAGCATGGTCGATGGTTAGTTGTATACGACTCTCTGAGGGATAGAGAGTGTGTTGTGGATGTATGTATGTGTGGTTGTGCATTCATTCTATTTGCATGCTTGTTGGCGACTTGGTCTCCCTTGTGGTTGAGAGGGTCATCAGTCATCCTACCTCCATAGTTACTCATGGTAGTAGTAATTGGTTTGAGGGCAGTTCATTTTTTGTGCCGCACTCGACCACTATTGACAGTGGTAGTTGGATTTGCGTGTAGTTATCCTGGGTGTGTGACACTCGACCACTTTTGGGTAGTGTCAGTCGGAGTGGCCAGCAACAGGGACCCCCATTGTGTAGCTTATAGCTATTTAGCTTATCACTACTTATTCATACTGCTCACTTGACCACTCGAGAGCAGTGGTTGTTGTTGAGTTGGAAAAGTTATCATGTCGTGCCACCAAGGCAACACTGGGGTCATGGTAGCGAGTGGGGTGCACAGGCATGACCATGCATTTGCATTGTCATGTGTGAGGGCATTTGCATATATATACATATGTATAATTTTATGTATATATATGTGTGTGAGTGTGAGCAGTATATATAGATACAGTCTATATATATATATGCTTATTGTGATGTTGCATTTGTTTGAGTTATGCTTGCTGCATATGTTTGTTCATCATTTTGCATATTCTATACTGTTGTGTGTGGAGTACAGTGTACGAGTTGGATTAGAATGTTGTACGCATTTGATCTGCATCATGTTGTGGTATAGTATGGACCAAGTTCGTTTATGTACTTGTTTATATGTTGTTCATATAGTAGTGTGTTGATTATAGATATAGTATTGTTGTTTTAAGTTGTATGTGTTATAGTGTGGTATATGTGTTCAGTGTGTATATGTTTTATTTTTGCAGATCCTCAGGCATGTCAGTACCTTACATTACGTTATGTACGGTTGATCAATTGGTTTTGTATATGCACTGATTAGTATTATACTGATAGTTGTATTGTTTCCTTTAAGACTGTATGTGTTGGGGTTGATCCGTGAGGGGAAACTTCGCTTCCCCTTCACCTCGGTTGCTTGACCATGGTGATCCCTTTGATGTCCCCGGATTAAAAATTTAATCTTAGACAAAAGGGATTCCCAAAGCAACCAAGTCATCGTCGTGCTATTCATTTAGAGAGGTCATTTGAACAATCTAGTTGTTCAAGCGACCATCCTCTATCCTACGAGTAGCCGCGGAATAGACGATGTCCGGATCGCCGGTTTTTGTGTTTGTACTCGGGATCCAAGTATTATTTAGCCTATTTACAGAAATATAACATGCTTATATTTTGAAAAACAAACACAAGCAATGAATAAAAGAGATAGAAGAATAGTTATACCTCTTGGTCTTCTAATGTATGACCCTCCTCCTTTTGGACGTCGTGTGGGCGACGATCCACCAAAAGTCGAAGCTCCTAGATCGCAAAACTTCCTTCCTTGCTTTCCCAAGCAAGAGGAAGAAGAGAAACAATGTTTTTCTCCTTCCAAAACTCAACCAACAAGGAATCAATCCCTTCCTTGCCGCCGGCCAAGTAAATGAAGGAGATGGTGGTGGGAAGCAACCAAGATACATAGGGAAACCCTATATCTTGTTTCCACCACCTAAGGAGAAGAAGAAGGAGGCTTTGGGCATCGGCCAAGGCTGGAAAAAAGCTGGGAGAAGCTGCTGGACGATGGCACAAAGAGGAAGAAGAAGAGAGAAAGAACCTTCCTTATTTTGTGCCACCCTAGCCTCAAAACCCTAACCCTAATTCCAATCCTATCTCAACTAGGATTGCCCTATTCTTGCCGCCCAAGCCTTGCTCCCTCTCTATATTGATCTTCACGCCAACCCCATGCCACCTTTTATAGAGTTTGGGGATAAGCCATGAATTAATCTCCTCCATTGGTTCTAGGGATTTAATCTCAACCGTCGGATCTAGAGATTTAATCTCAACCGTCGGATCTTAGAGATTTAATCTTTACCAATGGATCTTAGTGTTTTGTTTCTATCCATTGGATCTAAGCATCTTGAGGTGTTAATGGGCTACATTAGGGACCATGAGGAGGAGTTGGGTCTTGGTCACCCATGGATCAAGCCCACATAAAGTCCGATCCACTAATGATGGTCCAATCCACTAAAGGTCCATCATTGATCTACCTCACCAACCCCCATATGATAATATGGGCTCCATATATTATTTGTACATTTTCTCCCCATGTTTAAGATCTCGAATGTCCGTCAATTAATTAATTTACTGACCATTAATTAATCGACATCTAACTCCATGAGTAGTACCACTCAACCTTTTCATCATGCCGGACCAAGTCCACCTGCAGGGTTTACATGATGAACCTTATGAGCTCCTCAAGGGGACATCATCATCCTAATATATAGGACACGGTTTCCTCCTATAATCAACGGTACACCATATAAATAATATCATCTCCCAACTTACCGAGTCTATCGATTTAATCTATAAATCTCGCCCATTGGTAAATCAAAGAGATGAGTACCAAGTATATGTGCCCGTTATTATATCGGGATTAAGAGCATGTACTAAATAATATTCGAGGTCCGATTCGATTATGTAGTCGAATAAATCGAATCACCTCTATGTCGGTCCTGCTCAATACACACAAAGTGCACTAGTGTGATTCTATGGTCAAGACAAACCAATACCAAATCACACTACAACCATTCCGATGGTTTGTCCAAAGCCATCTCGGTTGTGAGCCTTTACTTATACTTTACAAGGAGCCGATAACATGATCTCCCGTGTGACACCACACACCATGTTATCTACAATGTAACGTATTAGACAATATGCATAAATATATGCAAACAATGATCATGTGATTCTTATTTCAAAATAAAGATGTTCATACAAAAGAGCTAGGCTTTCAGTATACATCCCAACAATCTCCCACTTATACTAAAAGACTATGCTGTCCTTATACTGCCATACATCTGATTCCCCTTCCCTCCACATGCCTATCAAAGCTCTCGCTAGAAGGGCCTTAGTGAAAGGGTCTACCAGGTCATCCTCTGATGCAATCTAGGCGACAACAACTTCTACCTCCTTTATGATTTCTCGTATCAGGTGGTACTTGCGCTCTATGTGTTTACTAGCCTTATGGGCTCGTGGTTCCTTCGAGTTTGCAACTGCACCACTATTATCACAATAAATTGTGATAGTTCTGGGCAAACCAGGAATCACATCCAAGTCCATCAGGAAGTTCCTGAGCCATACAGCTTCTTTGGCCGCCTCATAGGCTGCCACATACTCAGCTTCCATGGTGGAGTCCGCAACGCATTTCTGCTGGGCACTCCTCCATACAATGGCTCCACCTCCCAAAGTAAACACAAAACCTGAGGTAGACTTACTGTTATCCCTATCAGATTGGAAGTCGGAATCCGTGTAACCCACAGGGAGTAATTGGTCTGCCCGGTAAACCAGCATATAATCCCTAGTCCTTCTCAGGTACTTCAATATATGCTTTACTGCAGTCCAATGTCCCCTGTCTCGATTACTCGTGAGACCACGACCATGCCCACGGCAAAACAGATATCTGGTCTCGTACAGAGCATCGCATACATGAGGCTTCCTACTGCCGAAGGATAAGGAACCGCCTTCATCTCCTCTATCTCCTCAAATGATCTAGGACACATCTCCTTAGATAGAGGTACTCCATGCCTGAAAGGTAGAAAACCCTTCTTGGAGTTATGCATGCTAAAACGCTCCATAATCATGTCTATGTATGAAGCTTGGGATAAGCACAACAACCTTGATCCCAAGGTTGTGACCCACTTCTCTCAAGTCCTTCTAAACTATTTGGACAACCATACCCTTACGTCTGATAACACTCTGATATTGTTGCCAACTACCAAAATGTCATCTACGTATAGTACAAGAAATACCACTACGTTTCCGTCACATCTATTGTATACACAAGACTCATCCGGACTTTGAATAAATCCATAATTCTGGATTTACCTCATCAAAGCGGATGTTCCAAGACCTCAAAGCTTGCTTCAATCCATCAGCGGACCGATTAAGCTTACATACAATACGCTCTTTGCCTTTAGCAATGAATCCCTCTGGTCGCTTCATGTAGATGGATTCCTCAAGACTTCCACTAAGGAATGCTGTCTTGATATCCATCTGTCACACCTCATAATCCATATGAGTTGCTATGCATTAGAGCTTCCAGACCTGTCTTGAATCCATAGATTCAATCTCAGTATTCATTGCACTTTGCAAAGATGTTGTATTTATATCTTGGATTGCCTTGTCGTATGTCTAGGGATCAGGTTCATGTTTGCTAGGGACCAAATCAAAAGATTTGTCCAAAAACATGAATCTAAGAGGTTGTCTAACAACCCTCCCACTACGACGAGGTATCTTCTGTGTATTCTCTGTGACACGCGGTGCAGTGACATGTGGTATGTCCTTCTTGTACCGGTGGTACTAAAGAAGCGACTTCCCTTTTTAACTCCTCCAGAACAATTTTACCTTTGGGCTTGTCGCTTATCACATAGTCTTCCTCTAGAAATCTGGCATTCGTGTTAACGATCACCCTCTGATCTCTAGGACTATAAAACAAGTCAGAATAACTCATCATCGATCTAACCATCTCCATAAGAGTCCTATTCCTTCGCTCTGCTACACCGTTCTGCTGGGGTGTGCCAGGTGCAGTCAATTTGGATTGAATCCCAACCTCTGATAAGTAGTTCCTAAACTCTCCCAAGAGGTTGTCACCACCACGATCAGATCGTAGTGTCATCCACATCTTGAATAAGCATCTACAAAAGAGATGAAATATTCAAGATTACCTCTTGCTTAGATAGCCATAGGACCACACAAATCAGAATGAACCATTTCTAACACATCTTTGGCTCTATACCCCTTGGCATTAAAAAGGCCTCTTGGTCATCTTACCCTCCAAGCAAGATTCGTAGGTTGGGAGATCCTCCACCACTAATGAACCCAAAGGTCCATCAGCTATCAACCTTTGAATTCTGCTTAGGTTAATGTGACCAAGCCTAAGAAGCCAAAGATATGTTTGGTTCATCTTCGAAGGTTCTTTTCTCTTATTGGAATTAGAAGATGAGTTATTAACTTCAATTTGCATCGTGGGAGGTTTTGGTTCAAGTGTGTACAAATTTCCTATCAATGTACCCGAACAGATAATGTCCCTATTCCTTCTTATAACAACTCTGTCATTAAAAGAAATAGAATATCCATCCATAAACAATTTATAAACTTAAATTAAATTCTTTCTAAATAAGGGTACATAAAGGCAATTCTTAAGAACCAAAAGTTTATTTTTCTCAAAAGATAAATGAACGTCTCCCACTGCAACAGCCGCCACCTTTGTGGCATCGCCCAAGTACACGGTAATCTCCCCTTCAGCCAGTCGTCTGGTTTCCTGGAACCCCTGCAAAGTATTGCAGACATGATCAGTGGCTCCCGTATCTACACACCAGGTGCCGGTAGATAACACCGCTAAACATGTTTCAATGACTAGTCCAAAAGATATACCTTTGTTCTTGCGGTTGGGGCAGTCCTTCTTCCAGTGTCCAGTCTGCTTACAAGTGAAGCACTTGCCTTTCGGCTTCTTCACTCCTCCCTGAGTACCTCCCACCGCCTTTGCCCCGGTTTGTTTCTTCTTCTTCTTGCCTTTCGGCTTAGAAGCAGAAACCTTCTGGGTCATCACGGCATGCACCTGAGCACTCTGACGAAATAGTCCCTCTGCCGCCTGGAGTTCTGTCAGAAGTTCCGCCAATGAATACAACCTCTTGTTCATGTTGTAGTTGAGGCAAAACTGCTCAAAACTCCTAGGCAGAGACTGGAGTATGATATCGACCTGGGTTTCCCCATCGATCTCAGCTCCTAGGACCTCCAGCTCATTCAAATGAGCCATCATCTTGAGAACATGATCCCTCACGGGTGTTCCCTCGATCATGGTGGTCGTCATCAAGTTTCTCATGGCCTCTTGCCTCGCAGCCCGATTTTGGTGTCCGAAAAGCTCCTTGAGATTGAGCATCATATCATAGGCAGTGGGCATGGCTTGATGCTGATGTTGGAGTACATTTGACATAGATGCCAAAATGTAACACCGTGCCATCTCATCGGCCTTGTTCCACTTCCTATAGCTCTCTCTCTCCTTTTCCCCAGAATTATCTGTAGGCTTGGGAGGGCACTCTTCGAGGAGTACATATTTGTATTCCTCAGCAGTCAAGACAATATCTAGATTCCTCTTCCAATCTACATAGTTGGGTCCAGTAAGTTTGTTCTCTTTCAGTATCACAGCAAGTGGGTTGAAAGTCATTTTGAAAGAAAACCTAAGAATCACATAAATCAAAACATTAGATTTCAAAAAATTATTGATTCCTCAAACAATAAAATTTTGATATCAACCAACACCTCAATCCACCGAGAATATCGCATGCCACACAGTGTGGACGTATACGAATTCTACATTTGTAACAGGAGGTTTTACCCATTAATTTTATTATCTTGTCAACCTTACTTTTCGACAAATAAAATTAATAGTTGGTTCCTCTTTGGCCCTACAAATAAAAGCAGTGACTCCGATGGGAGGATACTTTTAATTTGCATCTAAGTGTGCACCATTACACGATACTAAGGGAATTATTTCGGATTATGTGCCTTACCGCTGTGGAAGTACACATGCTCCTAGATAATTTCCTATAACCATTATTTGACCTAGTGATCCGCAAACAAACTCATCCGCAGGGAGGAAGGCACTCAGAGCCAACAAGCAAGTTTGTTGCATCACACGTCAAATTGTAATGGAGGCCGCGGGAATTAATTAAAATATCCCTCTCCCACTTAGTAAATTAAAAATGAGGAATTTTCCTACGACATGCATATCAAACAAAAAGCAATAAATATGAAAAATAAATTATTTTCCAACTATTATGGCCTTTGTCTTCAATATGGCTCCCGTCGCATCGCCATCTCGTCCGCTCCTCCTACGCCATGTACAAGCCCTCCGGAGATCCGAGCCGAGACTAAAACCTATTTTAATTTACATCCATCGATCCTATACTCCACGAGGGAGTGTACATGAATCTAGATCGAAAGTAAAATAAAATAAAGAGCGACTAAACAATGCCGTATTTAATTTACAAAAAAACTAAATACTAGCCTCGTCAACCCCGAGGATTCAACAAAATAAATATTTACACACATACAATCACATACACACACACGGCCATAATAGTCGGATCTTATGCCTGCAACCAAAGAGTTAAACTACGCATATCCTACTATTATCCGACACATATAATATATGAAAAAGTGCATAAAATTAACCGAATCCTAAACACACAAAACCGGAATCCTTGGCTCTGATACCAATTGTTGGGGTTGATCCGTGAGGGGAAACTTCGCTTCCCCTTCACCTCGGTTGCTTGACCATGGTGATCCCTTTGATGTCCCCGGATTAAAAATTTAATCTTAGACAAAAGGGATTCCCAAAGCAACCAAGTCATCATCGTGCTATTCATTTAGAGAGGTCACTTGAACAAACTAGTTGTTGGCGACCATCCTCTATCTACGAGTAGCAGCGGAATAGAGCGATGTTCGGATCGCCGGTTTTTGTGTTTGTACTCGGGATCCAAGTATTATTTAGCCTATTTACAGAAATATAACATGCTTATATTTTGAAAAACAAACACAAGCAATGAATAAAAGAGATAGAAGAATTACCTCTTGGTCTTCTAATGTATGACCCTCCTCCTTTTGGACGTCGTGTGGGCGACGATCCACCAAAAGTCGAAGCTCCTAGATCGCAAAACTTCCTTCCTTGCTTTCCCAAGCAAGAGGAAGAAGAGAAACAATGTTTTTCTCCTTCCAAAACTCAACCAACAAGGAATCAATCCCTTCCTTGCCGCCGGCCAAGTAAATGAAGGAGATGGTGGTGGGAAGCAACCAAGATACCTAGGGAAACCCTATATCTTGTTTCCACCACCTAAGGAGAAGAAGAAGGAGGCTTTGGGCGTCGGCCAAGGCTGGAAAAAAGCTGGGAGAAGCTGCTGGACGTTGGCACAAAGAGGAAGAAGAAGAGAGAAAGAACCTTCCTTATTTTGTGCCACCCTAGCCTCAAAACCCTAACCCTAATTCCAATCCTATCTCAACTAGGATTGCCCTATTCTTGCCGCCCAAGCCTTGCTCCCTCTCTATATTGATCTTCACGCCAACCCCATGCCACCTTTTATAGAGTTTGGGGATAAGCCATGAATTAATCTCCTCCATTGGTTCTAGTGATTTAATCTCAACCGTCGGATCTAGAGATTTAATCTCAACCGTCGGATCTTAGAGATTTAATCTCTACCAATGGATCTTAGTGTTTTGTTTCTATCCATTGGATCTAAGCATCTTGAGGTGTTAATGGGCTACATTAGGGACCATGAGGAGGAGTTGGGTCTTGGTCATCCATGGATCAAGCCCACATAAAGTCCGATCCACTAATGATGGTCCAATCCACTAATGGTCCATCATTGATCTACCTCACCAACCCCCATATGATAATATGGGCTCCATATATTATTTGTACATTTTCTCCCCGTGTTTAAGATCTCGAATGTCCGTCAATTAATTAATTTACTGACCATTAATTAATCGACATCTAACTCCATGAGTAGTACCACTCAACCTTTTCATCATGCCGGACCAAGTCCACCTGCAGGGTTTACATGATGAACCTTATGAGCTCCTCAAGGGGACATCATCATCCTAATATATAGGACACGGTTTCCTCCTATAATCAACGGCACACCATATAAATAATATCATCTCCCAACTTACCGAGTCTATCGATTTAATCTATAAATCTCGCCCATTGGTAAATCAAAGAGATGAGTACCAAGTATATGTGCCCGTTATTATATCAGGATTAAGAGCATGTACTAAATAATATCTGAGGTCCGATTCGATTATGTAGTCATCAATAAATCGAATCACCTCTGTGTCGGTCCTGCTCAATACACACAAAGTGCACTAGTGTGATTCTATGGTCAAGACAAACCAATACCAAATCACACTACAACCATTCCGATGGTTTGTCCAAAGCCATCTCGGTTGTGAGCCTTTACTTATACTTTACAAGGAGCCGATAACATGATCTCCCGTGTGACACCACACACCATGTTATCTACAATGTAACGTATTAGACAATATGCATAAATATATGCAAACAATGATCATGTGATTCTTATTTCAAAATAAAGATGTTCATACAAAAGAGCTAGGCTTTCAGTATACATCCCAACAGTATGTACGTTGATCTCCATAGGTATACATGTTGATCTTCATTTGTATACCTGTTGCTCTACATATGTTATTTGTTCATGCACTATCTTTTATATTACCGCTGAGTTTTATACTCACCACCACAGACCTTGGATTTTCTTATTGCCCATGTAACAGGTAGAAGATTTCTTGGATGCTCGGAGCACCACCAGATGATCCCATCTCACCTTGAGTATTTGGATTGAAATCCATATTGGTGTTGTATATTTTGGATTGTATGTTTTTGATTTTTATCCTATATTGTTTCCATTTTTTGGTAATCGATTATGTTGTTATGTATTTGGTTTCAATCATGTTTTCTTATGGTGTCAAAGTCATACCGGTACACATGTATTTGAGTCTTTCTATTTTTATTATTGTTTGTGTATTCCGCTGTGACTTTGGTTATATACTTCTATATGTTGTGTGGTTATGGTCGGAAGCCTTTGTATCAACAAAGAATTGTATCACGTACAGGGGAGATGCTATGTGATTTTCGAGCTCGGCATACTATTGGTGCAGGGGCACTAGATAATCGAACCTGTGTTTTGATTATGGAAAAGACACAAAGTTAAGTTTACATCATTATCTCATGAGCTAAATTGAGTGTGCAGAAAAGTACTAAAGCTAGAGCTGAAGGCTAGCGACACCCGGAGGAAGCCGCGGTGGTCGGGTGACACTCTAGTGACTTCGGTGGGAGCCGAAGGAATCGAGTGGAAGGCCATAAGCGAAAGCGACACAATAAGTATCGAGGTAAGCTCATGTGAGTGAGAGATGGTAAGGTCATGTCCTCTGTACGGGGATGATCGTAGGCGGCGATCCGACTAAGACTTCCTGTAGAAGATCTAGTTCGAGATCGGACGGATAGAAACCGTCGCATTTACCATTTTCCATACTAACCTCTTACTGCAGGGAAGTGGGCAGGCTAGCAGTCGACTGCTGGACATTGGGCAGTCGACTGATGGCGACAAATCAGCCTTTACACTAGGTCAAAACGGATAACATTTGACGCGACCACTTAGCGATAAAATTTGTACAACTTCGTGATCTGTTCCGAAAGATGAGGAGACAATTTCATAGGCCAAAATCTATAAAAAGAGGGGAGGATTTCAACTCCAAACATCATCAAGTTTATTCTCAAGTGCTCCTACAATGCCAATGCTCCAACACTGTCATAACGCCGATGCGACGACAAGTTCTGATCTTCTTCGTCGGCATCAGCATCAAGTAATCTATTTTGATATTGTATTCTTTGTTTTTGTTCATAACGAGGTGAGGTAGGCTTGTTGCCTCATCCTCGTACTTTCGGTTTTGTGATCGTTGTCTCCTACCTCCAACGAGGAGGAGACGTTATAGTGCTTTGCCCTCTATACGCGGTCTAGGACCGATAGGGCCTTGGATTAGCAACCGTTGGATTGTGAACCAAGTAAAATAAATGTGTCTCTTTATTTTCCACTGTGCTTACTCGTGTATCAAATGATCGAACGAAAAGATTTACAGTCGCTTTTCACCCCCCCCTCTAGCAATGCATCTCGATCCAACAATGGCATACTCTCAGGGCGTGACATTATTGTTATGCAAGAAGAATTAGCTCAATTTACTAGGAGTCAAGTTTGGGAATTAGTACCCCCACCTAAGGGGAAAATGATCATTGGAACGAAGTGGATATTTCGAAACAAACTTGATGATAAAGGAGATGTTGTTAGAAATAAAGCTAGATTAGTCGCTAATGGATTTTGTTAAGTAGAGGGGTTAGACTACGATGAAATATATGCACCCATAGCTAGACTTGAATCGATTAGGATGTTATTAGCCTACGCTGCACATCGAGGATTTAAACTATTTCAAATGGATGTTAAGTCAACATTCTTGAATGGATTTATTAAGTAAGAGGTTTACGTTAGCCAACCATATGGATTTGAGAGTCTAGACAAATCCGACCGTGTTTTTAAACTTAGAAAAGCCTTATATGGACAAAAGCAAGCTCCTAGAGCCTTGTATGAAAGACTTTCAATTTATCTTAAGTCTAAGGGGTTTAGTCGATCCAACTTTATTTGTAAAATCCATAGGAAAAGAAATATTTATTGCCCAAATATACGTAGACGACATAATTTTTGAAACTACCAATACAATTTTATTAAATGAGTTCATCTCACTAATGTAAAGTGAGTTCGAAATGAACTTAGTAGGAGAATTAACTTTTTTCATAGGCTTACAAATTAAACAAACTAGAGAAGGTATCTACCTACACCAACGAAAATATGCTAAGGAATTAATTAATTGATTTGGAATGCAAAACACTTAAGAAATTAACACACAAATGGCAACTAATATGAATATAGGAGAAGATTTAGAAGGAAAACTAATTGACTTAAAATACTATAGGAGCACTATAGGTAGCCTCTTATACTTAACTCCGAGTCGATCTGATATACTCTTCGCAGTAAGTATGTGTGCAAGATTCCAATCTTGCACTAAGGAGTCGCACCTAACGCTAGTCAAACGCATCTTTTGATACCTTAAAGGAACACTAAACGTAGGAATTTGGTATCCTAGGTCTAACGAGTTCTAACTAGTCGGCTACTCTGATTCCGATTATGTCAGTAGTAAATTCGATAGGAAGAGCACGAGTGGTTGTTGCCAACTCCTAGACTCGAGTCTAGTTAGCTGGTGTAGTAGAAAGCAACATTGTGTTACCTTATCTACCATCGAAGCCCAGTACGTTGCAATGGATGAGTGTGTAGCTCAACTCATTTGGATGAAGCACACTCTCTGAGACTTTGAATTAAACTTTAGTAACACTAAAATTTTCATTAACAACATTAGTTCCATTAACCTAACTAAGAACCCAATTTGTCACTCTAGGACTAAACACATAGAGGTTAAGCACCATTTTATTCGAGAACACGTAGCAAATGGAACAATACAACTTGAATATATTAAGTCCAAATCGAACCTAGCAGATATCTTCACAAAACCCTTACCCAAAGCAGAGTTTAGTCTCCTTAGAAGGAAATTAGGAATGTGCGTAATAGAGTAAGACTCAACTCTTATATTTTTCTTATATACTATATTTTTTCATGGTACATGTAACTAGCTTAGGATTCACCTTAGAAAGCATGCACCTATAGATTTAAGGAGTCAACACATCTCACAACACATAGGTCTAATGTGTTTGTGTACTGAGCCACGTAGATGGGCGTGAGATGTTAGAACTGTTGAAGTATTGGGAATACAATCAAAGTCCCACATTATTAAGATATGGAAAAGATCATCTGCATATAAGATGAAAATATATCTCCACTGGAATGAGGCCTTTTGGGTAAAGCCCAAAAATAAAACCATGAGGACTTTGGGTCCAAAGTGGGCAATATCATACCATTGTGGAGATATGTGAATCTTATAGGCACTAACAAATGGTATCAGAGCCATGGCCCATGTTAAGCCATGAACCTCGAACGAAGGAAATTGAGCTCCCATGTCTGGATTAAGAGAACCAGACACCAGGCAGGAAGTCCAGTTGGATCGAGAGGATCGAACAACTAGCAAGAAGTCTAGTTGGGCCAGAAGGGTTAGACAACTGGCAGGAAGTCCAGTTGGGTCAGAAGGACCAAATAGTTGACAGGAAGTCTTGGTGGATTGAGGATCGGACATCAAGAAGAGGATGTCCTTCGAGGACGGATAGGCTTGAGGGGGGGGGGGGCAATGTGGTCCTTCGTTTAAGGGGGGATTGTTGGAGTATTGGGAATACAATCAAAGTCCCACATTGGTATGACATGGAAAAAATCATGTGCTTATAAGATGAAAAGATATCTTCATTGGAATGAGGCCTTTTGGATAAAGTCTAAAAAAGGGCTTGGGTCCAAAGTGGACAATATCATACCATTGTAGAGATATGTGAATCTTATAGACACTAATAAGGACCTTACTCCTAATTCCAGATGTAGATAAAGTGCATCAACATAAATCATGGAGTATAATTATTTAAAATAACCATCTCTAATCCAGACTTATTGATCATTTCATATCAATTAAGTCAAAAAGAGTTGAACATACTATTAGTTGAGTATACATTAAAACTATTATTTTCAAAATCTATTAGGACTATGCTTGGACTTACAAATCATAATCACTTATTTTCTAAAGTTTTTTTTACAAACCCCTATCTTTTTCAATTTATGGCAAAAGGGGGAGAAGAAAAGCCAAAGTTAAGGGATCAAAATCATTTTTGAAAACTTAACTTGAACTTTTTTTTAGGTGGCAAATGTTAAGGGGGAGAGCTAAGCCTCTTTTTCATAGTACTCATCTAAGGTCAAGGGGGAGGATTTGAAAAAGAGTTTAGCTTATACTCTGACTCATGCTAACTTACTAACTTACTCATACTAACTTACTAAGTTATGCATTTCTTTCATACTCACACTAAGTTGTGTCTTTCTTACTTACACTTTCTACGCTTAATGACACTTACTACTTCAATACATGATTACTAATATTGTTACTACTTCATTTTTTGCATAAATTTTTCCTTAACTTTGTGTTGGTTTGCCATAAATCAAAAAGGGAGAGATTGTTAGTGCAGTGGCATAAGATAATCGAACCTAGGTTTTGATTATGGCAAAGGCTCAAAGTTAAGGTGTCATCGTTATGTCATAAGCTACTCTTAAGTGTGTAAAAGTGTTTAAGTTGAGCTGAAGGTCAAGCGACACCCAGAGAATCTCGAGTCGAGAAACCGTGGCGGTCAGGCGACACCGAGAGAACTTCGGATGGAGTCGAATATCCCAAGTGAAGACCAAAAGCTAAGAGACAAGTCTCAAAGAACCAGAGGTAAGCATGAGTGTAAGTAATGGTGAGGTCGGGTCCTCTGTTCGGGGATGACTTTAGGCGACGATCCGACTAAGACTTCCAGTGGATGCTCTAGGTCGAGATTGGATGGTAAGTAGCCTCAAATTTACTATTACTTGTATTTTCATGCTAACTCTTTGTTACAGTTGAATAACCTAGTTGGCAGTCAACTGCTGGCTTTTGGCAGTCGATTGCTGCTAGCATCAATCGAATGATGAAGGGCATCAGTCGACTGATGAAGGGCATCAGTCGACTATTATTCAAACTGTCCATCTCGATGAAGGTGAAGATAAGATTCCCTTATCTTGGGGTGAGGTGTCCTTTTTATCCAGACATGAATCTCAATGAGATACGACTTGGAGGACTATAAAAGAAGGGGGGTGGGTGGGTTTCACCCCTTTATGTAATCTAATCTCACTCTCAAAGTGCTCCCACAACGCCGAAGTTCTAGAAAACATTACACTGCTGATACGCCGACGACACGCCTAAACTTCAGATCCTTCGAGTCAGAGATTTTATTTAGTTATCTTTAATTTACATTTTTTTTAGTCAGAGCTTTCATCTCAATTGTAATCGAGCTTTTATCGTAAAGAGGAGAGGTGGGATTGTCCCTCATCCTCAATCTTGTTTCTCTTGTATTCGTTGTCTCCTACTTCCAACGAGGAGATCTATAGTGTTTTGCCCCTTCATATGTGATCTAGGATCGCGGGTCGTTGGAGTAGCAACCATTTGGTTGCAAACCAAGTAAAAACAAAGTGTTCTCTACTTTTTTCTTATCTTTTATTATTTTGCTGCATAACTTTGTTTTTGTCGTTACGAAAAAGAAAAATTTCAAGCTCGCTATTCACCCCCCCTCTAGCTTGCTTTTGATCCAACACAACCCATTGTCAAACAATGGTCAAACTCATTGACAATCCAATTGTCAATCCCATTGTCAACATCAAAATCCTACTCGAGTCCACATGAGTCTCAAGTCTGGTTAATCATAACCTAGGTCGATTGTACCAACATTATTCACCCCCTCTAGTGCATGTCAAATTGGTCCCTACAATAATTAATATCAAAGTGAGGACGCTCTTCAAGGACTGATCGCCAGAAGGAGCAAATGCACTAAAGGATTCATCATCAATACAATGAAGTTGTCAAATGATGGATTGGGCTACGACATCACAATTCCATGTGCCTTCAACCGCGAGAATTTCGTGTATTGGAAAAATATTATGAAGTATTTTCTTATGTGTAACATAGAAGATTGGTTTATTTTGGTAAACAGATTCGAATGGACAAGGGGTCTGAAGGGTGGATTTTTGAAGAAGAAAAGATGGACCGAGGAGCAATGTCAAAAATCTGATATCAATGATAAGATAGGCAAAATGTTGGTTAGATTAATGCCTAATGATATTTTGCTCAAGATATGTGGTTATAAGGATACAAGAGATTTATAGAACAACTTAGTCAAGTTCCATGAAGATCCCTCACCGGTTGAAGTAGAGGAGAAATCCAAAAAATCTAGCTCATCATCTCAAGAGCTTGAGGATTCGGAGGTTGATAGGTGTTCAACATTCGAGGAGGTAGAAGAGTTGGATGTATCCATCTTTAGGATTGAAGAAGGAGACTAGGTTTTCAATACCAGAGCAAGAGAAAGAGGAACCCTTTACCTCTGAGAGAGATGGAGAACAAAGTTAAGGGTTCCCTACAACATCTATAGGTAACTCAATCATGATCAATAAAAATAAAGATCATATTATATGCTTTGAGTATAGGGAAGTAGGACACTACAAGAGCAAATGTTCTAAATTGGCCAAGAAGAAAGCTCAACCAACACCAAAAGTTAAAGAAGTCGGAACCCCAATTCATAAGAGTAAGGAGCACATAGTGTGATTCAAATGCCAACAAAAGGGGAATTACCGAAGCCAATGTTTGAGGGGGAGTCGCCCTAGGAAGGACAAATGAGGAGCTTAAAAGGACCATGTATGCAAGAGGGGGGGGGGGGGGAAGTACCCTGTTTATGAAAAATCAGAAGACGCAGTGAAAATTTAACTTGCGAAAGTAGTTAAACGAAAAAGCACGACGAATGCAGTTTTGACAAAAATTGATGAATATGAGCAATAAAAAAAAACTATCACAGGACAGAATATAAAGCAGAGTGAAAGAAAGAAAGACGCAGTCAATTTTTTTACTTATTTCACAGCTCTCTCATAGAGCTGCTAGTCCAAGGCCTACCACTAACTTTCTCCTTTTCGAAGCTAAGCTTTGAGGGTGGAGAAACCTCTTAAACCTTTTACAGTCCACAGATTCAAATGATTACAAGTTTATCTATAGGAAATATGAATCGTAAATATTTTGACAATGAATTTTACAATAATATTGAATGCTGGCTTTTGTCTTTGATTTGGTCGGAGTGGTTTTGACAGGAAGAAATCTTCCAAGACAGAATCGTGGCACCAAGACCAGGGATGAAGTGGCGCACAGGGAGTAGTAATCACCCGGTTTCAGCTCAGGAAGATGAATCCGTCGTTGTGGCGAGAGCAGGGTGCACAGGGAGAAGCAGCCTGCGGCGGATGCACGAAGCGAAGAGTAAGATCATGGTCTTTTAGCGCAACAAAGAGAGATTAAAAAAACCTTTTATTCCATAGTTCTAGTTATCCTTTGTCTCTTTTTTTTTTACGTTTGCATTGTGGCGTGAGCTTTATAGAACACCGCTCATCTGAAGCTTTCTCTCAACCGACCACGCATAAGCTTGGACGTTAATTTCCTCAGCGAAATTCTGGCCGATCGTTGGAGTTTGAAATTATGTAGTTAGAGCTCGTCTACGCGTCAAAAATAGAGATGATTTCTCGCTGAAATCGTGATTCCAATCTCCCATCAGTCGAAAAACTACTCGAGCCTTTCTTACGTCTGAGGACTATTTCTGCAATCTAGTCGAGGCATCGATCGAGCCTCTCTTGCGTCTATGCATTACTTCTGCAGTCTAGTTGAGACATTGATCGATCCTTCCTTGCATCTGTGCACTATTTTTGCTCACTTCATCTTGGTACCAGTCGAGGCACTAGCTCGACTGCTACTCCTTCAGTAGCATTTTGGGTGTTATCTGTCAGCGCTGGCTGTAGACTTGTGATCAGTCGAGTCACTGCCTCGACTGAACTAAGACCAGTTGATGCATTGACTTGAATGCATATAGTAATGGCAACAGTCGAGCCTGTTATTTCAGTCATCTCTAAGACTGAAATACACCTAGTAACGACTCTACCCAGAGCCCCTTTACTTGCCAAGACTTCGACCTTCAACCTTTCTTGGACTATTCACCTTGCCACTTCTGCAACTACTTTCTGCCAAGGAATTTACCCTTCTTGGACTTTTCACCAAGGTTCCACCCTTGGATTTTCCCATCTGCCAAGGAACCATCCATCTTGGTCTTTTTAGGGTTCTCATTTTCCCTTTAGTTTACTGCATTCCAAATGGCATCCTATCAATACAGGGATTCAGCAGATTACACTGACTGCTCTGTAAAGTAAACAAAACCACCCTGGAAGCTCTAGATTAGTGTCAAATTGCCTTGGAACCAAACTACTCTGGAATCTCTAGAGCAGTGTTAAACTGCCCTGGAGCCAAGTATGAGCCAGCCAAACTACTCTGGCTCGCCACCAAACTGCCCTAGGCTAAACATAACAGCCTTGGAAATTCTTCAAACTGTCGTGGCAACTCTTCAAATTGCCCTGGCAAAGTGCCCTGGCAACCAAACATCCTTGGTAATCAAATTGCCCTGACAATTAAACTGCCTTGGCAATCAAACTATCCTAGCAATTAAACTGTCCTAGCAAACTGTCCTGGCAATCAAAGTGACCTGGCAATCAAATTGCCCTGGCAATCAAATTGCCCTGGCAATCAAATTGCCCTGGCAAACTACCCTGATAACTCACCAAACTGGCCTAGCAATTTGAAACCCCGATCCCAAGACTTTGTACTTGCCTAAACTTGGTTTACTGAAATGTTTGTCAAACACCAAAACATATCTTGGAGTATGAACTCCGACAGTCTCCCCCTTTTTGATGTTTGACAACTCGTTTAAGTTTAGGATGTTTTTTTCTAGGTTAATCAGATCACACCAAATGACAGTATCATACTTTAGAACAGGGAATGAGTAAACACTAATCAGATCAAAACAATTAGAAGTGGTAGATTTAGCAGTAATAGATTTGTATGAATGAATGAGCATTAAGCATGTGACTTATACATGAGATTGAATACAGGAAAAAGACCAGCAAGGATTAAGGTATCCTCCCCCTTTAAAAAAAAAAGACTAAACTATAAACATATCCTCCTCCCCCTTTGGCAAACACCTAAAATGGATCATAGAGGTACTGAGAGTATGAGAAATGCAATAACTGAACAAGGATTAAGGTATCCTCCCCCGGAATCCTTACTCTCAGTTATCCTTACCAACAATGCATATTCGTAACATGTAATGATTTTCATAGAAAATTTTGACAGAGTTTTCCTTAAAAATGTTTGTCATAAACCTGTTCTAACATCCTATCATAATCAAATAAGGACTAAATCTCATCAAACAAAACTATTCAAATATGCAAGCAAGTAAAAAATGAAACAAGTTCAAGAAAGTTGCTTAGCCAATACAACGCCAAGTTAATCTGTACACTTTGTTTTAGTTTGCACAATCCCATCCAAACGAACAAGATCAGTTCTACTATCCTCTACTGACAAGAGTCTATCAAAGTTAAAATGTCGATGATGATGGGTCTGACGAGTCAGCCATCAAGGAACGTAGAAGTCTTAGTAATTCAGCCTGGTGATCAAGAATTTTTGTTTGTCGAGTTGTAACTTCCGAGAAATGCATCTCTATGGTCATCTCTAGACCTAGGAGTCGTGTGTCCACCGTCTCGGTGAACTTGACATAGTCACAGCGTAGGCTGTCCAGCTACTTGGATACAGACTCATAGGGCTCATCGACAAGGGCCAATTGTTCTTCTTCGTCTTTGTCTCGTGCCCCCATATCCCATCTTTCGCCAGCTTGGCGTCCATCAGCCCATTACACAGTCTTTTTGTCCCAAACCATGCCGGCCAAGGCAAAATTCCTCCTTTTGATAAAATCGAACTCTGACATCTGCTTCACTCTGCCCCTTGTAGTGTTTATGCCTATTTCTTCTAACCAGGATGTAATGATATGACAAAACGGCATGTAGATTTTTTTTTGAATAGGGACTGTGAAGTGGATGATGCATAGAAACATATTCAAAGCAACATTAAAATCGAAATGATTCTTCATGAAATGGAGGGCTAGTAGATGATGTGGTTGCACCTTAGCTTGCCCTCTTGACACTATCGGAAGAATGCACTCTATAATGACCTTATATAGGATATTGGCAGGGGCAGATAATGCCATGGCTTGACCTAGGTTGACTCCAGGTTGCCTTGGTCTCCTAAAGAATTGTTCATGAATGTTGTTTAGAGAGACCCCTTCAATGGGTTCTTGGATACTAGGATAGAATCCTAAAGTTGACGTAGACTCTTTACAACCTAAAAATGCTCTAAGGATATCAGGAGTAAAGGAAATGTCTTTTTTTACTACTCTACTCTTATAAATGAGTCGATCTCCAGTAGGTTGTAAGTTATTAAAAAACTCAGAAACTAAGTCCATATTTATATCGTGGTGATAGTAGACTAGTTTCTCAAGTTGGTAATACTCTATGAAGCCCTTAACTTCAGGAGAAAAGTCCTTGAAGAAGTCTTTGTCTAAAGAGCGTGTGGGTATCTTCTGGAATTTCTAAGTCCTATATGTATGTTGATGCAATTCGGAGGGGAATCGGGGATCAATAGAGGGGTTTTCCCTCGAAGTATCCCTCCTAGTAACTTCGGATTGCTTTCATTTTTGTCTAGAAATGCAGAAATTATATGCAAGAATGTTGAATGAATGTGATATAATGCGATATGATGAATGACAGGGATAACTCAACAATTAGTTTCTAATCAGTAAATTAATAATCGTGAAGGTAAGTGAAGAAGGAAGAAAGGGTTATACTTCAGCGCCATTGATCTTGGTCCAAGTAAATTTGAGCTAAAGGAACCTTAGTTTTTAGCTCCTTTTGTCAGAATCTGGCTTTACCGACGAGAACCAGAGGTCTAGCAAACCCTAGATGGCAACACTGATGGGTTTTAGGGTTAGAATGCCAACTAGAGATGGAAATGGCTATGTAAACCCTTACCCTAGCTTGGCTTGGGTCCTAAAGAGGTAGGGTTGGTGTGGTCGGCGTCGGAGGTTGGCCATAGTACGAGCGGCGATGGCGAGAGCGACGGAAGCAGAGGAAGAAATCGCGAACGAGACGAGTGCGGAGAGGGATTTCCTTATATAGATCTGCATTCATCAGTCGAGGCGATAAGTAAAATGCTTCACTGATAAGTTAGTCGAGGTGTGAGTCAAGTTTGCCTCGCCTCTGTGCCTTCGCAAACTTGTCCAGTCGAGGCTCTAGTCAAGCGCGCCTCGGTTATGATAGTGGGTTAATTTTGACAGTCGAGGTGCTGGTTGAGCGCGCCTCAATTCTATTCGTTGGTGGTTGCTGCTGAGAGTGTCATTCGAATTGGTGCCTCGACTGACAGTGCGATTGAACCCTTGATTGAGAGCAAATTCGAGTTACACCATGGACAGTCGAGGGACTGCCTCGACTGGTTTCTGATAACTGATTTGCTCAGTTTTTTAGATGAACTTTAGAAATTCATAGATAATTCTATATATCCCAAAAAAACTTGAAATTTTACGTACAAAATTCTAAAGTCATGATCTTCAATAGTAAAATCTGCGAAAAATATACGGCCTAATATTTTCACAGGTTGGTACAATTTTCAAAACAAAAAAATTAGCTTTTCTTGAGTTCCAATAGTATCACTAACTTCAAAGGTCACCCATACACCAACACATCATTGATCACCATGAAGATAGCATCATTTTAAAATGTTTTAAGACACTTATTAAGGTTCGCATTTTTCTTAAGTGGTCCAACCAATTTTACTTGGTTGGAATGTCCAACTATGATCTTCGGACCAAATGCACATGAATTATGCATAGGTCTTCCCCATAATTGGTCAAATTAATGATTGTTGTCTCGATAACCACCTAGCCCAAGAAATGCAATGAAGATTATGGATTAGTTGGTTATACCTAAACATCTCACCCCTTCAACTATAAATACAAAATCAGTTTTGTTAACCTTATAGTTTTTGTGAGATGCTTCCCAAGGTTCCCATACTTTTTCCTTGTTATGGTGAATTAGTCCTTATGAACATGGAGAGATCGTATTTTGTCACTCCGTGATGCACATGCCTAACTCCATTCTTAGATGGCTGAACTCTTTTTCCGGAAGGGGTTTAGTGAAGATGTCTGCTTGGAGGTTTTGCGGAACCGAAGCTCTGATACCACTTGAAGGGGGGGGAACTTCGCTTCCCATATCAACTCGGTTGCTTGTTCATGGCGATCCCGTCTTCGTCCCCGGATTAAAAAAATTAATCCATGAAAATTAGGGATTACCCAAGCTACTGTTCCATCATCGTGCTATTCGATTAGAGTGGTCATTTGAATAAACTTGTTGTTCAAGCAACCTACCTCTATTCTTCGAATAGCCACGGAATAGACGATGTTTGGATCGCCGGTTTTTGTGTTTGTATTCAGGGTCCAAGTAAATTAGCCACATAACAAAACATAAAACATACAAAGAAAAAAAAGGAAAGCAAAACAAGATTTATACATCTTGTTTTCCTCAAGGTATTCTATCGTATGTCCTATCCTCCTCTTGGACGTTGTGTGGGCAATGATCCTCCAAGAGATGAAGCCTCCTAGATCACTATCTTCTTTTCCTTGCTCGCTCCGAACAAGAGAAAGTATAGATACAAAACTCTTCTCCTAGGACTGGCCACCAAGTCAATGGACTTGATGTTGCCGCCGGCCAAGGAGGAGGTGTGGGGCGCCGGCCAACCTTGAAGAAAGGTTGCTGTCGGCCAACCTAGAGAGTGAGAGAGAATGGGAGGAGTTGCCACCACTCTAGAGAGGAAGATGGTGGTTGTGTTGCCTCCGGCCAAGAGGATCACCGAAAACCCTAATGTTGTTGTCGCCGCCCACAAGGAAGAGGGAACCCTAGGGTTGCCGCCGCCCACCTCTCCTCTCAAGCCAAGCTCCAAAACCCTAATCTCTCAAGTTATTCTTCACGCCCAAGCCTTGGCCTCCTTTTATAGAGTTAGGCTTAAGCATTCTTTTAATCTCCACCGTCAGATCTAGGGATTTCATCTCAACCGTCGGATCTAAAGATTTAATCTCAACCGTCGGATCTAGAGACTTAATCTCCAGCGTCGAATCTAGAGTTTTATTTTCCATCATCGGATCTAGACTTCATGAGGATTTTAATAGGCTACGATAGGGACAAAGAGGAGGAGTTGGATCATGGCCACCCAATGGATCAAGCCCACATAAAGTCCGATCCATTAATGATAATCCATTTCACAACAGGATTATCATTGATCTACCTCACCAACCCCTTAAATTAATATGGGCTCCATATATTATTTGTACATATATCTCCCCGTGTTTAAGATCTCGAATGTCCGTCGATTAATTAATTTACTGACAATTAATTAATCAACATCTAACTCCATGAGTAGTACCACTCAACCTTATCATCATGTCGGACCAAGTCCACCTGCAGGGTTTACATGATGAACCTTATGAGCTCCTCAAGGGGACATCATCATCCTAATATATAAAACACAATTTCCTCCTATAATCAACTGAACACCACATAAATAATATCATTTCCCAACTTACCGAGCCTATCGATTTACTCTATAAATCTCACCCATTGGTAAATCAAAGAAATAAATACTAAGTATATGTGCCCGTTATTATATCGGGATTAGGAGCATGTACAACGTAATATCTGAGGTCCGATTCAATTATGTAGTCAGCAATAAATTGAATCACCTCTAAGTCGGTCATGCTCAATACACACAAAGTATACTAGTGTAATTTAATGGCCACGACAAACCAATACAAAATAACACTACAACCATCCAATGGTTTGTCCATAACCACCTAGGTTGTGAGCCTTTACTTATACTTTACAAGGAACTGATAACATGATCTCCTGTGTGACACTACACACCATGTTATCTACAATGTAATGTATTAGACAATATGCATAACCATAAATATGCAAACAATGATCATGTGATTCTTATTTCAAAAATAAAGATGTTCATACAAAAGATAGAATTTTCAGTGTACATCCCAACACTGCTAGTTTTGACTTGGACTTAACATAATTGTGAACAACATCTTCCCTAGCTACATGATCTCTAATGAATTTATATCTCACTTCAATATGCTTTGTTCTAGAGTGGTGGACAAGATTTTTTGTCAGATTGATTGTGCTCATATTATCACATAGTACTTGAACACTTTTTTATGACGACCCATAGTCCTCTAGCATGTGAGTCATCCACAACAGCTGCGACACGCTCTCACCCATGGCGATATACTCAACCTCAGTAGTGGAGAGAGCAATACAATGTTGCTTTCGACTTGACCAACTCACTAGTGAAGAACCTAGGAACTGACATCCTCCACTTGTACTTTTTCTGTCTAACTTTCACCTAGCATAGTCAGAGTCAGAATAGCCAACTAAATCAAATGACTCAGTACGAGGATACCATAACCCAACCTTAATAGTGCCTTTAAGATATCTCATTATTATCTTTACTTCACTTAGGTGAGATTCTTTAGCACATGACTGATATCTAGCACATACCCCTACAACTTATAAAATAGCAGGTCGACTTGTTGTGAGATACAGTAAACTACCAATCATCCTCCTATAACATTTTAGATCCACTGGTTTTCCTCCATCATCATTTCCTGGATTTGTACTTTGTCTCATAGGAGTGGATATTTCCTTTGAATTTTGCATATTGAACTTCTTTAGCAGATTCATGGCATACCTAGACTGATGGACATATATACCTTCCTTTGTTTGTTTGATATCAAGTCCGAGGAAGAAAGTCAGTTCTCCCATAAGACTCATCTCAAACTCGCTTTCCATGTGTCCTATAAACTCGTGTAGATAGTTTTTATTATTTGAGCCACAGATTATGTCATCAACATAAACCTGGGCAACGAAAATATTTTCACCATCTCTTTTCAGAAATAGTGCAGGATTGATCTGACCTCTCTTCAACCTTTTCTCTATTAGAAATGTGGACAACCTTTCGTACCAAGCATGAGGTTCTTGTTTTAAGCCATAAAGGGCTTTTTTCAGTTTAAATACATGGTCTATAAAGTCTATACTCTCAAACCCTGGTGGTTGTTCAACGTACACTTCTTCCTTAATTACCCCATTTAGGATGGCAGACTTCATATTCATTTGGTATAATTTAAAGCCTTTATATGCAGCAAATGCTAGCATAAGTCTTATGGACTCTAGACAAGCTACTGGGGTGTACGTCTCTTCATAATCTAAACCTTCAATTTGGTTATAGCCTTTGGCAACTAACATTGCTTTGTTTCTTATCATTTTCCCGTTATTATTCATTTTGTTTCTAAACACCCATTTTGTACAAATTACGGAGACTTCTTTCGGTCTCGGAACTAAGTGAAGGTAGGAAACTTCGCTTCCCACTCCAACTCGGTTGCTTGTTCATGGCGATCCCGTCTTCATCCCTAGATTAAAAAAATTAATCCAAGACAATTAGGGATTACCTAAGCTACTATTTTATCGTCGTGCTATTCGATTAGAGTAGTCACTTGAACAAACTAGTTGTTCAAGCAACCAACTTCTATTCTATGATTAGCCGTGGAATAGACGATGTACGGATCACCGATTTTTGCATTTGTATTCGGGGTCCAAGTAAATTAGCCACATAACAAAACATACAACATGTATAAAATAAGAAAAGATCATAAGCAAGCATTATACCTCTCGATCTTCTATTCTATGTCCTTCCTTCTTTTGGACGCCATGTGGGAGACAATCTTCCAAAAGTCGAAGCCTCCTAGATCACCAATCTTCCTTTCCTTGGTCACTCCCAGTCAGCGCCGGCCAAGGATGGAGAGAAGAAAAGGATGAGCACCGGCCAAGGTTGAGAAAATCAAGATGGGCACCGGCCAAGGAGAAGAGAAGGAATCCTTGCCGCCCAAGGATTCCTCAAAACCCTAAATGCCCAATGCCCTCAAAGCCCTAGCCGCCCAAACCCTAATCTCCAAGCAATGCACTTGCCGCCAACCCCTTAAGCCTCCTTTTATAGAGCTAGCCCTAAGCCTCCTTTAATCTCCACCGTCAGATCTAGGGATTTAATCTCAACCGTCGGATCTAGGGATTTAATCTCAATCGTCGGATCTAGAGATTTAATCTCCACCGTCGGATCTAAAGATTTAACCTCCACCGTTGGATCTGGAGATTTAATCTCCACCTTCGGATCTAGAGTTTTATTTTCCACCATTGGATCTAGGCTTCATGAGGGTTTAATAGGCTACAATAGGGACCATGATGAGGAGTTGGATCTTGGTCACCTAATGGATCAAGCCCACATAAAGTCTGATCCATTAATGTTAATCCATTCCACTAGAGGATTATCATTGATCTACCTCACCAACCCCGATAAGTTAATATGGGCTCCATATATTATTTGTACATTTATCTCCCTGTGTTAAAGATCTCGAATGTCCTTTGATTAATTAATTTACTGACAATTAATTAATCAACATCTAACTCCATGAGTAGTACCACTCGACCTTATCATCATGCCGGACCAAGTCCACCTGCAAGGTTTACATGATGAATCTTATGAGCTCCTTAAGGGGACATCATCATCCTAATATATAGGATAGGGTTTCCTCCTATAATCAACGACACACCATATAAATAATAACATTTCCCAACTTACCGAGCCTATCGATTTACTCTATAAATCTCGCCCATTGGTAAATCAAAGAAATGAATACTAAGTATATGTGCCCGATATTATATCGGGATTAAGAGCTTGTACAACATAATATCTGAGGTCCGATTTGATTATGTAGTCAACAATAAATCGAATCACCTCTACGTTGGTCCTGCTCAATACACACAAAGTGTATTAGTGTGATTCTATGGTTAAGATAAACCAATACAAAATCACACTACTACCATGCCAATGGTTTGTCCAAAACCATCTCAGTTGTGGGCCTTTACTTATACTTTACAAGGAATTGATAACATTATCTCTCGTGTGACACTACACACCCTGTTATCTACAATGTAATGTATTAGAAAATATGCATAACTATAAATATGCAAACAATGATCATGTGATTCTTATTTCAAAAATAAAGATGTTCATACAAAAGATAAACTTTTCAGTATACATCCCAACAATATCCCACATATACTAAAAGACTATGTTGTCTTTAAACTGTCATACATTTAATTCCCATTCCCTCCACATGCCTATCAAAGGCTCTCACCGGAAGGGCCTTAGTGAAAGGATCTGTCAGGTTATCCTCCGATGTAATCTTGGCCACAACAACTTCTCCTCACTTTATAATTTCTCGTATCAGGTGGTACTTGCACTCTATGTGTTTACTTGCCTTATGGGCTCGTGGTTCTTTCGAGTTTGCAACTCCACCACTATTATCACAATAAATTGTAATAGTTCTGGGCAAACCAGGAATCACATCCAAGTCCATCAAGAAGTTCCTGAGCCACACAGCTTCTTTGGTCTCCTCAGAGGCTGCCACATACTCAGCTTCCATGGTAGAGTCTGCCATGCATTTCTGCTTGACACTCCTCCATACAATGGCTCCACCTCCCAAAGTAAACACAAAACCTGAGGCAGACTTACTGTTATCCCTATCTAATTGGAAGTCGGAATCTATGTAACCCACAGGGTGTAATTGGTCTGTCTGGTAAACTAGCATATAATTTCTAGTCATTCTTAGGTACTTCAATATATGCTTTACCGCAGTCCAATGTCCCTGTCCTAGATTACTCTGATATCTACTAACCATGCCCACGGCAAAGCAGATATCCGATCTCAAACATAGCATCACATACATGAGGCTTCCTACTTCCGAAGCATAAGGAACCGCCTTCATCCCCTTTATCTCCTTAGATGTTCTAGGACACATCTCCTTAGATAAAGGAACTCCATGCCTAAAAGGTAGAAAACCCTTCTTGGAGTTTTGCATGCTAAAACGATCCATAATTGTGTCTATGTATGAAGCTTGAGATAAGCACGACATCCTTTTCTTGCGATCCCTTATAACCTTGATCGCAAGGATGTGTCCCACTTCTCCCAAGTCCTTCATATCAAACTATTTGGAAAACCATACCGTTACGTCCGATAACACCTTGACATTATTGCCAATTAACAAAATGTCATATACGTATAGTACAAGAAATACCACTATATTTCCGTCACATCTCTTGTATACACAAGACTCATCTATACTTTGAATAAATCCATAAGACTGGATTACCTCATCAAACCAGATGTTCCAAGACCTCGAAGCTTGATTCAATCCATAAATGGACCGTTTAAGCTTACACACAAGATGCTCTTTACCCTTTGCAATGAATTCCTCTGGTTGCTTCATATAGATGTTTTCCTCAAGACTTCCATTAAGGAAAGTTGTCTTGACATCCATCTGCCAAACCTCAAAATCCATATGAGCAGCAATACATAAGAGAATCCGGATAGACTTAAGCATGACTACCAACGAAAAGGTCTCCTCATAATCGATGCCCTCTTTCTGAGTATACCCTTTTGCAACAAGCCTTGCTTTGAAAGTCTCAACCTTCCCTTCTATTCCTCTCTTTCTTTTGTAGATCCACTTGCATCCAATGGTTTTTACACCATTGGGTGGTTCTACTAGCTCCCAAACCTGATTTGAATCCATAGATTCTATCTCAGAATTCATCGCACTTTGCCAAGATACTACATCTTTATCTTGGATCGCCTCGTCATATGTCCAGGGATCATGTTCATGTTTGCCAGGGATTAAATCAGAAGATTCTCCCAAGAACATGAATCTATCAGGTTGTTTAACAACCCTCCCACTACGATGAGGTATTACCTATGCATCCTCTATGACACGTGGTGCAGTGACTTGTGATATATCCTCTTGTACCGGTGGTACTAAAGTAGTGACTTCCCCTCTCAATTCCTCTAAAACAATCTTACTCATGGGCTTGTGGTTCATCACATAGTCTTCCTCTAGAAATCTGGCATTCGTGCTGACAATCACCCTGTGATCTCTAGGACTATAAAACAAACCACCTTTCGTTCCTCTAGGATAACCAACGAACATGTGCACTTCTGTATGAGGTTCCAACTTACCAGTATCTTCCTTCAGCATATGTGTTGGACTCTCTCAAATCCGAATATGTTTTAGACTAGGCTTTCACCCAGTCCACAATTCTGTGCGAGTAGAAGGCACTGATTTAGATAGAACCAAGTTAAGAATATACACTGTTGTATCTAGAGCATATCCCCAGAACGAATCTGGCAACTCAGAATAACTCATCATCGATCTAACCATCTCCATAAGAGTCCTATTCCTTCGCTCTGCTACACCATTCTGCTGGGGTGTGCCAGGTGCAGACAATTGGGATTGAATCCCAGCCTCTGATAAGTAATTCCTAAACTCTCCCAAGAGGTACTCACCACCACGATCAGATCATAGTGTCTTGATACTTTTACCTTGACGTTTCTACACATCAGCCTTGAATTTTTTGAACTTGTCAAAACATTCAGATTTGTGGTGCATCAAGTAAATGTATCCATACCTTGAATAATCGTTTATAAAAGAGATGAAATATTCAAAGCGACCTCTTTCCTGGATAGACATAGGACCACACAAATCAGAATGAACCAATTCCAACACATCTTTGGCTCTATACCCCTTGGCCTTGAAAGACCTCTTGGTCATTTTACCTTCCAAGCAGGACTCACAGGTTGGGAAGTCTTCCACCACTAATGAACTTAGAGGTCCATCAGCTATGAACCTTTGAATTCTGCTTAGGTTAATATGACCAAGCCTTATATGCCAAAGATATGTTTGGTTAATCTTCCAAGGTTCTTTTCTCTTATTGGAATTAGAAAATGTGTTATTTACTTCTATTTGCATCTTGGGAGATTTTGGTTCGAGTGTATACAAATTTCCTATCAATGCACCAGAACAGATAATCTCCCTTTTCCTTTTTATAACAGCTCTGTCATTAAAAGAAATAGAATATCCATCCATAAACAATTTAGAAATCGAAATCAAATTCTTTTTAAATAAAGCTACATAAAGGCAATTTTTAAGAACCAAAACTCTATTCCTCTCAAAAGACAAATAAACATCTCCCACTGCAATAGCTGCCACCTTTGTGGCATCGCCCAAGTATACGGTAATCTCTCCCTCAGCCAATCGTCTAGTTTCGTGGAACCCCTGCAAAGTATTGCAGACATGATCAGTGGCTCCCGTATCTACACACCAGGTGCCGGTAGATAACACCGCTAAACATATTTCAATGACTAGACTAAAAGATATACGTTTTTTTTGCTTCTGGTTGGGGCAGTCCTTCTTCCAGTGTCCTTTCTGCTTGCAAGTGAAGTACTTGCCTTTCGGCTTCTTCACTCCTCCCTGAGTTCCTCCCGCCACCTTTGCCCCGACTTGTTTCTTCTTCTTCTTGCCTTACGGCTTAGAAGCAGAATCCTTTTGGGCAACCATGGCCTGCATCTGAGCACTCTGATGAAAAAGCCCCTCTGCCGATTGGAGTTCTGTCAGAAGGTCCGCCAATGAATACAACCTTTTATTCATGTTGTAGTTCAAGCAAAACTGCTCAAAACTCCTAGGTAGAGACTCGAGAATGATATCGACCAGGGTTTCCCCATCGATCTCAGCTCCGAGGACTTCCAGCTCATTCAAATGAGCCATTATCTTGAGAACATGATCCCTCACGGGTGTTCTCTCGATCATGGTGGTCGTCATCAAGTTTCTCATGGCTTCCTTCCTAGCAGCTTGATTCTGGTGTCCGAAAAGCTCTTTGAGATTGAGCATCATGTTATAAGCAGTGGGCATGGCTTGATGTTGATGTTGCAGTACATTTCACATAGACGCCAAAATGTAATATCGTGTCATCTCATCAGCCTTTTATCCATTTCTTATAGCCCTCCTTCTCCTTTTCCCCAGAATCATCCACATGCTTAGGAGGGCACTCTTCGAGGAGTACATATTTGTATTCTTCAGCAGTCAAGACAATGTCAAGATTCCTCTTCCAATCAACATAATTGGATCCAATAAGTTTATTTTCTTTCAGTATCACAGCAAGCGGATTGAAAGTCATTTTGAAAAACCTAAGAATCACATAGATCAAAATATTAGATTTCAAAAAATTATTGATTCCTCAAACAATAATATTTTAAAATCAACCAACACCTCAAAACACCAAGAATATCGTATGCCACAATAGTGTGGACGTATACTAATTCTACATTTGTAAGAGGAGGTTTCACCTATTAATTTTACTATGTTGTCAACCTAACTTTTTGACAAATAAAAGCAGTGACTCCGATGGGGAGGATACTCCTATTTGCATCTAAGTGTTCACCATTACTCGGTACCAAGGCAATTATCTCGGGTTATGTGCCTTTCGATGGAGAAGTACACACGCTCCTTAATAATTTCCTATAACCATATTCGACCCTATGATCCGTAAAGAAACTCACCCGATGGGGAGGAAGGCACTTAGAGCCGACGCGCAAGTTTGTTGCATCACATGTCAAATCGTAATGGAGGCCATGGGAATTTATAAAAAAATCCCTCTCCCACTTAGTAATTTAAAATTGAGGAATTTTCTAGCCTACGACATGCATATCAAACAATAAGCAATAAATATGAAAAAGAAATATTTTCCAACTATTATGGCTTTTGTCTCCAATATGCCTCCTATCGTATCGCTATCTCGTCCGCTCCTCCCTACGCCATGTACAAGCCATCGGGAGATCCGAGCCGAGAATAACTCTTTTAATTTACATCCATCGATCCTATACTCCACGAAAGAGTGTACATGAAATCTAGATCGAAAGTAAACTAAAATAAAAGAGTGGCTAAATAATGTCATACTTAATTACAAAAATTAAATACTAGCCTCGTCAATCCTGAGGATTCAAAAAATATACAATTACACACATATGGCCATAATAGTTGGATCTTATGCCTGCAACCAAAGAGTTAGCCTACGCACATCCTACTATGATCCAACACATACAATATATGATAAGTGCATAAAATAACCAAATCCTAAACACACAATACCAGAAATCGTGGCTCTGATACCACTTGAAGGTAGGAAACTTTGCTTCCCACTCCAACTCGGTTGCTTGTTCATAGCGATCCCGTCTTTGTCCCCGGATTAAAACAATTAATCCAACACATTTAGGGATTACCCAATCTATCATTTCATCGTCGTGCTATTTGATTAGAGTAGTCACTTGAACAAACTAGTTGTTCAATCAACCAACCTCTATTCTACGATTAGCCGCGGAATAGACGATGTACGGATCGCCGGTTTTTGCATTTGTATTCGGGGTCCAAGTAAATTAGCCCCATAACAAAACATACAACATGTATAAAATAAGAAAAGATCATAAGCAAGGATTATACCTCTCGATCTTCTATTGTATGTCCTACCTCCTTTTGGATGCCGTGTGGGCGAAGATCTTCCAAAAGTCGAAGCCTCCTAGATCACCAATCTTCCTTTCCTTATTCACTCCTAGTCACCGCCGGCCAAGGATGAAGAGAAGAAAAGGATGAGCACCGGCCAAGGTTGAAAAGATCAAGATGGGCGGCGACCAAGGAGAAGAGAAGGAATCCTTGTCGCCCAAGGATTCCCCAAAACCCTAGCCACCCAATGCCCTCCAGCCCTAGCCTCCCAAACCTTAATCTCCAAGCAATGCACTTGTTGTCCACCTCTTTAGCCTCCTTTTATAGAGCTAGGCCTAAGCCTCCTTTAATCTCCACCGTTGGATCTTGGGATTTAATCTCAACGGTCGGATCTAGAGATTTAATCTCCACCGCCGGATCTAAAGATTTAACCTCCACCATTAGATCTCGAGATTTAATCTCCACCGTCGGATCTAGAGTTTTATTTTCCACCATCGGATATAGGCTCCATGAGGGTTTAATAGGCTATAATAGGGACCATGATGAGGAGTTGAATCTTGGCCACCCAATGGATCAAGCCCACATAAAGTTCGATCCATTAATGATAATCCAATCCACTAGAGGATTATTATTGATCTACCTCACCAACCCCCATAAGTTAATATGGGCTCCATATATTATTTGTACAGTTATCTCCCCGTGTTAAAGATCTCAAATGTCCGTCAATTAATTAATTTACTGACAATTAATTAATCAACATCTAACTCCATGAGTAGTACCTGAAATGACCTAACCCAGTATGCATATACAGAATCCCTAGTCACACGTAAATCTTATCCATTATACACAAGGTCGTAACGCCAGGCAACAATTTATTTTATTCCATCCAGTTTAGCAGTCTCAACTACACACTTAACCCTCAAAACCTGAAGAAAAATAAAACATCAAATCATCTCCCCTCAATCTGGAAACCCTGTTCCATAGATGCCCCGGACAATGTGTGCCATGCTCATCATCATCTCCTCAGTTACACCACCTCCGCTTCATGCGTCTCAATCGGGGTATCCTGTTCCCTACCTGAAATTGTTATGTGACATCATGAGTTCACAGCCCAGTAGGTAGATCAATGACAGGGATATAACACAGGGAGGAGAGATTCAGAAGGAAACATATAACTATACAACTGTAAATGTAAACTACTGTAGTTCAACATACATCTTCGGTTACACTTTCTGTAAGTCAATATGAAACATAACCAATACTTTTAATCAACATATCATTATAACAAGTACAGCGAACCCAATCATGCCATTCTGTTACGCTAACTGCACCTAAACATAATCACTCGTGGTACCTCACATTGTGCATTTAAAATGCTGAGCCAGTCAAATACCTTATTTTCTTGTGAAATCCTGAGGTACCTCTAGGAAGAAACTAAGAAAATCAGTCATCAGTCATCAGTCAATCTGTCAATTTGGGTGGGCCCTCCCCGGAGCTCAACCCGGGGAGCCCAACCCATCCAGGCACCACTAATGCTTATGTACATACAGTTAGCTAACTAAGAATTTCTGACATTTTCTATCATACTCGGTCACAGAAGGACAACATAGAACATCATGAATGGACGTATATATATATGTATCTATGTATATCTATATATAGCATCTACCCTCATACACAGGTAGATGTTAACATAACCTATTCACATAACATCGAAGCATAAGAAGGATTTGATGAACATTTTAGCTAAAGAAAATAAGAACATTAAACATCATAGGTGAACAAACATATATATATCTATATATAGCATCTAACCTCATACACAGGTAGATGGTAGTTACACACACATACATATAGCATCTAACCTCATACACAGGTAGATGGTAATTACTCATATATATATATATAACATCTAACCTCATACACAGGTAGACGATATTTAACACATATTATATATATCATTTACAGCATTAAGAACAATTTATAAAGGATTAACTAAACATGCTGACAGAGAACAAATAAGCAGGAATCATCTACAACCATAATACTCATGTACATATAATTTTTCTATATCCACGCATCCGTTCAACAACAGTGATCCTAAGATCATAATCCGACCCCCTTCTATCATAAGAACCCAAAGAAACTATTTCCCCATTCCATTTCCCTGCCCCTCACCTACCGAGCACCCTCAACCACCGGGTCCGATCACCTCCATCTAGAATTCCCAATTCAAACCCAAAGATTTAAATCCCTAACCACCTCTCACAAATCTATCTCCTCCTCCTTCTTCTATGGGAACCAAGCCCCCACCGGTTTCCATAGCTCCATCTCTTCCCACTGGAAATTCCTCCCCATGGCCTGCTAGAACACCACACGAGGCCAAATAAATACAGACTGATGAGAACCCGACCGCTCTCACCTCCATCAAGCGGAATCCAAGCTCCACCGGCTTTCTCTAGCTCCATCCCTTCCAAACCTACGAAATCCCCCCCCATGAACCCTGTTAGAACTCCTATCTGTAACCACAAGCTCAAACCTCGTCGAATCCCGATCTCCCGACTCCGTTCCGCCGCTACAGCCCCGACGAAAACGGCTAAACTCTCCGCCCTCGCTGCCCTAGCCAAAGACTACTCACCGTGAAGAGGAAGAAGGAAGGTCGGTGTAGCTCCGGCAGGTTGGCGTCGACTCCGGCGGCAAGGACTCGGCGTTCGCTTCCTTCGTCGTCGGCGGCGGCTCGCGGGCAGAAGGAGGGTCGCGCGAGTGTAGCGTAGGGAAAAAGAAAGAAATAAAAAAAAACAGAAAAGGAAACATATATATATATAGGGTTCGGCCGGTTAATTAGGGTTTAGGGTTTTTCCCCTTCATGCCTCTCAACTGTGATTATTTAGGGTGTAAATAGACCCCGAAATTTACCCCCCCCCTTTTTCGATGATTTTCGCTCGTGTATGTATTTATTTATTTTTTTTTTTTTTTCGAGACTTGACAACTCTCCCCCCCTAAAAAAAAATTTCTTCCTCGAAATTTGACTTACCATTGATTTCCCCATAAAACTTTCACCATTCTGATTTCTTTATTTCTCAGCTTCCGCACTTGATGATCTAGTATTTGTTCTGGTATTACCTCGTAAGATAGATCTGGTGTCCACTGTATAGCTTCATACCCAATCACATGTGCAGGATTAGAAAGGTACCTCCTGAGCATGGATACGTGAAACACATTATGAACTCCCGCAAGGTTTGGTGGTAGAGCAACTCGGTATGCTCGTGTCCCAATCCGGTCGAGAATATCAAAAGGCCCAATATACCTCGGACTGAGTTTGCCCTTCTTTCCGAACCTCAGTACTCCCTTCATGGGTGACACTTTGAGAAATACATGGTCTCCCACTATGAACTCTAGGTCCCTCCTTCGACAATCAGCATAACTCTTTTGGCGACTCTGTGCCGACTGCATTCTATCCCGGATCTTTCCTACTAGTTCCACAGTTTGTGTCACATTCTCTGGACCCAGAACTGCCCTTTCTCCTACCTCTTCCCAGTGTAGTGGGGTTCTACACCTTCTTCCGTATAGCGCTTCATAGGGAGCCATACCGATGGTGGATTGATAACTGTTATTATAGGTGAACTCTACCATGGGCAGTTTGGACTCCCAACTCCCTTTGAAATCTATAATGCAAGCTCGTAGCATATCTTCCAAAATCTGAATTACTCGCTCAGATTGACCGTCGGTCTAGGGATGGAAAGTAGTGCTGAAAGCAAGTTTTGTACCCAATCCCCGCTGCAAACTCTTCCAGAACCCGGATGTAAATTTTGGATCTCTATCTGACACAATCTGATCCGGAATTCCATGTAACCTTACTATTTCCCGTATGTACAACTCTGCATATTGTATCATAGTGAAAGTGGTTTTCACTGGCAAAAAGTGGGCTGACTTCGTCAATCGATCCACAATGACCCACACTGCATTTGATCCCTTAGTCGAGATCGGTAATCCTACCACAAAATCCATGGCAACATTTTCCCACTTCCAGACAGGTATCGGAAGTGGTTCGAGCAGTCCCGCGGGCCTTTGGTGTTCAGCTTTCACCTGTTGACAGGTAAGGCACTCATGGACCATCTGGCTTATGTCTCTCTTCATGCCCGGCCACCAATATAATAGCCGCATATCCTTATACATCTTTGTGCTTCCAGGGTGGATAGAGTACGGGGTAGTGTGAGCTTCCCTCATGAGATTCTCCCTCAGGGATCCGCCCTTAGGCACCCATATGCGACCCTTGTATCGCACTATCCCATCAATCATTGAGTAGATGGTGCTGCCCTTTGCTTCATCTTTGCGTTTCCATTCCATTAACTGTTGGTCCGAGGCTTGTTCTGCCCGGATCTGATCCCGTAAGTTTGATGTAACCGTAAGTGCCGCCAACCTAACCTGTTCACCTGGTGCTATCACTTCCACTCTTATCTATTGAAATTCTGATATCAATCTTTGCTGGGTGGTCAATCAGTAATAAGCGTGCCGCTCTTGCGACTCAACAAGATCCGCCACCACATTAGCCTTACCCGGATGATAGTTAATATTGCAGTCATAATCTTTTACCAACTCCATCCATCGTCTCTGCCGCATATTCAGTTCCTTTTGAGTAAAGAAATATTTTAAACTTTTATGATCTGTGTAGATCTCGCATCATTCTCCGTAAAGATAGTGTCGCCAGATCTTCAAAGCGAAGACGACAGCTGCTAGTTCCAGGTCATGTGTAGGATAATTCTGCTCATGCACCTTCAACTGACGTGATGCATAGGCAATGACCCTCCCCTTCTGCATCAATACAGCCCCTAGACCAGTTTTGGAGGCATCAGTGTACACCACAAATTGCCTGTATGTTCGGAATCGCAAGCAAGCATGCTATCACCCTTTCCTTTAGCTCCATAAAACTCTTCTCGACTCGAGTAGTCCATTCATACCCCACCCTTCTTAGTCAACGTCGTGGGTAGCGCACTGTGAAAAATTCTGAATAAATCTGCGATAATACCCTGCTAGCTCCAGAAAACTTCGAATTTCTGTAACATTCCTCGGACTAGCCCAACTCTGGATTGCCTCCACTTTGACTGGATCCACCTCTATCCCCTTCTCCGAGACTATATGTCCTAAAAATGCTATTTGTCTTAGCCAAAACTCGCATTTGCTGAACTTAGCGTATAACCGCTTATCCTTCAAAGTCTGCAGTACCAGCGTTAGATGTTGTCGGTGCTCTTCGCGACCCTGAGAGTAAATTAGTATATCATCGATGAAGACAATCACAAACTGATCCAAGTATGGCTGGAAGCAACATGTAACTGAACGAAAAAGGCTGCGGGGGCATTAGTGAGTCCAAATGGCATAACTAGAAACTCATAATGGCCATATCGAGTTCTGAATGTTGTTTTATGGACATCTTCTCCTTTCACCCTCAATTGGAGGTACCCCGACCTCAAGTCAATTTTTGAGAACACCGTTGCTCCCTGTAGTTGATCGAATAGATCATCGATTCTAGGCAACGGGTACTTGTTCTTGACTGTAACCCGGTTCAACTCCCGGTAGTCAATGCACAACCACATTGAACCGTCTTTCTTACGAACGAACAACACTGGCACTCCCCAGGGTGACACACTGGGTCGGATGAAACCCTTATCCAGTAGTTCTTGTAGTTGCTCCTTCAGTTCCTTCATTTCGGTGGGTGTCAAGCGGTACGGTGCTTTAGACACGGGGGTGGTTCCCGATATTAACTCTATTCCAAACTCGACCTCCCTGAAAGGGGGTATTCCCGCAATATCCTCTGGAAATAGATCAGGGAAATCCCGGACTACCTCTACTTCCTCCAGACTTGGTTTAAAAGTCTCAGAACTTCCCATTATGTTGACTAGAAATCCGTTACACCCCTTGCTTAACATTTTCTGTACTCTACATGCTGATATAATAGGTAGATGACTCAACATGGAGGTTGCATTGAAGATGACAAATCCATCATTTTGTAGTTTCAGTTTAACCGTCCTTTGTTTACAGTCAATAATGGCCTCGTACCGGGTCAACCAATCCATACCCAGAATTACATCAAAGTCCACCATCTCTAATACAATAAGTTCGGCGTACACTGTATAGTTCTGCATCCTTATCGGACAGTTCCTCACTATTCTATTGCTAGTCAGTTCTTCCCCCGAAGGCAAGGACACGTTATAGCCGGTAGCCATCCAATCACATGAAATACCTAGGTTTGCAACGTAGGCCACCGATATGAAAGAGTGTAGCTCCAGAATCTATTAAGGCATGAGCAGGTAGGTTGACAATAGAAATTCTACCTGTGATAATGGCCGACTCCGGATCCACCTGCTCCTGTGTCATAGCATACACCCTTCCTCTAGTTGGCTCTTTGAGCTGAGGGCAGTTCATAGCAAAGTGCCCAGACTTCTTGCACTTGTAGCACACATCTGTACCCACCAAACACTGGCCTGCATGAGTCTTATTGCACTTGGGACACTGAGTTTTGCTTTCACCTTTGAGAATAGTATGGTCATTGTCGGGCTCCTGGGGTTCTTTGTCACTCGTCAAAATCGTGGTTGTTTGCCTCGAAACTGGCTCTGTGCAAACTTCTTCTGACTCGACGCCGGAGGTTCCCTTCCCTGGTAACTAGATCTCTTAGTCTGTACTTCCTTTATCATGTCATTCCTGTCCCTCTCTGCCATCAGAGCCTGATCCACAGCCTCTCTGAAGGTGGTAACTCGACTCACCCTGACATCATGGCGGATGGCTGCCCTCAATCCCTCGGTGAAATGTTTCAGCTCCTCTACTGGTTGACTGGCAATCATAGGTACAAAATACCGCCCCTTCTCGAATTCCTTGACATACTCAGCCACTGTCCGGTCCCCTTGGCGAAGCTCTAGGAATTCCCTGGCCATTCGGGTTCGGGTGTCAGCAGTAAAGTATTTACCATAAAATACCTCCTTGAATTCAACCCAAGTAGTTGTAGCTAAATCCACGGCTGAACGTGCACCCTCCCACCATATCCGAGCATCGCCCCGCAACATGAATATGGTGCACCTCACCTTGTCAGTATCAGTAAGCTGCATAAAGTCATATATCGTCTCCAATGATCGAATCCATCCTTCTGCCGCAATCGGGTATGAGCTTCCCTTAATCTCCGTTGGTCCAAGATCCCTTAACTGCTTGTAAACTGGGTTCACACTGGATGTTGGACCACTGTGGGTGTTTCCATGCTCCCTGGCTCTCAACAGCTGTTGGATCTGTTCTCCCTGAATCCGACTCTGTTCCTTCATAAATGCAGCAAGCTCGTAGCTCCGAGCATATTCTCTTCTTCACCATTGTTTCTTCGGCCCGCCATTCTCCTATAAAACCCGATAACTGCATCGTTATCTCTAACTTGTACATAACCCTAAACATGATTTCATTAAGACTACTATTTGAAAAGTAAATTTAAAGCTTACAAATGCGGAGATGGATGTATCCGAGTCCTTGATGAGATGGCATGCACACACTGTCCTTTAGGATCGTTCGCTCTGATACCAACTGAAATGTCCTAACCCAGTATGCATATACAGAATCCCTAGTCACACGTAAATCTTATCCATTATACACAAGGTCGTAACGCCAGGCAACAATTTATTTTATTCCATCAAGTTTAGCAGTCTCAACTACACATTTAACCCTCAAAACCTGAAGAAAAATAAAACATCAAATCATCTCCCCTCAATCTGGAAACCCTGTTCCATAGAAGCCCCGGACAATGTGTGCCATGCTCATCATCATCTCCTCAGTTACACCACCTCCGCTTCATGCATCTCAACCGGGGTATCCTGTTCCCTACCTGAAATTGTTATGTGACATCATGAGTTCACAGCCCAGTAGGTAGATCAATGACAGGGATATAACACAGGGAGGAGAGATTCAGAAGGAAACATATAACTATACAACTGTAAATGTAAACTACTGTAGTTCAACATACATCTTCGGTTACACTTTCTGTAAGTCAATATGAAACATAACCAATACTTTTAATCAACATATCATTATAACAAGTACAGCGAACCCAATCATGCCATTCTGTTACGCTAACTGCACCTAAACATAATCACTCGTGGTACCTCACATTGTGCATTTAAAATGCTGAGCCAGTCAAATACCTTATTTTCTTGTGAAATCCTGAGGTACCTCTAGGAAGAAACTAAGGAAATCAGTCATCAGTCATCAGTCAATCTGTCAATTTGGGTGGGCCCTCCCCGGAGCTCAACCCGGGGAGCCCAACCCGTCCAGGCACCACTAATGCTCATGTACATACAGTTAGCTAACTAAGAATTTCTGACATTTTCTATCATACTCGGTCACAGAAGGATAACATAGAACATCATGAATGGACGTATATATATATGTATCTATGTATATCTATATATAGCATCTACCCTCATACACAGGTAGATGTTAACATAACCTATTCACATAACATCGAAGCATAAGAAGCATTTGATGAACATTTTAGCTAAAGAAAATAAGAACATTAAACATCATAGGTGAACAAACATATATATATCTATATATAGCATCTAACCTCATACACAGGTAGATGGTAGTTACACATACATACATATAGCATCTAACCTCATACACAGGTAGATGGTAATTACTCATATATATATATATAGCACCTAACCTCATACACAGGTAGACGATATTTAACACATATTATATATATCATCTACAACATTAAGAACAATTTATAAAGGATTAACTAAACATGCTGACAGAGAACATATAAGCAGGAATCATCTACAACCATAATACTCATGTACATATAATTTTTCTATATCCACGTATCCGTTCAACAACAGTGATCCTAAGATCATAATCCGACCCCCTTCTATCATAAGAACCCAAAGAAACTATTTCCCCATTCCATTTCCCTTCCCCTCACCTACTGAGCACCCTCAACCACCGGGTCCGATCACCTCCATCTAGAATTCCCAATTCAAACCCAAAGATTTAAATCCCTAACCACCTCTCACAAATCTCTCTCTGCTCCTCCCCTTCTTCTAGCCGACGGGAACCAAGCCCCCCACCGGTTTCCATAGCTCCATCTCTTCCAGTTATCGGAAATTCCTCCCCCATGGCCCTGCTAGAACACCACCTGGAGGCCAAATACCCAGACCCGATGAGAACCCGACCCCTGCTCCTCACCTCCATCAGCCGACGGAATCCAAGCTCCACCGGCTTTCTCTAGCTCCATCCCTTCCAAACCTACGAAATCCCCCCCCATGAACCCTGTTAGAACTCCTATCTATAACCACAAGCTCAAACCTTGTCGAATCCCAATCTCCCGACTCCGTTCCGCCGCTACAGCCCCGACGAAAACGGCTAAACTCTCCGCCCTCACTGCCCTAGCCAAAGACTACTCACCGTGAAGAGGAAGAAGGAAGGTCGGTGTAGCTCGGAGTTAGCGTCGACTCGCAAGGACTCTGCTGTTCGCTTCCTTCGTCGTGTGGCTCATGGCGTATGAGGGTCACGCGAGCGGAGCGTAGGGAAAAAGAAAGAAATAAAAAAAAAATAGAAAAGGAAACATATATATATATAGGCTTCGGCCGGTTAATTAAGGTTTACGGTTTTTCCCCTTCATGCCTCTCAACTGTGATTATTTAGGGTGTAAATAGACCCCGAAATTTACCCCCCCCCCTTTTTCGATGATTTTCGCTCGTGTATGTATCTATTTATTTTTTTTTTTCGATACTTGACAACTCTCCCCCCCTAAAAAAAAATTTCGTCCTCGAAATTTGACTTACCAAATAGTTCAGGTAATGTGATCACGCATATCGCTCGGTCTGTAGCTTCCTCTATCTGTTGATTTCCCCATAAAACTTTCACCATTACGATTTCTTTATTTCGGCTTCGCGCATGATGATCTAGTATTTGTTCTGGTATTACCTCGTAGGATAGATCTGGTGTCCACTGTATAGCTTCATACCCAATCACATGTGCAGGATTAGAAAGGTACCTCCTGAGCATGGATACGTGAAACACATTATGAACTCCCGCCAGGTTTGGTGGTAGAGCAACTCGGTATGCTCGTGTCCCAATCCGGTCGAGAATCTCAAAAGGCCCAATATACCTCGGACTGAGTTTTCCCTTCCTTCCGAACCTCAGTACTCCCTTCATGGGTGACACTTTGAGAAATACATGGTCTCCCACTGTGAACTCTAGGTCCCTCCTTCGACAATCAGCATAACTCTTTTGGCGACTACATCTTGATTGCATTCTATCCCGGATCTTTCCTACTAGTTCCACAGTTTGTGTCACAATCTCTGGACCCAGAACTGCCCTTTCTCCTACCTCTTTCCAGTGTAGTGGGGTTCTACACCTTCTTCCGTATAGCGCTTCATAGGGAGCCATACCGATGGTGGATTGATAACTGTTATTATAGGTGAACTCTACCAAGGGCAGTTTGGACTCCCAACTCCCTTTGAAATCTATAATGCAAGCTCGTAGCATATCTTCCAAAATCTGAATTACTCGCTCAGATTGACCATATGCAGGGATGGAAAGCGATCTTTGAAAGCAAGTTTTGTACCCAATCCCCGCTGCAAACTCTTCCAGAACCCGGATGTAAATTTTGGATCTCTATCTGACACAATCTGATCCGGAATTCCATGTAACCTTACTATTTCCCGTATGTACAACTCTGCATATTGTATCATAGTGAAAGTGGTTTTCACTGGCAAAAAGTGGGCTGACTTCGTCAATCGATCCACAATGACCCACACTGCATTTGATCCCTTAGTCGAGATCGGTAATCCTACCACAAAATCCATGGCAACATTTTCCCACTTCCAGACAGGTATCGGAAGTGGTTCGAGCAGTCCCGCGGGCCTTTGGTGCTCAGCTTTCACCTGTTGACAGGTAAGGCACTCATGGACCATCTGGCTTATGTCTCTCTTCATGCCCGGCCACCAATATAATAGCCGCATATCCTTATACATCTTTGTGCTTCCAGGGTGGATAGAGTACGGGGTAGTGTGAGCTTCCCTCATGAGATTCTCCCTCAGGGATCCGCCCTTAGGCACCCATATGCGACCCTTGTATCGCACTATCCCATCAATCATTGAGTAGATAGTGTTGCCCTTTGCTTCATCTTTGCGTTTCCATTCCATTAACTGTTGGTCAGGAAGCATTACGCGGATCGATCCGTAAGTTCGATGTAAGTCAGTGGTGCCAACCTAACTTTGCTCACGGTGCTATCACTTCCACTCTTATCTGTTGAAATTACGATATCAATCTTTCTTTGGGTGGTCAGTGTAATAAGCGTCGCGTCTTGCGACTCGTAGCATCCACCACATTAGCCTTACGGGATGATAGTTAATATTGCGGTCATAATCTTTTACCAACTCCAACCATCGTCTCTGCCGCATATTGGTTCCTTTTGAGTAAAGAAATATTTTAAACTTTTATGATGCATGTAGATCTCGCCGTTCTCCGTAAAGATAGTGTCGCGGATCTTGAAAGCGAACGACGGCTGCTAGTTCCGGTCATGTGTAGGATAATTACGCTCATGCACCTTCAAGCGGCGTGATGCATAGGCAATGACCCTCCCCTTACGCATCAATACGGCCCCTAGACGGTTTGGAGGCATCGGTGTACACCACAAATTGCCCGAAGTGTGCAGGCGCAAGCCAGTGCTATCATCAGCCTTTCCTTTAGCTCCATAAAACTCTACTCGCACTGAGTAGTCCATTCATACCTCACCCCCTTCTTAGTCAACGAAGTCAGGGGTAGCGCAATTCGTGAAAAATTCTGAATAAATCTGCGATAATACCCTGCTAGCCCTAGAAAACTTCGAATTTCTGTAACATTCCTCGGACTAGCCCAACTCTGGATTGCCTCCACTTTGACTGGATCCACCTCTATCCCCTTCTCCGAGACTATATGTCCTAAAAATGCTATTTGTCTTAGCCAAAACTCGCATTTGCTGAACTTAGCGTATAACCGCTTATCCTTCAAAGTCTGCAGTACCAGCGTTAGATGTTGTCGGTGCTCTTCGCGACCCTGAGACTAAATTAGTATATCATCGATGAAGACAATCACAAACTGATCCAAGTATGGCTGGAAAATCCGGTTCATCAAATCCATAAAGGCTGCAGGGGCATTAGTGAGTCCAAACGGCATAACTAGAAACTCATAATGGCCATATCGAGTTCTGAATGCAGCTTTATGGACATCTTCTCCTTTCACCCTCAATTGGTGTTACCCCGACCTCAAGTCAATTTTTGAGAACACCGTTGCTCCCTGTAGTTGATCGAATAGATCATCGATTCTAGGCAACGGGTACTTGTTCTTGACTGTAACCCGGTTCAACTCCCGGTAGTCAATGCACAACCGCATTGAACTGTCTTTCTTACGAACGAACAACACTGGCGCTCCCGGGGTGACCTGCTTGGGTCGGATGAAACCCTTATCCATTAGTTCTTGTAGTTGCTCCTTGATTCCTTCATTTCGGTGGGTGCGGTGATGCGGTGCTTTAGACACGGGGTGGTTCGATATTAACTCTATTCAACTCAACCTCCACGGCGGTATTCCCAATATCCTCTGGAAATACATCGTGAAATCCGGACTACCTCTACTTCCTCCAGACTTGGTTTAAAAGTCTCAGAACTTCCCATTATGTTGACTAGAAATCCGTTACACCCCTTACTTAACATTTTCTGTGCTCTACATGCTGATATAATAGGTAGATGACTCAACATGGAGGTTGCATTGAAGATGACAAATCCATCATTTTGTAGTTTCAGTTTAACCGTCCTTTGTTTACAGTCAATAATGGCCTCAGTGCGGTCAACCAATCCATACCTGTAATTACATCAAAGTCCACCATCTCTAATACAATAAGTTCGGCGTACATCAGATAGTTCTCATCCTTATCATTCTATTGCTAGTCAGTTCTTCCCCCGAAGGCAAGGACACGTTATAGCCGGTAGCCATCCAATCACATGAAATACCTAGTTTTGCAACGTAGGCCACCGATATGAAAGAGTGTGTAGCTCCAGAATCTATTAAGGCATGAGCAGGTAGGTTGACAATAGAAATTCTACCTGTGATAATGGCCGACTCCGGATCCACCTGCTCCTGTGTCATAGCATACACCCTTCCTCTAGTTGGCTCTTTGAGCTGAGGGCAGTTCATAGCAAAGTGCCCAGACTTCTTGCACTTGTAGCACACATCTGTACCCACCAAACACTGGCCTGCATGAGTCTTATTGCACTTGGGACACTGAGTTTTGCTTTCACCTTTGAGAATAGTATGGTCGACTGGTCGGGGCTCCTGGGGTTGCTGTCGTGGCTGCGTCTGAAACTGTGGTTGTTTGCCTCGAAACTGGCTCTGTGCAAACTTCTTCTGACTCGACGCCGGAGGTTCCCTTCCCTGGTAACTAGATCTCTTAGTCTGTACTTCCTTTATCATGTCATTCCTGTCCCTCTCTGCCATCAGAGCCTGATCCACAGCCTCTCTGAAGGTGGTAACTCGACTCACCCTGACATCATGGCGGATGGCTGCCCTCAATCCCTCGGTGAAATGTTTCAGCTCCTCTATCGTTGATCGCAATCATAGGTACAAAATACCGCCTTCTCGAATTCCTTGACATACTCACCATCGTCGGCCCCTTGGCGAAGCTCTAGGAATTCCCTGGCCATTCGGGTTCGGGTGTCAGCAGTAAAGTATTTACCATAAAATACCTCCTTGAATTCAACCCAAGTAGCTGTAGCTAAATCCACGGCTGAACGTGCACCCTCCCACCATATCCGAGCATCGCCCCGCAACATGAATATGGCGCACCTCACCTTGTCAGCATCAGTAAGCTGCATAAAGTCATATATCGTCTCCAATGATCGAATCCATCCTTCTGCCGCAATCGGGTCTGAGCTTCCCTTAAACTCTGTTGGTCCAAGATCCCTGAACTGCTTGTAAACTGGGTTCACACTGGCTGTGGGACCACTGTGGGTGTTTCCATGCTCCCTGGCTCTCAACAGCTGTTGGATCTGTTCTCCCTGAATCCGACTCTGTTCCTTCATAATTGCAGCAAGCTCAGCGAGAAACTGACTATTCTGCCCCCCTTCACCATTGTTTCTTCGGCCCGCCATTCTCCTATAAAACCCGATAACTGCATCGTTATCTCTAACTTGTACATAACCCTAAACATGATTTCATTAAGACTACTATTTGAAAAGTAAATTTAAAGCTTACAAATGCGGAGATGGATGTATCCGAGTCCTTGATGAGATGGCATGCACACACTGTCCTTTAGGATCGTTCGCTCTGATACCAACTGAAATGACCTAACCCAGTATGCATATACAGAATCCCAAGTCACACGTAAATCTTATCCATTATACACAAGGTCGTAACGCCAGGCAACAATTTATTTTATTCCATCCAGTTTAGCAGTCTCAACTACACACTTAACCCTCAAAACCTGAAGAAAAATAAAACATCAAATCATCTCCCCTCAATCTGGAAACCCTGTTCCATAGATGCCCCGGACAATGTGTGCCATGCTCATCATCATCTCCTCAGTTACACCACCTCCGCTTCATGCGTCTCAATCGGGGTATCCTGTTCCCTACCTGAAATTGTTATGTGACATCATAAGTTCACAGCCCAGTGGGTAGATCAATGACAGGGATATAACACAGGGAGGAGAGATTCAGAAGGAAACATATAACTATACAACTGTAAATGTAAACTACTGTAGTTCAACATACATCTTCGGTTACACTTTCTGTAAGTCAATATGAAACATAACCAATACTTTTAATCAACATATCATTATAACAAGTACAGCGAACCCAATCATGCCATTCTGTTACGCTAACTGCACCTAAACATAATCACTCGTGGTACCTCACATTGTGCATTTAAAATGCTGAGCCAGTCAAATACCTTATTTTCTTGTGAAATCCTGAGGTACCTCTAGGAAGAAACTAAGGAAATCAGTCATCAGTCATCAGTCAATCTGTCAATTTGGGTGGGCCCTCCCCGGAGTTCAACCCGGGGAGCCCAACCCGTCCAGGCACCACTAATGCTCATGTACATACAGTTAGCTAACTAAGAATTTCTGACATTTTCTATCATACTCGGTCACAGAAGGATAACATAGAACATCATGAATGGACGTATATATATATATGTATCTATGTATATCTATATATAGCATCTACCCTCATACACAGGTAGATGTTAACAAAACCTATTCACATAACATCGAAGCATAAGAAGGATTTGATGAACATTTTAGCTAAAGAAAATAAGAACATTAAACATCATAGGTGAACAAACATATATATATCTATATATAGCATCTAACCTCATACACAGGTAGATGGTAGTTACACACACATACATATAGCATCTAACCTCATACACAGGTAGATGTTAATTACTCATATATATATATATATAGCATCTAACCTCATACACAGGTAGACGATATTTAACACATATTATATATATCATTTACAACATTAAGAACAATTTATAAAGGATTAACTAAACATGCTGACAGAGAACAAATAAGCAGGAATCATCTACAACCATAATACTCATGTACATATAATTTTTCTATATCCACGCATCCGTTCAACAACAGTGATCCTAAGATCATAATCCGACCCCCTTCTATCATAAGAACCCAAAGAAACTATTTCCCCATTCCATTTCCCTGCCCCTCACCTACCGAGCACCCTCAACCACCGGGTCTGATCACCTCCATCTAGAATTCCCAATTCAAACCCAAAGATTTAAATCCCTAACCACCTCTCACAAATCTCTCTCTGCTCCTCCCCTTCTTCTAGCCGACGGGAACCAAGCCCCCCACCGGTTTCCATAGCTCCATCTCTTCCAGCTACCGGAAATTCCTCCCCCATGGCCCTGCTAGAACACCACCTGGAGGCCAAATACCCAGACCCGATGAGAACCCGACCCCTGCTCCTCACCTCCATCAGCCGACGGAATCCAAGCTCCACCGGCTTTCTCTAGCTCCATCCCTTCCAAACCTACGAAATCCCCCCCCATGAACCCTGTTAGAACTCCTATCTGTAACCACAAGCTCAAACCTCGTCGAATCCCGATCTCCCGACTCCGTTCCGCCGCTACAGCCCCGACGAAAACGGCTAAGCTCTCCGCCCTCGCTGCCCTAGCCAAAGACTACTCACCGTGAAGAGGAAGAAGGAAGGTCGGTGTAGCTCCGGCAGGTTGGCGTCGACTCAAGAAGGACTCGCTCGCTTCCTTCGTCGTCGCGCGGCTCATGAGGCGAAGGAGGGTCAGTGAGCGGAGCGTAGGGAAAAAGAAAGAAATAAAAAAAACAGAAAAGGAAACATATATATATATAGGGTTCGGCCGGTTAATTAGGGTTTAGGGTTTTTCCCCTTCATGCCTCTCAACTGTGATTATTTAGGGTGTAAATAGACCCCGAAATTTACCCCCCCCCCTTTTTCGATGATTTTCGCTCGTGTATGTATTTATTTATTTTTTTATTTTATTTTTCTATTTTCGAGACTTGACAGTACCACTCAACCTTATCATCATGTCGGACTAAGTCCACCTGTAGGGTTTACATGATGAACCTTATGAGCTCCTCAAGGGGGCATCATCATCCTAATAAATAGGACACGGTTTCCTCCTATAATTAACAACACACCATATAAATAATATCATTTCCCAACTTACCGATCCTATCGATTTACTCTATAAATCTCGCCCATTGGTAAATCAAAGAAATGAATACTAAGTATATGTGCACGTTATTATATCGGGATTAAAAGCATGTACAACATAATATCTGAGGTCCGATTGGATTATGTAGTCAGCAATAAATCGAATCACCTCTATGTCGGTCATGCTCAATACACAGAAAGTGTACTAGTGTGATTCTATGGACAAGACAAACCAATATCAAATCACGCTACAACCATGCTAATGGGTTGTCCAAAACCATCTCGGTTGTGAGCCTTTACTTATACTTTACAAGGAACTGATAACATGATCTCCCATGTGACCCTACACACTTTGTTATCTACAATGTAATGTATTAGATAATATGCATAACCATAAATATGCAAACAATGATCATGTGATTCTTATTTCAAAAATAAAGATGTTCATATAAAAGATAGACTATTCAGTATGCATCCCAACATTAAGTCCCATACTTGATTTCTTTCGAATTGTCCTAACTCTTCTTGCATTGCTAAGATTCAATCAGGATCAAGCAAAGCTTCTTCTACTACCTTAGATTCGATTTCTGAGATTAGTGCGACTTCAACCCCTTTGTTCCTAAAGGATGATCTGGTTCTCACCCCTTGTTAAAGTTCCCCAATAATTTGATCGTGGGGATGACTGATGCTTGGCCTACTGGATCTTGGTGCTTGAGATGTTTCATGTATTTGGTCGTTTGATACATCTTCAAGTATTGACCTTTGTAACATAGGTTTTTCATCATCAGATTCGACTTTAACTCCCCCTACTTCGCTGTTTTCTCTTAATTTGATCTTCTCCATTCCAAATTCAATTTCTTCACTAATTCTTTGGGTATCATCAGATTTATTACCCTCTTCAAAGACAACATCAGATGACTCTTCAATTAATTTTGATTTTTTATTATAGACTCTATATGCTTTGCTAACAGAAGAGTATCTGACAAGAATACCTTCATTAGCTTTAGCCATGAATTTTCCTAGATGATCTCTGGTATTTAGAATAAACACTTTGCAGCCAAACACCCTAAGATGCTTAAGTGTGGGTGGTTTTCCAAACCATAGTTAATGAGAGGTTTTACTAGACATGGTACTATCTGAGTTGTTGTGTTTTACTAGACATTGAGTTGAATTAAATTCAACTCTATATCCAACATCACACAATTGATTCACACTTAATAAATTAAATGACATGTTCTTAACTAACAATACATTTCTAATCATAAAAGACTCTAAAACATGAATATCTCCTATACCTACAATGTTTAATCTATGACTATTTCCAAATGAAACCGTACCTCTACTTTTGTTTTCCAATGTGGAGAATAGCGTTATGTTGTCAGTCATGTGCTTGGAGGATCTACTATCTACGAACCAGGTCGATGGACACTCCCCCTTAATTGATGCTTGCTATACACGACAAATAAATGATTTCGGAACCCAAATATTGGGTCCATTTGCTTTTAAAACGTATTTCCTAGGAATCCATGCCTTAGCTATTTTCTTCTTATCAGGAATTCTAGAAACTAATGAAATAAAGTTATGTTCTAGCTGCTTAGGGCGATAATCTATTCTAGCTTTGTTGTAAATAGCTCGCTGAGATTCTAGAATCATGTTCAGTGTTCGAGAGCTAGAACTGAACTTCTCAAGAGTACACTTGAGATCATTCACCTGTGCTCTCAAGATTCTGTTTCAATCCTTAATTTTGGAAGTATCATCACTAGATTCTACCGCATGCTCCTTGAGATTTTTGAAATGTGCTAATTCAGATTTCAAAGTTTTTATTTTACATTTAGATATATCTAGCATATCATTTAAATAAGCAATGATTTTATAACAGTCTTCCAGTTCTTAGTTTACCTGATCATCATCCGTTGATGATGTTTCTTCCTCCGAATTTGAATCTGTCCCGGAGTCCTCCAGCGCCATTAGTGCAGTGTGTCATCTGGCTTTGTCCTCTTTGTCTTCTTCCGATGATCCGGATGATGACTCATCCCATGTTGCTCTCAACGCCTTTCATTTTCTCCTCTTTTCCTCCTTCTTAAGATGAGGACACTCATTTCTGAAGTGTGTTTTCTTGCTACATTTATAACACACTATATTAAATTTATCAATTCCATTTTCAACCTGCTTACCTTTCTTTTTGCTGAATCTCCTACTTCTCTTCATCATCTTCCTCACGAAGTTGGCCATCTCGCTGGATGAGGACTCATCATCTCGATCTGACTCTGTGCCCGAGGATGAAGATAGTTCCTTCTTCTTCTTCTTCTTCTTTTCCTCCTTGCTTTGATCACCTGCAAGCAACGCCATACCCTTCTCTTTTTGACCTTTGTTTGCCTTTTCATGCAATTCCATTTCACAAAACAATTCATCTATTTTGACAGCTGATAGATCCCTTGATACCTTATAGCCATCCACCATGGATGACCATAAGACATTTCTGGGAAATGACTTGACTACATATCTGATCAAATCATGTTTCTCAACACTCTCTCCAATACAGTGGAGATCGTTCAGCAACTCTTTGAATCAACCATGAAGTTCACTAACAGTCTTAGTGTCCTTCATAGTGAAATTCTAGAGTTGGCTTAGGAATAAGTCCCTCTTGGCTATACGAGAGTCTCTGGTATCTTCGTGCAACTCAAGCAGCTTATTCCACAGGTCTTGAGAACTACTAAAAGGACCAACTTTATTAAGTTGTTCCTTTTCCAGACCGCACTGTAATGTTATAGTAGCTTTAGCATTAGCCTGTACCTTGTGCTTTTGCTCATTTGTCCAAAGAGCAGACCCTAAGACCTTACATAATTCATCCACTGGAGTAATGAAGCCCTCTGTAATGAAGAACCACATTTCTATCTCAGTCATGAGATAATACTCCATCCAACTTTTCTAGTATTGGAAATTCGTTCCATCAAAAAATTGAGGTCGGTTTGTACTGTAACCCTCATGCATAGTTAGACTCTGCGGTTGTTAAATCGAAAAATTAGAGCCCTGGCTCTGATACCACTTGAAAGGACCGTGTATGCAAGAGGGGGGAGTACCCTTTTTACGAAAAATCAGAAGACACAGCAGAAACTTAACTTGCGAAAGTAGTTAAATGAAAAAACACGACGAATGCAGTTTTGACAAAAATCAACGAATATGAGCAACCAAAAAAAACTATCATAGGATAGAATATAAAGTAGAGCGAACGAAAGAAAGACGCAGTCAATGTTTTTACTTGGTTCACAACTCTCTCATAGAGCTGCTAGTCCAAGGCCTACCACTAACTTTCTCCTTTTCAAAGCTAAGCTTCGAGGGTGGAGAAACTTCTTAAAGCTTTTACAGTCCACAGATTCAAAGGATTACAAGTTTATGTATAGGAAATATGAACTGTAAAGATTTTGCCAATGAATTTTATAGTAATACCGAATGCTAGATTTTGTCTTTCATTAGGTCGGAGTGGCTTTGACAGGAAGAAATCGTCCAAGATAGAATCATGGCACCAAGACCAGGGATGAAGTAGCACACATGGAGCAGTAATCACCCAGTTGCACCGACCATGTTGCAGCTCAGGAAGATGAATCCGTCATTATGGCGAGAGCAGGGTGCACAGGGAGAAGCATGTTACAGTGGATGCACGGTGCGATGAGCAAGATCACGGTTTTTGAGTGCAGCATAGAGAGATTAAAAAAAACTTTCTTTTCTGTAGTTCTTGTTATCCTTTGTCTCTTTTTTTTACGTTTTCATTGTCGCATGAGCTTTATAGAACACCGCCCATTTGAAGCTTTCTCTCGACCGACCACACATAAGCTTGGATGTCCATTTCCTTAGTGGAATCTCTGGCCGATCATTGGAGTTTGAATTCCTGTCGTTAGAGCTCGTCCACGCGTCGAAAACAGAGATGATTTCTCACTAAAATCGCAATTCCAATCTCCCATCAGTCAAAACACCAGTCGAGCCTTTCTTACGTGTGAGTACTATTTCTGCAATCCAATCGAGGCATCGATCGAGCCTCTCTTGCATTTGTGCACTACTTCTGTAGTCTAGTCGAGGCATCAGTCGAGCCTTCCTTGCGTCTGTGCTCTATTTCTACTCACTTCAGCCTGGTACCAGTCGAGGTGTTGCCTCGAATGCTACTCCTTCAGCAACTTTTTGGGTTTCATCTGTAAGCGCTGGCTGTAGACTTGTGATCAGTCGAGTCACTGCCTCGACTGAACTAAGACCAGTTGATGCGTTGACTTGAATGCATATAGTAAGGGCAATAGTCGACTTGTCAGCTCTTTGTTGTCTTTAAGACCCATTATTTTAGCCAACTCTAAGATTGAAATATGCCTAGTAACGACTCTACCGAAAACCCCTTTACTTGCCAAGACTTCGACCTTCAGCCTTTCTTAGACTTTTCACCTTGCCACTTCCGCAAGGACTTTCTGCAAAGGAATTTATCCTCTTAGAATTTTCACCGTGCCACTTTCACAAGGACTTTCTGCTAAGGAATTTACCCTTCTTGGACTTTTCACTAAGGTTCCACCCTTGGATTTTCTCGTCTGCCAAGGAACTATCCATCTTGGTCTTTTCAGGGTACTCATTTTCCCTTTAGTTTACCGCATACAAAAAGGCATCCTATCAATACAGGGATTCGACAGATTACACCAGCTGCTCTGTAATGTAAACAAAACCATCCTGGAAGCTCTAGAGCAGTGTCAAACTGCCCTGGAACCAATCTACATTAGAATCTTTAAAGCATTGTCAAACATCCCTTGAGCCAAGTATGAGCCAACCCAAGTACTCTTGTTCGCCACCAAACTGCCCTGGGCTAAACATAACAGCCCTAGAAATTCTTCAAACTGCCCTAGCAACTCATCAAACTGCCTTGGTAACCAAACTGCCCTGGCAATTAAACTGCCTTGGCAAACAAACTGTCCTGGCAATCAAACTGCCCTGACAATTAAACTACCCTGGCAAACTTTCCTGGCAATCAAACTGCCCTGGCAATCAAACTGCCCTGGCAAACAAACTGCCCTGGCAATTAAACTTCCCTGGCAACTCACCGAATTGCACTGCCAATTTGAAACCCCGATCCCAAGACTTCGTACTTGCCTAAACTTGGTTTACTGAAATGTTTGTCAAACACCAAAACATATCTTGGAGTATCGGCTCCAATAGAGCTATGGCAAACACTAAGGTATCATTTAATAATGCTCATTCTTTCAGTAATGATAGAAAACATGCTACAAATTTACTTGCAATCGTTCATGATAAAAAGCATCATAGAAATAATAAATATATTTGTTTAGGTGCTAAAAGTTATGAATTTAGGCCTAAGGATAAATCTAGAAAAATTACTTCAAGACCTAGCTCATCTAAGGATAACAATCCAGTTAATAATCCTAAGTAGGATAGGCATATGCCTAGGAAGAAGAAAAATATCCCAAGAACTAATGAAAAATCAAAATTGTATAAGTTAGTTGAGGAAAATCATATTTTAAGGTCAAGACTTGATAAATTAGAAAAGATCCTTGGAAAAATGACCAATTCAATTAAAGGATCTAGTAGTCAAGGGTCAAATAGTCAAAATCTAGGTGTTAGGAGGCAAGACCTACCGAAGGACAAGAAGGGTTTAGGTCAAAAACCTAAGTCCATGAAGGTAATGTCATCTTAACACAATGTTCCATTTAACTATGGAACTAGTTCTAGGTCTAGGAAAACCAAGATCACAAGGGAAGTTATCCTTGGAGTTGACCATGGTAGATGTCTAGTGGCTAATATTTCAAAGAAACCTAGAAATGTTTCTAAGAAGGTCACAAGGGAAGCCATCCCTAGAGTTGACCTAGACAAGACCTCAATGACCAAGGCTTCCAAGCCTAGGAGGGTCATTAGGTTTTGGGATTACTTAGGGAAGTTATCCCTAGTGAGTACTTAGTGAACCCAAGGAGCTCAAATAGTTTTTCGATTCTTAGTGATCCTTTCATACTAGATAGGTTAGGGTGTGTCAACCTCAAATGGATGGGTAGTTAACCTAACCATAGTGGAGTTGACACTTTAGGACATTTTCAAAGTAATGTGATACCTTGGAAATGAATTTAGATTTTAATTCTAAAGGAATTTAGGATGTGCCAATAGAAAATATGGAAGTTGAAAAATTGATCAAAATTGACACAATTTAGGTTAGAGTTAATAGTGTATCATTTCAGATTTTTGGCACACTTGAGGGAAAATTGGTATTAAGACAATTTGGGTGTAATCCTAGAAAATGGCAATTAAGATTAAAACATAAGTATTTTTATAGCTTGATATTATATGTTTGCCATGCCTTGTTTGCCATAATCTATGTCATGACATCATGCTCATATTGTTATTTAAAATGTCATGATAGCTTTTAGTTTTATAAATGGCATGACTAATACTTAGATTAATTCTTTATCATGCTATAAAATCATTGATGTCGTGAATCCGCAAGTGCACGGTCATCGTTAAATAATAAAATATTGATCCCACAGAGACTGGTTAAGTACCGAATAAATGCAAGGAAAGATTATCTAGAAAATTAAATAATTGAGTGAAGGTTGAATGGGAGAGAAAAAATAGATGATCGAGACACGAGTATAGGACTAGTTTATGAAGCAATCGTAGGACTTTGGTTTCGCAACAATATCTAATGTCTTGCCAACTCTTGGTTAAAATGTATTCTTGAAGGAAACCTATCTAAGGATATACTCGGGTTCTACTTTCACAGTATTAGCTCTTTTGGAGAACTTGTTGCAATGATGAGAACTTGTCACGAGAACCTAGGTAGATCTCTGCTTAAGCACTAGTAGAGATTACTTATAAAATCCATAAATTATTAGGTTCTAGGATAGGGTATGAAATATCTTTAGGAGCATTGGTAGGTCGATGAACTTATTTGTAACGGTGTGCACTTGTCACGAGTTGGTGCGATCGGCCTAGGTCACAATTGACCAGACTTGAGTTGGACTCAGGTAGTGTTTTGATGTTTGACATTGATGTTTGACAAAGTGTTGGAGAGATTGTTGGTGCAATTGACCCAGGTCATGATTGATGTTTGATGATGGTTTGACTATTGTTATGGGAGAAGTCCAAGTCTTGTGTACATGGCATGGAAAGTCCAACATGGGTTGGCAAGGAAAGTCCAAGCATGGGTATTGGCAAGGGAAAGTCCAAGCTTGAGTCTTGGCATTTGGAAACTCCAACATTGGGTTGGCATGGAAATTCCAAGGGTGTAGTCTTGGCCATGTAAGCCCAAGGGTGTAGTCTTGGCAGTGAAAGTCCAAGTCATGAGTACTTGACAATTGAGAAATCCAAGGGGAATATTGGCGGCGTAAAGTCCAAGGGTAGAGTCTTGGCAGCAAAAGTCCAATGGTTGGCGGCGTAAAATCTGTTGGTGCAGTAGTAACCTGAATCAAACCTAAGTTTAGATTATAGTAAATACACAAAGTTAAGTTCACTTTGTTATCTCACGAGCTGAATCAAGTGTGTAGAATTTTTAAGCTATGCCGAAGGTCAGTGACACCCGGAGGGAACCGTGGTGGTCGGGCGACACCAGGAGGACTTCGAAGGAAGCCGAAGAACTCAGGTGAAGACCAGAAGCGAAGCTTCAAAAGTAAATGTTGAGGTAAGCTCATGTGAGTGAGTGTAAGTAAGGTCATGTCCTCCGTACGAGGATGTCCTTAGGCGACGATCTGACCAAGACTTCCCGTGGAAGGTCTAGATCGAGATCGGATGGTAAACAACCATCGAACTTACTTATATTAACTGTATTTTCAAGCTAGCTCTTCATTGCAGCTGGAAACCCTTCCATCTGTCGACTGATGGCTTGTATCAGTCGACTGATGCCTTCAACAGTCGACTGTTAAGGGTAGCAGTCGACTGATGATCAAGGATCAGCCTCGAGGAGAGTCAAAGCTTATCTCCATTTCTCAAGGGCTAGGTGGCATCACCTCATGAAACTTCATCTCAACGATTAGGGCTTGACAAAGATATAAAAGTAGGAGTTCTCCACCCCTTTTCCATCATTCAAATTGCTTTCAAGTTCTCCCGCAACGGCACGACTCTTCGACAATCCTACATCGACGAAGGGCTGTCGAAAAGCCGACGACCCAAACTTCTTCTTCTAACTCTTTAGTCATTGGTAACTTTTAAAGTTGTTATTTCATTATATTTAGTTTCAATTTATATTTCAGAGCTTTTAATCGTAACAAGGAGGGGGAGTGTCCCTCTACCTTAATCTCTTTCGAGCTTTTTGTATTCCATTGTCTCCTATCTCTAACGAGGAGGAGATTGTTTTATTATATTGCCCTCCGTATGTGGTCTCGAATTATTAGGGCCTTGGATTAGTAGCCGATGGCTATGAACTAAGTAAAAACAAAAGGTGTCATATTTATTTTCCGTTGCATTTACTCTTACTTGTGTTTTATATCGAACAAGAAAAAAAAGTTTCTCTTTCACTATTCACCCCCCCTCTAGCGCTCAAATCGATCCAACAAGTGGTATCAGAGCTGGGGGCGTTATGATTTGGTGAAACCACCAATCTAGCAATTTTTATAGATTTCTTTTTGTTTTTACGAGTTTTTGTCTTCGTTTAAATTCATTCTCCCGCACTACTAATCCAAGATGAAAGTCTTGGTACATTTCGATTGTTTTTGTTTTGCGAGGTACTTGTTTTCCTTATTTTGTCTAAATGACCCATCTCGAAGGGTTTAGCACTGTTCGACCTCCGTTTTACAACGGAGATGACTTTTGTTATTGGAAGGGTCGGATGGAGTGCTTCCTTAAGACCGAGATCGAGATGTGGATCGTAACCCAAACCAGATTCATGCTTCCTACTAATGAAGTGAGTGAATCCTTGGATTACGATTAGTTGACTAATGCCATGAAAAGACAAGTGGAAGCTGATGCAAAGGCTACCCAAATCCTCCAATGCAGTTTTTCTAAAGAGGAGATAAACCGTGTCGGCCCCTTTATTAGCACGAAAGATCTATGGACTAAACTTTTAGAGCTACACAAAGGAATCGACGACGCGAAGGTATGTAAGCGTGATTTTCTTTTTGATAAGGTATATAATCTTAAGATGCAGGAACACGAGATGACAACACAACTACATTCAAAACATTGTCAATAGTTTGCACGCCATCGGACAAAAGGTCGAGAATCGAGACCTTATAAGGTATGCTTTAAATGCTTTTCCTAGGACTACCTTGTGGGCATCCATAGTCGATGCCTACTAGGTTTCTAAGGACCTTTCAAAAATTAGATTAGATGAGTTATTTTCTGAATTTGAATTCCATGAACAGTATAATTCAGTTCCCGAGAAAGGTATTGCCTTACTTCTAGGTTCGAAGAAGAAGGCCGCAAACAAACCACCCCCCAAGGAATAAGATGAGTACGAGTACGAGTCGGAGGTAGACCCCGAAATGGAAACCGAACTAGTGAACCTAGTTCGGAAGATGATCAAGAGCCGAAGATGACCTGTCAATCAAGGTAAATCTAAGTCTAATTTGAATTTGAGATGTTTTTAATGCAACATGTTCCGACACATCAAGTCGGAGTGTCCGAAACTAAAGAACAAAGCACCCAAGACCAAGAAAGCACTTAATTCTACTTGGGAAGAATCGTCGGAGGAGGAAGACAACGATCTCGTCCTTATGGCCAAACTGATGGAGCCCGATCAAGAATCCTAACCCGAGAAAGAGTCCGAGTTTGGATCCTACGACGAGTTGCTATTCAAGATAAGCCACGGATACGCATCCAGTTCAAGAGAGTCACTTAAGGTAAGTCGATCTTTGCTTAGCACTTTATACAATGCAATTAAATCCTTAACTAGAAAGTTAGCTAAGTCCAAATCCAAGGTCAAGACCTTAGTTGAGGAGGTTAAATTCCTTAAACACAAGGTCTCCCTAACCTCTTCGACTAGTTGAGTTCAAGAGGAGGACTCTACTCAAGTTGAAAAACTCGAAGTTGAGAACTCACTTTTGAATAGTCAAGTCGAAGACCTTAGGCATACGTTGGAAAGGTTAACTTTGGGATCCAAGGGACTTGACCTTTTACTTGGATCGCAAAGGGTCGTGTACAACAAGGCGGAGCTTGGGTTTAGCTCAAATATGACTAACTAGTTGTATATGTCAATTGTAAGTCGAAATAGAAAACATGTCCAAGCATGGGTCCCTAAGACCACCTTTATTTCTAAATTAGGATCTAATGAGTACTGGGTTCCCAAGGACCAAATCCACTAAGTAGAAAGATCAAACCGATTCAATGGTTCAAGGGGAGCTAGTACAAAATTTGTTTGTGCTATTGTTTAGAATTTGCATGCTTAGGTATTTTTCTTTTTATTTTTAGAACGGTTAGATAGGAACTATAACTCGTTAACACTTGACAAGATAGTACTAGGATGCGGCGAGATGATAGTACGCTAGGAAAGTGAAGCTTTGTGTGTCCAAGTTAGATAAGACGTATCTAGCTCGGTGCACTCGACTAAGTGGAACTAGCTGAAGCTACCTCACCGTATCCTTAGCTAGTTAGACCAGGAAGTGATCTTAGGTAAATCAAGTTATAATTTTCTCGAACAATACATTGTTTAAGGAAGTGGTCGTTGTTGCGATCAAAGAAGGCCTCTGTGCCTTGCTGCGACCTGGAAGCCAATTTCTTGAAAAGGTGACTTGGTGAGCTTAGGGTTAAATCCATATCTAACTCAAGGTTGACTATTTTCGATTCATTAAAATTAATGAAGTAAAATTGAAGTCATCTCACAAGAACACATAAGGATAACATGTTTGATCATGTAGAAATGGGTGAGATGAACTTGGACTAATAATCTTAAACCAACCCTTATAGTTCAAATATCTGATCCAACTACCTTGTGTGTATGATCAATGGATGTTAGATAGTGGGTGCTCCTGACATATGACCGGAGACCAACTTAAATTTTTGAAGCTTAGATTCAAACGACAAGGATCAGTAGCTTTCGAAAACAACGACAAGCTCAAAATCATCGGTTCAGGTCATATTGAGCTAAATTTTAATTTCACAATTCACAATGTTTTATTAGTTGAAGATTTTCAATATAATTTACTTAGTGAAAGTCAATTGTGTGATAACAACTATAAGGTTATATTCGTAGAAAATGAATGCTTAATTAAAACAAATTAAACCTCTAAAATAATACTTAAAGGAACTAGGAATAACAACATCTACATTATTAATATACCTAACTTCTCAACCAAGTGTCTTATGACACAGCAAGAGGAATCTAAGTTGTGGCACCGACGACTCGGTCACTCACACCCAAGACTCGTTCACAAGATGAGTCAGAGTGGCTTAGTCAAAGGTCTGCCTAATCTTAACAACTTAGACAATAAAATTTGTAATGCTTGTCAACAAGTTAAACAACCTAGGACACAACATCAACTAACTAACCAAGAACGAACCAAAATTGTGGTTGAGCTCATACAATTGGATCTATTCGATTCTCATGGATCCAAGTCACTTAATGAGAGTCAATTTTGCCTAGTCATAATTGACGACTATTCTAGGTTTACCTAGGTTAGGTTTCTTAAACACAAAAGTGATACCTTAGATCAACTCATCAGCTTGTTTAAATTAATCGAAAACCAAAAGAACCTTAAAATTAAAAGACTTAGAAGCGATTATGGTGGTGAATTCAAATACCATAGGTTCACAGATTTCTATAACCTAAACGGATACCACCATGAATTCTCATGTCCTAGAACCCCACAACAAAATGGCCTAGTCGAGCGGAAAAATAGAACCCTACAAAAAGCCGCTAGGACCATGTTGAATAAATACAACCTACCCAACAAGTTTTGGGAAGAAGCCATTAGTCCGGCTTGTTATGTCCAAAATAAAATTCTTATGGTAAAGAGGCATCTTAAGACCTCATATGAAATCTACCATGACAAAGTACCTAACATTAAATACTTTAGAATATTTGGATGTAAGGTACATACCCTAAACACTAAGGACTACCTAGGAAAGTTTACATCCAAAACCTCCACCGGTATCTTCCTAGGATACTCAACTACAAGTAGCACGTATAGGGTATATAACAATGACACCCTTAGAATTTAGGAAACCATTAATGTAGTATTCGACGAAGGACATGAACCCACAAAATCATTAGTAAAACCAACTAGCAAACTGATTCGTACCATACTCGACTCTGACCTTGAAATCGAGTCTACTATTAATCTTAATCTGAGCCAGTCTATAATTCAATCGAGTCCTCCTATCAATCAAGTGATAGGTGACCCTAACCCAAGTCATTCTAGGATTCAATCGAATCATCCTATCGACCAAGTGATAGGTGATCCTACCTAGGGGTTCGTGTTAGGGAAATCAACCCATGTGATATGGTTTTGATGTGAATGGCAAACGGTTTAAGTTAGGATGATTGGATTTGATATGTGCGTTGGAGTATTACAAGACTTAGTAATTCGCACATGGAGCTTAGGCATGTGTCACCACTCACGACCTCGTGCTTGAGTCGGTGAAGGAGCATTGTAGAGTCGTGCACTTGATGCATCTGAGGGACCGTCAGACGAGATGACTTGAAGCGAAGCCAAGGAAGCAGACTTCGAGGGCAAGAGACGTGAAGAAGCATTGCAGAGTCGTGCACTTGATGCTGCCTAGGGATGTGGCCGCGAACGAAGAGAGCTTCAGCGAGGGACTACAAGTGAGATGAGAGAATGAGTGAATTGTAAGTAGCTCATTAGGTGAACTTGGGCGAATGGCTGAGTGTCGGAGGCTCAACCGCAAGGGTTGAGGTTTACCCGACCGTCGAACGCTCAAATGGATGTTAAGTTCGAGGTCTACCTGGCACCAGTCGATTGCCATGTCATGGAAGTCGACTGTTCCAAGTCGATAGGCAATCGATTGGTGTGGCTGATGGATTAGTCGACATCAGTCGACTGCTTAAGGGAAGCAGTCGACTGATAGCACTGTGCATGGGCACAGAAGCAAGTCAAGCTCGTGGGTCACTCGATTGGAAGTCGACATCAGTCGACTGATCATCCGACTGTTGGAGAAGGCAACCGCGGATCCTGCGAATCCGGCCTGGTTAGGAGTCATTGGAATCGACATCAGTCGACTGATGAAAGCATCAGTCGACTGATAGTGTCCAACGGGATTAATTTCTTCCTTTCTATAAAAAGAGAGGGTGGGGACTTTTAGAGGGTTAATGTTCATGCTCCAAACATCCTACTAAGTGCCCCCACAAAGCTCTAACTCCTTCTTCTAGTCTTCTTTCATATTTATTGTAAAAGAAGGAGTGATCTCATTATTGTAAAGGTTTACCTCCACCTTGCTTGGGCTAAAGGGAGAAACCAATTGTGGATTGGTTGCGGAGTGATTCACGGGAGACGAATCAGACCGTGGATTAGCGGTGAGTCTGTGAACCACATTATATTGTTTGTTAGCATTGTCTATTTTGTTTCTTATTTAATTGCTTGTTTAGTTTTGTTTCTGTTGCACTAATTATATTTGTAGACAACAAATTCCGTTCATACGACGAAAGAGGACTATTCACCCCCCTCTAGCCGGCCACCATCGTTCCTACAAGTGGTATTAGAGCTAAGGAAGCTTGTAGAGGACTAACCGCCACAACAAGCACTACATCAAGGATGGTCGGCTCTAACATTCACCCACCGAAGTTCGAGGGAGAATTTGTGTGGTGGAAGAAACGCATGGAGGTATTTTTTGAAATCGATTTTGAAATTCTATTAATAATGGAAAATGGTTTCGAGATACCTAGGGATGATGATGGGGAGCAAATAGAGAAGGCTAGATGGACTAAAAGGCAAAGGGAGGAGTACTTGGCGAACTCAAAGGCAAAGCACCATCTCTACAACGTACTCCCCCAACAAGAAGTGAACCGGATTGGAGAATGTGCAAGTGCCAAGGAAATGTAGTAGAAACTCATAGAACTCCATGAAGGCACGTCTGAGGCCAAGCTTGCAAGTAGAGACCTTCTTCGCTCCCAACTAACAAATATTAAACTTGAAAAGGAGGAAAAGGTAACCTCACTACACTCTCTGTTTAAATAAATTCTAATTGGGCTAACAAGTGTAGTAGAAAGCTTTCGAACCGGGATATGGTTATGAAAACAATTGACGCTTTTCCCCGGTCATCGAAATGGAGCTCAATGGTGGACTCTTTCTACATGTCGAAGAACCTATAGGTGAGCACCTTGGAGGAGTTCTTCTCAACCATGGAGCTCCATGAAACAAGGTTTGAGGTAGTAATTGAAGAATCATGTATCAAGCCATCAAGAGGAGTAGCCCTAGTAGCAAACAAGGGGAAGAAGAAGAAGATAGAGACTCCCTCCTCATCCGATGAAGCATCCTCCTCATCTTCCATGAATAGCAATGAAGATGCTTATATTGTAAGGAATGTAAGGCATGCTTTAAGAAATTTAAAATTTAACAAATCTTATGATAGGAGAAGGCACAAGAGGAAAATCACATGCTACAATTGCCAACAAGAGGGACATATAAGAGATGATTGTCCTCTCTTGAACAAGAGCAAAGAAGATAGGAGGAGAAAAGAAGAAAAGAAGAAGGAGAGCAAGAAGAAGGAAGAAGAGAAGAAGGCCAAAGAAAAGGGGAAGGCCAAAGCACTCAAGGCAAGGACATGGGATGATCCTTCCTCATCATCATCATCGGAGGAAGAAAACGCTTTTGTCACAAACCTTGCATTGATGGCGTTTGATGATCTAGACACCTCTTCCTCCGAACAAGAAAGATCAAGCACAAGTGTGGAGATCTCTAGTGAAGGGGGAGACTCATCACCATCCTCATCCGAATCCGAAGAAGAAGACATTGAAACTATGGTAATGAATCTAACTCCCAAGAAAATAATTTCCATGATTTCTAGATTAACTAGGGATTTATTTAGGCCCAAAAAGAAAAATAAAAGCATGCTAGATCAAATTAAGGCGAAAATAAATTAGAACAAGAATGCTTAAATATTAATGATAATATTTCTTCTAGTTATGATGATGCATGCTCACATGATAACTATATGTCTTTGGATGTTAATGATGCATGCATTGAAGAAAATAGGGCTTTAAGGGAAAAGGTAGACCATTTGACTAAAGCCCTAGAAAAAATTACATTTGGCTCCAACACCCTTAATATGATCATGGGGAGCCAAAGGGCAAGCTTCAATAGAAAAGGCCTATAAATGTTTGATTGCTAGGGGTCAAAGCAAAAATAAGACAATTGCTAGAAAATAGATACCTAAGGAATATTTAGTGAACCCCAGAGGAAAGAACTTGTATTGGGTTCCTAAATCCATCCTTAAGGGTTAGGAAAACCCTAGGATAGTCAACCATAAGGATTTTACTTTTATCATACTATTTGGTTGACTTAGGATGGCGGGACTTAATTTTTGAGATAGTGTTGGGTGATGATAATGTACCCATAAATAGATAAAATCATGCTTTTGGTGAAATTTGACTTATTATCATGATTTTATACCAATGCATGATTATAAATTGATTGATACATTTGTTTCATGATCATAATGTGAAATCAATGCATATATGTTTTTATGATCATGTGGTATGATAGAGTGATACTTAACCATGGGTAGAAATGCATGAATTTGAAGGTTAAGTACATAAATACCTTTAGGAACATCTCACATTCACCATAAGGAAAACTTTGAGTGAAAACATAGTATGGGTGAGATGATAGGATGATACTAATAGTCCACTAATGCCTATGGCATTTAGATGATCATTTTAAGTATCAAAATAGCAATAATAGACCAATCATGGGGAATGCTTATGTTTAATTCATAGACATATTGCCCAAAGATCATGGTTGGATATTTCATATGTTTTCAAAACCATTTCTTACTTTAAAATCTGTGCTTTCATGTTTTGAAACAATTTAAAGCAAAACTAGGTGTTAAAATGGATACAAACTTGATCAAAACACTAGTTATTTTTGAAGTTTTTTTATTTTTGGCAAATCATTGAAAATATAAGTAATTTTTATGAAAACTCATATTTCTCTGATAAAGTACCATTAAAGAAATGTGTTTACAAAATTTCACGATTTTTTGAATTTTTTGGAATTTATAGTGCATTTCTGAATTTCATCCAGAAAATCAGAAAAACCTGAATTCTGAGTGCTAGTCATTAGTAGTCCAACGAAGCCGATCGATGATATCTGCGAGCACGAAACCTGATTTCATCAGGTTTTGTTTTAGTTTTTGATATTTTTCCTCCTTAGAGTTGATAGATAGGATTATAAGATTTAGATAATGTTTTTGATGGTGTCAAAGGGGGAGAATTGATATGGTTTAAGTTAATCATGCTAAAAGGGAAAATTTAGCATGTCTTAAGGGGGAGTTGCATATTTAAGGGGGAGTTGTTATACTCATGTTTTTACTTACATGCTTTCCTTGCTTATGTTTATTGTTTATTTGTTTACCTAACTTAAATGGATTGCCACACATCAAAAAGGGGGAGATTGTTAGGGCAATCAACCCATGTGATATGGTTTTGATGTGTGTGGCAAAGGGTTTAAGTTAGGATGATTGGATTTGATATGTGTGTTGGAGTCTTGTAGGACTTAGTAATTCTCACATGGAGCTTAGGCAAGTGTCACCACTCACTACCTTGTGCTTGAGTCGGCGAAGGAGCATTGCAGAGCCGTGTGCTTCATGAATCCGAGGGACCGCCGGACGAGAAGACTTGAAGCGAAGCCAAGGAAGCAAACTTCGAGGGCAAGAGACGCGAAGGAGCATTGCAGAGTCGTGCGCTTGATGCTGCTGAGGGACGTGGCCGCGAACGAAGAGAGCTTCGGCGAGGGAGTTCAAGTGAGATGAGATAATGAGTGAATTGTAAGTAGCTCATTAGGTGAACATGGTTGAATGGCTGAGTGTCGGAGGCTCGACCGTAAGGGTTGAGGTTTACCTGACCGTCGGATGCTCAAACGGATGTTAAGTTTGAGGTATACCCAGCACCAGTCGACTGTTCCAAGTCGATCGGCAATCGACTGGTGTAGCTGATGGATCAAGTTGACTGATAGCACTGTGAATGGGTACAGAAGCTAGTCAAGCTCATGGGTCACTCGACTAGAAGTCGACATTAGTCGGCTAAAGAAACCATCAGTCCACTGATCATTCAACTGTTGGAGAAGGCGGCCATGGATCTCATGAATCCGGCTTGGTCAGGAGTCGTTGGAGTCGACATCAGTCGACTGATGAAAGCATCAGTCGGCTGATAGTGTTCAACGGGAACAATTGCTTCCTCTCTATAAAAAGAGAGGGTGGGGGCTTTTAGAGTGTTAATGTTCATGCTCCAAACATTCTACTAAGTGCCCCACAAAGCTCAAACTCCTTCTTCTAGTCTTCTTTCATATCTATTGTAAAAGAAGGAGTGATCTCATTATTGTAAAGGTTTACCTCCACCTTGCTTGGGCTAAAGGAAGAGACCAATAGTGGATTGGTTGCGGGGTGATTCAGCGTAGAGGAATCGGACTGTGGATTAGTGGTGAGGTCATGAACCACATTATATTGTTTGTTAGCATTGTCTATTTTGTTTCTTGTTTAATTGCTTGTTTAGTTTTGTTTCTGTTGCGCTAATTATATTTGTAGACAAGCAATTCCATTCATACGATTAAAAAGGGCTATTCACCCCGCTCTAGTCGGCCACCATCGTTCCTACAGTTCGAACTAGATCATCATATAGAAATCTGAGTCAAATCTCCTTGATTTTTAAAATCGAACCCAAAACCATTGAACAAGCTTTTCTTGATCCCGATTGGATTATTACAATGCAAGAAGAACTAGCTCAATTTACTATGAACGAAGTTTGGGAATTGGTACCACCACCTAACGATAAAGCAATTTTTGGAACAAGGTGGGTCTTCCAAAACAAACTTGATGGTACAGGTGAAGTAGTTAAAAACAAAGTGAGATTGGTCGTGAAAGGGTTTAGTCAAGTAGAAGGGTTAGATTACGATGAAACCTATGCCCCCGTAGCTAGATTAGAATCCATCCAAATGTTGTTGGCATACACTACACATTGAGGATTTAAATTGTTTCAAATGGATGTCAAGTCAGCATTATTGAATGGACTTATTAAGGAAGAAGTGTACGTTAGTCAACCCCCAAGATTCGAAAGCTTAGATAAACCCGACCATGTGTTTAAACTCAAGAAAGCTTTATATGCACTAAAACAAGCTCCTAGAGGTTGGTATGAGAGACTTTCAGTATACCTTAAGGAGTTTAGCTAAGGCTTAGTTGACCCAACCCTTTTCGTAAAATCCGTAGGCAAAAAAATTTTTATAGCCCAAATCTACATAGATGACATAATATTTGGAACTACTAATTCGATCCAACTAAACGAGTTCAATTCACTCATGGAGAGTGAATTTGAAATGAACTTAGTAGGAGAATTAAATTTTTTTCTAGGATTACAAATTAAACAAACTAAAGAAGGAATCTATTTACATCAACAAAAATATGCTAAGGAATTAATTAACCCATTCGGAATGCAAAATGCTAAAATCATTAATATACCCATGGAAACAAATGTTAATTTAGGAGAAGATGTAGACGGAAAACCTATTGACCTAAAGTACTATAGGAGCGCAATAGGGAGTCTCCTTTACTTAACTATGAGTCGACCCGACATACTATTCACAGTAAGTATGTGCGCAAGGTTCCAAACCTGTGCTAAGGAGTCTCACCTAATATTAGTTAAGCATATCCTTAGGTATCTAAAGGGCACACTAAGCGTAGGTATTTGGTACCCTAGATCTATCAAGTTTAAACTAATTGGCTACTCCGACTTGGACTATGCCGGTAGTAAACTCGATAGAAACAACACAAGTGGTTGTTGTCAACTTCTCGGCTCAAGTCTAGTGAGTTGGTGTAGTAGAAAGCAACACTGTGTTGCCTTATCTACCACCGAAGCCGAATACATCACGATGGGTGAGTGTGTGGCTCAACTTCTTTGGATGAAACACACTCTCCAAGACTTTAACTTAAACTTCACCACTATTAAAACTCACATAGATAATATTAGCTCAATCAACTTAAGAAAAAATCTTATATGCCACTCTAGAACCAAACATATAGAGGTCAAACACCACTTTATTCGAGAACATGTAGCTAACGAAACCATACAACTCGAATATGTGGAATCGAAGTCGAATCTAGCGGACCTATTTACCAAACCTTTACCCGAAGTCGAATTTAGTCTACTAAGACAAAAATTGGGCATGTGCGTAATAGAGTAGGATTGACAACTTATATTTTTATATACTCTATTATTGACTTTTCTTTTCATGTTAATGGAATTAGCTTAGGGCTTAACCTAGATATCATGTACCTATAGATTTAAGGAGCCAATGCATCTCACAACATAGGACTAATGTGTTTGTGTACTTAGCCACGTAGATGAGGAAAGATGTTAGGACCTTACTCCTGGCTCCAGATGTAGACTTAGTGCATCGACATGAGCCACGGAGTATAATTACATAAATTAACCAACACTACTCAGGACATGTTGATCATTTCATATCAATCAAGTCAAATAGAGTAGAACATCTAAATAGATGAGCTTATGTTTAAACTACTATTTTCAAACTTTATTTGAGACATGCTTGGACTTAAAACTAAATTCAAAACTATGTTTTTCAAATCCCCTAGTCCTTCCAATTTATGGCAAAAAGGGGAGAAAGGCCAAAGTTAAGGGATCAATTTTTTTTATAACTTAAGTTGAGTACAGATCTTATACTTTTATGACCCAAAGTTAAGTTAACTTTGTTTACTTAACTTAACATAACCTTGTTTATTTAACTTTTTAACTTAACCTCTATGGTTAATCTTTCTTAATTAATAAAGGGGGAGAAAGGAAAAGGTTAACTTGAACTTATTCTAAACACTAAGGTCATTGTTAAGTAACTTTGATTACTTAAAAATCCTCTTTAGTAGCTAACATCAAGGGGGAGGGTCAAGACACTTTTTCAAGTACTCACCCTCGGTCAAAGGGGAGGATTCCTCAAGGGGTAACACTTGAAAGAATGTTCTTCTCATACTCCTACTCATTCATGCATATTTCATACTCATGTTATTCATTTTACTTAATGCACTTAATTTATTTACTTAACTTTGTGTTGGTTTTCCATAGATCAAACAGGGAGAGATTATTGGTGCAGTAGGCACCCGAATCGAACCTGAGTTTTGATTATAGCAAATATACAAAGTTAAGTTCACTTTGTTATCTCATGAGCTGAATCAAGTGTACAGAATTGCTAAGCTAAGCCGAAGGTCAGTGACACTCGGAGGGAACCGTGGTGGTCGGGCGACACCGTAAGGATTTCGGAGGAAGCGAAGAACTCAGGTGAAGCCCAGAAGCGAAGCTTCAAAGGTAAGCTCATGTGAGTGAGTGTAAGTAAGGTTGTGTCCTCCGTACAGGGACGTCCTTAGGCGACGATGCGACCAAGACTTCCCATGGAAGGTCTAGGTCAAGATCGGATGGTAAAAAACCATCGAACTTACTTATATTAGCTGCATTTTCGAGCTAACTCTTTATTGCAGCTGAAAACCCTGCCATCAGTTGACTGATGGCTTGTATTAGTCGATTGATGCATTCAACAGTCGACTGGTAAGGGTAGCAGTCGACTGATGGTCAAGGATCTGCCTCGAGGAGAGTCAAAGCTTATCTCCATTTCTCAAGGGCTAGGTGGCATCACCTCATGAAACTTCATCTCAACGATTAGGGTTTCACAAGGCTATAAAAGTAGGGGTTCTCCACCCCTTTTCCATCATTCAAATTGTTTCCAAGTTCTCCCGCAACGCCATGACTCTTCGACAATCCTACATCGACGAAGGGCTATCGAAAAGCCGACGACCCAAACTTCTTCTTCTAACTCTTTAGTCATCAGTAACTTTAAAGTTGTTATTTCATTATATTCAGTTTCAATTTGTATTTTGGAGCTTTTAATCATAACAAAGAGAGGGGGAGTGTCCCTCTACCTTAATCTTTTTCGATCTTTTTGTATTTCACTGTCTCCTACCTCTAACGAGGAGGAGATTGTTGTAGTGTATTGCCCTCCGTACGTGGTCTCGAACCATTAGGGCCTTGGATTAGAAGCCAAAGGCTATGAACCAAGTAAAAACAAAAAGTGTCATATTTATTTTCTATTGTGTTTACTCTTACTCGTGTTTTATATCAAACGAAAGAGAAAAAGTTTCTCTTGTGCTATTCACCCTCCCCTCTAGCGCTCAAATCGATCCAATAAAGTCCAAGTGTGGTCTTGGTAGCGTAAGTCTAATGTGCCTTGGCAGTATAGACCAGTTTAGCATGACAATGATGATGGAGGCATCTGAAGTCTAGCGTATAGATGATCAAGTCATGGATGACTTGGAGGGAACCGATAGGCGTGGGGCTGACGGAGGTGGCTAGAATGCTTAGGTATAAGCTAAGGGTGGTCTAGCAAGTATAAGGGCATCATACTTGGGGTAAAATTTCATGTTTGAGGTGTATCAGTCGACTGATGTAAGTCGACTAGTATTCGACTGCAGGAAATGGCCTAACAGTCGACTATTAGTAATGGGAAGTTGACTGATGGCCTAACAGTCGACTGTTAATAATGGGAAGTTGATTGATGGACTTACCAGTCGACTGATCTAGAGATCAGTCGACTGATGGTCGGGTTTTCAGAGACAGAATGTTTCGAATTGACTATTAGGGTTTGACAGTCGAGTGGTGACTCGATCAGTCGACTGATGGGCATGATCAGTTGACTGGTGGTTTATCTGTTGGAACTTATCCAATGTGGCTCGGACCGTTGTGAGACAATGGCTACAGGATCATTCGATTGATTGTCTCGATCAGTCGACTGCTAGTCGAAATCTAGCCCGAGATGCAGGTTTAAAAGGAGCACGAAGGGAGGGATTTGGCAGTGTTTTCTTGAGCATCTTTGAGGCGATTTGCTGCTGCAAATCAGGGTATTCAAGCATGGTTCAAGAAATCAACAAGCAAGCATTCCAAAGAAATAGTTGTAAAGTTTTCTTTACGTTGTTTTGTATATTCATCTTGTATTTTCTTATATTTATTTCTTATTGTTGTAAGAATACTTGTACGAGGTTTATCCGCCTCCTACTTGTTGTTGAGGAGTATATTTGATTAGTGGTGTGTGTTTGCATCGCTAGGGCTCTTTCGAGCCCAATCCATGGAGTAGGAACCATACGGTTCCAAACCACATTATATCGTCGTGTAGTGATTGTTCTTGTGTTTATTTTGATTGTATATTTCATATTTCTGTTGCATACTAACATTGTGTAGCAAGTGTAATTGAATTCCATCATCCGACGATGAAACACTATTCACCCCCCATCTAGCGGGCGCACAGGTCCTAACAAGTGGTATTAGAGCGAGGCCGCTCTTTAAGAATTAACAACCAAGAGAGCACCGCTAGAGGTAGAAGATGGAATTTGAAGAAAAAGTTGGATGGGACATCAACACTCCGGTCCCATATGCATTGTATGGACGAGAAGGCTTCAACCAATGGAAGGCAAGGATTGAAGACTTCGTGATAATGATGGATATCGAAAAATGGTCCATTTTGATGCAAGGATTTAATTATCCAAGAGGCCCAAAGGGACGGTTCCTCAAAATGAAGAAGTGGACCGGGGAACAACTCCAAAAATTTGAGAAAAATACAAAGGTAATAAAATTCTTGGTTGATTTAATCCCTAATGATATCTTGTGTAGCTTAGGTGAATACAAGGATGCCAAAGAGCTTTGGAGTGAATTGGCAAAGTACCATGAAAGTCCATCACCGATCCAAGAAAAAGAGGAAGAAGAGAAATTCTCTTCGACTCAATCGGAAGAGACTGAAGAAGCAAGCACATCATCCTCACAAGAAAGTGACGATTTGGAGGTTGATAGGGAATCAACATCCGGATCGAAATTGGTGGAAGAAATAGAAGTAGAAGAAGTCTCCACCTCTAGGATTGAGGGGGAGGAAGTTAGATCACCTTCCATGACATATCAAGAGGTAGCCTCAACATCCGGGAGAGATGAAGAAGAACAAATTTCGGCCACCATTGACCTAGGTAACTCAAGCATTCAAATTAAAAATAAAATCCATATTATATTCTTTGAGTATAGGGAAGTAGGACACTACAAGAGCAAGTGTCCTAAGAAAGTCAAGAAAATTCAATCGCTGCCAAGAGTTCAAGAAAAGACCAATGAAGCCGGAGTCCCCACTAAGAAAAGCAAAGAGCACATTGTGTGCTTCAAGTGCCAACAAGGGAGACACTACCGAAGCCAATGCCCTAGGGGGAGCAAGAAGGTCAAAGAAGGGGCCACACATGTAGGGGGAGATTTAAAAGCAAACCCTAAGGTATATTTCAATAATGCAACTTTGAATTTTAATAATGAAAAGCATGCTTTTAAGACTCTTGCAATTGTGCATAATCATGAAAAGCATGTTAGGAATAGAAATAACAAAATATTTTGTTTAAGTGCCACCTATTCTGCCTAGGGAGACCATTAGGAAAATAGAGGATCACCTGGGTATCAATGCTAAATGGACTAGGCATATGACTAGAAGGAATGGTAATGCCCAAAGATTAAACAAAAATTAAAAAATTGGGCAATTAGAGCTAGAAAATCAAGTCTTGAGGTCAAGACTTGAGAAATTGGAGAAGACCCTTAAGAAAATGCAAAATAAATTTCAAGGGTCAAGTGATCAAAAATCTAGGTCTAGGAGTCAAAGTCAAACGCCTAGGAAACAAGAACCATCCATGGGCAATAAAGGATTGGGTCACAAACCTAAGCCCAAGGAGACCTATCATAGTGTTCCATTCGATTATGGAACACAACCTAGGTCTATGAAAACCAAGGTCAATAGGGAAGTCATCCCTATGGTTGACCAAGGTAGATGCCTAGTGGCTAGGGTTTGAAGGAAACCGAGGGAAGCCACTAAGAAGTTTACAAGGGGAGTTACCCCTAGAGCTAACCTAGGCAAGACCCAAATGACCAAGGCTTCTACGCCAAGGAGGGTCATTAGGAGGGTATCTAGGGAAGTTATCCCTAGGGAATACCTAGTAAACCCAAGGAGCTCCAATAGGTATCGGGTTCCTAGGAGCGTGATTGATTCATGCTAAATGGGCTTAGGTGTGCCAACCTTGAATGGAAAGGTAGTTAACCTAACCATGGCAAAGGTGGCACTTTAGGTCATTTCCAAGGTAATGTGATACTTTGGAAATGTGGTTTGATTATAATCCTAAAGGTTTTTAGGATGTGCTAATATATTTTGAAGATTATGAAAAATTGATAAAATTGGCACAATTAGGTCTTAGATTTATGGTGTGCCATTATGGGTTTTTGTCACACTTGGGGGATTAGTAATAATATGATAAAATGAATTTAATTATAACAAATGGCAAAAAATATTAAAATTTAGGTATTATATATCTTTACATCTTATTTGCCATGCTTGATTTGCCATATAACATGTCATGACATCATATCTATTTTTTTATCATTTATATGTCATGATCAAGTTTAGGTTGTAGTTTTAATGTCATGTATATTTAGATTATATCATATGTCATGACATCATGATCATTGGCCATGTTTATTTATGTTATCTTTTATGCCATGATCATTCATGCATTAATTAAAATTGATTTAAGGACTATGGCATGACTTGAAGTCTCATGTATAAAGGAATCAAGTAGTGTTGCCTTAGAAAAATGCATGTGACCCTAGTTTAGGATGAACAAAACCCACATCTCACATCAAATTGATTTGTATGTGTTTTCATACACTTTAGACATATGTGAGATGCTAGAAAATGAGTTAAGTTCAAGGTGTATAGTTTTTGCATCTAGATGAACTTAAACTCATCTAAAATCATGGATGAATCATGAGGAAAGCTTGTGTACAAGTCATGTGCATTAATCCCATAGACCATGGTTCAATAAAATATTTTAAAATTGTTTCAAAATCATTTTGAAAAACCTTGGTGTAGTCTATCTTTTGATAGCAATCACCATTGATGATGTTGATACAAAGAGGGCTCAAAACATTGAAGTTTTTCTTCATTTTTGAACTTTGTATCAATTTCACTATTTTGTGGGTAAATTATTTTTCAAATATTTTTTACCCATTGTGTTGGTTATAAGTATTATACCTATGAATTTTCATGATTTTTTTAAGTTACGTATAATTACTTATGCATTTTTATTTTTCAATTCTGAAATCTGATATTTGTGTTATACAGATATCAGTCGACTGCCGCTTGATGGCGATCGGTGATGTATAGAACGATCGGTGATTCTTGTCAGTCATTGCTAAACAAGGATGTTTAGCCCATGTTTCAGCTATGTTAGGGTTCCCTAACTGCTCCTAATCCTAGGATATGCTTTGGAAAGCATTAGAAAGGGTGAAAATCCATTGGATATGGATTAGGAGAGTTGTTAGGGTGATGTATAAATTTTAAGGTGTGGGAATGTTCAATGTTGAACTTTTAACCTTAATTTTGATGGTTTAGTGTTCTTATTGGCTTAAGGACTCTCCAAGGACATTGTTGGTGCAATGGTCAAGAGGGAGCAAGCCTTTAGGGGGAGGTATCCATCAAGGGATGATGGATGTGATCTTCCTCATGAGGGGGAGAATTGGGAATGTGAGATGCCCAATTTGGAAATTGGGAGAGTTTATAGGAAACCTCTCTTAAGTGATATGGAACTTATCACTGGGAAGAGTGAAGACATCCTAGGTGTTTTTGGACCAAGGGGGATATTGTAAGATCTCATTAGGATATGAGAAATTTGTCTCCTTGGAGAGCACCTTTTTTATGTATGTCAAAAAGGGTGAGAAAGTGAAACTACCAATTTGGGACAATTGGTAAGGAGATTTGAGTTAGGTGGCCTAACTCAATGGTGTTTGGTTTTTGTCAAACATCAAAAAGAGGGAGATTGTTGGTGCAATCGGCCTAGGTCATGATTGATCACACTCGAGTTGGACTCGAGTAGTATTTTGATGTTTGACATTGGTGTTTGACAATGTGTTGGGGAGAATATTGGTGCAATAAACCCAGGTCATGATTGATGTTTGACGATGCTTTGACCATTGTCATGGGAGAAGTCCAAGTCTTGTATACTTGGCATAGAAAGTCCAAACTTGAGTCTTGGCAAGGGAAACTCCAAGCTTGAGTCATGGCATTTGGAAAGTCCAACATTGTGTTGGCATGGAAAGTCCAAGGGTGTAGTCTTGGCCACATAATCCCAAGGGTGTAGTCTTGGCGGTTAAAGTCCAAGTCATGAGTACTTGGCAATTGAGAAGTCCAAGGGGAATATTGGCGGCGTAAAGTCCATGGATAGAAACTTGGTAGCATAAGTTTAATGGTTGGTGGTGTAAAGTCAAAGCACGGTCTTGACAGCGTATGTTTAATGTGCCTTGGTAGTATAAACTGACTTAGCATGACAATAGTCGATGGAAGCACCTGAAGGCTAGCGTATGGATGAACAAGTCATGGATGACTTGGAGGGATCGGATAGGCGTGAAGATGACTGAGGTGGCTAGAAAGCTTAGGTCTAGGCTAAGGGTGGTCTAGCAAGTATGAGGGCATCATACTTCAGGTAAAACCTCATGTTTGAGGTGTATCAGTCGACTGATGTAAGTCGACTGGTGTTCGACTGCAGGAAATGGCCTAGCAATCGACTTCCGACAATGGGCAGTCGACTGATGGCCTTAGCAGTCGACTGATATAGAGATCAGGCAATTGATGGTCGGGTTTTCGAAGATAGAATATTTCTGAGTCGACTGTTAGGGTTTGATAGTCAAGTCATGACTCGATTAGTCGACTAATGGGCATGATTAGTCGACTAGTGGTCTATCCATTGGAACTTATCCAACGTGGCTCGGGCCATTGTGAGACAACGGCTATAGGATCAGTTGACTGCTAGGCAAAATCCAGCACGAGTTGCAGGTTTAAAAGGAGCACGAAGGGAGGGATTTGGCAGTGATTTCTTGAGCATCTTTGAGGTGATTTTCTACTGCAAATCAGGATCTTCTAGCATGGTTCAAGCAATGAACAAGCAAACATTCTAAAGCAGTAGTTGTAAAGTTTTCTTTACGTTGTTTTGTATATTCATCTTGTATTTTCTTGTATTTATTTCTTATTGTTGTAAGAATACTTGTACGAGGTTTCTCTGCCTCTGACTTATTGTCGAGAAGGAGTATATTTGATTAGTGGTGTGTGTTTGCATTGTTAGGGCTCTTTCGAGCCCAATCCGTGGAGTATGAACCATACGATTCCGAACCACGTTATATCATCGTGTTGTGATTGTGGTTGTGTTTATTTTGATTGTATATTTTATATTTCCACTGCGTACTAACATTATGTAGCAAGCACAATCGAATTCCATTATCCGACGATGAAAAACTATTCACCCCCTTCTAGCGGACGCACAGGTCCTAACATCACAAATCTAGACAGATCACTATAGTTAATGAAAGCAATAGAAATAGATCATGAAATCCTCAAGAGATTCTAATTGCTTTTGGAGCATTCATAGGTCGATGAAGTTATTTGCAACAACGGGCTGATAACTACCATTTTGTCAGGTTATTTTGGTCCTTAATATCACTGTTTTAATCGTCTCGTGTGTTTATTTATCGATTATTTACATGTTTTATGAGTTAGATATATTTTTGGACCTTATTGTAAATTCTCCTAATTTTTGGACTTATATGCAAATTTTATTTTTGTTCATAGGAGATCGAGATGAGCCACCGGACTAGACTCACAGTGGATCAAATATGGCTTCATCTAGGGTCATAAATGACATTTTAAGCTAGACTAATCTGGGACTTTCATCATGATCGAGGGCAATTTAATCAAGAGATCAGATCTGAGCGATATGGATCGTCTGATGAAAGCGGCTTGATTCTGAGCCATCTACCCAGATCTAGAGAGTTCCGATCTGTACATTTAGATATGGACATCTGAGCCCTTACTTCAGATTTGACCGATCATGATTATCTCTTCAGATGGATCAGATCCATTCATTCCAAATCGGAGGAATCTGAGCCGTTAGATGCACAACCCTTAATTGGATTAATCAGCTTCATTTAGCCCTAGGTCTAATGGATGGCAGGAATTGAAAGTTGCTTGGATCGGACGGCTACAAAAATCCATTTAATTTCTCCTTCATCGCACATTTCGATCAACCGGAGCTACTTCTTCATCAGCAATTTCCACCCGACGCCACCACCGCCGGCAACTTCTCCACGCCTACAACCATCAGAGTGAGGATTCTCCTCCGATTGGTCTAGCCTCTGATCAGTCTAGCCACTCCACAACACCTCCGGCCAACCCCTATTCCAGCTTCGACAGATATGTATTTCTAGTTCATCGCAGCTCAAATTTCAGTTGTTTTTCCAGCATATCCAGCGGATTGCAATTTTCAGTTTATGTGTTTTTATTGTCTTTTGATTTAGTTTGTATTGAATGCTTGTAGTTAAATTTCCCTTTCATATTTAGAATTGCACGTTGTCAGTTTGATTACTTTCATGCTCATATAGTGTTTGATTACTTTCATGCTCATATAGTGTTCGATGAAATGCCTCTTAGAGTAATTAGGTTATAGTTCATTAGCTTAGATTTAATTTCATACCTTACTTTAATTGCTTTCTTTTAATCATGTTTTCATTAGGTTGTTAGTTAAATCTTTTCTTCCCTTGAGCCTTAGCAGCCGCGTCCACCTTGCCTCCATCACTTTTTCTCCTTCGGATTCGAGGAGGAACCGCTTCATCGAGAGAATTCGGCGACGCCCTCCATCTCAAAACTCATCCACCTTCTCTTTCGGATTCGAGGAGAAGTTTTCCCCCGACGACACTTCTTCGAGCTCAACCGGATCTGTGAGAGTTCAGAGTATCCATCAAACTACTGGATTCAGGAGTTTGCACCATCCCACATCCACTGTCATTTGCAGAGTCTCGATCGTGCTTCGTTGGATTTAGACGAAGGACCTTGGTCATTCAACGGGTCTATCTTGGGTTGATTAGATTATTTCTTTCCTTTTCCAGTTTTTATTGCTTTAATTCCTGCTTTGTTTGATTTAGTTATTGCATGTTAGTTTAGAGTTTTAATTAACTTGCATTGTCTTTTCATTCAGTAGGATAGAGCTCCAAACCCAAACCCCCATCTCCTTTAGAAAACCCAAAGCAATGATTAGAAATCTTGAGTTTACTATTCTATCGATTACACTCGTTGGGAAATGATCCAGGCCATCCACTATGCTATATTAGTGTAGTTAAGGGGTTCGTTAATTAATTTGAAATGGTACCACGCGACAATTACACGTTCATCAAATTTTGGCACCGTTGTCGGGGAGTGTAATGATGCTTGGTAGACTTAGGATTGTTTACCTATTTTTCTGAAAAAAGATTCAAAATTCAAAAAAAAAATTGTTTAGGGATTCATTCTTTTATTCTGTTATATATCCATGTATTTTATTGTGTTTGTTTCCTGTGTCTTTTAATATTGTTTGTTAGTATTTCAGTAAAGACAGGAAATTTCTTTAAACATGGATCCATATTATCAGCCATTTGGAGATCTCAGTGATGCTTACTATTCAGGTACTGGACAACAAGGGCATTATCAACCTGAAGATGATTATTATCAGTACCAGCCGCAATATTATCAACTTGTTCCTCATTATCATCAGTCTTATCAGCAAGACAAGTATAATTCAATTTCTAGTACATCTTTTCATAATGTCAATTCAGATTTCAGGTATGGGAACACACCACTCTATGCCTCTAAGCAGTCTTAGTGCTATCTACCCCCATCGTCTATTGATACTTACATGCCTAGTTAGGGAGATCAATCAAGTTACAGTTATGGAGAAGTACATCAAGAAAAGGCTTAGAATTTTTCAGCTTATCAGAGTTCATTGGGAATTCAAGATGACATAGTGTTGGATGGACTACAACCATTCCAACAAGCTGAGTCAACTACAGAGACACTAGAAAAGCTTTTACAGCTAGGATCATTGATGCAGCAACAGCAATAGCGGATGCAGAACATGTAAATACAGCTGAATCTAATTGCATCATTTATCAGCCAAACACAAGCACAAGAGTTCATTCATCCTCTGTCAGAGACCATTTATATGGATATCGACGCGCTTAGGGAGATGGATTGTGGAGTGAGTGACAGGGATGTCTATGATGCAGCTACTCCACAGGACTCCAATGACTCTTCATGCTGTGATGCTATTGTGGATATTGATGGATGTGGATTTGTAGATGAAGTTGTTGTTGTGGAAGATGGTATGGATGATGATACTAGCGGCTTGGATTTACACTGTGATGTTATTTGTGCCCAATATTATTCTGAAGAAATGGAGAAGCTTCTAGATGCCCGTGTCACGCCAGCCCTTCCCGTAATCTAGAGGGGGAGGAAGGGTGGCGCGACGCGATCATACATACGTGCATATACAGCAGAAGAATTTAAACTTTAAAAAAAAAAAACATAAAACATGGAACATGCATTTACCTTCAACCAAGAAAATAACTCAATATTCTTAACCATGTAACAGATGAATATTTACTAAGCATGCATAATCATTTCATAAGGACACTACTTGGTTCAAGTTCATGATAATCAACATAATGGAGTTATGGGAGCCTAAATACAGGTATAAAGTACATGGACATCAATGAGACATTCAGAGTATCATCTAGGTACATGGTTCTCCATTACTTAACAATTCAATCAGGATAAGAAGGTTCTTAGCAATTCTTTAACTAAATCAAGTGCTTAACATGCCAAGGTTTCATAAAACATAACGAGTATAGTTTCACATCAAGTATAACCCTCAAAACATGTCTAAGTTAACACCAAGTAGCAACCATCAAAACATCAAGTAGTGATCAACTCTTAACCACTAACATGCAAAACTTTAAAACATGCATAAGTCTTGGAACATAAAATAGATAGCTTCCACCATGCCACTGCCACACACACTTTGCCCCTCCTGCTGCTCCCTTTAGTTTAGCCATTCTTTACCCTTTTCGGCAGTACAAGGGAAACATGAAACTATAAGCATATAGGCTAAGTATGTAACACCCGTAAAATTTCAAGAAATTTTTATAAGAATTTTTGCATGATCATAATGGCCTTTTATGTGGGCTCTTTCAAAAATAAAAGAAAATAGAGCCAAAAAAAAAGAATGCATGGCCCAGGGTTTGAACCCTAAACCTCCAAGTAGATAACTAAACCTTAGGATGCATCCGATAACCAGAAGCCCAGTTGGGTTGTACTATTAGAAGGGTATTGGAAATGATAGATAAGGGTAGGGGAGGCTAAGGGACACCTACAAGTGAATAAATAGGAGTATGAGGAGACAAGAGAACCACAACTTGTAATTCTCCTCTTCTCTTCTTCTTCCCCACCGAAACAACCTCATCCCTTTCTTCCATTTTCGAAAACCTCAAGAAGCAAGGAAGAAAAGGGCTCTTGTCTGTTGGGTTTCCTGCACCGCGGTGTGTGTGTGTTCGATCACGTTTCGTAAACATGAACACAGCGGAAGCAATAAAAATAATAAATCTACATTTATTACAACACACACAACACACGCATGCATATTTCAACAAGTGTAGACATAACCGTAAATTTAAATTTGCAATAAAAGGGAATTTATCTACGTTATACCTTTCGTATGACGTGTAGCGGGAACGGCATCAACCAGAACGATCCTCGCTAGAATCGTCTCTATCCGTATCCACGCCGAGTTCCTCGGGATGACTTCGCTAAGCCACGAGCTTCGTCTTCATACGGGTTACTAGCCTCGTGTTGAAGATGACGTGATCGAGAGATGATCACGATCCGAATCCAAATTCGGATCCTAATACGAGTTCTCAAAACTTGCTTCTCCGGAGAGGTATTCGTCAACCAATTGATGAATCCTTCATCCTCCACCTCAGAGGATTACCGGAGATCGAATCCCCGGTAAGTTAGCTGCTGTCGGAGCTCTAACCGTCGTCCAAACGACGCTCCGACGAGAGGAGAACAAGCTGTCCAAAAAACTGGACAGCTTTGGTGGAGGTGATAGGCGCCGGCCAACAAAGGGAGATAGAGCTCACCTTGATGCCAAACTTGAAGGAGATCACCGGAGCACTAACAGGCAGCATCTCGACGCCGGCGAGGGGGAAGGTCAGCACCTTCTGGACGCCGGTTGGAGCCTCAAGGTGGGCGGCGACAAGGAGGAGGAGAGTTGGCTCCGAATTTCTCCAAGGAGAGGTGGGCGGCAACTTAGGGTTTTGGATTAGGGCTTAATTATCCCTTAAGCCCTCTTTTATAGAGAACTAATTCTCTTAATGGTTATTGGATCATAACCATTAGGCCCGTTAACCCGCTCCATTAAGATAAGTTAAAATAAACCAAATCATGATGGTTTATTTTAAGTTAAAACGAACCGAACCAACTTTTGGTTCATTCGTTTAAAATAAACCAATCCCTTTGGTTTATTCTCCTCTATTGGATTAGAACCAAACCATTTTGGTTCATCCATTATGTCTTCATAAGACATGGCCCATCCACACTTCCATTGCGACTGAAACGATTTCATGCTCGCTTCATGTTTGGTCCAACCAAACCTTGTTTCTCTCGGTCTGAGAATCCCATTCTCAAGCTCGTTTTAAATCCTTCGGATTACGCTCGTTGTGCATGTGACCAAATAGGTTCTCGGTTTATGTTGGCCGTCTATAATTAACCATTAATTATAGAACGATCATGAGTGGCACCTAGTAGTACATCATGATCCCCAATTAACCGAAAAGATCAACGGTTGATCCAGAACTATTTCTGAAACCCTTCAGCAGCTCGAATGAATCGTGCCCCATTCCCTTCACTCATCTTATACCCACTTGGTTCAGGACATGGTCTATTGTGTCAGTCCCCACTAGGCTGACTACGTCACACCTAGCCCAAGTATCATTTCCTCGTCCTACGGATTCTAGTTACTCCACATGTATTGAAGAGTACCTTACTCTAAACATGTAATGCTTTGGCCAAAGACTTTAGTAACAATCCGACGAGAGGCCATGGGTATACATCTCCTCGCAAGGAGTGGTGAATCCTTTATAGGCTATTCAAACACCTTCGATCACTTCGACTTATACCCAATCATCCCGGGTCCACATCTCCTTAGAGATATTTGCTTAAGATGTCAAAGCATAAGTCTCCATGATCAAGATGACTTGAATACCGCAAGTCTAAGGAACATCGCACTTAAGCCACAGTAAGAACTTCATTGACATATCTATATATGCAGAGAACCATATGAAGTCTTACGGCTGGTCACTCCAATGAACTAGTTACCATAACTAGCATCCATGATTAACTCCGGACATCACAATGTCTCCAACCAGTGAGAATCAGCTGCTTGGATACACCAAGGAGTATAACTCATGCTAGTCTCGACAGAATTGATGGTGTCCAAATCCATCAATTCATCGACTAGGGATAATTCCGATACATCACAATTACACATGTAGAGATACTCACTAGTTGTGATCCAATCACAAATTCTCTCATGCTGTGAATCGTATCGTGGACATTCAGTAAATGAGTTTAAGATCCAATCAAATACATAAAACATGTATACTCAAATAGTGAATCTTCATTTATCATATAAATGGTTCATACATAAGGCGATTGCCTTAGGACATCTCTCATATATTACTAACATTGTATTGACACCATCTAGGGTATATCCTATTACTAAACAAGCGAAAGGATGTAAGTAATCCCCTAACCTACAGTACAAGTTGTGTCGATTGTTGATTTCTTAAGATCATGCTTTGAAAGTTTCGGCCAAGACCCCATTTATGCTCCTAATGACCTTCCATGCCATGCTAGGTGTATATATGATGTTAACATGATGTTAGCTAGACCTTGAACAAGTTGTTTGAGTGTTTGATTTCAAACCCCTCCTTGAAAGTTTCGGCCAAGTCCCTATTTATGCTCCTAATGATCTTCCATGCCATGCTAGGTGTATATATGATGTTAACATGATGTTAGCTAGACCTTGAACAAGTTGTTTGAGTGTTTGATTTCAACCCCCCCCCCCCCCTTGAAACTTTTCGGCCAAGACCTAATCATGCTCCTAATGGTCTTCCATCTTATGATCTATATGTTTCCTTTCCATGTTTTGTATATAGATGAAGATAACATGTTGATAGATAGGCTTGATTTGAGTGTTTGATCCCAAAGCCCCCTTGAAACTTTCGGCCAAGACCTAATCATGCTCCTAATGGTCTTCTATGTCATGATCTATATGTTTCCATGCCATGTTTTGTATATAGATGAAGATAACATGTTGATAGATAGTCTTGATTTGAGTGTTTGATCCCAAAGCCCTCCTTGAAGTTTCGGCCAAGTCCTAGTTATGCTCCTAATGGTCTTCCATGCCATGATCTATATGTAATCAATGTTAACATGTGGTTAGTTAGATCTTGTACAAGTTGTTTAGGGTTTAAATTTTGTTAGAACCCCCATGAAGTTTCGGCCACACCATGTTATGCTTGTTCATGATGTTTCATGCCATACTCTATATGTATATGATGTTAATATGATGTTAGATAGACGTTGTACAAGTTGTTTTAGTGTGTGAATTCTTAAGAACCCTCCCTTAGGGTTTCGGCCAACCCATGTTCATGCCCTCTAATAATCATCCATGCCATGCTACATGTAAATAAGATGTTAATATGATGTTAGTTAGACTTTATGATAGCATGATTGCTTTATGCCACTACCTTATGTCCAAGTTAATTGTATGAATGTATGATTATGTTATGCTCATTGCATCATGATGAACAAGTATGTATGATGAAAATGCCTAAGTGATGCTTCCCTATGAATGGGGACTAAGAGCACTCTTTATGTTATGAAAAGGAACATGATATGTTATGAAAAAGGAACATGATATGCTATGATAAGGAACATGATATGTTATGATAAGGAATATGATATGTTATGATAAGGAACATGATATGTTATGATAAGGAACATGATATGCTATTTTACTTTTTGCATGGCTTGTACCGGACCCTAACAAGGTCCAAGGGATGGGCTCCTACGTTCCCCTAGGTCGATGGCCAAAGTACGGACCTAGTATAGGATGGACTCCTAAGTTGCCCTATGCCGACGATCATAAGTACGGGCCTAGGATGGACTTCTATGTTATGTTACCCCTGGGTCGACGGACGTAGTACGGACCTAGTACCCTAGTAGGTTCGAGATTAGCTACCTCGGGTCTATTTAGGGATGCGCACAAAGATGATGATGTATGTGATACAATGTCGGGCCCAATATGTTGAGATTATGTTTAAGTACCTATAAAAATATATGTTTTCAAAGAGCATCTTGCATATACCCCTTTTCATGTCTATGTGATTATGATATTTATATGAATGCTATGCTTATATGTTCTTGAATGATCATGTGATTACTTTTATATGAATGCTATGCTTATATGATCTTGAATGATCATGTCATTACTTTTATTCGAATGTTATGCTTATATGTTCTTGAATGATCATGTCATTACTTTTTTATGAATGTTATGCTTATATGTTCTTGAATGATCATGTCATTACTCGTATATGTATGCTATGCTTATATGTTTTTGAATGATCATGTCATTACTCTTATATGTATGCTATGCTTATATGTTCTTAAATGATCATATCACTACTCTATGTCTAATTCTTGATGTATGGCTTTTGTGAGTAGGAAAGGATCTTACTAAGCCTATGTGCTTATAGTTCATGTTTCCCTTGTACTGCAGATAAGGGTAAAGAATGGCTAAACTAAAGGGAGCAGCAGGAGGGGCAAAGTGTGTGTGGTAGTGGCATGGTGGAGGAGATCTGTTTATGTTCCAAGACTTATGCATGTTTCTCTTTAAGTTTTGCATGTTAGTTGTTAAGAATCAAACTCTACTTGATGTTTATGGGTGCTACTTGGTGTCCTTTAAGTTGATTATCATGAACTTGAACTAAGTACTTATGAAATGATTATGCATGCTCCATGTTTCATCCTTTATGTTTTAAAAAGAAAAAAAAATGAAGTTTAAAGTCTTCTGCTGTAAATGCATGTAGTCTTCCGCTGTAAATGCATGTATGTATGATCATGTCGAGCCGCCCTTCCAACCCCTATAGATTATGAGGAAAAGGGTGGGCGTGACATAGTAAGATCCATTCCTACTCACAAAAGCCATACATCAAGTATTAGACATAGAGTAGTGACATGTTCATCTAGACAACATATAGGCATAGCATTCATATAAAAGTCTTGTCATGATCATTTAGGAACATAAGACTAGAATTCATAAAAACATTGACGTGTTCATCTAGATACATATAGGCATAGCATTCATATAACATGATGATTTAGGAACATAAGACTAGAATTCATAAAAACATGATAATCGCATAGACATGAAATGGGTATATGCAAGATTTCATTGAAAACATATATTTTATAGGTACTTAAACATAAATCTCAACATGAGGGCCCGACATTGTACCACCTATATTATTTTGCGCACATCCATAATAGATCCGAGGTAGCTAATCCCGAACCTACCAGGGTACTAGGCCCGTACTACGACCGTCGACCTAGGGGCAACGTAGGAACCAATCCCGTACTAGGTCCGTACTATGACCATCAACCTAGGGGCACATAGGAGCCCATCCCATGGACCTTGCTAGGGTCCGGTACAAGCCATACAAAAGTAAAATAGCATAACATATTCTTTATCATAACATATCATGTTCCTTATCATATCCTAAAGAGTGCTCTTAGTCCCCATTCATATGGAAGCGTCTCTTAGGCATTTCATCATACATACTTGTACATCATGACTCAATGATCATAACATAAGCATACATTAATATAATTAACATGGACATAAGGTAGTGGCATAAACAAATCATCCAATTATAAAGTCTAACTATCATCATGTCAACATCATATATACATATACAGCATGGCATGGAAAAATCATTAGTAAGCATAAGCATGTTTTAAGGATGATAACCAATACCATCACATACTACCTAACATGGGGGATTTTTAGCAACCATAAAAGGGCTTCGAATCTCTTCCTAACCCTAATTCTTGGTCTTAGCCGAAACCCCTAATGGAGGTTTTAAGAAAACAAACATTCAAATATACTAACACAAGGACTAACTAACATCATGTTAACATCATATATACATATAGCATAGCATGGAAGATCAATAGTGAGCCCAAGCAAGGGCTTGGCCGAAACTTTCAATGGATAAAATTAAGAAATCAAACACTCAACATACTAACACAAAGCCTAACTAACATCATGTTAACATCATATATACATATAGCATGGCATGGAAGATAACTAGTAAACATAAGTAGAGACTTGGCTGAAAATTCTAAGGGAAGGTCTTAGGAAATCAAACACTCATACATACTTGTACAAAGTCTAACTATCAACATGTTAACATCATATATAGATATATCATGGCATGGAAGATCATTGGTGAGCATGAACATGGTTTGGCCGAAACATCCAAGGGAGGGTCTTAGGAAATCAAACACTCAAACATACTTGTACAAAGTCTAACTATCAACATGTTAACATCATATAATGATATATCATTGCATGGAAGATCATTGGTGAGCATGAACATGGTTTGGCCGAAACATCCAAGGGAGGGTCTTAAGAAATCAAACACTCAAACTTACTTGTACAAAGTCTAACTATCAACATGTTAACATCATAAATAGATATATCATGGCATGGAAGATCATTGGTGAGCATGAACATGGTTTGGCCGAAACATCCAAGGGAGGTTTTAAAGAATTCAAACACCCAAAACAACTTGTACAGCAAGAGAGGGAATTACTTACATATTTTCGCTTGGTTTACTATAAGAATATACCCTTGGTCCAAGACAAGAGCTCTTTTCCTCCTTGAGATTTCGAAAATGGAAGAAGGAGATGAGGGAGGTTCGGTGGAAGAAGAAGAAGGAAGGATAAAGTGAATTGTTGTTGTCTTGCCTCCTCACTTACTCCTATTTATTCTAAGTGAAGGTGTCCCTTAGCCTCCCCTACCATTATCTATCATTTCCCTTACCCTTCTAAGAGCACACCCCTGTTGGGCTTCTGGTTATCACATGCATCTTAAGATTTAGTTACCTGCTTGGAGGTTCAGGGTTCAAACCCCTGGGCCATGCATCCTTTTTGGGTCTATTCTCTTTTATTTTTGAAAGAGCACACATAAAAGCCCATTATAATCAAGAAACCATTCTTATAAAATTTGTTAGGAATTTTACGGGCGTACACTCAAACATACTTGTTCAAAGACTAACTATCAACATGTTAACATCATATATAGATATATCATGGCATGGAAGATCATTGGTGAGCATGAACATGGTTTGGCCGAAACATCCAAGAGAGTGAATTAGGAAATCTAACACTCAAACATACTTGTACAAAGTCTAACTATCAAAATCTTAACATTATATATAGATATATCATGACATGGAAGATCATTGGTAAGCATGGACATGGTTTGGCCGAAACATCCAAGGGAGGGTCTTAGGAAATCAAACACTCAAACTTACTTGTACAAAGTCTAACTATCAACATGTTAACATCATATATAGATATATCATGGCATGGAAGATCATTGGTGAGCATGAACATGGTTTGGCCGAAACATCCAAGGGAGGGTCTTAGGAAATCAAACACTCAAACATACTTGTACAAAGTCTAACTATCGACATGTAAACATCATATATAGATATATCATGGCTTGGAAGATCATTGGTGAGCATGAACATGGTTTGGCCGAAACATCCAAGGGAGGGTCTTAGGAAATCTAACACTCAAACATACTTGTACAAAGTATAACTATCAACATCTTAACATCATATATAGATATATCATGGCATGGAAGATCATTGGTGAGCATGAAGATGGTTTGGCCGAAACATCCAAGGGAGGGTCTTAGGAAATCAAACAATCAAACATCCTTGTAAAAAGTCTAACTATCAACATGTTAACATCATATATAGATATATCATGGCATGGAAGATTATTGGTGAGCATCAACATCGTTTGGCCGAAACATCCAAAGGAGGGTCTTAGGAAATCAAACACTCAAACTTACTTGTACAAAGTCTAACAATCAACATGTTAACTTGATATATAGATATATCATGGCATGGAAGATCATTGGTGAGCATGAACATGGTTTGGCCGAAACATCCAAAGGAGGGTTTTAAAGAATTCAAACACCCAAAACAACTTGTACTGTAGGTGAGGGGATTACTTACATCCTTTCGCTTGGTTTACTATAAGAATATACCCTTGGTCCAAGACAAGACCTCTTTTCCTCCTTGAGATTTCGAAAATGGAAGAAGGAGATGAGCGAGGTTCGGTGGAGGAAGAAGAAGGAAGGAGAAAGTGAATTGTTGTTCTCTTGCCTCCTCACTTACTCCTATTTATTCTAAGTGAAGGTGTCCCTTAGCCTTCCCTACCCTTATCTATCATTTCCTTTACCCTTCTAATAGCACACCCCTGTTGGGCTTCTGGTTATCACATGCATCTTATGGTTTAGTTACCTTGTTAGAGGTTCAGGGTTCATACCCTAGGCCATGCATCCTTTTTGGCTCTATTCTCTTTTATTTTTGAAAGAGCCCACATAAAATCCCATTATAATCATGCAACAATTCTTATAAAATTTTCTAGGAGTTTTACGGGCAAAACAGTCCTTCATACCTTTTAAAAGTTTCTTCCTCAAAACATAGAACAACTCTGGATACTTCTGTTTCATGTCCTCCTCGCATTCCTTGGTGGCTTCTTCGTACCGTTGACTTTACCATAGGATCTTCACTAAGGGCACCTCTTTATTCCTTAGTCTTTTGACTCCTTGGTCTTGTATCTTGATCGACCGACTTTTTTAACTTAGGTCCCCTTGAACTTGCACTGTTTGTGGCTCAATCACTTGGTCTGTACTGGAAATGCACTTCTTGAGCATCGAAACGTGGAACACGTTGTGAATAGTCGGCATCTCTTGTGGCAGCTCTAGCTCGTAAGATACCTTGCCGAATCTCTTCAGTATCGGATATTGTCCCACATAGCACGGACTCAGCTTACCCTTCCTTCCGACTCTCATCATTCCCTTCACAGGGCTACTTTGAGGATTACCGAATCCCCGACTTTGAATTCCAATGGTTTACACCGTATATCCGCATAGCTCTTTTGCCGGCTCTGAGCAGTTTCAATTCTTTGGCGGATGTTCTGTATAGCTCGGGTGGTGTCATCAATGAAATCTGTTTTGACTCCCATCTCCTTTTTTTCACCACCCTAGTACCAGCATATAAGAGATCTACATCTCCTCCCGTATAGAGCCTCATAGGGCGCCATTTCAATAGTAGATTGGTAGCTATTATTGTAGGGGAATTCTGTCAAGCATAAGTATCGACACCAGCTCCCTTTGAAATCCAAGGTGCAAGCTCGTAGAATATCCTCTAGTACTTGGTTCACCCTTTCTGTTTGTCCGTCGTTCTGAGGATGAATGGCAGTACGGAATAATAGCTTCGTCCAAAGGGCCTTATGAACACATTCCCAAAAATGGGAAATAAAGCGACCATCTCTATCAGAAATGATGGTCTTAGGAATCCCATGTAGTCTGATAATTTCGCTAGCATATAATTGATCAAGTTGCTCAGTCGAGTAGGTCATCTTGATTGCTAAGAAGTGGGCAGACTTCGTCAATCTGTCCATGATCACCCATATAGCGTCATATTCATTCGTCGTCTTGGGTAGTCCTGAGATGAAATCCATAGAAATATCTTCCCATTTCCATTCTGGAATTTGGATTGCCTGCAGTGTTCCTCCAGGTCTCTAGTGTTCTGCTTTAACCCTCTGGCAGGTTTGGCAGGTACTGACATCCTGAGCCACATCTCTTTTCATACCGAACCACTAGAATTTTCCTTTCAGATCTTGGTACATCTTGGTGGATCCAGGATGCATCGCATAGGGTGTTCCGTGAGCTTCCTCAAATATCCTCTTCCGTAACTCTAGATCGTCAGAAATACATAAGCGATCCCTGAGGTATAGTACTCCGCTGTCAGCGATACGAAATCCATCATCCTTTCATTCTAGGACCCCTTGCTTGATCCTTTGGATGCTCGGGTCACGGGCTTGCTTTTCTAATATATCATCGAACAACGCCGGTGCTATCATCATGGTAGAAAGTCATCCGGAAATGATTTCAACCCTGAAATGCATAATTTCCCTTTCTAGGGGCCGAGATAATACCGATAGAGACATCAAGGTGGCACCGGACTTCCTGCTGAGTGCATCAGCCACTTTGATCGCTTTTCCTGGATGGTAGAAGATCTCGCAATCATAGTCCTTGACGAACTCGAGCCATCTGCGTTGTCTCATGTTTAGGTCTTTCTGTGTGAAGAAATATTTCAGACTCTGGTGATCTGTATAAATCCTACACTGAGCTCCATATAGATAATTCCTCCATGTTTTGAGAGCAAAGACCACGGCCGCTAGCTCTAGATCGTGAGTGGGATAATTCCTTTCATGTTCCTTGAGTTGCCTAGAGGCGTAGGCAATGACCTTGCCATTCTGCATGAGTACAACTCTGAGTCCCAACTTGGAAGCGTCGCTGTACATGTTGAATCGTTCGTTACTGTCTGGAAGAGTAAGGATAGGAGCACTGGTCAGTCTCCCCTTCAATTCCGTGAAACTCTTCTCATAGGCATCCGTCCATTCATACTTTTTGTTGTTTCTAGTGAGAGGTGTCATAGGGCCGGCAATTCTAGAGAAGTCCTCTACAAACTTTTTGTAGTAGCCTGCTAGCCCGAGAAAGCTTCTGATTTCGCTGGCATTCTTTGGCCTATTCCAGTTACTTACAGCTTCAATCTTTATTGGGTCTACCATCACTCCATGCTTGGATATAATGTGACCCAAAAATGATACTTGATCGAGCCAGAACTCGCATTTGGAGAACTTTGCATACAACTGCTTTTTATGAAGAATCTGCAATACCATATTTAGGTGTTCGGCGTGCTCTTCTTGGGTTATGGAATATATCAGGATATCGTCGATGAAAATGATCTCAAATTTGTCGAAGAATGCCGAGAATACCCGATTCATCAGATCCATGAACATAGCAGGTGCATTCGTCACTCTGAAAGGCATAACTACGAACTCATTTTGTCCATATCTTGTTTGGAAAGCCATCTTCGGTATATCATCTGGTTTCACTTTCACTTGATGATAGATAAACCTCAGATCAATCTTAGAGAAGACGGTGGCACCTTTTAACTGGTCGAATATGTGGTTAATCGATGGTAAAGGGTACCTGTTCTTGATCGTCACATTATTTAGCGCTCGGTAGTTTATGCACATTCGCATAGGCCCATCTTTCATTTTACCAACAGTACTAGAGCTCCCCATGGAGAGTGACTTGGGCGTATAAGTCCCTTGTCGAGTAACTCCTGTAGCTGTCCCTGAAGTTCCTTCAATTCAGCCGGCACCATACGGTAAGGTTCTTTAGAAATCGGATTAGTACTAGGAATCAATTCGATCTCAAATTCAATTTCTCTATCAAAAGCTAACCCTGGTAGTTTATCTAGGAATACCGCTGGGTAGTTGCATACAACCCTGGCACTCGATCGAAGCATCGTACTTACTTAAGAAATCCATGCCCAATATGATATCATAATCCTGCATGTCGAGCACTATCAGATCACAGTAGAGTTCTCTATCTGCGATTCTGATGGGTGCGGCTCGCAGTATATGAGTAGACGACATCACTTCTCCAGAGGGCAGTGTCGTTAAGAACTTGCGATCTAAAGCTCGTGGTCGAATGCCCATCTTCTTTGTGAAAGGTGTAGAGACAAACGAGTGTGTTGCGCCAGTATCAAATAATACAGTAGCATGATGACAGAACATAAATATATGACCAGTGACAACCGTAGAAGCGCTCGCCACATCTTCTTTGGTGAGAGAGAATACCCTGGCATTTGTCATAACTGTCGGGGCTTCCAATCTCCTTTGGCTTATCTGAGTACCTTAGATTGCAGCCTGCATCTGGTGTAGCTATGGAGGAGCACCCCTGTACTGGGTATATTGCAGAGGAGGTGCCTGAACCTGAGTAGGGCATTCCTTGACTCTATGCCCTTCCAGTCCACAGTTGAAGCATCTATTCGTGCCCTTGTAGCACACTCCAGGATGTCTCTTCCCACATGTAGTACACTGAGGGATCTTGGGTTGCTTGTTCGCTAGACCACCTTTAGAGTCATTGCATTGCTTTCTCTTGCCATTGTGGTTTCCTTTCCAAGTACTATGGGTTTTCTGACCTCCTGACTGGGCTTGACTCTTGCCTTCACTCATTGCCTTCTTTTGCTGGTTAATATTGTTCAGGTAGTGCTCGGTGATCAGGGCACTACTGAACAGCTCCTCTGCGGTCTGCGGTCTATTAACTCCATCGGCCACATTCAGAGCAATCTCGGGTTGAAGCATCTTCAACATGAGTCTGACCCTTTCTCTTTCTGTACTGACCAACTCTGGCATAGGCGCGCGAGCCGGTTGAATCATTTCACAGCTTCATTAACTGAGAGTTCACCTTGCCGGAACCCGGTGAACTCGTCGTAATGCCTATTTGTCACCCGCATATTGAAGAATTCTTCAAAAAATTCATATTCGAAGTCCGTCCATCTCATTTGATTCACTTGCCTCCATGCTTTAACCCTTTCCCACCACATTCGGGCATCTCCCGAAAGACAAAACGATGTGCACTTAATCTTTTCATGTTCGGGCCAATCCAGTAGCTCTACGATGCTTTCCACAGTCTTGAACCAGGCTTGGGCATCCCATGATTCACCAATACCAGAGAAATTTTCCGGCTTTAGCCTCTGCCACAGATAAGGTATGCTTCTTGTCGAACTATTGGGCCAAGGCCTGCTGGTGGTGTGGTAGGGTTTCTTCGCTGGTTCATTAAAGCATTTATCACTTGTTGTTGCTCTGTGACTTGACGTTGGAGTTCAGTAACCACATGTATAAAATCAGGTGGGGGTACTATCTCATCGACTCTATTACTGTGTCTTCCAGCCATGCTTTTCTTCACATATTATAATAAGGCTAGCATAAGATTATCATACATATATTTATACATATTTAACTAAAAGCATTCCTTATCATAGATAAAAGAAATAGAGTAGGCATAGAATTTCTTACTTGGAGCGGCAGGATAGGTGCTTGATGTGTGTGTAGTGGAAAGGCAGATCTGCTCTGATACCAACCTGTCATGCCTGCCCTTCCCGTAATCTAGAGGGGGAGGAAGGGTGGCGAGATGCGATCATACATACGTGCATATACAGCAGAAGAATTTAAATTTTAGAAAAAAAACATAAAACATGGAACATGCATTTACCTTCAACCATGCAAATAACTCAACATTCTTAACCATGTAACAGATGAACATTTACTAAGCATGCATAATCATTTCATAAGGACACTACTTGGTTCATGTTCATGATAATCAACATATTGGAGTTATGGGAGCCTAAATACAGGTATAGAGTACATGGACATCAATGAGGCATTCAAATTATCATCTAGGTACATGGTTCTCCATCACTTAACAATTCAATCAGGATAAGAAGGTTCTTAGCAATTCTTTAACTAAATCAAGTGCATAACATGCCAAGGTTTCATAAAACATAACGAGTATAGTTTCACATCAATTATAACCCTCAAAAAAAGTCTAAGTTAACACCAAGTAGCAGCCATCAAAACATCAAGTAGTGATCAACTCTTAACAACTAACATGCAAAACTTTAAAACATGCATAAGTCTTGGAACATAAAACAGATTGCTTCCACCATGCCACTAGTACACACACTTTGCCCCTCCTACTACTCCCTTTAGTTTAGCCATTCTTTACCCTTCTATGCAGTACAAGGGAAACATGAAACTATAAGCACATAAGCTTAGTAAGATCCTTTCCTACTCACAAAAGTCATACATCAGGTATTAGACATAGAGTAGTGACATGTTCATATAGGCATAGCATTCATATAAAAGTCTTGACATGATCATTTAGGAACATAAGACTAGAATTCTTAAAAACATTGACATGTTCATCTAGACACATATAGGCATAGCATTCATATAAAAGTCTTGACATGATCATTTAGGAACATAAGAATAGAATTCATAAAAACATTGACATGTTCATCTAGACACATATAGGCATAGCATTTATATAAAAGTCTTGACATGATGATTTAGGAACATAAGACTAGAATGAATAAAAACATTGACATGTTCAACTAGACACATATAGGCATAGCATTTATATAAAAGGCATGACATGATCATTTAGGAACATAAGACTAGAATTCATAAAAACATGATAATCGCATAGACATGAAATGGGTATATGCAAGATGTTCTTTGAAAATATATATTTTATAGGTACTTAAACATAAATCTCAACATGAGGGCCCTGCATTGTACCACATACATCATTTTGAGCTGATCCCTAAATAGATCCGAGGTAGCAAATCTCGAAACTACTAGGGTACTAGGCCCGTACTACGGCCGTCGACCGATGGGCAACGTAAGAGCCCTGTTGGGATGTATACTGAAAGCCTAGTTTTTTTGTATGAACATTATTATTTTGAAATAAGAATCACATGATCATTGTTTGCACTTTATATTTATTATATGTGTGCATATTGTCTAATATTTTACATTGTAGATAACATGGTGCTTGGTGTGGCACAGAAGATCATGTTATCAGTCCCTTGTAGAATATAAATAGAGGCTCACAACCAAGATGGTTTTTGATAAACTATTGGCATGGTTGTAGTGTAGCTTGGTATTGTTTTATCTTGAACATAGAGTTACACTAGTACACTTAGGTGTATTGAGCAGGACCGACATAGAGGTGATTCAATTTATTGCTGACTATATAATTGAATCGGACCTCGGATATTATGTTGTACATGCTCTTAATCCCGATATAATAATGGGCACATGTACTTAGTATTTATTTCTTTGATTTACAAAAGGGTGAGATTTCTATGGATTAAATCAATATGCCGGGTAAGTTGGGAAATGATATTATTTACATGGTGTGTCGTTGATTATAGGGGGAAACCGTGTCCTATATATTAGGACGATGATGTCCCCTTGAGGAGCTCATAAGGTTCATCATGTAAACCCTACAGGTTGACTTAGTCAACATGATGATAAGGTTGAGTGGTACTACTCGAGGAGTTAGATGTTAATTAATTGATGGTCAGTAAATCAAGTAATTGACGGACATTCGATATCTTAAACATGGGGAGACGGATGTACAAATAATATATGGAGCCCATATTAATTTATGGGGGTTGGTGAGGTAATTCAATGATGATCCTCTAGTGGAATGGAACATCATTGATGGATCAAGTTTGTGTGGTTCCGATCCATCGGGTGGCCAAGATCCAACTCCTCCTCATGGTCCCTATCGTAGCCTAAAATAATCCTCATGAAGCCTAGATCTAAGGATGGAAAACTAAACTCTAGAACTGATCGTTGAGATTAAATCTCTAGATCCGACGGTGGAGATTAAATCTCTAGAACCGACGGTTGAGATTAAATCCCTATAACCGACGGTTGAGATTAAATCTCTAGATCCGACGGTTGAGATTAAATCCCTAGATACGACGGTTGGGATGAAACCCTAGATCCGACGGTTGGGATGAAACCCTAGATCTGACGGTTGGGATGAACCCCAAGATCCGACGGTTGGGATGAAACCCTAGATCTGACGGTGGAGATTGAAGGAGGCATAAGCCTAACTCTATAAATAGAGGGCATTGGCTTGGGCGGCAACCTATGTAGGGATGTATACTGAAAAGTCTATCATTTCTATAAACATCTTTATTTTGAAATAAGAATCACATGATCATTGTTTGCATATTTTTATGGTTATGCAATATTGTCTAATACGTTACATTGTAGATAACATGGTGTGTGGTGTCACACGGGTGATCTTTTTATCGGCTCCTTGTAAAGTATAAGTAAAGGCTCACAACCGAGATGACTTTGGACAAACCATCGGAATGGTTGTAGTGTGATTTGGTATTGGTTTGTCTTGACCATAGAATCACACTAGTGCACTTTGTGTGTATTGAGCAGGACCGACATAGAGGTGATTCGATTTATTGCTGACTACATAATCGAATCGGACCTCAGATATTATTTAGTACATACTCTTAATCCCGATATAATAACGGGCACATATACTTGGTACTCATCTCTTTGATTTACCAATGGGTGAGATTTATAGATTAAATCGATAGACTCGGTAAGTTGGGAGATGATATTATTTATATGGTGTGCTGTTGATTATAGGAGGAAACCGTGTCCTATATATTAGGATGATGATGTCCCCTTGAGGAGCTCATAAGGTTCATCATGTAAACCCTGCAGGTGGACTTGGTCCGGCATGATGAAAAGGTTGAGTGGTACTACTCAAGGAGTTAGATGTTGATTAATTAATGGTTAGTAAATTAATTAATCGACGGACATTCAAGATCTTAAACACGGGGAGAAAATGTACAAATAATATATGGAGCCCATATTGTCATATGGGGGTTGGTGAGGTAGATCAATGATGGACCTTTAGTGGATTGGATCATCATTAGTGGATCAGACTTTATGTGGGCTTGATCCATGGGTGGCCAAGACCCAACTCCTCCTCATGGTCCCTAATGTAGCCCATTAACACCTCAAGAAGCTTAGATCCAATGGATAGAAACAAAACTCTAAGATCCATTGGTAGAGATCAAATCTCTAAGATCCGACGGTTGAGATTAAATCTCTAGATCCGATGGTTGAGATTAAATCCCTAGAACCAATGGAGGAGATTAATTCATGACTTATCCCTAACTCTATAAAAGGAGGGCATGGGGAGTGGTCGTGGATTACATGATGAATAGAGAGGGAGCAAGGCTTGGGCGGCAAGAATAGGGCAATCCTAGTTAATATAGGATTGGAATTAGGGTTAGGGTTTGGAAGCAAGGGTGGCACCAAATAAGGCAAGTTTTCCTTCTTCTTCCTTGCCTTGTGGCCAACGTCCAGCAGCTATTCCAGCCCTTCCCAGCCCTTGGTCGACACCCAAAACACTCCCCTCTCTTCTCCTTAGGTGGTGGAAACAAGATATAGGGCTTCCCTTGGTGTCTTGGTAGTTTTCCATCATCTTCTTCTCCTTCTAGTTGGCCGGCGGCAAGAACTTCTATAGTTCTTTGTTGGTTGAGTTTTTGAAGGAGAAAAACATTGTTTCACTTCTTCCTCTTGCTTGGGAAAAGCAAGGAAGGAAGTTTTGCGATCTAGGAGCTTTGACTTTTGGTGGATCGTCGCCCACACGACGTCCAAAAGGAGGAGGGTCATACATTAGAAGACCAAGAGGTATAACTATTCTTCTATCTCTTTTATTCATTGCTTGTGTTTGTTTTTCAAAATATAAGCATGTTATATTTCTGTAAATAGGCTAAATAATACTTGGATCCCGAGTATAAATACAAAAACCGGCGATCTGGACATCGTCTATTCCGCGGCTACTCGTAGAATAGAGGATGGTCGCTTGAACAACTAGTTTGTTCAAGTGACCTCTCTAAACGAATAGCACGACGATGACTTGGTTGTCTTGGGAATCCCTTTTGTCTAGGATTACATTTTTAATCCGGGGACATCGAAGGGATCACCATGGTTAAGCAACCGAGGCGAAGGAGAAGCGATGTTTCCTCTCACGGACTCGACAAGGGAAATCCCTTCAAATTGGTATCAGAGCCAAGGTTTCCGGTTTTGTGTGTTTAGGATTCGGTTAATTTTTATGCACTTTTTCATATATTAAATGTGTCGGATAATAGTAGGATATGCGTAGCTTAACTCTTTGGTTGCAGGCATAAGATTCGACTATTATGGCATGTGTGTGTATGTGATTGTATGTGTGTAAATGTTTATTTTGTTGAATCCTCGGGGTTGACGAGGCTAGTATTTAGTTTTTGTAAATTAAATACGGCATTGTTTAGCCGCTCTTTATTTTATTTTACTTTCGATCTAGATTTCATGTACACTCCCTCGTGGAGTATAGGATCGATGGATGTAAATTAAAATAGGATTTAGTCTCGGCTCGGATCTCCGGATGGCTCGTACATGGCGTAGGAGGAGCGGATGAGATGGCAATGCGACGGGAGTCATATTGAAGACAAAAGGCATAATAGTTGAAAAATAACTTATTTTTCATATTTATTGTTTTTGTTTGATATGCATGTCGTAGGCTAGGAAAATTCCTCAATTTCAAATTACTAAGTGGGAGAGGGATATTTTTATAAATTCCCATGGCCTCCATTACGATTTGACATGTGATGCAAGCATACTTGCGCGTCGGCTCTGAGTGCCTTCCTCCCCATCGGATGGGTTTGTTTACGGATCACTAGGTCAAATAATGGTTATAGGAAATTATTTAGGAGCGTGTGTACTTCCATATCGGTAAGGCACATAATCCGAGATAATTCCCTTAGTATCGTGTAATGGTGCACACTTAGATACAAATAAAAAGTATCCTCCCCATCGGAGTCACTGCTTTTATTTGTAGGGCCAAAGAGGAACCAAGTATTAATTTTATTTGTCAAAAAGTAAGGTTGACAAGATAATAAAATTAATGGGTAAAACCTCCTCTTACAAATATAGAATTCGTATACGTCCACACTATCGTGGCATGTGATATTCTCAGTGTTTTGAGGTGTTGGTTGATTTCGAAATTTTATTGTTTGAGGAATCAATAATTTTTATTGAAATCTACAGTAATAATATGCATGTTGTGTGTGCTTGAAAATTCCTCACTGTCAATTTACTAAGTGGGAGAGGGACATTTTAATTAATTCCCGCGGCCTCCATTACAATTTGACGTGTGATGCAACAAACTTGTGCGTCGGCTCTGAGTGCCTTCCTCCCCATCGGATGAGTTTGTTTGCGGATCACTAGGTCAAATAATGGTTATAGGAAATTATTTAGGAGTGTGTGTACTTCCACATCGGTAAGGCACATAATCCGAGATAATTCCCTTAGTATCGTGTAATGGTGAACACTTAGATGCAAATATAAGTATCCTCCCCATCGGAGTCACTGCTTTTATTTGTAGGGCCGAAGAGAAACCAACTATTAATTTTACTTGTCAAAAAGTTAGGTTGACAAGATAGTAAAACTAATAGGTAAAACCTCCTCTTACAAATGAAGAATTCGTATACATCCACACGATCGTGGCATGCGATATTCTCGGTGTTCAGAGGTGTTGGTTGATTTTGAAATTTTATTGTTTGAGGAATCAATAATTTTTTGAAATCTACAGTAATGATCTATGTGATTCTTAGGATTTTCAAAAATGACTTTCAGTCCACTTACTATGATACAAAAAGAAATAAACTTACTGTACCCAAATAATGTTGATTGGAAAAGAATCTAGATATTGTCTTATCTGCTAAGGAGTACAAGTATGCACTCTTCGAAGAGTGTCCTCAAACCATAGATGCTCAAAATGGTTTCTACTTCTAAGCCGAAAGGCAAGAAGAAGAAGAAACAAGGTGAAGCAAAGATGGTGGGAGGATCTCAAGGAGGAGTGAGGAAGCCGAAAGGCAAGTACTTCACTTGCAAGTAGGATGGACATTGGAAGAAGGATTGTCCCAGTCCAAAATAGAACAAAGGTATATCTTTTGGACTAGTCATTGAAACATGATTAGCGGTGATATCTACCGGCACCTGGTGAGTAGATACGGTAGCCACTAATCATGTCTGCAACACTTTGCAGGGGTTCCAGGAAACCCGATGACTAGCTAAAGGGGAGATTACCATTTACTTGGGCAATGCCATGAAGGTGACGGCTATTACAGTGGGAGAAGTTTTATTTATCTCTTGAGAATAATAAAACTTTGGTTCTGGAAAATTCCCTTTATGTACCTTCATTTAGAAAGAATTTAGTTTCAGTTTCTAAATTGTTTATGGGTGGATATTCTATTTCCTTTAATGACAGAGTTGTTATAAAAGGAATAGGGAGAATATTTGTTCAGGTACATTGATAGGAAATTTGTATACACTTGAACCAAAACCTTCCACGATGCAAATTGAAGTTAATAACTCATCTTCTAATTCCAATAAGAGAAAAGAACCTTCGAAGATGAACCAAACATATCTTTGGCATCTTAGGCTTGGTCACATTAACCTAAGCAGAATTCAAAGGTTGATAGCTGATGGACCTTTGGGTTCATTAGTAGTGGAGGATCTCCCAACCTACGAATCTTGCTTGGAGGGTAAGATGACCAAGAGGCCTTTTTAGGGCCAAGGGGTATAGAGCCAAAGATGTGTTAGGAATGGTTCATTCTGATTTGTGTGGTCCTATGACTATCCAGGCAAGAGGTGGTCTTGAATATTTCGTCTCTTTTATAGACAATTATTCAAGATATGGATGACACTACGATCTGATTGTGGTGGAGAGAACCTCTTGGGAGAGTTTAGGAACTACTTATCAGAGGTTGGGATTCAATCCCAATTAACTGCACCTGGCACACCTCAGCAGAACGGTGTAGTAGAGCGAAGGAAGAAGACTCTTATGGAGATGGTTAGATCGATGATGAGTTATTCTGACTTGCCAGATTCGTTCTAGGGATATGCTCTAGATACGGGGGTGTACATTCTGAACTTGGTTCCATCAAAATCAGTGCCTTCTACTCCCACAGAGTTGTGGACTGGGCGAAAGCCTAGTCTAAGACATATTCGGGTATGGGGAGTCCAGCACATGTACTGAAGGCAGATGATGGTAAGTTGGAACCTCGCATGTATGCGCTTATTCGCTGGCTATCCTAGAGGCGAAGGGTGGATTGTTTTATAGTACTAGAGATCGAGGTACGAACACCGTGATTTCTAGAGGAAGACTATGTGATGAGCCACAAGCCCAAGAGTAAAATTGTTCTGGAGGAGTTAAAAGGGGAAGTCACTTCATTAGTACCACCGGTACAAGAGGATGTACCACGTGTCACTGCACCGCGTGTCACAGAGGATACACAGATGATACCTCGTTGTAGTGGGAGGGTTGTGAGACAGCCTGATAGATTCATGTTCTTGGGAGAATCTTTCAATTTGGTCCCTGGCGAACATGAACCTGATCCCTGGACATATGACGAGGCAATTCAAGATAAAGATGCAGCATCTTTGCAAAGTGCAATGAATACTTAGATTGAATCTATGGATTCAAATCAGGACTGGGAGCTCTTATGCATAGCAGCTCATATGGATTATGAGGTGTGGCAGATGGATGTCAAGACAGCTTTCCTTAATGGAAGTCTTGAGGAGAACATCTATATGAAGCAACCAGAGATTCATTGCTAAGGGCAAAGAGCATCTTGTATGTAAGCTTAATCGGTCCATTTATGGATTGAAACAAGCTTCGAGGTCTTGGAACATCCGCTTTGATGAGGTAAATCCAGACTTATAGATTTATTCAAAGTCCGGATGAGTCTTTTGTATACAAGAGATGTGACGAAAACGTAGTGGTATTTCTTGTACTATACGTAGATAATATTTTGGTAGTTGGCAACAATATCATAGTGTTATCAGACGTAAGGGTATGGTTGTCCAACCAGTTTGATATGAAGGACTTGGGAGAAGCAGGACACATCCTTGGGATCAAGGTTTAAGGGATCGTAGGAAAAGGATGTTGTGCTTATCCCAAGCTTCATACATAGAAACAATTTTGGATCGTTTTATCATGCAAAACTCCAAGAAGGGTTTTCATCTTTTCGGGCATGGAGTTCCTTTATCTAAGGAGATGTGTCCTAGATCATCTGAGGAGATAGAGGAGATGAAGGCGGTTCCTTATGCTTCGGCAGTAAGAAGCCTCATGTATGCGATGCTATGTACGAGACCCAATATCTGCTTTGCTGTGGGCATGGTCAGTAGATATCAGAGTAATCCAGGACAGGGACATTGACTGCGGTAAAGCATATATTGAAGTACCTGAGAAGGACTAGGGATTATATGCTGGTTTACCGGGCAGACCAATTACTCCCTGTGGGTTACACGGATTCCGACTTCCAATCTGATAGGGATAACAGTAAGTCTACCTCAGGTTTTGTGTTTACTTTGGGAGGTGTAGCCATTGTATGGAGGAGTGTCAAGCAAAAGTGCATGGCGGACTCCACCATGGAAGCTGAGTATGTGGCGGCCTCTGAGGCGGCCAAAGAAGCTGTATGGCGCAGAAACTTCCTGATGGACTTGGATGTGATTCCTGGTTTGCCCAGAACTATCACAATTTATTGTGATAATAATGGTGCAGTTGAAAACTCGAAGGAACCACGAGCCCATAAGGCTAGTAAACACATAAAGCGCAAGTACCACCTGATACGAGAAATTGTAAAGGAGGTAGAAGTTGTTGTCGCCTAGATTGCATCAGAGGATGACCTGGTAGACCCTTTCACTAAGGCCCTTCTAGCGAGAGCATTGATAGGCATGTGGAGGGAAGGGGAATCAGATGTATTGCAGTAAGAGCACAACATAGTCTTTTAGTATAAGTGGGAGATTGTAGGGATGTATACTGAAAAGTCTATCTTTTCTATAAACATCTTTATTTTGAAATAAGAATCACATGATCATTGTTTGCATATTTTTATGGTAATGCAATATTGTCTAATACGTTACATTGTAGATAACATGGTGTGTGGTGTCACACGGGAGATCTTGTTATCGGCTCCTTGTAAAGTATAAGTAAAGGCTCACAACCGAGATGACTTTGGACAAACCATCGGAATGGTTGTAGTGTGATTTGGTATTGGTTTGTCTTGACCATAGAATCACACTAGTGCACTTTGTGTGTATGGAGCAGGACCGACACAGAGGTGATTCGATTTATTCCTGACTACATAATCGAATCGGACCTCAGATATTATTTAGTATATGGTCTTAATCCCGATATAATAACGGGCACATATACTTGGTACTCATCTCTTTGATTTACCAATGGGTGAGATTTATAGATTAAATCGATAGACTCGGTAAGTTGGGAGATGATATTATTTATATGGTGTGTCATTGATTATAGGAGGAAACCGTGTCCTATATATTAGGATGATGATGTCCCCTTGAGGAGCTCATAAGGTTCATCATGTAAACCCTGCAGGTGGACTTGGTCCGGCATGATGAAAAGGTTGAGTGGTACTACTCAAGGAGTTAGATGTTGATTAATTAATGGTTAGTAAATTAATTAATCGACGGACATTCGAGATCTTAAACACGGGGAGAAAATGTACAAATAATATATGGAGCCCATATTGTCATATGGGGGTTGGTGAGGTAGATCAATGATGGACCTTTAGTGGATTGGATCATCATTAGTGGATCAGACTTTATGTGGGCTTGATCCATGGGTGGCCAAGATCCAACTCCTCCTCATGGTCCCTAATGTAGCCCATTAACACCTCAAGAAGCTTAGATCCAATGGATAGAAACAAAACTCTAATATCCATTGGTAGAGATCAAATCTCTAAGATCCGACGGTTGAGATTAAATCTCTAGATCCGACGGTTGAGATTAAATCCCTAGAACCAATGGAGGAGATTAATTCATGACTTATCCCTAACTCTATAAAAGGAGGGCATGGGGAGTGGTCGTGGATTACATGATGAATAGAGAGGGAGCAAGGCTTGGGCGGCAAGAATAGGGCAATCCTAGTTAAGATAGGATTGGAATTAGGGTTAGGGTTTGGAAGCAAGGGTGGAACCAAATAAGGCAAGTTTTCCTTCTTCTTCCTTACCTTGTGGCCAATGTCCAGCAGCTATTCCAGCCCTTCCCAGCCCTTGGCCGGCGCCCAAAACACTCCCCTCTCTTCTCCTTTGGTGGTGGAAACAAGATATAGGGTTTCCCTTGGTGTCTTGGTAGTTTTCCATCATCTTCTTCTCCTTCTAGTTGGCCGGCGGCAAGAACTTCTATAGTTCTATGTTGGTTGAGTTTTTGAAGGATAAAAATATTGTTTCTCTTCTTTTTCTTGCTTGGGAAAAGCAAGGAAGGAAGTTTTGCGATCTAGGAGCTTTGACTTTTGGTGGATCGTCGCCCACACGACGTCCAAAAGGAGGAGGGTCATAAATTAGAAGACCAAGAGGTATAACTATTCTTCTATCTCTTTTATTCATTGCTTGTGTTTGTTTTTCAAAATATAAGCATGTTATATTTCTGTAAATAGGCTAAATAATACTGGGATCCCGAGTATAAACACAAAAACTGGCGATCCGGACATCGTCTATTCCGCGGCTACTCGTAGAATAGAGGATGGTCGCTTGAACAACTAGTTTGTTCAAGTGACCTCTCTAAACGAATAGCACGACGATGACTTGGTTGTCTTGGGAATCCCTTTTGTCTAGGATTACATTTTTAATCCGGGGACATCGAAGGGATCACCATGGTTAAGCAACCGAGGCGAAGGGGAAGCGAAGTTTCCTCTCACGCACTCGACAAGGGAAATCCCTTCAACCTAATGCTAAGAGGTTAGGGTTTTGGGAGAGACCTTGGGCGGCATCATTAGGGTTTAGAACCCTAATGCTTGGGCGGCAAGATTAGGGTTTAGAACCCTAATCTTTGGGCGGCGCCCATGGTCCATGGTGTGTGGCCGGCGGCAAGAAGGAAAGGGATTAGCTTCTCATCTTCCTCTCTTGGCCGGAGCATTCTCTCCTCTTCTCTATCAAGGTTGGCCGGCGGCAACCTTCTTCAAGGTTGGTCGGCAATTCCTTTTATTCTCTTTGGGCTGGCGACAAACATCATGGTTAGAGCTTGATGGTTGGTCCCAGATAAGAGATGAGTTATGTTTCTATACTTCTTCATGTTCGGAACGAGCAAGGAAAGAAGATCGTGATCTAGGAGGCTTCAACTTGTGGAAAATCTTCGCCCACACGAAGTCTACAAGGAAGTTAGGACATATGATAGAAGATCGAGAGGTATAAAAGTTTTACAGCTTTTATTATTGATCTTTGCATGTTCTTATTAATATGCTAGCTTACGTTCATTATGTTAGTATGTGTTGATTATACTAGTTTACATTTGTATGTATTTGTATAATCATGGACCCCGAAGACAAACACAAAAACCGGCGATCCGTCCGTCGTCTCTTCCGCGGCTAATCGACTAGAAGAGTTGTGTTGCTTGAACAACTAGTTTGTTCAAGCGATCGCTCAAGTCGTTAGCACGACGATGAATTGGTTGTGCTTAGGAAACTTATCGCATCCGGATTAGTTTTCATTAGTGAAAATTTTAATCCGGGGACATGGGAACCGATGAGCCTCTCCGAGAAGCATGAGTTACCAACGAGCCCATCCCGTACTAGATCCGTAGTATGACCGTCGACCTAGGGGCACATAGGAGCCCATCCCATGGACCTTGCTAGGGTCCGGTACAAGCCATACAAAAGTAAATTAGCATAACATGTTCCTTATCATAACATATCATGTTCCTTATCATATCATAATGAGTGCCCTTAGTCCCCATTCATAGGGAAGCATCTCTTAGGCATTTCATCATACATACTTGTACATCATGACACAATGAGCATAACATAAGCATACGTTAATACAATTAACATGGACATAAAGTAGTGGCATAAACAAATCATGCTATTATAAAGTCTAACTATCATCATGTCAACATTTTATATACATATACATCATGGCATTGAAAAATCATTAGTTAGCATAAGCATGTTTTAAGGATGATAACCAATTCCATCACATACTACCTAACATGGGGGATTTTTAGCAACCATAAAGGGGCTTGGAATCTCTTCCTAACCCTAATTCTTGGTCTTGGCCGAAACCCCTAATGGAGGTTTTAAGAAAACAAACATTCAAACATACTAACACAAGGTCTAACTAACATTATGTTAACATCATATATACTTATAGCATAGCATGGAAGATCTTTAGTGAGCCCAAGCAAGGGTGTAACGCCCGCCCTTATCTGCTCTCAGGGCGGCGCTACTTTTACCCCTTTCTTTTTTTTTCTTTTAAAACATAATACACATGGATCATTTCACCATTTACTTAAGCATGTTATCATGGCATAAACCTTCTTTTCTACATGCATCACCTATCTTATTCATAGTTAGCATGTTACCATATCTTATCTCATTTCATAACATGCCCATCATAAGGATCCATTCGTGAGTTCTATCATATCAACTTTCTTAAGTAATTGAACAATAACATAACAAAGCAATATCCAACATGGTACTAATAATTCACAAGTCTTATAAGCGGAAGCAAGGTCTTAAGTTGTTAATTGAGCATATAAATATACGCAGATAGTAGTAGGGTCTTTCTCCACCATGCCACTATCACACACACTGGGCCCTTCTTGCTACCTACTCTAGTTCAGGTTTCCTTGATCTGGAGTATATGGACAACATAAACTATAAGCATAAAGCTTAGTAAGATTCTTGCCTACTCACAAAAAAACACGAACTTCATCAAGCAATTAGAAACATAAGCATGCTAGCATAAATGACCTAAGTATTCCATAGTAACACTAATCAACAACATACCATGTAATGAAACCTAAGCATGACATAGAGTTTACATCAGCATGCTAAGCATAATTAAAACCAAGCAGGGCATAATCTAAACATAAGCATTCATGATATAAATCTTAGACATGCACGAAGTACATAAACCCCAAATGTTCTTACTATAAGCATCATAACTTAGTAACATCTAACTTGCTTCAAGAACATAATCATAAGCATTTTTAACTTGAGCATAAACATTTATAATGGCATAAATCCTAAACATGCATAAGGCACAAAATCACAAGTATTCTTAAACTACTGCAAGCATCATAACTTCATAGAGTCTAACATGCATAAAGGACATAATCATAAGCAGTTTTAACTTGAGCATAAACATTTATAATGACATAAATCCTAAACATGCATAAGGTACATAATCACAAGCATTCTTAAACTACTGTAAGCATCATAACTTCATAGCATCTAAAATGCATAAAGGACATACTCATAAGAATTTTTACTTGAGCATAAACATTTATAATGACATAAATCCTAAACATGCATAAGGTACATAATCACAAGCATTCTTAAACTACTGTAAGCATCATAACTTCATAGCATCTAAAATGCATAAAGGACATACTCATAAGCATTTTTTTAACTTGAGCATAAACATTTATAATGGCATAAATCCTAAACATGCATAAGGCACAAAATCACAAGTATTCTTAAACCACTGCAAGCATCATAACTTCATAGCATCTAAAATGCATAAAGGATGAGTTCGTAAGCATTCATAATCTTTAACATAAGCATACACAATTTCATAAAAGTCTTTTCTTTTCAAAACATATACATATAGATACTTCAATATCATCATAACTTGTTTGGGGGGCCCCAGGTTAAGTACCACATAATGCGCGTTCCCTAATAGGTCAGTGAGCGAGCCACGGACTACCTACCAGAGCAAGACCTCTTACGTCTTACCAGGGCAAGACCTCTTACGTGTTCTTATGTCCCTATGGATTTGATTAACGACCACCTGATGGGTCGGGTACTTAACCTCTTACAAAGTAAAATACTTAATTCCTTTCTTTTCTTGTCATAGTATAAAGAATGCTCTTGATCCCCAACATAAAAAGGGAAGCATCTTAATCTTATCTTGTCATAAGGAGAGCTCTTGATCCCTACTTGAAAGGGAAGCATCTCCACTTTATCTTATCTTAAGGAGAGCTTTTGATCCCTACTTGAAAGGGAAGCATCTCCATCTTATCATAAGGAGAGCTCTTGATCCCTACTTGAAAGGGAAGCATCTCCATCTTATCATAAGGACACATGCATTCATAATATAAGAGTACCCTAAAGGGGGTCCTAGAGTATGAACATGTTCATCACACAAGCATATTGCGTGGCACATTACACCATAAACATGTAGCATGTTTCTTAGGCATATTCAAGGCATATTAAATCATAAAAACATGTTCATCACCTAAGCATATTTCATGGCACATTACATCATAACATGTAGCATGTTTCCTAGGCATATTCAAGGCATATTAAATCATGAAAACATGTTCATCACCTAAGCATATTTCATGGCACATTACATCATAACATGTAGCATGTTTCCTAGGCATATTCAAGGCATATTAAATAATAAAAAAACATGTTCATCACCTAAGCATATTTCATGGCACATTACATCATAACATGAAGCCTATTTCTTTGGCATATTCATGGCATATTAATCACAAAGCATGTTCATTACCTAAAACTCCTACATAAGGCATACAACATCCCCTAGTTCCCTTAGAAGCCTTTTTCTTGCAACCCTAACCCTAGTTTCCTTGGTTGGCCGAAACTTTTGAAGGGCTCAAGCTTGGGTTTGTCCCCTAAAACTCATTCATGAAGCCTTATAACCTATCATAGCACCATTAGAAATATTTTCATGCAACCCTAACCCTAATTTCATGGGTTGGCCGAAACTTGTGAGGGGCTCAAGCTTGGGTTTGTCCCCTAAAATTCATTCATGAAGCCTTATAACCTATCATAGTATCCTTAGAAATATTTTCATGCAACCCTAACCCTAATTTCATGGGTTGGCCGAAACTTGTGAGGGGCTCAAGCTTGGGTTTGTCCCCTAAAATTCATTCATGAAGCCTTATAACCTATCATAGTATCCTTAGAAATATTTTCATGCAACCCTAACCCTGATTTCATGGTTTGGCCGAAACTTGTAGGGTTAAGATCTTTGGATTTTTATCACCTAAATCTATTCATGTAGGCATATATCATAACCTAACTTCATAAGGGGGAGCTCTTCATGAAACCCTAACCCTAAACCCTTGGTGGCCGAAACATATAGGGTTAAAACCCTTGGACTTTTGTTACCTAAGGATCCCTACTTGGAGCATACAACATATAAAAGGTTTCCCTAATAGCATATTTCATGAATCCTAGCCCAAGACATTAGTTGGCCGAAACATATGAAGCTCCAAACTCATATTCTTTCATGTAATTCATCCTACAAAACTAATATACTGCAGGTGAGGAAATCTTACATCCTTCGCTTTGCTTTTTAGTTGGAAGATGACCTAATGGAAGCCAACCCAAGCCTTCTTCTTGCTTGGAGGGATTTCGGCCAAAGGTGCAAATGGAGTGGGGGAGCAAGGTGGTTTCGGTGAGGATGAAGAGGAGAGGAAGAAGTGGCCAAATGGGAACTTCCTTCTTCTTTATAAAGGGAGGAAGGGAAGTTCCTCTTTTCTTTTCCATGCCCCTTCATTTACCCTCATCACCCTTATCTATAATTCTCCTCTTCTCTTAATGATGTAATCCTATTGGGCTTATGGTTAGGGGGTACATCTATAGGGCTTGGCTATCTCTAGAGGTTTGGGGTTCAATTCCTAGGCCTTGCATCTCTTTTTGGCCAGTTCTTTTTATTTTTGGAAAACCCCCATAAAGCCCATTATCGTAAAGCCAAAAATCCTCGTAAAATTGCTGGAGACTTAACGGGGCGTTATGAATGAATTTTAGGGGACAAACCCAAGCTTGAGCCCCTCACAAGTTTCGGCCAACCCATGAAATTAGAGTTAGGGTTGCATGAAAATATTTCTAATGGTGCTATGATAGGTTATAAGGCTTCATGAATGAGTTTTAGGGGACAAACCCAAGCTTGAGCCCTTCACAAGTTTCGGCCAACCAAGGAAACTAGGGTTAGGGTTGCAAGAAAAAGGCTTCTAAGGGAACTAGGGGATGTTGTATGCCTCATGTAGGAGTTTTAGGTGATGAACATGCTTTGTGATTAATATGCCATGAATATGCTTAAAATATTTCATGTTACATGATGTTATGAAATATCTAAAAATATGAGACACAGCAGCATGCAACTGAAACGACTAGGAAACATGCTACATGTTATGATGTAATGTGCCATGAAATATGCTTAGGTGATGAACATGTTTTCATGAAATTAGGGTTAGGGTTGCATGAAAATATTTCTAAGTATACTATGATAGGTTATAAGGCTTCATGAATGAATTTTAGGGGACAAACCCAAGCTTGAGCCCCTCACAAGTTTCGGCCAACCCATGAAATTAGAGTTAGGGTTGCATGAAAATATTTCTAATGGTGCTATGATAGGTTATAAGGCTTCATGAATGAGTTTTAGGGGACAAACCCAAGCTTGAGCCCTTCACAAGTTTCGGCCAACCAAGGAAACTAGGGTTAGGGTTGCAAGAAAAAGGCTTCTAAGGGAACTAGGGGATGTTGTATGCCTCATGTAGGAGTTTTAGGTGATGAACATGCTTTGTGATTAATATGCCATGAATATGCCAAAGAAATAGGCTTCATGTTATGATGTAATGTGCCATGAAATATGCTTAGGTGATGAACATGTTTTTTTATTATTTAATATGCCTTGAATATGCCTAGGAAACATGCTACATGTTATGATGTAATGTGCCAAGAAATATGCTTAGGTGATGAATATGTTTTCATGATTTAATATGCCTTGAATATGCCTAGGAAACAAGCTACATGTTATGATGTAATGTGCCAAGAAATATGCTTAGGTGATGAACATGTTTTTATGATTTAATATGCCTTGAATATGCCTAAGAAACATGCTACATTTTTATGGTGTAATGTGCCACGCAATATGCTTGTGTGATGAACATGTTTATACTCTAGGACCCCCTTTAGGGTACTCTTATGTTATGAATGCATGTGTCCTTATGATAAGATGGAGATGCTTCCCTTTCAAGTAGGGATCAAGAGCTCTCCTTATGATAAGATGGAGATGCTTCCCTTTCAAGTAGGGATCAAGAGCTCTCCTTAAGATAAGATAAAGTGGAGATGATTCCCTTTCAAGTATGGATCAAGAGATCTCCTTATGACAAGATAAGATTAAGATGCTTCCCTTTTTATGTTGGGGATCAAGAGCATTCTTTATACTATGACAAGAAAAGAAAGGGATTAAGTGTTTTACTTTGTAAGAGGATAAGTACCCGACCCGTCAGGTGGTCGTTAATCAAATCCATAGGGACATAAGAAGACATAAGAGGTCTTGCCCTGGTAAGACGTAAGAGGTCTTGCTCTGGTAGGTCTGGTGGCTCGCTACTGACCTATTAGGAACGCGCGCATTACGTGGTACTTAACCTGGGGCCCCCCAAACAAGTTATGATGATATTGAAGTATCTATATGTATATGTTTTGAAAAGAAAAGACTTTTATGAAATTGTGTATGCTTATGTTAAAGATTATGAATGCTTATGAACTCGTCCTTTATGCATTTTAGATGCTATGAAGTTATAATGCTTGCAGTAGTTTAAGAATACTTGTGATTTTGTGCCTTAATCATGTTTAGGATTTATGCCATTATAAATGTTTATGCTCAAGTTAAAAAAATGCTTATGAGTATGTCCTTTATGAATTTTAGATGCTATGAAGTTATGATGCTTACAGTAGTTTAAGAATGCTTGTGATTATGTACCTTATGCATGTTTAGGATTTATGTCATTATAAATGTTTATGCTTAAGTAAAAATGCTTATGAGTATGTCCTTTATGCATTTTAGATGCTATGAAGTTATGATGCTTACAGTAGTTTAAGAATGCTTGTGATTATGTACCTTATGCATGTTTAGGATTTATGTCATTATAAATGTTTATGCTCAAGTTAAAACTGCTTATGATTATGTCCTTTATGCATGTTAGACTCTATGAAGTTATGATGCTTGCAGTAGTTTAAGAATACTTGTGATTTTGTGTCTTATGCATGTTTAGGATTTATGTCATTATAAATGTTTATGCTCAAGGTAAAAATGCTTATGATTATGTTCTTGAAGCATGTTAGATGTTACTAAGTTATGATGCTTATAGTAAGAACATTTGGGGTTTATGTACTTCCTGCATGTCTAAGATTTATATCATGAATGCTTATATTTAGATTATGCCCTGCTTGGTTTTAATTATGCTTAGCATGCTGATGTAAACTCTATGCCATGCTTAGGTTTCATTACATGGTATGTTGTTGATTAGTGTTACTATGGAATACTTAGGTCATTTATGCTAGCATGCTTATGTTTCTAATTGCTTGATGAAGTTCGTGTTTTTTTGTGAGTAGGCAAGAATCTTACTAAGCTTTATGCTTATAGTTTATGTTGTCCATATACTGCAGATCAAGGAAACCTGAACTAGAGGAGGTAGCAGGAAGGGCCTAGTGTGTGTGATAGTGGCATGGTGGAGAAAGACCCTACTACTATCTGCTTATATTTATATGCTCAATTAACAACTTAAGACCTTGCTTCCGCTTATAAGACTTGTGAATTATTAGTACCATGTTGGATATTGCTTAGTTATGTTATTGTTCAATTACTTAAGAAAGTTGATATGATAGAACTCACGAATGGATCCTTATGATGGGCATGTTATGAAATGAGATAAGATATGGTAACATGCTAACTATGAATAAGATAGGTGATGCATGTAGAAAAGAAGGTTTATGCCATGATAACATGCTTAAGTAAATGATGAAATGATCCATGTGTATTATGTTTTAAAAGAAAAAAAAAGAAAGGGGTAAAAGTAGCGCCGCCATTGTAACGCCCGTAAAAAGTCTCCAGCAATTTTACGAGGATTTTTGGCTTTACGATAATGGGCTTTATGGGGGTTTTCCGAAAATAAAAGGAAATGGCCAAAAAGAGATGCAAGGCCTAGGAATTGAACCCCAAACCTCTAGAGATAGCCAAGCCCTATAGATGTACCCCTTAACCATAAGCCCAATAGGATTACATCATTAAGAGAAGAGGGGAATTATAGATAAGGGTGATGAGGGTAAATGAAGGGGCATGGAAAAGAAAAGAGGAACTTCCCTTCCTCGCTTTATAAAGAAGAAGGAAGTTCCCATTTGGCCACTTCTTCCTCTCCTCTTCATCCTCACCGAAACCACCTTGCTCCCCCTCTCCATTTGCACCATTGGCCGAAATCCCTCCAAGCAAGAAGAAGGCTAGGGTTGGCTTCCATTAGGTCATCTTCCAACTAAAAAGCAAAGCGAAGGATGTAAGATTTCCTCACCTACAGTATATTAGTATTGTAGGATGAATTACATGAAAGAATATGAGTTTGGAGCTTCATATGTTTCGGCCAACTAATGTCTTGGGCTAGGATTCATGAAATATGCTATTAGGGAAACCTTTTATATGTTGTATGCTCCAAGTAGGGATTCTTAGGTAACAAAAGGCCAAGGGTTTTAACCCCATATGTTTCGGCCACCAAGGGTTTAGGGTTGGGGTGTCATGAAGAGCTCCCCCTTATGAAGTTAGGTTATGATATATGCCTACATGAATATATTTAGGTGATAAAAATCCAAAGATCTTAACCCTACAAGTTTCGGCCAAACCATGAAATCAGGGTTAGGGTTGCATGAAAATATTTCTAAGGATACTATGATAGGTTATAAGGCTTCATGAATGAATTTTAGGGGACAAACCCAAGCTTGAGCCCCTCACAAGTTTCGGCCAACCCATGAAATTAGGGTTAGGGTTGCATGAAAATATTTCTAAGGATACTATGATAGGTTATAAGGCTTCATGAATGAATTTTAGGGGACAAACCCAAGCTTGAGCCCCTCACAAGTTTCGGCCAACCCATGAAATTAGGGTTAGGGTTGCATGAAAATATTTCTAATGGTGCTATGATAGGTTATAAGGCTTCATGAATGAGTTTTAGGGGACAAACCCAAGCTTGAGCCCTTCACAAGTTTCGGCCAACCAAGGAAACTAGGGTTAGGGTTGCAAGAAAAAGGCTTCTAAGGGAACTAGGGGATGTTGTATGCCTCATGTAGGAGTTTTAGGTGATGAACATGCTTTGTGATTAATATGCCATGAATATGCCAAAGAAATAGGCTTCATGTTATGATGTAATGTGCCATGAAATATGCTTAGGTGATGAACATGTTTTTTTATGATTTAATATGCCTTGAATATGCCTAGGAAACATGCTACATGTTATGATGTAATGTGCCATGAAATATGCTTAGGTGATGAACATGTTTTCATGATTTAATATGCCTTGAATATGCCTAGGAAACATGCTACATGTTATGATGTAATGTGCCAAGAAATATGCTTAGGTGATGAACATGTTTTTATGATTTAATATGCCTTGAATATGCCTAAGAAACATGCTACATGTTTATGGTGTAATGTGCCACGCAATATGCTTGTGTGATGAACATGTTTATACTCTAGGACCCCCTTTAGGGTACTCTTATGTTATGAATGCATGTGTCCTTATGATAAGATGGAGATGCTTCCGTCTCAAGTAGGGATCAAGAGCTCTCCTTATGATAAGATGGAGATGCTTCCCTTTCACGTAGGGATCAAGAGCTCTCCTTAAGATAAGATAAAGTTGAGATGCTTCCCTTTCAAGTAGGGATCAAGAGCTCTCCTTATGACAAGATAAGATTAAGATGCTTCCCTTTTTATGTTGGGGATCAAGAGCATTCTTTATACTATGACAAGAAAAGAAAGGAATTAAGTGTTTTACTTTGTAAGAGGTTAAGTACCTGACCCGTCAGGTGGTTGTTAATCAAATCCATAGGGACATAAGAAGACGTAAGAGGTCTTGCCCTGGTAAGACGTAAGAGGTCTTGCTCTGGTAGGTCTGGTGGCTCGCTACTGACCTATTAGGAGCAGCGCATTAAGTGGTACTTAACCTGGGGCCCCCCAAACAAGTTATGATGATATTGAAGTATCTATATGTATATGTTTTGAAAAGAAAAGACTTTTATGAAATTGTGTATACTTATGTTAAAGATTATGAATGCTTATGAACTCGTCCTTTATGCATTTTAGATGCTATGAAGTCATAATGCTTGCAGTAGTTTAAGAATACTTGTGATTTTGTGCCTTATGCATGTTTAGGATTTATGCCATTATAAATGTTTATGCTCAAGTTAAAAAAATGCTTATGAGTATGTAATTTATGCATTTTAGATGCTATGAAGTTATGATGCTTACAGTAGTTTAAGAATGCTTATGATTATGTACCTTATGCATGTTTAGGATTTATGTCATTATAAATGTTTATGCTTAAGTAAAAATGCTTATGAGTATGTCCTTTATGCATTTTAGATGCTATGAAGTTATGATGCTTACAGTAGTTTAAGAATGCTTGTGATTATGTACCTTATGCATGTTTAGGATTTATGTCATTATAAATGTTTATGCTCAAGTTAAAACTGCTTATGATTATGTCCTTTATGCTTGTTAGACTCTATGAAGTTATGATGCTTGCAGTAGTTTAAGAATACTTGTGATTTTGTGTCTTATGCATGTTTACGATTTATGTCATTATAAATGTTTATGCTCAAGTTAAAAATGCTTATGATTATGTTCTTAAAGCATGTTAGATATTACTAAGTTATGATGCTTATAGTAAGAACATTTGGGGTTTATGTACTTCCTGCATGTCTAAGATTTATATCATGAATGCTTATGTTTAGATTATGCCCTGCTTGGTTTTAATTATGCTTAGCATGCTGATGTAAACTCTATGCCATGCTTAGGTTTCATTACATGGTATGTTGTTGATTAGTGTTACTATGGAATACTTAGGTCATTTATGCTAGCATGCTTATGTTTCTAATTGCTTGATGAAGTTCGTGTTTTTTTGTGAGTAGGCAAGAATCTTACTAAGCTTTATGCTTATAGTTTATGTTGTCCATATACTGCAGATCAAGGAAACCTGAACTTGAGGAGGTAGCAGGAAGGGCCCAGTGTGTGTGATAGTGCATGGTGGAGAAAGACCCTACTACTATCTGCTTATATTTATATGCTCAATTAACAACTTAAGACCTTGCTTCCGCTTATAAGACTTGTGAATTATTAGTACCATGTTGGATATTGCTTTGTTATGTTATTGTTCAATTACTTAAGAAAGTTGATATGATAGAACTCACGAATGGATCCTTATGATGGGCATGTTATGAAATGAGATAAGATATGGTAACATGCTAACTATGAATAAGATAGGTGATGCATGTAGAAAAGAAGGTTTATGCCATGATAACATGCTTAAGTAAATGGTGAAATGATCCATGTGTATTATGTTTTAAAAGAAAAAAAAAAGAAAGGGGTAAAAGTAGCGCCGCCATTGTAACGGCCGTAAAAAGTCTCCAACAATTTTACGAGGATTTTTGGCTTTACGATAATGGGCTTTATGGGGGTTTTTCGAAAATAAAAGGAAATGGCCAAAAAGAGATGCAAGGCCTTGGAATTGAACCCCAAACCTCTTGAGATAGCCAAGCCCTATAGATGTACCCCTTAACCATAAGCCAAATAGGATTACATCATTAAGAGAAGAGGGGAATTATAGATAAGGGTGATAAGGGTAAATGAAGGGGCATGGAAAAGAAAAGAGGAACTTCCCTTCCTCCCTTTATAAAGAAGAAGGAAGTTCCCATTTGGCCACTTCTTCCTCTCCTCTTCATCCTCACCGAAGCCACCTTGCTCCCCCTCTCCATTTGCACCTTTGGCCGAAATCCCTCAAAAGAAGAAGAAGGCTAGGGTTGGCTTCCATTAGGTCATCTTCCAAATAAAAAGCAAAGCGAAAGATGTAAGATTTCCTCACCTGCAGTATATTAGTTTTGTAGGATGAATTACATGAAAGAATATTGTAATTCCTCACCTTTCCACTAAAAAGAATATTGTAAGATTTCCTCACCAGGAGACTTTTTATGAGCAGATAAGGGCGGGCGTTACAGGTGGTATCAGAGCGGGTTCACCTTTCCACTATCACACATCAAGCCTCCATCCTGCTATTTCCAAGTAAGTAATTTTATGCATACTTAAGTTTCCTTTATAATGAAGAATGTTTTCTATCTAGAATGAAATAATACCTTATCATGCTTTAGTAGAATGGACTCACACTTGAGATTTAGATAGAAATAATACCTCGTCCTGTTTAGTATAATAGAATCCTAGTTGTGACTTAGATAGTATACCTGACCAAGCTTTATACGATGGAAACATGACTCCAACCTAGAACACTAAAAAGGATACCTTACCTTGTTTATGATATGGGATGTTAGATGCCTATATAGGAGTAGAAATTATAATAACACCTTAATTAAATTATTTATTTATCACTTAGATAACATGAACGGGAGACGTAGTGCTAGAGGGAATGACTCGGACCCCACAGTTGATGCATGTGGTTACCGAGCTCTCTGTCGCAGAACACCGTTATCAATGCTCTCACGAATCAACAAGGGAACCCTAGCACCACGCCAGGGGCGCAGAATGTAACTCCTAATACGACCACTATGGTGCAAGCACCGCTAATCAATGCCACCACCGGGGCCCGGCCCGAAGCCTATCTGATTCAGTGGCAGAGGCTGAAGCCAGAAAATTTCACTGGTGCCGGCGAACCATGGGATGACCGAGCCTGGTTCAAAACAGTTGAGAGCATCGTGGAGCTGTTGGATTGGCCCGAGCATGAAAAGATAAAATGTGGCTCGTTCTGTCTTTCCGGAGATGCAAGGATGTGGTGGGAGAGAGTCAAAGCAAAGAGACAAGTAAATCAAATGAGGTGGAAAGATTTTGAAGCAGAGTTCTTCGAGGAGTTCTTTCAGAGACGGATCACAAATAAGCACTACGATGGGTTCCTCGAATTTCGACAAGGCGATCTATCAGTTAGTGAAGCTATGAAAAGGTTCAACCGACTGGCACGTCTCTGCCCCGAGTTAGTCGGTACTGAAAGGGAGAGGATCAGACTTTTGCTGAAAATGTTGCGACCAGAGATATCCCTGAATGTGGCCGGCGGAGTCAATCGACCCCAGACCGCCAAAGAGCTATTGGTAGTGCAGTCACCAGAGCACTCCCACGAACAACATCGATCACGAGTAAGGTGCGGACCGGAGATCTGAAATCTCAGAATACTAGTTGGAAGAGGGATCGCAGTGGCAAGAAGAAACATTGGAATGGCCCAAGAGGGGGCCGAGGCAGCGACGGTGGTATCTGGTCCTACATGTGGGATAGAAGCATCCAGGGAATGTCGTCGGGCACGAGGAAGTGTTACAGTGGGTGGAGGGGCACATAGCTTGAACGCCCTACCCGAGTTCAGCACCTTCGGCGGTATGTCCGATGCAGGAGCTCCTCCACGACTTCACGGATGAAGGCTATGATAGAGGGTCCCAGATAAGCCAAGGGAGACTGAAGCCCCCGCCCGTTGGGACAAATGCCAGGGTGTTCTCCCTCACCAGGGAAGATGTGGCGAGTGCCTCGACGGTTGTCACAGGTCAGATATTTATTTTCAGTCAGTATGCTACTGTGTTATTTGACACTGGGGCAACCCATTCGTTCATCTCTACGCCTTTCACAAGAAAGATAGATAGGCATCCCCAAGTCTTGGACTATAAATTCTTAACAACGTTACCTTCGGGAGAAGTGATGCCATCCACCCATATTCTGCGCGCTGCACCAATTAGACTCGCAGACAGGGAGCTCTATTGTGACCTGATAGTCCTAGATATGTGGGACTATGATGTTATATTGGGCATGGATTTTCTGCACAAGTACGGTGCTTCAATTGAGTGTCGTAAACGGAGGGTGACCTTCCAGGCGCAGGTTTCATTTGAGTTTATCGGGGAATCAAAGAAAGGAACGAGGAAATTTTTATCGGTGTTAAAAGCCCGAAAAATGCTAGAAAGTGGATGCACCAGATTTCTAGCCCATGTGGTGGATACCATATCCGCAAAGAACCAGAAAATAGAAGAGGTCAGAGTGGTATGTGACCATCCGGAGGTATTCCCGGATGACCTACCTGGATTACCACCTGATAGAGAAATTGAGTTCGAGATCGAATTGATTCCCGGAACTAATCCGATCTCCAAGGCACCTACCATATGGCGCCGATTGAGTTGAAAGAACTTGAGCACTGAGTTACTTGACCAGGATTTATCCGTCGATCACTCACCATGGGGAGCTCCAGTGTTGTTCATAAAGAAAAAGGATGGATCTATGCGAATGTGTATAGACTACCGGGCACTGAACAACGTGACCATCAAGAATAGGTACCCCCTTCCCAGGATCGACGACCTGTTCGACCAACTGAAGGGAGCTACTGTCTTTTCCAAGATCGATCTCAGGTCTGGCTATCATCAAGTAAAAGTAAAGCCCGGTGATATTCCGAAGACGACCTTCCGGACGAGATACGGACATTATGAGTTCGTAGTTATGCCCTTCGGAGTAACCAATGCTCCTGCGATGTTCATGGACCTGATGAATCGAGTATTCTCGGCCTTTCTCGACAAATATGTAATCATTTTCATCGACGATATTCTTATCTACTCGAGAAACCAAGAAGAGCATGCTGAACATCTGAAGACTGTACTACAGGTTCTTCAGAAAGAGCAACTATATGCAAAATTCTCCAAATGTGAGTTCTGGCTCAATCAAGTGTCGTTCTTGGGTCATGTCGTCTCTAAAGAAGGACTCATGGTAGACCCAATAAGGATTGAAGCTGTGAGGAACTGGAATAGGCCAAGGAATGCGAGTGAAGTCAGAAGTTTTCTCGGGCTGTGACTATTCTGAGAAAATTTGTAGAGGACTTCTCTAGAATTGCGGCCTATGATGTGACCCTCACCCGAAAGGACCAGCGATACAAATGGACTGAGGACTGTGAGAGAAGTTTTACTGAACTGAAGAGGAGACTAACCAGCGCTCCCATTCTGACTCTCCCTGAAGATAATGAAAGCTTCGATATGTATAGTGATGCTTCTAAACTGGGGCTGAGTTTGTACTCATGCAAAATGGCAAGGTTATCGCTATGCCTCTAGGCGACTCAAGGAACACGAAAGAAATTATCCTACCCATGACTTAGAACTAGCGTAGTGGTATTCGCTCAAAATATGGAGGCACTACTTATACGAAACTCGGTGCGGGATTTATCTGGACCACAGTCCGAGATATTTCTTCACTCGAGAAAGACCTAAATATGAGGCAGCGCCGATGGCTCAGAGTCGTCAAAGATTATGATTGTGAGATATTCTATCATCCGGAAAGGCCAACAAAGTGGCGGATGCAGCGGCGAAAGTCCGGTGCGCTTTGATGTCATATCAATGCTATCGCAACCCACGAAAAGGGATATAATGAATTACGGAATAGAGATTATTTCGGGACAGCTTTTCACCATGGCTATAAGCGCCCGGCGTTGTTCGACGATATATTGGGAAAGCAAGATGGTGATTGGACATCCAAAAATCAAAGCGGGAAGTCCGGAAGGAAGGGATAATGGATTCGCGCCGCCACGCGGAGTTTTATACTTCGGGACCGCTGCATTCGAACGATTCGAATTACAAGAAGATACTCGAGAATCCATGGAACACCTTATACCATGCATCCTGGATCTAACAAAATGTATCGAGGACTTAAGGGATAAATTTTGGTGGTCGGCATGAAAAGGAGGTGGCTCGATGCGTCGACACTTGTCGACTGCGGAAAGGTGAAGGAAGAACACGAAACAGGGGATTATTGCGGCCGTCTGATTCAGAGTGGAAATGGGAAGAAATATCTATGGATTTTATCTCGGGATTGCCCAGGACAACAAATGGTTACGATGCTATATGCGTAATCATAGACCGGCTGACAAAGTCTGCCCATTTCCTGGCAATTAAGATGACCTATTCGGTCGAGCAGCTAGCTCAATTATATGTCAAGGAAATTATCAAATTACATGGAGTGCCTAAGGCTATTATTTCTGACCGTGATGGCCGTTTTACCTCCCATTTCTGGGAATGTGTTCAGAAGGCTCTTGGCACAAAGTTGAGATTCAGCACTACGTTTCATCCTCAGACCGACGGTCAGACAGAAAGAGTGAACCAGGTGTTGGAAGATATGTTGCGGGCATGTGCCCTAGACTTTAAGGGGAGCTGGTGTCGATATTTGTGCTTGGCAGAATTTGCTTACAACAACAGTTACCAGGCTACTATTGGAATGGCACCATATGAAGCTCTGTACGGGAGGAGATGCAGGTCTCCTATCTGTTGGTACGAGGGTGGTGAAAGGAGGGAAATGGGTTTTCGGGCCAATATTATTGACAATACCACCGCTTATCTGAATATCTCATGAGAATCAAATCGCTCAGAGCCGACAAAAGAGTTATGCGGATATGCGGCGTAGACCGTTAGAATTCGAAGTCGGGGACCTGGTATTCCTCAAAGTGACCCCTATGAAGGGAGTGATGAGATTCGGATGGAAGGGTAAACTGAATCCATGCTACGTAGGACCGTATCCGATATTGCAAAGAGTGGACAAGGTAGCTTACAAGCTGGAGCTGCCACAAGAGATGTCGGCTATACACGACGTTTTCCATGTCTCTGTGGTCAAGAAATGCTTATCCAGTGTGGACCAAGTGATCGAGCCACAAACTGTACCAGTTCAAGAGGACCTGAGTATGAAAAGTCAGCCTATCCAGATACTAGACCGAGAAGTCAAGAGGCTAAGGAACAAAGATGTGCCTTTAGTAAAGGTCCTGTGGCAGAATCAACGATACGATGAAGCTACCTGGGAACGAGAGGAGGACATGAAGCAGAAGTACCCAGAATTGTTTTAAGTTTTGAGGATGAAACTTTTACAAGGTATGAGGGATTGTAACACCCGTAAAAAGTCTCCATCAATTTTACGAGGATTTTTGGCTTTACGATAATGGGCTTTATGGGTGTTTTTCGAAAATAAAAGGAAATGGCCAAAAAGAGATGCAAGGCCTAGGAATTGAACCCCAAACCTCTAGAGATAACCAAGCCCTATAGATGTACCCCCTAACCATAAGCCCAATAGGATTACATCATTAAGAGAAGAGGGGAATTATAGATAAGGGTGATGAGGGTAAATGAAGGGGCATGGAAAAGAAAAGAGGAACTTCCCTTCCTCCCTTTATAAAGAAGAAGGAAGTTCCTATTTGGCCACTTCTTCCTCTCCTTTTCATCCTCACCGAAACCACCTTGCTCCCCCTCTCCATTTGCACCTTTGGCCGAAATCCTTCCAAGCAAGAAGAAGGCTAGGGTTGGCTTCCATTAGGTCATCTTCCAACTAAAAAGCAAAGCGAAGGATGTAAGATTTCCTCACATGTAGTATATTAGTTTTGTAGGATGAATTACATGAAAGAATATGAGTTTGGAGCTTCATATGTTTCGGCCAACTAATGTCTTGGGCTAGGATTCATGAAATATGCTATTAGGGAAACCTTTTATATGTTGTATGCTCCAAGTATGGATCCTTAGGTAACAAAAGTCCAAGGGTTTTAACCCTATATGTTTCGGCCACCAAGGGTTTAGGGTTAGGGTATCATGAAGAGCTCCCCCTTATGAAGTTAGGATATGATATATGCCTACATGAATAGATTTAGGTGATAAAAATCCAAAGATCTTAACCCTACAAGTTTCGGCCAAACCATGAAATCAGGGTTAGGGTTGCATGAAAATATTTCTAAGGATACTATGATAGGTTATAAGGCATCATGAATGAATTTTAGGGGACAAACCCAAGCTTGAGCCCCTCACAAGTTTCGGCCAACCCATGAAATTAGGGTTAGGGTTGCATGAAAATATTTCTAAGGATACTATGATTGGTTATAAGGCTTCATGAATGAATTTTAGGGGACAAACCCAAGCTTGAGCCCCTCACAAGTTTCGGCCAACCCATGAAATTAGGGTTAGGGTTGCATGAAAAAATTTCTAATGGTGCTATGATAGGTTATAAGGCTTCATGAATGAGTTTTAGGGGACAAACCCAAGCTTGAGCCCTTCACAAGTTTCGTCCAACCAAGGAAACTTGGGTTAGGGTTGCAAGAAAAAGGCTTCTAAGGGAACTAGGGGATGTTGTATGCCTCATGTAGGAGTTTTAGGTGATGAACATGCTTTGTGATTATTATGCCATGAATATGCCAAAGAAATAGGCTTCATGTTATGATGTAATGTGCCATGAAATATGCTTAGGTGATGAACATGTTTTTTTATGATTTAATATGCCTTGAATATGCCTAGGAAACATGCTACATGTTATGATGTAATGTGCCATGAAATATGCTTAGGTGATGAACATGTTTTCATGATTTAATATGCCTTGAATATGCCTAGGAAACATGCTACATGTTATGAAGTAATGTGCCATGAAATATGCTTAGGTGATGAACATGTTTTTATGATTTAATATGCCTTGAATATGCCTATGAAACATGCTACATGTTTATGGTGTAATGTGCCACGCAATATGCTTGTGTGATGAACTTGTTTATACTCTAGGACCCCCTTTAGGGTACCCTTATGTTATGAATGCATGTGTCCTTATGATAAGATGGAGATGCTTCCCTTTCAAGTAGGGATCAAGAGCTCTCCTTATGATAAGATGGAGATGCTTCCCTTTCAAGTAGGGATCAAGAGCTCTCCTTAAGATAAGATAAAGTGGAGATGCTTCCCTTTCAAGTAGGGATCAAGAGCTCTCCTTCTGACAAGATAAGATTAAGATGCTTCCCTTTTTATGTTGGGGATCAAGAGCATGCTTTATACTATGACAAGAAAAGAAAGGAATTAAATATTTTACTTTGTAAGAGGTTAAGTACCCGACCTGTCAGGTGGTCGTTAATCAAATCCATAGGGACATAAGAAGACGTAAGAGGTCTTGCCCTGGTAAGATGTAAGAGGTCTTGCTCTGGTAGGTCTGGTGGCTCGCTACCCCAGCCTATTAGGGAACGCGCATTATGTGGTACTTAACCTGGGCCCCGCCAAACAAGTTATGATGTTATTGAAGTATCTATATGTATATGTTTTGAAAAGAAAAGACTTTTATGAAATTGTGTATGCTTATGTTAAAGATTATGAATGCTTATGAACTCATCCTTTATGCATTTTAGATGCTATGAAGTTATGATGCTTGCAGTAGTTTAAGAATACTTGTGATTTTGTGCCATATGCATGTTTAGGATTTATGCCATTATAAATGTTTATGCTCAAGTTAAAAAAATGTTTATGAGTATGTCCTTTATGCATTTTAGATGCTATGAAGTTATGATGCTTACAGTAGTTTAAGAATGCTTGTGATTATGTACCTTATGCATGTTTAGGATTTATGTCATTATAAATGTTTATGCTCAAGTAAAAATGCTTATGAGTATGTCCTTTATGCATTTTAGATGCTATGAAGTTATGATGCTTACAGTAGTTTAAGAATGCTTGTGATTATGTACCTTATGCATGTTTAGGATTTATGTCATTATAAATGTTTATGCTCAAGTTAAAACTGCTTATGATTATGTCCTTTATGTATGTTAAACTCTATGAAGTTATGATGCTTGCAGTAGTTTAAGAATACTTGTGATTTTGTGCCTTATGCATGTTTAGGATTTATGTCATTATAAATGTTTATGCTCAAGTTAAAAATGCTTATGATTATGTTCTTGAAGCATGTTAGATGTTACTAAGTTATGATGCTTATAGTAAGAACATTTGGGGTTTATGTACTTCCTGCATGTCTAAGATTTATATCATGAATGCTTATGTTTAGATTATGCCCTGCTTGGTTTTAATTATGCTTAGCATGCTGATGTAAACTCTATGCCATGCTTAGGTTTAATTACATGGTATGTTGTTGATTAGTGTTACTATGGAATACTTAGGTCATTAATGCTAGCATGCTTATGTTTCTAATTGCTTGATGAAGTTCGTGTTTTTTTGTGAGTCGGCAAGAATCTTACTAAGCTTTATGCTTATAGTTTATGTTGTCCATATACTGCAGATCAAGGATGTTAGAATGTATACTGAAAGCCTAGCTCTTTTCTGTATGAACATTTTATTTTGAAATAAGAATCACATGATCATTGTTTGCATTTTATATATTCATTATATGTGTGTACATATTGTCTAATATTTGTAGATAACATGGTGCTTGGTGTGGCACAGAAGATCATGTTATCAGTCCCTTGTAAAATATAAGTAGAGACTCACAACCAAGATGGTTTTGGACAAACCATTGGCATGGTTGTAGTGTAGCTTGGTATTGTTTTATCTTGAACATAGAGTTACACTAGTACACTTAGGTGTATTGAGCAGGACCGACATAGAGGTGATTCAATTTAGTGCTGACTACATAATTGAATCGGACCTCGGATATTATGTTGTACATGCTCTCAATCACGATATAATAACGGGCACATGTACTTAGTATTTATTTCTTTGATTTACCAGTGGGTGAGATTTAGATGGATTAAATCAATATGCCCGGTAAGTTGGGAAATAATATTATTTACATGGTGTGCCGTTGATTATAGGACGAAACCGTGTCCTATATATTAGGTTGATGATGTTCCCTTGAGGAGCTCATAAGGTTCATCATGTAAACCCAGCTGGTTGACTTAGTCAACATGATGATAAGGCTGAGTGGTACTACTCGAGGAGTTAGATGTTAATTAATTGATGGTCAGTAAATCAATTAATTGACGAACATTCGATATCTTAAACACGGGGAGATAAATGTATAAATGATATATGGAGCCCATATTGATTTAAGGGGGTTGGTGAGGTAGTTCAATGATGATCCTCTAGTGGAATGGAACATCATTGATGGATCAAGTTTGTGTGGTTCCGATCCATCGGGTGGCCAAGACCCAACTCCTCCTTATGGTCCCTATCGTAGCCTAATATAATCCTTGTGAAGTCTAGATTCAAGAATGTAAAACAAAACCTAGAACCAACGGGTGGATTGAATCCATAGATCCGATGGTTGGGATGAAACCCTAGAACCAACGGTTGGATTAAATCCATAGATCCGATGGTTAGGATGAAATCCTAGATCTGACGGTTAGGATGAAATCCTAGATTCGACGGTTAGGATGAAATCCTAGATCCGACGGTTGGGATGAAATCCTAGATCCTACGGTTGGGATGAAATCCTAGATCCTACGGTTGGGAAAAAATCCTAGATCCGACGGTGGAGATTAAATCCCTAGATCCGACGGTGGAGATTAAATCCCTAGATCCGACGGTGGAGATTAAATCGCTAGATCCCACGGTGGAGATTAGAGGAGGCTTAAGCCTAAATTCTAGAATTAGGGTTTGGCTCATCCATAGGTTGGGCGGCAACAAATCTTAAAGGAGTTAGGGGTTGGGCGGCAAGAATATAGGAGTTAGTTCCTATAATTTTGGCTAACCAACTTTCTCCTAAATTCTATAAATAAGGGCTTAGGGTTGGGCGGCAAGATATAGATTTTGGAATAGGGATTAGGGTTTGGAAAGAGTTGGGCGGCTAGGGTTTGGAGCTAGGTTGGGCGGCAACTATCTTCATCCAACATTGTTGTCGGCGCCCAATTCATTCAAGCTTTCCTTGGTCGGCGCCCTTCATCTTAGCCACTCTCTTCTTCCTTTGCCGGCGGTTCTCCTCCCATTGGTGGCCGGCAAGATCATCTTCCTCCAATTCCCAAAGGTGGCCGGCGGCTCCTCTTGATTTGGTGGTCGACGCATCTTCATCCATTCCTTGACCGGCGGTTGCATCAAACTTCCTAGCTTGGTGGCCGGTTCTAGATAGGAAAGGTATTTGTGGTTTTTCTCTTTGTTCGCAGCGGACAAGGTAGAGGAGAACTCGATCTAGAAGGCTTCTACTCGTGGAGGATCTTCGTCCACACGTTGTCCACGAGAAGGATAGGACATACGGTAGAAGATCGTAAGGTATAAAGTTATTTTAACTTTATGTTCAGATCTGAGCATGTTCTTATATATGATGATTATGCATGTGTGTGTATGAATATATATTGTATAATCATGGACCCCGAAGACAAACACAAAAACCGGCGATCCGTCCGTCGTCTCTTCCGCGGCTAACCAACTAGAAGAGTTGTGTTGCTTGAACAACTAGTTTGTTCAAGCGACCACTCGAGTTGTTAGCACGACGACGAAATGGTGTCGTTAAGGAAGCTAATCCCATTCGGATTAATCCTTTCATTAGTGAAAATTTTAATCCGGGGACATGGGAGCCAATGAGCATCCGAAGTGACATTCCACCATCAATTGGTATCATAGCCACGGTTTCCGGTTTTGTGTGTTTAGGATTCGGTTATTTTTTTTTGCATTTTTCATATATTATATGTGCCGGATAATAGTAGGATATGCGTAGTTTAACTCTTTGGTTGCAGGCATAAGATCCGACTATTATGGCCATGTGTGTGTATGTGAATGGATGTGTGTAAAAATTTATTATTTGAATCCTCGGGGTTGACGAGGCTAGATTAGTATTTAATTTTTGTAATTAAATACGGCATTGTTTAGCCGATCATTTTAGTTTACTTTCGATCTAGATTATTTGTACACTCCTTCATGGAGTATAGGATCGATGGATGTAAATAAAATGATTTATCTCGGCTCGGAACTCTTTGGTGACTTGCACACGGGAAAAGATGGTGCGGACGAGGTGGACACGACGGGATGCATATTGGAGGACAATGCCATTATAGTTCGAAAAAAATTCTGTTTTTTCCATATTTATTGCTTATTTGTTTTATATGCATGTTGTGTGTGTTTTAAAATTCCTCAATTGCAATTTACTAAGTGGGAGAGGGATATTTTAATTAATTCCCGCGGCCTCCATTACAATTTGACGTGTGATGCAACAAACTTGCGCGTTGGCTTTGAGTGCCTTCCTCCCCATCGGATGGGTTTGTTTGCGGATCACTAGGTCAAATAATGGTTATAGGAAATTATTTAGGAGCGTGTGTACTTCCCCATCGGTAAGGCACATAATCCGAAATAATTCCCTTAGTATCGTGTAATGGTGCACACTTAGATGCAAATAAAAAGTATCCTCCCCATCGGAGTCACTGCTTTTATTTGTAGGGCTAAAGAGGAACCAACTATTAATTTTATTTGTCAAAAAGTAAGGTTGACAAGATAATAAAATTAATGGGTAAAACCTCCTCTTACAAATGTAGAATTCGTATACGTCCACACTATCGTGGCATGCGATATTCTCGGTGTTTTGAGGTGTTGGTTGATTTCGGGATTTTATTGTTTTGAGGAATCAATATTATTTGAAATCTGATATTTTTTTATCATTGTGATTTTTAGGATTTTCAAATGGCTTTCAACCCACTTGCCGTGATTTTAAAAGAAAACAAACTTACTGGTCCAAACTACATTGATTGGAAAAGAAACCTGGATATTGTCTTAACTGCGGAAGAGTACAAATTTGTACTCTTCGAGGTCTGTCCTCCTAAGCCCACCGATGACTCTGATGAAAAGGAGAAAGAACATTATAAGAAGTGGGTTAAGGCAGATGAGATGGCGCGGTGTTACATTTTGGCATCTATGTCAAATGTGCTGCAACATCAGCATCAGGCCATAGCCACTGCTTATGACATGATGTTCAATCTCAAGGAACTTTTCGGACATCAGAGTAGGGCAGCTAGGCAGGAGGCAATGAGAAACTTGATGACGACCACCATGATCGAGGGAACACCCGTTAGGGATCATGTTCTCAAGATGATGACTCATCTTAATGAGATGGAAGTCCTAGGAGCTGAGATCGATGGGGAAACCCAGATCGATATCATTCTCCAGTCTCTGCCTAGGAGTTTTGAGCAGTTCCGCCTCAACTACTACATGAACAAGAGGTTGTATTCGTTGGCGGAGCTTCTGATAGAACTCCAGGCGGCAGAGGGGCTTTTTCGTCAGAGTTCTCAAGCCATGGTCGCTCAGAAGGTTTCTTCCTCTAAACCGAAAGGTAAGAAGAAGAAGAAGCAAGGTAGAGCGAAGAAAGTGGCAGTGGGACCCCAGGCAGGAGTGAAGAAGCCGAAAGGCAAGTGCTTCACTTGCAAGCGACATTGGAAGGCAGGTATATCTTCTTGTTTAGTTGTTGAAACATGTTTAGCGGTGTTATCTACCAAGACTGTGTGTAGATATAGAGCCATGATCATGTCTGCAATACTTTGTAGGGGTTCCAGAAACCCGACGACTAGTGAGGCGGAGGTTACTCAGTCTACATGGGCAATGCTTCAAAGGTGGCGGCTATTGCGTGGGAGACGCGTTTATTTATCTTTTGATAGGAATAAAGTTTTGGTTTTAAGAAATTGTCTTTATGTACCTACTTTTAGAAAGAATTTAATTTCAGTTTCTAAATTGTTTTTGGATGGGTATTCTGTTTCTTTTAATGACAGAGTTGTTATAAAAAGGAATAGGGAGATTATCTGTCCTGGTACATTGGTTGGCAATTTATATACTCTTGAACCAAAAACTCCCACGATGCAAATAGAAATAAATAGCTCATCTTCTAAATCTAATAAGAGAAAAGAACCTTCGCAAATGAACCAAACATATCTTTGGCATCTAAGGCTTGGTCATATTAACCTAAGTAGAATTCAAAGGTTGATAGCTGATGGACCTTTGGGTTCATTAGTGGTGGAGGATCTCCCAACCTGCGAATCTTGCTTGGAAGGTAAAATGACCAATAGGCCTTTCAAGGCCAAGGGGTATAGAGCCAAAGATATGTTAGAATTGGTTCATTCTGATTTGTGCGGTCGTATGTCTATCCAGGCAAGAGGTGGCTTTGAATACTTCGTCTCGTTTATAGATGATTATTCAAGGTATGGATACATTTACTTGATGCGCCGCAAGTCTGAATGCTTCGACAGGTTCAAAGAATTCAAGGCTGATGTGGAGAACCGTCAAGGTAAAAGTATCAAGACATTACGATCTGATCGTGGTGGCGAGTACCTCTTGGGAGAGTTTAGGAGTTACTTATCAGAGGCTGGGATTCAATCCCAATTGTTTGCACCTGGCACACCCCAGCAGAATGGTGTAGCAGAGCGAAGGAATAGGACTCTTATGGAGATGGTCAGATCGATGATGAGTTATTCTGAGTTACCTGATTCGTTCTGGGGGTTTGCTCTGGAAACAAAGACACATTCTCAACTTGGTTCCATCTAAGTCGCAGACTCTACTCCCACAGAGTTGTGGACTGGGCGAAAGCCTAGTCTAAGACATATTCGGATTTGGGGTAGTCCAAAGACATGTGGAAGGGAGATCGTAAGTTGGAATCTCGCATGTTGCGCTTGTTTGTTGGCTACCCCAAGGAACGAAGGGTGGTTTATTCTATAGTCCTAGAGATCGAAGGTGATCGTGAGTACGAATGCCGATTTCTAGAGGAGGACTATGTGATGAACCACAAGCCCACGAGTAGGATTGTTCTTGAGGAGTTGGCGAAGTCCACTTGACCACCGTACAAGAGGAGACACCACAAGTCACCGCACCGTGTCACAGAGCATACATACAGGAGGCACCTCGTGTTGTTAGACAACCCAAGATTCATGTTTTTGGGAGAGTCTTCGGACTTAGTCCCTGGTGAACATGAACCTGATCCCTGGACATATGACGAGGCAATCCAAGATAGAGATGCAGTATCTTGGCAAAGAGCGATGAATTCAGAGATAGAATCTATGGATTCTAATCAGGTCTGGGAGCTAGTAGACCCACCCGATGGTGTAAAAACCATTGGATGCAAGTGGATCTACAAGAGAAAGAGAGGAGTAGACGGGAAGGTTGAGACCTTCAAAGCTAGGCTTGTTGCGAAAGGGTATACTCAGAAAGAGGGTATCGATTAGGAGGAGACCTTTTCGCCGGTAGCTATGCTTAAGTCTATCCGGATTCTCTTATCTATAGCTGCTCATATGGATTATGAGATTTGGCAGATAGATGTCAAGACAGCTTTCCTTAACGGAAGTCTTGAGGAGAACATCTACATGTGGCAACCAGAGGGGTTCATTGCTAAAGGCAAAGAGCATCTTGTATGTAAGCTTAATCGGTCCATTTATGGATTGAAGCAAGCTTCTAGATCTTGGAACATCCGCTTTGATGAGGTAATCCAATCATATGGATTTATTCAAAGTCCGAATGAGCCTTGTGTATACAAGAGATGTGACGGAAACGTAGTGGTGTTTCTTGTGTTATACGTAGATGACATTTTGTTAGTTGGCAACAATATCAAAGTGTTATCAGACGTAAGGGTATGGTTGTCCAAACAATTTGATATGAAGGACTTGGGAGAAGTGGGACACATCCTTGGGATCAAAGTTATAAGGGATCGCAAGAAAAGGATGTTGTGCTTGTCTCAAGCTTCATACATTGACACTATCCTTGCTCGTTTTAGCATGCAGAACTCCAAGAAAGGTTTTCTACCTTTTAGGCATGGAGTTCCTTTATCTAAAGAGATGTGTCCCAAAACATCAAAGGAGATAGAGGACATGAAGGCGGTTCCTTATGCTTGGCGAGGAAGCCTTATGTATGCTATGCTATGTACGAGGCAGGATATCCGCTTTCGTGGGCATGGTTTAGATATCGAGTAATCCCTGACGAGGACATTGGATCGCGTAAAGCATATATTGAAGTACCCGAGAAGGACTAGGATTATATCTTTGGTTTCGGCGCAGATCAATTAGTCCCTGTGGGTTACACGGATTCGGATTTCCAATCAGATAGGGACAAGAGTAAGTCTACCTCGGGGTTTGTGTTTACTTTTGGAGGTGGAGCCATAGCATGGAGGGGTGTCAAGCAGAAATGCGTGGCGGACTCTACCATGGAAGCTGAGTATGTGGCAGCCTCTGAGGCAGCCAAGGAAGCTGTATGGCCCAGGAACTTCTTGATGGACTTGGATGTGATTCCTGGTTTGCTCAGAACTATCACAATTTATTGTGATAATAGTGGTGCAGTTGCAAACTCGAAGGAACCACGAGCCCATAAGGCGAGTAAACACATAGAGCGCAAGTACCACCTCATACGAGAGATCGTAAAGCGAGGAGAAGTTGCTGTCGCCAAGATTGCATCAGAGGATAACCTGGCGGATCCATTCACTAAGGCCCTTCCAGCGAAAGTGTTTGATAGGCATGTGGAGGACATGGGGATCAGATGTATGGCAGAGTGATGACGGCATAGTCGTTTAGTATAAGTGGGAGATTGTTAGAATGTATACTGAAAGCCTAGCTCTTTTCTGTATGAACATTTTATTTTGAAATAAGAATCACATGATCATTGTTTGCATTTTATATATTCATTATATGTGTGTGCATATTGTCTAATATTTTACATTGTAGATAACATGGTGCTTGGTGTGGCACAGAAGATCATGTTATCAATCCCTTGTAAAATATAAGTAGAGGCTCACAACCAAGATGGTTTTGGACAAACCATTGGCATGGTTGTAGTGTAGCTTGGTATTGTTTTATCTTGAACATAGAGTTACACTAGTACACTTAGGTGTATTGAGCAGGACCGACATAGAGGTGATTCAATTTAGTGCTGACTACATAATTGAATCGGACCTCGGATATTATGTTGTACATGCTCTCAATCCCGATATAATAACGGGCACATGTACTTAGTATTTATTTCTTTAATTTACCAGTGGATGAGATTTAGATGGATTAAATCAATATGCCCGGTAAGTTGGGAAATAATATTATTTACATGGTGTGCCGTTGATTATAGGAGGAAACCGTGTCCTATATATTAGGTTGATGATGTCCCCTTGAGGAGCTCATAAGGTTCATCATGTAAACCCAGCTGGTTGACTTAGTCAACATGATGATAAGGCTGAGTGGTACTACTCGAGGAGTTAGATGTTAATTAATTGATGGTCAGTAAATCAATTAATTGATGGACATTCGATATCTTAAACACGGGGAGATAAATGTACAAATGATATATGGAGCCCATATTGATTTATGGGGGTTGGTGAGGTAGTTCAATGATGATCCTCTAGTGGAATGGAACATCATTGATGGATCAAGTTTGTGTGGTTCCGATCCATCGGGTGGCCAAGACCCAACTCCTCCTTATGGTCCCTATCGTAGCCTAATATAATCCTTGTGAAGTCTAGATCCAAGAATTTAAAACAAAACCTAGAACCAACGGGTGGATTGAATCCATAGATCCGATGGTTGGGATGAAACCCTAGAACCAACGGTTGGATTAAATCCATAGATCCGACGGTTAGGATGAAATCCTAGATCCGACGGTTAGGATGAAATCCTAGATCCGACGGTTGGGATGAAATCCTAGATCCTACGGTTGGGATGAAATCCTAGATCCTACGGTTGGGATGAAATCCTAGATCCTACGGTTGGGATAAAATCCTAGATCCGACGGTGGAGATTAAATCCCTAGATATGACGGTGGAGATTAAATCCCTAGATCCGACGGTGGAGATTAAATCCCTAGATCCGACGGTGGAGATTAGAGGAGGCTTAAGCCTAAATTCTAGAATTAGGGTTTGGCTCATCTATAGGTTGGGCGGTAACAAATCTTAAAGGAGTTAGGGGTTGGCCGGCAAGAATATAGGAGTTAGTTCCTATAATTTTGGCTAACCAACTTTCTCCTAAATTCTATAAATAAGGGCTTAGGGTTGGGCGGCAAGATATAGATTTTGGAATAGGGATTAGGGTTTGGAAAGAGTTGGGCGGCTAGGGTTTGGAGCTAGGTTGGGCGGCAACTATCTTCATCCAACATTGTTGACGGCGCCCAATTCATTCAAGCTTTCCTTGGCCGGCGCCCTTCATCTTAGCCACTCTCTTCTTCCTTTGTCGGCGGTTCTCCTCCCATTGGTGGCCGGCAAGATCATCTTCCTCCAATTCCCAAAGGTGGCCGGCGGCTCCTCTTGATTTGGTGGCCGGCGCATCTTCATCCATTCCTTGACCGGCGGTTGCATCAAACTTCCTAGCTTTGTGGCCGGTTCTAGATAGGAAAGGTATTTGTGGTTTTTCTCTTTGTTCGCAGCGGACAAGGTAGAGGAGAACTCTATCTAGAAGGCTTCTACTCGTGGAGGATCTTCGTCCACACGTTGTCCACGAGAAGGATAGGACATACGGTAGAAGATCGTAAGGTATAAAGTTATTTTAACTTTATGTTCAGATCTGAGCATGTTCTTATATATGATGATTATGCATGTGTGTGTATGAATATATATTGTATAATCATGGACCCCGAAGACAAACACAAAAACTAGAAGAGTGTGTATGAATATATTCCGTCCGTCGTCTCTTCCGCGGCTAACCAACTAGAAGAGTTGTGTTGCTTGAACAACTAGTTTGTTCAAGCGACCATTCGAGTTGTTAGCACGACGACGAAATGGTGTCGTTAAGGAAGCTCATCCCATTCGGATTAATCCTTTCATTAGTGAAAATTTTAATCCGGGGACATGGGAGCCAATGAGCATCCGAAGCGACATTCCACCATCAAAGGAAACCTGAACTAGAGGAGGTAGAAGGAAGGGCCCAGTGTGTGTGATAGTGGCATGGTGGAGAAAGACCCTACTACTATCTGCTTATATTTATATGCTCAATTAATAATTTAAGACCTTGCTTCCGCTTATAAGACTTGTGATTTATTAGTACCATGTTGGATATTGCTTAGTTATGTTATTGTTCAATTACTTAAGAAAGTTGATATGATAGAACTCACGAATAGATCCTTATGATGGGCATGTTATGAAATGAGATAATATATGGTAACATGCTAACTATGAATAAGATAGTTGATGCATGTAGAAAAGAAGGTTTATGCCATGATAACATGCTTAAGTAAATGGTGAAATGATCCATGTGTATTATGTTTTAAAAGAAAAAAAAAGAAAGGGGTAAAAGTAGCGCCGCCATTGTAACGGCCGTAAAAAGTCTCCAACAATTTTACGAGGATTTTTGGCTTTACGATAATGGGCTTTATGGGGGTTTTCCGAAAATAAAAGGAAATGGCCAAAAAGAGATGCAAGGCCTAGGAATTGAACCCCAAACCTCTAGAGATAGCCAAGCCCTATAGATGTAGCCCCTAACCATAATCCCAATAGGATTACATCATTAAGAGAAGAGGGGAATTATAGATAAGGGTGATGAGGGTAAATGAAGGGGCATAGAAAAGAAAAGAGGAACTTCCCTTCCTCCCTTTATAAAGAAGAAGGAAGTTCCCATTTGGCCACTTCTTCCTCTCCTCTTCATCCTCACCGAAACCACCTTGCTCCCCCTCTCCATTTGCACCTTTGGCCGAAATCCCTCCAAGCAAGAAGAAGGCTAGGGTTGGCTTCCATTAGGTCATCTTCCAACTAAAAAGCAAAGCGAAGGATGTAAGATTTCCTCACCTGCAGTATATTAGTTTTGTAGGATGAATTACATGAAAGAATATGAGTTTGGAGCTTCATATGTTTCGGCCAACTAATGTCTTGGGCTAGGATTCATGAAATATGCTATTAGGGAAACCTTTTATATGTTTTATGCTCCAAGTAGGGATCCTTAGGTAACAAAAGTCCAAGGGTTTTAACCCTATATGTTTCGGCCACCAAGGGTTTAGGGTTAGGGTTTCATGAAGAGCTCCCCCTTATGAAGTTTGGTTATGATATATGCCTACATGAATAGATTTAGGTGATAAAAATCCAAAGATCTTAACCCTACAAGTTTCAGCCAAACCATGAAATCAGGGTTAGGGTTGCATGAAAATATTTCTAAGGATACTATGATAGGTTATAAGGCTTCATGAATGAATTTTACGGGACAAACCCAAGCTTGAGCCCCTCACATGTTTCGGCCAACCCATGAAATTAGGGTTAGGGTTGCATGAAAATATTTCTAAGGATACTATGATAGGTTATAAGGCTTCATGAATGAATTTTAGGGGAGAAACCCAAGCTTGAGCCCCTCACAAGTTTCGGCCAACCCAAGAAATTAGGGTTAGGGTTGCATGAAAATATTTCTAATGGTGCTATGATAGGTTATAAGGCTTAATGAATGAGTTTTAGGGGACAAACCCAAGCTTGTGCCCTTCACCAGTTTCGTCCAACCAAGGAAACTAGTGTTAGGGTTGCAAGAAAAAGGCTTCTAAGGGAACTAGGGGATGTTGTATGCCTCATGTAGGAGTTTTAGGTGATGAACATGCTTTGTGATTAATATGCCATGAATATGCCAAAGAAATAGGCTTCATGTTATGATTTAATGTTCCATGAAATATGCTTAGGTGATGAACATGTTTTTTTATGGTTTAATATGCCTTGAATATGCCTAGGAAACATGCTACATGTTATGATGTAATGTGCCATGAAATATGCTTAGGTGATGAACATGTTTTCATGATTTAATATGCCTTGAATATGCCTAGGAAACATGCTACATGTTATGATGTAATGTGCCATGAAATATGCTTGGGTGATGAATATGTTTTTATGATTTAATATGCCTTGAATATGCCTAAGAAACATGCCATACACATGTTTATACTCTAGGACCCCCTTTAGGGTACTCTTATGTTATGAATGCATGTCTCCTTATGATATGATGGAGATGCTTCCGTTTCAAGTAGGGATCAAGAGCTCTCCTTATGATAAGATGGAGATGCTTCCCTTTCAAGTAGGGATCAAGAGCACTCCTTAAGATAAGATAAAGTGGAGAGGCTTCCTTTTCAAGTAGGAATCAAGAGCTCTCCTTATGACAAGATAAGATTAAGATGCTTCCCTTTTTATGTTGGGGATCAAGAGCATTCTTTATACTATGACAAGAAAAGAAAGGAATTAAGTATTTTACTTTGTAAGAGATTAAGTACCCGACCCGTCAGGTGGTCGTTAATCAAATCCATAGGGACATAAGAAGACGTAAGAGGTCTTGCCCTGGTAAGACGTAAGAGGTCTTACTCTGGTAGGTCTGGTGGCTCGCTACCCCAGCCTATTAGGGAATGCGCATTATGTGGTACTTAACCTGGGGCCCCCCAAACAAGTTATGATGATATTGAAGTATCTATATGTATATGTTTTGAAAAGAAAAGACTTTTATGAAATTGTGTATGCTTATGTTAAAGATTATGAATGCTTATGAACTCGTCCTTTATGCATTTTAGATGCTATGAAGTTATGATGCTTGCAGTAGTTTAAGAATACTTGTGATTTTGTGCCTTATGCATGTTTAGGATTTATGCCATTATAAATGTTTATGCTCAAGTTAAAAAAATGCTTATGAGTATGTCCTTTATGCATTTTAGATGCTATGAAGTTATGATGCTTACAGTAGTTTAAGAATGCTTGTGATTATGTACCTTATACATGTTTAGGATTTATGTCATTATAAATGTTTATGCTCAAGTAAAAATGCTTATGAGTATGTCCTTTATGCATTTTAGATGCTATGAAGTTATGATGCTTCTGAGTTTAAGAATGCTTGTGATTATGTACCTTATGCATGTTTAGGATTTATGTCATTATAAATGTTTATGCTCAAGTTAAAACTGCTTATGATTATGTCCTTTATGCATGTTAGACTCTATGAAGTTATGATGCTTGCAGTAGTTTAAGAATACTTGTGATTTTGTGCCTTATGCATGTTTAAGATTTATGTCATTATAAATGTTTATGCTCAAGTTAAAAATGCTTATGATTATGTTCTTGAAGCATGTTAGATGTTACTAAGTTATGATGCTTATAGTAAGAACATTTGGGGTTTATGTACTTCCTGCATGTCTAAGATATATATCATGAATGCTTATGTTTAGATTATGCCCTGCTTGGTTTTAATTATGCTTAGCATGCTGATGTAAACTCTATGCCATGCTTAGGTTTCATTACATGGTATGTTGTTGATTAGTGTTACTATGGAATACTTAGGTCATTTATGCTAGCATGCTTATGTTTCTAATTGCTTGATGAAGTTCATGTTTTTTTGTGAGTAGGCAAGAATCTTACTAAGCTTTATGCTTATAGTTTATGTTGTCCATATACTGCAGATCAAGGAAACTTGAACTAGAGGAGGTAGCAGGAAGGGCCCAGTGTGTGTGATAGTGGCATGGTGGAGAAAGACCCTACTACTATCTGCTTATATTTATATGCTCAATTAACAACTTAAGACCTTGCTTCCGCTTATAAGACTTGTGAATTATTAGTACCATGTTGGATATTGCTTAGTTATGTTATTGTTCAATTACTTAAGAAAGTTGATATGATAGAACTCACGAATGGATCCTTATGATGGGCATGTTATGAAATGAGATAAGATATGGTAACATGCTAACTATGAATAAGATAGGTGATGCATGTAGAAAAAAAGGTTTATGCCATGATAACATGCTTAAGTAAATGGTGAAATGATCCATGTGTATTATGTTTTAAAAGAAAAAAAAAGAAAGGGGTAAAAGTAGCGCCGCCATTGTAATGCCCGTAAAAAGTCTCCAGCAATTTTACGAGGATTTTTGGCTTTACGATAATGGGCTTTATGGGGGTTTTCTGAAAATAAAAGGAAATGGCCAAAAAGAGATGCAAGGCCTAGGAATTGAACCCCAAACCTCTAGAGATAGCCAAGCCCTATAGATGTACCCCCTAACCATAATCCCAATAGGATTACATCATTAAGAGAAGAGGGGAATTATAGATAAGGGTGATGAGGGTAAATGAAGGGGCATGGAAAAGAAAAGAGGAACTTCCCTTCCTCCCTTTATAAAGAAGAAGGAAGTTCCCATTTGGCCACTTCTTCCTCTCCTCTTCATCCTCACCGAAACCACCTTGCTCCCCCTCTCCATTTGCACCTTTGGCCGAAATCCCTCCAAGCAAGAAGAAGGCTAGGGTTGGCTTCCATTAGGTCATCTTCCAAATAAAATGCAAATCGAAGGATGTAAGATTTCCTCACCTGCAGTATATTAGTTTTGTAGGATGAATTACATGAAAGAATATTGTAATTCCTCACCTTTCCACTAAAAAGAATATTGTAAGATTTCCTCACCTGGAGACTTTTTAGGTGCAGATAAGGGCGGGTGTTACATGTGGTATCAGAGCGGGTTCACCTTTCCACTATCACACATCAAGCCTCCATCCTGCTATTTCCAAGTAAGTAATTTTATGCATACTTAAGTTTCCTTTATAATGAAGAATGTTTTCTATCTAGAATGAAATAATACCTTATCATGCTTTAGTAGAATGGACTCACACTTGAGATTTAGATAGAAATAATACCTCGTCCTGTTTAGTGTAATAGAATCCTAGTTGTGACTTAGATAGTATACCTGACCAAGCTTTATACGATGGAAACATGACTCCAACCTAGAACACTAGAAAGGATACCTTACCTTGTTTATGATATGGGATGTTAGATGCCTGTATAGGAGTAGAAATTATAATAACACCTTATTTAAATTATTTATTTATCACTTAGATAACATGAACGGGAGACGTAGTGCTAGAGGGAATGACTCAGCACCCCCACGGTTGATGCATGTGGTTGCAGGAGCTACGGTCGGTCGCGAACAACGGTGGTTATCAATGCTCTCACGAATCAACAAGGGAACCCTAGCACCACGCCAGGGGCGCAGAACGTAACTCCTAATACGACCACTATGGTGCAAGCACCGCTAATCAATGCCGCCACTAGGGCCCGGCCCGGCCTATCGATTCGATGGCGGGTGAAGCGAAAATTTCATCGTGGCGAACCATGGGATGCCCAAGCCTGGTTCAAAATAGTTAAGAGCATCGTGGAGCTGCTGGATTGGCCCGAGCACGAAAAGATAAAATGTGCCTCGTTCTGTCTTTCCGGAGATGCAAGGATGTGGTGGGAGAGAGTCAAAGCAAAGAGACAAGTAAATCAAATGAGGTGGACAGATTTTGAAGCAGAGTTCTTCGAGGAGTTCTTTTTCAGAGATGGATCACAAATAAGCACTACGATGAGTTCCTCGAATTCCGACAAGGCGATCTATCAGTTAGTGAAGCTATGAAAAGGTTCAACTGACTGGCACGTCTCTGCCCCGAGTTAGTTGGTACTGAAAGGGAGAGGATCAGACTCCTGCTGAAAATGTTGCGACCAGAGATAGCCACAGATGTGGCCGTGAGTCGGACCAAAGGGCTATTCGAGTGCATCGTCACCAGCACTACGAACAACATCGATCAGAGTAAGGTGCGGACCGAGAGATCTGAAATCTCGAATACTAGTGGAAGAGGGATCGCGTGGCAAGAAGAAACATTGGAATGGCCCAAAGGAGGCCCGAGGGAAGCGGCCCGGTGGGTATCTGGTGTCCTACATGTGGGAAGAAGCATCAGGGGAATGTCGTCGAGGGCACGAGGAAGTGTTACAAGCTGTGGTGGAGGGGCACATAACAGGCCGCCCTACCCGAGTTCGGGCACCTTCTCGGTATGTCCGATGCAGGAGCTCCTCCACGGCTTCACCGGATGCACGAGCTATGATAGAGGTCCCAGATAAGCCAAGGGAGGCTGAAGCCCGCCGTTGGGACAAATGCGAGTGTTCTCCCTCACGGGGAAGATGTGGCGAATGCCTCGGCGGTTGTCACGCAGTCGGATATTTATTTTGATCGGTATGCTCTGTGTTATTTGACACAGGGCAACCCATTCGTTCATCTCTCGCCTTTCACAAGAAAGATAGATAGGCATCCCAAGTCTTGGACTATAAATTCTTAACAAGCGTTACCTTGGAGAAGTGATGCCATCCACCCATATATTACGCAGCACCAATTAGACTCGTGAGCGGGGAGCTCTATTGCGACCTGATAGTCCTAGATATGTGGGACTATGATGTTATATTGGGCATGGATTTTCTGCACAAGTACGGTGCTTCAATTGAGTGTTGTAAACGGAGGGTGACCTTCCGACCTGATGCAGAGGTTTCATTTGAGTTTATCGGGGAATCAAAGAAAGGAACGAGGAAATTTTTATCGTCGCTAAAAGCCCGAAAAATGCTAGAAAGTGGATGCACCGAATTTCTAGCCCATGTGGTCGATACCATATCCGCAAAGAACCAGAAAATAGAAGAGGTCAGAGTGGTATGTGACCATCTGGAGGTATTCCCGGATGACCTACCTGGATTACCACCTGATAGAGATGAGTTCGAGATCGAATTGATTCCTAACTAATCCGATCTCCAAGGCACCTTACCGTATGGCACCGATGAGTTGAAAGAACTTGAAAAGTACAGAGTGAGGATTTATCGCACCACTCACCATGGGAGCTCGGTGTTGTTCATAAAGAAAAGGATGGATCTATGAATGTGTATAGACTACGCATGAACAAGCGACCATCAAGAATAGGTACTTCCTGATCAACGACTGCTCGACCAACCAAGGAAGCTATCCTTTTCCAAGATCGATCTCACGCTATCATCTAAAAAGTAAAGCCTGGTGATATTCAAGAGCCTTTCCGAGGGATAATACATTATGAGTTCGTAGTTATGCCCTTCGGAGTAACCAATGCTCCTGCGATGTTCATGGACCTGATGAATCGAGTATTCTCGGCCTTTATCGACAAATATGTAATCGTTTTCATCGACGATATTCTTATCTACTCGAGAAACCAAGAAGAGCATACTGAACATCTGAAGACTGTACTACATGTTGGGTTTCCGGCACCGCGGCGTGTGTGTGTTCGATCACGTTTCGTAAACATGAACACAGCGGAAGCAATAAAAATAATAAATCTACATTTATTACAACACACACAACGCACGCATGCATATTACAACAAGTGTAGACATAACAGTAAATTTAAATTTGCAATAAAAGGAAATTTAAGTACGTTATACCTTTCGTATGACGTGTAGCGGGAACGGCATCAACCGGAACGATCCTCGTTAGAATCGTCTCTATCCGTATCCACGCCGAGTTCCTCGGGATGACTTCGCTAAGCCATGAGCTTCGTCTTCGTACGGGTTACTAGCCTCGTGTTGAAGATGACATGATCGAGAGATGATCACGATCCGAATCCAAATTCGGATCCTAATACGAGTTCTCAAAACTCGCTTCTCCAGAGAGGTATTCGTCAACCAATTGACGAATCCTTCGTCCTCCACCTCAGAGGATTACCGGAGATTGAATTCCCGATAAGTTAGCCGCTGTCGGAGCTCTAACCGCCGTCCAAACGACGCTCCGACGAGAGGAGAAGAAGCTGTCCAGAAAACTGGACAGCTTGGTGGAGGAGTAGGCGCCGGCCAAAACAAGGAAGCCAAGTGCTCACCTTTTCACCAAGGCCTAGGAAGATCACCGGAGAGTCGCCGGAGGGTTCACCGGCTGAAGCTTGGACGCCGGCAAGGAGCTAGACGGCAACACAACCAGCTGGGCGGCAATGGAGGTTGGGCGGCACAACTAGGTTGGGCGGCAACTCCAAGCTAGGGTTTGGATTAGGGCTTAATTATCCATTAAGCCCTCTTTTATAGAGAACTAATTCTCTTAATGGTTATTGGATCATAACCATTAGGCCCGTTAACTCGCTCCATTAAGATAAGTTAAAATAAACCAAACCTTGATGGTTTATTTTAAGTTAAAACGAACCGAACCAACTTTTGGTTCATTCGTTTAAAATAAACCAAACCCTTTGGTTTATTCTCCTCCATTTGATTAGAACCAAACCATTTTGGTTCATCCATTATGTCTTCATAAGACACGGCTCATCCATGCTTCCATTGCGACTGAAACGATTTCATGCTCGCTTTATGTTTGGCCCAACCAAACCTAGTTTCTCTCGGTCTGAGAATCCCATTCTCAAGCTCGTTTTAAATCCTTTGGATTATGCTCGTTGTGTGTGTGACCAAATAGGTTCTCGGTTTATGTTGGTCGTCTATAATTAACCATTAATTATAGAACGATCATGAGTGGCACCTAGTAGTACATCATCATCCCCAATTAATCGAAAAGATCAACGGTTGATCCAGAACTATTTCTGAAACCCTTCAGTAGCTCGAATGATTCGTGCCCCATTCCCTTCACTCATCTTATACCCACTTGGTTCAGGACATGGTCTATTGTGTCAGTCCCCACTAGGCTGACTACATCACACCTAGCCCAAGTATCATTTCCTCGTCCTACGGATTCTAGTTACTCCACATGTATCGAAGAGTACCTTACTCTAAACATGTAATGCTTTGGCCAAAGACTTTAGTAACAATCCGACGAGAGGCCATGGGTATACATCTCCTCGCAAGGAGTGGTGAATCCTTTATAGGCTATTCAAACACCTTCGATCACTCCCAATCAATCATCCCGGGTCCACATCTCCTTAGAGATGTTTGCTTAAGATGTCAAAGCATAAGTCTCCATGATCAAGATGACTTGAATACCGCAAGTCAAAGGAACATCGCACTTAAGCCATAGTAAGAACTTCATTGACATATCTATATATGCAGAGAACCATATGAAGTCTTACGGCTGGTCACTCCAATGAACTAGTTACCATAACTAGCATCCACGATAAACTCCGGACATCACAATGTCTCCAGCCAGTGAGAATCAGCTGCTTGGATACACCAAGGAGTATACCTCGTGCTAGTCTCGACAGAATTGATGGTGTCCAAATCCATCAATTCATCGACTAGGGATAATTCCGATACATCACAATTACACATGTAGAGATACTCACTAGTTGTGATCCAATCACAAATTCTCTCATGCTGTGAATCGCATCGTGGACATTCAGTAAATGAGTTTAAGATCCAATCAAATACATGAAACATGTATACTCAAATAGTGAATCTTCATTTATCATATAAATGGTTCATACATAAGGCGATTTCCTTAGGACATCTCTCATATATTACTAACAGACTCCCACTTGGCCTAATGCCAATCGCTACGGTATCCAATACCATAAGCTCGAACATGACCCTCAAACTTATTTTGAGGTAATGCCTTAGTCAAGGGATCCGCTAAGTTCCTTTCAGTGGGAATTTTCTCGATTTGTATTTCGTTCCTACTGATGATCTCTCTGATAAGATGATAGCGGCGAAGCACATGTTTGGATCGCTGATGAGACCTTGGCTCTTTCGCCTGTGCAATTGCTCCATTGTTGTCGCAGTAGACCGGTATTGCTTCAACAATGGCCGGAATCACACCAAGTTCATGAACGAACTTTTTGATCCAAACCGCTTCCTTTGCCTGCCGCAATGTATTCTCGCCGCGGTAGAATCCGCTACGCCTCTTGTTTAGAACTTTTCCAACTCATTGCGCTCTATTCAAGGTGAACACGATCTAGATCGAGACTGAATCATCCTTGTCATTCGAAGCCGCATCCGTATACCCGTATCACCATGTCCCCTTCTCCATATATTAGGAACACATCCTTAGTTCTTCTCAAGTACTTAAGGATCGCCTCTTAATACCACCCAATGATCCATTCCTGGATCGGACCGGTATCCGCCGTGACACTCGTGAGCCATATACATCGGGTCTCGACATAACATAGCATACATGATAGATCCTATTGCGATGCATAGGGAATCTTACTCATGCAAATCCTCTCGCCTGGCGCTGACACATAGACTTCGAAAGGTGTACCCTATGCCCGATGGGTAGGAAACCTTTCTTGGATTCCACATGCTAAACCTCTTTAGCACTCTGGCCTATATATAGTAGACCGCGAAAGACCAACAACCGCTTCGATCTATCTCTATAGATCTTAATCCCGAGGATGTAGGTTGCTTCTCCTGTGTCTTTCATGGAGAATGTCTTGGATAACCAAACCTTCAATCGATCAGAAGATTGAAACATCGCTTCTATAAGTAGTATGTCATCGACATACAATACTAGGAATACGACTGCACTCCCACTAACCTTCTTGTACACACAAGGTTCGTCTGGATTTTGTGAGAAATCAAACTTTTTGATTGTCTCATCAAAACGGATATTCCAGCTCCTGGATGCTTGCTTCAATCCATAAATGGACCGTCGCAATTTGCATACCTTGGTTTTATCAACCGATGTGAAACCCTCAGTTGTATCATACACGCCTAGTAGGTTTCCATTAAGGAAAGCTGTTTTCACATCCATCTGCCATATCTCATAATCATAATGAGCCGCTATGGCCAGGAGCATCCGAACGGATTTAAGCATAGCTACAGGCGAATAGGTTTCGTCATAATCAACACCTTGTTTTTTGACGATATCCTTTCGCCACCAATCTAGCCTTATAGGTAATCACATTACCATCCATGTCGGTTTTCTTCTTGAAAACCCACTTGCACCCTATAGGCTTTATCCCTTCAGGTGGGTCAACCAAGTTCCAAACTTGGTTTTCATACATGGAATCCATTTCCGACTTCATGGCACCAAGCCACTTATCCCTTTCTGAACTTGTCAAGACTTCTTCATAACTGTAGGCTCCTCATCATCAATGAGTAACACGCCGCTCGATTCACTTACGAGAAATCCATATCTCTCGTGAATATTGCGTGTTCTACCAGATCTACGAAGATGTGGTGTTACAATAGGTCCAAATTGATTGCTCATCACTATGAGTTGCTCACCGTCAGGCTTCACCGTGTATCTCATCAATGTCTATTTGAGTCTCTCGAGCCTCCTCAAGCCTCGACGACACTCCCATCGCTTTCTTGCAAGAGAAACTCTTTCTCTAGAAACACAAGATGCCTTGAAACAAACACCTTTTGTTCCACAGATGATAGAATTGGTAACCCTTGTTTCCTTAGGGTATCCAATAAATAGACATTTATCGACTTAGCATCCAATTTGCGACATACCGCTTCACATAAGCAGGACAACCCCATATCTTCAAGTAAGATACATGAGGTTTCTTACTATTCCATATCTCATATGGAGTAGTTGAGACTACCTTGGTAGGCATTCTATTTAACAAGTAAACAGCTGTCTGAAGTGCATAACCCCAAAAGGACTTGGGAAGAGTCGCATGATTCATCATTGACCCGACCATGTCCAACAAGGTCCGGTTACGCCTCTCAGATACACCATTATGCTGTGGTGTATATGGCGGAGTCCATTGAGACAATATGCCATTGTCTCTTAGATAATCAAGAAACTCTTGACTTAAGTATTCACCACCTCGATCTGATCGAAGTATTTTAATACTCTTGTCATGTTGTTTCTCTACTTCATTTCTGAATTCTTTGAACCTTTCAAAGGCTTCAGACTTGTGTTTCATCAAGAACACATACCCAAACCGTGAGTGATCATCGGTGAAGGTAATGAAGTAGCTATAGCCTCCTAATGCTTGAGTTGACATAGGTCCACATACATCAGTATGTATTAGACCTAGTAACTCTCCCACTCGTTCACCCTTTCTAGTAAAAGGTAACTTAGTCATCTTGCCTATTAAGCATGATTCGCATGTATCGTATGAATCCAATTCAAACGATTCCAGAATTCCACATCTGTGTAATTTGGACATGCGTTTCTTGCTTACATGGGCAAGACGACAATGCCACATATAGGAGTCTAATTGATTATCCTTTCGAGCACGCTTGTTGCTCGCTTCGATATTGAAGATGTCACCGGATACGCCCAACGATAAATGCCATTACTCAAAGGTTCCAGTTCCATAAAGTACGCCATTCAAAGTTATATAACAACAATTGTTACTAAACGTCAAATGGAAACCATTTCTATTTAAGAAATAGAAACAATGTTCTTTATTAGAGAAGGAACATAATAGCAATTGTCCAGCTAAGACTAGTCCACTAGGAGCTTCAACAAATAAGTTTCCGATGGCATCGCAAAGAACCTTTGCTCCATTGCCAACACGCAAATTTGACTCTCCTCGACAAGTCTTCTTCTATTCCTTAGCCCATGTATGTCATTACATATATGTGAGCTACACCCAGATCCAATACCCAAGTGTCTAAGGAAATAGAATGACAATCAATAACGAAGATACAAGAGGATGGGGCATCGGATGCCTTCTTCTTCTTCATGGACTCAAGATAAATCTTGCAGCTTTCTTCGCCAGGGCCTTCCTTGCCATAGTGATGGCAAGTGCCCTTTATACTGGTTCCACCCTTCTTTGCCTTTTGTTCTTCTTTCCTTTCTTCTCGCTTCTTTTGCCTTCCTCTTAGAACCTTTCTTTGAGGAATCAACTATCAGAACCGCTTTCCTCATGCTTCACGTAAGGCTCCATAGTCTTCAAAGATATTGAGGAGCTTGAATGGTGGATTCCAATTTGTTCATCCGATAGTTCATCACAAATTATAGAAACTCTTGGGCAAACAATGCAGAATTAAGTCAATACTTAACTCATGATCCATCACAAAACCGAGGGTAGCTAGTCTGATGTACCCGCTCATCTTTAGCACAAACCGCACTACGCATTTAACCTTCTTGCATCATCGTGGTGAAGAGGAGCCTAGAGACCTCGAACCTTTCGGATCTCGCTTGCTCATCGAACAACTCATGAAGATGGAAGACCATAGTATTAGCATCCATATGCTTGTAGCGTACCATCGCTGCTAGCATGATGCAACTCGCCACCGTAATCGCCACATGCTTCGATAGACCAACATTTGGTCCGAGTTGCATCGCCCTTAGGACGGTCGAAGAGGCTCTTCAAGGACATATGCAAGCTTTTCAGAGAACAATTCTCGTGTTTCTAAGCCACCCAGAAGTTAGGCCCAGTCAGTTTGTTCGAATCCAAAATAGTGCGCAAATTCAAAGACGTCATGATCAATTTATTGACCTAGAAATACAAAATGAGCATATATGAGAAAATGATTTTAAAATGCATCAATATACATTTATAGATCCCATTCATTTTTCAATTTCAAAACCCCAAAATCACTTCGAGATCGTAGGTCCATCTCCGAATGGTCGATATCCATCATAGTTATGAACAACCTCGAGAGAGTCCAACAAGCCATTCATAACTACGATGGTAGGTATCAACTATACCGATTGCATATCACGATATGCAACTATCACAATGTGCTATCAACTAATTGAATGTTCACACATACATCGGGTTGTTAACACATTAACAAGTATGCATCATATGCATAGCACCCAACTTCACCTCCCTTTACATCGACCTTGGAGAGAGTCCAACAAGCCGATGCTCCAGGTTAAAGCCAACCCATTAATAAGGACATAGTTTTAATATGGTTAGAGCGCATTCAACCAATTAGCCCAGCTTGGAGAGAGTCCAACAACCAAAGCTAACGATTGACCTCTGACTCTTACCATATTAGTATTAAACTATTCCATGGTTTGAACATGTTCGGGTTCGAGCCGGGCTTGGAGAGAGTCCAACAACCCAAACAAGAAACGGAACTCTGGTTCTAACCATATTAATGGAAGGTGTAGGCTTTAATATTGTTTAAGGGTTTTTTATGTCTCATCCTCTTTGCATGCAAATAACTATTATCTACATGACATGACATACATGGCATACATCTACATGTCACGACACGCATGACATAATGTTATGCATCTAATGCAATTACATGGCATACAATTATGTCATGTATATATTTCCTTATATGTCATAACTATTTATGGAAATAAAATATGTTTAAGATTTGATTCTCCAAATCAAATCATAATTAAATTAGGAAACAAATTTCCAAATCTAATCACATATTTTATTCATGGAATTATTTGATTAAGGAAAATCTATTTAGGAAACCAATTTCCTAAATCATTAAAACTACTTATGGAAATAAAATATTTTAAGATTTGATTTAAATCAAATCATGATTAAATTAGGAAACAAATTTCCAGAATCTAATCAAATATTTTATTTATGGAAAATATCAATTTCCATAAATACTTCCAACTTTCCAAAAGTGGAAGATTTCCATAAATACTTCTAGACTTTCCAAAATTGAAAAATTTCCATAAATACTTCTAAATTTCCAAAATTAGAAAATTTCCAGAAATAACATTATGACTATCGCAAAACCATTTTACGATTATGTCGAAACACAACTCGGGCTCGATACCATCAAGGTTTCCTAAGATCAACAAGTGTGTGTGTTCGATCATGTTTCGTAAACATAAACACAGCGGAAGTAATAAAAATAATAAATACTCCTATTTATTACAACACACACAACACACGCATGCATATTACAACAAGTGTAGACATAACCGTAAATTTAAATTTGCAATAAAAGGAAATTTATCTACGTTATACCTTTCGTATGACGTGTAGCGGGAACGGCATCAACCGGAACGATCCTCGCTAGAATCGTCTCTATCCGTATCCACGCCGAGTTCCTCGGGATGACTTCGCTAAGCCACGAGCTTCATCTTCGTACGGGTTACTAGCCTCGTGTTGAAGACGACATGATCGAGAGATGATCACGATCCGAATCCAAATTCGGATACAAAACGAGTCCTCAAAACTCGCTTCTCCGGAGAGGTATTCGTCAACCGATTGACGAATCCTTTGTCCTCCACTCAGAGGATTACCGAGATCAAATCCCGTAAGTTAGCCGCTGTCGAGCTCTAACCATCGCCCAAACGACGCCCGACGAGAGAGAGAAGAAGCTGTCCAGAAAACTGGACAGCTTGGTGGAGGAGTAGGCGCCGCCAAAACAAGGCTCACCTGGCCTAAGGAAGATCATCGAGGGTCGCCGGAGGGTTCACCGCTGAAGCTTGACGCAAGGATTGGAAGGCGGCACAAAGGTCAAGGGCGGCACTAGGGTTGGCGCCAAACTCCAAGGGGTGGGCGGCAACTCCAAGGCTAGGTTTGGATTAGGCTTAATTATCCATTAAGCCCTCTATTATCGATAATTAATTCTCTTAATGGTTATTGGATCATAACCATTAGGCCCGTTAACCCGCTCCATTAAGATAAGTTAAAATAAACCAAACCATGATGGTTTATTTTAAGTTAAAACGAACCAACCAACTTTGGTTCATTCGCTTAAAATAAACCAAACCCTTTGGTTTATTCTCATCCATTGGATTAGAACCAAACCATTTTGGTTCCATCCATTATGTCTTCATAAGACACGCCCATCCACGCTCCATTGCGATCAAACAATTTCATGCTCGCTTATGTTTGGTCCAACCAAACCTAGTTTCTCTCTGGTCGAGAATCCCATTCTCAAGCTTTTAAATCCTTTGGATTACGCTCAGCGTGTGACTGACCAAATAGGTTCTCTGCTTATGCTGGCCGCCTATAATTAACCATTAATTATAGAACGATCATGAGTGGCACCTAGTAGTACATCATGATCCCCAATTAACCGAAAAGATCAACTGATCCGTAACTATTTCTCAAACCCTTCAAGAGCTCGAATGAATCGTGGCCCCATTCCTTCACTCATCTTATACCCACTTGGTTCAGTGACATGGTCTATTGTGTCACCTCACTAGGTCGACTCACGCCACACCTAGCCCAAGTATCATTTCTCGTCCCCACGGATTCTAGTTACTCCACATGTATCAAGAGTACCTTACTCTAAACATGTAATGCTTTGGCCAAAGACTTTAGTAACAATAACCGACGAGAGGCCATGGGTATACATCTCCTCGCAAGGAGTGGTGAATCTTTATAGGCTATTCAAACACCTTCGATTTCGACTTATACCCAATCATCTCGGTCCACATCTCCTTAGAGATGTTTGCTTAAGATGTCAAAGCATAAGTCTCCATGATCAAGATGACTTGAATACCGCAAGTCAAAGGAACATCGCACTTAAGCCACAAGAAGAACTTCATTGACATATCTATATATGCAGAGAACCATATGAAGTCTTACGGCTGGTCACTCCAATGAACTAGTTACCATAACTAGCATCCACGATTAACTCCGGACATCACAATGTCTCCAGCCAGTGAGAATCAGCTGCTTGGATACAACAAGGAGTATACCTCGTGCTAGTCTCGACAGAATTGATGGTGTCCAAATCCATCAATTCATCGACTAGGGATAATTCCGATACATCACAATTACACATGTAGAGATACTCACTAGTTGTGATCCAATCACAAATTCTCTCATGCTGTGAATCGCATCGTGGACATTCAGTAAATGAGTTTAAGATCCAATCAAATACATGAAACATGTATACTCAAATAGTGAATCTTCATTTATCATATAAATGGTTCATACATAAGGCGATTGCCTTAGGACATCTCTCATATATTACTAACACTACAGGTTCTTCAGAAAGAGCAACTATATGCAAAATTCTCCAAATGTGAGTTCTGGCTCAATCAAGTGTCATTCTTGGGTCATGTCGTCTCTAAAGAAGGACTCATGGTAGACCCAATAAGGATTGAAGCTGTGAGGAACTAGAATAGGCCAAGGAATGCGAGTGAAGTTAGAAGTTTTCTCGGGCTAGCAGGCTATTACAGAAAATTTGTAGAGGACTTCTCTAGAATTGCAGCCCCTATGACAGCCCTCACCCGAAAGGACCAGCGATATAAATGGACTGAGGACTGTGAGAGGAGTTTTACTGAACTGAAGTGGAGACTAACCAGCGCTCCCATTCTGACTCTCCCTGAAGATAATGAAAGCTTCGATATGTATAGTGACGCTTCTAAACTGGGGCTCGAAGCTGTACTCATGCAAAATGGCAAGGTTATCGCTTATGTCTCTAGGCAGCTCAAGGAGCACGAAAGAAATTATCCTACCCATGACTTAGAACTAGCAGCCGTGGTGTTCGCTCTGAAAATATGGAGGCACTACTTATACGGAACTCGGTGCAGGATTTATAGGACCAGCAGTCCGAGATATTTCTTCACTCGTAAAGACCTAAATATGAGGCAACGCGCGATGGCTCGAAAGTCAAAGATTATGATTGTGAGATATTCTATCATCCCGGAAGGCCAACAAAGTGGCGGATGCCGAGCGAAAGTCCGGTGCCGCGTTGATTTCCTTATCAATGCTATCACACCACGAAGGGATATAATGAATTACGGAATAGAGATTATTTCTGGACAGCTTTTCACCATGGCTATAGCGCCGACGTTGTTCGACGATATATTGGGAAAGCAAGATGTTGATTCAGATATCCAGAAAATCAAACAAGAAGTCCAGGAAGGAAGGGATAATGGATTCCGCATCGCCAACGGTGGAGTATTATACTTCCAGGACCGCATATGCATTCCGAACGATCCGGAATTACGGAAGAAGATACTCGAGGAATCCCATGGAACACCTTATACCATGCATCCTGGATCTAACAAAATGTATCAGGACTTAAGGGATAAATTTTGGTGGTCCGGCATGAAAAGGGAGGTGGCTCAAGATGCGTCGGCCTTATGCGACTTGCGGAAAGGTGAAGGCGAGAACACCAAACACAGGGGATTACTGCTCTGATTCCAGAGTGGAAATGGGAAGAAATATCTATGGATTTTATCTCGGGATTGCCCAGGACAACAAATGGTTACGATGCTATATGGGTAATCATAGACCGGCTAACAAAGTCTGCCCATTTCCTGGCAATTAAGATGACCTATTCGGTCGAGCAGCTAGCTCAATTATATGTCAAGGAAATTATCAAATTACATGGAGTGCCTAAGGCTATTATTTCTGACCGTGATGGCCATTTTACCTCCCATTTCTGGGAATGTGTTCAGAAGGCTCTTGGCACTATGTTGAGATTCAAAGATGCGTTTCATCCTCGAATAGTCAACAGAAAAGAGTGAACCAGGTGTTGGAAGATCTGTTGGGGGCTTGTGCCCGAGCCGGTAAGGGGAGCTGGTGCCGATATTTGTGCTTGGCAGAATTTGCTTACAACAGATTACTGTGCTACTATTGGAATGGCACCATATGAAGCTCTGTACGGGAGGAGATGCAGGTCTCCTATCTGTTGGTACGAGGGTGGTGAAAGGAGGGAAATGGGTTTTCGGGCTGATATTATTGACAATACCACCCGCGCTATACAGAATATCCGTCAGAGAATCGAAACTGCTCAGAGCCGACAAAAGAGTAATGCAGATATGCGGCGTAGACCGTTAGAATTCGAAGTCGGGGCCTGGTATTCCTCAAAGTGACCCCTATGAAGGGAGTGATGAGATTCGGAAGGAAGGGTAAACTGAATCCACGCTACGTAGGACCGTATCCGATATTGCAAAGAGTGGGAAAGGTAGCTTACAAGGTAGAGCTGCCACAAGAGATGTCGGCTATACACGACGTGTTCCATGTCTCTGTGCTCAAGAAATGCATATCCAGTGTGGACCAAGTGATCGAGCCACAAACTGTACCAGTTCAAGAGGACCTGAGTATGAAAAGTCGGCCTATCCAGATACTAGACCGAGAAGTCAAGAGGCTAAGGAACAAAGAGGTGCCCTTAGTAAAGGTCCTGTGGTAGAATCAACGATACGAGGAAGCTACCTGGGAACGAGAGGAGGACATGAAGCAGAAGTACCCAGAATTGTTTTAAGTTTCTAGGACGAAACTTTTACAAGGTATGAGGGATTGTAATGCCTGTAAAAAGTCTCCAGCAATTTTACAAGGATTTTTGGCTTTACGATAATGGGCTTTATGGGGGTTTTCCGAAAATAAAAGGAAATTGCCAAAAAGAGATGCAAGGCCTAGGAATTGAACCCCAAACCTCTAGAGATGGCCAAGCCCTATAGATGTACCCCCTAACCATAATCCCAATAGGATTACATCATTAAGAGAAGAGGGGAATTATAGATAAGGGTGATGAGGGTAAATGAAGGGGCATGGAAAAGAAAAGAGGAACTTCCCTTCCTCCCTTTATAAAGAAGAAGGAAGTTCCCATTTGGCCACTTCTTCCTCTCCTCTTCAACCTCACCGAAACCACCTTGCTCCCACTTTCCATTTGCACCTTTGGCCGAAATCCCTCCAAGCAAGAAGAAGGCTAGGGTTGGCTTCCATTAGGTCATCTTCCAACTAAAAAGCAAAGCAAAGAATGTAAGATTTCCTCACCTGCAGTATATTAGTTTTGTAGGATGAATTACATGAAAGAATATGAGTTTGGAGCTTCATATGTTTCGGCCAACTAATGTCTTGGGCTAGGATTCATGAAATATGCTATTAGGGAAACCTTTTATATGTTGTATGCTCCAAGTAGGGATCCTTAGGTAACGAAAGTCCAAGGGTTTCAACCCTATATGTTTCGGCCACCAAGGGTTTAGGGTTAGGGTTTCATGAAGAGCTCCCCCTTATGAAGTTAGGTTATGATATATGCCTACAAGAATAGATTTAGGTGATAAAAATCCAAAGATCTTAACCCTACAAGTTTCGGCCAAACCATGAAATCAGGGTTAGGGTTGCATGAAAATATTTCTAAGGATACTATGATAGGTTATAAGGCTTCATGAATGAATTTTAGGGGACAAACCCAAGCTTGAGCCCCTCACAAGTTTCGGCCAACCCATGAAATTAGGGTTAGGGTTGCATGAAAATATTTCTAAGGATACTATGATAGGTTATAAGGCTTCATGAATGAATTTTAGGGGACAAACCCAAGCTTGAGCCCCTCACAAGTCTCGGCCAACCCATGAAATTAGGGTTAGGGTTGCATGAAAATATTTCTAATGGTGCTATGATAGGTTATAAGGCTTCATGAATGAGTTTTAGGGGACAAACCCAAGCTTGAGCCCTTCACAAGTTTCGGCCAACCAAGGAAACTAGGGTTAGGGTTGCAAGAAAAAGGCTTCTAAGGGAACTAGGGGATGTTGTATGCCTCATGTAGGAGTTTTAGGTGATGAACATGCTTTGTAATTAATATGCCAAAGAAATAGGCTTCATGTTATGATGTAATGTGCCATGAAATATGCTTAGGTGATGAACATGTTTTTTTATGATTTAATATGCCTTGAATATGCCTAGGAAACATGCTACATGTTATGATGTAATGTGCCATGAAATATGCTTAGGTGATGAACATGTTTTCATGATTTAATATGCCTTGAATATGCCTAAGAAACATGCTACATGTTATGATGTAATGTTCCATGAAATATTCTTAGGTGATGAACATGTTTTTATGATTTAATATGCCTTGAATATGCCTAAGAAACATGCTACATGTTTATGGTGTAATGTGCCACGCAATATGCTTGTGTGATGAACATGTTTATACTCTAGGACCCCCTTTAGGGTACTCTTATGTTATGAATGCATGTGTCCTTATGATAAGATGGAGATGCTTCCCTTTCAAGTAGGGATCAAGAGCTCTCCTTATGATAAGATGGAGATGCTTCCCTTTCAAGTAGGGATCAAGAGCTCTCCTTAAGATAAGATAAAGTGGAGATGCTTCCCTTTCAAGTAGGGATCAAGAGCTCTCCTTATGACAAGATAAGATTAAGATGCTTCCCTTTTTATGTTGGGGATCAAGAGCATTCTTTATACTATGACAAGAAAAGAAAGGAATTAAGTATTTTACTTTGTAAGAGGTTAAGTACCCGACCCGTCAGGTGGTCGTTAATCAAATCCATAGGGACATAAGAAGACGTAAGAGGTCTTGCCCAGGTAAGACGTAAGAGGTCTTGCTCTAGTAGGTCTGGTGGCTCGCTACCCCAACCTATTAGGGAACGCGCATTATGTGGTACTTAACCTGGGGCCCCTCAAACAAGTTATGATGATATTGAAGTATCTATATGTATATGTTTTGAAAAGAAAAGACTTTTATGAAATTGTGTATGCTTATGTTAAAGATTATGAATGCTTATGAACTCGTCCTTTATGCATTTTAGATGCTATGAAGTTATGATGCTTGCAGTAGTTTAAGAATACTTGTGATTTTGTGCCTTATGCATGTTTAGGATTTATGCCATTATAAATGTTTATGCTCAAGTTAAAAAAATGCTTTTGAGTATGTCCTTTATGCATTTTAGATGCTATGAAGTTATGATGCTTACAGTAGTTTAAGAATGCTTGTGATTATGTACCTTATGCATGTTTAGAATTTATGTCATTATAAATGTTTATGCTCAAGTAAAAATGCTTATGAGTATGTCCTTTATGCATTTTAGATGCTATGAAGTTATGATGCTTGCAGTAGTTTAAGAATGCTTTTGATTATGTACCTTATTCATGTTTAGGATTTATGTCATTATAAATGTTTATGCACAAGTTAAAACTGCTTATGATTATGTCCTTTATGCATGTTAGACTCTATGAAGTTTTGATGCTTGCAGTAGTTTAAGAATACTTTTGATTTTGTGCCTTATGCATGTTTAGGATTTATGTCATTATAAATGTTTATGCTCAAGTTAAAAATGCTTATGATTATGTTCTTGAAGCATGTTAGATGTTACTAAGTTATGATGCTTATAGTAAGAACATTTGGGGTTTATGTACTTCCTGCATGTCTAAGATTTATATCATGAATGCTTATGTTTAGATTATGCCCTGCTTGGTTTTAATTATGCTTAGCATGCTGATGTAAACTCTATGCCATGCTTAGGTTTCATTACATGGTATGTTGTTGATTAGTGTTACTATGGAATACTTAGGTCATTTATGCTAGCTTGCTTATGTTTCTAATTGCTTGATGAAGTTTGTGTTTTTTTGTGAGTAGGCAAGAATCTTACTAAGCTTTATGCTTATAGTTTATGTTGTCCATATACTGCAGATCAAGGAAACTTGAACTAGAGGAGGTAGCAGGAAGGGCCCAGTGTGTGTGATAGTGGCATGGTGGAGAAAGACCCTACTACTATCTGCTTATATTTATATGCTCAATTAACAACTTAAGACCTTGCTTCCGCTTATAAGACTTGTGAATTATTAGTACCATATTGGATATTGCTTAGTTATGTTATTGTTCAATTACTTAAGAAAGTTGATATGATAGAACTCATGAATGGATCCTTATGATGGGCATGTTATGTAATGAGATAAGATATGGTAACATGCTAACTATGAATAAGATAGGTGATGCATGTAGAAAAGAAGGTTTATGCCATGATAACATGCTTAAGTAAATGGTGAAATGATCCATGTGTTTTATGTTTTAAAAGAAAAAAAAAAGAAAGGGGTAAAAGTAGCGCCGCCCTGAGAGCAGATAAGGGCGGGCGTTACAAAGGGCTTGGCCGAAACTTTCAAAGGATAAACATAAGATATCAAACACTCAACATACGAACACAAAGCCTAACTAATGTCATTTAATCATCATATATACATATAGCATGGCATGGAAGATAACATGTAATCATAAGTAGAGACTTGGCCGAAACTTCCAAGGGAAGGTCTTATGAAATCAAACACTCAAACATACTTGTACAAAGTCTAACTATCAACATGTTAACATCATATATAGATATATCATGCCATGGAAGATCATTGGTGAGCATGAACATGGTTTGGCCGAAACATCCAAGGGATGGTCATAGGAAATCAAACACTCACACATACTTGTACAAAATCTAACTATCAATATGTTAACATCATATATAGACATATCATGGCATGGAAGATCATTGGTGAGCATGAACATGGTTTGGCCGAAACATCCAAGGGAGGGTCTAAGGAAATCAAAGACACAAATTTACTTGTACAATGTCTAACTATCAACATGTTAACATCATATATAGATATATCATGGCATGGAAGAACATTGGTGAGCATGAACATGGTTTGGTTGAAACATCCAAGGGAGGGTCTTATGAAATCAAACACTCAAATATACTTGTACAAAGTCTAACTATCAACATGTTAACATCATATATATATATATATATATATATATATCATGGTATGGAAGATCATTGGTGAGCATGAACATGGTTTGGCCGAAACATCCAAGGGAGGGTTTTAAAGAATTCAAACACCAAAAACAACTTGTACAGCAGGTGAGGGGATTTTTTACATCCTTTCGCTTGGTTTACTATAAGAATATACCCTTGGTCCAAGACAAGACCTCTTTTCCTCCTTGAGATTTCGAAAATGGAAGAAGGAGATGAGGGAGTTTCGGTGGAGGAAGAAGAAGGAAGGAGAAAGTGAATTGTTGTTCTCTTGCCTCCTCACTTACTCCTATTTATTCTAAGTGAAGGTGTCTCATAGCCTCCCCTACCCTTATATATCATTTCCCTAACTGTTCTAACAGCACACCCCTGCTGGGCTTCTAGTTATCACAAGCATCTTAAGGTTTAGTTACCTTCTTGGAGGTTTAGGGTTCAAACCCCGAGCCATGCATCCTTTTTGGCTCTATTCTCTTTTATTTTTGAAAGATCCCACATAAAAGCCCATTATAATCATGCAAAAATTCTTATAAAATTTGTTAGGAATTTTACGGCACGTTGGTATCAGAGCGGATCTGCCTTTCCACTACACACACATCAAGCTCCTATCCTGCTGCTCCAAGTAAGAAATTCTATGCCTATTATATTTCTCTTATGTATGATAAGGAATGATTTTAGTTAAAATATGCATAAATATATGTATGATAATCTTATGCTAGTCTTATTATAATATGTGAAGATAAGCATGGTTGGAAGACACAGTAATAGAGTCGATGAGATAGTACCCCCACCTGATCTTATGCATGTGGTTACTGAACTCCAGCGTCAAGTCACAGAGCAACAACAAGTGATAAATGCTTTAATGAACCAGCGAGGAAACCCTCCTCCCCCACCAGCAGGCCCTGGCCTGATAGTTCGACAAGAAGTGTACCTAATCCAGTGGAAAAGGTGAAGTCGAAAAATTTCTCTGGTACTAGTGAACCATGGGATGCCCTGGCCTGGTTCAAGACTGCAGAAAGCATCGTAGAGCTACTGGATTGGCCCAAACATGAAAAGATTAAGTGCATATCGTTTTGTCTTTCGGGAGATGCCCGAATGTGGTGGGAAAGGGTTAAAGCAAGGAGGCAAGTGAATCAAATGAGATGGATAGACTTTGAATAAGAATTTTTGAAGAATTCTTCCATATGCGGGTGACAAACAGGCATTACCACAAGTTCACCGGGTTCCGGCAAGGTGACCTCTCAGTTAATGAAGCTGTGAAAAGATTCAACCGGCTTGCGCGCCAATGCCCAAAGTTGGTCAGTACAAAAAGACAAAGGGTCAGACTCAAGTTGAAGATGCTCCAACCCGAGATAGCTCTGAACGTGGGCGGAAGAGTTAATAGACCACAGACCACAGAGGAGTTGTTCAGTAGTGCCCTGATCACCGAGCACTACCTGAACAATATTAACCGGCAAAAGAAGGTACTGAGTGAAGGCAAGAGTCAAGCCCAGTCAGGAGGTCAGAAAATCCAGAGTACATGGAAAGGAAACCACAATGGCAAGAGAAAGCAATGGAATGACTCTAAAGGTGGTCCACCGAACAAGCAGCCCAAGATCCCATAGTGTACTACATGTGGGAAGATACATCTTGGAGTGTGCTATAAGGGCACGAATAGATGCTTCAACTGTTGAATGGAAGGGAACAGAGTCTAGGACTGCCCTACTCAGGGTCAGGCACCTCCTCAGCAGTATACCCAGTACAGGGGTGCTCTTCCACAGCTACACCAGATGCAGGCTGCAATCGAAGGTACTCAGATAAGCCAAGGGAGATTGGAAGCACCGGCAGTTACGACGAATGCCAGGGTATTTTCTCTCACCAAAGAAGATGTGGCGACCGCTTCTATGGTTGTCACATGTCAGATATTTATTTTCTGTCACCATGCTACTGTATTATTTGATACTGGGGCAACACACTCATTTGTCTCTACACCTTTCACGAAGAAGATGGACATGCCACCACAAGCTTTAGATCGCAAGTTCTTAACGACACTGCCCTCGGGAGAAGTGATGTGATCTACTCATATATTGCGAGCCACACCCATTAGAATCACAGACAGAGAACTCTATTGTGATCTGATAGTGCTCGACATGCAGTATTATGATATCATATTGGGCATGGATTTCTTAAGTAAGTACGGTGCTTCGATCGAGTGCCATAAAAGGAAAGTGATTTTCCAGTCAAAGGCACATCCTATGTTTGAATTTATTGGAGAGCCAAGGAAAAGAATCGATAAAATTTTATTTTCTCTAAAGGCACGTAAGATGTTAGATAGTGGATGTATTGGGTTTCTAGCACATGCGGTTGATACAAGTCATGCCGAGGACCAGAAGCTAGAAGATGTCAAGGTTGTATGCAACTACCCAGCGGTATTTCTAGATGAACTACCAGGGTTAGCCCCTGATAGAGAAATTGAATTTGAGATCGAATTGATTCCTGGTACTAATCCGATTTCTAAAGCACCTTACCGTATGGCGCCGACTAAATTGAAGGAACTCCTGGGACAGTTACAGGAGTTACTCGTCAAGGGACTTATATGCCCAAGTCGCTCTCCATGGGGAGCTCCAGTATTGTTGGTAAAGAAGAAAGATGGGTCTATGCTAATGTGCATAGACTACCGAGAGCTAAATAATGTGACGATCAAGAACAGGTACCCTTTACCACGCAGTTGACGACAATTCGACGGTTAATGGGTGCCACTGTCTTCTCTAAAATTGATCTGAGGTCTGGCTATCATCAAGTGAAAGTGAAACCAGATGATATACCGAAGATGGCTTTCCGAATAAGATACGGACATTATGAGTTCAAAGTTATGCCTTTTAGAGTGACGAATGCACTTGCTATGTTCATTGATCTGATGAATCGGGTATTCTTGGCATTCCTCGATAAATTTGTGATCGTTTTCATCGACGATATCCTGATATATTCGAGAACCCAAAAAGAGCACGCCGAACACCTGAATATGGTATTGCAGATTCTTCAGGAAAAGCATCTGTATGCAAAGTTCTCCAAATATGAGTTCTGGCTCGATCAAGTATCATTTTTGTGTCACATTATATTAGAAAAGGAAATTATGTGTTACGGAGTTGAAATCATTTCCGGACAGCTTTCTACCATGACAATAGCACTGACACTGTTCGACGATATATTAGAAAAGCAAGCCCATGACCCGAGCATCCAAAGGATCAAGCAAGGGGTCCTAGAAGGAAAGGATGATGGGTTTCGTATCACTGACACCGGAGTACTATACCTCAGGGATCGCTTGTGTATTCTCGACGATCCATAGTTACGGAAGAGGATATTTGAGGAAGCTCACCGAACACCCTATGCGATGTATCCTAGATCCACCAAGATGTACCAAAATCTGAAAGGGAAATTCTGGTGGTTCGGGGCAACGTAAAAGCCCATCCCGTACTAGGTCCGTACTATGACCGTCGACCAAGGGGCACATAGGAGCCAATCCCATGGACCTTGCTAGGCTGCGGTACAAGCCATACAATAGTAAAATAGCATATCATATTCCTTATCATAACATATCATGTTCCTTATCATATCATACAGAGTGCTCTTAGTCCTCATTCATAGGGAAGCATCTCTTAGGTATTTCATCATACATACTTGTACATCATGACGCAATGAGCATAACATAAGCATACGTTAATACAATTAACATGGACATAAGGTAGTGGCATAAACAAATCATGCTATTATAAAGTCTAACTATCATCACGTCAACATCATATATACATATACATCATGGCATGGAAAAATCATTAGTAAGCATAAGCATGTTTTAAGGATGATAACCAATACCATCACATACTACCTAACATGGGGGATTTTTAGCAACCATAAAGGGGCTTGGAATCTCTTCCTAACCCTAATTCTTGGTCTTGGCCGAAACCCCAAATAGAGGTTTTAAGAAAACAAACATTCAAACATACTAACACAAGGCCTAACTAACATCATGTTAACATCATATATACATATAGCATGGCATGGAAGATCATTAGTGATCCCAAGCAAGGGCTTGGCCGAAACTTTCAAAGGATAAACTTAAGAAATCTAACACTAAACATACTAACACAAAGCCTAACTAATATCATGTTAACATCATATATACATATAGCATGGCATGGAAGATAACTAGTAAACATAAGTAGAGACTTGGGCGAAACTTCCAAGGGAAGGTCTTAGGAAATCAAACACTCAAACATTCTTGTACAAAGTCTAACTATCAATATGTTAACATCATATATAGATATATAATGGCATGGAAGATCATTGGTGAGCATGAACATGGTTTGGCCGAAACATCCAAGGGAGGGTCTTAGGAAATCAAACACTCAAACATACTTGTACAAAGTCTAACTATCAACATGTTAACATCATATATAGATATATCATGGCATGGAAGATCATTGGTGAGCATGAACATGGTTTGGCCGAAACATCCAAGGGAGGGTCTTAGGAAATCAAACACTCCAACTTACTTGTACAAAGTCTTACTATCAACATGTTAACATCATATATAGATATATCATGACAGGGAAGATCATTGGTGAGCATGAACATGGTTGGACCGAAACATCCAAAAGAGGTTTTAAAGAATTTAAACACCCAAAACAACTTGTACTGCAGGTGAGAGGATTACTTACTTCCTTTCGCTTGGTTTACTATAAGAATCTACCCTTTGTCCAAGACAAGACCTCATTTCCTCCTTGAGATTTCAAAAATGGAAGAAGGAGATGAGGGAGGTTCGGTGGATGAAGAAGAAGGAAGGAGAAAGTGAATTATTGTTCTCTTGCCTCCTCACTTACTCCTATTTATTCTAAGTGAAGGTGTCCCTTAGCCTCCCCTACCCTTATCTATCATTTCCCTTACCCTTCTAACAGCACACCCCTACTGGGCTTCTGGTTATCACATGCATCTTAAGGTTTAGTTACCTGCTTGGAGGTTCAGTGTTCCAACCCCAGACCATGCATCCTTTTTGGCTCTATTCTCTATTATTTTTGAAAGAGCCCACATAAAATCCCATTATAATCATGCAACAATTCTTATAAAATTTGTTACGAATTTTATGAGTGTTACAGTCCTTCATACCTTTTAAGAGTTTCGTGCTCGAAACATAGAACAACTCCGGATACTTCTGTTTCATGTCCTCCTCGCGTTCCCAGGTGGCTTCTTCATACCGTTGAATTTGCCACAGGACCTTCACTAAGGGCACCTCTTTATTCCTTTGTCTTATGACTCCTCGGTCTAGTATCTGGATCAGCCGACTTTCATATCTTAGGTCCCCTTGAACTTGCACTGTTTGTGGCTCAATCACTTGGTCTGTACTGGAAATGCACTTCTTGAGCATCGAAACATGGAATATGTTGCGAATAGCTGACATCTCTTGAGGCAGCTCTAGCTCGTAATCTACCTTGCGGATAAGGTATGCTTCTTGTCGAACTATCGGGCCAAGGCCTGCTGGTGGTGTGGTAGGGTTTCCTCGCTGGTTCATTAAAGAATTTATTACTTGTTGTTGCTCTGTGACTTGACGTTGGAGTTCAGTAACCACAAGCATAAAATCAGGTGGGGGTACTATCTCATCGACTCTATTACTGCGTCTTCTAGCCATGCTTTTCTTCACATATTATAATAAGGCTAGCATAAGATTATCATACATATATTTATACATATTTAACTAAAAGCATTCCTTATCATACATAAAAGAAATAGAGTAGGCATAGAATTTCTTACTTGGAGCGGCAGGATAGGTGCTTGATGTGTGTGTAGTGGAAAGGCAGATCTGCTTTGATACCAACCTGTCACGCCTGCCCTTCCCGTAATCTAGAGGGGGAGGAAGGGTGGCGAGATGCGATCATACATACGTGCATATACAGCAGAAGAATTTAAACTTTAGAAAAAAAAACATAAAACATGGAACATGCATTTACCTTCAACCATGCAAATAACTCAACATTCTTAACCATGTAACAGATGAACATTTACTAAGCATGCATAATCATTTCATAAGGACACTACTTGGTTCAAGTTCATGATAATCGACATAATGGTGTTATGGGAGCCTAAATACAGGTATAGAGTACATGGACATCAATGAGGCATTCAAATTATCATCTAGGTACATGGTTCTCCATCACTTAACAATTCAATCAGGATAAGAAGGTTCTTAGCAATTCTTTAACTAAATCAAGTGCATAACATGCCAAGGTTTCATAAAACATAACGAGTATAGTTTCACATCAAGTATAACCCTCAAAAAAAGTCTAAGTTAACACCAAGTAGCAACCATCAAAACATCAAGTAGTGATCAACTCTTAACAACTAACATGCAAAACTTTAAAACATGCATAAGTCTTGGAACATAAAACAGATTGCTTCCACCATGCCACTAGTACACACACTTTGCCCCTCCTACTACTCGCTTTAGTTTAGCCATTCTTTACCCTTCTATGCAGTACAAGGGAAACATGAAACTATAAGCACATAAGTGTTAGTAATATTTGAGAGATGTCCTAAGGCAATCGCCTTATGTATGAACCATTTATATGATAAATGAAGATTCACTATTTGAGTATACATGTTTTATGTATTTGATTGGATCTTAAACTCATTTACTGAATGTCCACGATACGATTCACAGCATGAGAGAATTTGTGATTGAATCACAACTAGTGAGTATCTCTACATGTGTAATAGTGATGTATCGGAATTATCCCTAGTCGATGAATTGATTGATTTGGACACCATCAATTCTGTCGAGACTAGCATGAGGTATACTCCTTGGTGTATCCAAGCAGCTGATTCTCACTGGCTGGAGACATTGTGATGTCCGGAGTTAATCGTGGATGCTAGTTATGGTAACTAGTTCATTGGAGTCACCAGCCGTAAGACTTCATATGGTTCTCTGCATATATAGATATGTCAATGAAGTTCTTACTGTGGCTTAAGTGCGATGTTCCTTTGACTTGCGGTATTCAAGTCATCTTGATCATGGAGACTTATGCTTTGACATCTTAAGCAAACATCTCTAAGGAGATGTGGACCCGGGATGATTGGGTATAAGTCGAAATGATCGAAGGTGTTTGAATAGCCTATAAAGGATTCACCACTCCTTGCGAGGAGATGTATACCCATGGCCTCTCATCGGATTGTTACTAAAGTCTTTGGCCAAAGCATTACATGTTTAGAGTAAGGTACTCTTCGATACATGTGGAGTAACTAGAATCCGTATGACGATGAATTGATACTTAGGCTAGGTGTGACGTAGTCAGCCTAGTGGGGACTGACACCATAGACCATGTCCTGAACCAAGTGGGTATAAGATGAGTGAAGGGAATGGGGCACGCCTCATTCGAGCTGCTGAAGGGTTCCAGAACTAGTTCTGGATCAACCGTTGATCTTTTCGGTTAATTGGGGATCATGATGTACTACTAGGTGCCACTCATGATCGTTCTATAATTAATGGTTAATTATAGATGGCCAACATAAACCGAGAACCTATTTGGTCACACGCACAACGAGCGTAATCCGAAGGATTTAAAACGAGCTTGAGAATGAGATTCTCAGACAGAGAGAAACTAGGTTTGGTTGGACCAAACATAAAGCGAGCATGAAATCGTTTCAATCGCAATGGAAGCGTGGATGGGCCGAGTCTTATGAAGACGTAATGGATGAACCAAAATGGTTTGGTTCTAATCCAATGGATGAGAATAAACCAAAGGGTTTGGTTTATTTTAAACGAATGAACCAAAAGTTGGTTCGGTTCGTTTTAACTTAAAATAAACCATCATGGTGTGGTTTATTTTAACTTATCTTAATGGAGCGGGTTAACGGGCCTAATGGTTATGATCTAATAACCATTAAGAGAATTAGTTCTCTATAAAAGAGGGCTTAAGGAATAATTAAGCCCTAATCCAAGCCCTAGCAAAAGTTGCCGCCCACCCCATTGAAGGAGTTTTTCGGCGCCAACCCTAAGCTTGCCGCCCAGCTCCTTGTGCCGCCGTCCAGCTCCTTGCCGGCATCCAAGCTTCAGCCGGTGAACCCTCCGGCGACCCTCCGGTGATCTTCCTAGGCCTCGGTGAAAAGGTGAGCACTTGGCTTCCTTGTTTTGGCCGGCGCCTACTCCTCCACCAAGCTGTCCAGTTTTCTGGACAGCTTCTTCTCCTCTCGTCGGAGCATCGTTTGGACGACGGTTAGAGCTCCGACAGCGGCTAACTTACCTGGGATTCGATCTCCGGTAATCCTCTGAGGTGGAGGACGAAGGATTCGTCAATTGGTTGACGAATACCTCTCCGGAGAAGCGAGTTTTGAGGACTCGTATTAGGATCCGAATTTGGATTCGGATCGTGATCATCTCTCGATCACATCGTCTTCACCACGAGGCTAGTAACCCGTACGAGGACGAAGCTCGTGGATTAGCGAAGTCATCCCGAGGAACTCGGCGTGGATACGGATAGAGACGATTCTAGCGAGGATCGTTCCGGTTGATGCCGTTCCCGCTACACGTCATACGAAAGGTATAACGTAGATAAATTTCCTTTTATTGCCAATTTAAATTTACGGTTATGTCTACACTTGTTGTAATATGCATGCGTGTGTTGTGTGTGTTGTAATAAATGTAGATTTATTATTTTTATTGCTTCCGTTGTGTTCATGTTTACGAAACTTGATCGAATACACACATGCCGCGGTGCCGGAAACCCAACAGTGGTATCAGAGCCCAGGTTGTGTTTTGACATAATCGTAAAAATAGTTTTGCGATAGTCATAATGTATTTCTGGAAATTTTCTAATTTTGGAAATTTAGAAGTATTTATGGAAATTTTTCAATTTTGGAAAGTCTAGAAGTATTTATGGAAATCTTCCAATTTTGGAAAGTTGGAAGTATTTATGGAAATTGATATTTTCCATAAATAAAATATTTGATTAGATTCTGGAAATTTGTTTCCTAATTTAATCATGATTTGATTTGGGAAATCAAATCTTAAAATATTTTATTTCCATAAGTAAGTTTTAATGATTTAGGAAATTGGTTTCCTAAATAGATTTTCCTTAATCAAATAATTCCATGAATAAAATATGTGATTAGATTTGGAAATTTGTTTCCTAATTTAATTATGATTTGATTTGGAGAATCAAATCTTAAACTTATTTTATTTCCATAAATAGTTATGACATATAAAGAAATATATACATGACATAATTGGATGCCCTGTAATTGCATTAGATGCATAACATTATGTCATGCGTGTCGTGACATGTAGATGTATGCCATGTATGTCATGCCATGTAGATAATAGTTATTTGCATGCAAAGAGGATGAGACATAAAACCCTTAAACAATATTAAAGCCTACACCTTCCATTAATATGGTTAGAACTAGAGTTCCGTTTCTTGTTTGGGTTGTTGGACTCTCTCCAAGCCCGGCTCAAACCCGAACATGTTCAAACCATGGAATAGTTTAATACTAATATGGTAAGAGTCAGAGGTCAATCGTTAGCTTTGGTTGTTGGACTCTCTCCATGCTGGGCTAATTGGTTGAATGCGCTCTAACCATATTAAAACTATTTCTCGATTAATGGGTTGGCTTTAACCTGGAGCATCGGCTTGTTGGACTCTCTCCAAGGTCGATGTAAAGGGAGGTGAAGTTGGGTGCTATGCATATGATGCATACTTGTTAATGTGTTAACAACCCAACGTATGTGTGAACATTCAATTAGTTGATAGCACATTGTGATAGTTGCATATACGTGATATGCAATTAGTATAGATGATACCTACTGTCGTAGTTATGAATGGCTTGTTGGACTCTCTCCAAGGTTATTCATAACTATGATGGATATCAGCCCATTCGGAGATGGACCTACGATCTCCCGAAGTGATTTTGGGGTTTTTGAAATTCGAAAAATGAATGGGATTTATAAATGTATATTGATGCATTTTAAAATCATTTTCTCATATATGCTCGTTTTGTATTTCTAGGTCAATAAATTGATCATGACGTCTTTGAATTTGCGCACTATTTTGGATTCAAACAAACTGACTGGGCCTAACTTCCTGGACTGGCTTAGAAACCTAAGAATTTTTCTCAAGGCAGAAAAGCTTGCATATGTCCTAGAAGAGCCTCTTCCTGACCGTCCTAAGGACGATGCAACTCCAGACCAAATGTTGGTCTATCAGAAGCATGTGGCAGATTCTGAGCTGGCGAGTTGCATCATGCTAGCGGCGATGGTACACACTGCAAAGCAACATGAGCATATGGATGCTAATACTATAGTCTTCCATCTTCATGAGTTGTTCGATGAGCAAGCGAGATCCGAAAGGTTCGAGGTCTCTAGGCTCCTCTTCACCACGAAGATGCAAGAAGGTTCGTCTGTAGTGCAGTTTGTGCTAAAGATGAACGGGTATATCGAGCGGCTAGCTACCCTCGGGTTTGTGATGGATCATGAGTTAAGTATTGACTTAATTCTGCATTGTTTGCCCAAGAGTTTCTCACAATTTGTGATGAACTATCGGATGAACAAATTAGAATCCACCATTCCCGAGCTCCTCAATATGCTGAAGACTGTGGAGCCTTCTGTGAAGCATGAGGAGAAGGCGGTTCTGTTAGTTGATTCCTCAAAGAAAGGTTCTAAGAGGAAGGCAAAAGAATGAAGAAAGGAAAGAAGAAAAGGCAAAGAAAGCGCGAACAGCGCAAAGGGCACTTGCCATCATTGTGGCAAGGCCAAGGCCACTTGAAGAAACTGCAAGATTTATCTTGAGTCCATGAAGAAGAAGAAGGCATCCGATGCCCCATCCTCTTCAGGTATCTTCGTTATTGATTGTCATTCTATTTCCTTAGACACTTGGGTATTGGATACTGGGTGTGGCTCACATATATGTAATGACATACAGGGGTTAAGGAATAGAAGAAGACTTGTCAGAGGGGAGTCAAATTTGTGAGTTGGCAATGGAGCAAAGGTTGTTGCGGTCGCCATCGGAACTTATTTGTTGAAGCTCCCTAGTGGACTAGTCTTAGAACTGGACAATTGCTATTATGTTCCTTCTCTAATAAAGAACATTGTTTCTATTTCCTGTTTAAATAGAAATGGTTTCCATTTGACGTTTAGTAACAATTGTTGTTATATAACTTTGAATGGAGTACTTTATGGACCTGGAACCTTGAGTAATGGCATTTATACGTTGGACGTATCCAGTGACATTTTAAATATCGAAGCGAGCAACACGCGTGCTCGAAAGGATAATCAAATAGACTCCTATATGTGCCATTGTCGTCTTGGCCATATAAGCAAGAAACGCATGTCCGAATTACACCGATGTGGAATTCTAGAATCATTTGAATTGGATTCATACGATACATGCGAATCATGCTTAAAAGGCAAGATGACTAAGTTACCTTTTACTGGAAAAGGTGAACGAGTGGGAGAGTTACTAGGACTAATACATACTGATGTATGTGGACCTATGTCAACTCAAGCATTAGGAGGCTATAGCTACTTCATTACCTTCACCGATGATCACTCACGGTTTGGGTATGTGTTCTTGATGAAACACAAGTCTGAAGCCTTTGAAAGGTTCAAAGAATTCAGAAATGAAGTAGAGAAACAACATGATAAGAGTATTAAAATACTTCGATCGGATCGAGGTGGTGAATACTTAAGTCAAGAGTTTCTTGATTATCTAAGAGACAATGGTATATTATCTCAATGGACTCCGCCATATACACCACATCATAATGGTGTATCTGAGAGGCGTAACCAGACCTTGTTGGACATGGTCAGGTCAATGATGAATCATGCGACTCTTCCCAAGTCCTTTTGGGGTTATGCACTTCAGACAGTTGTTTACTTGTTAAACAGAATGCCTACCAAGGTAGTCTCAACTACTCCATATGAGATATGGAATAGTAAGAAACCTCATGTATCTTACTTGAAGATATGGGGTTGTCCTGCTTATGTGAAGCGGACTGTATCAGACAAATTGGATGCTAAGTCTGATAAATGTCTATTTGTTGGATACCCTAAGGAAACAAGGGGTTACCAATTCTATCATCCTGTGGAACAAAAGGTGTTTGTTTCAAGGCATATTGTGTTTCTAGAGAAAGAGTTTCTCTTGCAAGAAAACAGTTGGAGTGTCGTCGAGCTTGAGGAGGCTCGAGAGACTCAAATAGACATTGATGAGATACCTGGTGAAGCACAACAGTCGACAACTCATAGTGATGAGCAATCGGCTGGACCTATTGTAACACCACATCTTCGTAGATCTAGTAGAACACGCAATATTCCTGAGAGATATGGATTTCTCGTAAGTGAATCGAACGACGTGTTACTCATTGATGATGAGGAGCCTACAAGTTATGAAGAAGTGCTGACAAGTTCAGAAAGGGATAAGTGGCTTGGTGCCATGAAGTCGGAAATGGATTCCATGTATGAAAATCATGTTTGGAACTTGGTTGACCCACCTGAAGGGATAAAGCCTATAGGGTGCAAGTGGGTTTTCAAGAAGAAAACCGACATGGATGGTAATGTGATTACCTATAAGGCTAGATTGGTGGCGAAAGGATATCGTCAAAAACAAGCTGTTGATTATGACGAAACTTATTCGCCTGTAGCTATGCTTAAATCCATTCGGATGCTCCTGGCCATAGTGGCTCATTATGATTATGAGATATGGCAGATGGATGTGAAAATAGCTTTCCTTAATGGAAACCTGCTCGAGGACGTGTATATGATACAGCCTGAGGGTTTCACATCGGTTGATAAAACCAAGGTATGCAAATTGCGACGGTCCATTTATGGATTGAAGCAAGCATCCAGGAGCTGGAATATCCGTTTTGATGAGACAATCAAAAAGTTTGATTTCTCACAAAATCCAGACGAACCTTGTGTGTACAAGAAGGTTAGTGGGAGTGCAGTCGTATTCCTAGTATTGTATATCGATGACATACTACTTATAGGAAACGATGTTTCAATCTTACAGTCAGTGAAGGTTTGGTTATCCAAGACATTCTCCATGAAAGACCTGGGAGAAGCAACCTACATCCTCGGGATTAAGATCTATAGAGATAGATCGAAACGGTTGCTTGGTCTTTCGCAGTCTACATATATAGACCGATTGCTAAAGAGGTTTAGCATGTCGGAATCCAAGAAAGGTTTCCTACCCATCAGGCATGGGGTACACCTTTCGAAGTCTATGTGTCTGTGCACAAAAGACGAGAGGATTTGCTTGAGTAAGATTCCCTATGCATCCGCAATAGGATCTATCATGTATGCTATGTTATGTACGAGGCCCGATGTATCGTATGCTCTGAGTGTCACGAGCAGATACCAATCCGATCCAGGAATGGATCATTGGGTGGCTGTTAAGATGATCCTTAAGTACTTAAGAAGAACTAAGGATGTGTTCCTAATATATGGAGAAGGGGACATGGTGATACGCGGGTATACGGATGCGGCTTCGAATGACAAAAATGATTCCGTGTCTCGATGCGGATCGTTTTCACCTTGAATGGGGGCACAGTGAGTTGGAAAAGTTCCAAACAAGAGACTGTAGCGGATTCTACCACTGAGGAAGAATACATTGCAGCTTCAGAAGCAGCAAAGGAAGCGGTTTAGATCAAGAAGTTTGTTCATGAACTTGGTGTGATTCCGTCCATTGTTGAAGCAATACCGGTCTACTGCGACAACAATGGAGCAATTTCACAGGCAAAAGAGCCAAGGTCTCATCAACGATCCAAACATGTGCTTCGCCGCTATCATCTTATCAGAGAGATCATCAGTAGGAACGAAATACAAATCGAGAAAATTCCCACTGAAAGGAACTTAGCGGATCCCTTGACTAAGGCATTACCTCAAAATAAGTTTGAGGGTCATGTTCGAGCTTATGGTATTGGATACCATAGCGATTGGCATTAGGCCAAGTGGGAGTCTGTTAGTAATATATGAGAGATGTCCTAAGGCAATCGCCTTATGTATGAACCATTTATATGATAAATGAAGATTCACTATTTGAGTATACATGTTTTATGTATTTGATTGGATCTTAAACTCATTTCTTGAATGTCCACGATCGATTCACATGAGAGAATTTGTGATTGGATCACAACTAGTGAGTATCTCTACATGTGTAATTGTGATGTATCGGAATTATCCCTAGTCGATGAATTGATGGATTTGGACACCATCAATTCTGTCGAGACTAGCACGAGGTATACTTCTTGGTGTATCCAAGCAGCTGATTCTCACTAACTGGAGATATTGTTATGTCCAGAGTTAATCGTGGATGCTAGTTATGGTAACTAGTTCATTGGAGTGACCAGCCGTAAGACTTCATATGGTTCTCTGCATATATAGATATGTCAATGAAGTTCTTACTGTGGCTTAAGTGCGATGTTTAATGGAAGGAGCAGTCTAGGGTGCCCTACTCGGTCGAGCACCTCCTCAATGATATACCCGATGCAGGGTGCTCTTCCACGGCTACACGGATCACGGTCGCAATCGAAGGTACTCAGATAAGCCAAGGGAGATTGGAAGCACCGGCAGTTACGACGAATGCCAGGGTATTTTCTCTCACCAAAGAAGATGTGGTGACCGCTTCTATGGTTGTCACATGTCAGATATTTATTTTCTATCACCATGCTACTGTATTATTTGATACTGGGGCAACACACTAGTTTGTCTCTACACCTTTCACGAAGAAGATGGACATGCCACCACAAGCTTTAGATCGCAAGTTCTTAACGACAGTGCCCTCGGGAGAAGTGATGTGATCTACTCATATACTGCGAGCCACAACCATTAGAATCGCAGACAGAGAACTCTATTATGATCTGATAGTGCTCGACATGCAGTATTATGATATCATATTGGGCATGGATTTCTTAAGTAAGTACGGTGCTTCGATCGAGTGCCATAAAAGGAAAGTGGTTTTCCAGTCAGAGGCACAACCTATGTTTGAATTTATTGGAGAGCCAAGGAAAAGAATCGATAAATTTTTAATAGCTCTAAAGGCACGTAAGATGTTAGATAGTGGATGTATTGGGTTTCTAGCACATGCGGTTGATACAAGTCATGCCGAGGACCAGAAGCTAGAAGATGTAAAGGTTGTATGCAACTACCCAGCGGTATTCCCAGATGAACTATCAGGGTTTGCCCCTGATAGAGAAATTGAATTTGAGATCGAATTGATTCCTGGTACTAATCCGATTTCTAAAGCACCTTACCGTATGGCGCCGACTAAATTGAAGGAACTCCTTGGCCAGTTATAGGAGTTACTCGTCAAGGGACCCAAGTCGCTCTCCATGGGGAGCTCCAGTATTGTTGGTAAAGAAGAAAGATGGGTCTATGCTAATGTGCATAGACTACCGAGGGCTAAATAATGTGACGATCAAGAACAGGTACCCTTTACCACATATTGACGACCTGTTCGACCGGTTAATGGGTGCCACTGTCTTCTCTAAAATTGATCTGAGGTCTGGCTATCATCAAGTGAAAGTGAAACCAGATGATATACCGAAGATGGCTTTCCGAACAAGATACGGACATTATGAGTTCGAAGTTATGACTTTCGGAGTGACGAATGCACTTGCTATGTTCATTGATCAGATGAATCGGGTATTCTCGGCATTCCCCGATAAATTTGTGATCGTTTTCATCGACGATATCCTGATATATTCGAGAACCCAAAAAGAGCACGCCGAACACCTGAATATGGTATTGCAGATTCTTCAGGAAAAGCATCTGTATGCAAAGTTCTCCAAATATGAGTTCTGGCTCGATCAAGTATCATTTTTGTATCACGTTATATTAGAAAAGGAAATTATGTGTTACGGAGTTGAAATCATTTACGGACAGCTTTCTACCATGACAATAGCACTGACACTGTTCGACGATATATTAGAAAAGCAAGCCCATGACCCGAGCATCCAAAGGATCAAGCAAGGGGTCCTAGAAGGAAAGGATGATGGGTTTCGTATCGCTGACACCGGAGTACTATACCTCAGGGATCGCTTGTGTATTCTCGACGATCCATAGTTACGGAAGAGGATATTTGAGGAAGCTCACAGAACACCCTATGCGATGTATCCTAGATCCACCAAGATGTATCAAGATCTGAAAGGGAAATTCTGGAGGTTCGGGGCAACGTAAAAGCCCATCCCGTACTAGGTACATACTATGACCGTCGACCAAGGGGCACATAGGAGCCAATCCCATGGACCTTGCTAGGCTGCGGTACAAGCCATACAATAGTAAAATAGCATATCATATTCCTTATCATAACATATCATGTTCCTTATCATATCATACAGAGTGCTCTTAGTCCCCATTCATAGGGAAGCATCTCTTAGGTATTTCATCATACATACTTGTACATCATGACGCAATGAGCATAACATAAGCATACGTTAATACAATTAACATGGACATAAGGTAGTGGCATAAACAAATCATGCTATTATAAAGTCTAACTATCATCACGTCAACATCATATATACATATACATCATGGCCTGGAAAAATCATTAGTAAGCATAAACATGTTTTAAGGATGATAACCAATACCATCACATACTACCTAACATGGGGGATTTTTAGCAACCATAAAGGGGCTTGGAATCTCTTCCTAACCCTAATTCTTGGTCTTGGCCGAAACCCCAAATGGAGGTTTTAAGAAAACAAACATTCAAACATACTAACACAAGGCCTAACTAACATCATGTTAACATCATATATACATATAGCATGGCATGGAAGATCATTAGTGATCCCAAGAAAGGGCTTGGCCGAAACTTTCAAAGGATAAACTTAAGAAATCTAACACTAAACATACTAACACAAAGCCTAACTAATATCATGTTAACATCATATATACATATAGCATGGCATGGAAGATAACTAGTAAACATAAGTAGAGACTTGGCCGAAACTTCCAAGGGAAGGTCTTAGGAAATCAAACACTCAAACATTCTTGTACAAAGTCTAACTATCAATATGTTAACATCATATATAGATATATAATGGCATGGAAGATCATTGGTGAGCATGAACATGGTTTGGCCGAAACATCCAAGGGAGGGTCTTAGGAAATCAAACACTCAAACATACTTGTACAAAGTCTAACTATCAACATGTTAACATCATATATAGATATATCATGGCATGGAAGATCATTGGTGAGCATGAACATGGTTTGGCCGAAACATCCAAGGGAGGGTCTTAGGAAATCAAACACTCTAACTTACTTGTACAAAGTCTTACTATCAACATGTTAACATCATATATAGATATATCATGACATGGAAGATCATTGGTGAGCATGAACATGGTTGGACCGAAACATCCAAAAGAGGTTTTAAAGAATTTAAACACCCAAAACAACTTGTACTGCAGGTGAGGGGATTACTTACTTCCTTTCGCTTGGTTTACTATAAGAATCTACCCTTTGTCCAAGACAAGACCTCGTTTCCTCCTTGAGATTTCGAAAATGGAAGAAGGAGATGAGGGAGTTTCGGTGGAGGAAGAAGAAGGAAGGAGAAAGTGAATTGTTGTTCTCTTGCCTCCTCACTTACTCCTATTTATTCTAAGTGAAGGTGTCCCTTAGCCTCCCCTACCCTTATCTATCATTTCCCTTACCCTTCTAACAGCACACCCCTACTGGGCTTCTGGTTATCACATGCATCTTAAGGTTTAGTTACCTGCTTGGAGGTTCAGGGTTCCAACCCCGGGCCATGCATCTTTTTTGGCTCTATTCTCTATTATTTTTGAAAGAGCCCACATAAAAGCCCATTATAATCATGCAACAATTCTTAAAAAATTTGTTACGAATTTTACGAGTGTTACAGTCCTTCATACCTTTTAAGAGTTTCGTGCTCGAAACATAGAACAACTCCGGATACTTTTGTTTCATGTCCTCTTCGCGTTCCCAGGTGGCTTCTTCGTACCGTTGACTTTGCCACAGGACCTTCACTAAGGGCACCTCTTTATTCCTTTGTCTTATGACTCCTCGGTCTAGTATCTGGATCAGCCGACTTTCATAACTTAGGTCCCCTTGAACTTGCACTGTTTGTGGCTCAATCACTTGGTCTGTACTGGAAATGCACTTCTTGAGCATCGAAACATGGAACATGTTGCGAATAGCTGACATCTCTTGAGGCAGCTCTTGCTCGTAAGCTACCTTGCCAACTCTCTTCAGTATCAGATACGATTTCACATTGCGCAGACTCAGCTTACCCTTTCTTCCGAATCTCATCACTCCCTTCACAGTGGCTACTTTGAGGAATACCGAATCCCCGATTTCGAATTCCAATGGTCTACGCCGCATATCCACATAGCTTTTTTGCCGGCTCTGAGCAGTTTCAATTCTTTGGCGAATGTTCTGTATAGCTCAAGTGGCGTCGTCAATGAAATCTGTTTGGAGTCCCATCTTCTTCTTTTCACCACCCTCATACCAACATATAGGAGATCTACATCTCCTCCCGTATAGAGCCTCGTAGTACACCATTCCAATAGTAGCTTGGTAGCTATTACTGTAGGCGAATTCTGCCAAGCATAAGTATCGACACCAGCTCCCTTTGAAATCCAAGGCATAAGCTCGTAATATATCCTCCAGTACTTGGTTCACCCTTTCTGTCTGTCCGTCGATCTGAGGATGAAAGGTATTACGGAATAATAGCATCGTGCCAAAGGCCTTGTGAATCCATTCCCAAAAATTGAAAATAAAGCGACCATCTCTATCAGAAATGATGGTCTTAGGAATCTCATGTAGTCTGATAATTTCCCAAGCATATAATTATGCTAGTTGCTCAGTCAAGTAGGTCATCTTGATTGCTAAGAAGTGGGTAGACTTCGTCAATCTGTCCACGATCACCCATATAGCATCATATCCGTTCGTCGTCTTGGGTAGTTTGAGATGAAATCCATAGAAATATCTTCCCATTTCCATTCTGGAATTTGGATTGGCTGTAGTGTTCCTCCAGGTCTCTGGTGTTCTTCTTTAACCCTCTGGCAGGTTAGGCAGGTACTGACATACTGAGTCACATCCTTTTTCATAACGAACCACCAGAATTTCCCTTTCAGATCTTGGTACATCATGGTGGATCTAGGATGCATCACATAGGGTGTTCTGTGAGCTTCCTCAAATATCCTCTTCTGTAACTCTGGATCATCGGGAATACATAAGCGATCAGTGATACGAAATCCATCATCCTTTCCTTCTAAGACCCCTTGCATGATCCTTTGGATGCTCGGGTCACGGGCTTGCTTTTCTAATATATCAACGAACAACGTCGGTGCTATTGTCATGGTAGAAAGCCATCCAAAAATGATTTCAACCTCTTAATGCATAATTTCCCTTTCTAGGGGCCAAGATAATACCGATAGAGACATCAAGGTGGCACCGGACTTCCTGCTGAGTGCATCGGCCACTTTGTTCACTTTTCCTGGATGGTAGAAGATCTCGCAATCATAGTCTTTGACGAGCTCAAGCCATCTGCATTGTCTCATGTTTAGGTCTTTCTGTGTGAAGAAATATTTTAGACTCTAGTGATCTGTATAAATCCTACACTGAGCTCCATATAAATAATTCCTCCATGTTTTGAGAACAAAGACCACAACCGCTAGTTCTAGATCGTGAGTGGGATAATTCCTTTCATGTTCCTTGAGTTGCTTAGAGGCGTAGGCAATGACCTTGCAATTCTGCATGAGTACAGCTCTGAGTCCCAACTTGGAAGCGTCGCTGTACATGTCAAAGCCTTCGTTGTTGTCTGGAAGAGTAAGGATTGGAGCACTGGTCAGTCTCCCCTTCAATTCCGTGAAACTCTTCTCGCAGGCATCCGTCCATTCATACTCTTTGTTCTTTCTGGTGAGAGCTAGCATAGGGGCGGCAATTCTAGAGAAGTCCTCTACAAACTTCTTATAGTAGCCTTCTAGCCCGAGAAAGCTTCTGATTTTGTTGGCATTCTTTGGCCTGTTCCAGTTACTTATAGCTTCAATCTTTATTGGGTCTACCATCATTCAATGCTTGGATATAATTTGACCCAAAAATGATACTTGTTCGAGCCAGAACTCGCATTTTGAGAACTTTGGATATAGCTGCTTTTCCTGAAGAATCTACAATACCATATTCAGTTGTTCGGCGTGTTCTTCTTGTGTTTTGGATATATTTACGGGATGCGAGCAAAATGATATATGTGGTACAATGTCGGGCCCTCATGTAGAGATTTATGTTTAAGTACCTATAAAATATATGTTTTCAAAGAACATCTTGCATATACCCATTTCATGTCTATGCGATTATCATGTTTTTATGAATTCTAGTCTTATGTTCCTAAATGATGATGTCAAGACTTTTATATGAATGCTATGCCTATATGTGTCCAGATGAACATGTCAATGTTTTTATGAATTCTAGTCTTATGTTCCTAAATGATCATGTCAAGACTTTTATATGAATGCTATGCCTATATATGTATAGATGAACATGTTAATGTTTTTATGAATTATAGTCGTATGTTCCTAAATGATCATGTCAATACTTTTATATGAATGCTATGCCTATATGTGTCTAGATGAACATGTCAATGTTTTTATGAATTCTAGTCTTATGTTCCTAAATGATCATATCAAGACTTTTATATGAATGCTATGCCTATATGTTGGCTAGATGAACATGTCACTACTCTATGTCTAATACCAGATGTATGACTTTTGTGAGTAGGAATGGATCTTACTAAGCCTATGTGCTTATAGTTTCATGTTTCCCTTGTACTGCAGAAAAGGGTAAAGATTGGCTAAACTAAAGGGAGCAGTAGGAGGGGCAAAGTGTGTATGACAGTGGCATGGTGGAAGCGATCTGTTTTATGTTCCAAGACTTATGCATATTTTATAGTTTTACATGTTAGTTGTTAAGAGTTGATCACTACTTGATGTTTTGATGGTTGCTACTTGGTGTTAACTTATACTTGTTTTGAGGGTTATACTTGATGTGAAACTTTACTCGTTATGTTTTATGAAACCTTGGCATGTTAAGCACATGATTTAGTTAAAGAATTGCTAAGAACCTTCTTATCCTGATTGAATTGTTATGTTATGGAGAACCATGTACCTAGATGATACTTTGAATGCCTCATTGATGTCCATGTACTCTATACCTGTATTTAGGCTCCCATAACTCCATTATGTTGATTATCATGAACTTGAACCAAGTAGTGTTTTTATGAAATGATTATGCAAGCTTAGTAAATGTTCATCTGTTACACGGTTAAGAATGTAGAGTTATTTGCATGATTGAAGGTAAATGCATGTTCCATGTTTTATGTTTTTTTCTAAAGTTTAAATTCTTCCACTGTATATGCACGTATGTATGATCGCGTCGCGCCGCCCTTCCTCCCCCTCTAGATTACGGGAAGGGCGATCGTCACAGGTTGGTATCATAGCCTGTAATGCCCGTAAAATTCCGAACAAATTTTATAAGAATTTTTTCATGATGATAATGAGCTTTTATGTGTGCTCTTTCAAAAATAATAGAGAATAGAGCCAAAAAGGATGCATGGCCCGGGGTTTGAACCCTGAACCTTCAATAAGGTAACTAAACCTTAAGATGTTGGGTTTCCGGCACCGCGGCGTGTGTGTGTTCGATCATGTTTCGTAAACATGAGCATAGCGGAAGCAATTAAAAATAATAAATCTATATTTATTACAACACACACAACACACGCATGCATATAACAACAAGTGTAGACATAACCATAAATTAAAATTTGCAATAAAAGAAAATTATCTACGTTATACCTTTCGTATGACGTGTAGCGGGAACGGCATCAACCGGAACGATCCTCGCAAGAATGGTCTCTATCCGTATCCATGCCGAGCTCCTCGGGATGACTTCGCTAAGCCACGAGCTTCGTCTTCGTACGGGTTACTAGCCTCGTGTTGAAGACAACGTGATCGAGAGATGATCATGATCCGAATCCAAATTCGGATCCTAAAACGAGTTCTCAAAACTCGCTTCTCCGGAGAGGTATTCGTCAACCGTTTGACGAATCCTTCGTCCCCCACCTCAGAGGATTACCGGAGATCAAATCTCTGGTAAGTTAGCCGCTGTCGGAGCACTAACCGTTGTCCAAACGACGCTCCGACAACAAAGAAACAAGCTGTCCAGAAAAACTGGACAGCTTTTGGTGGAGGAATAGAGGCCGGCCAAGGAGAGATGGAAGCTCACCTTATCACCGAACCTAGAGGAGATCACCGGAGGGTCGCCGGAGGTTCACCGGCTGAAGCTTGGTCGCCGGCAACAAGTTGGACGGCTGCACAAAAGCTGGACGGCGGCAGCTTAGGGTTGGGCGCCGAAAACTCCAAGGAGGTTGGCGGCAACTAGGTTGGGCGGCCAAAACTAGATTAGGGTTAGGGTTAGGGTTTAATCCCTATTTTATAGAGAACCAATTCTCTTAATGGTTAATGGATCATATCCATAAAGCCCGTTAACCCGCTCCATTAGGATAAGTTAAAATAAACCAAACCATGATGGTTTATTTTAAGTTAAAACGAACCGAACCAACTTTTGGTTCATTCGTTTAAAATAAACCAAACCCTTTGGTTTATTCTCATCCATTGGATTAGAACCAAACAATTTTGGTCCATCCATTATGTCTTCATAAGACACGGCCCATCCACGCTTCCATTTCGACTGAAACAATTTCATGCTCGCTTTATGTTTGGTCCAACCAAACATAGTTTCTCTCGGTCTGAGAATCCCATTCTCAAGCTCGTTTTAAATCCTTTGGATTACACTCGTTATGTGTGTGACCAAATAGGTTCTCGGTTTATGTTGGTCGTCTATAATTAACCATTAATTATAGAACGATCATGAGTGGCAAATAGTAGTACATCATGATCCCCAATTAACCGAAAAAATCAACGGTTGATCCAGAACTATTTCTGAAACCCTTCAGTAGCTCGAATGATTCGTGCCCCATTCCCTTCACTCATCTTATACCCACTTGGTTCAGGACATGGTCTATTGTGTCAGTCCCCACTAGGCTGACTACGTCACACCTAGCCCAAGTATCATTTCCTCGTCCTACGGATTCTAGTTACTACACATGTATCGAAGAGTACCTTACTCTAAACATGTAATGCTTTGGCCAAAGACTTTAGTAACAATCCGACGAGAGGCCATGGGTATACATCTCCTCGAAAGGAGTGGTGAATCCTTTATAGGCTATTCAAACACCTTCGATCACTTCGACTTATACCCAATCATCCCGGGTCCACATCTCCTCAGAGATGTTTGCTTAAGATGTCAAAGCATAAGTCTCCATGATCAAGATGACTTGAATACCGCAAGTCAAAGGAACATCGCACTTAAGCCACAGTAAGAACTTCATTGACATATCTATATATGCAGAGAACCATATGAAGTCTTACAGCTGGTCACTCCAATGAACTAGTTACCATAACTAGCATCCACGATTAACTCCGGACATCACTATGTCTCCAGCCAGTGAGAATCAGCTGCTTGGATACACCAACGAGTATTCCTCGTGCTAGTCTCGACAGAATTGATGGTGTCCAAATCCATCAATTCATCGACTATGGATAATTTCGATACATCACAATTATACATGTAGAGATACTCACTAGTTGTGATCCAATCACAAATTCTCTCATGCTGTGAATCGTATCGTGGGCATTCAGTAAATGAGTTTAAGATCCAATCAAATACATAAAACATGTATACTCAAATAGTGAATCTTCATTTATCATATAAATGGTTCATACATAAGGCGATTGCCTTAGGACATCTCTCATATATTACTAACAGACTCCCACTTGGCCTAATGCCAATCGCTACGGTATCCAATACCATAAGCTCGAACATGACCCTCAAACTTATTTTGAGGTAATGCCTTAGTCAAGGGATCCGCTAAGTTCCTTTCAGTGGGAATTTTCTCGATTTGTATTTCGTTCCTACTGATGATCTCTCTGATAAGATGATAGCGGCGAAGCACATGTTTGGATCATTGATGAGACCACATCAAGTTCAGAGATGAACTTCTTGATCCAAACCGCTTCCTTTGCTGCTTCTAAAGCTGCAATGTATTCTGCCTTAGTGGCAGAATCCGCTATAGTGTCAAGCTTGGAACCTTTCCAACTTATTGCGCCTCCATTCCAGGTGAATACATTCCCAGACAAAGACATGGAATCATCCTTGTCTGTCTGGAGCTGACATCCGTATACCCACGTATCACCATGTACCCTTCTCCATATATTAGGAACGTATCCTTAGTTCTTCTTAAGTACTTAAGGATCGTCTTAACAGTCACCCAATGATCCATTCCTGGATCAGACAGGTATCTGCTCGTGACACTCAGAGCATACGATACATCGGGTCTCGTACATAACATAGCATACATGATAGATCCTATTGTGGATGCATAGGGAATCTTACTCATGCAAATCCTCTCCTCTTCTGTGCGCGGACACATAGACTTCGAAAGGTGTACCCCATGCCTGATGGGTAAGAAACCTTTCTTGGATTCTGACATGCTAAACCTCTTTAGCACTCGGTCTATATATGTAGACTGCGAAAGACCAAGCAACCGTTTCGATCTATCTCTATAGATCTTAATCCCGAGGATGTAGGTTGCTTCTCCCAGGTCTTTCATGGAGAATGTCTTGGATAACCAAACCTTCACTGACTGTAAGATTGAGACATCGTTTCCTATAAGTAATATGTCATCGACATACAATACTAGGAACACGACTGCACTCCCACTAACCTTCTTGTACACACAAGGTTCGTCTGGATTTTGTGAGAAATCAAACCTTTTGATTGTCTCATCAAAACGGATATTCCAGCTCCTGGATGCTTGCTTCAATCCATAAATGGACCGTCGCAATTTGCATACCTTGGTTTTATCAACCGATGTGAAACTCTCAGGCTGTATCATATACACATCCTCGAGCAGGTTTCCATTAAGGAAAGCTGTTTTCACATCCATCTGCCATATCTCATAATCATAATGAGCCGCTATGGCCAGGAGCATCCGAATGGATTTAAGCATAGCTACAGGCGAATAGGTTTCGTCATAATCAACACCTTGCTTTTGACGATATCCTTTCGCCACCAATCTAACCTTATAGGTAATCACATTACCATCCATGTCGGTTTTCCTCTTGAAAACCCACTTGCACCCTATAGGCTTTATGCCTTCAGGTGGGTCAACCAAGTTCCAAACTTGGTTTTCGTACATGGAATCCATTTCCGACTTCATGGCACCAAGCCACTTATCCCTTTCTGAACTTTTCAGCACTTCTTCATAACTGGTAGGCTCCTCATCATCAATGAGTAACACGTCGTTCGATTCACTTACGAGAAATCCATATCTCTCGTAAATATTAGTGTTCTACCGGATCTACGAAGATGTGGTGTTACAATAGGTCCGATCGATTGCTCATCACTATGAGTTGCCGTTTGTACCCAATCTCATCAATGTCTATTTGAGTCTCTCGAGCCTCCTCAAGCTCGACGATACTCCCACTGTTTTCTTGCAAGAGAAACTCTTTCTCTAGAAACACAGCATGCCTTGAAACAAACACCTTTTGTTCCACAGGATGATAGAATTGGTAACCCCTTGTTTCCTTAGGATATCCAATAAATAGACATTTATCAGACTTAGCATCCAGTTTGTCTGATACAGTCCGCTTCACATAAGCAGGACAACCCCATATCTTCAAGTAAGATACATGAGGTTTCTTACCATTCCATATCTCATATGGAGTAGTTGAGACTACCTTGGTAGGCATTCTTTTTAACAAGTAAACAGCTGTCTGAAGTGCATAACCCCAAAAGGACTTGGGAAGAGTCGCATGATTCATCATTGACCTGACCATGTCCAACAAGGTCCAGTTACGCCTCTCAGATACACCATTATGCTGTGGTGTATAGGGCGGAGTCCATTGAGACAATATGCCATTGTCTCTTAGATAATCAAGAAACTCATGAGTTAAGTATTCACCACCTCGATCCGATCGAAGTATTTTAATACTTTTGTCATGTTGTTTCTCTACTTCATTTCTGAATTCTTTGAACCTTTCAAAGGCTTCAGACTTGTGTTTCATCAGGAACACATACCCAAACCGTGAGTGATCATCGGTGAAGGTAATGAAGTAGCTATAGCCTCCTAAAGCTTGAGTTGACATAGGTCCACATACATCAGTATGTACTAGACCTAGTAACTCTCCCACTCGTTCACCCTTTCCAGTAAAAGGTAACTTAGTCATCTTGCCTTTTAAGTATGATTCACATGTATCGTATGAATCCAATTCAAACGATTCCAGAATTCCACATCGGTGTAATTTGGACATGCATTTCTTGCTTACATGGCCAAGACGACAATGGCACATATAGGAGTCTAATTGATTACCCTTTCGAGCACGCATGTTGCTCGCTTTGATATTGAAAATGTCACTGGATACGTCCAACGTATAAACACCATTGCTTAAAGTTCCAGTCCCATAAAGAACTCCATTCAAAGTTATGTAACAACAATTGTTACTAAAAGTCAAATGGTACCCATTTCTATTTAAACAAGAAATAGAAATGATGTTCTTTATCAACGAAGGAACATAAAAGCAATTGTCCAGTTCTAAGACAAGTCCTACAGGGAGATCCAACAAATACATTCCGATGGCGAGTGCAGCAACCGTTGCTCCATTCCCAACACGTAAATTTGACTCTCCCCTTGACGAGTCTTCTTCTATTCCTTAGCCCATGTATGTCATTACATATATGTGAGCCACACCCAGTATCAAATACACAATTTTCTGAGGAAATAGAATGACAATCAATAAAGAAGATTTCTGAAGAAGATGGGGCATCCGATGCCTTATCCTTCTTCACGGACTCAAGATAAATCTTGCACTTTCTTCGCAAATGGCTCTCCTTGCCATAATGATGGCAAGTTTCCTTTTGTGCTAGTTCTACCTTCTTAGCCCTTCTCTTCTTTCCCTTCTGCTGTTCCTTTGACTTCCTCTTAGAACCTTTCTTTGAGGAATCAACTAACAGCACCGTCCCCTGCTCATGCTTCTCAGAAGACTCTACAGTCTTCAGCATATTGAGCAGTACCACAGATGAACCTTCTAGCATCTCAGAGGTGAAGAGGAGCTTTGAGACTTCGAACCTTTCGAATCTCACTTGCTCATCAACCAACTCACAAAGATGAAGGACTATGATATGAGCATCCATATGCTTATGCTGCTTTCGTAGCTTGGGTTCCATCGCGGCTAGCATGATGCAACTCATTTGTTCAGAATCACTCCATGTTTCTGATAGGCCAACAATTGGTCTAGAGTTGCATCGTCACTAGGACGGGCGGGAAAAGGCGCTTCGAGGACATTTGCAAGCTTTTCAACCTTGAGAACAATTCTCTAGCTTCTAAGCCAGTCCATGAAGCTCGGCCCAGTCAATTTATTCGAATCCAAAATGGAATGCAATTCAAAGACATCATGATCAATCTTAGAAATACAAAACGAGCATATATGAGAAAGATGATTTTAAAATGCATCAATATACATTTATAAATCCCATTCATTTTTTTTTCAAATTTCAAAAACCCCAAAATCACTTCGGGAGATTGTAGGTCCATCTCCGAATGGGCTGATATCCATCATAGTTATGAACAACCTTGGAGAGAGTCCAACAAGCCATTCATAACTACGACGGTAGGTATCATCTATACCGATTACATATCCCGTATATGCAACTATCACAATGTGCTATCAACTAATTGAATGTTCACACATACATCGGGTTGTTAACACATTAACAAGTATGCATCATATGCATAGCACCCAACTTCACCTCCCTTTACATCAACCTTGGAGAGAGTCCAACAAGCCGATGCTCCAGGTTAAAGCCAACCCATTAATCAGGACATAGTTTTAATATGGTTAGAGCGCATTCAACCAATTAGCCCAGCTTGGAGAGAGTCCAACAACCAAAGCTAACGATTGACCTCTGACTCTTACCATATTAGTATTAAACTATTCCATGGTTTGAACATATTCAGGTTCGAGCCGGGCTTGGAGAGAGTCCAACAACCCAAACAAGAAACAGAACTCTGGTTCTAACCATATTAATGGAAGGTGTAGGCTTTAATATTGATTAAGGGTTTTTATGTCTCATCCTCTTTGCATGCAAATAACTATTATCTACATGGCATGGCATACATGGCATACATCTACTGTTGGTGCAATCGGCCCAAGTCACGATTGACCAGGACTCGAGTTTGACTCGAGTGATGTTTTGATGTTTGACAAAGTATATTTGACAAAGTATGTTAGACATAGGATTGACATTGATGTTTGACATTAATGTCGGTTAATATGTTGGGGAGATTGTTTATACAATCGACCCAGGTTATAATTGACCAGACTCGAGTTTGACTCGAGGGAGACTTTGGTGGTTGACTAGGGTTGACCATGTGTTTATGGGAAAGTCCAAGTCATGGGTACTTGGCATGGAAAGTCCAAGTGGGACACTTGGCATTTGGGAAAGTCCAAGTCATGGGTACTTGGCATGGAAAGTCCAAGTGGGACACTTGGCATTTGGGAAAGTCCAAGTCTTGAGTACTTGGCATGGGAAGTCCAAGCATGGGTCTTGGCAAATGAGAAGTCCAAGCATGGGTCTTGGCAAATGGAAAGTCCAAGCATGGGTCTTGGCATGGAAAGTCCAACATGGGTTGGCAAGGGAAAGTCCAATCTTGAGTCTTGGCATTTGAGAAGTCCAAGGGGATTGATATTGGCGGCGTAAAGTCCAAGCGGAGTCTTGGCGGCGTAAGTCCAATGTGCCTTGGTGGTGTAGACACCGTTAGCATGACATAGCCGATGGAAGCACCTGGAAGCTAGCGCGATGGATGAACAAGTCATGGATGACTTGGAGGGATCTGAGAGGCGTGAGGCTGATGGAGGTGGCTAGAAGGTTTAGGTCTAGGCTAAGGGTGGTCTAGCAAGTATGGGGGCACCATACTTGGGTTAAAACCTCATTCTTGAGGTTGGCGTCGTGCATTATGGCGGTTCATTAGAATCGGCTCGAGTTCGATTGTCGGTTGAGAGCTTTAAGAACTCTGGCGGTCGGCCTCATGGGAAGCGATCGGTAGTGTCGGCAACGATCGGCCCGCGAGATAAGATCATTGCCGGTCGAGTGGCGAGCTCGCGAAGCGCTCCGTAGCCGTGGCGATCGACTACGAGCGTTGTCGGCCAATGTTGGCGGTCGGTAGTGAATCCCGTTGGAATTTGTCCAACGTGGATTGAGCCGTTGTCTCACTCTCTGATGTTAGCGGATCGGTGATTTATGGCGGTCGTCAGCGGAAATCGCACCGACGCGAGATAAAAGGAAGCTGTTCATGGAGATTGCGGCATCAGTTCTTGGGGAGCTTTCTTGTGGCGATTTGAAGGCGATTTGCAGGTGCATTTCAGGGCCCTTCAACCTCATCCAAGCAACCAACAAGCAAAGTGCTCAAACCCTAGTTTTGTAAAGTGTTCTTTACATTTCCTTTGTATTTGCTTGTATATCCTTAGATTATTATTGTAATCTTATGTACGAGGTTTCTCCGCCTCCGACTTGTTGTCGAGAAGGAGTTTATTGATTAGTGATTGCATTGGCATCGCTAGAGCTCATTAGAGCTCGATCCGTGGAGTAGGAACCGTTACGGTTCCGAACCACGTTATATGCTTGTGTTGTGATCGTGTTATGATTGTGTGTCTTGTTATATTTATTTGTTATTACTATTCCGCTGTGCTAACAAGATTGTAGACGATCGAACGCGAAAGAATTCCATCTACGTACGGTATCACGCTATTCACCCCCCCCCTCTAGCGGGCATTCAATCCCCAACATCTACATGTCACGACACGCATGGCATAATGTTATGCATCTAATGCAATTACATGCCATACAATTATGTCATGTATATAATTTCCTTATATGTCATAACTATTTATGGAAATAAAATATGTTTAAGATTTGATTCTCCAAATCAAATCATAATTAAATTAGGAAACAAATTTCCAAATCTAATCACATATTTTATTCATGGAATTATTTGATTAAGGAAAATCTATTTAGGAAACCAATTTCCTAAATCATTAAAACTACTTATGGAAATAAAATATTTTAAGATTTGATTTCCCAAATCAAATCATGATTAAATTAGGAAACAAATTTCCCGAATCTAATCAAATATTTTATTTATGGAAAATATCAATTTCCATAAATACTTCCAACTTTCCAAAAGTGGAAGATTTCCATAAATACTTCTAGACTTTCCAAAATTGAAAAATTTCCATAAATACTTCTAAATTTCCAAAATTTAGAAAATTTCCAAAAATACATTATGACTATCGCAAAACCATTTTACGATTATGTTGAAACACAACCTGGGCTCTGATACCACTGTTGGGTTTCCGGCACCGCGGCGTGTGTGTGTTCGATCATGTTTCTCCAACATGAGCACAGTGGAAGCAATTAAAAATAATAAATCTATATTTATTACAACACACACAACACACGCATGCATATTACAATAAGTGTAGACATAACCGTAAATTAAAATTTGCAATAAAAGAAAATTATCTACGTTATACCTTTCGTATGACGTGTAGCGGGAACGGCATCAACCGGAACGATCCTCGCAAGAATCGTCTCTATCCGTATCCACGCCGAGCTCCTCGGGATGACTTCGCTAAGCCACGAGCTTCGTCTTCGTATGGGTTACTAGCCTCGTGTTGAAGACAACGTGATCGAGAGATGATCACGATCCGAATCCAAATTCGGATCCTAAAACGAGTTCTCAAAACTCGCTTCTCCGGAGAGGTATTCGTCAACCGTTTGACGAATCCTTCGTCCCCCACCTCAGAGGATTACCGGAGATCAAATCTCCGGTAAGTTAGCCGATGTCGGAGCACTAACCGTCATCCAAACGACGCTCCGACAACAAAGAAACAAGCTGTCCAGAAAAACTGGACAGCTTTTGGTGGAGGAATAGAGGCCGGCCAAGGAGAGATGGAAGCTCACCTTATCACCGAACCTAGAGGAGATCACCGGAGGGTCGCCGGAGGTTCACCGGCTGAAGCTTGGTCGCCGGCAACAAGTTGGACGGCTGCACAAAAGCTGGACGGTGGCAGCTTAGGGTTGGGCGCCGAAAACTCCAAGGAGGTTGGAGGCAACTAGGTTGGGCGGCCAAAACTAGATTAGGGTTAGGGTTAGGGTTTAATCCCTATTTTATAGAGAACTAATTCTCTTAATGGTTAATGGATCATATCCATAAAGCCCGTTAACCCGCTCCATTAGGATAAGTTAAAATAAACCAAACCATGATGGTTTATTTTAAGTTAAAACGAACCGAACCAACTTTTGGTTCATTCGTTTAAAATAAACCAAACCCTTTGGTTTATTCTCATCCATTGGATTAGAACCAAACCATTTTGGTCCATCCATTATGTCTTCATAAGACCACGGCCCATCCACGCTTCCATTAGTGAAACAATTTCATGCTCGCTTTATGTTTGGTCCAACCAAACATAGTTTCTCTCGGTCTGAGAATCCCATTCTCAAGCTCGTTTTAAATCCTTTGGATTACACTCGTTGTGCGTGTGACCAAATAGGTTCTCGTTTTATGTTGGTCGTCTATAATTAACCATTAATTATAGAACGATCATGAGTGGCACCTAGTAGTACATCATGATCCCCAATTAACCGAAAAAATCAACGGTTAATCCAGAACTATTTCTGAAACCCTTCAGTAGCTCGAATGATTCGTGCCCCATTCCCTTCACTCATCTTATACCCACTTGGTTCAGGACATGGTCTATTGTGTCAGTCCCCACTAGGCTGACTACGTCACACCTTGCCCAAGTATCATTTCCTCATCCTACGGATTCTAGTTACTCCACATGTATCGAAGAGTACCTTACTCTAAACATGTAATGCTTTGGCCAAAGACTTTAGTAACAATCCGACGAGAGGCCATGGGTATACATCTCCTCGCAAGGAGTGGTGAATCCTTTATAGGCTATTCAAACACCTTCGATCACTTCGACTTATAGCCAATCATCCCGGGTCCACATCTCCTCAGAGATGTTTGCTTAAGATGTCAAAGCATAAGTCTCCATGATCAAGATGACTTGAATACCGCAAGTCAAAGGAACATCGCACTTAAGCCACAGTAAGAACTTCATTGACATATCTATATATGCAGAGAACCATATGAAGTCTTACGGCTGGTCACTCCAATAAACTAGTTACCATAACTAGCATCCACAATTAACTCCGGACATCACTATGTCTCCAGCTAGTGAGAATCAACTGCTTGGATACACCAAGGAGTATACCTCGTGCTAGTCTCGACAGAATTGATGGTGTCCAAATCCATCAATTCATCGACTAGGGATAATTCCGATACATCACAATTACACATGTAGAGATACTCACTAGTTGTGATCCAATCACAAATTCTCTCATGCTGTGAATCGTATCGTGGGCATTCAGTAAATGAGTTTAAGATCCAATCAAATACATAAAACATGTATACTCAAATAGTGAATCTTCATTTATCATATAAATGGTTCATACATAAGGCGATTGCCTTAGGACTTCTCTCATATATTACTAACATAAGATGCATGTGATAACTAGAAGCCCAGCAGGGGTGTGCTGTTAGAAGGGTAAGGGAAATATTGATAAGGGTAGGGGAGGCTAAAGGACACCTTCACTTAGAATAAATAGGAGTAAGTGAGAAGGCAAGAGAACAACAATTCACTTTCTCCTTCCTTCTTCTTCCTCCACTGAACCTCCCTCATCTCCTTCTTCCATTTTCGAAATCTCAAGGAGGAAAAGAGGTCTTGTCTTGGACCAAGGGTATATTCTTATAGTAAACCAAGAGAAAGGATGTAAGTAATCCCCTCACCTGCAGTACAAGTTGCTTTGAGTGTTCGATTTCTTAAAAACCTCCCAACCAAGTTTCGGCCAAGTCCATACTTATGCTTACTAATGATCTTCCATGCCATGCTATATATGCATATGATGTTAACATTATGATAGTTAGACCTTGTGTTTGTATGTTTGAGTGTTTGATTTCTTAAGAACTCCCTTGGAAGTTTCGGCCAAGTCCAAGAATTAGGGTTAGGAAGAAATTCCAAGCCCCTTTTTGGTTGCTAAAAATCCCCCATGTTAGGTAGTATGTGATGGTAATGGTCATCATCCTTAAAACATGCTTATGCTTACTAATGATTTTTCCATGCCATGATGTATATGTATATATGATGTTGACGTGATGATAGTTAGACTTTATAATAGCATGATTTGTTTATGCCACTACCTTATGTCCATGTTAATTGTGTTAACGTATGCTTATGTTATGCTCATTGTGTCATGGTGTACAAGTATGTATGATGAAATGCCTAAGAGACGCTTCCCTATGAATGGGGACTAAGAGCACTCTTTATGATATGATAAGGAACATGATATGTTATGATAAGGAACATGTTATGGTATTTTAAATTTGTATGGCTTTTACCGGACCCTAGCAAGGTCCATGGGATGGGCACCTATGTGCCCCTAGGTCGACGGTCATAGTATGAACCTAGTTCAGGATGGGCTCATACGTTGCCCCTAGATCGACGGTCATAGTACGGGCCTAGTACCCTTGTAGGTTCGAGATTAGCTACCTCGAATCTATTTAGGGATGCACACAAAATGATGTATGTAGTACAATGTTGGGCCCTCATGTTGAGATTTATGTTTAAGTACCTATAAAATATATGTTTTCAAAGAACATCTTGCATATACCCATTTCATGTCTATGCGATTACCATGTTTTTATGAATTCTAGTCTTATGTTCCTAAATGATCATGTCAAAACTTTTATATGAATGCTATGCCTATATGTGTCTAGATGAACATGTCAATGTTTTTATGAATTCGAGTCTTATGTTCCTAAATGATCATGTCAAAACTTTTATATGAATGCTATGCCTATATGTGTCTAGATGAACATGTCAATGTTTTTATGAATTCTAGTCTTATGTTCCTAATTGATCATGTTATATGAATGCTATGCCTATATGTGTCTACATGAACATGTCAATGTTTTTATGAATTCTAGTCTTAAGTTCCTAAATGATCATGTCAAGACTTTTATATGAATGCTATGCCTATATGTTGTCTAGATGAACATGTCACTACTCTATGTCTAATACCTGATGTATGGATTTTGTGAGTAGGAAAGGATCTTACTAAGCTTATGTGCTTATAGTTTCATGTTTCCCTTGTACTGTAGAAAAGGGTAAAGATTGGATAAACTAAAGGGAGCAGTAGGAGGGGCACAGTGTGTGTGGCAGTGGCTTGGTGGAAGCGATCTGTTTTATGTTCCAAGACTTATGCATATTTTAAAGTTTTGCATGTTAGTTGTTAAGAGTTGATCACTACTTGATGTTTTGATGGTTGCTACTTGGTGTTAACTTAGACTTGTTTTGAGGGTTATACCTGATGTGAAACTATACTCGTTATGTTTTATGAAACCTTGGTATGTTAAGCACTTGATTTAGTTAAAGAATTGCTAAGAACCTTCTTATCCTGATTGAATTGTTAAGTGATGGAGAACCATGTACCTAGATGATACTTTGAATGCCTCATTGATGTCTATGTACTCTATACCTGTATTTAGGCTCCCATAACTCCATTATGTTGATTATCATGAACTTGAACCAAGTAGTGTCCTTATAAAATGATTATGCATGCTCAGTAAATGTTCATCTGTTACATAGTTAAGAATGTTGAGTTATTTGCATGGTTGAAGGTAAATGCATGTTCCATGTTTTATGTTTTTTTTCTAAAGTTTAAATTCTTCCATTGTATATGCACGTATGTATGATCGTGTCGCACCACCCTTCTTCCCCCTCTAGATTACGGGATGGGCGGGCGTGATAGGTTGGTATCAGAGCAGATCTACCTTTCCACTAAACACACATCAAGCTCCTATCCTGCCACTCCAAGTAAGAAATTATATGCCTACTCTATTTCTTTTATGTATGATAAGGAATGCTTTTAGTTAAATATGCATAAATATATGTATGATAATCTTATGCTAGCATTATTATAATATATGAAGATAAGCATGGCTTGAAGACGCAGTAATAGAGTCGATGAGATACTATCCCCACCTGATCTTATGCATGTGGTTACTGAACTCCAGCGTCAAGTCACAGAGAAACAGCAAGTGATAAATACTTTAATGAACCAGGGAGGAAACCCTACCGCCCAACCAGCAGGCCCTGGCCCGATAGTTCGACAAGAAGCGTACCTAATCCAGTGGCAGAGGCTGAAGCCGAAAAATTTCTCTGGTACTCGTGAACCATGGGATGCCCAGGCCTAGTTCAAGACTGTGGAAAGCATCGTAGAGCTACTTGATTGGCCCGAACATGAAGAGATTAAGTGCACATCGTTTTGTCTTTCGGGAGATGCCCGAATGTGGTGGGAAAGGGTTAAAGCAAGGAGGCAAGTGAATCAAATGAGATGGATGGACTTCGAATATAAATTTTTCGAAAAATTCTTCCATATACGGGTGACAAACAGGCATTACGACGAGTTCACCGGGTTCCGGCAAGGTGACCTCTCAGTTAATGAAGCTGTGAAAAGATTCAACCGGCTCGTGCGCCTATGCCAGAGTTGGTCAGTTCAGAAAGAGAAAGGGTCAGACTCATGCTGAAGATGCTCCGACCCGAGATAGCTCTGAACGTGGCCGGCGGAGTAAATAGACCGTAGACCGCAGAGGAGTTGTTTTGTAGTGTCCTGATCACCGAGAACTCCCTAAACAATATTAACCAGTAAAAGAAGGCACTGAGTGAAGGCAAGAGTCAAGCCCAGTCAGGAGGTCCGAAAACCCATAGTACTTGGAAAGGAAACCACAATGCCAAGAGAAAGCAATGGAATGACTCTAAAGATGGTCCAGCGAACAAGCAACCCAAGATCCCTCAGTGTACTACATGCGGGAAGATACATCCTGGAGTGTGCTACAAGGGCACGAATAGATGGTTCAACTGTGGACTGGAAGGGCACAGAGTCAAGGACTGCCCTACTCAGGTTCAGACACCTCCTCAGTAGTATACCCAGTACAGGGGTGCTCCTCCACAGCTACACCAGATGCAGGCTGCAATCGAAGGTACTCAGATAAGCCAAGGGAGATTAGAAGCCCCGCTAGTTGTGACGAATTCCAGGGTATTCTCTCTCACCAAAGAAGATGTGGCAAGCACTTCTACGGTTGTCACAGGTCAGATATTTATTTTATGTCAGTATGCTACTGTATTATTTGATACTGGGGCAACACACTCGTTTGTCTCTACACCTTTCACGAAGAAGATGAACATGCCACCATAAGCTTTAGATCGCAAGTTCTTGACGACATTTCCCTCGGTAGAAGTGATGTCATCTACTCATATACTGTGAGCCGCACCCATCAGAATCGCAGACAGAGAACTCTACTGTGATATGATAGTGCTTGACATGCAGGATTATGATATCATATTGGGCATGGATTTCTTAAGTAAATATGGTGCTTCGATCGAGTGCCATAAAATAAAAGTGGTTTTCCAGTCGGAGGCAGAACCTATGTTTGAATTTATTGGAGAGCCAAGGAAAAGAATCGATAAATTTATATCAGCTCTAAAGGCACGCAAGATGTTAGATAGTGGATGCACTGGGATTCTAGGACATGCGGTTAATATAAGTCAAGTTGAGGACCAGAAGCTAGAAGATGTCAAAGTTGTATGCAACTACCCAGAGGTATTCCCAGATAAACTACCAGGGTTAGCCCCTGATAGAGAAATTGAATTTGAGATGGAATTGATTGCAGGTACTAACCCCCGATCTCTAAAGCACCTTACCGTATGGCGCCAGCTGAATTGAAGGAACTTCAGGGACAGCTACAGGACTTACTCGACAAGGGACTTATATGCCCAAGTCACTCTCCATGGGATGCTCTAGTACTGTTGGTAAAGAAGAAATATGGGTCTATGCGAATGTGCATAGACTACCGAGCACTAAATAATATGACGTTCAAGAACAGATACCCTTTACCACGGATTGACAACCTGTTCAACCAGTTAAAGGGTGCCACCGTCTTCTCTAATATTGATTCGAGGTCTGGCTATCATCAAGTGAAAGTGAAACAAGATGATATACCAAAGACGACTTTCCAAACAAAATACGAACATTATGAGTTCATAGTTATGCCTTTCAGAGTGACGAATGCACCTGCAATGTTCATGGATCTGATGAATCGGGTATTCTCAGCATTCCTCGACAAATTTGTGATCATTTTAATCGACGATATCCTGATATATTCCATAACCCAAGAAAAGCACGCCGAACACCTAAATATGGTATTGCAGATTCTTCAGGAAAATCAGTTGTATGCAAAGTTCTCTAAATGCGAGTTCTTGCTCGATCAAGTATCATTTTTGGGTCACATTATATCCATGCCTGGAGTGATGGTAGACCCTGTTGGGATGTATACTGAAAGCCTAGCCTTTTGTATGGACATCTTTATTTTAAAATAAGAATCACATGATCATTGTTTGCACTTTATATTTATTATATGTGTGCATATTGTCTAATACACTACATTGTAGATAACGTGGTGCTTGGTGTGGCACAGAAGATCATGTTATCAGTTCCTTGTAGAATATAAGTATAGGCTCACAACCAAGATGGTCTTGGACAAACCATTGCCATGGTTGTAGTGTGATTTGGTATTGGTTTATCTTGACCATAGAATTACACTAGTACATTTTGTGTGTATTGAGCAGGACCGACATAGAGGTGATTCAATCTATTGCTGACTATATGATTGAATCAGACCTCGGGTATTATGTTGCACATGCTCTGAATCCCGATATAATAACGGGCACATATACTTAGTATTTATTTCTTTGATTTACCAATGGGTGAGATTTATAGATTAAATCAATAGGCCCGGTAAGTTGGGAAATGATATTATTTACATGGTGTGTCGTTGATTATAGAAGGAAACCGTGTCCTATATATTAGGTTGATGATGTCCCCTTGAGGAGCTCATAAGGTTTATCATGTAAACCCCGCGGGTTGACTTAGTCAACATGATAATAAGGTTGAGTGGTACTACTCGAGGAGTTAGATGCTAATTAATTGATGGTCAGTAAATCAATTAATTGATGGACATTCGATATCTTAAACACGGGGAGATAGTTGTGCAAATAATATATGGAGCCCATATAAATGGGGGTTGGTGAGGTAGATCAATGATGATCTTCTAGTGGAATGGAACATCATTGATGGATCAAGTTTGTGTGGATCCGATCCATCGGGTGGCCAAGATCCAACTCCTCCTCATGGTCCCTATCGTAGCCTTATTAAAACCTCATGGAGCCTAGATCCAATGATGGAACATAAAACTCTAGATCTGACGGTTGGGATGAAACCCTAGATCCGACGGTTGGGATAAAACCATAGATCCGACGGTTGGGATGAAACCCTAGATTTGACGGTTGGGATGAAACCCTAGATCCGACGGTTGGGATGAAACCCTAGATCCGACGGTTGGGATGAAACCCTAGATTCGACGGTTGGGATGAAACCCTAGATCCGACGGTTGGGAAGAAACTCTAGATCCGACAGTTGGGATGAAACCCTAGATCCGACGGTTGGGATGAAACCCTATATCTGACGGTGGAGACTAAGTCTCTAGATCCGACGGTGGAGATTGAAAGGAGGCCTAAGCCTAACTCTATAAATCCATTCGGACTTTGAATAAATCCATAAGACTGGATTACCTCATCAAAGCGGATGTTCCAAGACCTAGAAGCTTGCTTCAATCCATAAATGGATCGATTAAGCTTACATACAAGATTCTCTTTGCCCTTCGCAATGAATCCGTCTGGTTGCTTCATATAGATGTTTTCCTCAAGACTTCTATTAAGGAAAGTTGTCTTGACATCCATCTGCCATACCTCATAATCCATATGAACTTCTATGCATAAGAGAATTCGGATAGACTTAAGCATGGCTACCGGTGAAAAGGTCTCCTCATAATCGATACCCTCTTTCTGAGTATACCCCTTCGCAACAAGCCTTGCTTTGAAGGTCTAAACCTTCCCATCTATTCCTCTCTTTCTCTTGTAGATCCACTTGCATACAATGGTGTTCACACCATCGGGTGGTTCCACTAGCTCCCAGACCTGATTTGAATCCATAGATTCAATCTAAGCATTCATTGCACTTTGCCAAGATACTGCATCTTTATCCTGGATTGCCTCGTCATATGTTCAGGGATCAGGTTCATGTTCTCCAGGGACCAAATCAGAAGATTCTCCCAAGAACATGAATCTATCAGGCTGTCTCATAACCCTCCCACTATAACGAGGTATCTCCTGTGTATCCTCTGTGACACGTGGTGCAGTGACATGCGGTATATCTTCTTATACCGGTGGTACTAAAGAAGTGACATCCCCTTTTAATTCCTCCAGAATAATTTTACTCTTGGGTTTGTGGCTCATCACATAGTCTTCCTCTAGAAATCTGGTGTTCGTGCTAACGATCACCTTCTGATCTCTAGGACTATAAAACAAACCACCATTCGTTCCTCTAGGATAGCCAACGAACATGCATACTTCTGTACGAGGTTCCAACTTATCAGCATCTGCCTTCAACACATGTGTTGTACTCCCCCATATCCGAATATGTCTTAGATTAGGCATTCGCCTAGTCCACAATTCTGTGGGAGTAGAAGGCACTGATTTAGATGGATCCAAGTTCAGAATATATATCGTCGTATCTAGAGCATATCCCCAGAATGAATCTGGCAACTCAGAATAACTCATCACCGATCTAACCATCTCCATAAGAGTCCTATTCTTTCGCTATGCTACACCATTCTACTGGGGTGTGCCAGGTGTAGTCAATTGGGATTGAATCCCAGGCTCTGATAAGTAATTCCTAAACTCTCCCAAGAGGTGCTCGCCACCACGATCAGATCGTAGTGTCTTGATACTTTTACCTTGACGTTTCTCCACATCAGCCTTGAATTTTTTGAACTTGTCAAAGCATTCAGACTTGCGGCGCATCAGGTAAATGTATTCATATCTCGAGTAATCGTATATAAAAGAGACGAAATACTTGAAACCACCTCTTGCCTGGATAGACATAGGACGACACAAATCAGAATGAACCAATTCTAACACATCTTTGGCTCAATACCCCTTGGCCTTAAAAGGCCTCTTGGTCATTTTACCCTCCAAGCAAGATTCACAGGTTGGGAAATCTTCCACCACTAATGAACCCAAAGGTCCATCAGCTATCAACCTTTGAATTCTGCTAAGGTTAATATGACCAAGCCTAAGATGCCAAAGATATATTTGGTTCATCTTTGAAGATTCTTTTATCTTATTGTAATTAGAAGATGAGTTATTAATTTCAATTTGCATCGTGGCAGCTTTTGGTTCAAGTGTGTATAAATTTCCTATCAATGCACCAGAATAGATAATGTCCCTATTCCTTTTTATAACAACTCTGTCATTAAAAGAAATAAAATATCCATCCATAAACAATTTAGAAATTGAAATTAAATTCTTTCTAAATAAGGGTACATAAAGGAAATTCTTAAGATCTAAAACTTTATTTTTCTCAAAAGATAAATGAACGTCTCCCACTGCAACTGCCGCCACCTTCGTGGCATCGCCCAAGTACACGGTAATTTCTCCTTCAGCTAGTCGTCTGGTTTCGTGGAACCCCAAGTACACCAGGTGCCGGTAGATAACACCGCTAAACATGGTTCAACGACTAGACCAAAAGATATACCTTTGTTCTGCTTGCGGTTGGGGCATTCCTTCTTCCAGTGTCCAGTCTGCTTACAAGTGAAGCACTTGCCTTTCGGCTTCTTCACTCCTCCCTAAGTACCTCCCACTGCCTTCGCCCCAGTTTGTTTCTTCTTCTTCTTGCCTTTCGGCTTAAAAGTATAAACCTTTTGGGTCACCATGGCATGTTCCTGAGAGCTCTGACGAAATTGTCCCTCTGCCGCCTGGAGTTCTGTCAGAAGTTCCGCCAACGAATACAACCTCTTGTTCATGTTGTAATTCAGGCGAAACTGCTCAAAACTCCTAGGTAGAGACTAGAGAATGATATTGACCTGGGTTTCCCCATCGATCTCAGCTCCAAGGACCTCCAGCTCATTCAAATGAGCCATCATCTTGAGAACATGATCCCTTACGGGTGTTCCCTCGATCATGGTGGTCGTCATCAAGTTTCTCATGGCTTCTTGGCTCGCAGCCCGATTCTGGTGTCCGAAAATCTCTTTGAGATTGAGCATCATGTCATAAGAAGTGGGCATGGCTTGATGCTGATGTTGCAGTACATTTGACATAGATGCAAAAATGTAACATCGCGCCATCTCATTGACCTTAATCCACTTCTTATAAATCTCTCTCCTTTCCCCAGAATCATCTGCAGGCTTGGGAGGGCACTCTTCGAGGAGTACATATTTATATTCCTCAGTAGTCAAGACAATATCTAGATTCCTCTTCCAATCAACATAGTTGGGTCAAGTAAGTTTGTTCTCTTTCAGTATCACAGCAAGTGGGTTGAAAGTCATTTTGAAAGAAAACCTAAGAATCACATAAATCAAAACATTAGATTTCAAAAAATTATTGATTCCTCAAACAATAAAATTTTAAAATCAACCATCACCTCAAAACACCGAGAATATCGTATGCCACGATAGTGTGGGCGTATACAAATTCTACATTTGCAAGAGGAGGTTTTACCCATTAATTTTACTATCTTGTCAACCTAACTTTTTGACAAGCAAAATTAATAGTTGGTTCCTCTTTGGCTCTACAAATAAAAGCAATGACTCCGATGGGGAGGATACTTATATTTGTATCAATGTGTTCACCATTACTCGATACTAAGGAAATTATCTTGGGTTATATGCCATCCGATGGAAAAGTACACACGCTCCTAAATAATTTCCTATAACCATATCCGACCCTGTGATCCACAAACAAACTCATCCGATGGGGAGGAAGGCACCCAGAGCCTACGCGCAAGTTTGCTTGCATCACATGTCAAATCGTAATTGAGGTCGTGGGAATTTATAAAAATATCCCTCTCCCACTTAGTAATTTGAAATTGAGGAATTTTCTAGCCTATGACATGCATATCAAACAATAAGCAATAAATATGAAAAATAATTTATTTTCCAACTATTATGGCGTTTGTCTTCAATATGTCTCCTGTCGCATCGCCTTCTTGTCCGCTCCTCCTACGCCATGTACGAGCCATCCAGAGATCTGAGCCGAGACTAAAATCTATTTTAATTTACATCCATCGATCCTATACTCCACGAGGGAGTGTACATGAAATCTAGATCGAAAGTAAACTAAAATAAAAGGAGTGGCTAAACAATGCCATATCTAATTTACGAAAATTAAATTCTAATCTCGTCAACCCCAAGGATTCAACCAAATAAACATTTACACACATACAATCACATACACACATATGGCCATAATAGTCGGATCTTATGCCTGCAACCAAAGAGTTAACCTACGCATATCCTACTATTAAAAAGTGCATAAAAATTAACTGAATCATAAACACACAAAATCGAAAACCTTGGCTCTGATACCAATTGTAGGTTTTGCCCGGAAGCTCTGATACCAATTGAAGGGTTTAGCTTTTCGAGTCTGTGAGGGGAAACTTCGCTTCCCACTTCACCTCGATCGCTTGTTCATGGAGATCCAATCGATGTCCCAAGATTAAAAAAATTTAATCCTAGACAAAAGGGATTGCTCAAACAACCAAGTCATCGTCATGCTATTCGTTTAGAGAGGTCACTTGAACAAACTCGTTGTTCAAGCGACCAACCTCTATTCTACGAGTAGCCGCGGAATAGACGATGTACAGATCGCCGGATTTTGTTTTTATGTTTGGGATCCAAGTATTATTTAGCCACAAACAGAATATATCATGCTCATAATTGGAAAAAAAAAATACAAGCAAGTAACAAAAGAGAATAGAGAATAGATATACCTCTCGATCTTCTAATGTATGACCTTCCTCATTTCGGACGTCGTGTGGGCGACGATCTACCAAAAGTTGAAGCTCCTAGATCACCAATCTTCCTTCCTTGCTCGTTCTGAGCAAGAGGAAGAATAGAAACAAAGCTATATTCCTTCTTTCAACCAACCAACAACCTCCAAGGATGGAGCTTTGCCGCAGGCCAAGAAGGAAGAAGAGATTAAGGGTTGTCGGCTAAAAGCTTCAAGGGAGGACCCTAAACCTTTGTTCGACCGGCCAAGGAGAAGGAGAAGAGGGAGTTTGGACACCGGCCAAGGGCTGGAAGAGCTTCAAGGGGCGCCAGCAGCTTGAGGACGAAGGAGAAGTCAAGGAAAACTTTCCTTATTAGGTGTCGCCCAAGCCCAAACCCTAGCTCCTCTTCTTGCCACCAACTCCAAAACCCTAGCTCCTCTTCATTAAATCTCCACGCCAACCCCTTGTTCTCCTTTTATAGAGTTAGGGATAAGCCTCCTTTTAATCTCCACCATTGGTTCTAGGGATTTAAACTCAACCGTCGGATCTAGAGATTTAATCTCAACCGTCGGATCTAGAGATTTAATCTCAACCGTCGGATCTAAGAGATTTAATCTCTACCTTTGGATATAGAGTTTTGTTTCTATCCATTGGATCTAAGCTTCATGAGGTGTTAATAGGTTACAATAGGGACCATGAGGAGGAGTTGGATCTTGGCCACCCATGGATCAAGCCCACATAAAATCTGATCCATTAATGATAATCCAATCCACTAAAGGATTATCATTGATCTACCACACCAACCCCCATAAGTTAATATGGGCTCCATATATTATTTGTACATTTTCTCCCCGTGTTTAAGATCTCGAATGTCCGTCGATTAATTAATTTACTGAGCATTAATTAATCAACATCTAACTCCATGAGTAGTACCACTCAACCTTTTCATCATGCCGGACCAAGTCCACCTACAGGGTTTACATGATGAACCTTATGAGCTCCTCAAGGGGACATCATCATCCTAATATATAGGACACGGTTTTCTTCTATAATCAACGACACACCATATAAATAATATCATCTCCCAACTTTCCAAGCCTATCGATTTAATCTATAAATCTCGCCCATTGCTAAATCAAAGAGATGAATACTAAGTATATGTGCCCGTTATTATATCGGGATTAAGAGTATGTACAATATAATATCTGAGGTCCGATTCGATTTTGTAGTCAGCAATAAATCGAATCACCTCTAAGTTGGTCCTGCTCAATACATACAAAGTGAACTAGTGTGATTTTATGGTCAAGACAAACCAATACCAAATCACACTACAACCATTCTGATGGTTTATCCAAAGCCATCTCGATTGTGAGTCTTTACTTATACTTGACAAGGAGCTGATAACATGATCTCCCGTGTAACACCACACACCATGTTATCTACAATGTAATGTATTAGACAATATTGCATAACCATAGAAAATTCAAACAATGATCATGTGATTCTTATTTCAAAATAAAGATGTTCATACAAAAGATAGACTTTTCAGTATACATCCCTACAACAGGTACTCTCCATAGCCACTCTGCCTTTGGGTTTCAATGCACTTGCCTTGCCTTTGCCTTTGGCTTTGGTCTTACCCTTACCTTTAGGCTTCTGCTTGTCTTTGCCTTTGTTCACCATCAAAATGGTACTAGGCTTTACCTTCTTAAGGATGAGTTTAGCAGTTCGCAACATGCTCATCATCATAAGTAAAGGCTTGTCATTTCATTCATGTTGTAGTTCATGACAATTTGACTATAGCTTTCTGGTAGTCTCTACAGACAAGGTCAGTGTCCAGCTCTTGGCCCAATCGAAGTCCCAATCTCTCTAGGTTCTCAACGTACCCAATCATCTTGAATACATGAGTGCCTACGGGAGTTCCTTCTTGCATCTTGCATTGAAACAAGGCCTTTGACACTTCATATCTCTCTAGCCTTGCTTGTGTTGGGATGTATACTGAAAAGTCTATCTTTTGTATAAACATCTTTATTTTTGAAATAAGAATCACTTGATCATTATTTGAATATTTATGGTTATGCATATTGTCTAATACATTACATTATAGATAATATGGTTTGTAGTTCACACGAGAGATCATGTTATCAGTTCCTTGTAGAGTATAAGTAGAGGCTCACAACCGAGATGAATTTGGACAAACCATCGGTATGGTTGTAGTGTGATTTGATATTGGTTTGTCTTCACCATAGAATTACACTAGTACATTTTGTATGTATTGAGCATGACCGACTTATAGGTGATTCGATTTATTGATGACTAAAAAATTGAATCGGACCTCGGATATTATGGTGTACATGCTCTTAATCCCGATATAATAATGAGCACATATACTTAGTATTTATTAATTTGATTTACCAATGGGTGAGATTTATAGAGTAAATCGATAGACTCAGTAAGTTGGAAAATGATATTATTTATATGGTGTGCCGTTGATTATAGGAGGAAATCGTGTCCTATATATCAGGATGATGATGTCCCCTTAAGGAGCTCATAAGAATCATCATGTAAACCCTGCAGGTGGACTTGGTCCAGCATGATGAAAAGGTTGAATAGTACTACTCATGGAGTTAGATGTATGGGAGGATACCGATACATTTACTTGATGTGTTGCAAGTCTGAATGTTTTGACAGGTTCAAAGAATTCAAGGTTGTTGTGGAGAAACATCAAGGTAAAAGTATCAAGACACTATGATTTGATCGTTGTGTTGAGTACCTCTTCAAAGAGTTTAGGAGTTACTTATCGAGGCTAGGATTCAATCCCAATTGTCTGCACCTGGCACACCCCAGCAGAATGGTGTAGCGAAGCGAAGGAATAGGACTCTTATGGATATTGTTAGATCAATGATGAGTTATTCTGAGTTGCCAGATTCATTCTGGGGGTATGTTCTAGATACGACAATGTATATTCTGAACTTGGTACCATCTAAATCAGTGCCTCCTACTCCCACAGAATTGTGGACTAGGCGAAAGCCTAGTCTTAGACATATTTGGATTTGGGGGAGTCCAGCACATGTGCTGAAGGATGATGCTGGTAAGTTAGAACCTCATACAGAAATGCGCATGTTCGTTGGCTATCCTAGAGGAACGAAAGGTGATTTGTTTTATAGTCCTAGATATCACAGGGTGATCGTTAGCACGAATGCAAGATTTCTAGAAGAAGACTATGTGATGAACCACAAGCCCATGAGTAAGATTGTTCTGGAAGATTTGAGAGGGGAAGTCACTACTTTAGTACCACCGGTACAAGAGGATATACAATAAGTGACAACACAACGTGTCCAGAGGATACACAGGTGATACCTCGTCGTAATGAAAGGGTTGTTAGACAGCCTGATAGATTTATGTTCTTGGGAGAATCTTCTGATTTGATCCCTGGCGAACATGAACCTGATCCTTGGACATATGACGAGGCAATCCAAGATAAAGATACAATATCATAGAAAAGTGCAATGAATTCTGAGATTTAATCTATGGATTGAAATTAGGTCTGGGAGCTAGTAGAACCACCCGATGGTGTAAAAACCATTGGATGCAAGTGGTTCTACAAAAGAAAGAGAGGAATAGACTGGAAAGTTGAGACCTTCAAAGCAAGGCTTGTTACGAAAGGGTATACTCAGAAAGAGGGTATCGATTATGAGGAGACCTTTTCGCCGATAGCTAAGCTTAAGTCTATCCGGATTCTCTTATATATTGTTGCTCATATGGATTATGAGGTGTGGTAGATGGTTGTCAAGACAACTTTCCTTAATGGAAGTCTTGAGGAAAACATCTATATGAAGCAACTAGAGGGATTCATTGCAAAGGGCAAAAAGCATCTTGTGTGCAAGCTTAATCGGTCCATTTATGGATTTAAGCAAGCTTTGAGGTCTTGGAACATCCGCTTTGATGAGGTAATCCAGTCTTATAGATTTATTCAGAGTCTGGATGAGTCTTGTGTATACAAGAGATGTGACGGAAATGTAGTTGTATTTCTTGTACTATACGTAGATGACATTTTATTAATTGACAACAATGTCAAGGTGTTATCGGGCGTAAGCGTATGGTTGTCCAGACAGTTTGATATGAAGGACTTGGGAGAAGTGGGACACATCCTTGGGATCAAGGTTATAAGGCATTACAGGAAAAGGATGTTGTGCTTATCTCAAGCTTCATACATAGACACCATTTTAGCTTGTTTTAGCATGCAAAACTCCAAGAAAGGTTTTCTACCTTTTTGGCATGGAGTCCCTTTATCTAAAGAGATGTGTCCTAGAACATCTATGGAGATAGAGGAGATGAAGGCGGTTCCTTATGCTTCGGCAGTAGGAAGCCTCATGTATGCTATGCTATGTATGAGACCGGATATCTACTTTGCAATGGGCATGGTTAGCAGATATCAGAGTAATCCAGGATAGGGACATTAGACTACGGTAAAGCATATATTGAAGTACCTGAGAAGGACTAGGGATTATATGCTGGTATTCCAGACAGATCAATTACTCCCTATGGGTTACACAGATTCCGACTTCCAATCAGATAGGGATTACAGTAAGTCTACCTCAGGTTTTATGTTTACTTTGGGAGGTGGAGCTATTGTATGGAGGAGCATCAAGAAGAAATGCGTGGTGGACTCTACCATGGAAGCTGAGTATGTGGCAGTCTCTAAGGCGGCCAAAGAAGATGTATGGCTCAGAGACTTTTTGATGGACTTGGATGTGATTCCTGGTTTGCCCAGAACTATCACAATTTATTGTGATAACAGTGGTATAGTTGCAAACTCGAAGGAACCATGAGCCCATAAGGCAAGTAAACACATAGACCGCAAGTACCACCTGATACGAGAAATCGTAAAGCAAGGAGAAGTTGTTGTAGCCAAGATTGCATCAGAGGATAACCTGCCAGATCCTTTCACTAAGACCCTTCCAGCGAGAGCTTTTGATAAGCATGTGGAGGGAATGGGAATCAGATGTATGGCAGTATGAGGACAACAAAGTCTTTTAGTTTAAGTGGGAGATTGTTGGGATGTATACTGAAAAGTCTATCTTTTGTATGGACATCTTTATTTTTGAAACAAGAATCACTTGATCATTGTTTGCATATTTATATTTATGCATATTATCTAATACATTACATTGTAGATAACATGGTGTGTAGTGTCACACGGGAGATCATGTTATCAGTTCCTTGTAGAGTATAAGTAGAGGCTCACAACCGATATGACTTTGGACAAAACATCGGTATGGTTGTAGTGTGATTTGGTATTGGTTTGTCTTGACAATAGAATTATACTACTACACTTTGTGTGTATTGAGCAGGACCGACTTAGAGGTGATTCGATTTATTTCTGACTACATAATTGAATCGGACCTCGAATATTATGGTGTACATGCTCTTAATCCCGATATAACAACGGACACATATACTTAGTATTTATTTCTTTGAATTACCAATGGGCGAGATTTATAGAGTAAATCGATAGGCTCGGTAAGTTGGGAAATTATATTATTTATATAGTGTGCCATTGATTATAGGAGGAAACCGTGTCCTATATACTAGGATGATGATGTCCCCTTGAGGAGCTTATAAGGTTCATCTTGTAAACCCTGCAGGTGGACATGGTCTGGCATGATGATAACGTTGAGTGGTACTACTCATGGAGTTAGATGTTGATTATTTAATTTTCATTAAATTAATTAATTGACGGACATTCGATATCTTAAATACGAGGAGATATTTGTACAAATAATATATGGAACCCAAATTTATTTATGGGAGTTGGTGAGGTAGATCAATGATAATCCTCTAGTGGAATGAATTATCATTAATGGATCGGACTTTATGTGGGTTTGATCCATTGGGTGGCCAAGATCCAACTCCTCCTCGTGGTCCCTATTGTAGCCTATTAAAACCCACATAAAGCCTAGATCCGATGGTGGAAAATAAATCTCTTGATCCGACGGTGGAGATTAACTCTCTAGATCCGACAGTTGAGTTTAAATCTCTAGATCCGACGGTGGAGATTAAAAGGAGGTTTAATCCTAACTCTATAAATAAGGGCTTGGGCGGCAAGGAGAGAGATCATCCAATTCGGGTTAGGGTTTTTGGAGTTGGCTTGAGAGAAGAGGTGGGCGGCAACTCTAGCTTTCTCTTCTTCCTATTGGTCGGCGGCACCTCATCCTCTCTCTCTTTAGATTGGCCAGCTACTCCTCCCTCTTTCTCTCTCTCCTTTGGTTGGCGACAACCCTTCTTCAAGGTTGGCCAGCGGGAACATCAAGCTCCTAGGCTTGGTGGTCGGTCCTAGATAGGAGAAGAGGTTTTTTTTTATTCTTCCCTTTGTTTGGAGCGAGCAAGGAAGAGAAGAACGTGATCTAGGAGGCTTCGACTTTTTGAAGATCGTCGCCCACACGATGTCCAAAAGGAGGAAGGACATGCAATAGAAGATCTTGAGGTAAACAAGAGGTATAATTCTTATTTATGTATGTTTTCTTATTTTATGCATGTTATATGTATTATTTATGGCTAATTTACTTGTACCTCGAAGACAAACACAAAAATCGGCGATCCGTACATCGTCTATTCTGCGGCTAATCGAAGATAAGAGGTAGGTTGCTTGAACAACAAGTTTGTTTAAGTGACCACTTTATTTGAATAGCACGATGATGGATCAGTTGCTTGGGTAATCCCTATTTGTCACGGATTAATTTTTTTTAATCCAAGGACGTAGATGGGATCGCCATGCACAAACGACGGAGTTGAAGTGGGAAGCGAAGCTTCGACTCTTCAGCTTGTCCCTGATATAGTTGTTTCAGATGCTCAACCATACCATAGGCATCCATGTTCTTATGTTGCTTCTGAAGCTCATAGTTTATGGTGGCAAGTATGCGGCATAACACATCCAGTGCATCATTTTGATGCTTCTTATAAGCTTTCCTGTCAGCATGAGTGGTTGTAGGGATGGGTGGTTCAACAATGGACTGCTCTAGGACGTATAGTTTGCGTTCTTGCTTGAGGACTATCCTCAAGTTCCTATACTAGTCCAGAAAATTTTCTCTAGTGAGCTTGTACTTATCAAGGACAGATCGCAGAGAGAGTGTGTTCGACGTATTTGATGACTTGGTGATCTACAATATAGAAATGCAGAAATGTATCATATTTCAATCATTTAATTAGGCCTTTAACTAAATGATTCTCCCACTGGTCACAAAGTTGGACAAGATCCATATTATACCGCATCTTGAGTTAGCTTTGGTTAATCGCCCAAGACTCATAAAAGTTAGATAGGTAACTTGTACCAATTACATCTAATGTAACTCTTTTATATCTTTCTAAATTACCATTCATCTTGAGTTAGCTTTGGCTAATCGCCCACGATTTGTATAATGTAGGTAGATGTCCCGTATGAGCTATGCCTCTAAGTTCATCAATCAAATTGAGAGATCATAGTTAAGTCAAACCCAAGGTTTAATAGTCAGATATCACAATTGTCCTAAAGCACTTTACCGAGGTAAATCGAGTCACTTTGCTTTGGCAAACGCATTATGATTGAACAAGGTAATAGTAAGTATTAAACTTTGGTAGGCATATAATAAGTGACCTAATTTTGTGACAACTAACTATATATGCATCAAATATACAAGCATCACATGCATCACATATACAAGCATCACACGCAGCACATATACAAGCATACAGAAATGTGACATGGTTATGGCCCTTTTCTACGATCTTCTCAAGCCAATGAGAAGAGCGAATGGTCAACATAGGGAATAACATTTTCTCCAAGTCTTCCAAGGTCGTCATGTGTTGTTGGCTTCCATCTTTTCCACCATCCTCCAATAGTCTAGAACTATTCTACATTGTACATTACAATTAAAAGAAACCTCGAGTTACATTCGAGGGTAATCTAATTTTACAACATCAAAAATGAAGGTGAAAGGCACGACACACAGGCCATATTATAAATTACAAGGGAGCAGTGCCCCCGACGAAAAATTATTTTATAGACTCATTGAATGAGTCGTTGCCCATTTTGTTCATCACTATGAACTCGAGACCATCCATTCAATCAGGTCCACTCGGCATCATCCGATCGGAACAGTCCGATCGGCATAGGTCCACTCGGCACCATCCGATTGGCTCAGGTCCACTCAACACCATCCGATCGGCATAGTCTGATCGGCTTGAGTCCACTCGGCACCATCCGATCGACACAGTCCGATCGGCTTGAGTCCACTTGGCACCATCCAATCGGCACAGTCCGATCGGCTCGGGTCCACTCGGTACCATTTGATTGGCACAGTCCGATCGACTCTGGTCCACTCGGTACAGTAGTCAGCTTTGGGAAAAGATGCTCAACAGACTATCAGAGTGGCACAGTGCAGGCCCAGAACAACATGCAGATCATAATAAATCACGTTCTAACTTATATCACATATAATAGGTAAAAATGAGTATTATTTTCACAAGTGGCTCTGATACCACTATAAAGATTCTTATTGCACTTGGAAACATTTACAAGCACTAAGCAGTGGAAAAATGAGATCCCTCCAATGATCCATGTGAAAACTAAACTCGTTTTTGATCGATTCTATCCTATAAGAATCGTAGTTACCTTCGATGCGTGCCCTTCGCAATTCCACAGCAACACTTGCGTTCACATCTCAGCATGGTCAGTATGTCCGTGCCTCCACGGTATCAACAAGAACCGTGAAGTGGAGTGGAACCAAGCTGTGGTGCTAGCTACCAAGTTGGTTCGGCCAAGAAGGTGGAAGAAGAAGAAGAGAGCACACGAAAACAACAACCTATACACCAAGGTCTCATCAAACTCTTTTTATATTCAACCATTGAATATGAAGGGTTTGTGACTCTTGGTTTCTATGGAATTAATGACCCATTAATTCTATCTTAATGATCATGCAACTCCACTTAATGGTGAGTCTCAATCAATCCGAATCTGACTTGAATTTAACTCGAGTCAGATTCATTGGGTATACCTTGAGTCCTACTCAATTATCTCATGATTGGCACTAAGAGCTGACACTAACATGAACGACTTACCTTGATGTTTTCTTTTGACCCAACTTTGAGTCTTGACTCGAATTCGTCCTCGGAGTCAGAATCAGAGTTAGATTTGTAGTCGGCTTCGGACTCAGACTCGAACTCGACCGATTTCAGCGTGAACGCCAAGTCGTTGCTTTGATCTTCTTCCTCCTCCCACGTTGCTTGAAATTCTTGCTTTGGTTGCTTGTTTCTCACCTTAAATCTTTGGCAGTCTGACTTGTAATGTCCATTCTTGTAGCACCCATAGCATGTATAGGTTTGTGGGGGTTTCTTGTTCTTTAACTGCTCTCTTTTCTTTTTGATCATTCTCTGAACTAGATTAACTAGTTTGGCCTCCATCTCCTCTTCGGATTCCAATTTGAATTCGCCTTCCGATTCGGATTCTTCTTCTTCATCGAGAGGTATCTTGCTCCTTGCTCTTCGTCTTTGACCTGCAAACAACGCCACACCTTTTTCGGCTGGGACTGCGTTAGTCTATTAATGTAACTCAAATTCAGATAAGACTTCGTCTAACCTAATCTTAGATAAATCTTTAGATACCTTGTAGGCATCAACCATTGGTGCCCACAAGGTGGTCCTAGGAAATGCATTAAAAACATACCTTACATTGTCTACCTTTTGTCTGATGGCGTGTAGACTCTTCAGGATGTCCTAGATCTGCGCATGAAGTTACATCATGGTCTCATGATCCTGTAGCTTTAGATTATACAATTTATTTAAAAGCAAATCTCTTATACATACCTTAGCATCGGGCGTCCCTTCATGTAGCTTGATTAATTTATTCCAGAGGTCTTTGGCACTAATGAATGATCCAATTCGGTTGAGCTCCTCCTTGGACAACCCACACTGCAACATTTGAGTTGCTTTTGCATTAACTTTGATTTGCCTCTTTGTTGCGTTGGTCCATTTGTCAAAATCCAGGGGCTCCCCTTGATCATTGGTGGGTAGAGCAAAGCCAGTTTGGATTATTATCCAAGTCTCGACTTGTATTTTCAAGAAACACTCTATCCGACCTTTCCAATAATAGAAATCATTTCCATTAAAGAACAGAGGTCGAGTGGTGTTGTACCCCTCAGTGTGGCCATTTTAAAAAAACTTGCACAAAGACAAAAACGACAAGAACGAATTGGCAAGACTTTCATCTTGGATAAGTAGTGCGGGAGAAGTAAAAAAAAATTTAACGAAACAAAAAACAATACAAAACGAAATTAAAATAAATACGAAAAGAAAACCAAAGATAATGCTAGATTGGTGCCTGCACCAAATCTTAGCACCCCCGCTCTGATACCAATTGTTGGATCGAAAGCACGCTAGAAAGGGGGGGTTAAATAGCTAGCATACAATTTTCTTTTTTTTTTTTGATAAAACTAAAGAAACGCCACGGAAAAAGTAAATGACACAATTTTGTTTTTACTTAGTTCACAACCAAAGGTTGCCACTCCAAGGCCCCGCGATCCTAGACCGCGTACGATGGGACAATCCACTAATTAATTCTCCTCCTCGTTTGAGGTAGGAGACAACGAATACAAGGAACAAAAGCATGACGAAGAGGGGCAATCCCACCTCTCCTCTTTACAATGAAAAAACTCTAATATAAAGCTCGATTACACAAAAGTAGAAAGCTCTAAGTAAAGTAAGACAACTATGAAAAGCTACCGACAGAAATGAAGATGTAGTCACGGGGTGTTGTCGGGGTTACGGTAGCGTGGAGTTGTCTTTGGTGATGTCACGTTGTAAGTGCACTTGGGAGCAATTTTTATGACCTAAAGGGGTGAAACCCCCCTTCTTTTATTGTCCTTCAACCCCTTAGACGTTGAGATCCAAATCCTATCAAAAAGGACACCTCACCCCAAGAAAAGGGGTTCTTATCTTGACCTTAATAGAGCAGGATAGTTTGAATAGCAGTCGACTGATGCCAGCGGCAGTGACTGCCAGCTTGGTTATTCAACTGCAATAAAGAGTTAGCATAAGACAATTGAAAATAGTAATTATGAAGGTTCCTTACCATCCGATCTCGACCTAGACCTTCCACTGGAAGTCATAGTTGGATCGCCGCCAATAGTTGTCCCCGTATGGAGGATAGGACCTTACCATCTTTCTTCACACTCATGCTTTCCTTCGATTGTTTCTGACCAGTCGCTTAGCTTCAAGTCTCCACCTGGGTTCTTCGACACCCACAAAGTTCTCCCGATGTTTCCCAAACACCATAGTTTCTCGACTCGAGATTTTCTGGGTATCGTGGTCCTTCAGCTTAGCTTAACCATTTCCTGCACACTTAACTGAGCATATGAGACAACAATAAGACTTTAACTTTGCATCTTTGCCATAATCAAAAATTAGGTTCGATTATTTGGTGCTCCTGCACCAACAATGTCGAGGCACGATAGGAACTCGGAGAAGTCATAAGCTAACATACCCGCATCTTGGTCATAGGTAGAAAAAGAAGGAGGTGGAGGTTTAGGCTCACGGTGTGGGCTAGGAGGCTCCTAGACATGGGTGGATCTATAGGTGGGTGATGGGTAGGAGGTGAGAGGGGTACATGAGTGGATGGCCCTGCGTGTGGTGGGGACACCACTATGAGATCCAACAACCAATTTATATGGTTGGTGATTGTGGTACGATCAGTGTCGGGGAGCCTAATGGGTGTCAAGTTCTTCCTCATAAAAGAAAAATAGTACCCCTCTCTCACTATCATTTTCATCGCCATGCACACCCCTAGGTCGATGGTTGGACTCCCCTCTACTCTATCTAACTCTGTGCAATCGTATCTCATCTTACTTCAAATGTGAGTGATTAATCCCCGTAAAATAATCTCTTCCTAGGCCGCCTTGCTTATCTTCACTAGATGCCAAATGAATTGGACCCTACATCAATGGTATTTCTCTCTTGTAGCATGTCCCACAAGCAAAGAAGCTCACTCATCCTCACTACTCCATTGCTTTCCCCTCTCCCAAAAATAGTACTCGCCATAACTCGGTGAATATACCGAAAAATAGGGTTTTGGAGGCGTGAGGCTTTTGCCGTAGAAAGGTCAAACACATTCTCCCCCATCAAATCAAACCAAAAGGTCCGTTCATTAAACTCAATAGGGGTCCTTCTCTCTCCCCCACTGGGCAATCCAAAGCATAGGTTCCATTAGTTCAAGGTCCATTCATGTTGTATATTAAATACCCTAAAGGTTGTAGGGGATCGGTATGGCCGGCTAGATGGGGGTGAATAGCCCTCGTACGTTGGACGTCGTAAATTGCTCGTCTACAAAAGATTAGCGAAAGCGGAATATACAAATACAAAGCAAAAGACAAACAATAAAACAAATGCTAACACGATGGTATAACGTGGTTCACGGCTACGCCGCTAATCCACGGTCCCTGATTCATCCTCAGTGAATCACTCCGTTAAACCAATCCACTAAATGGTCTCTCCTTTGCACCAAGCTAGGTGGAGGTAACCTTTACAAATCAAGCACACTCTTCTTACAAATAGAATGGAGTAAGAACAGGTAAGAAAAGTTTAGAGCTTGTGGGGCACTAGGAAGATTGTTTGGAGTATGAGCATTAGCCTCTCAAAGGTTTACACCCTCCCTTTTTATAGATAGGGCTGTTTTCTTCCCGTTTGCCGCCATCAGTCGACTGCCGCCCTTGGCAGTCGACTGCCATCACTATAACGGCCTCCGAACATGTCGGATCCTGACCGTTGTAGTCCAACGGAACTCTTGGTAGTCGACTGATGGATGGACCTCATCGATCACGCTTCCCGTAATCGATCGCCTACGGCTACGAACGGCCTGCGTGGTCAAACCCTATTGATCGACCGATCGATCGCCAGCAGCCGATCGATGTCGATCTTGGCAACGACCGCCCATCGATCCAAATGGCCAAGTTCCACCTAAGAGCTACCCTTCCCCGGGTTACAATCGCTCACTCTCATTTCTCGGAGTCCCTCGCCTTCGAAGTTCTCTTCGTTTTCGGCCACGTCCCTCGGCAGCATCAGGCGCACGGCTCTGCAATGCTCCTTCGCGTCTCTTGCCTCGAAGTCTACTTCCTCCGGCTTCACTCCAAGCTTCTCGTCCGGCAGTCCCTCGGATGCTCCAAGCGCACGGCTTCCGCAAAGCTATCCTTCACCGACTCAAGGCACGAGTCATGAGATGTGAAACTCGCCACGGCTCCATGTGCGAATTACTAAGTCCTGCACGACTTCAACGCACATATCAAATCAACATATCAAACTAACTTAAACCCTTTGCCACACCATCAAAACCATATTATGGCAAGAGATTGCCCTAACAATCTCCCCCTTTTTGATGTGTGGCAATCCGTTTAAGTTAGGTAAAAACATTTGATATAAATTCTAAGGTAAGAAAGCATGTAAAGATAAACATGATATAACAACATGCAACTCCCCCTTAATCCATGAAACTCTCTATACAAATTTTCTCCTCCCCCTATCATATATTTCTCCCCCTAAAATAATTAACTTAAACATAATTATTTCTCCCCCTTTGACACCATCAAAAAGGTTAACACTAAGTTATAAGCTTATGGCATCAAGTATAATGGAGGGAAAATACCAAAAACATGAATAAAATCTGAAATCAGAAAATTGCAGGCTGATTTTTAGGTGATCAGTCGACTGCTATCAGTATGGCAGTCGACTGGCACAATTGATTCCGAAATTCTGATTTTCTCGGCGAATTTCAGAAATACATTAAAAATTTCAGAAAATTCGAAAAATCATGAAATTTGGGGAACATATTTCTTTTAAGTATATCTATCAGTGAAAAATATGTTTTCATGAAAAATCATTATATTTCCACATATTTGCCAAAAATCCAAAAGCTTTAAAAACTACTAGGTTTTTTATCATAAGAGTATCCATTTTAACACCTAGTCTTGCATTGAATTGTCCCAAAACATGAATACATAGATTTTAGATTAGGGAATTGTTTTGAAAACATATGAAATATCCAAACATGATCTTTGGGCAATATGTCTATGAATTAAACATAAGCCTTCCCCATGATTGGTCTATTATTGCTATTTTGATACTTTAAATGACCATCTAAATGCCATAGGCATTAGTGGACATATGTATCATCCTAATATCTCACCCATGCTAAGTTTGCAATCAAGTTAGCCTATAGTGAGTGTGAGATGCATCCTAGGGGGTATTTGTATATACTTAACCAATATATTCATGCAATTCTATCATGGTTAAGTATCATCCTAACAACCTACATGATCATAATGACATATATGATTTAATTTCATCAATTTATAACCATGCATTAGGTAATATATGATAATAATAAACAAAGTATCACCTAAAGCATGATTTAAACCTATTTCTCATGATGATGTGCCCAATATCATAAATCATAAATCATGATCGTACATATGTGTAACAATTACATTAATCATCATGATTTAAGCATTATTACCTATTTATGGGTACGTTATCATCACCAACACTATCTAAAAATGTTGTCCCGTCATCCTAAGTCAACCAAAATATGATATAGGTCAATTCCATATGGTTGACTACCCTAGGGGTTTTCTAACCCTTAAGGATGGATTTTGGAACCCAAAATAAATTCTTTCCTATTGGGTTCACTAAATACTCCTTGGGGATCCATTTCCTAGCAATTACTTTCTTTTTATCTTGTCCCCTAGCTATTAGGCATTTATAGGCCTTTTCATTTTTCTTTTCTTCGTATCCTAGGCCTTTCTTGTTGAAACTAGCTCTTTGGCTCCCTAAGATCATATTTAAGGTGTTGGAGCCAATTGTGAATTTCTCTAGGGCTTTGGTTAAATAATCTACCTTTTCCCTTAATGCCCTATTTTCCTCTATGCATGCATCATTAACATCCAAAGGCATATAATCATGTGAGCATGCATCATCATTTAAGCTAGAAGAAATATTATCATTTAAGCATGCATTTTCTAGCTTATTTTCCAATGCCTTAATTTCATCTATCATGCTCTTATTTTTCTTTTTCATGCCAAATAAGTCCTTAGTTAAACTAGAAATTATGGAAACTATTTTCTTAGGAGAAGCTTTCGTTACCATAGTTTCCATATCTTCTTCTTCTTCTTCGGATGAGGAGGATGTAGAAGCTCCCCCTTCACTTGAGCTCTCTTCTTGAGCTTGATTCTTCATTTTTGGATGAAGAGCAATCCAAGTCATCAAAGGCCATCAAGGCCAAATTGGTGACAAAGGCATTCTCCTCATCCGATGATGAGGAGGAGGATGAGGAAGGATCATCCCATGTCTTGGCCTTGAAAGCTTTAGCCTTTCCCTTTTCTTTTGTCTTCTTCTCCTCTTCCTTCTTTTTCTTGCTCCCCTTTTTCTTCTTCTTTTCTTCTTTCTTTTTCCTCTCTTCCTTGCTCTTGTTTAGGAGAGGACAATTGTCCCTTATGTGCCCCTCTCCTTGGCAATTGTAGCATATGACCTTCCCCCTTGGTCTTCTATTCCTATCATTAGATTTATCAAATCTAAAATTCTTAAATGCACGTCTTACCCTCCTTACCATATAGGCTTCTTCGGTGCTATCCATGGAGGAGGAGGAAGACGCTTCGTCATCGGATGAGGAGGGGATTTCCATCTTCTTCTTCCCCTTGTTCGCTATCAAGGCTACTCCTCTTGAGGGTTGAATTCTAGGCTCCTCTAGTATTCCTTCAAGCCTAGTTTCGTGGAGTTCCATTGTTGAGAAGAACTCCTCCAAGGTGCTCACTTCTAGATTCTTTGAGATATAGAATGAGTCCACCATGGAGCTCCACTTTGAGGACCGGGGAAAGGCATCTATGGCCTTCATTACCATATCCCGGTTTGATAGCTTCTCACCTACACTTGTTAGTCCATTTAAAATTTCTTTGAATCTAGAATGCAAAGAAATTACCTTTTCTCCCTTTTCTAATTTGATGTTGGATAGTTGGGAGCGGAGGAGATCTCTCCTTGCTAGCTTTGCCTCGGATGTGCCTTCATGAAGCTCAATTAGCTTCTCCCACATCTCCTTGGCGCTTAGGCATTCTCCTATTCGGTTGATTTCTTGTTGGGCGAGCACATTGAAGAGATGATGCTTGGCTTTTGAATTTGCAAGGTGCTCTTCCCTTTGCCTTTTGGTCCACCTAGATTTCTCTATTGGCTTCCCTTCTTCATCCCTAGGCAAAACGAAACCGGATTCCATTGTAATCATTATATCAAAATCCATTTCGAAAAATACCTCCATTCGCTTCTTCCACCAAGCGAATTCTCCTTCAAACTTCGGAGGATGGATGTTGGAGCCGGCCATTTTGAAAGTTGCTTGTTGTGGCGGTTAGTCCTCGACAAGCTTTCCTTGGCTCGATACCACTTGTAGGGGATCGGTATGGCGGCTAGAGGGGGTGAATAGCCCTCGTCGTTGGGCGTTGCTCGTCTACAAAAGATTAGCGCAAGCGAATATACAAATACAAAGCAAAAGACAAACAATAAAACAACGCTAACACGATGGTATAAGCGTGGTTCACGGCTCACGCGCTAATCCACGGTCCTGATTCGTCCTCGGTGAATCACTCCGTTAAACCAATCCACTAAATGGTCTCTCCTATGCACCAAGCTAGGTAGAGGTAACCTTTACAAATCAAGCACACTCTTCTTACAAATAGAATGGAGTAAGAATAGGTAAGAAGAGTTTAGAGCTTGTGGGGCACTAGGAAGATTGTTTGGAGTATGAGCATTAGCCTCTCGAGGCTTACACCCTCTCTTTTTATAGAGAGGCTAACTTTTCTTCCGTTTGCGCCATCGATCATTGCCGCCCTTGGCGATCATTGCCCGTCCTAGCGGACCTCGAACGCGTCGGATCCGCCGTTGTAGTCAGCGGAACTCTTAGCGATCGTGATGGACCTCATCGATCGGCTTCTGCTGCCCTCATCGTCGGCCCCGATCGGCTACGGCGTAATGGAACCCTATTGACGATCGGTCATTGCGCCTTGGCGATCGGTGATGTCTTGATCGGCGCCCACGTATGGCGATCATTCGGCTGGCCCAATCCGATCGATCGTATACGGTCGAACTCACTCGACTCGGAAGCGATCATTGCCATGACATAGCGATCGGTGGTGTCGAAAACCCATCAAACACTTGGCCAAATGGCCAAGATTTCACCTAAACTACCCTTCCCGGGTTACAATCGCTCACTCTCATTTCTCGAGTCCTCGCTCGGTTCTCTTCGCTGCCACGCCCCTCGGCAAAGATTAGGCGACGCTGCAATGCTCCTTCGCGTCTCTTGCCTCAAAGTCTACTTCCTCCGGCTTCACTCCAAGCTTCTCGTCCGGCGGTCCCTCGGATGCTCCAAGCGCACGGCTTCCGCAAAGCTATCCTTCACCGACTCAAGGCACGAGTCATGAGATGTGAAACTCACCACGGCTCCATGTGCGAATTACTAAGTCCTGCACGACTTCAACGCACATATCAAATCAACATATCAAACTAACTTAAACCCTTTGCCACACCATGAAAACCATATTATGGCAAGAGATTGCCCTAACAAAGGTGATCTTTCCATCTTGGCTATCTACCCCTGTTAAACACTCTGCATCTATTGAGCATAAAAATTCTAAAACAATCCTAGGGTAAGTTTGTTGGGATGTATACTGAAAAGTCTATATTTTATATGAACATATTTATTTTGAAATAAGAATCACATGATCATTGTTTGTATATTTTTATGGTTATGCATATTGTCTAATACATTACAATGTAGATAACATGGTGTGTGGTGTCACACAGGAGATCATGTTATCGGCTCCTTGTAATGTATAAGTATAGGCTCACAACCGAGATGACTTTGGACAAACCATTGGTATGCTTGTAGTGTGAATTGGTATTGGTTTGTCTTGACCATAAAATCACACTAGTACACTTTGTGTGTATTGAGCTGGACCGACTTAGAGGTGATTCGATTTATTGCTGACTACATAATTGAATCGGACCTTAGATATTATATTGTACATACTCTTAATCCCGATATAATTAACGGGCACATATACTTAGTATTCATTTCTTTGATTTACCAATGGGCGAGATTTCTAGATTAAATCAATAGGCTCAGTAAGTTGGGAAATGATATTATTAATATGGTGTGTCATTGATTATAGGAGGAAACTGTGTCCTATTTATTAGGATGATGATGTCCCCTTGAGGAGCTCATAAGGTTCATCATGTAAACCCTACAGGTGGACTTGGTCCGCCATGATGAAAAGGTTGAATGGTACTACTCATGGAGTTAGATGTTGATTAATTAGTAGTCAGTAAATTAATTAATCGATGAACATTTGAGATCTTAAACACGGGGAGAAAATGTACATATAATATATGGAGCCCATATTAACTTATGGGGGTCGGTGAGGTAGATCAATGATAATCCTTTAGTGGATTGGATTATCATTAATGGATCGGACTTTATGTGGGCTTGATCCATTGGGTGGCCAAGATCCAACTCCTCCTCATGGTCCCTATTGTAGCCTATTAATACCTCATGAAGCCTAGATCCAATGGATGGAAACAAAACTCTAGATCCAAAGGTTGAGATTAAATCTCTAGATCCAACGGTTGAGATTAAATCTCTAGATCCGACGGTTGAGATTAAATCCCTAGAACCAATGGTGGAGATTAAAACAAGGCTTATCCCTAAAGTCTATAAAAGGAGCCTTTAGGGTTGGCGTGGAGAAAATTCAAGGGAAGCAAGGGTGTTAGGAGTTGGCGGCAAGAGGTTGGAGCTATGGTTTGGAGCTTGGCGAAACCAAATAAGGAAATACTTTCCTTGTCTTCTTCTTCTCCATTGGTGGCCGACGTCCATACAGCCCCTCTCCCTTCTTGGCCGGCATCCAAACCTAGCTCTCCTCTTCTCCTTGGCCGGTGGAACCAAGGCTTAGGGTTCTCCCTTGGAGCTTTTGGCCAGCAACAATTCTTTCTCCTTCTCCTTGTTGGCCGGCGGGAAGTAACTTCCTTGTTGCTTGTTGGTTGGTAAAGGAAGGAGAAGAGTCCTGTTTCTATTCTTCCTCATGCTTGGAACGAGCAAGGAAGGAAGATTGGTGATCTTGGAGCTTCAACTTTTGGTAGATCGTCGCCCACACGACGTCTGAAAGGAGGAAGGTCATACAATAGAAGATCGAGAGGTATATCGATTCTCTATTTTCATTTGTTACATGTTTATATTTGCTTTTCAATTATATACATGATATATATTCTGTTTTGTGGCTTAATATACTTGGACCCCGAACATAAATACAAAAGTCGGTGATCCGTACATCGTCTATTCCACGACTACTTGTAGAATAGAAGTTGGTCGCTTGAACAACAAGTTTGTTCAAGTGACTACTCTAATCAAATAGCATGACTATGACAAGGTTGCTTGGGAAATCTCTCTTGTCATGGATAATTTTTTTTTTCCGGGGTCGTAGAAGGGATCGCCAAGAACAAGCGACCGAGTTGAAGTGGGAAGCGAAGTTTCTTCTCCCAACAAGTGGTATCAGAGCCACAATTTCCGGTTTTGTGTGTTTAGGATTCAGTTACTCTTATGCATTTTTCATATATTAATATATGCCGGATAATAGTAGGATATGCGTAGGTTAACTCTTTGGTTGCAGGCATAGGATCTAACTATTAGGGCCATATGTGTTTATGTGATTGTATGTATGTAATTGCATATTTGTTGAATCCTCGGGGTTGACGAGGCTAGTATTTAATTTTTTGTAAATTAGATACGACATTGTTTAGCCACTCTTTTTATTTTAGTTTACTTTTGATCTAGATTTCATGTACACTCCCTCGTGGAGTATAGGATCGATGGATGTAAATTAAAATAGATTTTAGTCTCGGTTCGAATCTACGGATGGCTTGTACAGGCGTAGGAGGAGCGAAAGAGAAGGCGATACGACGGGAGACATATCGAAGACAAAAGGCATAATAGTTGGAAAAATTTTATTTTTCATATTTATTGCTTATTGTTTGATATGCATGTCGTAGCCTAGAAAATTCCTAAATTTCAAATTACTAAGTGGGAGAGGGATATTTTTATAAATTCCCATGGCCTCCATTACGATTTGACAAGTGATGCAAACAAACTTGCGCGTCTACTTCCCCATCGGATGAGTATGTTTGCGGATCACAAGGTCGAATATGATTATAGGAAATTATTAAGGAGCGTGTCTACTTCCCCATCGGAAGGCACATAACCCGAGATAATTACCTTGGTACCGATTAATGGTGAACACTTAGATACAAATAAGTATCCTTCCCATTGGAGTCACTGCTTTTATTTGTACGACCAAAGAGGAATCAACTATTAATTTTACTTGTCAAAAAGTTAGGTTGACAAGATAGTAAAATTAATGGGTAAAATCTCCTCTTACAAATGTAGAATTCGTATACGTCCACACTATCATGGAATACGATATTCTCGGTGTTTTGAGGTGTTGGTTGATTTTAAAATTTTATTGTTTGAGGAATCAATAATTTTTTTATGAAATCTAATGTTTTGATCTATGTGATTCTTAGGTTTTCTTTCAAAATGACTTTCAACCTGCTTGTTGTGATACTGAAAGAGAATAAACTTACTGGACCCAACTATGTTGATTGGAAGAGGAATCTAGACATTGTCTTGACTGCTGAGGAATACAAATATGTACTCCTCGAAGAGTGCCCTCCTAAGCCTGCAGATGATTCTGGGGAAAAGGAGAAGGAGAGTTATAAGAAGTGGATAAAGGCCGATGAGATGACGCTGTGTTACATTTTGGCATCTATGTCAAATGTACTGCAACATCAGCATCAAGTCATGCCCACTGCTTATGACATGATGCTCAATCTCAAAAAGCTTTTCGGACACCAGAATTGAGCTACTAGGCAGGAAGCCATGAGGAACTTGATGACAACCACCATGATCGAGGAAACACCCATGAGAGATCATGTTCTCAAGATGATGGCTCATTTGAATGAGTTGGAAGTCCTTGAAGCTGAGATCGATGGGGAAACCCAGGTCGATATCATTCTCCAGTCTCTACCTAGGAGTTTTGAGCAGTTTTGCCTGAACTACAACATGAACAAGAGGATGTATTCGTTGGTGGAGCTTCTGACAGAACTCCAGGCGGCAGAGGGGCTATTTCGTCAGAGTACTCTGGCGCATGCCATGGTGACCCAAAAGGTTTCTACTTCTAAGCCGAAAGGAAAGAAGAAGAAGAAACAAACTGGGAAAAAGGTGGTGGGAGGAAATCAGGGAGGAGTGATGAAGCCGAAAGGCAAGTGCTTCACTTATAAGCAGACTGGACACTGGAAGAAAGACTGCCCCAACCGCAAGCAGAACAAAGGTATATCTTTTGGTCTAGTCATTGAAACATGTTTAGCGGTGTTATCTACCGGCACCTGGTGTGTAGATATGGGAGCCACTGATCATGTCTGCAATACTTTGCAGGGGTTCCAGGAAACCAGACGATTGGCTAAAGGGGAGATTACTGTGTACTTGGGCGATGCCACAAAGGTGGCGGCTATTGCAGTGGGAGACGTTCATTTTTCTTTTGAGAAAAATAAAGTTTTGGTTCTTAAGAATTGCCTTTATGTACCTTTATTTAGAAAGAATTTAATTTCGGTTTCTAAATTGTTTATGGATGGATATTCTATTTCTTTTAATGACAGAGTTGTTATAAAAAGGAATAGGGACATTATCTGTTCAGGTGCATTGATAGGAAATCTATACACACTTGAACCAAAACCTCCCATGATGCAAATTGAAGTTAATAACTCATCTTCTAATTCCAATAAGAGAAAAGAACCTTCGAAGATGAGCCAAACATATCTTTGGCATCTTAGGCTTGGTCATATTAACCTAAGCAGAATTCAAAGGTTGATAGCTGATAGACCTCTAGGTTCATTAGTGGTGGAAGATTTCCCAACCTGCCAATCTTGCTTGGAGGGTAAAATGACCAAGAGGCCTTTTAAGGATAAGGGGTATAGAGCCAAAGATGTGTTAGAATCGGTTGATTCTGATTTGTGTGGTTCTATGTCTATCTAGGCTAGAGGTGATTTTGAGTATTTCGTCTCTTTTATAGACAATTATTCGAGATATGGATACATTTACTAGATGTTCCGCAAGTCTGAATGCTTTGACAAGTTAAAAGAATTCAAGGTTGATGTGGAAAAACGTCAAGATAAAAGTGTCAAGACACTGCGATCAGATCGTTGTGGTGAGTACCTCTCGGGAGAGTTTAGGAACTACTTATCAGAGGTTGGGATTCAATCCCAATTGTCTGCACCTGGCACACCCTAGCAAAATGGTATAGCAAAGCGAAGGAATAGAACTCTTATGGAGATGGTTAGATCGATGATGAGTTATTCTGATTTGCCAGATTCATTCTGGGGATATGCTCTAGATACGGCGATGTACATTCTGAACTTGGTTCCATCTAAATTAGCGCCTTCTACTCCCACAGAATTGTGGACTAGGCGAAAGCCCAGTCTAAGACATATTCAGATTTGGGGGAGTCCAACACATGTGCTGAAGGCAGATGCTGGTAAGTTGGAACCTCGTATAGAAGTACGCATGTTCGTTGGCTATCCTAGAGGAACGAAAGGTGGTTTGTTTTATAGCCCTAGAGATCAGAGGGTGATCGTTAGCACGAACGTCAGATTTCTAGAGGAAGACTATGTGATGAACCACAAGCCCATGAGTAAGATTATTCTAGTGGAAATAAAAGGGTAAGTCACTTCTTCAGTACTACCGGTACAAGGGGATATACCACAAGTCACTGCACCGCGTGTCACAGAGGATACACGGGTGATACCTCATCGTAGTGGGAGGGTTTTGAGACAACCTGATAGATTCATGTTCTTGGGAGAATCTTTTGATTTTGTCGCTGGTGAACATGAACCTGATCCATGGACATATGACGAGGCAATCCAAGATAAAGATGCAGTATCTTGGCAAAGTGCAATGAATACTGAGATTGAATCTATTGATTCAAATCAGGTCTGGGAGCTAGTGGAACCACCCGATGGTGTAAAAACCATTGAATGCAAGTGGATCTACAAAAGAAAGAGAGGAATAGATGGGAAGGTTGAGACCATCAAAGCGAGGCTTGTTGTGAAGGGATATACTCAAAAAGAGGGTATCGATTATGAGGAGACTTTTTCGCCAGTAGTCATGCTTAAGTCTATCCGGACTCTCTTATGCATTCCAGCTCATATGGATTATGAGGTGTGGTAGATGGATGTCAAGACAGCTTTCCTTAATGGAAATGTTGAGGAAAACATCTATATGAAGCAACCAGAGGGATTCATTGTGAAGGGCAAAGAGTATCTTGTATGTAAGCTTAATCGGTCCATTTATGGATTGAAGCAAGCTTCGAGGTCTTGGAACATCCATTTTGATGAGGTAATCCAGTCTTATGGATTTATTCAAAGTCCGGATGAGTCTTGTGTATACAAGAGATGTGATGGAAACGTAGTGGTATTTCTTATACTTTACGTAGATGACATTTTGTTGATTGGCAACAATATCAAGGTGTTATCGGACATAAGGGTATGGTTGTCCAAACAGTTTGATATGAAGGACTTGGGAGAAGTGGGACACATCCTTGGGATCAAGGTTATAAGGCATCGCAGGAAAAGGATGTTGTGCTTATCCCAAACGTCATACATAGACACGATTATGGATCATTTTAGCATGCAAAATTCCAAGAAAGGTTTTCTATCGTTCAGGCTTGGAGTTCCTTTATCTAAGGAGATGTGTTCTAGAACATTTGAGGAGATAGAGGAGTTGAAGGCGGTTCCTTATGCTTCGGTGGTAGGAAGCCTCATGTATGGGATGCTATGTACGAGACCAGATATCTACTTTGTCATGGGCATGGTCAGCAGATATCAGAGTAATCCAGGATAGGGACATTGGACTACGGTAAAGCATATATTGAAGTACCTAAGAAGGACTAGGGATTATATGCTGGTTTACCAGGCAGACCAATTACTCCCTATGAGTTACAGGGATTCCGACTTCCAATCTGATAGGGATAACAGTAAGTCTACCTCAAGTTTTGTGTTTACTTTGGGAGGTGGAGCCATTGTATGGAGTGTGAAGCAAAAATGCATGGCGGACTCCACTATGGAAGCTGAGTATGTGCCAGCCTCTGATGCGGGCAAAGAAGTTGTGTGACTCAGAAACTTTTTGATGGACTTGGATGTGATTCTTGGTTTGCCCAGAACTATCACAATTTATTGTGATAATAGTGGTGCAGTTTCAAACTCGAAGGAACCACGAGCCCATAAGGCTTGTAAACACATAGATCGCAAGTATCACCTGATACGAGAAATCGTAAAGAGAGAAGTTGTTGTGGCCAAGATTGCATCGGAGGATAACCTGGCAGATCCATTCACTAAGGCCCTTCCGGCGAGAACTTTTAATAGGCATGTGGAGGGAATGGGGATCAGATGTATGGAAGTGTGATGACAACATAGTCTTTTAGTATAAGTGGGAGATTGTTGAGATGTATACTGAAAAGTCTATCTTTTGAATGAACATCTTTATTTTGAAATAAGAATCACATGATCATTGTTTGCATATTTTTATGGTTATGCATATTGTCTAATACATTTCATTGTAGATAACATGGTGTGTAGTGTCACATGGGAGATCATGTTATCGACTCCTTGTAAAGTATAAGAATAGGATCACAACCGAGATGGCTTTAGACAAACCATTGGTATGGTTATAGTGTGATTTGATATTGGTTTGTCTTGACCAAAAAATCACTCTAGTACACTTTGTGTATATTGAGCTGGACTGACATGGAGGTGATTCGATTTATTGCTAACTACATAATCGAATCGGACCTCGGATATTATATTGTACATACTCTTAATCCCGATATAATAACGGGCACATATACTTAGTATTCATTTCATTGATTTACCAATGGGCGAGATTTATAGATTAAATCGATAGGCTCGGTAAGTTGGGAAATGTTATTATTTATATGGTGTGTCATTGATTATAGGAGGAAATCGTGTCCTATATATTAGGATGATGATGTCCCCTTGAGGAGCTCATAAGGTTCATCATGTAAACCCTGCAGGTGGACTTGGTCCGGCATGATGAAAATGTTTAGTGGTACTACTCATGGAGTTAGATGTTGATTAATTAATGGTCATTAAATTAATTAATCGACGGACATTCGAGATCTTAAACACGGGGAGAAAATGTACATATAATATATGGAGCTCATATTAACTTATGGGGGTTGGTGAGGTAGATCAATGATAATCCTTTAGTGGATTGGATTATCATTAATGGATCGGACTTTATGTGGGCTTGATCCATTGGGTGGCCAAGATCCAACTCCTCCTCATGGTCCCTATTGTAGCCTATTAATACCTCATGAACCCTAGATCCAATGGATGGAAACAAAACTCTAGATCCAAAGGTAGAGATTAAATCTCTAGATCCGACGGTTGAAATTAAATCCCTAGAACCAATGGTGGAGATTAAAATAAGGCTTATCCCTAAACTCTATAAAAGGAGCCTTTAGGGTTTGCGTGGAGAAAAATCAAGGGAAGCAAGGGTGTTAGGAGTTGACGGCAAGTGGTTGGAGCTAGGGTTTGAAGCTTGGCGGCACCAAATAAGGAAATACTTTCCTTGTCATCTTCTTCTCCATTGGTGGCCGACGTCTATACAGCTCCTCTCCCTTCTTGGTTGGCATCCAAACCTAGCTCTCCTCTTCTCCTTGGCCTCTGGAACCAAGGCTTAGGGTCCTCCCTTGGAGCTTTTGGCCGGCATTCATTCTTTCTCCTTCTCCTTGTTGGACTGCAGCAAGTAACTTCCTTGTTGCTTTTTAGTTGGCTAAAGGAAGGAGAAGAGTCTTTTTTCTATTCTTCCTCTTGCTCAGAACAAGCAAGGAAGGATGATTGGTGATCTAGGAGCTTCAACTTTTGTTAGATCGTCGCCCACACCACGTCTGAAAGGAGGAAGGTCATACAATAGAAGATCGACAGGTATATCGATTATCTATTATCATTTGTTACATGTTTATATTTGCTTTTCAATTATATGCATGATATATATTCTGTTTTGTTGCTAAATATACATGGACCCCGAACATAAACACAAAAGCCGGCGATCTGTACATCGTCTATTCCGCGGCTATTCGTAGAATAGAGGTTGGTCGCTTGAACAACAAGTTTTTTCAAGTTACTACTCTAATCGAATAGCATGACGATGACAAGGTTGCTTGGGCAATCCCTCTTGTCAAGGATAATTTTTTTTTTATCTGGGGATGTATAAGGGATCGCCACGAACAAGCGACTAAGTTGAAGTTGGAAGCGAAGTTTCCCCTCCCAACAGAGTTGGGGGTATCTTATCCCCATAATCTCTCCCTACCCATTTTTGCAATGTGGCCTTGCATATCACCTAGCAAACCTAGGGTTTCTAAAAGATCTACATCCAAATACCTAGTAGCAGTGATTTTTGATTGGAAAGCATATTAAATCTATCCCTATGATTATCATTACGAGATATAATGCCTAAGGGAGCATTACCTTCCTCCGGAGCTTGTGGAGCATTTCTTCTCCTTGACCTTGGCCCTAAAGAAGTAGATCTTGTTGCCACATCCTTTGTCCTTCTCATTGTGTCTTCTTTAGAGCTTCTTGGAGGTTGGAGAGGGTCCTTGGAGGTTGGATAAAAATATTTCACACAGGCTATGGTGGAATATTTGAGTCGCATGACTGATTTAGGGCAAACCGCATGACTTTTTCCCTTTTAAAGGGACGTGACATGATCGTGTGAAATTCACACTATCGACCGTATTCGACTCTAACCTGGGCGCTTGGATAAAGTTAATAATTTTGCACGACCATGTGAAATTCACACGACTAGTCATGCACACCTCATGATTTCTCTTGGGAGTGCAACACGATTCATGATTTTCCACATGCCCTGTTGTGTGCTCTTCTAATCGTTAGACACAACCATTTGGAATCTACATGGCCACCTATGCTTTTTTCTGAGGTCCAAAAAGGTATATACTTTCTACTTAGTTAGTTCTTTCCGACCTGAAGCTTCTTAGAAAGATTCCAATGGACAAATATTAAAGTCTAAACTATATACATGAATGCAAAAAGATCAAAAACATATAAAGTAAAACTTGTCTTATCTCCAAAGAAGCGCTTGTTTAGGGTGTTTAGCTTGACCATACTCCTTTGCTTCAGCTTGGCTCTACCGAATCAGTGAACCTCCATACATTTGTTTCAGAATCTCTATCCTCTAGTGGGATCTTTGCTATCTGATAAGAAGTAGTGTAACCCACTCAGTCCCATCTCCCTATAGATAGCGTAGCGCATAACGCTAATGGATGATCCTAGGTCACATAATACTTCGTCGAAGCTCTCCCCATAGATCGCGCAGGGTATGACAAAATCACCAGGGTCATCAAGCTTGGGTGGATGCTTGTCTTTAATTTTTGCTTGGTTTGGCAACGTTGAAATCATGGTTGTGCACCCTTAGTGGCTTTATTTTTCTGACCCTTTGAGTCACTGTACGCTCCATCTCCCATAACCAGGTTTTGCTCGGTTGGTCGGGATGAACTATCCATGGTTGCGATGCAGCTTTGGCTATTTGTGCTGCCTATTTTCAAGCATTTTGGTGTGGCTTGTTAGCCCATCAATAGAGACCTTCAACTCCCTCAGTGCCTCTTTGGTTTTTTGATGTTGTCGCTGGAATTCTGCATTAACCTTAGTGTCGGTAGCAATGAAACCTTCAATCATTAACTCAAGCCTAGACTGAAGCAGTTGTTGCTGGCCACTGCCCTATTGCTCGTATCCTCCCGATTGATGGAAATTCCCCAAATTATTCTTATAGGAAAAGTTTGGGTGGTTCCTCCATCCGAGATTGTATGAGCGAGAATATGGGTTGTTGGGCATCAGATTGTACTCACCCACCACATCGACGTGCTCACCCAACTCCTCAGAGCTACTCTTCCTTCCATAGTGGTCTTCCTGATATGTTGCTACTCCATCTCCAAAGGAATTGGCCGCACATACAGAAACAAGGGTTAGGGAGTCAAATCGTCTGCTTAGTGTCTCCATTCTTGTTGCTAGATGATCAATTGAGTTAATGACATATCTACCGGCTATAAGCGTGGGGTGACTACGTTCGGAAGCCCATTGATGGTTGTTTTGAGCCACCTCCTCAATCAGTTCTTCTTCTTCCTCCATGGTCTTGTTAATCAATGCTCCTCCTATAACAGAATCTAAAGAAACCCTCTTGGCTTATGTAATCCCATTATAGAATATGTAGATCACCAACTAGCTCTCAAGATCGTGATAGGGGAATTGATATAGTATACCCTTGTATCGATCCCAGGCTTCGAAAAGGGACTCTCCTTCCTTTTGGCGAAAGCTAGTGATCAAGTGGCGCATGTGTGCAGTCTTACTTGGTGGGAAGAATTTATTCATGAATTGCTGCTCACACTGCTCCCATGTGGTGATGCTTCATGAAGGAAAGGGAGTGAAGCCACATCTTTGCCTTGCCCCTCAATGAGAACAAGAATAGGCTCAGGCGGTTTGCATCAGTGGGCACCCATTGAATTTCAAGGTCGAGCATATCTCTAAGAATGTCTCTAGATGCCAGTATGGGTCTTTAGTTGCAGCTCCTCTGAATTGGCTTTGCTGGATCATGTTTATAAGTGTCGATTTCAGTTCAAAATTATTAGCTGTGATAGATGATCTAGCTATACTAGGCCTATACCCTCTAGCACTAGGAGTTGCATAATCCCGCAGAGGACGACTACCTATGTTCGCCAATGGGGCATCATGATCCACCATATATCTCTATTCAGCCGACCTTCGATGGTAGGTTCTTTCTGTTTCTAGGTCAATCGGAGTAGATTTTCTGACCCTAAACATCTATGCATACAATGTACCAAGATGCACAATTAGGAGTGTATACTACTTATTGAGATGAAATCAATTAACCTAAAAGTAATGCACTGAATAAAGTAAACCTAGAAAACTGAATTAAGACAAAAATGTAATGTGCCTAATCATATAAATCTAGAAAGAATTTAAATAACATAAATCCAAATCTAAAAAACTAAAATGAAGTAAAATAAGAAAATAAATCTACTCTAGGTCCGATCCAAACTAACCACTTTCGATTCGATATAAAATCAATAGTCCCCGGAAACGGTGCCCAAAACTCGATGTATGCGGATAGGACTTCAAATCTCCAATGAAAATCACCAATGACTCGAAGCATGTGCTCACGCTCAATGCTCGGAAGTGCACTGATGTCGTCAAGTAAAAAAAGATGTATCGATCCTGAACGTAGGAAACTTCGCTTCCCACTTCAACTCAGTCGCTTGTTCATGGCGATCCCTTCTACGTCCCCGGATAAAAAAAATTTATCCTCGACAAGAGGGATTACCCAAGCAACTGTGTCATCATCGTGTTGTTCGATTAGAGTAGTCACTTGAACAAACTTGTTGTTCAAGCAACCAACCTCTATTCTACGAGTAGCTGTGGAATAGACGATGTACGGATCGCTGGCTTTTGTGTTTATATTCAGGGTCCAAGTATATTTAGCCACATAACAGAATATATCATACATATATAATTGGAAACAATTGCAAACATGTTACATATGAAGATAGATAAGTGTTATACCTCTCGGTCTTCTATTGTATGACCTTCCTCCATTCGGACGTCGTGTGGGCGACGATCTACCAAAAGTTGAAGCTCCTAGATCACCAATCTTCCTTCATTGATCGCTCTGAACAAGAGGAAGAATAGAAACAAGACCCTTCTCCTTCCTTTAGCCAACCAACAAGAACCAAGCAAGTTGTTGCCGCCGGCCAACAAGGAAAAGGGATGAGAATGATGGATGTCAGCCAAGATCTCCAAGGGAGGACCCTAAGCCTTGTTTCCACCGGCCAAGGAGAGGAGAAAAAGCTGGTTTGGACTCCGGCCAAAGGAGGGGAGAGCTGTATGGATGCCGGCCACCAAGGAAGAAGAAGATAAGGAAAAGATTTCCTTATTTGGTGCCGCCAACTCCAAACCCTAACTCCAAGCCTCTTGCCGCCAACTTCAAAACTCCCTTGCTTCTAATTCTTTCTCCATGCCAACCCTTAAGCTCCTTTTTATAGAGTTATGGATCAGTCTTGTTTTAATCTTCACTATTGGTTCTAGGGATTTAATCTCAACCATCGAATCTAGAGATTTTAATCTCAACTGTCGGATCTAGAGATTTAATCTCTACCTTTGGATCTAGAGTTTTGTTTTCATCCATTGGATCTTGGCTTCATGAGGTTTTAATAGGCTACAATAGGGACCATGAGGAGGAGTTGGATCTTGGCCACCCAATGGATCAAGCCCACATAAAGTCCGATCCATTAATGATTATCCATTCCACTAGAGGATTATCATTCATCTACCTCACCAAACCCCATAAATTAATATGGGCTCCATATATTATTTATACATTTTTCTCCCCATGTTTAAAATCTCGAATGTCCATCGATTAATTAATTTATTGACAATTAATTAATAAACATCTATCTCCATGAGTAGTACCATTCAACCATATCATCATGCCGAACCAAGTCCACCAGCAGGGTTTACATGATGAACCTTATGAGCTCCTCAAGGGGACATCATCATCCTACTATATAGGACACGGTTTCCTCCTATAATCAATGATACATCATATAAATAATATCATTTCCCAACTTACCGAGCCTATTGATTTAATCTATAAATCTCGCCCATTGGTAAATCAAAGAAATGAATACTAAGTATATGTGCCCGTTATTATATCGGGATTAAGAGCATGTACAATATAATATCTGAGGTCCGATTCGATTATGTAGTCAGTAATAAATCGAATCACTTCTAAGTCGGTCCTGCTTAATACACACAAAGTGCACTAGTATGATTCTATAGTCAAGACAAACCAATACCAAATCACACTGCAACCATACCAATGGTTTATCCAAAGCCATCTCGGTTGTGAGCCTTTACTTATACTTTACAAGGAGTCGATAACATGATCTCCCGTGTGACACCACACACCATGTTATCTACAATGTAATGTATTAGACAATATCCATAACCATAAATATTCAAACAATGATCATGTGATTCTTATTTCAAAAATAAAGATGTTCATACAAAAGATAGACTTTTCAATAGACATCCCAACAGATCCCACAGAGACTGAGATTCGAATACCGTATGTCCAGTGGATGTCGTTGTTCGGAATAAATCTTCTAAGAGTAAGGTTTGCGAAGTCGACGATAGTCCTAACTCAACTACGGTGTCACTCGAAGAAAGCGAAGGTAGTTTCAAAGTTCCCTTAAAGGATTCTAGGACTTTAGTTTCACTTGTGCGTTGTTGAACATGCTATCAATTTAATGCCTTTAGGATCTCCAGCTATGATCTTGCGGGAGGACCATTATGTATTTTCTCAATGAACATTTGCTTCTACTAGAAACTACCTATTCCTAACCAAGTTTTTCTTTTGGATTGTCAGAGCTCAGGGGGTGATGTGAGCAAAATATATATGGTTTTAGGAGTAGTTTCCGCTCACATCTCATTACATTTTATACTTGTTTAATGCATATTCTACTTTTTTTTCCATGCATTTCTAATTTTCTAGTTCGGATATCTTCTCTTATTGCTTTTGTGTAGGACGACATTTTATAGGAAAAATAACACATTTTTGGTGCTAAAGGAAGATATTAAGTGGGCAGAACAGAGGAGGAAATGGTCGGTCGTGTGAATTCCACACGACCGTGTCCAAACCATGAAGAGCACCAGGACCAGTGCCACACACAGCCAGCCGTGTGGCACTGGGATGTTTTGACATGACTAGGGTTTCTTGTGAGATTTCTAAGGAGCCGACTTCACATCTATAAATAGGAAGGCACACCCAAACCTTGGAGGGGAGGCCCGATGGCTGCGACACAAAGAAGGTGCCTTAAAAAGCACAGAAGACTCCCACTTGGGAAGAAAGAAGTGTTGGTACAGTGGAACCAGATAATAAAACCTAGATTTTGATTATGGAAAAGGCTCAAAGTTAAGCTCTTATTTTTATCTCATGAGTTGAGTTAAGTGTGCAGGAAATGGTTAAGCTAAGCTGAAGGTCAGCGACACCCAGAGAATCTCGAGTCGAGAAACCATAGTGGCCGGGCGACACTGGGAGAACTTCGTGGGAGTTGAAGAACCCAGGTAGAGACCGGAAGCTAAGTGAATAGTCAGAATGGACCGGAGGTAAGCACGAGTGCAAAGAGAGATGGTAAGGTTGTGTCCTCCATACAAGGACGACTGTAGGCGGCTATCTGACTAAGACTTTCAGTGAAAGGTCTACATCGAGATCGGATGGTAAGAAACCATCATAATTACTATCTTTCATTTGTCTTGTGCTAACTCTTTGTTGCAGTTGAATAACCAAGTTGGCAGTCGACTGCTGGCTATTGTCAGTCAACTACTGCTGGCATCAGTCGATTGCTATTTAAACTATCCAGCTAGATGAAGGTCAAATAAGATCCCCTTATCTTGGGGTGAGGTGGCCTTTTTGATAGGATCTAGATCTCAACGCCTAGGGGCTTGAAGGGCTATAAAATAAGGGGGTTTCACCCCTTTAGGTCATCTTAATTGCTCCCAAGTGCTCTTACTACGTGTCGTCACCAAAGACAACTCCACCCCGCCGTAACACCAACAACATGCTTCGACTACATCTTCATTTCTATCGGTAGCTTTTCATAGATGTCTTACTTTTTTTAGAGTTTTCTATTTTTGTGTAATCAAGCTTTATATTCGAGCTTTTTCATTGTAAAGAGGACAGGTCGGATTGTCCCTCTTCCTCAAGTTTTCGTTCTTTATAATTGTCGTCTCCTACCTCCAACGAGGAGGAGACTCTGCTAGTGAATTACCCCTTCCTATGTGGTGCGGGGCCTTAGAGTAGCAACCCTTGTTGGATAGAGCGGATCGCTAGAGGGGGGGTTGTTGGGTTTCCTGCACCGCGGCGTGTGTGTGTTCGATCATGTTTCGTAAACATGAGCACAGCGGAAGCAATAAAAATAATAAATATTCCTATTTATTACAACACACACAACACACGCATGCTATTACAACAAGTGTAGACATAACCGTAAATTAAAATTGCAATAAAAGGAAATTAAACTACGTTATACCTTCCGTATGACGTGTAGCGGGAACGGCATCAACCGGAACGATTCTCGTAAGAATCGTCTCTATCCGTATCCACGCCGAGCTCCTCGGGATGACTTCGCCAAGCCACGAGCTTCGTCTTCGTACGGGTTACTAGCCTCGTGTTGAAGACGACGTGATCGAGAGATGATCACGGTCCGAATCCAAATTCGGACCTAAAACAAGTCCTCAAGACTTGCTTCTCCGGAGAGGTATTCGTCAACCGATTGACGAATCCTTCGTCCTCCACCTCAGAGGATTACCGGAGATCAAATCCCCGGTATGTTAGCCGCTGTCGGAGCACTAACCGTCGTCCAAACGACGCTCCGACGAGAGGAGAAGCTGTCCAGAAAAACTGGACAGCTTGGTGGAGGAGTAGGCGCCGGCCAAAACAAGGAGAGAAAAACCTCACCTTGATGCCAAACCTATAGGAGATCACCGGAGGGTCGCCGGAGGTTCACCGGCTGGAGCTTGGACGCCGGCAAGGGTCTTGACGGCAGCACAAAGCTGGGCGGTGGCTGCTCTTTGGGTTGGCGCCGATTGCTCCTCCAAGGAGTGGGCGGCAACAACTAGATTGGGCGGCCACTTTGTGATTAGGGTTTGGGATTAGGGTTTAAGCCCTATTTTATAGAGAACTAATTCTCTTAATGGTTAATGGATCATATCCATAAAGCCCGTTAACCCGCTCCATTAAGATAAGTTAAAATAAACCAAACCATGATGGTTTATTTTAAGTTAAAACGAACCGAACCAACTTTTGGTTCATTCGCTTAAAATAAACCAAACCCTTTGGTTTATTCTTATCCATTGGATTAGAACCAAACCATTTTGGTCCATCCATTACGCCTTCATAAGACGCAGCCCATCCACGCTTCCATTGCGACTGAAACAATTTCATGCTCGCTTTATGTTTGGTCCAACCAAACATAGTTTCTCTCGGTCTGAGAATCCCATTCTCAAGCTCGTTTTAAATCCTTTGGATTACACTCGTTGTGTGTGTGACCAAATAGGTTCTCGGTTTATGTTGGCCGTCTATAATTAACCATTAATTATAGAACGATCATGAGTGGCACCTAGTAGTACATCATGATCCCCAATTAACCGAAAAGATCAACTTGATCCGTAACTATTTCAAAACCCTTCAAGACTGAATGAATCTTGCCCCATTCCCTTCACTCATCTTATACCCACTTGGTTCAGGACATGGTCTATTGTGTCAGTCCCCACTAGGCTGACTACGTCACACCTAGCCCAAGTATCATTTCCTCGTCCTACGGATTCTAGTTACTCCACATGTATCGAAGAGTACTTTACTCTAAACATGTAATGCTTTGCCAAAGACTTTAGTAACAATCCGACGAGAGGCCATGGGTATACATCTCCTCGCAAGGAGTGGTGAATCCTTTATAGGCTATTCAAACACCTTCGATCACTTCGACTTATACCCAATCATCCGGGTCCACATCTCCTTAGAGATGTTTGCTTAAGATGTCAAAGCATAAGTCTCCATGATCAAGATGACTTGAATACCGCAAGTCAAAGGAACATCGACTTAAGCCACAGAAGAACTTCATTGACATATCTATATATGCAGAGAACCATATGAAGTCTTACTACTGGTCACTCCAATGAACTAGTTACCATAACTAGCATCCACGATTAACTCCGGACATCACTATGTCTCCAGCCAGTGAGAATCAGCTGCTTGGATACACCAAGGAGTATACCTCGTGCTAGTCTCAACAGAATTGATGGTGTCCAGATTCATCAATTCATCGACTAGGGATAATTCCGATACATCACAATTACACATGTAGAGATACTCACTAGTTGTGATCCAATCACAAATTCTCTCATGCCGTGAGTCGATCGTGGACATTCAAGAAATGAGTTTAAGATCCAATCAAATACATAAAACATGTATACTCAAATAGTGAATCTTCATTTATCATATAAATGGTTCATACATAAGGCGATTGCCTTAGGACATCTCTCATATATTACTAACAGACTCCCACTTGCCTAATGCCAATCGCTTGTGATATCCAATACCATAAGCTCTAACATGACCCTCAAACTTATTTTGAGGTAATGCTTTAGTCAAAGGATCCGCTAAGTTCCTTTCGGGAATTTTCTCGATTTGTATTTCGTTCCTACTTATGATCTCTCCGATAAGATGATAGCGTGAAGCACATGTTTGGATCATTGATGAGACCACATCAAGTTCGAGATGAACTTCTGATCCAAACCGCTTCCTTTGTCGCCTAAAGTCGCAATGTATTCTCGCCTAAGTGGCGTAATCCGCTATAGTGTCAAGCTTGGAACCTTTCCAACTTATTGCGCCCATTCTAGGTGAATACATACCTGCACTAAGACATGGAATCATCCTTGTATGCTCGATCTTGCATCCGTATACCCACGTATCACCATGTACCCTTCTCCATATATTAGAACGCATCCTTAGTTCTTCTTAAGTACTTAAGGATCGCCTTAACACCGCCAATGATCCATTCCCGGGTCGGATTGGTATCCGCCGTGACACTCGTGAGCGCATTTATACATCGGGCCTCGTACATAACATAGCATACATGATAGATCCTATTGCGGATGCATAGGGAATCTCACTCATGCACATCCTCTCGTCTTCTGTGCGCGGACACATAGACTTCGAAAGGTGTACCCCATGCCTGATGGGCAGATAACCTTTCTTGGATTCCGACATGCTAAACCTCTTTAGCACTCGGTCTATATATGTAGACTGCGAAAGACCAAGCAACCGTTTCGATCTATCTCTATAGATCTTAATCCCAAGGATGTAGGTTGCTTCTCCCAGGTCTTTCATGGAGAATGTCTTGGATAACCAAACCTTAACTGACTGTAAGATTGACACATCGTTTCCTATAAGTAATATGTCATCGAAATACATTACTAGGAACACGACTGCACTCCCACTAACCTTCTTGTACACACAAGGTTCGTCTGGATTTTTGTGAGAAATCAAACTTTTTGATCGTCTCATCAAAACGGATATTCCAGCTCCTGGATGATTGCTTCAATCCATAAATGGATCGTCGCAACTTGCATACCTTGGTTTTATCAACCGATGTGAAACCCTCAGGCTATATCATATACACGTCCTCGAGCAAGTTTCCATTAAGGAAAGCTGTTTTCACATCCATCTGCCATATCTCATAATCATAATGAGCTGCTATGGCCAGGAGCATCCGAATGGATTTAAGCATAGCTACAGGCGAATAGGTTTCGTCATAATCAACACCTTGCTTTTGACGATATCCTTTCGCCACCAATCTAGCCTTATAGGTAATCACATTACCATCCATGTCGGTTTTCTTCTTGAAAACCCACTTGCACCCTATAGGCTTTATGCCTTCAGGTGGTTCAACCAAGTTCCATACTTGGTTTTCGTACATGGAATCCATTTCCGACTTCATGGCACCAAGCCACTTATCCCTTTCTGAACTTGTCAGCACTTCTTCATAACTGGTAGGCTCCTCATCATCAATGAGTAACACGTCGTTCGATTCACTTACGAGAAATCCATATCTCTCAGGAATATTGCGTGTTCTACCAGATCTACGAAGATGTGGTGTTACATTAGGTCCAGCCGATTGCTCATCACTATGAGTTGTCGGCTGTTGTGCTTCACCAGGTATCTCATCAATGTCTATTTGAGTCTCTCGAGCCTCCTCAAGCTCAACAACACTCCCACTGTTTTCTTGCAAGAGAAACTCTTTCTCTAGAAACACAGCATGTCTTGAAACAAACACCTTTTGTTCCACAGGATGATAGAATTGGTAACCCCTTGTTTCCTTAGGGTATCCAATAAATAGACATTTATCAGACTTAGCATCCAGTTTGTCTGATACAGTCCGCTTCACATAAGCAGGACAACCCCATATCTTCAAGTAAGATACATGAGGTTTCTTACTAGCCCATATCTCATATGGAGTAGTAGAGACTACCTTGGTAGGCATTCTGTTTAACAAGTAAACAGCTGTCTGAAGTGCATAACCCCAAAAGGACTTGGGAAGAGTCGCATGATTCATTATTGACCTGACCATGTCCAACAAGGTCCGATCGCCTCGATACACCATTATCTTTGTGGTGTATAGGGCGGAGTCCATTGAGACAATATGCCATTGTCTCTTAGATAATCAAGAAACTCTTGACTTAAGTATTCACCACCTCGATCCGATCGAAGTATTTTAATACTCTTGTCATGTTGTTTCTCTACTTCATTTCTGAATTCTTTGAACCTTTCAAAGGCTTCAGACTTGTGTTTCATCAAGAACACATACCAAAACCGTGAGTGATCATCGGTGAAGGTAATGAAGTAGCTATAGCCTCCTAATGCTTGAGTTGACATAGGTCCATATACATCAGTATGTATTAGACCTAGTAACTCTCCCACTCGTTCACCTTTTCCCATAAAAGGTAACTTAGTCATCTTGCCTTTTAAGCATGATTCGCGTGTATCGTATGAATCCAATTCAAACGATTCCAGAATTCCACATCGGTGTAATTCGGACATGCGTTTCTTGCTTACATGGCCAAGATGACAATGCCACATGTAGGAGTCTATTTGATTATCCTTTCGAGCACTCTTGTTGCTCGCCGATATTGCAAATGTCACCGGATACGCCCAACGATAAACACCATTGCTTAAAGTTCCAGTCACATAAAGATCCCCATTCTAATGTTTGTAACAACAATTGTTACTAAACGTCAAATGGAAACCAGTTCTATTTAAACACGAAATAGAAATGATTTTATTTATCAACAAAGGATTATAAAAGCAATTGTCGATTCTAAGACAAGTCCCGCAGGAGTTTCAACAAATACGTTAGATGGCGAGTGCAAAGAACCTTTGCTTCATTCCCAACACGTAAATTTGACTCTCCTTGACAAGTCTTCTTCTATTCCTTAGCCCATGTATGTCATTACATATATGTGAGCCACACCCAAGATCCAATACCCAAGTGTCTAAGGAAATAGAATGACAATCAATAAAGAAGATTTCAAGAAGATGGGGCATCCGATGCCTTATCCTTCTTCATGGACTCAAGATAAATCTTGCACTTTCTTCAAGAATGTCTCTCCTTGCCATAATGATGGCAAGTTTCCTGCTAGTTCTACCTTCTTAGCCCTTCTCTTCTTTCCCTTCTCATGTCCTTTGACTTCCTCTTAGAACCTTTCTTTGAGGAATCAACTAACAAAGACTGCCCCTCGCTCATGTTTCTTAAGACTCTACAGCCTTTCAAAGATATTGAGCAAGACTAATGATGAACCTCCTAGCATCTCAGAGGTGAAGAGGAGCTTTGAGACTTCGAACCTTTCGAATCTCACTTGCTCATCAACCAACTCACAAAGATGAAGGACTACGATATGAGCATCCATATGCTCATGCTGTTATCGTAGCTTGGGTTCCATCATGGCTAGCATGATGCAACTCATTTGTTCAGAATCACTCACATGTTTCTGATAGGCCAACAATTGGTCCAGAGTTGCATTGTCACTAGGATGGGCGGGAAGAGGCGCTTCGAGGACATACGCAAGCTTTTCCACCTTGAGAACAATTCTCAAGTTTCTAAGCTAGTCCAAGAAGTTTGGCCCAGTCAATTTATTTGAATCCAAAATGGAACGCAAATTCAAACACATCATGATCAATATATTAACTTAGAAATACAAAACGAGCATATATGAGAAAATGATTTTAAAATGCATCAATATACATTTATAAATCCCATTCATTTTTCGAATTCAAAAACCCCAAAATCACTTCGGGAGATCGTAGGTCCATCTTCGAATGGGCTGATATCCATCATAGATAAGAACAACCTTGGAGTGAGTCCAACAAGCCATTCTTAGCTATGATGGTGGGTATCAAGTATACCGATTACATATCATGTATATGTAACTATCACAATGTGCTATCAACTAATTGAATGTTTACACATACATTGGGTTGTTAACACATTAACAAGTATGCATCATATGCATAGCACCCAACTTCACCTCTCTTCACATCGACCTTGGAGTGAGTCCAACAAATCGATGCTCCAAGTTAAAGCCGACCCATTAATCGCGAAATAGTTTTAATATGGTTAGAGCGCATTCAACCAATTAGCCAGGCTTGGAGTGAGTCCAACAACCCAAACTAACGATTGACCTCTGACTCTTACCATATTAGAGTTAAACTATTCCAATGATTTGAACATGTTCAGGTTCGAGCCGGGCTTGGAGTGAGTCCAACAACCCAAACAAGAAACAGAACTCTGGTTCTAACCATATTAATGGAAGGTGTAGGCTTTAATATTGAGTTAGGGTTTTTATGTCTCATCCTCTTTGCATGCAAATAACTATCATCTACATGGCATGGCATACATGGCATACATCTACATGTCACGACACGCATGGCATAATGTTATGCATCTAATGCATTTACATGACATACAATTATGTCATGTATATATTTCCTTATATGTCATAACTATTTATGGAAATAAAATATGTTTAAGATTTGATTCTCCAAATCAAATCATAATTAAATTAGGAAACAAATTTCCAAATCTAATCACATATTTTATTCATGGAATTATTTGATTAAGGAAAATCTATTTAGGAAACCAATTTCCTAAATCATTAAAACTACTTATGGAAATAAAATATTTTAAGATTTGATTTCAAATCAAATCATGATTAAATTAGGAAACAAATTTCCAGAATCTAATCAAATATTTTATTTATGGAAAATATCAATTTCATAAATACTTCCAACTTTCCAAAAGTGGAAGATTTCATAAATACTTCTAGACTTTCCAAAATTGAAAATTTCCATAAATACTTCTAAATTTCCAAAATTAGAAAATTTCCAGAAATACATTATGACTATCGAGAAAACCATTTTACGATTATGTCGAAACACAACCTGGCTCGATACCATCAAGGGTTTCAGATCAAGGCGTCAGGTGTGTTCGATCATGTTTCGTAAAACATGAGCACAGCGAAGCAATAAAATAATAAATATTCCTATTTATTACAACACACACAACACACGCATGCTATTACAACAAGTGTAGACATAACCGTAAATTAAAATTGCAATAAAAGGAAATTAAACTACGTTATACCTTCCGTATGACGTGTAGCGGGAACGGCATCAACCGGAACGATTCTCGTAAGAATCGTCTCTATCCGTATCCACGCCGAGCTCCTCGGGATGACTTCGCCAAGCCACGAGCTTCGTCTTCGTACGGGTTACTAGCCTCGTGTTGAAGACGACGTGATCGAGAGATGATCACGGTCCGAATCCAAATTCGGACCTAAAACAAGTCCTCAAGACTTGCTTCTCCGGAGAGGTATTCGTCAACCGATTGACGAATCCTTCGTCCTCCACCTCAGAGGATTACCGGAGATCAAATCCCCGGTATGTTAGCCGCTGTCGGAGCACTAACCGTCGTCCAAACGACGCTCCGACGAGAGGAGGAGAAGCTGTCCAGAAAACTGGACAGCTTGGTGGAGGAGTAGGCGCCGGCCAAAACAAGGAGAGAAAAGCCTCACCTTGATGCCAAACCTATAGGAGATCACCGGAGGGTCGCCGGAGGTTCACCGGCTGGAGCTTGGACGCCGGCAAGGGTCTTGACGGCAGCACAAAGCTGGGCGGTGGCTGCTCTTTGGGTTGGCGCCGATTGCTCCTCCAAGGAGTGGGCGGCAACAACTAGATTGGGCGGCCACTTTGTGATTAGGGTTTGGGATTAGGGTTTAAGCCCTATTTTATAGAGAACTAATTCTCTTAATGGTTAATGGATCATATCCATAAAGCCCGTTAACCCGCTCCATTAAGATAAGTTAAAATAAACCAAACCATGATGGTTTATTTTAAGTTAAAACGAACCGAACCAACTTTTGGTTCATTCGCTTAAAATAAACCAAACCCTTTGGTTTATTCTTATCCATTGGATTAGAACCAAACCATTTTGGTTCATCCATTATGTCTTCATAAGACGCAGCCCCATCCACGCCTTCCATTGCGATCAAACAATTTCATGCTCGCTTTATGTTTGGTCCAACCAAACATAGTTTCTCTCGGTCTGAGAATCCCATTCTCAAACTCGTTTTAAATCCTTTGGATTACACTCGTTGTGCGTGTGACCAAATCGGTTCTCGGTTTATGTTGGCCGCCTATAATTAACCATTAATTATAGAACGATCATGAGTGGCACCTAGTAGTACATCATGATCCCCAATTAACCTAAAAGATCAACAGTTGATCCGTAACTATTTCGAAACCCTTCAAGAAATTCGAATGAATCGTGCCCCATTCCCTTCACTCATCTTATACCCACTTGGTTCAGTGACATGGTCTATTGTGTCTCCCACTAGGTCGACTACGCCACACCTAGCCCAAGTATCATTTCCTCGTCCCTACGGATTCTAGTTACTCCACATGTATCAAGAGTACTTTACTCTAAACATGTAATGCTTTGGCCAAAGACTTTAGTAACAATCCGACGAGAGGCCATGGGTATACATCTCCTCGCAAGGAGTGGTGAATCCTTTATAGGCTATTCAAACACCTTCGATCACTTCGACTTATACCCAATCATCCTGGGTCCACATCTCCTTAGAGATGTTTGCTTAAGATGTCAAAGCATAAGTCTCCATGATCAAGATGACTTGAATACCGCAAGTCAAAGGAACATCGCACTTAAGCCACAGTAAGAACTTCATTGACATATCTATATATGCAGAGAACCATATGAAGTCTTACGGCTGGTCACTCCAATGAACTAGTTACCATAACTAGCATCCACGATTAACTCCGGACATCACTATGTCTCCAGCCAGTGAGAATCAGCTGCTTGGATACACCAAGGAGTATACCTCGTGCTAGTCTCAACAGAATTGATGGTGTCCAGATTCATCAATTCATCGACTAGGGATAATTCCGATACATCACAATTACACATGTAGAGATACTCACTAGTTGTGATCCAATCACAAATTCTCTCATGCTGTGAGTCGTATCGTGGACATTCAGTAAATGAGTTTAAGATCCAATCAAATACATAAAACATGTATACTCAAATAGTGAATCTTCATTTATCATATAAATGGTTCATACATAAGGCGATTGCCTTAGGACATCTCTCATATATTACTAACAGGGGTGAATAGCGATAAACACTTTCATTCATTTTGTTCGTTAAAACATGAGTAGACATAGCAGAAGATAAAATTAAGAAAAAGAGACAATAGAATTTTTTACTTGGTTCATAGCCTTCGGCTACTACTCCAAGGCCCTAACGGTCCTAGACCGCGTACGGAGGGCAAAGTACTAAAAATACTCCTCCTCGTTAGAGGTAGAAGTAATCGACAAAACAATCGATACAAGAAAGCTCAAGGTAGAGGGGCAATCCCCCTCTCCTTGTTACGATAAAATCTCGATAAGTAAGAAACAAAATAATAATATACCAACGACTTATAGAAGAATGAACCTTAAGCTCTCGTCATCGAAGATACGGTGGCACGTCAGCGTTGTAAGACTATCGTAGAAGAGTAGCATAACACGAGAACCATTGAGCACTTGGAATTGATGAAAAAACCCTAGGAGAAGCCCTCCTTTTATAGCCTTTGAGTCCCTCATCGAGGGGATCTTCAGCCAATCAAATTTAGGCACCAAGCTCCTTGAAATGAAGTGATAAGGCTTGACTCCTCGAAGCTGATCCTTCACCATCAGTCAACTGATGTCCATCATCAGTCGACTGATGGCAATGCCAGTCGAGTCGCAACACTTAGCAGTCGACTGATTTCTAGCAGTCGAGTGGCTCTTATGGGCAGTCGACTGATGCTTGCTGAAATCACAAGTTAGCTTAACAAAAACATAATTTCGACGGCTGCCGATCGTCCGATCTCGACCAAGACCATCCATGGGATGTCTTTGGTCGGATCTACGCTTAAGACCATCCCCGTAAGAAGGATACAACCTCACTTACGCTCACACACTTGTGCTTACCTCGATACTTACTTTGTAGCTCTTACTTCCGGCCTTCCACTCGATTGCTTCGACTCCCTCCGAAGTTACTTGAGTGTTGCCCGACCACAGCGGCTTCCTCCAAGTGTCGCTAGCCTTCAGCTCCAACTTTAGCACTTTTCTGCACACTCAATTTATCTCATGAGATAATAATATGATCTTAACATTGTATCATTTGCTATAATCAAAACTCAAGTTCAACTTAGGTGCCTAGTGCACCAACAATCTCCCCCTTTTTGATTTATGGAAAACCCACATACAAAGTTAAGGAAATAATATACATGAAGAATAACGATAAGCATGAGAGTCAAGAATAATAATGATTAAGTAGGAGTAGTAGAGATTTTCTTCCAAGTCTCCCCCTTGAGGAAACCTCCCCCTTGACCGAGGGTGAGTCTTGAAAGAATATCTTAATTCTCCCCCTTGATGTTTTCTATTTAGGAAGAGCTTAAGTAATTAACAATTACTTAAAGTTGGCCTTAGTAAGGAAAATTTAAACTTGGCACCTTCTCCCCCTTTCTTAAGTAAACATTAACGTTTGGCCATCGTATTAAAAATAAGTTTAAGTTAAGAATTCTCTTAACTTGGCCTTTATTTCCCTTTAACTAAAAGTTATGTTGCAAAAATTAAAGTTAAGTAAACATTTACTTAACTTTTGGCCATGAAGTACTAAGTTAAGTTATCAAACAAAATGATCCCTTAACTTTAGCCTTTTTCTCCTCCTTTTGCCATATATCGAAAAGAGTGGGGGGTTTCGAAAAAGAAGAAAATATAGGTATTAAGTTTTAGTTTCAAGTCCAAGCATGTTCCATATTATTTTGAAAATAATATACTGAAAATAAGCTCATCTATTGAATGTTTAACTCTTGTTTAACTTGATTGATATAAAGGATCAATAAGTCTTGGTCAGAGTTGGTTGATATATATGATTATACTCCGTGGTTCATGGCGATGCACTAGCTCTACATCTGAAAGCAAGAGTAAGGTCCTAACATCTCACGCCCATCTACGTGCCTAAGTACACAAACACATTAGTCCTATGTGTTGTGAGATGTATTGACTCCTTAATAGGTGCATGATATCTAAGATATGTCCTATGCTAGTTGCATGAAAAAGTAAAAATAGTAATAAGAAAATTTATAAATTCCAATTCTACTATGCACATGCCCAATTTTCGTCTTAATAGACATAATTTGGCTTCGAGTAGGGGTTTAGCAAATAGGTCTGTCAAGTTGGACTTCGATTAGACGTATTCAAGTTGTATGGCTCCGTTGGCCACATGTTCTCGAATGAAATGGTGTTTAACTTCTATATGTTTGGTCCTAGAGTGACATATTGGATTTTTAGTTAGGTTAATTTAGCTAATGTTATCTACGTGAATTTTAGTGTTTTTAAAGTCTAACTTAAAATCTCGGAGAGTGTGCTTCATCTAAAGAAGTTGAGTGGCACACTCACTCATTGCGATGTATTTGTCTTCAGAGGTATATAAGGCAACACAGTGTTGCTTCCTACTGCACCAACCCACAAGACTCGAGCCGAGAAGCTGACAACAATCACTTATACTCTTTCTATCAAGCTTACTACCAACATAGTCTGAGTCAGAGTAGTCGGTTAGTTCAAACTCGGTAGATCTAGGGTACCAAACACTGACATTAAGTGTACCCTTTAGATATCTAAGGATATGCTTGACTAGAGTTATGTGAGACTCCTTGGCATAGGTTTGGAACCTTGTGCACATACTTACTGCAAATAATATATCAGGTCGCCTTGCAGTTAAGTAAAGGAGACTCCCTATCACGCTCCTATAGTATTTTAAGTCAATTGAGTTTTCGATTACATCTTCTTCTATATTTACATTCATTGCCATTGGGGTATTAATAATTTTAGCGTCTTGCATTCCAAAGCGTTTAATTAATTCCATAGTATATTTGTGTTGGTGTAGGTATATTCCATCTTTAGTTTGTTTAATTTGTAGACCTAAGAAGAAACTCAACTCACCTACTAAATTCATTTCAAATTCACTTTCCATAAGTGAAATGAATTCATTTAGTAAGATCGAGTTGGTGGTTCCAAAGATGATATCATCTACGTAGATTTGAGCTATGAATATGTCTTTACCTACGGTTTTTACAAAAAGGATTGGGTCAACTAGACCTTGGTTGAATCCTTTGGACTTAAGATAAACCGAAAGCCTCTCGTACCATGCTCGATGAGCTTGTTTAAGTCCATAGAATGCTTTCTTTAATCTAAGGACATGGTCGGGTTTATCTAGGCTATCGAAAGCGGGGGGTTTACTAACATAAACCTCCTCCTTAATATATCCATTCAAGAATGATGACTTTACATCCATTTGAAACAACTTAAAGCCTCGATGTGCAGCATATGCTAATAACATTCGAATGGACTCTAATATAGCTACTGGGGCATAGGTCTCATCGTAATCTAAACCATCGACTTGACTAAACCCTTTAGCGACTAATCTAGCTTTATTTCTAACTACTTCACCTTTATTATCAAGTTTATTTCTAAACACCCACCTTGTTCCAATGATTGTTTTATCTTTAGGCGGTGGTACTAATTCCCATACTTCGTTCCTAGTGAATTGAGCTAGCTCTTCTTGCAATGCAATAATCCAATCGAGATCAAAAGAGCTTGGTCAATAGTTTTGGGTTCAATTTTCAAAATCAAGAAGATTTGACAAAGGTTTCCGTATGAGGCACTAGTTCGAACTCCTAGGCTTGGATCACCTATCACTTGGTTGATAGGATGATTCGTTTGAGTCCTAGTTTGATTTGGGTTAGAGTCATCTATCACTTCGTCGATAGAATGACTTGGTTGAGTTAGGTTAGGATTAATACTAGACTCGATCTCCAGATCGGAGTCGAGTCTAGTATGAATCGACTCACTAATTGGGGTTGCCGGGGGTTATGTAGGTTTGTGTCCTTCATCAAATACTCTATAAGCTCTACTCGTAGCCGAGTATCCTAGAAAGATTTCGATCGAGGTTTTGGATGTAAATTTCCTTAGGTAATCCTTAGTGTTTAGGATATATACCTTACATCCAAATACCCTAAAGTACTTAATGTTAGGTATTTTATCATGATAAATCTCGTACGAGGTCTTAAGGTGCATGTTTACCATCAGGATCCAATTTTGGACATAGCACACCGTACTAACGGCTTTCACCCAAAACCTATTGGGTAGGTTATACTCGTTTAACATTGTCCTAGTGGATTCTTGTAGGGTTCTATTTTTATGTTCTACTAGGCCATTCTGTTGTGGAGTTCTAGGGCATGAGAACTCATGGTGGTAACCATTTAGGTTACAGAATTTTATAAACCTATGGTTCTCGAATTCACCATCATGATCACTCCTAAGTCTTTTGATTTTAAGATTTTTTGATTTTCTATTAGTTTAAATAGGTTGATTAATTGATCTAGGGTATCACTTTTGTGTTTAACGAACCTAACCCAAGTAAATCTAGAATAGTCATCAATTATGACTAAGCAGAATTGACTCCAATTTAGTGACATAGTTCCGTGTGAATCAAATAGATCTATGTGTTGGAGCTCAAGAACACTTTTGTTTCATTCTTGATTAGTTAGTTGATGTTGTGTCCTAGATTGTTTACCTTGTTGACAAGCATTACATATTTTATTATCCAAGTTGTTGAGGTTAGGCAAACCTCTGACTAACTCACTCTGACTCATCTTGTGGATGAGTCTTGGGTGCGAGTGACTGAGTCGTCGATGCCACAACCAAGATTCCTCTTACCGTGTCATAAGACACTTGGTTTAGGAGTTAGTTAAATTAATAGTATAAATATTGTTATTTTTGGTCCCTTTAAGAATTGTTTTAGAGGTTTTATTGGTATTAATTACGCATTTATTTTCTAAAAATATGACCTTATAGTTATTATCACACAATTGGCTTATACTAAGTAAATTATATTGGAAATTCTCTACCAATAAGACATTTTGAATAATAAAGTTAGAGTTGAGCTCAATATCACCTGATCCGATGATTTTGAGCTTGTCGTTGCTTCCGAAGACTACCGATCCTTGTCGTTTGAATCGAAGCTTCGAAAACTTGAGTAGATCCTCAGTCATGTGTCGGGAGTAACCACTGTCCAACATACATTGATCCTACACGCAAGGTAGTTGGATCGTATATTGGAATTATTAAAGTTTGGTTGTAAATTATTAAACCTAAATCATCTCACCCATGTCTACATGATCAAGCATGTTAACCCTATATGTTTTTGTGAGATGACTTCCAATTTTACTTGATTTAAATTTAATGATTTGAACACTTGTCAACCTTGCGTTAGATTCAGATTTGACCTTAAGCTCATCAAGTCACAATTTCAAGATCAAGGCTTCCAGGTCGTGGCGAGGCACAAAGGCCTTCTTTGATGGAAAAATGACCACTTCCTTAGACAAAGCCATTTTCAAGAAAATAGAGACTTGGCGTACCTAAGATCACTTCCTGGTCTAACTAGTCTAGGATACGGCGAGGTAGCTTTAGCTAGTTCCACTCGGTTAAGTGCACCGAACTAGATACGCCTTATCTAGCCCGAATACACGAGACTCCACTTTCCTAGCGTACTATCATCTCGCCGCGTCCTGGTACTATGTTACCAAGTATTGATGCATTATAGTACTATCTAACCATTCTAAAAAAAATCAAAATAAATAAAGAACCTAAGCATGAAATTTCTAAGTTAAAGCACAAACAAGTTTTGTATTGGCTCCCCCTGGACAGTTGAATGGTTCAGTCTCTCCACATTGTGGATTTGGTCCTTGGGAACTCAGTACTGGTTGGATCCTAAGTTTGAAATCAAAGCGGTCTTAGGGACCCATGCTTGGACACATTTTTTATGTCGACTTACAATCGACATATATGACTTGTTGCTCGTATTTGAGCTAAACCCTTGTACAACCTTGTTGTACACGACCATTTATGATCCAAGTAGGAGGTCAAGTCCTTTGGATCCCAAAGTAAACTTTTCCAACATGTTCCTAAGATCTTCGACTTTACTCTTCAAGAGTGAGTTCTCAACTTCAAGCTTTTCAACCCGAGTTGAGTCCTCCTCTTGAACTCAACTAGTCGAAGAGATTAGGGAGACCTCGTGTTTGAGGAGTTTAACCTCCTCAACCAGGGTCTCGACCTTGTAATAGGACTTAGCTAATTTCCTAGTTAAGAATTTAATGCACTCTATAGAGTACTAATAAGAGATTGACTTACCTTGAGTGTATCTTTTGAACTGGAAGTGGATTCGTGGCTTGTCTTGAATTGAGCTTCGCAGTATGATTTGTCTTTGGGTTCAGACTCGTGCTCCAGTTCTGACTCCGTCTCCGATTCAGCCGGTTTAGCCATGAAGATGTGATCATCGTCTTCTTCCTCAGACGCTTCTTCCCACGTAGCATTGAGTGCCTTCTTGTGTTTCAGTGCTTTGCTCTTGAGCTTTGGACATTCAGACTTGATATGTCCAAACCTGTTGTATTCGTAACACCTAACATTAGAACTTTTAGACTTACCTTCGTTGGGTCGAGTGACGGTTCTCTTTCGACCCTTGACCATCCTCTGAACTAGGTTGACTAGTTCGACCTCCATTTCCTGGTCGACCTCCGAATCGGGCTCATCTTCTTCCTCCTTCGAGGGAGGCTCGGTCCCGGTTTTCTTCTTCGAACCTGCAAAAAGTGCTATACCCTTCTCGGGTTACGAGTTAGACTGTTCATGGAGTTCGAAATCTGAAAACAACTCATCTAATCTATGTTTTAAAAGACCTTGTAGGCATCGACCATGGATGCCCACAAGGTAGTCCTATGAAATGAGTTTAGTACATACCTAATATGGTCGCAATTTTTGACCATTTGTTGGATTGCATGTAAGTTGTTGACGATATCTTGAACGCGAGCGTGATGTTGCGTCGTCGTCTCGTGTTCCTACATTATTAAAATATATAACTTATTGAACAAGAGATTGTGCTTACACACCGTGGCTTCATCGGTCCCTTTGTGTAATTCGACCAAATTTGTCCATAGGTCTTTGGCACTAATGAATGGGCCGACGCGATTGAGCTCCTCCTTGGACAAGCCACTTTGGAGGATTTGAGTCGCCTTAGCATCGGCTTCGACTTGTCTTTTTGTAGCATTGGTCCATTGGTCATAATCCAAATATTCACCCACTTCGTTAGTCGGAAGTGTGAATCCCATTTGGATTATAATCCACATCTCGATTTGGGTCTTATAAAAGTACTCCATCCGACCCTTCCAATAACGGAAGTCATCTCCGTTGTAAATCGGAGGTCGGACGGTGCTAAAACCCTCGATATGGGCCATTGATAAAAAAAAACAAGAGAATGAAGAATAAAAACCTAGCAATGACACAAACGACCGAAATGTACCAAGACTCGCATCTTGGATTAGTAGTGCGGGAGAAAAAAAACTAAACGAATGAAAGAAAACAAATTCGAAATAAACAGAATTAAAAAGGAAAAAAATCTGTTAAAAAGCTAGATTGGTGGTTTCACCAAATCTTAGCACCCCCAGCTCTGATACCAATTGTTGGATCGAGCGGATCGCTAGAGGGGGGGTGAATAGCGATAAATACTTTCATTCGTTTCGTTCATTAAAACACGAGTAGACACAGCAGAAGATAAAATTAAGCAAAAGAGACAATAGAATTTTTTACTTGGTACATAGCCTTCGGCTACTACTCCAAAGCCCTAACGGTCGTAGACCGCGTACGGAGGACAAAGCACTAAAAATACTCCTCCTCATTAGAGGTAGGAGTAAGCGACAAAACAATCGATACAAGAAAGCTCAAGGTAGAGGGACAATCTCCCTCTCCTTGTTATGATAAAAGCTCGATAAGTAAGAAACAAAATAACAATATACCAATGACTTATAGAAGAATGAAACTTAAGCTCTCGTCATCGGAGATGCGGTAGCACGTCGGTGTCATAAGATCGTCGTAGAAGAGTAGCGTAACACAAGCACCTTTGAGCACATGGAATTGATGAAAAAACCCTAAGAGAAGCGCTCCATTTATAGCCTTTGAGTCCCTCCTCGAGGGGATCTTCAGCCAATCAAATTTCGGCACCAAGCTCCTTGAAATGAGGTAGGCTTGACTCCTCCAAGCTGATCCTTGACCATCAGTCGACTGATGGCCATCATCAGTCGATTGATGGAAGCACCAGTCGAGTCGCAACACTCAGCAGTCGATTGATTTCAAGCAGTCGAGTGGATCTTGTGGGCAGTCGACTGATGCTAGCTAAAATCACAAGTTAGCTTAACAAAAATATAATTTTGATGGTCGCCGACCATCCGATCTCGACCTAGACCATCCATGGAATGCCTTTGGTCGGATCTACGCTTAAGACCATCCCCATAAGGAGGATACAACCTCACTTACGCTCACACACACGAGCTTACCTCGATAATTACTTTGTAGCTCTTGCTTTCGGCCTTCCACTCGATTCCTTCGGCTCCCTCCGAAGTCACTTGAGTGTTGCCTGACTACCGCGGCTTCCTCCAGGTGTCGCTAGCCTTTAGCTCCAGCTTTAGTACTTTTCTGCACACTCGATTTAGCTCGTGAGATAACAATATCATCTTAACTTTGTATCATTTGCTATAATCAAAACTCAAGTTCAACATAGGTGCTTATTCTACCAACAACCCTTTGGTTGCGAACCAAGTAAAAACAAAATTGAGTCTTTTAGTTTTATTGCTTCTTACTTTCCGATGCGTTACTTTTGTATTGTCAAATCGAACGAAATGAAAGTTTTTTTACGCTCGCTATTTACACCCTCCCCCTTCCCTCTAGCTTGCTTTCGATTGAACAATTGGTATTAGAGCTGGAGCGCTACGATTTGGTGTAACCACCAATCTAGTAATTTTATTTTCTTTTTATATTGTTTTTTGTTTCATTTTTCTTTACTATTTTTCACACACTACTAATCCAAGGCGAAGTCTTGGAACTTTTTTCATGTCTTTTTTTTTTTGTATGCAAGATTTGGTTTAGATGGCCCATCACGAAGGGTTTAGCATTGCCTGACCTTTGTTTTACAACGAAGATGACTTCCGTTACTGGAAGGGTCAGATGGAGTGCTACTTAAAAACCCAAGTAGAGATGTGGATCGTGATTCAAATCAGATTCTCGCTGCCTACCAACGAAGATGGTGAGTTCCAAGATTGCGACAAGTGGACCAACGCCATGAAGAATCAAGTGGAGGTCGATGCAAAGGCAACCCAAATCCTACAATGTGGTCTTTCCAAGGAGTTGCTCAACCAGGTTAAACCATTCATAAGCGCGAAGGACTTATGGAACAAGCTTATTGAGCTACACGAAGGAATGACCGACACGAAGGTATGTATGCGTGATTTATTGTTAAATAAATTGTTTAATTTGAAAATGCAGAAACACAAGACTGCTACACAATTACATGCCAGAATCCAAGATATTATGAACGACCTCCACTCAATCGGACAAAAGGTCGAAAATAGAGATGTTATCAGGTATGCCTTAAATGCTTTTCCTAGGATCACCTTGTGGGCATCCATGGTTGATGCCTACAAGGTATCTAGAGATCTATCTAAGATTTGGTTAGACAAACTTTTTTTAGAATTTGAATTACACGAACAGTCTAACACGGTCCCACCCAAGAAAGGTATTGCATTGGTTGTAGGTTGAAAGAAGAAGGCGAAGAGCAAACCACCTCCTAAGAAGAAGAAGAGGAGTACGAATCGGAGATGAATGATGAGATGGAGACCGAACTAGTGAATCTAGTTCAGAAGATTATCAAAAGCCGAAAATGCCCGATCATGCAATCCAATGAAAAGCAAAGTTCTAACTATAGATGCTACAAATGCAACAAGTGTAGGGATGTATAATCGTCACCTTCTCGCATGAACATCGCTTTATTCTGGCATGGATCACATGATCCAGCAATACGTAACTGAACGGGATGCAATATTGTCTAATACATTAGATTGTAGATAACATGGTGTGTAGTGTCACACGGGAGATCATGTTATCGGCTCCTTGTAAAGTATAAGTAAAGGCTCACAACCGAGATGACTTTGGACAAACCATCAGAATGGTTGTAGAGTGATTTGGTATTGGTTTGTCTTGATCATAGAATCACACTAGTGCACTTTGAGTGTATTGAGCAGGACCGACTTAGAGTTGATTCGATTTATTGCTGACTTCATAATCGAATCGAACCTCAGATATTATTATGTACATGCTCTTAATCCCGATATAATAACGGGCACATATACTTAGTATTCATCTCTTTGATTTACCAATGGGTGAGATTTATAGATTAAATCGATAGGCTCGGTAAGTTGGGAGATGATATTATTTATATGGTGTGTCGTTGATTATAGGAGGAAACCGTGTCCTATATATTAGGATGATGATGTCTCCTTGAGGAGCTCATAAGGTTCATCATGTAAACCCTGCAGGTGGACTTGGTCCGGCATGATGAAAAGGTTGAGTGGTACTACTCAAGGAGTTAGATGTTGATTAATTAATGGTCAGTAAATTAATTAATCGACAGACATTCGAGATCTTAAACACGGGGAGAAAATGTACAAATAATATATGGAGCCCATATTATCATATGGGGGTTGGTGAGGTAGATCGATGATGATCCTTTAGTGGATTGGATTATCATTAGTGTATCGGACTTTATATGGGCTTGATCCATGGGTGGCCAAGACCCAACTCCTCCTCATGGTCCCTATTGTAGCCTATTAACACCTCATGAAGCTTAGATCCAATGGATAGAAACAAAACTCTAGATCCAACGGTAGAGATTAAATCTCTAGATCCGATGGTTGAGATTAAATCTCTAGATCCGACGGTTGAGATTAAATCCCTAGAACCAATGGTGGTGATTATTTGGAGGCTTATCCCTAACTCTATAAAAGGGCTTCATGGGTTGGCGTGGAGATGATCCAAGGAGAGCTAGGGTTTTGGGCGGCAAGAGAGGAATCCTAGTTGAGATAGGATAAGGGTTTGGAGGCTTAGGGTTTTGGAGGCTTGGGCAACACCAAATAAGGAAGTTTTTCCTTTCTTCTTCCTTCTTCATTGGCCGGGGTCCAGCACCCTTTCCAGCCCTTGGCCGGCACCCAAAGGCTCTCTTCTCTTCTCCTTGAGTCGTGGAAACAAGACTTAGGGGTCTCCCTTGGTGTCTTGGTCGGTTTCCATCATCATCTCCTCCTCCTAGTTGGCCGGCAGCAAGGATTCCTTTTGTTCCTTGTTGGTTGGTTTTAAGTAGGAGAAAAACCTTGTTTCTATTCTTCCTTTTGCTTTGGAAGAGCAACGAAGGAAGATTTGCGATATAGGAGCTTCAACTTTTGGTAGACGTCGCCCACACGACGTCCGAAAGGAGGAAGGTCATACATTAGAAGATCGAGAGGTATACCTATTCTCTATTCTCTTTTGTTACTTGCTTGTTTTTGTTTTTCAACTATGAGCATGATATAAATCTGTATATCGATAAATAATTCTTGGATCCCGAGCATAAACACAAAAACCGGCGATCCGGACATCGTCTATTCCGCGGATACTCGTAGAATAGAGGATGGTCACTTGAACAATGAGTTTGTTCAAGTGACCTCTCTAAACGAATAGCACGACGATGACTTGGTTGTTTGGGCAATCCCTTTTGTCTAGGATTAAATTTTTTTAATCCGGGGACATTGAATGGATCGCTATGATCAAACAACCGAGGTGAAGTGGGAAGCGAAGTTTCCCCTCACGGACTCGATAAGCAAAACCCTTCAACAAGATGGGCCACATCAAATAGGATTGCCCAAGACTAAATAACAAACCATCTTAATCCTAGAAGAAGGCACTCAACGCAACTTGGGAGGAGTCATCATCGGAGGAAGATGAGCTCAACAACATTGCATTCATGGAAAAGAAAACCAATCCAAAAAATGAGTGCGAACCAGAGGCAAGTGACGAGTCCGTGACCGAGTCCAACTTTGGATCCAAAGATGAACTTCAATTCAAGACAAGCCACAAATCCGTAAACAGTTCAAGAGATTCGTTCAAGGTAAGTCGATCTTTAATTGATAGACTTTACAATGCAATTAAGTATTTAACTAAAAATTTTGCTAAGTCCGAGTCCAAGGTCGAGACCTTAGTTGAGGAGATGAAACTCCGTAAACATGAGGTCTCCCTAAGCTCTTCGACTAGTCGAGTTCAAAAGGAGAACTCAACTCGAGTTGAAAAACTCAAAGAAGAGAACTCTCTCTTGAAAGAACAAGTCAAAAATCTTAGGCAAACATTGGAAAGTTTACTTTGGGGTCCAAGGGTCTTGACCTACTATTTGGATTACAAAGGGGCATGTACAATAATGTCAGACTCGGGTTTAGATCAAACACAATAAATAAATCATATATGTCAATTGTGAATTGAAATAGGTAAATAGTCCAAGCAAGGGGTTCATAAGACCGCTTTGATTTCACAATTAGGATCAAATAAGTACTGGGTTCCCTATAACCAAATCTACTACGTGGAAAGACTGAATCGATTCATTGGTCCAAGGGGAGCTAGTACTAATCTTGTTTGTTTTATTTCTTGAATTAGACTTGCATACTTAGTTAATTTGAGTTTTAATTTTTAGAATGGCTAGATAGGGTTAATAACTAATAAATCTTGACAATATAGTATCAGGGCGCGACGAGATGATAGTACATTAGGGAAATGAAGTCCTTTATGCCCAAGTTAGATAAGGCATATCTAGCTTGGTGCACTCAACTATGTTGAAGTAGATGAAGCTACCTTATCGTATCCTAAACTAGTTATACCAGGAAGTAATTTGAAGTTACTCAAGTAATTAATTTCTTGAATTTGGCTTTCTCTAAGGAAGTGGTCGTTGTTTCGATCAAAAAAGACCTCTGTGCCTCGCCATAACCTGGAAGCAAATTTCTCAAAAAGTTTACTTGACGAGATAAGGGTTAAATCCGAATCTAACCCAAGGTTGATTAGTTTCAAAACACTAAATTTAATTAAGTAAAATTGAAGTCATCTCACAGAAGATATAAGGTTAACATGTTTGTGTTGGTGCAATCGGCCCAGGTTGACTCGAGTTTGACTCGAGCAATATTTTGATGATAGACAAAACTTATGACATGGGATTGTCATAGGAAAGTCCAACATGGAGTTGGCATGAAAAATCCAAGCATGGTGCTTGGTGTGGGAAAGTCCAACATGGAGTTGGCATGGAAAATCCAAGCATTGAGCTTCGTGTGGAAAAGTCCAAAGCATTGCGAAGTCGTGCGCTTGGTGCTTGGTGAGAAATGCATTGCGAAGCCATGCGCTTGGTGCATGTGAGAAGCCTTGAGGACTTGGTAAGTTCACTAGGATCGGGGTCCTTGAGTCGGTGAAGGATGACATTCCGAAGCCGTGCGCTTGGTGCATCCGAGGGACCGCCAGACGGGGAGCGAATGGAGTGAGCCCAAAGGGAAGCATACTTCGTTGTCATGAGACGTGAAGGATGGCATTGCAAAGTCGTGTGCTTGACACATCCGAGGGATGTAGGCCGAGGGAAGAGAGCTTCGGTGGGGAACTCCATAAGGGATGAGGTGGACTTGGTCAAGTGGCTAAGACTGAGTGTCGGATGCTCAAACAGCTTGATGTTTGAGGTTTTACTCGACATTAGTCGACTGGCATAGGTGCCAGTCGACTTCTCTTGGTCGTATGGGTTCGACCAGTGTTCGACTGAACACGGTTTAGCTGATCAGTCGACTGCCAAGGGAGGGCAGTCGACTGTTGACACCATCATTCGACTGATGAGGGAGATCAGTCGACTGATCGAGGTATTTTTAGCCACAGAATGGTTTCCAGTCGAGTGCTCGCGCCAGCACTCGACTGATGGTGTTACCAATTGACTGATGGGTATCATCAGTCAACTGATGTGTGATCCGTTGGAACTTGACCAACATGGATCTGGCCATTGTGAGACAACAACTATAGGACCAGTCGATTGATGGTCACGATCAGTCGACTGATGCACGCAAAATTAGCTTGATGCAGGTTATAAATGGAGCTCAAGAGGGAGGATTTCGCCAAGACTTTAAGGATGACTTTGAAGGGGAATTGCTACTGCATTACAGTTCTTTAAGAGCCAACCAAAACAAGCAACAAGAAAACATTCAAAGGAAAGAGTTGTAAAGCGTTCTTTACTTGTATTTCTTAGTGTCTTTGTATTAGATTTAATCTTGTTATATTATAGTTGTAATTTCTTGTGAGAGGTTTCTCCACCTCCGACGTGTTGTCGAGAAGGAGTTTAGTTAGTGTCATACGCATAACTAGAGCTCGGTGAGCTACCCCATGGAGTAGGAACCATTCGATTCCGAACCACGTATATCTTGTGTATGCTTGTATGTGTTGTTAGTATTTTCATTATTATTGTTATTCCGCTGCGCTAGCGACAATCGTAGACAAGCGACGCAAGAAGAAGGATCGTATTCCACCATACGACGATAGAGGGCTATTCACCCCCCTCTAGCCGGCCAACACCAACGACCCTACAATTTGATCATGTAGAAAGGGTGAGATGATTCCTAGGATTAATAAACTTCAACCAACTCTTAAAATTTCAATGTCTGATCCAACTACTATATGTGTAGGATCAATGGACGTTGGACAGTGGGCGCTCCCGACACATGACTTGAGATCGACTAAAATTTTCTAAGCTTAAATTCAAAAGGCAATAATCGGTAGCCTTCAGAAACAACAGGAAGCTCAAAATCATCGGTTCAGGTGATATTGAGATGAACTCCAACTTTATAATTTGTAATGTACTTTTAGTTGAGAATTTCAATTTTAATTTACTTAGCGTAAGCCAATTGTGTGATAAGAACTATAAGGTTACCTACTTACAAAATGAATGTTTAATTAAAACTAATGATACCTCAAAAACAATACTTAAAGGAACTAGGAATAACAAAATGTACACAATCAACCAACTACTCAACCAAGTGCCTTATGACACAATAAGAGGAATCCTGGTTGTGGCACCGGTGACTTGGCCACTCTCACCCAAGACTCATACAAAAAATGAGTCAGAGTGGTTTAGTCAGAGGTCTGCCCAACCATAATAATATGGAAAATAAAATTTATAATTTTTGTCAACAAGGTAAACAAACTAGGACCTCACATCAACTAACCAACCAAGAAAGAACCAATTGTGTACTTGAGTTTCTACACTTAGACCTTTTTGATTCTCATGAAGCCAAGTCACTAAATGGAAGTCAATATTGTTTAGTCATAGTCGATGACTTCTCTAGGTTCACTTGGGTTCAGTTTCTAAAACATAAAAGTAAAACCTTAGAGCAACTCACCAATTTATGTAAATTAATAGAAAATGAAAAGAATCTTAAGGTGAAAAGACTTAGAAGTGATTATGGTGGTGAATTCGAAAACCATAGGTTTAGCGATTTTTGTAATCAAAACGGATACTATCATGAGTTTTCCTGCCCTAGCACTCCTCAACAAAATAGTCTAGTAGAACATAAAAGTTGAACATTACATGAAGCCGCTAGAACCATGTTGAGTGAGTATAACTTATATAATAGGTTTTGGGCAGAAGCGATCAATACGACCAGCTATGTTCAAAATAGGATCCACATAGTTAGAAGAAACCTTAGAACCTCTTATGAAATTTATTACGAAAAATCACCAAACATTAAGTATTTTAGGGTCTTTGGTTGTATGGTGCACATATTGAACACTAAGGATTACTTAGGGAAATTCACCCCTAAAATAACTACCAGGACATTCCTAGGATACTCAACCACTAGTAAAGCCTATAGGGTGTATAACAATGAAACCCTAAAAATCGAAGACACAATTAACGTAGTATTTGATGAAGGAAACGAAACTACAAAACCAAGATTATAAGTGAGTAATGAACCTAACTCTAGTCCTGAACCTAACTCTAGATCTGAACCTAAAACTAGACCCAAACCTAACTCACAAAACGAATCTAGTGCAAATCCTAACCCAAATTAATCTAGAATACAATCAAACCACCAGATTGATCAGGTAATAGCTGATCCCAATTTAAGAGTTTGAACTAGAGAATCCTATAGAAACCTAAGCCAAATTTCACTTATTTCAAAAATTGAACCCAAAACAATTGAAAAATCTCTTCTTGATCCAAATTGAATTATAGCTATGCAAGAAGAGTTAGCTCAATTTACTAGGATTCAAGTTTGGGAATTAGTACCCCCACCTAAGGGAAAAATGATAATTGGAACAAGGTGGGTATTTCGAAACAAACTTGATGATAAAGGAGATGTTGTTAAGAATAAGGCTAGGTTAGTCACAAAGGAATTCAGTCAAGTAGAGGGATTAGACTACAATGAAACTTATGCCCCCGTAGCTAGACTTGAATCAATTAGGATGTTATTAGCCTACACTGCACATCGAAGATTTAAACTATTTCAAATGGATGTTAAGTCAACATTCTTGAATGGAATTATCAAGGAAGAGATTTAGGTTAGCCAACCACCCAGATTTGAGAGTCTAGACAAACCTGACCATGTCTTTAAACTTAGAAAAGCCTTATATGGACTAAAACAAGCTTCTAGAGCTTGGTATGAAAGGTTTTCTATTTATATTAAATCTAAGGGGTTTAGTCAAGACTTTGTTGACCCAACCATGTTTGTAAAATTCATAGGAAAAGAGATTTTCATTGCCCAAATCTATGTAGATGACATAATCTTTGGAACAACTAATTCAATATTACTAAATGAGTTCATTTCACTAATGGAAAGTGAATTCGAAATGAACTTAGTGTTAGGGCAATCTCTTGCCATGATAAGGTTTTGATGTGTGTGGCAAAGGGTTTAAGTTAGGTTGTTATTATGATTTGATATGTGCGTTGGAGTCTTGCAGGGCTTAGAAATTTGCACATGGAGCCTCTGCAGGTTCACCACTCACTACCTCACGCCTGAGTCGGAGAAGGATCATTGCAAAGCCGTGCGCTTGATGATGCCGAGGGACCACCGGACGAGATGACTTGAAGCGAAGCCAAGGGAGCAGACTTCGGAGTCAAGAGACGCGAAGGAGCATTGCAGAGTCGTGCTCCTGATGCTGCCGAGGGATGTGGCCACGAACTAAGAGAGCTTCGGCGAGGGACTTCGAGTGAGATGAGAGAATGAGTGAAATGTAAGTAGCTTATTTGGTGAACTTGGCCATTTGGCTAAGTGTCGGATGGGATTTCCCGACATCAAGTTGACTACCATGTTAAGGTAGTCAACTACTCTAAGTCGACGGTGACTCGACTAGTGTTCGAGTCTGGTTCAGTGTTAATGACGCCATGGAATGGCAATGATCGGAGACTGATCGGCCGATCGATGAAGGCATCGATTGACCGGGTTGCAAGAGTTTCGCACGAATGGAGTTGAGCTCGGGAGCACTCGACGATCAGCATCACGATCGATGGCAATATCGTCGATCGATACGCACTGCTGGATGAGATCCAACGTGGAAATCAGCCATTATTGGGCAATGGATACAGGACCAGTCGACTAATAGGGACATCAGTCAACTGCTCCTGTGTCAACGGGAAGAAACCCTCTTCCTCTTTAAAGAGGAAGGGTATGGGGCTTTGGGGGGCTAATGCTTGAATTCCTAACAGCTCCCAAAGTGCCATAAATGATTTCCCACTCTTCTACTTGCTTTAATCTTCATTCTATTGTAGAAGAGTGATCCTTGTGTAAAAGAGGTTACCTCCACCTAGCTTTGTGTAAAGGAGAGATCTAGTGGAAGCTTGCGGAGTGATTCACCGTGGACGAATTGGACCGTGGATTAGCAGCGTAGCCGTAAACCACGTTACATATTGCATTAGCGTTTGTATTCTTGTCATTTCTATTTGCTTGTCTTGTTTTGTTTTTCCGGTTGCGCTAATCTTGTTTATAGACGAGCAAATTCATTATCCAAGGAAAAAGGGGCTATTCACCCCCCTCTAGCCGGTCGATCGATCCCCTACAAGTGGTATCAGAGCCAAGGAAATCTTGTCGAGGACTAACCGCCACAACAAGCACATTCAAGAATGGTCGGCTCAAATATTCATCCACCAAAGTTCGAGGGAGAATTCTCTTGGTAGAAAAAGAGAATGGAGGTATTTTTCGAGACCGATTTTGAAATTCTTTTGATTATGGAAAACGGTTTCCAATTGCCTAGGAATGAAGAAGGGGACCTATTGGAAAAATCAAGATGGAGTAAAAGACAAAGAGAGGAGTACTTGGCAAATTCAATGGCCAAGCACCACCTCTACAATGTACTCCCCCAACAAGAAGTAAATAGGATAGGGGAGTGTGTTAGCGCCAAGGAAATGTGGGGGAAATTAATATAAATTCATGAAGGCACATCCGAGGCGAAACTAGCAAGGAGAGATGTCCTTCGCTCCCAATTATCCAACATCAAACTCGAAAAGGGAGAGAAGGTAAAATCCCTACACTCTAGATTTAAGGAAATTCTAACCGGCTTGACAAGTGTAGGTGAAAGGCTCTCCAACCGGGATATGGTAATGAAGGCCATAGATGCCTTTCCCAGGTTCTCAAGATGGAGCTCCATGTTGGACTCGTTTTACAACTCCAAGAATGTAGAAGTGAGCACCTTGGAGGAGTTCTCAACAAAGGAGCTCCACGAAATGAGGCTTGAAGGAATACAAGAAGAGCCAAAGTTTCAACCTTCAAGAGGAGTAGCCTTGATGGCACACAAAGGGAAGAAGAAGATAGAGATCTCCTCCTCCTCCGATGAAGCATCTTCCTCCTCCTCCATGGATAGCATGGAAGAAGCCTATATGGTTAGGAGGGTAAGGCGTGCATTAAAAGATTTTAGATTTAATAAATCTAATGATAGGAGTAGAAAACCAAGGGGGGAAATTATTTCCTACAATTGCCAAGGAGAGGGACACATAAGGGACAATAGTCCTCTCCTAAACAAGAGCAAAGAAGAGAGGAAGAAGAAAGAAGAAAAGAAGAAGAAAAAGGGGAGCAAAAAGAAGGAAGAAGAGAAGAAGGTCAAAGAAAAGGGGAAGACCAAGGCTCTAAAGGCAAAGACTTGGGATGACCCCTCCTCATCATCTTCATCATCATCGGAAGAGGAGAATGCCTTTGTCACCAACTTAGCCCTAATGGCCTTTGACGACTTGGATTGCTCCTCCTCCAAAAATGAAGGATCAAGCTCAAGTGGAGAGAGCTCATGTGAAGGGGGAGCCTCCTCTACATCCTCATCATCGGAAGAGGATTTGGTAAGTGAGGTAACGAATCTACCCCCTAAGCAAATAATGTCTATGATTTCTAGCCTTACTAGGGATTTATTTAGAGCAAAGAAAAGGAATAAATGCATGCTTGAGAAAATTAAAGATTTAGAGCAAAAATTAGAAAAAGCATGTTTTAATGAGAATGATGATAATGCATGCTCACATGATAACTATATGCCTTTGGATGTTAATGATGCATGAATAGAAGAAAATAGAGCTTTAAGGGAAAAGGTAGACTATTTGACCAAAGCCCTAGAAAAGTTTACAATATGCTCCAACACCTTGAACATGATAATTGGAAGCCAAAGGGCAAGTTTTAACAAGAAAGGCCTAGGTTATAAAGAAAAGAAAAATGAAAAGGCCTATAAATGCTTAATTGCTAGGGAACAAGATAAAAAGAAGGTAATAGCTAGAAAATGCATCCCCAAGGAGTTTTTAGTGAACCCCATAGGCAAGAATTTATAGGGTTCCAAAATCCATCCTAGAGGGTTAGGAAAACCCTAGGATAGACAACCATAAGGACTTTACCTATATCATATTTTTGGTTGACTTAGGATGGCGGGACAACATTTTTGAAATAGTATTAGGTGATGATAATGCACCTATAAATAGATAAATCATGCTTTAGGTGATATTTGCTTTATTATCATGATATAATACCTAATTCATGATCACAATTTGATGAATACATTTGTTTCATGGTCATAATGTGAAATTAATTCATATACATCTTTATGATCATGTGGAATGATAGGATGATACTTAACCTTGATAGAATTGCATGAAAATAATGGTTAAGTATATACAAATACCTTTAGGATACATCTCACACTCACCATAGGCTACTTTGATTGAAAACTTAGCATGAGTGAGATGTTAGGGTGATACAAATGTCCACTAATGCCTATGGCATTTAGATGGTCATTTAAAGTATCAAAATAGCAATAATAGACCAATCGTGGGGAAGACTTATGTTTAATTCATAAACATATTGCCCAAAGATCATAGTTCGATATTTCATATGTTTTCAAAACAATTTCTTACCTTAAAATCTATGTATTCATGTTTTGAAATAATCCAAAGCAAAACTAGGTGTTAAAATGGATACTAACATGATCAAAAACCTAGTGGTTTTTAAAGCTTTTGGATTTTTGGAAAATACTTGGAAATATAATAATTTTTCATGAAAAACTATTTTTCATTGATAGATATACTTAAAAGAAATATGTTCCCAAAATTACATGATTTTTCAAATTATATAGATTTTCTAGTGCATTTCTGAAATTCACCCTGGAAAATCAGAAATTCTGAAATCCATGTGCCAGTCGACTAGTAGTCTGAACCAGTCAACTGGTAGCCTGATAATATACCCAATAACCTTTTGTATCCGATTTTAAGGCATGTTTTGACTTTTTTTTCTCTCTAGACTTGATGCTATGTTGTATAAACATTGTTAATTATTTTTGATAGTGTCAAAGGGGGAGAAATGTATATGTTTAAGTAAGGGGAATATATGTAAGGGGAGTTTCATGTGTTAAGGGGGAGAGTTGCTAATCATGTTTACTTACATGCTTTCCTTTCTTAATATTTTATCAAATGTTTTTACCTAACTTAAACGGATTGACACACATCAAAAAGGGGGAGATTGTTAGGGCAATCTCTTGCCATGATAAGGTTTTGATGTGTGTGGCAAAGAGTTTAAGTTAGGTTGTTATTATGATTTGATATGTGCGTTGGAGTCTTGTAGGGCTTAGTAATTCGCACATGGAGCCTAGGCGGGTTCACCACTCACTACCTCGTGCCTGAGTCGGAGAAGGAGCATTGAAGAGCCATTCGCTTTATGCTGCTGAGGGACCGCTGGACGAGATGACTTGAAGCGAAGCCAAGGGAGCAGACTTCGGAGCCAAGAGACGTGAAGGAGCATTGCAGAGTCATGCGCCTGATGCTGCCAAGGGACATGGCCGCAAACGAAGAGAGCTTCGGCGAGGGACTTCGAGTGAGATGAGAGAATGAGTGAAATGTAAGTAGCTCATTAGGTGAACTTGGCTATTTGGCTAAGTGTCAGATGGGATTTCCCGACATCAAGTTGACTACCATGTTATGGTAGTCAACTACTCTAAGTTGACGGTGACTCGACTAGTGTTCGAGTCTGGTTCAAGTGCCAACAGTCGACTGCGAGACCACTAGTCGACTGATGAAGGCATCAGTCGACTGGTCGCAAGAGTTTCGGGCAAAGAATGGAGTCGAGCTCGTGGAACACTCGACTGATCGAACATCAGTCGACTGATGACAATATCAGTCGACTGATGCTAGTACAGTTGGATGAGATCCAACGTGGAAAGCAGTCGTTATTGGGCAATGACTACATGACCAGTCGACTGATAGGGACATCAGTCGACTGCTCCTGTATCAACGGGAAGAAACCCTCTTCCTCTATAAAGAGGAAGGGTATGGGGCTTTGGGGGGCTAATGCTTGAATTCCTAACATCTCCCAAAGTGCCATAAACGATTTCCCTCTCTTCTACTTGCTTTAATCTTCATTCTATTGTAGAAGAGTGATCCTTGTGTAAAAGACGTTACCTCCACCTAGCTTTGTGCAAAGGAGAGATCTAGTGGAAGCTTGCGGAGTGATTCACCGTGGACAAATCGGACCATGGATTAGCGGCATAGCCGTGAACCACGTTACATATTGCATTAGCATTTGTATTCTTGTAATTTCTATTTGCTTGTCTTGTTTTGTTTTTCCGCTTGTGCTAATCTTGTTTATAGACGAGAAAATTCCATTATCTAAGGAAAAAGGGGCTATTCACCCCCCTCTAGCCGGCCGATCGATCCCCTACACTTAGTAGGCAAAATGACCTTTTTCTTAGGCTTACAAATTAAACAAACTAGAGAAGGTATCTACCTACACTAGCGAAAATATGGTAAGGAATTAATTAATAGATTTGGAATGCAAAATGCTAAGGAAATTAACACACCAATGGAAACTAATGTGAATATATGAGAAGACTTAAAAGGAAAACCAATTGATTTAAAATACTATAGGAGCACGATAGGTAGCCTCGTTTACTTAACTGCGAGTTGACCCGATATACTCTTTGTAGTAAGTATGTGTGTGAGATTTCAATCTTATGCTAAGGAGTTGCACCTAACGCTGGTCAAACACATCTTTTGATTCCTTAAAGGGACACTAAATGTAGGAATTTGGTACCCTAGGTCTAACGAATTCAAACTAATCGGCTACTCCGATTCGGATTATGCTGGTAGTAAACTTGATAGGAACAACATGAGTGGTTGTTTCTAACTCCTCGGCTCAAGTTTAGTTAGCTGGTGTAGTAGAAAGCAATATTATGTTGCCTTATCCACCACCGAAGCCGAGTATGTTGCGATGGGTGAGTGTGTGGCTCAACTTCTTTGGATGAAGCACACTTTCCAATATTTTCAATTAAACTTTAATCACACTAAACTTTTCATCGACAACATTAGTTCCATTAACCTAACTAAGAACCCAATTTGTCAATCTAGGACTAAACACATAGAGGTTAAACACTATTTTATTAGAGAACACATAGTAAATGGAACAATACAACTCGAATATGTTGAGTGTAAATCAACCCTAGAAGATATTTTCACCAAACCCTTACCCGAAGCAGAGTAGGACTCAACTCTCATATTTTTCTTGTATACTCTATTTTTGTTTTTCATGCTACATCGAACTAGCTTAGGATATACCTTAGTCAGCATGCACCTATAGATTTAAGTTACCAACACATCTCACAACACATAGGATCAATGTGTTTGTGTACTTAGCCACCTAGATCGGCGAGAGATGTTAGGACCTTACTCCTGGTTCCAGATGTAAATCCAGTGCATCCATATGAACCATAGAGTATAATTATTTAAAATAACCAACTCTATACAGGACGTATTGATCATTTTATATCAATTAAGTCACAAAGAGTCGAACATACTTTTAGTTGAGATTATTTTTAAATTATTTATTTTCAAAATCTATACGGGACATGCTTGGACTTACAAATTATAATCGCTTATTTTATACCAATTTTTTTTTATTTGATAACTTAACTTAAAACGTTCAGGCCAAAGTTAAGTAATCTTGATTACTTAACTTAACCTTTATAGTGGCAAACATTAAGGAGGAGAGCTAAGTTTTTTTTCAAGTGCTCACCTAAGGTCAAGGAGGAGGCTACCTCAAGGGGGAGGACTTGAAAAAGAAACTTTGCTCTTACTTATGATAACTTACTAAGTTACTCAAACTAATTTACTAAGTTATGCATTCTTTCATAGTCATGCTAATTATGTTTCACATTTACTAATCGTCTTGTTTTACACTTAATTTTCCCTTAACTTTGTGTCGGTTTTCCATAGATCAAAATTGGGGGAGATTGTTGGTGCAGTGGCACCAAATAATCAAACCTAGGTTTTGATTATGACAAAGACTCAAAGTTAAGCTCTTTTTATTATCTCATGAGCTGAGTAAGTGTGCAGGAAATGGTTAAGCTAATTTGAAGGTCAGTGACACCCGAAGAATCTCGAGTTGAGAAACCGTGGTGGTTGGGTGACACCGGGAGAACTTCGTGGGAGTCGAAGAACCCAGGTGGAGACCGGAAGCTAAGCGATTGGTCCAAAAGGACTGGAGGTAAGCATGAGTGTGAAGAGAGATGGTAAGGTCGTGTCCTCCGTACGGAGACGACTGTAGGCAATGATCGGACTAAGACTTCTAGTGGAAGGTCTAGGTCGAGATCGGATAGTAAGGAACTGTCATATTTACTATCTTTCATTTGTCTTGTGCTAACTCTTTGTTGTAGTTGAATAACTAAGCTGGCAGTCAACTATTGGCTATTGGCAGTCGACTGCTGCTTGCATCAATCGACTGATGAAGGCCATCAATCAACTATTATTCAAACTGTCCAGCTCGATGAAGGTCAAAAAAGATCCCCTTATCTTAGGGTGAGGAGGCCTTTTTGATAGGATTTGGATCTCAACATCTAGGGGTTGAAGGGCTATAAAAGAGGGGGGGGGGGGGGGGGGGGGTTCACCCCTTTAGGTCATCTTAATTACTCCCAAGTGCTCTTACTACGTACCATCACCAAAGACATCTCCATTCCGTCGTAATGCCGACAAGACGCCATGACTACATCTTCATTTTTGTCGGTAGCTTTTCATAGTTGTCATACTTTATTTAGAGTTTTCTACTTTTGTGTAATCAAGCTTTTTCATTGTAAAGAGGAGATGTGGGATTGCTTCTCTTCCTCATGTTTTTGTTCTTTGTAATCGTCGTCTCCTACCTTCAACGAGGAGGAGACTCTGCTAGTGAATTGCCCCTTTGTATGCAGCGCGGGGCCTTAAAGTAGCAACCCTTTGGTTGTGAACCAAGTAAAAACAAAATTGAATCTTTTAGTTTTATTGCATCTTACTTTCCGTTGTGTTACTTTTGTATTGTCGAATCGAACGAAAAGAAAGTTTTTTTTTAGGTTCGCTATTCACCCCCGCCCCTCTAGCGTACTTTCGATCCAATAAGAAGCGACTCGAGGATTGAAATCTGCGCTCCAATGCCAAAGAGAATGACAAAGAGTACTGTAATTTCATTCTTAGATATCTTTACGCTGTAATGATTCATTCTATGATGCCTTGTGTCTGTTCTCTTATTTATATGGAGTAGATACTTCGATTCTTGGATTATGGACTATCTTGAGTATATTGGACATGCTAGTTCAAACATATTTTTTGTTCCTGAATTTATGTTTTCAATTGATATTGTTTGGATCGATGAAAATTATGTTTTGATTTTATATCCAATGCGCATAGCCGATACAAAGAGTAACAACCCCTGTATCAAAGATCTAGGAAAACCAAGGAGAAACTTTGCGGTCGTCTTCCCTCCGATGACTGTAGATAGTAGAATATGATAGATTAGGAGATGAAATACGTTCAGACTCTTCATAGGGATTATTAGGACATCCTCGTACCCAAAAGCCTATCTTAGTAGAAGGGCCAAAGAGGATATATTGACTCTAGAAGGGTTGAGGGATCTTAGTGCCAGAGGGCTCCCAACGATACCAACCCCCTAAGCTCTGATGATCCGAAAGGTCAGCTTGGTTAGGAATAGGTAGTTACCAGTAGAAGCAAAAATTCATTGGGAAAATGTATGATGATCCTTTGTAAGATCGTAATTAGAGATATAGAAAGCATTTAGTTGATAGCATGTTCCAATAACACACAAGTGAAATCAAAGTCCTAGAATCCTCTTAGGGAACTTTGAACCTTCATTCGCTTCCTTCGAGTGACATCGTACTAGAGTTAGGACTTTCATCAACCTCGCAACCCTCATAATTAGGACATTTACTCCGAAAAATAAGATCCATTGCACATACATTACTCGAATCTCAGTCTCTATGGGATCGATAATTTTATTACTTGACGATATCTGTGGACTTCCGGGCATTGAGCGTGAGTGCGCTTTGAGTCCTCGACGATTCCCATCGGAGATTTGAGATCGTGCTTGTGTGCATCAAGTTTTTTGCGCCTTTGACAAGCACTATTGATTCGATATCGAATTGAAAGTAGACCGTTTGGATCGGACCTAGGCTAGAGTTGTTTTCTTATTTTATTTTATTTTAGTTTTATACTTTTTCTATTTAAATTCAGTTTAGATTAATTTTAGTAGTTATATTACATCTTATTTAAGTTTAGTCTTTCTTATTTTGGTTGGTACTTTAGATTACTTGATTTTCTTTTAATAAGTAGTAGATATACTCCCAATCGCGCAACTTAGCTCATTGTATTCATAGATGATCAGGATCGAAAAATTTGCTTTTGATAGACCCAGAAATATAAAGAACCTACCATCGCAAGAGAGCTGAATAGAAAAGCATGGAAGACCCAGAAGCCTATTTAGTGAACCTAGGTAGCCAACCTCTATGAGACTATGCAGCCCCGAGTGTGTTGGGATGTATACTAAAAGCCTAGTGTTTGTATGGACATCTTCATTTTGAAATAAGAATCACATGATCATTATTTGCATATTTATAGTTATGAATATTGTCTAATACTTTATATTGTAGATAACATGGTGTGTGGTGTCGCACAGAAAATCATGTTATCAGTTCCATGTAGAGTATAAGTAGAGGCTCACAACCAAGATGGTTTTGGGCAAACCATTGGCATGATTGTAGTGTAATTTATTATTGGTTTATCTTGACTATAGAATAACACTAGTACACTATGTGTGTATTGAGTAGGACCGACTTAGAGGTGATTCTATTTATATTGACTATATAATTGAATCAGACCTCGGATATTATGGTGTATATGCTCTTAATCCCGATATAATAACGGGCACATGTACTTAATATTTATTAATTTGATTTACCAATGGGTGAGATTTATGGGTTAAATCAATAGGCCCGGTAAGTTGGGAAATGATATTATTTGCATGGTGTGCAATTAATTATAGGAGGAAACTGTGTCCTATATATTAGGATGATGATGTCCCCTTGAGGAGCTCATAAGGATCATCATGTAAATCCTGCAGGTGAACTTGGTCCAGCATGATGATAAGGTTGATTGGTACTACTCAAGGAGTTAGATGTTAATTAATAAATTGTCAGTAAATTAATTAATTAACGGGCATTCGATATCTTAAACACGGGGAGATATTTGTACAATTAATATATGAAGCCCATATTTAATTATGGGGGTTGGTGAGGTAGATCAATGATAATCCTCTAATGGAATGGATTATCATTAATTGATCGGATTTTATGTGGGTCGGATCCATTGGGTGTCCAAGATCCAACTCGTCCTCATGGTCTCTATTGTAGCCTATTAAAACTCTCACGAAGCCTAGATCCAATGGAAACGATTAAAAGGAGGCTTGGGCTAGATCTATAAATAAGGTTCCAAGGCTTGGGCGGCAAGATAGTTTTTGGATGCTAGGGTTTGCTCCTAAGGCTTGAGCGGTAAGGATAGAAGAAGCTTTAGGGTTTGGAGTTGGCTTGGACGGCGGCAAGAGGTGGAGGAGGTTTAGGGTTTTAGTTTTCCTCTCTTTCTATGTTTTAGCCGGTGCCTCTTCTTCATCCCTTTAGGGTCAGCACTCCTTCCTTAAAACAATGGCCGGTGGTTCTTCTTCCTCTACTTCTCCTTGGCCGGTGGCAACAAGAGTTCATCTCTTGGCCGGCGCCCACCTCTCCTTCTTCCTCTCCTTGGCCGGCGACAACTACAAAGCTAGGTGGCTTGGTGGTCGGCACTAGATAGGAGAAGAAGAGTTTGGTCATCTTCCCCTGTTCAGAGCGAGCAAGGAAGGGAAGATACGTATCTAGGAGGCTTCAACACTTGGAAGATTGTTTCCCACACAACTTCCAAGAGAAGGATAGGTCATACAATAGAAGATCAAGAGGTAAACAAGAGGTATAATCTTGTTTGTTTAGATTCGGTTACTTTTATGCACTTATCATATATTATGTGTGTCGGATAATAGTAGGATGTGCGTTGGCTAACTTTTTGGTTGTAGGAATAAGATCCAACTATTATGGTCATATGTGTGTGTATGTGATTGGATGTGTAATTGTAATATTATTTGAATCCTCAGGGTTGACGAGGCTAGTATTTAATTTTTGTAATTAAGTACGACATTGTTTAGCTACCCTTTTATTTTAGTTTACTCTTGATCTAGATTTCATGTACACTTCTTTGTGGAGTATAAGATCGATGGATGTAAATTAAAATAATTTTTCTTGACTCGAATCTCCGGATGACTTGTCCATGGCGTAGGGAGGAGCCGACGAGGTGACAACACGACTGGAGGCATATTCAAGAACAAAAGACATAATAGTTGGAAAATTTGTTTTTCATATTTTTGGCTTTTTATTTATATTCTTGTTGTTCTTTCATAGTTAAAATTCCTCAATTTTAAATTAATAAGTGGGAGAGGGGTATTTTTTAAATTCCCATGGCCTCCATTACAATTTGACATGTGATGCGAACAAACTTACGCGTTGACTCTGAGTGCCTTCCTCTATATCGGATGAATTTGTTTTGGGATCACTAGGTAAAATATGGTTATAGGAAGTTATTTAGGAGTGTGTGTACTTTCCCATCGAAAGGCACATATTCCAAGGTAATTGCCTTAGTATCGGGTAATGGTGAACACTAAGATGCAAATAAAAGTATCCTTTCCATAGGAGTCACTGCTTTTATTTGTAGGGCCGAAGAGGAATCAACAATTAATTTTATTTGTCAAAAAGTAAGGTTGACAGGATAATAAAATTAATGGGTAAAACCTCCTCTTACAAATGAAGAATTCGTATACGTCCACACTATCGTGGCATATGATATTCTCAGTGTTTTGAGGTGTTGGTTAATTTTAAAATATTATTATTTGAGGAATCAATAATTTTTTGAAATCTAAATGTTTTTTATCTATGTGATTCATAGGTTTCTTCAAAATGACTTTCAACCCACTTGTTGTTATTCTAAAGGAAAACAAACTTATTGGACCTAATTATGTTAATTGGAAAAGAAATCTAGACATTATCCTAACTGCTTAGGAGTACATGTATGTACTTCTCGAGGAGTGTCCTCCTAAGCCTACGGATGATTCTGGGGAAAAGGAGAAAGAGACTTATAAGAAGTGGATCAAGGCTGATGAGATGTCGTGGTGTTACATTTTGGCTTCTATGTCAAATGTATTGCAACATCAGCATCAGACCATGACTACTGCTTATGACATGATGCTCAATCTCAAGGAACTTTTCGGACACTAGAATCAGGCTGCTAGGCAAGAATCCATGAGAAACTTGATGACGACTACCATGGTTGAGGGAACACCCGTGAGGGATCATGTTCTCAAGATGATGGCTCATTTGAATAAGCTGGAAGTTCTTGGAGTTGAGATCGATGGGGAAGCCCAGGTTGATATCATTCTCTAATCTCTACCTAAGAGTTTTGAAAAGTTTCGCCTGAACTACAACATGAATAAGAGGTTGTATTCGTTGGCGAAGCTTCTGATAGAACTCCAGGCAACAGAGGGGTTTTTTCGTTAGAGTTCTCAGGTTTTGGTTGCCTAGAAGATTTTAACTTAAAAGCCGAAAGGCAATAACAAGAAGAAATAAGGTGCAGTGAAAGTGGTGGGAAGATCTCAAGGAGGAGTGAAGAAGCTGAAAGGCAAGTTCTTCACTTGCAAACAGATTGGACATTGGAAGGTTGACTGCCCCAACAAGAAGCAAAAAAAAGGTATATCTTTAGGTCTAGTCATTGAAACATGTTTAGCGATGTTATCTACTGGCACCTAGTGTCTAGATACGGGAGCCACTTATCATGTCTGCAATACTTTGTAGGGATTCCAGAAAACCTGACGACTAGCTGAGGGAGAGATTACCGTCTACATGGGCAATGCTACTAAGGTGGCAGCTATTCTAGTGGTAGATATTTATTTATCTTTTGTTAGGAATAAAACTTTCATTCTGAGAAATTACCTTTATGTACCTTCATTTAGAAAGAATTTGATTTAAGTTTCTACATTGTTGTTGGATGGATATTCTATTTCTTTTAATGACAGAGTTGTTATAAAAACGAATAGGGAGATTATCTGTTCTGGTGCGTTGGTAGGAAATTTATATACTCTTGAACCAAAGCCTCCCACAATGCAAATAGAAGTAAATAACTCATCTTCTAAATCTAATAAGAGAAAAGAACCTTCGAAAATAAACCAAACGTATCTTTGCCATCTAATGTTTGTTCATATTAACCTGAGTATAATTCAAAGTAGATAGCTGATGGACCTTTGAATTCATTAGTGGTATAAGATTTCTCAACCTGCAAATCTTGCTTAGAAGGTAAAATGACCAAGAGGCCTTTTAATTCTAAGGGGTACAGAGCCAAAGATGTGTTGGAATTGGTTCATTCTGATTTGTGTGGTCCTATGTCTATCGAGGTTAGAGGTGGTTTTGAATACTTTGTCTCTTTTATAGATGATTATTCAAGATATGGATACATTTACTTGATGCCCCGTAAGTTTGAATGCTTTGATAGATTCAAAAAATTTAAGGCTGATGTGGAGAAACATCAAAGTAAAAGTATCAAGACACTACGATCTGATCGTGGTGGTGAGTACCTCTTGGGAGAGTTTAGGAATTACTTATCAGAGGATGAGATTCAATCCCAACTGTCTGCACATGGTACACCTTAGCAGAATGGTGTGGCAGGGCCAAGGAATAGGACTCTTATGGAGATGGTTAGATCGATGATGAGTTATTCTGAGTTACCAGATTCGTTATGGGGGTATGCTCTGGTTACAACGATGTATATATTCTGAACTTGGTACCATCTAAATCAATACCTTCTACTCCCACAGAATGATGGACTGGGCGAAAGCCTAGTCTGAGACATATTCACATTTGGAGGAGTCCAACACATGTGCTGAAGGTAGATGCTGGTAAGTTGGAACCTCGTACAGAAGTGTGCTTGTTCGTAGGCTATCATAGAGGAACGAAAGGTGGTTTGTTCTATAGTCCTAGAGATTAGAGGGTGATCGTTAGCACAAATGCCCGATTTTTAGAGGAAGACTATGTGATGAACCACAAGCCCGTGAGCAAGATTGTTCTAGAGGAGTTGAGAGGGGAAGTCACTACTTCAGTGCTAATGGTACAAGAGAAAATACCACAAGTGATTGCACTGTGTATCACAGAGGATACACAAGTGATACCTCGTCATAGTGGGAGGATTGTTAAACAACCTAAGAGATTTAAGTTCTTCGGAGAATCTTATGATTTGATCCTTGGCGAACATGAATCTGATCCCTGGACATATGATGAGGCAATCCAAGACAAAGATGTGGTATCTTGGCAAAGGGCGATGAATTATGAGATAGAATCTATGGATTCAAATAAGGTCTGAGAGTTAGTAGAATCACCCAATGGTGTAAAAACCATTGGATGCAAGTGGATCTACAAAAGAAATAGAGGAACAGACGGGAAGGTTGAGACCTTCAAAGCAAGGCTTGTTGCAAAAGGGTATACTCAGAAAGAGGGTATCTATTATGAGGAGACCTTTTCGCCGGTAACCATGCTTAAGTCTATTCGGATTCTCTTATCTATTGCTGGTCATATGGATTGTGAGGATTGGCAGATGGATGTCAAGACATCTTTCATAATGGAAGTCTTGAAGAAAACATCTATATTGAGCAACCAGAGGGATTCATTGCAAAGGGAAAAGAGCATCTTGTGTGCAAGCTTAATCGGTCCATTTATGGATTGAAACAAGCTTCGAGATCTTGGAACATCCACTTTGATGAGGTAATCCAGTCATATGGATTTATTCAATGTCTGGATGAGTCTTGTGTATACAAGAGATGTGACGGAAACGTAGTGGTATTTTTTGTACTATACGTAGATGACATTTTGCTCATTGGCAACAATGTCAAAATGTTGTCAAACGTAAGGGTATGTTTGTCCAAAGAGTTTGATATGAAGGACTTGGGAGATGTGGGACACATCCTTGGGATCAAGGTTATAAGGGATCACAAGAAAAAGATGTTGTCCTTATCTCAAGCATCATACGTAGACACTATTTTGGCTCATTTTAGGATGCAGAACTACAATAAAGGTTTTCTACCTTTTAGGCATCGAGTACCTTTATCTAAAGAGATGTGTCTTAGAACTTCAAAGGAGATAGAGGAGATGAAGGCAGTTCCTTATGCTTTGGCGGTAGGAAGCCTCATGTATGCTATGTTATGTACGAGGTCGGATATCTGCTTTGTCATGGGCATGGTTAGCAGATATCATTGTAATCCAGGACAGGGACATTGGACTGCAGTAAAGCATATATTAAAATACCTGAGAAGGACTAGGGATTATATGCTAATATACCAGGTAGATCAATTACTCCCTATGAGTTATACAGATTTTGACTTCCAATCATATAGGGATAACAGTAAGTCTACCTTAGGTTTTGTGTTTACTTTGGTAGGTGGAGCGATTGTATGGAGGAGTGTCAAGCAGAAATGTGTGGTGGACTTCACCATGGAAGCTGAGTATGTGGCAGCCTCTGAGGCAGCCAAAGAAGTTGTATGGCTAAGGAACTTCTTGATTGACTTGGATGTGATTCCTGGTTTGCCGAGAACTAACACAACTTATTGTGATAACAGTGGTGCAGTTTTAAACTCGAAGGAATCACGAGCCCATAAGTCAACTAAATACATAGAGTGTAAGTACCACCTGATACGAGAGATTGTAAAGTGAGGAGAAGTTCTTGTCGCCAAGATTGCATCAGAGGATAACTTGGCAGATCCTTTCACTATGGCCCTTCCAGCGAGAGCTTTTGATAGGCATGTGGAGGGAATGAGAATAAGATGTATGACACTTTGATGGCATCATAGTTTTTTAGTATAAGTGGGAGATTGTTGGGATATATACTGAAACCCTAGTCTTTGTATGGACATCTTCATTTTGAAATAAGAATCACATTATCATTGTTTGCATATTTAAAGTTATGCATATTTTCTAATACTTTAAATTGTAGATAACATAGTGTGTGGTGTCGCACAGAAGATCATGTTATCAGTTCCTTGTCGAGTATAAGTAGAGATTCACAACCAAGATGGTTTTTGACAAACCATTAACATGGTTGTAGTGTAATTAGGTATTGGTTTATCTTGACCATAGAATTACACTAGTATACTTTGTGTGTATTGAGCAGAACTGACTTAGAGAAGATTCAATTTATACTAACTATATAATTAAATCAGACCTCGGATATTATAGTGTACATGCTCTTAATCCCGATATAATAACGGGCATATGTACTTAATATTTATTTCTTTGATTTACCAATGGGCGAGATTTATGGTTTAAATCAATAGGCCAGGTAAGTTGATAAATGATATTATTTACATGGTGTGTCATTGATTATAGGATGAAACCATGTCCTATGTATTAGGATGATGATGTCCACTTGAGGAGCTCATAAGGATCATCATGTAATTCCTACAGGTGGACTTGGTTCAGGATGATGATAAAGTTGAGTGGTACTACTCATGCAGTTAGATGATAATTAATTAATTGTCAGTAAATTAATTAATTAATCGACATTCGATATCTTAAACACGGGGAGATATTTGTACAATTAATATATAGAGCCCATATTTAATTATGGGGGTTGGTGAGGTAGATCAATGATAATCCTCTAGTGGAATGGATTAGGATTAATGGATCTCATTTTTTGTGGGTCGGATCCATTGGGTGGCCAAGATCCAACTCCTCATCATGGTCCCTATTGTAGCCTATTAAAACCCTTACGAAGCCTAGATCCAATGGACATGATTAAAAGGAGGCTTGCGCTAGATGTATAAATAAGGTTCCAAGGCTAGTGCGATAGGATAGTTTTTGGAAGCTAGGGTTTGCTCCTAAGGCTTGGGAGGTAAGGATAGAAGAAGCTTTAGGGTTTGGAGTTGGCTTGGGTGGCGGCAAGAGGTAGAGGAGGTTTTAGGTTTTACTTTTCCTCTCTTCCCAAGGTTTGGTCGGCGCCTCTTCTTCATCATTTTAGGCCTGGTGCTTCTTCCTTGAAGCAAAGGCCGACGGTTCTTCATCCTCTACTTCTCTTTGGCCGGTGGCAATAAGAGTTCATCTCTTGGTTGGTGCCCACCTCTCCTTCTTCCTCTCCTTGGTTGGCGGCAACAACCAAGCTAGGTGGCTTGTGGTCGGCACTAGAGAGGAGAAGAAGTGTTTGGTCTTCTTCCCTTGTTCGAAGTGAGCAAGGAAGGGAAGATACGTGATCTAGGAGGCTTCAACTCTTGGAAGATCATTGCCCACACAATGTCCAAGAGAAGGATAGGTCATACAATAGAAGATTAAGAGGTAAACAAGAGGTATAATCTTGTTTGTTTTGATTTTAGTTCTTTTGTATCATGTATGTTGTTATTTTACTTGGATCCCGATGATAAACTCAAAAACTGGCGATGCATAAATCATCTAGTCCGCAGCTAATCGAGGAAAAGAGTTAGGTAGCTTGAACAATAAGTTTTTTCAAGTGACCACTTAAATCGAATAGCACGATGATGAATCGGTTGCTTGGGTAATCTATTTTCGTTCGAATTAATTTTTTTTAATCCGGGGACGTGAGATAGGATCACCATGCACAAGCGACCAAGGTGAATTGAGAAGCGAAGCTTAAACCTTCATAGTGATAGTGGGTATAGGTCGAGTATAGATAGACCATCCATCATAGCCAATAACTTTGAATTAAAACCTGCACTCATAAACTTGGTCCAGCAGAGCCAATTCGGAGGAGCTGCAACTGAAAACCCGAACTAGCACCAGGAGACATTTTTGGAGATATGCTCAACATTATAGTTCAATGGAGTGCCCGCCGATGTGATCCATCTGAGCCTATTGCCATTCTCTTTGTAGGATAAGACAAAGACATGGCTACACTGCCTTCCCTCAGGAAGCATCACTACGTGGGGCAGTGTGAGCAACAATTTATGAATAAATTCTTTCCACCAAGTAAAACTGCACACATATGTCATTTGATTACTAGTTTCCATTAGAAGAAAGGGGAGTCCTTGTTTGAAGCCTGTGATCGCTACAAAGGGCTACTCTATCAATGCCCCCATCATGGTCTAGAGAGGTGGTTGGTGATCCACATATTCTATAATGGGATCACATATGCCACTAAGGTTTCCTCGATTTTGCTGCAGGAGGAGCGTTAATGAACATGACCATCGAGGAAGCAGAAGAGTTGATCGAGAAGGTTGCCCCAAACCACCACCAATAGGCTTCCAAGCATAGTCACCCAGCACCTGCAGTCGATAAATATGTTGTCAACTCTATTGATCACCTAGCGGCAAGAATGGACACGCTGAGCAGACGGTTTGACTCTCTAACCCTTGCTTCTGCATGTGCGTCCAATACCCTTGGAGAGGGAGTAGCATCATATTAGGAGGACTACTATGAAAGGCAAGGCAGCTCTAAGGAGTAGATTGAGCATGTCGCTGCAGTTGCCGACCACAATCAGAGGCCCAACAACCCATATTCTAGCAACTACAACCCCGGATGGAGAAATCACCCGAACTTTTCCTATAGGAATAATTCGGGGATTTTCTAACAACAAGGCAATGGGCAGCTACACCCACATGACACCTGTCTGGAGAATATCATAGAAAATTTCATTCAAATGCAACGGGAGGTGAACGCTGAATTCCAGCGGTGACATTCACAAATAGATACAATGATTGAAGAATTAAAATTGTTTGTGAAGGATCTCTCCAATAGGCAAAAGACGCTAGAAATTCTGGGGGCTAAGATTGCTAGCCAGATTGCCAGAGCACTGGGGCAACTTCCAAGAAAGTCAGAGGCCAACCCAGTCGAGCAATGCAAGGCGGTGAGATTGTGGAGCAGAAGGATTTTTAAGGAAACATCAAGCAGGTTGGTTGCCAAACCTGAACAAGGACCCGAAGTAAGGAAACCTTCAGGGAAGACCGGGAAGGAAGAATTCAAAAACATAGATCGAGAGCCTGCCACAAAAACTCAACCACACTTGACAGTACCCTTCCCTCAGAGCCTAACCCATGCAAGGAGAGATGTCGAGTTTGGAAAATTCTTAAACATGTTAAAATCAATCTCAGTGGAAGTGTCGATACTTGAAGCTTTGCACCAAATTCCTCAATTTGCAAGATTCATGAAGGATATTTTGGCACATCGCAGGAAGGTCGAGTAGTCAGAGACAGTGGCTCTCACGGAGGAATCGAGTGCTTACCTCCAGAACAAGACCACTCATAAATTAAAGGATCCAGGGAGTTTCTATATTTCGTGCCATATTGGAAGAACCCTAATTAACAAAGCCTTATTCCACTTAGGAGCGAGTATGAGCTTTATTCCTTATACCTTATGCAAAAAGCTAGGGTTGGGGGATTTGAAGTTCACCACCATGACGTTACAGCTTGCCGACTACTCATATCAATCCCGCTAGGGATTCTAGAAGATGTGCAAGTTAGAGTGGGGAATTTTACACTTCTGACAGATTTTGTTGTCGTGGAAATAGAAGAGGACTCGAAGATCGACCATATGTACATGTGGCATCAATGGTTGAGCACTAGATTTTCCTAAAAGCCTGACATGACGAGACTACCAGACTTCCCACCTCGGCCTCCATATTAGAGGTACTGTTTCAGTTAAGTCTGGGAGGAAGGCTCCAAAATTTTGATATGTTTTGTTTCTAGCAGTAGCTTCTTTTCTGACATTTGAAGTTTAGTTTTAGTTTTCATTCATTTGTCCATGCATAGAGTGTTTATGTTTCCTTCTAGCACTTAGTTTTTGCCATATTTAAGCTTCCTCAGAAATATTTTTAAGATCTCTTCACAAATTTTTTCCATAGATAGCTTAATTTCATTTATCTTTTGGTATTTTATTTTTGGTTGCTCTAATGAATGTTCTAGACTTGCACTGGTTAGCTTTTATTTTCCACTTACACTTGACGAATATTCTAAAAGGGTGAATCTATTACATAGATAGTTATGATTCATCCCAGTAGTCTAGTACTTTGGAATCCATAGGTGATTCTAGATTTATAATTTTAGTTATTCGAGATGTTTGGATTGTGTAAGCTTATTTAGAAAAATCAAAATACTAGTGAGCTAGAGAGGAACAATGTTCCTTGAAAAACAAATAATAAAAATAAAAAGAGAGAAAAGAAAGAGAGAAAGAGAAGAAAAAAAAAGAGAGTTAAAAACAGTTGTCGTGGGTGGAAATGATTAGGTGCCCCTTTGAGACCGAGTTAGGTTACCAGGGAAACACCTACCAATTTCTCTCAATACCGAGCACATCTTTGAGACTTTATGCTAATTCTAGAGAACGAACCTCGCTTAGGGTAGGTAAGTGCCTAAAAGGCAAAAACAATAGGAAAGCTATAAGATGACGACTTAACTCATTGTGGAACGAGGATCCATTAGGAAAATTCATTCAACACTTGGACAAAAAACTAACTTAATGAACTTTTAGAACATATCTATTTTGCTTATATTGAAAATACCACTTGATAAATCTAGCAAACATGCTAAGTATGGAACAATGTTTTTTTTAAAAAAAAAATCATAGCATTGAGGTTTGCTTGAGGACAAGCAAAGATCTATGTTTGTGGGGATTGATGTGACCAAAACATATAGGGTTTTGTTAGTGTCAACCCTTAGTGGCAATCATGAGGAGATTGATTAGGGATCATGTGTATCATATTTCATTAATAAAAGGCAAAGATTGTTTATTATATTTACTTTATGCATGTGCCAGCTAAAATAAATATAATAATGTCCTTGAATAGTAGGTTCTAATCTACAGTATATCATTAGTAGAATTGATTATGAGAAGCTGTAGAGAACACTATTCTTAATATTCCTAGTCAAGTATTAATAGACAAGGGCAATATTAATACATTGAGACCAGCATGTAGCTCAATGGATGACTTGATCTCACAGGTCATGGATATGTGATATCGCATTGACAGATGGGTATATATATTGGAGAATATATATACTGAATTGACCCGCCATGAGAAAGTGTCATGGATCATTATATGAGTGTTATATACTTTCTCATATAACTGCTATTAATTGGCAGTCGAACTGATGGAGATTAGTCGAACCGGCGATCGTATCTGGCGCTTACGTGCATGGTATCAGCGGCCGATGGCGAGCGATCGAAGCCGACGATCGCGTACAATTGCTTCTATGCGCGGCGATCGACTACCATAAATGGCGGTCAGATAGGGTAAGCCTAGTTTAAAAAATTATAATTAATTCAATAAAGATCAAAAAATTACAAAATTTTGTAGTTAATTTTGTTAGATCATTTCCTATCAGGGAAAAATTATTTTAAAAATATATCACCTCTAGATTTTGATATTGACACAATCTTGAGATTTTGCAAAAGTTATGATATTTTTGCAAACTTTGTATCACTTTGGCTTATCAATTGAAAATTATTTCTCAAGGTTTGATAGACATAGTTTAAATTTTGTTTTATTTGACATTTCTAATCATATTCTTGGAGCTATATGCACATTAATTGTACATAAGTCTTCCCAATGATTGATCCAATGAAGGATTAATGTCTCTAGATGGCACTTTGGCTCATGGTAATGCATCATAACAAGCATGATGAACCAAGTGCATCTTCCTAACATCTCACATGATTTCTAGGTGGCTAAATACACAAATCATGGTTTCTTAGGTCTATTGTGAGATTATTAGAGGTATAAAACCTATATTTTTATGGGATCATGCAAACCTACACTTCTATTCTACAAAGCACATTCCATGTTCTCTCCTAAGTGATGAAAATTCTATTTCGGGGAGAGGCTTGGTAAAGATGTCGGCTAGGTTGGACTTAGATTCAATGTAATTAAGCTCAATGTCCCCCTTAGCCACATGATCTCTAATGAAGTGATGTTTCACTTCAATGTGCTTAGTCCTAGAGTGATGCACCGGATTTTTGGTCAAGTTTATGGTGCTCACATTATCACAAAATACTTTTATGTTGGAGTAAGATAGCTCATAGTCCTCTAAAGTATGTTTCATCCATAGAAGTTGAGCTACACAACCACACATAGCCACATATTTGGCTTCGGTGGTGGATAGGGCAACACAAGGTTGCTTCCTACTACTCCAACTAACTAGGGAGGACCCAAGGAATTGACATCCACCACTAGTACTCTTCCGATCCAATTTGCATCCGGCATAATCGGAATCGGTGTACCCAATTAAATCAAAAGATCTAGTCCTAGGGTACCATAATCCTACATTTAGTGTGCCTTTAACATATCTTAAGATTCTCTTAACGGTAACTAAATGAGATTATTTAGCACATGATTGATATCTAGCACACATACCAACCGCAAATAATATGTCGGGTCTACTAGAGGTTAAGTACAAAAGACTACCAATCATGCTCCTATAAAGTGTAGGATCAATTTGTTTTCCTTCATTATCACTATCTATTTTAGTATTGGTTGCCATTGGAGTTGAAACTACCTTAGCATTTTCCAAACCAAATTTCTTAATCATTTCCTTAGCATATTTGGTTTGATAAGTATAAATACCTTCACTAGTTTGTTTGACTTGCAATCCTAGGAAGAAATTTAATTCCCCAACTAGACTCATTTCAAACTCTTTTTCCATATTCTTAATAAAGTCTTGGAGAAGTTCATCATTTGTTGACCCAAAGATAATGTCATCAACATATACTTGGGATACAAAGATGTCCATTGATGTTGACTTTATAAAAAGAGTTTGATCTATACTACCCCTCTTAAAATCCTTAGAGATTAAGAAAGATGATAATCTTTCATACCAAGCTCGGGGAGATTGTTTCAAACCATAACAATCTTTCCTAAGCTTGTAAACATGGTTTGGATAGTCCATATTCTCAAACCCGGGAGGTTGTTCTATATATACCTCTTCCTTAATAAACCCATTTAGGAATGCCGATTTAACATCCATTTGATGGAGTTTGAAACCCATATAAGAGGCATACCCTAATAGTATTCTAATAGACTCTAACCTAGCAACCGGGGCATATGTTTCATCATAGTCAAGTCCTTCAACTTGATTAAAGCCCCTTGGAACTAATCTTGCCTTATTCCTAGTAATATTCCTTTGGTCATCTAGTTTGTTCCTAAAGACCCATCTTGTAGTAATGATGGTGTTTTCATTAGGTCTAGGAACTAACTCCCATACTTGACTCCTTTCAAATTGAGCCAATTCATCTTGCTTTGCTAAGATCCAATCCGGATCAAGTAATGCATCTTTGATTATTTTAGGCTCATTTTGAGAAATTAGAGCTATTTGACTAGTGGGATCCCTATGAAATGACCTAGTCCTAACTCCTTGAGATAATTCACCCACAATTTGATCTAAGGGGTGACTTTGATGAACTCTTATGGTTCTAGGAGGTGTATTAAGTTGATTTTGATCATGATCAACCTCAATCCTATGCTCATCATCGGAATTGTCCCTTACTCCCCCTTGATTCAATCCTCCCCCTTGATCATTACCCCCTAAGGTTAAATCTTGAAATTGTTGGGTAATTTCTTGATTTTCATTATTAATATCATCATCAATAGGGGATTTCCTAGGGTATGTTTTGGAAGTTTCATCAAATTGAACATTTGAAGATTCTTCAATCTTTTGAGTCCTTTTATTGTAAACTCTATATCCTACACTAGTGGATGAGTATCCAACTAGGATTCCCTCATCCGCTTTGGACTCAAACTTACCTAGGTTGTCTTTGGTATTTAAAATATAAACTTTACATCCAAAGACCTTAAAATAATGAATTTTTGGAATTGTACCATTCCCCAATTCAAATGGAGTTTTTCCTAAAAACCTATAAATCAATACCCTATTTTGGATATAGCAAGCGGTATTAACTGCTTCCGCCTGTTGGATCGATGTGGTTCGCTAGAGGGGGGGTGAATAGCGACAAAACTTTTTCTCGTTTCTTTCGTTAAAACTCGAGAGAAAATTAATTGCAGCGGAAATGTAAAGTAAATAGAGACAAATAGGTTTTACTTGGTTCGTAGCCTTCGGCTACTACTCCAAGGCCCTAATGCTTCTTGACCACGCACGGAGGGCAAATACTAAACGAACTCCCTCTCGATGGAGATAGGAGTTAAACGAATACAAAAACTCAAGAAAGACTCAAGGTAGAGGGACACTCCCCCTCTCCTTGATATGATTTAAAGCTCGAAATAAAAACAACTTATACAAATTTAAAGATTATACCGATGACTTCAAAGATTGGAGGTTGAAGCTCTAGTCGTCGTCTCGGCAGTGCTTCGTCGTAGGGATGTCGGAGAGTCAGAGCGTATCGGAAGCACTTGGAAGCTTTTGAATTGCTGAAAAACCCAAGGTTTGGCCCTCCTTTTATAGCCTTTGAGCCCCTCATCGAATGGGTCTTTAGCCAATCACAAATGGGCACAAAACCCCTTGAAAAATGGTGATAACTCTTGACTACTCGAGGTTGATCCTATTGGTGCAGTGAGGCACCGAAATCGAACCTGTGTTTTGATTATAGCAAAGACACAAAAGTTAAGTCTATTTTGTTTTCTCACGAGCTGAATCGAGTGTGCAGAAGATTGATATAGCTGGAGCTGAAGGCTAGCGACACTCGGAGGAAGCCGCGGTGGTCGGGCGATACTCGAGTTACTTCGGAGGGAGCCGAAGGAATCGAGTGGAAGGCCGGAAGCAAAAGCGACACGTAAGTATCGAGGTAAGCTCGTCTGTGCGAGAGTAAGTAAGGTCGTATCCTCTTTACGGGGATGATCTTAAGCGTAGATCCGACCAAAGACTTCTTATAGATGGTCTAGGTCGAGATCGGATGGTCGACGACCATCGAAATTATGTTTTTGTTGTGCTAACTTTGACTTGCAGCAAGCATCGATCATCAAGCGGACTCGGCTTGCCGATCAAGCGATCGGCTAGAAGGTCGAATCGGATCTTGCCATCGATCGATCGATGATGGCCATCAGTCGACTGATGGTCAATGATCAGATTCGAGGAGTCAAGGCTTATCACCAAATTTCAAGGGGAGTTGTGCTCAAATTTGATTGGCTAGGGTTCCTCTCGAAAAGGGGCTCAAAGGCTATAAAAGGAGGGCCAAACCTAGGGTTTCAAAAATCATTCTAAGTGCTCTAAAGCCTCCATTACGCTGCAACTCTCCGACAACGAAGTCCTTCCATTCCGACGTCTAGGTTTAACTTTCTTTATTATTTTTGTACGTCGGTATTAGTTTTTTTGTTATCAGTTTGTCATTTATATTTCCGGAGCTTTTATCGTATACGAGGAGAGGGGGAGTGTCCCTCTACCTCAAGTTTTTGTGGTTCCTTCTTGTATCGATTAACTCCTACCTCTAACGAGGAGGAGTTCCTTTAGTGCTTTTGCCCTCCGTACGTGGTCAATGACCACTAGGGCCTTGGAGTAGTAGACAAAGGCTACGAACCAAGTAAACCTTCATTGTCTTTATTTACTTTACATTTCCGCTGCAATTAATTAATTATCTCTCGAGTTTTAACGAACGAAAGAAAAAGAAAAGGTTTTTCGCTATTCACCCCCCCCCTCTAGCGAACCGCATCGATACAACAGATCCTTTGACCAGAATGATGATGGCCATCTCCGATCGATTGGCAAGATCACGAGTGCTAGCGTAGTCACTGGCGATGGGCGGCAATGAGTCCTTCAGTTGGCATCGGCGATGTCTGGCTCCAAGGCAAAGTTAGCTTAAGGAAAACATTATTTCGACGGTGGTCGACCGTCCGATCTCGACCTAGACCACCTATGAGTTGTCTTGGGTCGGATGTACGCTTAAGTCTTTCCCCGTAACGAGGATACGACCTTACTTTCACTCGCACACACGAGCTTACCTCGATACTTACGTGTTGCTTTTTCTTCCAGCCTTCCACTCAATTCCTTCGGCTCCCTCCGAAGTCACTTGAGTGTTGCCCGACCACCGCGGCTTCCTCCGGGTGTCGCTAGCCTTCAGCTTCCAGCTATAGCAATTTTCTGCACACTCGATTCAGCTCGTGAGATAATAACATGAGCTTAACTTTGTATCGTTTTCTATAATCAAAACTCAGGTTCGACTTAGGTGCCTACTGCACCAACAATCTCCCCCTTTTTGATTTATGGCAAACCCACATACAAAGTTAAGAAAATTAAACGCATTAAGAAAAGATATTCATGAATGAGCAGGAGTGTTAAGAGCATGAATGAACAGGAGTATATATAAAAACTCTTTTTCAAGTGCTCCCCCTTGAGGAATCCTCCCCCTTGACCGAGGGTGAGTACTTGAGAAAGAGTTTTAACTCTCCCCCTTGATGTTTGCTACTAAAAAAAAATAAGTAACCGAAATTACTTAACATTGGCCATAGTATTTAAAATAAGTTTTAAGTTAAGAAATCAAAAAAAAAATGATTTCTTAACCTTACTTTACGCTTTTGTTAACAAGTTAACTTAAAGTTAAGTAATTTATTTGTTAACAAAAACAAGTTAACTAAATATGTTTAAGTTAAGAGTTCCCTTAACTTGTTTTGTTAACTTAAAGTTGGCCATAAAAAAAAATTGTTAATCCCTTAACTTTGGCCTTTTTCTCCCCCTTTTGCCGTATATCGAAAAGGGTAAGGGGTGTGTGGAAAACAAAATAAGTGTCAAAGTCCAAGCATATTCCCTATTTTATATATATATATATAAAACTATACTGAAAATAAGCTCATCTATAAAATGTTCGACTCATATTTGGCTTGATTGATATGTAAGATCAACCAGTCCTAGTCAGAGTCGGTTAGTATGTATGATTATACTCCGTGGCTCATAGCGATGCACTAGCTCTACATCTGGAACCAGGAGTAAGGTCCTAACATCTCACGCCCATCTACGTGGCTAAGTACACAAACACATTAGTCCTATGTATTGTGAGATGTACTAGCTCCTTAAATCTATAGGTGCATGATATCTAAGGTATGTCCTATGCTAGTTCAATAAAAATGAAATAGTAGTAAGAACATATAATTTGCATGTACCTATTCTATTACGCACATGCCCAATTTTCGTCTTAATAGACTAAATTTGGCTTCGGGTAGGGGTTTAGTAAATAGGTCTGCTAAGTTAGACTTCGATTCGACGTATTCGAGTTGTATGGCTCCGTTGGCCACATGTTCTCGAATGAAATGGTGTTTAACTTCTATATGTTTGGTCCTAGAGTGACATATCGGATTCTTTGTAAGATTAATTGAACTAATATTGTCTACGTGAAGTTTAATATGTTGGATCGAAAGTGTCGCTAGAGGGGGGGGGGGTGAATAGCGATACGATGTCGTTAAAAAACTTTTGCAATAAGTAAAAAGCAAGTAGAGAGTGCACAGCGGAAATATAAAGTAGACAAGATATTTTTACGTGGTTCACAATCTTTCGATTGCTAATCCACGGCCCTAGTGATCCTTGATCACGTACGGAGGGCAATTCACTAAAACCACTCCTCCTCGTTGGAGGTAGGAGCAACGATTACAAAAAGAAATCAAGGCAAAGGGACACTCCCCCTTTCCTTGTTACGATTAAAGCACAAAGGCAATTTAAAGAAGTAGAACTTAAATGAATATACCGACAACTCTTATAAGTAGAAGATGTAGCTTTCGTTGTCGGCGGCACTTCGTCGTAGCAAATGTGAGTAGTAGTAGCGGCGTTACGACGGCGTGTTGAGAGCTCTTGATGTCTTCTTATTTGCTTGGCTTGAACATGTCTATTTATGGATATTGATCTATGAATTTAGACATAGGTAGTGTCCAAGGTGAGGTTCTTATCCCCCAAGACTTGTTCATCCACATCCTTTGCGCCAACTCAAGGATGAGGTGTTTCATCCAACCACCTTGTGCCACCTCCAACCTCCTTGGGCGCCAACTCAAGGATGAGGTGTTTCATCCAACCACCTTGTGCCACCTCCAACCTCCTTGGGCGCCAACTTGAGGATGAGGTGTTTCATCCAACCACCTTGTGCCACCTCCAACCTCCTTGGGCGCCAACTTGAGGATGAGGTGTTTCATCCAACCACCTTGTGCCACCTCCAACCTCCTTGGGCGCCAACTTGAGGATGAGGTGTTTCATCCAACCACCTTGTGCCACCTCCAACCTCCTTGGGCGCCAACTTGTTGGAGCCATTCAACTTGTGCCACATCATGGGAGCCAACCATCTTGTGCCAACTCACCTTATTTTGGGCGTCCACCACAAGGAAGCTTGGTGATGGTTTGGATGTCCACCTTGATGCCACATCACCCTTTGTACCAAAACACGAGTCAAGTCCAAATTCACCCCCTTGAAATTCGAGCTCTTCTCGAGGTGGAACTTGACTAGCAGTTGGATCGTAGTCAAAGGGTTTTGGACCGCAGCAAGTTAGCTTAAAATATAAAGTACGATGGTTCTAACCATCTGATCTCGACCTAGACCTTCCATTAGAGGTATTGGGTCGGATCTACGCTTAACGACCTTGCTTCGCTTTCACACGAGCTTACCTTGTAGCCTCGCTTCCGGTCTTCACCCGAGTACCTCGGCTTCCTCCAAGTCCTCTGGCGTTGCCCGACCACCTCGGTTCCCACCGGGTGTCGCAGACCTTCCGCTCAACTTTAGCATTTCTGCACACTTAATTGAGCTCGTAAGATAACAAATATACCCTTAACTATTGAGCCTTTTGCCATAATCAAAATACCGGTTCGACTTTGGTGCCCACTGCACCAACAATCTCCCCCTTTTTGATTCATGGCAAACCGACACAAAAGTTAAGGAAAAATTAAGCATAACAGTAAGCTAGCATAATGATTAAGCATGAATGAGCTAGCATAAAGATTAAATATGAATGAGCTAGCATAATGATTAAGCATGAATGAGCTAGCATAAAGATTAAATATAAATGAGCTAGCATAAAGATTAAATATGAATGAGCTAGCATAATGATTAAATATGAATGAGCTAGCATAATGATTAAGTATGAATGAGCTAGCATAAAGATTAAGCATGAGTGAGCTAGCATAAAGATTAAGCATGAGTGAGCTAGCATAAAGATTAAGCATGAGTGAGCTAGCATAAAGATTAAGCATGAGTGAGAAATATTATTGTTTCAAGTTCTCCCCTTTGAGGTAACCTCCCCCTTGACCGAAGGTGAGTTCTTGAAAAATAATTTTTACTCCCCCTTAATAGTTGCTTAAGTAAACGGAATTACTTAATATAAAAGGTAATAATTTTGTTTACTTTCTTCCTTACTTTTGTGACTTTCTCCCCCTTTTGCCTTAACTCAAAAAGTTTGTAAATATATTTTAGGGTTTGTAAGTCCAAGCAAGTTCCCAATATAAATATATTTTTTTTTTAAAATAATAATAAGCTTGAAAATATGTTCATCTAAAATGTACAACTCCGGTTGGACTTGATTGATATAGAATGATCAATAAGTCTTGAAGGAGTTGATTAATTTTAAATAATTATACTCCATGGTTCATGTCGATGCACTGAATCTACATCTGGAACCAGGAGTAAGGTCCTAACATCTCACGCCCGTCTACATGGCTAAGTACACAAACACATTAGTCCTATGTGTTGTGAGATGTGTTGGCTCCTTAAATCTATAGGTATATGATTTCTAAGGTAAGACTTAGGCTAATTTCATAAAAAGAAGCAAAAATAGAGTACATATATAGAGAAATTTAAATCCTACTCTATTACGCACATACCTAACTTTAATGTTGTTAAAGATTAAGCTAAAGTCTTGGAGAGTGTGCTTCATCCACAGAGTGAGTCGAGAGACACACTCACCCATCGCAACGATTCGGCCTGGTAGATAAGGCAACGCAATGTCGCTTCCATCGCACTAACTCACTAGACTCGAGCCGAGGATTTGACAACAACCACTGTGCTCTTTCTATCGAGTTTACTACCGGCATAGTCGGAGTCGAGTAGCCGATTAGATTAAACTCGGTAGATCTAGGTACCAAATACCTACGCTTAGCGTGCCCTTTAGATATCTAAGGATACGCTGACTAGGGTTAGGTGAGACTCTTGGCACAGGGTTTGTAACCTTGCGCACATACTTACCGCGAATAAAATGTCGGGTCGGCTCGCGGTTAAGTATAGGAGACTTCCTATTGCGCTCCTATAGTATTTTAGGTCAACGGGTTTTCCTTCTACATCTTCGTTTATATTAACATTAGTTGCTATAGGTGTATTAATTATTTTAGCATCTTGCATTCCAAATCGATTTATTAAGTCCTTAGTATATTTTTGTTGATGTAAATATATTCCATCTTTAGTTTGTTTAATTTGTAAACCTAAGAAGAAACTTAACTCTCCTACTAAATTCATTTCAAATTCACTTTCCATAAGTGAGATGAATTCGTTTAGCAGGATCGAGTTGGTAGTTCCAAAAATTATATCATCTACATAGATTTGGGCTATAAAGATTTCTTTTCCTACGGTTTTTACGAATAAGGTTGGGTCGACTAAACCTTGGTTGAATCCTTTGGACTTAAGATAGATCGAAAGCCTTCAAGCTCTTGGGGCTTGTTTGAGTCCATATAGGGCTTTCTTAAGTCTAAGGACATGGTCGTTTATCTAGATTTTCAATCCGGAGGTTGACTGACGTAAACTTCTTCCTTAATGTATCCATTCAAAAATGCTGACTTGACATCCATTTGAAACAATTTAAAACCTCGATGTGCAGCATATGCTAACAACATTCGGATGGACTCTAGTCTTGCTACGGGGGCGTAGGTCTCATCGTAATCTAAACCTTCGACTTGACTAAACCCTTTTGCGACTAACCTAGCTTTATTTCTAACTACTTCACCTTTATCATCAAGTTTATTTCGAAATACCCACCTTGTTCCAATAATTGATTTTTCTTTAGGTGGTGGTACTAATTCCCAGACTTAATTTCTAGTGAATTGAGCTAGCTCTTCTTGCATATCAATAATCCAGTCGGGATCAAGAAGTGCTTGTTCAATAGTTTTGGGTTCGATTTTGGAAATTAACGAGATTTGACTAAGGTTTCGATATGAAGCTCTAGTTCGAACCCCTAAATTTGGATCACCTATAACTTGATTGATAGGATGATTTGTTTGAGTCTTAGTGTGACTCGGGTTAGGGTCATCTATCACTTGGTCGATAGGATGACTTGGGTGAGTTCTAGTTTGACTTGGGTTAGAGTCATCTATCACTTGGTCGATAGGATGACTTGGGTTAGGACGAGATTCAAGTTCAAGATCAGAGTCGGGTTCGCTATAAGTTGATTTGCTAGTTGGTTTTGTTAAGGATTGAACGGGTTCGTGTCCTTCGTCGAAAACTATATTAATGGTTTCTTCGACTCTTATGTGTAGGATCAATGGAATTACTAAAGGGTTGTTTGTAAGTTTTTAAACCTAAATCATCTCACCAATATCTACATGATCAAAACATGTTATTCCTATGTGTTATTATTGTGAGATGACTTTCAATTTTACTTGATTAATTTTAATGAATTTAAATTAACCAACATTAGGTTAGATTCGGATTTAGTCTAAGCTCATCAAGTAATCTTTTCAAGAGATTAGCTGTGTCGTGGCGAGGCATGAGGCCTTCTTTGATCGGAACAACGACCACTTCCTTAGACAAAGCTAATTTCAAGAAATTGATAACTCGACTTACTTGAGACTAGATCTTGGTCTAACTAGTTATTTTTGAAAAGAGGCTCCCCGAGGCTCAATCTTTTCGTAGGATTTTAGTTGATTTATTTTTGAAAAGAGGCTCCCCGAGGCTCAATCTTTTCGCAGGATTTTAGTTGGTTATGAGTCCTATCTAACCATTCTAAAAATAAAGGAAAAACTAAGCATGCAATTTCTAAGACTTAACAAAAATACATTTTGTATTGGCTCGACCATTGAATCGAGTGGGTCTATTCACATAGTGAATTTGGTCCTTGGGAACCCAATACATGTTAGATCCTAAAGTTGAAATCAAAGTGATCTTAGGGACCCATGCTTGGACATTTTTCTTATGTTGGTTTACTATAGACATATATGACTTATTGGTTGTATTTGAGTTAAACCCGAGTCCGGCCTTGTTGTACACGGCCCTTTGTGATCCAAGTAAGAGGTCAAGTCCCTTGGATCCCAAAGTGAACCTTTCCAACGTATTCCTAAGGTCTTCGACTTGTGTTTTCAAAAGCGAGTTCTCAACTTCAAGCTTTTCAACTTGAGTTGAGTCCTCCTCTTGAATACGAGTAGTCGAAGAGGTTAGGGAGACCTCATGTTTGAGGAGGTTAACCTCCTCAATTAGGGTCTCGACCTTGGACTCGGACTTAGCTAGTTTCTTATTTAAAAATTTAATTGCACCATACAAAGTATTAAGTAACGATCGACTTACCCTTAATGATTCTTTTGAACCGGATCACGGATCCGTGGCTTGTCTTGAATGGAAGCTCATCATCGGATTCAGACCGGACTCTTCTTCGGTTTGAGTCGTGCTCGGCTGCTTGGCCATTAGAGCTTGGATATCGCCTTCTTCCTCCGAGGGTGGCTTGCTTGGGGCTTCTTCTTCTTGGAACCCGCAACTAACGCAATACTCTTCTCGGCCCGACCACGTTAGTTTGCTCATGTAATTCAAGTTCAAAACAATTGCCTAACCTAATTTTAGAAAGGTCCTTGGAGACCTTGTAGGCATCGACCATGGATGCCCACAAGGTGGTCCTAGGAAACGAGTTAAGAGAATACCTGATAAGGTCGCGATTCTCGACCATTTGTCCGATGGCATGGAGTTGGTTGACGATGTCTTGGATACGAGTATGTAGTTGAGTTGCGGTCTCGTTTTCCTGCATTTTCAAGTTATACAATTTATTTAAAAGTAAATCTCTTTTACATACCTTCGTGTCGTCGGTGCCTTCGTGTAGTTCCACTAGCTTGGTCCATAAGTCCTTTGCACTAATGAAGGGGCCGACGCGGTTGAACTCTTCCTTGGACAACCCACATTGCAAGATTTGAGTTGCCTTGGCATCGGCTTCTACTTGTTTTTTCATGGAATTTGACCATTGATCGTAACCCAAAGATTCACCATCTTCATTAATAGGAAGTGTGAAACCGGTTTGATTACGATCCACATCTCGATTTGGGTTTTAAGAAAAATTCCATCCGACCCTTCCAATAAGGAAAGTCATTACCGCTGTAAAACGGGGTCAAGTGCTAAACCCTTCGAGATGGGCCATTTAAAAACAAGAAGAAGAATGACTAAAAGAATCTTGCAAAACACACACGAAAGAATATTCCAAGACTTTCGCCTTGGATTAGTAGGGAAGTAAAAAGATATATAAAATGTAACTTGCAAAAAGAAATAAACAATCAAATGCGAATGTCGCTGAAGTTCCGAGGACAACCTTACTCGGATCTAACCCAAGGACAACCTTATCCGGATCCTAAAGCCTCTAATGCAATTCTATATGTAGGAGAAGATAAGCAAGTGAAATAATTATATAAAAACAGAAATAAATAAATAAAAATCTGTAAAAAAGAAAACAAAGCTAGATTGGTGGTTTCACCGAATCTTAGCGCCGACTCGATACCAATTGTTGGATCGAAAGTGTCGCTAGAGGGGGTGAATAGCGATACGATGTCGTTAAAAACTTTTGCAATAAGTAAAAAGCAAGTAGAGAGTGCACGGAAATATAAAGTAGACAAGATATTTTTACGTGGTTCACAATCTTCGATTGCTAATCCACGGCCCTAGTGATCCTTGATCACGCACGAGGGCACCACTAAAACCACTCCTCCTCGTTGGAGGTAGGAGCAACGATTACAAAAAGAAATCAAGGCAAAGGGACACTCCCCCTTTCCTTGTTACGATTAAAGCACAAAGGCAATTTAAAGATGTAGAACTTAAATGAATATACCGACAACTCTTATAAGTAGAAGATGTAGCTGCTGTCGCGCACTTCGTCGTAGCAAATGTGAGTCGTAGTAGCGGCGTTACTACGGCGTGTTGAGAGCTCTTGATGTCTTCTTATTTGCTTGGCTTGAACATGTCTATTTATGGATATTGATCTATGAATTTAGACATAGGTAGTGTCCAAGGTGAGGTTCTTATCCCCCAAGACTTGTTCATCCACATCCTTTGCGCCAACTCAAGGATGAGGTGTTTCATCCAACCACCTTGTGCCACCTCCAACCTCCTTGGGCGCCAACTTGAGGATGAGGTGTTTCATCCAACCACCTTGTGCCACCTCCAACCTCCTTGGCGCCTAACTTGAGGATGAGGTGTTTCATCCAACCACCTTGTGCCACCTCCAACCTCCTTGGGCGCCAACTTGAGGATGAGGTGTTTCATCCAACCACCTTGTGCCACCTCCAACCTCCTTGGGCGCCAACTTGAGGATGAGGTGTTTCATCCAACCACCTTGTGCCACCTCCAACCTCCTTGGGCGCCAACTTGTTGGAGCCATTCAACTTGTGACACATCATGGGAGCCAACCATCTTGTGCCAACTCACCTTATTTTGGGCGTCCACCACAAGGAAGCTTGGTGATGGTTTGGATGTCCACCTTGATGCCACATCACCCTTTGTACCAAAACACGAGTCAAGTCCAAATTCACCCCCTTGAAATTCGAGCTCTTCTCGAGGCTGGAACTTGACTAGCAGTTGACTGTAGTCAAAGGGTTTTGGACTGCAGTACAAGTTAGCTTAAAATATAAAGTACGATGGTTCTAACCATCTGATCTCGACCTAGACCTTCCATTAGAGGTATTGGGTCGGATCTACGCTTAACGACCTTGCTTCGCTTTCACACGAGCTTACCTTGTAGCCTCGCTTCCGGTCTTCACCCGAGTACCTCGGCTTCCTCCGAAGTCCCTCTGGCGTTGCCCGACCACCTCGGTTCCCACCGGGTGTCGCAGACCTTCCGCTCAACTTTAGCATTTCTGCACACTTAATTGAGCTCGTAAGATAACAAATATACCCTTAACTATTGAGCCTTTTGCCATAATCAAAATACCGGTTCGACTTTGGTGCCCACTGCACCAACATAAAATGCATCAACATACATTTATAAATCCCATTCATTTTTTGAATTTCGAAAACCCCAAAATCACTTCGGGAGATCTTAGGTCCATCTCCGAATGGGCTGATATCCAACAAAGATATGAACAACCTTGGAGAGAGTCCAACAAGCCATTTATAACTATGATGGTAGGTATCAAATATACCGATTGCATATCACATATATGCAACTATCACAATGTGCTATCAACTTATTGAATGTTCACACATACATCGGGTTGTTAACTCATTAACAAGTATGCATCATATGCATAACACCCAATTTCACCTCCCTTCACATCGACCTTGGAGAGAGTCCAACAAGTCGATGCTCTAGGTTAAAGCCAACCCATTAATCGAGAAATAGTTTTAATATGGTTAGAGCGCATTCAACCAATTAGCCCGGCTTGGAGAGAATCCAACAACCAAAGCTAACGATTGACCTCTGACTCTTACCATATTAGTATTAAACTATTCCATGGTTTGAACATGTTCGGGTTCGAGCCGGGCTTGGAGAGAGTCCAACAACCCAAACAAGAAACAGAACTCTGGTTCTAACCATATTAATGGAAGGTGTAGGCTTTAATATTGAGTAAGGGTTTTTATGTCTCATCCTCTTTGCATGCAAATAACTATTATCTACATGGCATGACATACATGGCATACATCTACATGTCATGACACGTATGGCATAATGATATGCATCTAATGCAATTACATGCATACAATTATGACATGTACAAAATTTCCTTATATGTCATAACTATTTATGGAAATAAAATATGTTTGAGATTTGATTCTCCAAATCAAATCATGATTAAATTATTAAATAAATTTCCAAATATAATCACATATTTTATTTGTGGAAAGTGTTGATTAAGAAAGTCAATTTAGGAAACAAATTTCCTAAATCATCAAAACTACTTATAAAATATTTTAAGATTTGATTTCCCAAATCAAATCATGATTAAATTAGGAAAAAAATTTCCAAATCTAATCAAATATTTTATTTATGGAAAATATCAATTTCCATAAATACTTCTAACTTTTCAAAAGTAGAAGATTTCCATAAATACTTCTAGACTTTCCAAAATTAAAAAATTTCCATAAATTCTTCTAACTTTCAAAAAGTAGAAAATTTCCATAAATACCATTACGACTATTGTAAAATAATTTTACGATTATGTTGCAACACAACTTGGGCTATGAAACCACTGTTGGGTTTTCGACACTGCGGCTAGTGTGTGTTCGAACATGTTTCATAAACATGTGCACAGTGGAAGAAATAAAAATAATAAATCTAATTTATTACAACACACACACCACACGCACGCATAGTACAACATGTGTAGACAAAATTGTAGTTTCAAATTTTGCAATAAAAGGAAATTTATTCTACGTATACCTGACGTATCACGTGTAGCGGGAAAGACACCAACCAGAGTGATCCTCGCTAGAATCGCCTCTATCTGTATTGTTGGTGCAACAATGCCCCAAGCATTTATATATTTTGATGTTTGGATAACCATCTAAGTTAGGCAATGTTTTGTGATCTAATTGTGAACATATTTAAGTGACAGGAAAATCAAAGTATGAAGACTTGGTAAAAGACAAGTCCAAGTGTGATCTTGGCAAAGAGAAGTCAAAGGAAAGGTCTTGGCGGCGTAAGTCCAAGCATGTAGTCTTGGTGGCATAAAGTCCAAGCAGTCCTTGACAAAGAAAGTCCAAAGGAAAGTCTTGGCGGCATAAGTCCAAGCATGTAGTCTTGGCGACGTAAAGTCCAAGCGTACTTTGGCAAAAAAGAAACCCAAAGCATGATGAAACCGAAGGAAGTTTTTGAAGGTAAGCGCATGGATGGAGTCGTGGACTAAGAGAAATCCTGGAAGCGCAAGGCTGATGGAGAAGCTAGAAGGTTAAGTCTAGGCTTGGGGTATGTTTTCAAGTATGAATTAGAAATACTCAGGGTGTGCCAGTCGACTGGAACATGGTGTCGGTCGAATTGGCCTTTAAAATACAGCATTAGAGGTTGGAGGGTTATTAGCAGTCGACTAGGGGTTATCCCAGTCAAACTGGTGAGAGTTGACTCGAACTTCATTATCACCTGGTACGATCAGCGCCATTATTGGCCGATCGTAACGAAAGACCGTGCCGTAGCGATCGTATGATATCGATCAGCCGCCATTGTTGGCAGTCGACTGATAGTCTTCCCGTTGGCGATGACAATGACAAATCCTGCGAATCCGGCTGTTCAGAAGCCGTTAGAATCGGCGGCAGTCGACTGATGAAAGTCATCAGTCGACTGATAGACCTCCAACGGGAAAAAGAGGCTCTTTCCTATAAAAAGAGGCCAAGGGGAGCAAGAAGAGGCTAATGCTTATACTCTGATCATTTTCCTAAGCTCCCACAAGTTTTTCAAGCTTTCTAAGTGATCTTAAATCTTCTCCTCCTCTCTCTAAGCTCAAGTTTCATTCTTTGTAAAGAAGAGGAGGTTTTGGTGTAAAGGAAAGCTTCTTAGTGGAATTGCTTGGGTTGATCCACCTTAAGGATCACCGTGGAGTAGGAGCGTTATCTCCAAACCACGTAAAGGCCTTGTTAGCATTGTTCTTTTATTTTTACTTATATTATCTTTGTTTGCTTCCACTAATCATTCTTGTAGAAACAAAAAATGCTATTCACCCCCCCTCTAGCTTCCAAACGATCCCTAACAAGTGGTATCAGAGCCCAGATCACATCGGAAGATCTAACCAGTAACCGAAGCATGGCATTTCAAGAGGGATATAGTACGGCGATGCCTCCATTTTTCGACGACAATGACTTCGGCTATTGAAAATGTAGGATGGAATACTACCTCATGAATGACATTGAAAATTGGTTTAGTATTGTAGATGGATTCGAAAAGTCGGTCGACGAATTTGGAGCACCACTACCGACAAAAGATTGGACAAGAGAGATGGCCAAGAAAGCACAAGCTAATGCAAAAGCATCGACCACACTTCAATGTGGTCTATCCAAGGAGCAACTTTCCAAAGTCGGGCCTTTCAACTCTGCAAAAGAGCTTTGGGAGAAGCTCATTGAATTGAATGAAGGTTCAAAGGAGACTAGAAGAGCCAAAAGAGACCTATTGATAGGTCAACTCCAAAGCTTCACCATGAAGACCAACGAGACCGTGAGCCAAATGCACGGTCACTTCAAAGAAGTGGTCAACGGACTACATGTTATAGGTGAGAAGGTCGACAACTGAGACCTTGTATGGTATGTATTACAAGTTTTCCCTAGAACAACCTTATGGGCATCAATGGTAGATGCCTATAAGGTCTCTAGGGATCTTTCATTAGTTAAGTTAGATGAGCTATTTTGTGAATTTCAATTACATGAACAATCTAACACTTCATCCAAAGAGAAGGGTATAGCTCTTTTTGTAGGCAAGAAGGACAAAAAGAAAAGGGAGAAGAAAGAAGTGTCCTCCTCATCCGAATCCGAGGAAGATTCATCTAGTAGTGAAGATGAGCTATCGCCAGTTTAGGTGGCTCATTACGTCAAGAAGTTTGGTGGGAGATCAAGGAAACTCACCAAGAAAGATGTGAGGAGGATGTTCCAATCCTCAAGAGGTAAGCCTTCAAATAGTTCAAATTCTTCATCTAATGTAACTTGTTATGGTTGCAATAAGAAAGGGCACATCAAGCCAAATTGCCCGGAACTCAAGAAGAAGGAGGAGAAAGAAGAGAAGCATAAGGAGAAGAAGGAAAAGAAGGAAAAGAAGAAGAAAGAAGCAATGGTGGCTCAAACATGGGAAACCCTAAGCATGGAAGACACCTCCGATGATGAATAAGTATCCCATGCCACCCAAAATCTAGCCCTCATGGCTTTAGAGGAAGAAGCTGGGAGCTCAAGCTAGGAGTCCTCTTCCTCCTCAAGCGATGAATCATCATCAAGTGATGATGATGAGGTAAACAACTCACCTAAAGTAGATTTACTTTACAAGACTATTGCATGTTTACAAAATGCTTTGAATGGATCGAAAACTAGGATTAAGGATCTAAAAATAGAGATCAAATCACTTAAGAGTGTAGATTCATCATGTGGTAAACTATCTAGTGATAACGATGAATATACCCTTAGGGATGAAAATGATGAATTAAGAAAAGAAATAGGTAAATTAAGAGCATGCTTAGAAAAATTTACCAATGGTTCAAAATACCTAGACATGATTATTAAGGATCAAAGGGCTATTTACAACAAGGCCGGATTAGGATATAGGCCTAAGGAAAAGGAGGTAGAAATTACATCCCTTGTTAGTAGAAAATCCATAATTAAAAGCAAGGGTAGAAAGACTTGGGTACCTAAGAAATTTATAATTGATGCTAGTGGTCCTAAGATTTGGGTACCTAAGGATTGTATTTTTTATGTGATATAGGTAGAAGAACCAAGCTTGTGGATAGTTGATAGTGGGTGCTCAAAGCATATGACCGGTGATGAGAGGAAGTTCTCCACTATCAACCACACTAGCAAGGGAAAGGTGTCATTTGGTAATAGCGGCAAACTTAAGATTCTAGGAAAGGGCACAATTGAGGTATCCCCCAACCTTGTCATTCATAAAGTGCTATTAGTTAAAAATATGAAGTTTAATTTACTTAGTGTAAGTCAACTATGTGATGCAAACTTTGATGTTAGATTTGATTCCTCAAAATGTTTTATAAGACATACAACTTTAAATGATTGCATGTTAGTAGGTTTTAGGAAATCAAATATATATTATGTTGATTTATCCTATGCTACTAATGATTCCACTAAGTGTCTTATTGCAAAAGAGGAAGAAAGTTGGCTTTGGTATAGGAGGCTAGGACACATAAACATGAAAAACATAGCCAAAATAGCAAAAATGAAGTTAGTCAAAGGGTTGCCCAAAGTCAAATTTCTCAAGGACAAGATGTGTGATGCATGCCAAGAAGGGAAACAATCAAAAACATCACACAAAGGTAAAAATTTACTTAGTACCGCTTTACCCTTAGAACTTTTACATATGGATTTATTTGATTGCCATAGTACCCCCCTCTATGATTGGTAGTAAATATTGCTTGGTAATAGTAGATGATTTCTCTAGGTTTACTTGGGTATTTTTCTTGAAAAATAAAGATGAAACCTTAGGAATAATCATAGGATTTAGTAAAAGAGTAGAAAATGAAAGAAAACTCAAAATCAACCGGATCCGTAGTGATCATGGTGGAGAATTTGAGAATTCTAATTTTTTAACTTTTTGCTTAGAACAAGGGTACAAGCATGAGTTTTCTTGTCCTAGAACACCCCAATAAAATGGGGTTGTGGAAAGGAAAAATCGTGCCCTACAAGAAGCGGCTAGGACAATGCTTAATGCATAATCCTTACCTAGCTACTTGTAGGCGGTGTTGGTGCAGTAGGCACCTAAGTCGAACCTGAGTTTTGATTATAGCAAACGATACAAAGTTAAGCTCATGTTGTTATCTCACGAGCTGAATCGAGTGTGAAGAAAATTGCTATAGCTGGAAGCTGAAGGCTAGCGACACCCGGAGGAAGCCGCGGTGGTCGGGCAACACTCAAGTGACTTCGGAGGGAGCCGAAGGAATTGAGTGGAAGGCCGGAAGCAAAAGCAACACGTAAGTATCGAGGTAAGCTCATGTGTGTGAGTAAAAGTAAGGTCGTATCCTCGTTACGGGGAAAGACTTAAGCGTAGATCCGACCCAAGACAACTCATAGGTGGTCTAGGTCGAGATCGGACGGTCGACGACCGTCGAAATAATATTTTCCTTAAGCTAACTTTGCCTTGCAGCCAGCATCAGTCGACTGCCAACCTGAAGGACTTGACTGCCGTCCATCAGTCGAGTGACTATGGCTAGCACTCAACTGATGCTGCCAGCAGTCGACTGGTGATGACCATCAGTCGACTGCTGGTCAAAGGATCAGCCTCGAGTAGTCAAGAGTTATCACCATTTTTCAAGGGGTTTTGTGCCCATTTGTGATTGCCTAAAGACCCATTCGATGAGGGGCTCAAAGGCTATAAAAGGAGGGCCAAACCTAGGGTTTTTCATCAATTCAAAAGCTTCCAAGTGCTTCCGATACGCTCCGACTCTCCGACATCCCTACGACGAAGCGCTGCCGAGACGACGACTAGAGCTTCAACCTCCAATCTTTGAAGTCGTCGGTATAATCTTTAAATTTGTATAAGTTGTTTTTATTTCGAGCTTTAAATCATAATAAGGAGAGGGGGAGTGTCCCTCTACCTTGAGTCTTTCGTGAGTTTTTGTATTCGTTTAACTCCTATCTCCATCGAGAGGGAGTTCGTTTAGTATTTGCCCTTCGTGTGTGGTCAAGGATTATTAGGGCCTTGGAGTAGTAGCCGAAGGCTACGAACCAAGTAAAACCTATTTGTCTCTATTTACTTTACATTTCCGCTGCAATTAATTTTCTCTCGAGTTTTAACGAAAGAAACGAGAAAAAGTTTTTATCGCTATTCACCCCCCCTCTAGCGAACCGCATCGATCCAACAATTGGTATCAGAGCCGGGGGTTGCTAAGATTTGGTGAAACCACCAATCTAGCCATTTTTTCACATATTTATTTTTCTTTTATTTCTTTTTATTTCAGATTTATTTTGCTTTGTTAAATTTACTCCCGCACTACTAATCCAAGACGCGAGTCTTGGTACTTTTTGTGTGTTTTTGTCGTTGCTAGTTTTTTTCCCTTCGTCTCCTTGTGTTCTTTGTTCTAATGGCCCATCTCGAAGGGTTTAGCACCGTCCGACCTCCATTTTACAACGGAGATGACTTCCGTTATTGGAAGGGTCGGATGGAATGCTTTCTTAAAACCCAAATCGAGATGTTGATCATAATCCAAACGGGTTTCACACTTCCGACTAATGAAGTTGGTGACTCCTTGGATTATGACCAATGGACCATTGCGACAAAAAAACAAGTCGAAGCCGACGCTAAGGCAACGCAAATCCTTCAATGTGGACTATCCAAGGAGGAGCTAAATCACGTCGGGCCCTTCATAAGCGCAAAAGATCTTTGGACAAAACTAGTGGAGCTACACGAAGGGACCGATGAAGCCAAGGTATGTAAGCGCGACCTTTTGTTCAATAAATTGTATAATCTAAAAATGCAGGAACATGAGTCCGCGACACAACTTCACGCCCGAGTCCAGGACATCGTCAACAACCTACACGCAATCGGGCAAAAGGTCGAAAACCGCGACCTTATAAGGTATGTCCTAAACTCTTTTCCGATGACTACCTTATGGGCATCCATGGTCGATGCCTATAAGGTCTCCAAGGACCTTTCTAAAATTAGGTTAGATGAACTCTTTTTGGATTTTGAACTTCATGAGCAGTCTAACTCGGAGCCCGAGAGGGGTATAGCCTTGTTTGCAGGTTCAAAGAAGAAGAAAATCGCAAGCAAGCCACCACCAACCGAGGAGGAAGATGAGTCCAAAGAAGAAGTTGACCCGGAGTTGACTGCCGAACTAATGAACCTAGCTCGAAGGATAGCCAAGGGACGAAAGCGAACCACGACTCGACCCAACACAAGGTAAGCCTAAAAGTTCCAATATTAGGTGTTATGAGTGCAACAGGTTTGGACATATCAAGTCCGAGTGCCCCAAGCTTAACCACCAAGCACCTAAGCACAAGAAGGCCCTCAACGCGACATGGGAAGAAGCGTCATCTGAAGAAGACGAAGACCACGTCTTCATGGAAAAATCAATTGAGTCAGACACGGAGACCGAGCCTGAACTTGAGTCAGAACCTGAGGATGACTCGGACTACGAAGCTACCTTCAAGTCAAGCCACGGATACGCATCCGGTTCAAAAGATACCCTTAAAGTAAGTCGAACATTATTTAATACTTTACATAATACGGTTAGGTTTTTGTCTAGGAAGTTAGCTAAGTCCGAGTCCAAGGTCGAGACCCTTGTTGAGGAGGTTAAACTCCTCAAACACGAGGTCTCTCTAACCTCTTCGACTAGTCGAGTTCAAGAGAAGGACTCAACTCGAGTTGAAAAGCTCGAAGTTGAGAACTCTCTCTTGAAAAGTCAAGTCGAAGATCTTAGGAACATGTTGGAAAGGTTCACTTCGGGATCCAAAGGACTTGACCTCCTACTTGGATCTCAAAGGGCCGTGTACAACAAGGCTGGACTAGGATTTAACTCAAACACGACTAATAGGTCGTATATGCCGATTGTAAGTCGACATAGGAAACATGTCCAAGCATGGGTCCCTAAGAACCTTTTGATTTCAACTCTAGGATCCAACCCGTACTGGATTCCCAAGGACCAAATCCACTATGTGGATAGACCAAACCGATTCAATGGTCTAGGGGGAGCCAGTACAAAACATGTTTGTGCTTTAACTTAGAAATTGCATGTTTTAACTTATAATGTTTGTGCTTTAACTTAAAAATTGCATGTTTTAACTTAGAATGTTTGTGCTTTAAAACTTGTGAACTCACTTAGAACTGAACATAATCAACTCAAAAGATTGAGCCTCGGGAGCCTCTTTTCAAAAACATAACCAACTAAAATTCTTGAAAAGATTGAGCCTCGGGAGCCTCTTTTCAAAAACATAACCAACTAAAATTCTTGAAAAGATTGAGCCTCGGGAGCCTCTTTTCAAAAATAACCCTAGACTAGGAAATAATCTTAGGTGAGTCAAGTCATCATTTTCTTGAACATGGCTTTGTCTAAGGAAGTGGTCGATGATCCGATAAAAGAAGGCCCTCGTGCCTTGGCACGACTGAAGCCATGATCTTGAAAAGATAAACTTGACAAGCCTAGGTCAAATCCAAATCTAACATAAAATTACTTGAACCTAAATACACTTAATCAACTTAATTGGAAATCATCTCACAAAAACACATAAGTATAACATGCTTGATCATATAGACACGGTGAGATGACCTAGGTTTAACAACTTACAACCAATTTTTTAAAAATAAAAATAAAAATCTAACATCCAATCCAACCACCTTGTGTGTAGGATCAATGGATGTTGACGGCGGTTACTCGGACACATATGGGGATCAACTCAAATTCACAAAGCTTCGATTCAAACGATAAGGATCGGTAGCCTTTGGGAATAACGACAAGCTCAAAATCATCGGATCAGGTGATATCGAGCTTAACTCGAATTTTGTTATTAAAAATGTATTACTTGTAGAGAATTTTGAATATAACCTGCTTAGCGTAAGCCAATTATGTGACAATAACTATAAGGTCGTATTTTTAGAAAATGAATGTGTAATTAAAACAAATAAAATAGCTAAAACAATACTCAAAGGAACTAGGACAAATAACATTTATACAATTAACTTAATCAAATCCTCAGCCAAATGTCTTATGACACAGGAAGAGGAATCATGGTTGTGGCACCGACGACTCGGTCACTCGCACCCAAGACTCGTCCACAAGATGAGTCAGAGTGGCTTAGTCAGAGGCTTACCCAACCTCAACAACTTAGTTAATAAAATCTATAATGCTTGTCAACAAGGAAAACAACCTAAGACACAACACAAGTTAACTAACCAAGAACGAACCTCAAGTGTACTTGAGCTCCTGCATATGGATCTATTCGATTCACATGGAGCCAAGTCACTCAATAAAAGTCAATATTGCTTAGTCATAATTGATGACTACTCCAGGTTTACCTGGGTTAGGTTCATCAAACATAAAAATGATACCCTAGATCAATTAATCAATCTATTCAAATTAATCGAGAATCAAAAAGACCTTAAGGTTAAAAGACTTAGAAGCGATCATGGTGGTGAATTCGAAAATCAAAGGTTCACCGACTTCTGTAACCTAAACGGATACCACCATGAATTCTCTTGCCCTAGGACCCCTCAACAAAATGGCCTAGTGGAGCGGAAAAACCGAACTCTACAAGAAGCCGCTAGGACCATGTTGAACGAATACGACCTACCCGATAGGTTTTGGGGCAGAAGCCGTGAGTATAGCATGCTATGTCCAAAATAGGATCCTTATGGTAAAAAGGCACCTTAAGACCTCGTACGAGATTTATCACGATAAAATACCTAACATCAAGTACTTTAGGGTATTTGGGTGTAAGGTACATATCCTAAATACTAAGGATTACCTAGGGAAATTTACATCCAAAACCACGACCAGAATCTTTCTAGGATACTCGACTACAAGTCGAGCTTATAGAGTATATAACCACGACACCCTTAGAGTCGAAGAGACTATTAATGTAGTGTTCGATGAAGTGCCCGAACCTACAAAACCCTTAATGACCCCAAGTGTTGAGCCCACTGATACCAAACTCGTCTCCGACCCTGAGATCGAGTCTAATCCACATCAACCAACTTCTCTTGTCGACCAAATGACAAGTGATCCGAGTCAAACTAGTGTTCAACCAAATCACTCTATTGATCAAGTGATAGATGACTCCAACCAAACTAGAACTCAAACGAGTCATCCTATGGATCAAGTTGTAGACTCAAACCCAAATCCAACTAGGACTCAAACGAATCATCCTATCCACCAAGTGATAGGAGATCCTAATCTAGGAGTTCGAACTAGAGCATCCTATAGGAACCTTAGTCAAATTTCCTTAATTTCAAAGATAGAACCCAAATCAATTGAACAAGCTCTTCTTGATCCCAATTGGATTATTGCAATGCAAGAAGAGCTAGCTCAATTTACTAGGAATGAAGTGTGGGAATTAGTACCACCACCTAAAGACAAAACGATAATTGGAACAAGGTGGGTGTTTCGAAATAAGCTTGATGATAAAGGTGAAGTAGTTAGAAACAAGGCTAGGTTAGTCGCCAAAGGGTTTAGTCAAGTCGAATGATTAGATTACGATAAAACCTATGCCCCAGTAGCTAGACTCGAATCCATTCGAATGTTGCTAGCTTATGCCGCACATCGAGGATTTAAGCTGTTTCAAATGGATGTTAAGTCGGCATTCCTAAATGGATACATTAAAGAAGAAGTTTATGTTAGCCAACCCCCCGGATTCGAAAATCTAGATAAACCCGACCATGTTCTAAAACTTAAGAAAGCTCTCTATGGACTTAAACAAGCTCCTCGAGCTTGGTACGAGAGACTTTTAATCCATCTTAAGTCAAAAGGGTTTAACCAAGGCTTAGTTGACCCAATTCTCTTCGTAAAAACCTTAGGTAAAGAAATATTCATAGCTCAAATATTCGTAGACGATATAATTTTTGGAACCTCTAACTCAGGCTTACTAAACGAGTTCGTTTCACTCATGGAAAGTGAGTTCGAAATGAACTTGGTAGGCGAGTTAAGTTTCTTTTTAGGTCTACAAATTAAACAAACTAAGGATGGTATATACCTATATCAACAAAAATACACTAAGGAGTTAATTAAAAGATTTGGAATGCAAGACGCTAAGGTAATAAACACCCCAATGGCGATTAACGTTAACATAGGAAAAGACCTAGAAAGTAAGACCATTGACTTAAAGTACTATAGGAGCGTGATAGGAAGTCTCCTATACTTAACTGCGAGTCGATCCGACATCCTATTCGCAGTAAGTATGTGCGCCAGGTTTCAAACCTGTGCTAAGGAGTCTCACCTAACCCTAGTTAAGCATATCCTTAGATATCTAAAGGGTACACTTAACGTCGGTATTTGGTACCCTAGATCTACGGAGTTCGAACTAATCAGCTACTCCGATTCGGATTATGCTGGTAGTAAACTCGATAGAAAGAGCACGAGTGGTTGTTGTCAACTACTCGGCTCGAGTCTAGTAAGTTGGTGCAGTAGGAAGCAACACTGTGTCGCTTTATCTACCACCGAAGCAAAATACATTGCGATGGGTGAGTGTGTCACTCAACTTCTTTGGATGAAGCACACTCTCTGCGACTTTAAGTTAGACTTTACGAATATTATGTTAGTGCTTATAAGCTCCACATATCTCCACAATGGCATGATATTGTCCACTTTGGGTCTAAGCCCTCATGGTTTTATTTTTGGGCTTTACCCAAAAGGCCTCAGCCAATGGAGATATCTTTTTTCTTATAAGCACATGATCTTTTCCATGTCTTACCAATGTGGGACTTTGATTGTATTCCCCATACTCCCAACAATCCCCCCCTCAAACGAAGGACCACATTGGGCCCCCCCTCAAGCCTATCCCTCCTCGAAGGATTTTCTCTGCTTGATGTCCGATCTTCAACCCACCAGGACTTCCTGTCAGTTGTTCGGTCCCCCCGACCCAACTAGACTTCCTTCCTGATGTCTGGTTCTCTTGATCCGGACGTGAGAGCTCAACTTTCTTCGTTCGAGGTTCATGGCTTGACATGGACCATGGCTCTGATACCAATTGTTAGTGCTTATAAGCTCCACATATCTCCACAATGGCATGATATTGTCCACTTTGGGTCTAAGCCCTCATGGTTTTATTTTTGGGCTTTACCCAAAAGGCCTCAGCCAATGGAGATATCTTTTTTCTTATAAGCACATGATCTTTTCCATGTCTTACCAATGTGGGACTTTGATTGTATTCCCCATACTCCCAACATTTTAAAAATCATTTTCTCATATATGCTCATTTTGTATTTCTAGGTTAATCGATTGATCATGACGTCTTTGAATTTGTGCACTATTTTGGATTCAAACAAATTCACTGGGCCTAACTTCCTAGACTGGCTTAGAAACTTGAGAATTGTTCTCAAGGTGGAAAAGCTAGCATATGTCCTTGAAGAGCCTCTTCCCAACCATCCTAGGGAAGATGCAACTCCAGACCAATTGTTGGCCTATCAGAAACATGTGGCAGATTCTGAACTAGCGAGTTGCATCATGCTAGCTGCGATGGTACCAGAGCTGCAAAAGCAGCATGACCATATGGATGCTAATACCATAGTCTTCCATCTTCATGAGTTGTTTGATGAGCAAGCGAGATTCGAAACATTCGAAGTCTCCAGGCTCCTCTTCACCTCTAAGATGCAAGAAGGTTCGTCTGTAGTATAGTTTGTGGTCAAGATGAATGGCTACATCGAGCGGCTGGCCACCCTCGGGTTTGTGATGGATCATGAATTAAGTATTGACTTAATTCTGCAATGTTTGCCCAAGAGTTTCTCACAATTTGTGATGAACTATCGGATGAACAAATTAGAATCCACTATTCCTGAGCTCCTTGATAACTGCTATTTTGTTGTATTATTTTGGTCCTTAATATCATCATTTTAATCCTCTCGTATGTTTAATTGTTGATTATTTGCATGTTTTACGAGTTGGATATATTTTTGGGCCTTATTGTAAATGCTCCTAAAGTTTGGACTTATATGCAAATTTTATCTTTGTTTGTAGGAGATCGAGATGAGCCACAGGACTAGACTCAAGTTGAATCTAATATGGCTTCATCTAGGGCTAGAAGGATCATTCCAAACTGGATTAATCTGGGTCTTTCATCGTGATCGAAGGCAAATTGATCAAGGGATTAGATCTGAACATTATGGACCATTCGATGAAAGTAGTTGATTCTGAGCCATCTATCTAGAATTTGAGAGATCCAGTCCGTACATTTCGATCTGGACATCTGAGCCCTTCCTCCAAATTCGACCGATCATAATTATCCCTTCAGATGGATCAGATCTATCCATTCAAATTCGAAGGAATTACAGCCATTGGATTACATCCTTCTTAGTGGATTAATCAACTTCATCAAGCCCTAGTTTCATTTGGACAGTTGAGATCAATGGGATAAATGATAGGATGACTCAGAAAAAGCCTTTAATCAACCTAGCTTCACGCGCAGAAACAGGAGCCGCAGTTTTTCTTCCCGAACCCGCCACGCAGCTTCCTCTCCAATGAGCGTCGCTGGCGTCTCTTCTCAATGCCACCGCCCGAAGCACCGCCGGCCGATCCCTTCCTCCACCAAGGCCGGCGGTGGCATTCCCTCCTCCCTCCTCTTCTCCATGCAAGCAGCTCGCCTTCTTCCCTTCACGCCCGGCGGTGACGGCTTCTTCAATAGTTCTTCCACAGCAACACTCTGGCGACAGATTCCGTCAATCAATGGTCTTCCCAGATTCCATTTCATCGGGCGTCCTCTCCTTCCTTCGGTCTGGCGGAGCTCGCAGCTGCATTTGGGCGGTGGCAGTTCGTTGATCGAGTGGTGGGATATCGTCTGTCTTCACCGGCGATCCTCAGATCCCTCACCAGTGGAGCTGAGCTACCCTAGTGGGACGTGGTCACACGAAGCTAAGGGTGACTAGCTACTGTCGGGATCCCGCAGAATCTGTTCCCAGTTCTGGTGGCAACACTTTTTCCAATCCAGGGTGGTCTTCAACAACAGCTTGGTGACGATGATTATCAATTCCCATATCCGATTCCATCCACATTGACTGCTCGTGGTCACGGCAGTCCTGCATCTATCATCGGAGCTGTGAACTACCGTATCGATCCAACTCTCGTCGGAATCCGACGAGAGATCTGTAACCTGAAACCCTTGGAGTGTTCGATATTATCGTAGGTCACCGGAGAGGGTTGTACCTTTTCAGTGTTTGTGGATGACTGTTGATTTACTGTTGATTCAGTATTGTGTTTCTTATTGTTTTACTATGTTACCTTGTTACTTTGTGTGTTTCAGTTTGTGATTTCAGTTATGGTTCATATTATGCTTTCATTTGTATTTGCACTTGTGTTTTCATTCATATTTTCACTTGTGTTTTCATTTGTGTTGTCACTGGTGTTATTACATTGTGTTTGCATTAGTGTTTTCAATTGTGTTTTCGCTAGTGTTTTTAATATGTGGTTTCACCAATGGCTTTGAATTGTGTTTTTACTAGTGTTCGTAACCTGTGTTTTCACTAGTATTTTACTTTGTATTTTAATCTGCGGTTTACCTTCTATTTTATTCTGTATTCTAACTTGTGTTTAATTCGAGTCATAGTAGAGTTTTATTTGTGTTATGCTTTAGTTGTTAGGCTAGTTTCATTTACATTCGACCAATGTACCGTATAGTGACAGTGCGGTGCTTGGTTGAATTGCTTTCGTTTATTGAAGTTTTTAGTGACTGTTTGACTATTGTACCGTATAGTGACAGTGCGGTGCATGGTTGAATTGTTCACATTTGTTTGATCATTGTACCGTATAGTGATAGTGCGGTGCATGATCACTTACTTTTGCACATTAGGATAGTTGCTTGTTACTTGTTATTTGGTAGTTAGATTTATTTTTTGCATGTTTAATTCTCATGTTTGCTTTTGATTTTGCATTTTAATTGTTTTGATAACTGTAAAAAAACCCCAGTGTTTACTTCTGTTTAAAAATAAACGTTCAACCATTAGGTTCGTTGGGAGATGATCCGAGTCAGTTATATACTGCATTAGTGTAGTTAGGGGGTTCGGTAAATAATTTGAGAATGGTATTGCGACAAATGAAAATTATTCGATCACTCCTCAATATGCTGAAGACTGTGGAGCCTTCTGTGAAGCATGAGGAGAAGGTGGTTCTGTTAGTTGATTCCTCAAAGAAAGGTTCTAAGAGGAAGGCAAAGGAACAGAAGAAACGGAAGAACAAGAAGGCTAAGAAGGCAGAACCAACACAAAAGAGCACTTGTCATCATTGTGGCAAGGAAGGCCACTGGCGAAGAAACTGCAAGATTTATCTTGAGTCCATGAAGAAGAAGATGGCATCCGATGCCCCATCCTCTTCAGGTATCTTCATTTTTTTATTGTCATTCTATTTCCTTAGACACTTGAGTATTGGATACTGGGTGTGGCTCACATATATGTAATGACATATAGAGGCTAAGGAATAGAAGAAGACTCGTCAGAGGGGAGTCAAATTTACAAGTTGGCAATGGAGCAAAGGTTGTTGCGGTCGCCATCGGAACTTATTTGCTAAAGCTCCCTAGTGGACTAGTCTTAGAACTGGACAATTGCTATTGTGTTCCTTCTCTAATAAAGAACATTGTTTCTATTTCCTGCTTAAATAGAAATGGTTAACATTTGATGTTTAGTAACAATTGTTGTTATATAACTTTGAATGGCGTACTTTATGGAACTGGAACTTTGAGCAATGATATTTATACGTTGGACGTATCCAGTGAAATTTTCAATATCGAAGCGAGCAACAAGCGTGCACGGAAGGATAATCAATTAGACACCTACATGTGGCATTGTCGTCTTGGCCATACAAGCAAGAAACGCATGTCCGAATTACACTGATTTGGTGTTCTGGAATCGTTTGAATTGGATTCATACGATACATGTGAATCATGCTTAAAAGGCAAGATGACTAAGTTATCTTTTACAGGAAAAGGTGAACGAGTGGGAGAGTTGCTAGGCCTAATACATACTGATGTATGTGGACCTATGTCAACTCAAGCTTTAGGAGGCTATAGCTACTTCATTACCTTCACGATGATCATTCACGGTTTGGGTATGTGTTCTTGTTGAAACACAATTCTGAAGCCTTTGAAAGGTTCAAAGAATTCAGAAATGAAGTAGAGAAACAACATGACAAGAGTATTAAAATACTTCGATCGGATCGAGGTGGTGAATACTTAAGCCAAGAGTTTCTAGATTATCTAAGAGACAATGGTATATTGTCTCAATGGACTCCGCCATATACACCACAGCATAATGGTGTATCTGAGAGGCGTAACTGGACCTTGTTGGACATGGTCAGGTCAATGATGAATCATGCGAATCTTCCCAAGTCCTTTTGGGGCTATGCGCTTCAGACAGTTGTTTACTTGTTAAATAGAATTCCAACCAAGGTAGTCTCCACTACTCCATATGAGATATGGAATAGTAAGAAACCTCATGTATCTTACTTGAAGATATGGGGTTGTCCTGCTTATGTGAAGCGGATTGTATCAGACAAATTGGATGCTAAGTCTGATAAATGTCTATTTATGGATACCCTAAGGAAACAAGGGGTTACTAATTCTATCATCCTGTGGAACAAAAGGTGTTTGTTTCAAGGCATGCTGTGTTTCTAGAGAAAGAGTTTCTCTTGCAAGAAAATTGTGGGAGTGTCGTCGAGATTGAGGAGGCTCGAGAGACTCAAATAGACATTGATGAGATACCTGGTGAAGCACAACAGTCAATAACTTATAGTGATGAGCAATCAGCTGGACCTATTGAAACACCACATCTTCGTAGATCTGGTAGAACACGCAATATTCCTGAGAGATATGGATTTCTCGTAAGTGAATCGACCGATGTGTTACTCATTGATGATGAGGAGCCTACCAGTTATGAAGAAGTTCTGACAAGTTCAGAAAGGGATAAGTGGCTTGAAGCCATGAATGTAGGGGATCGATCGGCCGTCTAGAAGGGGGTGAATAACCCTCTTACGTTGGATAACGGAATTTGCTCGTCTATAAAGATTATTAGCGCAAACAGAAAAGCAAAACAAGACAAGCAAATAGAAATGACAAGAATACAAACGCTAACACAATATGTAACGTGGTTCATGGCTACGCCGCTAATCCACGGTCCGATTCATCCAAGGTGAATCGCTCCGCAAGCTTCCACTAGATCTCTCCTTTGCACAAAGCTAGGTGGAGGTAACCTCTTTTACACAAGGATCACTCTTCTACAATAGAGTGAAGATTAGAACATGTAGAAGAGTGGAAAACCATTTAGGGTACTTTGGGAGTAGTTAGGAGTTAAAGCATTAGCCCCCCAAAGCCCCATACCCTTCCTCTTTATAGAGGAAGAGGGTTTCTTCCGCTGACATAGGGATCGATGTCCCTATCACGATCCGATATTGCCATTAGTGATGCTCGATCGATCAGAGTGCTCCACTAACTCGACTCCATTCTCGCCAAACACTTGCGACAGCTTAATCGATGCCTTCATCGCCGATCGTCGCCTCGCAATGATCGCATTCCATGGTAGTCGACTGTTGGCACTTGAACAAGACTCGAACACTAGTCAAGTCACCGTCGACTTAGAGTAGTCGACTACCATTAACATGGTAGTCAACTGATGTCAGGAAATTGTTAGGACCCTTGTAACGGCTAGAGGGGGGGTGAATAGCGTTTCTTCGTTTGTAGATGGAATTCGATCTCGTTCGTGTCTACAATTTCGTTAGCGCAGCAGAAATAGAGATAACACAATAACGAAATAGATAATTACACACGAACACAAAGATATAACGTGGTTCGGAACCGCACGGTTCCTACTCCACGGATCGGGCTCAAACGAGCCCTAGCGATGTCAATCACACACCACTATAAAATAACTCCTTCTCGGAACAATCCGGAGGTGGAGAAACCTCGTACAATGTATACAATCGTAATACAAGATGAATACAAGCAATATAATGAAATACTAAGCAATACAAGTAAAGAAAACACTTTACAAATGCTCTTTGAATGCTTGATCACTTGGTTAATCGAGTAGCACTTGGAGACCCTGAATTGCAACAGCAACTCGCCCCAAATTGCCTCAAAGAACCGTGCCATTTTCCTCTTCTTTTGCAACAAAGAACTTAGTAGAAATGTTAGAAACATATGAAAGATCAACATAATAGATATTTGATTTCCTATATCCAACTAACATGCAATCATTTAATTCCTTGTGCCTAATCATGCATTTAGAGGATTCAAAAGAGACATGATAGTTTGCATCACAAAGTTGACTAACACTTAATAGATTAAATTTAATATTTTAAACTAGTAAAACTCTGTGAATGACAATTTTAGGGGATACCTCAATTGTACCTCTACCTAATATCTTGAGTTTTCCACTATTCCCAAAGGACACCGCTCCCTTCTTCACATATTTAATTGTGGAGAACTTGCTCACATCCCCGGTCATATGTGTTGAGCAACCACTATCCACAATCCACATACCTCGCTCTCCTACCTAAATCACATGAAAAACACAAGCTTTTGGTACCCAAACATTTGGACCGGTAACATTAAGTAAAAGCTTCTTAGGTACCCATGCTTTCTTAACTTTTCCCTTAATGGTTGCTTTCCTATTAATCAATGAAATATAAGCAACTTCTTTTTTTTTGGCTTATATCCTAAACCGGCCTTGTTGTAAACGACTCTTTGTCGACTAAGGATCATATCAAGACATTTTGAGCCATTTGAAAATTTCTCTAAACATGCTTTCAATTAACTAACCTCATCCTTAAGTTTATCATTTTCTTCCTTAAGCATGCAAGAATCAACATGTGAGGGTTTTTCATTCCTAATAGCCTTTAGTTCTACCTTCATGCTCTTAACCTTAGATTTAGACTTATCTAGAGCTTCTTTAAGATAGGCAATTGATTTATAAAGAAGCGTAACTTTGGGAGAGTTCATTACCTCATCGTCACTAGATGACGATTCATCACTTGAGGAGTCTTCTTGGCTTGATGTGCCGGAATCATCTTCTAATGCCATGAGTGCCACATGGCGTGTGATGTGGCAAAGCTCATCATCGGAGGAGGAGTCTTCAACACTTGGTGTGTCCCATGTGGTTTGAGCCACCATGGCCTCCTTCTTCTTCTTCTCCTTCTTGTCCTTCTTTTTCTTTTCCTTTTCCTCCTTCTTCTTTAGCTCCGGGCAATTCGGCTTTATGTGCCCCTTCTTGTTGCAAGCATGGCAAATCACATTATTGCTAAAACTTGAATTACCACTAAATTTACCTTTTGAGGAATGAGACCCCTTCCTTGCTTCTCTATTCTTGAACTCTTTTGACTTTCTATAAAGCTTCTTGACAAAATTTGTCATTTCACTAGATGAGTCTCCATCACTACTTGACTCATCCTCCGACTCGGATGATGATGATGCTTCTTTTCTTTCCTTCTTCTTCTTTTCTTTCTTGTCCTTCTTTTCAACAAATAGAGCTAAACCCTTTTCCTTAGAGGACATGTTAGTTTGCTCATGTAATTCAAACTCACAAAATAATTCATCAATTTTAATTTGAGAGAGATCCCTAGTTACCTTAATGGCATCAACTATAGAAGTCCATAAAAAATTTCTAGGAAATGCTTGAAGTATATACCTTACCAAGTCCCGGTTGTCGACTCGCTCACCTATGATGTGAAGTCCATTCACAATTTCCTTGAACCTTCCATGCATTTGACTTACGGTTTCATGCATCTTCATTTGGAAGGCTTGAAGTTGTCCAATTAGTTGGTCCTTCTTGGCCCTCTTTGACTCCTTGGAACCTTCATTTAGCTCAATGAGCTTTTCCCATAGCTCCTTGGCGGATTCGAAAGGCCCCACCTTGTTGAGTTGCTCCATTGTAATGCCGCATTGGATGGTGAGTATGGCTTTCGCATTTGACTCGAACTTCCGGTTCATCTCCCTTGTCCAATCCTTGCTTGGAATAGAGTCTCCATGTTCATCCACCGGTTCCTTGAAGCCATCTACAATGCTATGCCAAATTTCAATATTACTCATAAGATAGTACTTCATCCTACCTTTCCAATACAAAAAATGACACCCATCGAAGAGCGGTGGCTTGGCGGTGCTATATCCCTCTTGAAGAGCCATTGATGTCTTGGTTGATGGTGAGATCTTCCAAGCTATCCGGCCTCTGATACCTCTTGTTAAGAATATTGGAATGGCTAGAGGGGGGGGGGGTGATTAGCCTTTCTTCTTTTCTACAAGTAAGTTAGCGGAAGCAATACAAATACGAAAACGAATACGAATAAGAAATAAGAAACCAAACGCTAACACCCGATGTACGTGGTTCGGAGATGACGCTCCTACTCCACGGCAATCCGTAAGGTGGATTAGTCCTAGCCAAGCTTCACTATCTTCTCCTTTGGATGAACCAAGGTGGAGAAACCTTTCTTACAATGCTCTCCTCTTCTTTACAATGATGGATGATCAAGAACAAGAGAAGAGGAGGTTTTGAATCACTAAAAACACTTGGAAAGCTTGGTGAGCACGAGGGTGTAGTTAGGAGCAAGAGCACTAGCTTCACCAAGCTCCCCATGGCCCCTTTTTATAGAAGAGGGGTTGTTTTTCCCGTTGGGCTTCGATCAGTCGACTGATGCTTACCATCAGTCGACTGCCGCCGAAGCCAACGACTTCTGAAACGCGATCTCCGTGGAGATTCGTAGCCGCAATCTCCAACGGCCAGGTGATCAGTCGACTGATCCCTCCATCAGTCGACTGATGGAGTGATCAGTCGAGTGATCAAGGCAGCAGTCGAGTGAGACTGCATTCTGTGGCGATATTTTTCTTGATCGATCATCGCCGCCCTTGGCAATCGATCGATCGCAACATCATCGATCATTGCCATGACCAAGGCGCGATCGATGGCCGTGGTTTCACCGACTTAGTCGAACGCGACGACGATCGATACATCGATCGGGCCGATCGATACTCATCAAGTATGAGTAATTCACACTTGATTTTATACCCTAGACCTAGACTCAACCTTCTAGCTCCTCATTAAGCCTTGCGCCTTCAGGATCCCTCCGAGTCCGCGACTTGTTCATCCTTTGCGCTTTGCTTCCAGGAGCTTCCTTCGGTTTCGTCATGTCTTGGGTTTGCCAAATGCTTGGACTTTATGCCGCCAAGACTACAAACTTAGACTTATGCTGCCAAGACCTTACTTTGGACTTCCTTTGCCAAGGTTCACTTAGACTTTACGCTGCCAAGACTACAAGCTTGGTCTTACGCTGCCAAGTCCATCCCTTGGACTTTCCTTGCCAAGATCATACTTGGACTTCTCTTTTACCAAGTCTTCATCCTTGGATTTCCCTGTTACTTAAAAACATATTCGCAATTAGATCACAAGATATTGCCTAACTTAGATGATTATCCAAACATCAAAACATATAAATGCTTGGAGCATTGTTGCACCAACAATCTCCCCCTTTTTGATGTTTGACAATCATTTAAGTTAGGTCTTTTAAAGATACACACATAATCATCTAACTTAAACATCCCTTCTCCCCCTTTGACATACATCAAAAAGAGAAGGATTCAAAAATGAAGGAATCAAAGGTGTTGGATCTTGGACTAAGGTATAAAATTGAAATTAAAGCTCCCCCTTAATCCAAGATAAGCTTTATAATGTGTAAATAATATTTGAAGCAAAGCATAACAGAAATTTAAAAACATTAAGTCCTAACTTTGCACCAACAATGGATTTAGGGATGAAAAAGATACAATTTATGAAACTCCCCCTAAACCACTGCACTAAACAGCCCTAAACCTTTGTTTATACGCAATATTATCAAGCTATAGTTGTAGGACATCAAGGATACACTAAATACCATAAAATGGAGATGTTTATCAGAAAATACAGTGTATCGGGCCGACTGGTTTCAACCGATCGATCTACATACCAAATCGAAATTTCAAATTCGGCCTTTTCATTTAACTTCATAAATGCGTTAGAAATTCCAGAAATCTCGAAAAATCACGAAATTTTGCGTACACATTTCTGAAATCATACTTTATTAAGGAAAAATAATTTGAAAAATATATGTTTTCCAGATTTCAAGATTGATACAAACTTGGAACCTAACAAAAGTTCTAAAGATTTTGCAAACTTTGTATCACTTTTGTGTTCCATTTTAAAACTGTTTTTCAAAATATGATGAACATAGTTTAATATATATATTATTTGGAATTTCCAACCATGTTCTTTGAGCTATGTATTCATTACTTGAATACAAGCCTTCCCAATGATTGGTCCATAAGGTTTTTATGTCTCTAGGTGTGTTATTGGCTCATAGTAATGCATCATAACAAGCATGATGAGCCAAGTACACCTTCCCTCTCATCTCACATGGTTCTAATTGTCTCAATACAAAAATCAAGGTGTCTTAAGGCTTTTTGTGAGATGCATCAAGGTATAAAGCTACTATAAAAGTATAGGATCATGCAAACCTAGAGTTTTACTCTACAAAGCACATACCAAGCTCTCTCCTTAATGATGAAAATTCGGCTTCGGGAAGAGCTTTGGTGAAGATATCGGCAAGGTTGGACTTAGATTCTACATAATTAAGTTCAATGTCCCCTCTTGCCACATGATCTCTTATGAAGTGATGTTTCACTTCAATGTGCTTGGTCCTAGAGTGATGTACCGGATTTTTTATCAAGTTGATGGTACTCACATTATCACAATAAACTTTAATGTTAGAGTAGTGTAGCTCATAATCCACAAGAGTATGTCTCATCCAAAGTAATTGAGCTACACAACCACCCATAGCCACATATTCGACTTCGGTGGTTGATAAAGCAACACAATGTTGCTTCCTACTACTCCAACTAACCAGGGAGGACCCAAAAAATTGGCATCCACCACTAGTACTTTTCCTATCCAATTTGCACCCGGCATAATCGGAATCGGTATAACCAAGCAATTCAAATGACCTAGTCCTAGGATACCAAAGTCCTACATTTAGGGTGCCTTTAATATATCTTAATATTCTCTTAACGACTACTAAATGTGATTCTTTGGCACAAGATTGGTATCTTGCACACATACCTACCGCAAATAAAATGTCGGGTCTACTAGCGGTTAAGTATAGTAGGCTACCAATCATACTCCTATAAAGTTTAAGATCAATTGATTTACCTTCATGATCACTATCTATTCTAGTGCTAGTGGCCATAGGAGTGGTTACAATTTTGGCATTTTCCAAACCAAATTTCTTGATCATTTCATTTGCATATTTGGTTTGATAAATATGAATACCCTCATTGGTTTGTTTGACTTGTAAACCTAGGAAAAAGGTAAGCTCTCCAACCAAACTCATTTCAAATTCATTTTCCATATTTTTTATAAAGTCTTGAAGAAGATCATCATTCGTTGACCCAAAAATGATATCATCAACATATACTTGGGCTATGAATATATCTTTTAATGTTGACTTTATAAACAATGTTTGATCTACTTGGCCTCTTCTAAAATCCTTAGAAATTAAAAAAGATGACAATCTTTCATACCATGCCCGGGGAGCTTGTTTTAACCCATATAATGCTTTCCTAAGCTTACATACATGATTTGGATAATCTATGTTCTCAAATCCGGGTGGTTTCTCTACATATACTTCCTCCTTAATATAACCATTTAAGAATGCCGATTTAACATCCATTTGGTAAAGTTTAAATCCCATGTAGGAAGCATACCCTAAGAGAATCCTAATAGATTCTAACCTCGCAACCGGGGCATAAGTCTCATCATAGTCAAGCCCCTCAACTTGATTGAATCCCCTAGCAACCAACCTAGCCTTATTTTTAGTGATATTTTCTTGATCATCTAGCTTATTCCTAAAGACCCATCTTGTAGTAATTATGGTGCAATCATTGGGTCTAGGTACTAATTCCCACACTTGACTTCTCACAAATTGAGCCAATTCATCTTGCATTGCCAAAATCCAATCCGGATCATGTAATGCATCATTGATCGATTTTGGCTCAATTTGTGAGATAAGAGCTACTTGACTAGTAGGAGGTCTATGAAATGACCTAGTTCTTACTCCTTGAGATAGATCTCCTACTACTCGGTCAAGTGGATGATCTTGATGAATTCTTAGGTTTCTAGAAGGGGTTTCAATTTGATCATTGTTATCTTCCACCCTTCTTTCATTATCGGAGTCTCCTCTTCCTCCCCCTTGATCATTACCCCTAATGGTCAAATTTTGAAGTTTTTGGGTAATATCTTGATTATTGTCATTAATATCCTTATCAATAGAGGACTTTCTAGGGTAGGTACTAGTAGCTTCATCAAATTGAACATTGGAGGACTCCTCAATCCCTTGGGTTCTCTTATTGTAGACTCTTTATCCTCTACTTGTGGATGAGTATCCAACTAGGATTCCCTCATCCGCTTTGGATTCAAATTTTCCTAAGTTATCCTTGGTGTTTAGAATATAAACTTTACATCCAAAGACTTTAAAATAATGAATTGTGGGAATAGTCCCATTCCATAATTCAAAAGGTGTCTTTCCTAAAAACCTATGGATTTGAACCCTATTTTAGATATAGAAAGCGGTATTAACCGCTTCCGCCCACAAGTAGCTAGGTAGAGAATATGCATTAAGCATAGTCCTAGCCGCCTCTTGTAGGGCACGATTTCTCCTTTCCACCACCCCATTTTGTTGGGGTGTTCTAGGACAAGAGAACTCATGCTTGTACCCTTGCTCTAAACAAAATTGTGAAAATTTTGAGTTCTCAAATTCACCACCATGATCACTACGGATCCGGTTGATTTTGAGACTCTTTTCATTTTCAACCCTTTTACTAAATCCTATGATTATTTCTAAGGTATCATCCTTATGTTTCATAAAGTAGACCCAAGTATACCTAGAGAAATCATCTAAAATAACCAAACAATATTTGTTGCCATTTAAAGATGGAATAGAGGAGAATACTTGTTAGAAATTTCGTAACGGCTAGAGGGGGGTGAATAGCGTTTTGCCCGTACGATGTAATTCGATCGCGTTCGTGTCTACAAGTTTCGTTAGCAAAGCGGAATATATATATGATAACAATAACGAAACACAATCACAAACACAATAACACGAAGATTTAATGTGGTTCAGAACCGCACGGTTCCTACTCCACGGATCGAGCTCTAGTGATGCACACGCACTCACTAATGACAAATACTCCTTTTCGACACAAGTCGGAGATGGAGAAACCCCTTATAAGTAATCTTACAACAATAAGATATAAATACAAGCAATATACAATAATACAATGCAAAACTAGTAAAGAAAACAACTTTACAAATGCCTTTGGATTGCTTGCTTGTTGATCACTTGAATCGTGGTTGAAGACCCTGATTTGCAACAGCAAATCGCCTCAAGACGTCCAAGAAATCGATGTCAAAATCCTCCATCACGAGCTCCTTATAAAGCTATATCGATCCGACCATCACCGATCGATGCCATCGTTGTCGTGAGACAACGGCTAGATCCACGCTAGATAAGTCCAATGGATCTACCATCAGTCGACTGATTGTGACCATCAGTCGACTGATGGAGTCCTCACTCGACCAATCGAGTCTCGACTCCATTCTGTGGCCGATTTCTCGAGCACCAGTCGACTGATCACACGATCAGTCGACTGCTCGAGCCATCGATCCGACCGCCCACCTTCGCACGATCCAGGCCATAACCCGCAGTCAAACCCTAGTTGACTCGGTCCAGTCGACTGCCACATGGCACCAGTCGACTGGCACACCTCAAACATGAGGTTTTAACCCAAGTATGGTTCCCCCATACTTGCTAGACCACCCTTAGCCTAGACCTAAGCCTTCTAGCCACCTCCATCAGCCTCACGCCTCTTGGATCCCTCCTAGTCATCCATGACTTGTTCATCCATCACACTAGCCTTCAGGTGCTTCCATCGGCTATGTCATGCTAACGGTGTCTACACCGCCAAGACACATTGGATTTACGCCGCCAAGACTCCGCTTGGACTTTACGCCGCCAAACATTGGACTTATGCTGCCAAGACTCCCGCTTGGACTTTACGCTGCCAATATCAAACCCTTGGACTTCTCAAATGCCAAGGCTCAAGCATGGACTTTCCCTTGCCAACCCATGTTGGACTTTCCATGCCAAGACCATGCTTGGACTTTCCATGCCAAGACCCATGCTTGGACTTCCCTTGCTAACCCATGTTGGACTTCTCAAATGCCAAGACCATGCTTGGACTTTTCATGCCAAGTACTCAAGACTTGGACTTTACCAAATGACAATTACATTGTCATATGTTTTTGTCGAAACATCAAAACATCACTCAAGTCAAACTCGAGTCCTGGTCAATCGTGACCTGGGCCGATTGCACCAACAATCTCCCCCTTTTTGATGTTTGACAAAAACCAAACAAATGATTGAGTTAGAACACTAACTCAAATCCTTTACCAATTATCCAAAATTGGTAAATACTCTCCAAATGTTCTCCCCCAAACATTCTCTCCCTTTTTGACTAACATCAAAAAGGTTTCCTCTCCAAGGAGGTCAATGTCTCATGTCCCAATGAAATCTTACAATCTCCCCCTTGGTCCAACAATACTTAGGATGCCTACCATCTTCCTAGTGATAAGTCCAATATCACTCAAGAGAGGCAATCCCATTTACTCTTCCAATTTCCAAATTGGGTCTCTCAAAAGTCCCATCAATTTTCCAATTGATGTCATATTCTCCCAATAACTTCTCCTCTTCAAGGAGAAAAACACATCCGTCATCCCAAGATGGATACCTCCCCCTAAAGGCTTGCTCCCCCTTGACCATTGCACCAACAATGTCCTTGGGAAGTCCCTAAGCCAATAGGAACTCTAAACCATCAAAATTAAGGTTAGAAATTCAACATTGAACTTTCCAACACCTTAAAATTGATACAAACCCTAAATACTTCTCCTAATCCATATCCAATGGATTTTCACCCTTTATAATGCTTCCCAAAGCATATCCTAGGGTTAGGAGTGATTAGGGACCATAACCGTAGCTGAAATTGGGTTAAACAACCTTGTTTACCCCGAAATCAGGCTATTAGTCAAGTGATTCAAAAATCACGATCGCTATGTTATCATCGATCGCCACCAGTAGGCTGATCGATAAATCAAAATCCTGATTTTCGCCATATCGTAAATGAGTTTTGAAAAATCATAACTAATTATACGTATATCGAAAAATCACGAAATTTGATACGTATAATACTTATGACTAATACAATGTGTGAAGAATATTTGAAAATTATTTTACCCATAAAATAGTGAAATTGGCACAAAGTTCAAAACCATTGAATTTTTCAATGTTTTGGTCCTACTTTGTATCAACTTCATCAATGGTGATTGCTATCAAAAGATAGGCTTCACCAAGGTTTTCTCAAAAGATTTTAAAATGTTTTCAAAATCTTATCTTGGATCATATTCCTTGGGCTCTGTGTACATGACTTGTACACATGCTCTCCCAATGATCCACATGTTGAGTTAAAATGAGTTTGGGTTCAACTAGATGCAACAACTATGCACCTTGAACTTAACTCATATCCTAGCATCTCACATGTATCTAGGGTGTATAAATACACATACATGTCAATGTGATGTGCGATGTGGGTTTTGTTCTCCCTAATCTAGGGTTTCATGCATTTTCCTAAGGCAGCTCTACTTGATTCCCTTATAAATGGGACTCCAAGTCATGTCATAGTCCTTATATCAATTTTAATCAATTAAATGCATGAAATGATCATGGCATAATAATAGCAATAATTAAGCATGGCCAATGATCATGATGTCATGGCATAATATGAAATCTAAGCACACATGACATTTATCCTTAATCCATAAGCATACTCATGACATATAAATGATAGAACATAAACATGATGTCATGTCATGGCATATGGCAAACAAATCATGGCAAGTAAAAAGTATAGGTATAAGTATACCTACATTTTAATATTAATTGTCATTTGATATAATTAAGTATATTTTTCCATATTGTAATCAATCACCCTAGTGTGCCAAAAACCCAAAATGGCACACTAACCTCTAAACCTAAATTGTGCCAATTTAATTGATTTTTCTTAATTTCAAAAATGCATTGGCACATCCTAAAATCTTTTAGGATATTGATTCAAATCTATTTCCAAGGTAGCCATAACCTTGAAAATATCATAAAGAGTCACCTTTACAATGGTTGAGTTAACTACACATCCAATCAAGGTTGGCACACCCTAACCCATCTAGCGTGAATCAATCACGCTCTTAGGAACCCAAAACCTACTTGAGCTCCTAGGGTTACTTAGGTATTCCTTAGGGATAACCTCCCTAGATACCTTCCTAATGACCCTCCTAGGCTTGTTAGCCTTGGTCATTGTGGTCTTACCATGGTTAACCTTAGGGATTGCCTCCCTAATAACCTTTTTAGTGGCCACCCTAGGTTTACTAGAAACCTTAGCCACTAGGCACAAACCTTGGTCAACTCTAGGGATGACTTCCCTATTGACCTTGGTCTTCCTAGACCTAGTTAGTGTTCCATAGTCAAATGGAACACTATGATAAGTCATCTTGGACTTAGGTTTGTGACCCAAACAATTCTTGCGCTTGGTTGACTTTTGACTCTTAGGTCCTAGATGTTGACTTTGACTTCTTGACCTATGAGTTTGACCATTAGACCCTTTAGATTGATTTTGTATCTTATTTAGAGTCTTTTCAAGTTTCTCAAGCCTTGACCTCAAGGCTTGGTTCTCTAATTCTAATTGCCCAATTTTAGAATTTTGATTTAAACCATGGGCATTTGACTTCCTAGGCATATGCCTAGTACATTTAGGGTTAAGGCCTAGATGTTCTCCTATTTTCCTAATTGATTCCCTAGGTAAGATATTTTTAGGGACATTAGTCCCAAATTTCTCCTTATTCCTAAGGTGAACCTTCTTAGCTCCTAAACAAATATGTTTGTTATTTCTAGCATGCACTTTATGATAAATAGCAAGAGAATTGAAACCCTTAGCATGCTTTTGCCTATTAACTAAAGAGGATGCATTATTAAAATATACCTTAGGGTTAGCTTTGGAAGCTCCCCCTACATGTGTAGCTCCCTCTTGGGTCTTCTTCTTCCCCCTAGGACATTGATTCCTATAATATCCTTTTGCATTGCATTTGAAGCATATGATGTGCTCCTTGCTCTTGATACTTGGGGAACCGGCGTCCGTTGACTTTTGTTGACTTTTAGGAGTCGGAGGAGCTTTCTTGACCTTCTTTGGGCACTTACTCTTATAATGCCCAAATTCCCTACACTCAAAGCACATTATATGATTTTTATTTGAAAATAAAGTGTTTGAGTTACCTAGGGTGGTGGTAGTTGCTGGAGTTGAATTTTGAGCTTCCTCATCTTGATCGGATGTTGAAGGCTCTTCTTGAGGTTGCTTCGGTGTAGAGGATGGTCTCTCCTTCTCAAACCTAGAAGTAGATGCTTCTTCCACCTCTTCTACTTCTTCTTTCTCCGATTCGGAAGTTGACTCCATCTCAACTTCCGATTCCTCACTTTCACTTGAGGATGAACTCTCCTCATGGAGTCTTGCAAATTTTCTCCATAGCTCCTTGGCATACATGTAATCCCCTAGCTTGCACAAAACATCATTAGGGATTAAATCTTCTAAAGCTTGCTTGAGCTTGCTCTTGGGTCCACTTTTTCAATTTTAGGATATTCCCCTTCTTATCCCTAGGGGGTTCAAGGCCTTCAACGAGGATGAACCAATCCTCTATGTTCATCATCAAGAATGTTTCCATTCTTGCTCTCCACGCCGGAAAATCTTCTGGATCATATGGAGGTGGAGTATTGATATCCCATCCAAGCTTGTCTTGGAATTCCATCTTCACCCTCTAGCCTTTTGTCTTAGCTCCCAGCGGTTAGTCCGTAGAAGAGCCCCGGGCTCTGATACCGCTTGTTAGAAATTTCGTAACGGCTAGAGTGGGTGAATAGCGTTTTGCCCGTACGATGTAACGATCGCGTTCGTGTCTACAAGTTTCGTTAGGACAGTGGAATATATATATGATAACAATAACAAAACACAATCACAAACACAATAACACGAAGATTTAACGTGGTTCGGAACCACACGGTTCCTACTCCACGGATCGAGCTCTACGAGCTCTAGTGATGCACACGCACTCACTAATGACAAATACTCCTTTTTGACACAAGTCGGAGCTGGAGAAACCCCTTACAAGTAATCTTACAACAATAAGATATAAATACAAGCAATATACAATAATACAATGCAAAACTAGTAAATAAAACAACTTTACAAATGCCTTTGGATTGCTTTCTTGTTGATCGCTTGAATCGTGGTTGAAGACCCTGATTTGCAACAGCAAATCGCCTCAAGACGTCCAAGAAATCGATGTCAAAATCCTCCATCACGAGATCCTTATAAAGCTTCAACCTGTGGCCGAAAAAGTCGATCCGACCGATCGACCATCACGATCGATGCCACCGTTGTCGTGTGGGAGACAAAGAGCAATACGTAAACTGGATAAGTCCAACGGATCTACCATCAGTCGACTGATTGTGACCATTAGTCGACTGATGGAGTCCTCACTCGACCAGTCGAGTCTCGACTCCATTCTGTGGCCGATTTCTCGAGCACCAGTCGACTGATCACCCGATCAGTCGACTGCTCGAGCCATCAGTTGACTGCCCACCTCTGGCAATCGACTTCTAGGCCATAACGCGTAGTCAAACCCTAGTTGACTCGGTCCAGTCGACTGCCACATGGCACCAGTCGACTGGCACACCTCAAACATGAGGTTTTAACCCAAGTATGGTTCCCCCATACTTGCTAGACCACCCTTAGCCTAGACCTAAGCCTTCTAGCCACCTCCATCAGCCTCACGCCTCTCGGATCCCTCCAAGTCATCCATGACTTGTTCATCCATCGCGCTAGCCTTCAGGTACTTCCATCGGCTATATCATGCTAACGGTGCCTACACCGCCAAGACACATTGGACTTTCGTCGCCAAGACTCCGCTTGGACTTTACGCCGCCAAACATAGGACTTATGCTGCCAAGACTCCCGCTTGGACTTTACACTGCCAATATCAAATCCTTGGACTTCTCAAATGCCAAGGCTCAAGCTTGGACTTTCCCTTGCCAACCCATGTTGTACTTTCCATGCCAAGACCATGCTTGGACTTTCCATGCCAAGACCCATGCTTGGACTTCCCTTGCCAACCCATGTTGGACTTCTCAAATGCCAAGACCATGCTTGGACTTTTCATGCCAAGTACTCAAGACTTGGACTTTACCAAATGACAATTACATTGTCATATGTTTTTGTTGAAACATCAAAACATCACTCAAGTCAAACTCGAGTCCTGGTCAATCGTGACCTGGGCCGATTGCACCAATAGAAATCCCATCCGACACTTAGACAAATGGACAAGTTTCACCTAAGAGCTACTACCCCTTTCCGTGTTACATTCGCTCACTCTCATCGCTCGGAGTCCCTCGTCTTTGAAGTTATCTTCGTCCGGCCACGTCCCTCAGATGCGCCAAGCGCACGACTCTGCAGCGCCATCCTTCACGTCTTGCCCTTAAGTCTACTTCCAATGGCTTCACTCCAAGCTCCTCGTCCGATGTGTTGGGATGTATACTGAAAGCCTAGCTCTTTTGTATGAACATCTTTATTTTGAAATAAAATCACATGATCATTGTTTGCATATTTTTATAGTTATGCAAAATTGTCTAATATTTTACATTGTAGATAACATGGTGCTTGGTGTGGCACAGAAGATCATGTTATCAGTCCCTTGTAGAATATAAGTAGAGGCTCACAACCAAGATGGTTTTGGACAAACCATTGACATGGTTATAGTGTAGCTTGGTATTGTTTTATCTTGAACATAGAGTTACACTAGTACACCTCGGTGTATTGAGCAAGACCAATATAGAGGTGATTCAATTTATTGCTGACTACATAATTGAATCGGACCTCAGATATTATGTAGTACATGCTCTTAATCCTGATATAATAACGGGCACATGTACTTAGTATTTATTTCTTTGATTTACCAAAGGGTGAGATTTAGATGGATTAAATCAATATGCCCGGTAAGTTGGGAAATGATATTATTAACATGGTGTGCCGTTGATTATAGGAGGAAACCGTGTCCTATATATTAGGTTGATGATGTCCCCTTGAGGAACTCATAAGGTTCATCATGTAAACCCTACAGGTTGACTTAGTCAACATGATGATAAGGTTGAGTGGTACTACTCGAGGAGTTAGATGTTAATTGATTGATGGTCAGTAAATCAATCAATTGTGCATATCTGATATCTTAAACACGGGAGATGGATGTACAAATAATATATGGAGCCCATATTAATTTATGGGGGTTGGTGAGGTAATTCAATGATGATCCTCTAGTGGAATGGAACATCATTGATGGATCAAGTTTGTGTGGTTCCGATCCATCGGGTGGCCAAGATCCAACTCCTCTTTATGGTCCCTATTGTAGCCTATTTACACCTCATGAATTCTAGATCAAATGATGGAAAACAAATCTCTAGATCTGACGGTTGGGATTAAATCCCTAGAACCGACAGTGGAGATTAAATCTCTAGATCCGACGGTTGGGATTAAAACCCTAGAACCGACGGTGGAGATTAAATCTCTAGATCCGATGGTTTGGATTAAAACCCTAAAATCGACGATTGAGATTAAATCTCTAGATCCGACGGTTGAGATTAAATCTCTAGATCCGACGGTTGAGATTAAATCTCTAGAACCAATGGAGGAGATTAAACCAAGGCCTAAACCTAACTCTATATATATGGGCTTAGGCTTGGGCGGCAAAAAAAAAAATGGAAAAACCTAATTGAGACAAGGTGGCTTGGGCGGCAAGAAATAGGAGGAGGTTAGGGTTAGGGTTTGGTTCATTGTGTTGGGCGGCAACAAGAAGAACAAGCTTCTTCTTCTTCTTCCCAATGATGGCCGACAACCCTTTTCTCCTCTTTCCTCCTTGGTTTGGCCGGCGCCCAAGCTTCTCCCTTCCATCTATGGCTTAGGTTGGATGGCATTAGGATAGCTTCCCTTGGGTGACAATCAAGTCCTAGTTGGGATAGGATTGGGGTTGGGCGGCTAGGGTTAGGGTTTTGGGATTAGGGTGGGTGGCAACAAGAAGATGAATATCCTTTTCTTCTTCCTTCTAAGTGTTTGCCGGCCACTATCCTTGTTCCCTCTACCTTGGCCGGAGCTCAACCTATTCTCCTTCCCTTCATCCTTGGCCGGAAATTAGGAGAGCTTTGTCTAGGGTTTGGGCGGCAACAAGGAGGAGGATTGTTTTCCTTTCCTTTCTTCAAGTGTTGGCCGGCGCCCATACCCTTGGTGTTTCTCTTTTGGTTGGTTTCCATACTCCATTATATCTTCCTTGGCTGGCGGCAACATCGAGTTTATTGATTTGGTGGCCGGTTCTAGAAAGGAAGATGAGTTTTGTTTTAGGATCTTCCTTTGTTCCTAGTGAACAAGGAAAGGAAGATTGGTGATCTAGGAGGCTTCAACTTTTGGTAGATTGTCGCCCACACGACGTTCAAAAGGAGGGAGGACATACAATAGAAGATCAAGAGGTATAACAAAAGGTATAATCTTGTTTATTTTGATTAATGTTCTTTTGTATTATGTTTATAATTGCTTTACAAATATATGCATGTTTTGTGTGGATTCTTACTTTATGTATGTGTTGATTATACTAGTTTACATTTGTATGTATTTGTATAATCATGGACCCCGAAGATAAACACAAAAACCGGCGATCCGTCCGTCGTCTCTTCCGCGGCTAACCGACTAGAAGAGTTGTGTTGCTTGAATAACTAGTTTGTTCAAGCGATCACTCAAGTCGTTAGCACGACGACGAATTGGTTGTGCTTAGGAAACTCATCCCATCCGGATTAGTTTTCATTAGTGAAATTTTTAATCCGGGGACATGGGAGCCGATGAGCCTCCGAGGAATAGCACGTTGCCAACAAATGGTATTAGAGCCACGGTTTCCGATTTTGTGTGTTTAGGATTCGGTTACTTTCATGCACATATCATATATTGACTATGCCGGATAATAGTAGGATGTGCGTAGGCTAACTTTTTGGTTGCAGGCATAAGATCCGACTATTATGGCTATATGTGTGTATGTGGTTGTTTGTGTGTGATTGTATGTATATTATTTGAATCCTCGGGGTTGACGAGGCTAGATTAGTATTTAATTTTTGTAATTAAATATGGCATTGTTTAGCCACTCTTTATTTTATTTTACTTTCGATCTAGATTTCATGTACACTCCCTCGTGGAGTATAGGATCGATGGATGTAAAATAAAATAGGTTTTATTCTCGCCTCAGATCTCCGGATGGCTCGTACATGGCGTAGGAGGAGCGGACGAGGTGGCGACACGACGGGACGCATATTGGAGAACAATGCCATAATAGTTGGAAAAATTCTTATTTTTCCATATTTATTGCTGATTTGTTTTATATGAATGTTGTGTGTGCTTGAAAATTCCTCATTTTCAATTTACTAAGTGGGAGAGGGACATTTTAATTAATTCCCGCGGCCTCCGTTATAATTTGACGTATGATGCAACAAACTTACGTGTCGGCTCTGAGTGTCTTCCTCCCTGCGGATGAGTTTGATTGCGGATCACTAGGTCAAATAATGGTTATAGGAAATTATCTAGGAGCGTGTGTACTTCCACAGCGGTAAGGCACATAATCCGAAATAATTCCCTTAGTATCGTGTAATGGTGCACACTTAGATGCAAATATAAAGTATCCTCCCATCAGAGTCACTGCTTTTATTTGTAGGGCCAAAGAGAAACCAACTATTAATTTTATTTGTCAAAAAGTAAGGTTGACAAGATAATAAAATTAATGGGTAAAACCTCCTCTTACAAATGTAGAATTCGTATACGTCCACACTGCGTGGCATGCGATATTCTCGGTGTTTTGAGGTGTTGGTTGATTTCGGAATTTTATTGTTTTGAGGAATCAATAATATTTGAAATCTAAAATAATGATCCATATGATTCTTAGGATTTTCAAAATGACTTTCAGTCCAGTTATTGTGATACTAAAGGAAATAAACTTACTGTACCCAAATAATGATGATTGGAAAAGAATCCAAATATTGTCTTATCTGCAAGGAAGTACATGTATGCACTCTTCGAAGAGTATTCTCAAGCCATGGTTGCCCAAAAATGTTTCTACTTCTAAGCCGAAAGGCAAGAAGAAGGAGAAACAAGGTGGAGCAAATGTGGTGGGAGGATCTCAAGGAGGAGTGAAGAAGCCGAAAGGCAAGTACTTCACTTACAAGCAGGATGGACATTGGAAGGAGGATTGTCCCAATCCAAAATAGAACAAAAGTATATCCTTTGGTCTAGTCGTTGAAACATGGTTAGCGGTGTTATCTATCGGCACCTGGTGTATAGATACGAGGGCCGCTAATCATGTCTACAATACTTTACAGGGGTTCCAGGAAACCCTACGACTAGCTAAAGGGGATATTACCATTTACTTAGGCAATGCCATGAAGATGGCGGCTATTGCAGTGGGAGATGTTTTATTTATCTTTTGAGAAAAATAAAGGTTTTGGTTCATAAGAATTTCCTTTATGTACCCTTATTTAGAAAGAATTGATTTCGATTTCTAAATTATTTTTGGATGGATAATCTATTTCTTTTTATGACAGATTTGTTATAAAAGGAATAGGGACATTATCTATTCAGGTACATAGATAGGAAATTTATAACTTGAACCACAAGCTCCCATGGAGCAAATAGAAGTTATTAACTCATCTTCTAATTCCGATAAGAGAAAAGAACCTTCGAAAATGAACCAAACATATCTTTTGGCATCTTAGGCTTGGTCACATTTACCTAAGCAGAATTCAATAGGTTGATAGCTGATGGACCTTTGGGTTCTTTAGTGGTGGAGGATCTCCCAACCTGTGAATCTTGCTTGGAGGGTAAGATGACCAAGAGGCCTCTCAAGGCCAAGGGGTATAGATACAAAGATGTGTTGGAATTGGTTCATTCTGATTCGTATGGTCCTATGTCTATCCAGACAAGAGATAGTTTTGAACATTTCATCTTTTTCATAGATGATTGTTCAAGATACGGATGACACTACGATATGATCGTGGTGTTGAGTACCTCTTGAAAGAGTTTAGGAACTACTTATCAGAGGCTGGGATTCAATCCCAATTGACTGCACCTGGCACACCCCAGCAGAACGGTGTAGCAGAGCGAAGGAATAGGACTCTTATGGAGATGGTTAGATCGATGACGAGTTATTCTGACTTGCCAGATTCGTTCTGGGGACATGCTCTAGATACGACAGTGTACATTCCGAACTTGGTTCCATCTAAATCAGTGCCTTCTACTCCCACAGAATTGTGGACTGGACGAAAGCCTAGTCCAAGACATATTCAGATATGGGAGTCCAGCACATAAGCTGAAGGCAGATACTGGTAAGTTGGAACCTCATACAGAAGTACGCATGTTCATTGGCTATCCCAGGGGAACGAAGGGTGGATTGTTTTATAGTCCTAGAGATCAGAGGGTGATCGTTAACACGAACGCCAGATTTCTAGAGGAAGACTATGTGATGAGCCACAAGCCCAAGGGTAAAATTGTTCTGGAGGAGTTAAAAGGGAAGTCACTTCTTTAGAACCACCGGTACAAGAGGATATACCACATGTCACTGCACCGCGTGTCACAGAGGATACGGAGATGATACCTCGTCATAGTGGGAGGGTTGTTAGACAACCTTATTGATTCATGTTCTTGGGTGAATCTTCTGATTTGGTCCCTAGCAAACATGAACCTGATCCCTAGACATACGACGAGGCAATCCAAGATATAGATACAGCATCATGGCAAAGTGTAATGAAAGGTCTGGGAGCTCTTATGCATAGCAGCTCATATGGATTATGAGGTGTGGCACATGGATGTCAAGAAAGCTTTCCTTAATGGAAGTCTTGAGGAAAACATTCAAATGAAGCGACCAGAGGGATTCATTGCTAAGGGCAAAGAGCATCTTGTATGTAAGCTTAATTGGTCCATTTATGGATTGAAGCAAGCTTCGAGGTCTTGGAACATCCGCTTTGAGGAGATAAATCAGTCTTATGGATTTATTCAAAGTCCGGATGAGTCTGGTGTATACAAGAGATGTGACGGAAACGTAGTGGTATTTCTTGTACTATACGTAGATGACATTTTTGTGGTTGGCAACAACATCGAAGTGTTATCGGACGTAAGGGTATGGTCGTCCAATGAGTTTGATATGAAGGACTTGGGAGAGGTGAGACACATCCTTGGGATCAAGGGATCGCTGGAAAAGGATGTTGTGCTTATCCCAAGCTTCATACATAGACACGATTATGGAGTATTTTATCATGCAAAACTCCAAGAAGGGTTTTCTACCTTTCAGGCATGGAGTTCCTTTATCTAAGGAGATGTGTTCTAGATCATCTGAGGTGATAGAGGAGATGAAGGCGGTTCCTTATGCTTGGGCATTAGAAAGCCTCATGTATGCGATGCTCTGTATGAGACCAGATATCTGCTTTGCCATGGGCATGGTCAGCAGATATCAGAGTAATCCAAGACAGGGATATTGGATTACGGTAAAGCATATATTGTAGTGCCTGAGAAGGACTAGGGATTATATGCTAGTTTATCGGGCATACCAATTACTCTCTGTGGGTTACACGGATTCTGATTTCCAATCATATAGGGATAACAGTAAGTCTACCTCAGGTTTTGTGTTTACTTAGGGAGGTGGAGCCATTGTATGGAGGAGTGTCCAGCAGAAATGCGTGGCGGACTCCACCATGGAAGCTGAGTATGTGGCAGCCTAAAAGGCGACCAAAGAAGTTGTGTGGCTCAGGAACTTTCTGATGGACTTGGATGTGATTTCTGGTTTGCCCAGAACTATCACAATTTATTGTTATAATAATGGTGCAGTTGCAAACTCGAAGGAACCACGAGCCCATAAGGCTAGTAAACACAGAGTAAAAGTACCACCTGATACGAGAAATCGTAAAGGAGGTAGAAGTGGTTGTCGCCTAGATTGCATCAGAGGATGACCTGGTAGACCCTTTCACTAAGACCCTTCTGGCGAGAGCTTTGATAGGCATGTGGAGGGAAGGGGAATCAGATGTATGGCAGTATGATGACAACATAGTCTTTTAGTATAAGTGGGAGATTGTTGGGATGTATACTGAAAGCCTAGCTCTTTTGTATGAACATCTTTATTTTGAAATAAGAATCACATGATCATTGTTTGCATATTTTTATAGTTATGCAAAATTGTCTAATATTTTACATTGTAGATAACATTGTGCTTGGTGTGGCACAGAAGATCATGTTATCAGTCCCTTGTAAAATATAAGTAGAGGCTCACAACCAAGATGGTTTTGGACAAACCATTGGCATGGTTGTAGTGTATCTTGGTATTGTTTTATCTTGAACATAGAGTTACACTAGTACACCTCGGTGTATTGAGCAGGACCGATATAGAGGTGATTCAATTTATTGCTGACTACATAAATGAATCGGACCTCGGATATTATGTTGTACATGCTCTTAATCCCGATATAATAACGGGCACATGTACTTAGTATTTATTTCTTTGATTTACCAAAGGGTGAGATTTAGATGGATTAAATCAATATGCCCGGTAAGTTGGGAAATGATATTATTTACATGGTGTGCCGTTGATTATAGGAGGAAACCGTGTCCTATATATTAGGTTGATGATGTCCCCTTGAGGAACTCATAAGGTTTATCATGTAAACCCTGCAGGTTGACATAGTCAACATGATGATAAGGTTGAGTGGTACTACTCGAGGAGTTAGATGTTAATTGATTGATGGTCAGTAAATCAATCAATTGACGGACATTCGATATCTTAAACATGGGGAGATGGATGTACAAATAATATATGGAGCCCATATTAATTTATGGGGGTTGGTGAGGTAATTCAATGATGATCCTCTAGTGGAATGGAACATCATTGATGGATCAAGTTTGTGTGGTTCCGATCCATTGGGTGGCCAAGATCCAACTCCTCCTCATGGTCCCTATTGTAGCCTATTTACACCTCATGAAGTCTAGATCAAATGATGGAAAACAAATCTCTAGATCCGACGGTTGGGATTAAATCCCTAGAACCGACGGTGGAGATTAAATCTCTAGATCCGACGGTTGGGATTAAAACCCTAGAACTGACGGTGGAGATTAAATCTCTAGATCCGATGGTTGGGATTAAAACCCTAGAACCGACGGTTGAGATTAAATCTCTAGATCTAACGGTTGAGATTAAATCTCTAGATCCGACGGTTGAGATTAAATCTCTAGAACCAATGGAGGAGATTAAACCAAGGCCTAAACCTAACTCTATATATATGGGCTTAGGCTTGGGCGGAAAAAAAAAATGGAAAAACCTAATTGAGACAAGGTGGCTTGGGCGGCAAGAAATAGGAGGAGGTTAGGGTTAGGGTTTGGTTCATTGTGTTGGGCGGCAACAAGAAGAACAAGCTTCTTCTTCTTCTTCCCAATGATGGTCGGCAACCCTTTTCTCCTCTTTCCTCCTTGGTTTGGCTGGCGCCCAAGCTTCTCCCTTCCTTCTATGGCTTAGGTTGGATGGCATTAGGATAGCTTCCCTTGGGCGGCAATCAAGTCCTAGTTGGGATAGGATTGGAGTTGGGTGGCTAGGGTTAGGGTTTTGGGATTAGGGTGGGCGGCAACAAGAAGATGAAGATCCTTTTCTTCTTCCTTCTAAGTGTTGGCCGGCCACTATCCTTGTTCCCTCTACCTTGGCCGGAGCTCAACCTATTCTCCTTCCCTTCATCCTTGGCCAGAAATTAGGAGAGCTTTGTCTAGGGTTTGGGCGGCAACAAGGAGGAGGATTGTTTTCCTTTCCTTTCTCCAAGTGTTGGCCGGCGCCCATACCCTTGGTGTTTCTCTTTTGGTTGGTTTCCATACTCCATTATATCTTCCTTTGCCGGAGGCAACATCGAGTTTATTGACTTGGTGGCCGGTGCTAGAAAGGAAGATGAGTTTTGTTTTAGGATCTTCCTTTGTTCCTAGTGAACAAGGAAAGGTAGATTGGTGATCTAGGAGGCTTCAACTTTTGGTAGATCGTCGCCCACACGACGTCCAAAAGGAGGGAGGACATACAATAGCATATCAAGAGGTATAATCTTGTTTATTTTGATTAATGTTCTTTTGTATTATGTTTATAATTGCTTTACAATTATATGCATGTTTTGTGTGGATGCTTACTTTATGTATGTGTTGATTATACTAGTTTACAATTGTATGTATTTGTATAATCATGGACCCCGAAGATAAACACAAAAACCGGCGATCCGTCCATCGTCTCTTCCGTGGCTAACCGACTAGAAGAGTTGTGTTGCTTGAACAACTAGTTTGTTCAAGCGATCGCTCAAGTCGTTAGCACGACGATGAATTGGTTGTGCTTAGGAAACTCATTCCATCCGGATTAGTTTTCATTAGTGAAATTTTTAATCCGGGGACATGGGAGCCGATGAGCCTCTGAGGAATAGCACGTTGCCAACACGATGGTCCCTCGGATGCTCCAAGCGAACGACTTCTGCAAAGCCATCCTTCACCGACTCAAGGACCAAGTCATTAGAGGTGAAACTCTCCAAGGCTCCATGTGCAAATTACTAAGCTCTGAAAGACTCCAACGTACATATCATAATAACACTCTAACTTAAACCCTTTGCCACACACATCAAAACCATATCACGGTAAGAGATTTCCCTAACAATGAAGTCGTAAATGGATTCCATCTATGAAAACCAAGTTTGAAACTTGGTTGACCCACCTGAAGGCATAAAGCCTATAGGGTGCAAGTGGGTTTTCAAGTAGAAAACCAACATGGATGGTAATGTGATTACCTATAAGGCTAGATTGGTGGTGAAAGGATATCATCAAAAATAAGGTGTTGATTATGACGAAACCTATTCGCCGGTTGCTATGCTTAAATCCATTCAGATGTTCCTGGCTATAGTGGCTCATTATGATTATGAAATATGGCAGATGGATGTGAAAACAACTTTTCTTAATGGAAACCTGCTCGAGGACGTGTATATGATACAGCCTGAGGGTTTCACATCGGTTGATAAAACCAAGGTTGCAAATTACGACTGTCCATATATGGATTGAAGCAAGCATCTAGGAGCTGGAATATCCGTTTTGATGAGACAATCAAAAGGTTTGATTTCTCACAAAATCCAGACGAACCTTGTGTGTACAAAAAGGTTAGTGGGAGTGTAGTCGTGTTCCTAGTATTGTATGTCGATGGCATATTACTCATAGGAAATGATGTTTCAGTCTTACAGTCAGTTAAGATTTGGTTGTCAAAGAAATTCTCCATGAAAGACCTGGGAGAAGCAACCTACATCCTCAGGATTAAGTTCTATAGAGATAGATCGAAATGGTTGCTTGGTCTTTCGTAGTCTACATATATAGACCGAGTGCTAAAAAGGTTTATCATGTCGGAATCCAAGAAAGGTTTCCTACCCATTAGGCATGGGATACACCTTTCAAAGTCTATGTGTCCACGCATAGAAGACGAGAGGATTTGCATGAGTAAGATTTCCTATGCATCCGCAATAGGATCTATCATGTATGCTATGTTATATATGAGGCCCGATGTATCTTATGCTCTGAGTGTCACGAATAGATACCAGTCTGATCCAGGAATGGATCATTGGGTGGCTGTTAAGACAATCCTTAAGTACTTGAGAAGAACTAAGGATGTGTTCCTAATATATGGAGAAGGGGACTTGGTGATACGCGGGTATACGGATGTCAGCTTTCAGACAGACAAGGATGATTTCAGGTCTCAGTCTAGATACGTGTTGACCTTGAATGGGGGTGCAGTAAGTTGGAAAAGTTTCAAACAAGACACTGTAGTGGATTCTACCACTGAGGCATAATACATTGCGGCTTCGGAAGCAGCAAAGGAAGCTGTTTGGATCAAGAAGTTCATTTATGAACTTGGTGTGGTTCCAGCCATTGTTGAAGCAATACCGATCTACTGCGACAACAATGGAGCAATTGCACAGGCGAAAGAGCCAAGGTCACATCAATGATCCAAACATGTGCTTCGACGCTATCATCTGATCAGAGAGATAATTAGTAGGAAGGAAATATAAATCGAGAAAATCCCCACTGAAAGGAACTTAGCGGATCCTTTGACTAAGGTATTACCTCAAAGTAAGTTTGAGGGTCATGTTAGAGCCAATGGTATTGGATACCTTAGCGATTGGCATTAGGCCAAGTGGGAGTTTGTTAGTAATATATGAGAGATGTCCTAAGGCAATCGCCTTATGTTTGAACCATTTATATGATAAATAAAAATTCACTATTTGAGTATATATGTTCTCATGTATTTGATAAGATCTTAAACTCATTTACTGAATGTCCATGATACGATTCACAGCATGAGAGAATTTGTGATTGAATCACAACTAGTGAGTATCTCTACAAGTGTAATTGTGATGTATCAAAATTATCCCTAGTCGATGAATTGATGGATTAGGACACCATCAAATCTGTCAAGACTAGCACGAGGTATACACCTTGGTGTATCCAAGCAGCTGATTCTCACTTGCTAGAGACATTGTGATGTCCAGAGTTAATCGTGGATGCTAGTTATGGTAACTAGTTCATTAGAGTGACAAGTCGTAAGACTTCATATGGTTCTCTGCATATATAGATATTTCAATGAAGTTCTTACTGCAACTTAAGTGTGATGTTCCTTTGACTTGCGGTATTAAGGTCATCTTGATCATGAAGACTTATGCTTTGACATCTTAAGCAAGCATCTCTGAGGAGATGTGGACCCGGGATGATTGGGTATAAGTCAAAGTGATCGAAGGTGTTTGAATAGCCTATAAAGGATTCACCACTCCTTGCGAGGAGATGTATACCCATGGCCTCTGGTCGGATTGTTACTAAAGTCTTTGGCCAAAGCATTACATGTTTAGAGTAAGGTACTTTTGGATACATGTGCAGTAACTAGAATCTGTAGGATGAGGAAATGATACTTGGGATAGGTGTGACGTAATCAACCTAGTGGGGACTGACACTATAGACCATGTCCTGAACCAAGTGGGTATAAGATGAGTGAAGGGAATGGGGCACGATTCATTGTAGCTGCTGAAGGGTTTCAGAAATAGTTCTTGATCAACCGTTGATCTTTTCGGTTAATTGGGGATCATGATGTACTACTAGGTGCCACTCATGATCGTTCTATAATTAATGGTTAATTATAGATGGCCAACATAAATTGAGAATCTATTTGGTCACACGCACAACGAGCGTAATCTGAAGGATTTAAAACGAGCTTGAGAATGAGATTCTCAGACCGAGAGAAACTAGGTTTGGTTCGACCAAACAAGGAGCGAGCATGAAATCGTTTCAGTCACAATGGAAGTGTGGATTGCCCGTGTCTTATGAAGATGTGATGGATGAACCAAATTAGTTTGGTTCTAATCCAATGGTGGAGAATAAACCAAAGGAGGTTGGTTTGTTTTAAACGAATGAACCAAAGTTGGTTCGGTTCGTTTTAACTTAAAATAGACAAAATCAGTTTGGTTTATTTTAACTTAAATTAATGGAGCGGGATAACGAGTTTTGATTATGAACCAACAACCATTAGGAGAATTTGTTCTCTATAAAATTGGGCTTAAGGGTTTTGTGAAAGCCCTAATCTAATCTTGCCACCCCCTCCCTTTTCTCCTCTTGTGGTCGGCGGCCATACCCTAGCCGCCGCCCACCCCTTGTGCCGCCATCCAAGTTGTTGTCGGCGTCCAAGCTTCAGCCGGCGATCCTCTGGAGACCCTCCGGTGATCGTCCTTGGCTCCGGTGACCAAGGACTTGCTGGCCCTCTTCCCTTTGGCCGGCGCTAATTCCTCCACAAAGTTGTCCAGTTTTCTGGATAGATTGTTTCCTTCGTGTCGGAGCGTCGTTTGGACGACGTTTGGAGCTACGACAGCGGCTACTTTGTCGGGGATTTGATCTGCGGTAATCCTCATAGGTTGAGGATGAAGGATTCGTCAAACGGTTGACGAATACCTCTCCGGAGAAGCGAGTTTTTGAGGACTCGTTTTGAATCCGAATTTTGATTCGGATTGTGATCCTCTCTCGATCACATCGTCTTCGACACGAGGATGGTGACTCGTACGAAGACGAGGCTCGTGACTTTGTGAAGTCATCCCAAAGATACTCGACGTGGATACGGATAGAGGCGATTCTAGCGAGGATCGCTCCGGTTGATGCCTGTCCCGCTACACGTGATACGTCAGGTATACGTAGAATAAATTTCCTTTTATTGCAAAATTTGAAACTACGATTATGTCTACACATGTTGTACTATGCATGCGTGTGGTGTGTGTGTTGTAATAAATTAGATTTATTATTCTTATTTCTTCCGCTGTGCACATGTTTACGAAACTTGTTCGAACACACACTCGTCGCGGTGCCGAAAACCCAACATTGATGTATTGGGAATACAATCAAAGTCTCAAATTGTTAAGACATGGAAAAGATCATGTGCTTATAAGATGAAAAGATATCTCCATTAGTATGAGGCCTTTTTGGTAAAGCCCAAAAACAAAACCATGAGCGCTTGAGCCTAAAGTTGCCAATATCATGTCATTGTGGAGATATGTGAATCTTATAGGCACTAACAATTGGTATCAGAGCCATAGTCCATGTCAAGACATGAACCTCGAACGAAGGAAGTTGAGCTCCCATGTCCAGATCAAGAGAACTAGACACCAGGCAGGAAGTCCAGTTTGGTCAGGAGGATCGAACAACTAGTATGAAGTCCAGTTGGGTCAGAATGGTTGGACAACTGGCAGGAAGTCCAAGTGGGTCAAGAGGACCAGACAGTTGGCAGGAAGTCCTGGTGGGTTGAGGATCGGACATCAAGTAGAAGATGCCCTTCGAGAACGGATAGACTTGAGGGGCGTCAATGTGGACCTTCATTTTAGGGGGGATTGTTGGAGTATTGGGAATATAAACAAAGTCCCACATTGGTAAAACATGGAAAAGATCATGTGTTTATAAGATGAAAAGATATCTCCATTGGTATGATGCCTTTTGGGTAAAGGCTAAAAATAATACCATGAGGGCTTTGGCCCAAAGTGAACAATATCATACCATTGTGGAGATATGTGAATCTTATAGGCACTAACAATAGAAATTCAAGATATAGATAGCACTGAGATAAAAATTGAACAGGAATCACAAAATCCTGTGGATGATGAGATTGTTGCACAAGAAGTTGTTGGGATGTATAATGAAAGCCTAGACTTTATATGAACATCTTCATTTTGAAATAAGAATCACATGATCAATGTTTGCATTTTATAATTATTTAAGCATATTATCTGATACTTTACATTGTAGATAACATGGTGTGTGGTGTCACACAGAAGATCATGTTATCAGTTCCTTGTAGAGTATAAGTAGAGGCTCACAAACAAGATGATTTTGGACAAACCATTGGCATGGTTGTACTATAATTTGGTATTGGTTTATCTTGACAGTAGAATTAAACTAGTTCACTTTATGTGTATTGAGTAGGATCGATTTAGAGGTGATTCAATTTATATTAACTATATAATTGAATCTGACCTCAGATATTATGGTGTACATGCTCTTAATCCCGATATAATAATAGACACATGTACTTAGTATTTATTTCATTGATTTACCAATTACCGAGATTTATGTGTTAAATCGATAGGCTTGGTAAGTTGGAAAATAATATTATTTACATGGTGTGCCATTGATTATAGGAGGAAATCGTGTCTTATATATTAGGATGATGATGTCCTCTTGAGGAGCTCATAAAGTTCATCATGTAAATCCTGTAGGTGGACTTGGTCCAACATGGTGATAAGGATGAGTGGTAATACTCATGGAGTTAGATATTAATTGATTAAATTATCAGTAATTTAATTAATTAATGGACATTCGATATCTTAAACATGGAGAGATATTTTATACAAATAATATGTAGAGCCCATATTTAATTATGGGGGTTGGTGAGGTTGATCGATGATGATCCTCTAGTGGAATGGATCATCATTAATGGATCGGGTTATATGTGGTTTGGATGCATTAGGTGGCTAAGAGCCAACTCATCCTCATGGTCCCTATTATAGCCTATTATAAATACCTCATGAAGCCTAGATCTATATAAGGATGTGGAGAGCCTTGGGCGAAATACAAGTTGTGCTAGGGTAGGCATTGGAGAGGTTGGGCGGCAACAAGTTGGAGGCTAGGGTTTTGGTTTGTCCACTTCCTCTCCCTCTCTTGGTCGGCGCCACCCTCATCTTCTCCATCTTCTATAGCCGGTGCTTCCTCTCCCTCTCCTAGGGCCGGCAGCAACAAGACTCCCTTCCTCTCCTCGGGTTGGCGGACACCAACTCTTGGAGTTGTGGTGGTCGGCACAAGCAAGGAGAAGAGGGTGCTTGGTGGTGAGCACAAGCAAGGAGAAGAAGGGAGAATTTTCTTCCCTTGTTTGAAGCTAGTAAGGAAGGGAAGATACGAGATCTAGGAGGCTTTGATTTTTGGAAGATCATAGCCCACACGACGCCCAAGAAGAGGATAGGAATACAATAGAAGATGAAGAGGTAAAACAACAGGTATAATCTTGTTTAATTTTTATTCTTGTTTGTTTGTATTTTGTATGTGGTTTATTAACATGGACCCCGATGATAAAAATAAAAATCGGCGATCCGTATACCATCTATTCCGTGGCTAATTGTGGAAAAGAGTTAGGTTGCTTGAACAACAAGTTTGTTCAACCGACCGCTTAAATCGAATAGCACGATGATGAATCAGTTTCTTGGGAAATCCATCTATGTCCGGATTAGTTTTAATTAATAAAATTTTAATCCGGGGACGTGAGATAGGATTGCCATGCACAAGCGACCGAAGCGAAGAAGTGGGAAACAAATCGTTTTTCCTTCAAGTGGTATCAGAGTCATGGTTTCTAGTTTTTTGTGTTTGGATTTGGTTACTTTCATGCATTTATCATATATTGTATATGCTGAATAATATCAGGATTGTGAGGGATCGGATGGCCGGCTAGAGGGGGGTGAATAGCCCTTTTCGTTTGGATGGCGGTATTTTGCTCGTCTACAAAACGTTAGCGCAAGCGGAATATACAAATATAAATAAAGACAAGCAAAATAGAAACAAGCAATACAAACACCAAGATATAACGTGGTTCACGGCTACGCCGCTAATCCACGGTCCCCGATTCGTCCTCGGTGAATCACTCCGCTCAACCAATCCACTAAATGGTCTCTCCTTTGCACCAAGCTAGGTGGAGGTAACCTTTACAATCAAGATCACTCTTCTTACAAATAGAATGGATTAAAAGCGAGTAAGAAGAGTTTAGAGCTTGTGGGGCACTAGGAAGATTGTTTGGAACTTAAGCATTAGCCTCTCAAAGGCTCACACCCTCTCTTTTTATAGAGAGGGCTAACTTCTTCCGTTGCCGCCATCACGATGCCGCCCATGGCGCGATCCGCTGTTACTACAACGGCCTCCGAACACGCCGGATGCCGACCGTTGTTGTCCAACGGAACTCTTAGCCGATCACGGACCTCACCGACCGATCACGACCTAGTCGACCGCCTACGGCCGCTACGAGCGTTCTGGGCTAAAACCCTATTGACTGACCGTTGTTTCAGCAGCCGATCGCTAATCTTGGCAATCGACCGCCTAATCGATGGCGGGGCCGATCGCGCACAAACTGGGCCAGATACCGCCGAGCTACACTGATTCGGAGCCGATCGCCATTCCATGGCGCCGATCCGTGTCTGAAACCCATCCGACACTTGGCCAAATGGGCCAAGTTTCACCTAAGAGCTACCCCTCCCGGGTTACAATCGCCACTCTCATTTCTGAGTCCTTCGCCGGTTCTCTTCGTTCTCGGCCACGCCCTGGCAAAGATCAGCGCACGGCTCGCAATGCTCCTTCGCCTCTTGCCTCAAGTCTACTTCCTCCGGCTTCACTCCAAGCTTCGTCCGGCGGTCCTGATGCTCCAAGCGCACGGCCTGCAAAGCTATCCTTCACCGACTCAAGGCACGAGTCATGAGATGTGAAACTCACATGGCTCCATCCATGTGCGAATTACTAAGTCCTCGCACGACTTCAACGCACATATCACATCAACATATCAAACTAACTTAAACCCTTTGCCACACCATCAAAACCATATCACGGCAAGAGATTGCCCTAACAATCTCCCCCTTTTTGATGTGTGGCAATTCGTTTAAGTTAGGTAAAAACATTTGATATAAATTCTAAGGGTAAGAAAGCATGTAAAGATAAACATGATATAGCAACATGCAACTCCCCCTTAATCCATGAAACTCTCCATGTAAATTTTCTCCCCCTATCATATATTTCTCCCCCTACAATATATTTCTCCCCCTAATGTGATTAACTTAAACATACTTATTTCTCCCCCTTTGACACCATCAAAAAGATTAACACTAAGTTATAAGCTCATGGCATCAAGTATAATGGAGGGAAAAATATGTCAAGTTGATTTAAAAATTGGGTACCATTTGTTGATGACATAAAGTATATTTCTACCACTTGTAGGAGGTTTACAAACTGAATTCGGCCTTCAATATTCTGATGGCTATACCGATGTACAAAAGCTAAGCCGAATTTACGATTTTCGGATGAAATTGTAAATGCATTAAAAATTCCAGAAAATTTTAAAAATCATGAAATTCGAGGAACATATTTCTCTTAAGTATATCTATCAAGGAAAAATAGTTTTTCATGAAAAATCATTATATTTTACAAGATTTGCCAAAAATCCAAACACTTGAAAAACCACTAGTTTTTGAGCATGTTAGTATCAAGTTAGCTACCTAGTTTTGCATCCAATTGTTTCAAAACATGAATACATGTATTTTAAGGTAAGAAATTGTTTTGAAAACATTAGAAATATCCAACCATGATCTTTGGGCAATATGTCTATTAATTAAACATAAGCCTTCCCCATGATTGGTCTATTATTGATATTTTGATACTTTAAATGACCATCTAAATGCCATAGGCATTAGTGGACATTTGTATCATCCTAACATCTCACCCATGCTAAGTTTGCAATCAAGTTAGCCTATAGTGAGTGTGAGATGCATCCTAGGGGGGTATTTGTATATATATACTTAACCAATATATTCAAGCAATTCTATCATGGTTAAGTATCAACCTAACAACCTACATGATCATAATGATATATATGATTTAATTTCACATTATGACCATGAAATACATGTTTTCATTAAATTATAACCATGCATTAGGCATTATATGATGATAATAAATAAGTTATCACCTAAAGCATGATTTAAACCTATTTCTCATGATGATGTGCCCAAAATCAAAATCATAAACCATGATTACACATATGCATAGAAATTACATTAATCATCATGATTTAAGCATTATTACCTTTTTATGGGCACGTTATCATCACCCAACACTATCTAAAAATGTTGTCCCGTCATCCTAAGTCAACCAAAATATGATATAGGTCAAGTTCATATGGTTGACTACCCTAGGGGTTTTCTAACCCTTAAGGATGGATTTTGGAACCCAAAATAGATTTTTACCTATGGGGTTCACTAGAAATTCCTTGGGGATCCATTTCTTAGCTATTACTTTGTTTTTGTCTTGTCCCCTAGCTATTAGGCATCTATAGGCCTTCTCATTTTTCTTCTCTTTATATCCTAGGCCTTTCTTGTTAAAACTTGCCCTTTGGCTCCCTATGATCATATTCAAAGTGTTGGAGCCAATTGTGAATTTTCCTAGGGCTTTGGTTAAATAATCTACCTTTTCCCTTAATGCCCTATTTTCTTCTATGCATGCATCACTAACATCTAAAGGCACATAAATATCATGTGAGCATGCATCATCATGGCAAGAAGAAGTATCATTATTATTTAAGCATGCATTTTCTAGCTTATTTTCTAATACCTTAATTTGATCTAGCATGCATTTATTTTTCTTCTTTGCTCTAAACAAATCCCTAGTTAAACTAGAAATCATAGAAACTATTTTACTAGGAGAGGCTTTCGTTACCATAGTTTCCATGTCCTCTTCTTCTTCTTCGGATGATGAGGAGGATGATGATGTGGAGGAGGCTCCCCCTTCACTTGAGCTCTCCCTCTTGTGCTTGATCCTTCATTATCGGAGGAGGAGCAATCCAAATCGTCAAAAGCCATCAAGGCCAAATTGGCGACAAAGGCATTCTCCTCATCCGATGATGAGGAGGAGGATGAGGAAGGATCATCCCATGTCTTGGCCTTGAATGCTTTGGCCTTCCCTTTTTCTTTTGCCTTCTTCTCCTCTTCCTTCTTTTTCTTGCTCCCCTTTTTCTTCTTCTTTTCTTCTTTCTTTTTCCTCTCTTCCTTGCTTTTGTTTAGGAGAGGACAATTGTCCCTTATGTGTCCCTCTCCTTGGCAATTGTAGCATATCACCTTCCCCCTTGGTCTTCTATTCCTATCATTTGATTTATCAAATCTAAAATTCTTAAATACACGCCTCACCTTCCTTACCATGTAGGCTTCCTCGGTGCTATCCATGGAGGAGGAGGAGGCTTCATCATCGGAGGAGGAGGGGACTTCTATCTTCTTCTTCCCCTTGTTTGCCAACAATGCTACTCCTCTTGAGGGTTGAATTCTTGGCTCTTCTTGAATTCCTTCAAGCCTCGTTTCGTGGAGCTCCATTGTCGAGAAGAACTCCTCCAAGGTACTTATTTCCAAGTTCTTGGACATATAGAAGGAGTCCACCATGGAACTCCACTTTGAGGACCGGGGAAAGGCATCTATAGCCTTCATGAGCATGTCCCGGTTCGATAGCTTCTCACCTACACTTGTTAGCCCAATTAAAATTTCCTTAAACCTAGAATGTAGTGAGGTTACCTTTTCTCTCTTTTCTAGTTTTATATTAGATAGTTGGGAGCGGAGGAGATCTCTCCTTGCTAGCTTGGCCTCGGATGTGCCTTCATGAAGTTCTATAAGCTTCTCCCACATCTCCTTGGCGCTAGCACATTCTCCGATCCGGTTGATCTCTTGTTGAGGAAGCACATTGTAGAGATGGTGCTTGGCTTTGGAGTTTGCAAGGTGCTCCTCTCTTTGCTTCTTGGTCCACCTAGATTTCTCTATTGGCTTCCCCTCTTCATCCCTAGGCAAAATGAAACCGGATTCCATTGTAATCATTATATCAAAATCCGTTTCGAAAAATACCTCCATTCGCTTCTTCCACCAAGCGAATTCTCATTCAAACTTCGGAGGATGGATGTTGGAGCCGGCCATTTTTGATGTAGGGCTTGTTGCGGCGGTTAGTCCGGTGACAAGCAACCTCGGCTCTGATACCACTTGTGAGGGATCGGATGGCCGGCTAGAGGGGGGTGAATAGCCCTTTTCGTTTGGATGGCGGTATTTTGCTCGTCTACAAAACGTTAGCGCAAGCGGAATATACAAATATAAATAAAGACAAGCAAAATAGAAACAAGCAATACAAACACCAAGATATAACGTGGTTCACGGCTACGCCGCTAATCCACGGTCCCCGATTCGTCCTCGGTGAATCACTCCGCTCAACCAATCCACTAAATGGTCTCTCCTTTGCACCAAGCTAGGTGGAGGTAACCTTTACAATCAAGATCACTCTTCTTACAAATAGAATGGATTAAAAGCGAGTAAGAAGAGTTTAGAGCTTGTGGGGCACTAGGAAGATTGTTTGGAACTTAAGCATTAGCCTCTCAAAGGCTCACACCCTCTCTTTTATAGAGGGCTGTGCCGCCCATAGCGAGCGGCCTCGAACCGTCGGATGCGGCCGTTGTTGTCAGCGGAACTCTTAGCGATCATTCTTTGGACCTCGCGATCGGCTGCGGCCCTGTCGGCCCCGCGATCGGCTACGGCGGTAATGGCGAAAACCCTATTGACGATCATGCGCGCCGGCGATCGGCTATAATCTTAACAATCGGCCGCTTAGCGTATGGCGATCCGCGCTACAAAACGATCGATCGTATACGATCCGAGTTACACTCGATTGAAGCCGATCGCCATTCCATGGCGATCGGCGGTGTCGAAAAACCCATCCGACACTTGGCCAAATGGCCAAGTTTCACCTAAGAGCTACCCCTCCCCGGGTTACAATCGCTCACTCTCATTTCTCGGAGTCCTTCGCCTTCGAAGTTCTCTTCGTTCTCGGCCACGTCCCTCGGCAGCATCAGGCGCACGGCTCTGCAATGCTCCTTCGCGTCTCTTGCCTCGAAGTCTACTTCCTCCGGCTTCACTCCAAGCTTCTCGTCCGGCGGTCCCTCGGATGCTCCAAGCGCACGGCTTCCGCAAAGCTATCCTTCACCGACTCAAGGCACGAGTCATGAGATGTGAAACTCGCCACGGCTCCATGTGCGAATTACTAAGTCCTGCACGACTTCAACGCACATATCAAATAAACATAACACACTAACTTAAACCCTTTGCCACACCATCAAAACCATATCACGGCAAGAGATTGCCCTAACAAGGATGTGTGTAGGCTATCTTTTTGTTTGCAGGCATAAGATCCAACTATTATGGCTATGTGGATGTATGTGATTGTGTGTGTGTGATAGTAACTAATTATTTGAATCCTCGGGATTAACGAGGCTAATTAGTATTTAATTTTTTTAATTAAATATAAGTCAGTCTTGGCCAAATGGATACTTTCTCCACAACTACGCACTAATAGTTCATTCCAATCCACCAAAGGTCTATCAATGATCTAGCTCTACTTACTCCCATGATAATATGGGTGGAAGCAATACGTAATTGTAAAAGGAGGAGTAGACGAGGTGGTGACACGACGGAAAGCATATTGGAAAACAAAAGCCATAATAGTTAGAAAGTTTTTTTTTATTTATTGCTTGTTGTTTGATATGCATGTTGTGTGAAACTTCCTCAATTTTAAATTACTAAGTGGGAGAGGGATATTTTTTAATTCCCATGGCCTCCATTACAATTTGACATGTGATGCGAACAAACTTGCGTGTTGGCTCTGAGTGCCTTCCTCCATATCGGATGAGTTTGTTTTGCGGATCACTAGGTCAAATATGGTTATAGGAAATTATTTAGGAGCGTGTGTACTTCCTCATTGGGAGACACATAATCGGAGATAATTGCCTTAGTATCGGGTAATGGTAAACACTTAGATGCAAATAAAAGTACCCTCCCCATCGGAGTCACTGCTTTTATTTGTAGGGCCGAAGAGGAACCAACTATTAATTTTATTTGTCAAAAAGTATGGTTGACAGGATAATAAAATTAATGGGTAAAACCTCCTCTTATAAATGTAGAATTCGTATACGTCCACACTTTCATGGCATATGATATTCTCGATGTTTTGAGGTATTGGTTGATTTTAAAATTTTATTGTTTAAGGAATCAATAAATTATGATATGTAATGTTTTGATCACTATCATTCTTAGGTTTCTTTAAAATGGATTTCAACCCACTTGCTGTGATTCTGAAAGAAAACAAACTTACTGGACCTAACTATGTTGATTGGAAATAGAATCTGGACATTGTCTAGACTACTGAGGAGTACAAATATGTACTCTTCGAAGAGTGTCCTCCTAAGCCTATGGATGATTCTGATGAAAAGGAGAAAGAGTGTTATAGGAAGTTGATCAAGACTGATGAGATGGTGCGGTGTTACATTTTGGCTTCTTTGTCAAATGTATTGCAACATCAGCATCAAGCCATGAATACTGCCTATGACATAATGCTCAATCTCAAGAAACTTTTCGGACACCAGAATCGGGCTGCTAGGCAAGAAGCTATGAGGAACTTGATGACAACCACCATGATTGAGGGAACACCCATGAGGGATCATGTTCTCAAGATGATGGCTCATTTAAATAAACTGGAAGTCCTTCAAGCGGAGATCGATAGGGAAACCAAGGTGGATATCATTCTCCAATCTCTACCTAGAAGTTTTGAGCAGTTTCACCTGAACTAAATCATGAATAAAAGGTTGTATTCATTGGCGGAGCTTATGAAAGAACTCTGTTAGGGCAATCATCCCGTGATATGGTTTCGATATGTGTGACAAAGGGTTTAAATTAGGATGATTGGATTTGATATGTGCATTGGAGTCTTGCAGGACTTAATAATTCACACATGGAGCATTGGCGAGTTTCACCTCTCATGACTCGGTCCTTGAGTCGGTGAAGGATAGCTTTGCAGAAGTTGTGCGCTTGGAGCATCCGAGGGACCGCCGGATGAGGAGCATTGGAGTGAAGCTGGAAGAAGTAGACTTCAAGGCGAGACGCGAAGGATGGCGTTGTAGAGTCGTGCGCTTGGCGCATCCGAGGGGCGTGGCCGGACGAAGACAACTTCAAAGGCGAGGGACTCCAAGGGATGAGAGTGAGTGAATGTAACCCGGGACAGGGTAGTGATCTTAGGTGAAACTTAGCCAATTGGCTACGTGTCAGATGGGATTTCCTGACATCAATCGACTGCCATATCATGGCAGTCGACTGCTCCAAGTCGATTGTGACTCGACTGGTATACGAGTCTGATTCATGTGCCATCAGTCGACTGCCACAGATTGATAGTTGACTACCGAGACCATTAGTCGACTGATGATGGAATCAATCGACTAGTCAAGAGGGTTTGGGGCACAGAACCTCTCGTAGTCGATTGATCGGTCAGCTACGAAGGCATCAGTCGACTGATGGATACATCAGTCGACTGCCAATGGTTTCGTTGAACTACAACAGTCGGGATCTGACGTGTTCAGAGGTCATTGTAACGGCGGCAGTCGACTGCCAAAGGCAGTAGTCGACTGATGGCGGCCAACGGGAAGAATTCAACCCTCTCTATAAAAAGAGAGGGTGTGGGCTTTTGGATGGCTAATGCTTATGCCCTAAGTGGTCATCCAAGTGCCCCACATGCTTTTAACTCCTTCTTCTAGTTTTCTTTCACATCTATTGTAAGAAGGAGTGTTTGGGTTGTAAAAAGGTTTACCTCCACCATGCATTGGCTAAAGGGAGAGACCGATATTGGATTGGTTTCGGAGTGATTCATCGGAGACGAATCGGACCGTGGATTAGCGGCGAGGCCGTGAACCATGTTATATCTTTTGTTAGCATTGATTTTGTTTTGCTTATCTTTATTGTTGTATTGTCTTTACCTTTCCGCTTGCGCTAATAGAATTTGTAGACAATCAACGAAGAGAATTCTATCATCCTACGAAGAGGGCTATTCACCCCCCTCTAGCCAGCCAACATCGTCCCTACAAACTCCAGGCGACAGAGGGGCTTTTTTATCAGAGTGCTCTGGCCATGGTTGCTCAAAAGATTTCTACTTCTAAGCCGAAAGGCAAGAAAAAGAAGAAACAAGGTGTAGCAAAGGTGGCAGGAGGATCTCAGGGAAGAGTGAAGAAGCCGAAAGGCATGTGCTTCACTTGCAACTAGACTGGACATTGGAGGCAGACTGTCCCAATCGTAAACAGAACAAAGGTATATCTTTTTGTTTAGTCGTTGAAACATGTTTAGCGGTGTTAAATACCGGTACATAGTGTGTAGATACAGGAGCCACTGATCATATCTGCAATTCTTTGCAGGGGTTCCAGGAAACCAGACAACTTGCTGAGGGGGAGATTACCATCTACATGGGCAATGCTACGAAGGTGGCGGCTATTACCGTTGGAGATGTATATTTATCTTTTGATATGAATAAAACTTTTGTTCTGAGAAATTGACTTTATGTACCTTTATTTAGAAAGAATTTTATCTCAGTTTCTAAATTATATTTGGATGGATATTCTATTTCTTTTAATGACAGAGTTGTTATAAAAAGGAATAGGGAGATTATTTGTTCTTGTACGTTGGTAGGAAATTTATACACTCTTGAACCAAAAGCTCCCACGATGAAAATAGAAATAAATAACTCATCTTCTAAATCTAATAAGAGAAAAGAACCTTCGAAAATGAACCAAACATATCATTGACATCTAAGGTTAAGTCATATTAACCTGAGTAGAATTCAAAGGTTGATAGCTGATGGACCGTTGGGTTCATTGGTGGTGAAAGATTTCCCAACCTGCGAATCTTGCTTGGAAGGTAAAATGACCAAAATGTCTTTTAAGGCCAAGGGGTATAGAGCCAAAAATGTGTTGGAATTGGTTCATTCTAATTTGAGTAGTCCTATGTCTATCCAGGCTGTTGGGATGTATACTGAAAGCCTAGCTCTTTTGTATGAACATTTTTATTTTGAAATAAGAATCACATGATTATTGTTTCCACTTTATATTTATTATATGTGTGCATATTGTCTAATATTTTATATTGTAGATAACATGGTGCTTGGTGTGGCACAGAAGATCATGTTATCAGTCCCTTGAAGAATATAAGTAGAGGCTCACAACCAAGATGGTTTTGGACAAACCATAGGCATGGTTGTAGTGTAGCTTGGTATTGTTTTGTCTTGAACATAGAGTTACACTAGTACACTTAGGTGTATTGAGCAGGACCGACATAGTGGTGATTCAATTTATTGCTGACTATATAATTGAATCAGACCTCGGATATTATGTTGTACATGCTCTTAATCCCGATATAATAACTGGCACATGTACTTAGTATTTCTTTCTTTGATTTACCAAAAGGTGAGATTTCTATGGATTAAATCAATATGCTCGGTAAGTTGGGAAATGATATTATTTACATGGTGTGTCATTGATTATAGGATGAAACCGTGTCCTATATATTAGGTTGATGATGTCCCCTTGAGAAGCTCGTAAGGTTCATCATGTAAACCCTGCAGGTTGACTTAGTCAACATGACGATAAGGTTTAATAGTACTACTCGAGGAGTTAAATGTTAATTGATTGATGGTCACTAAATCAATTAATTGACGGACATTCGATATATTAAACACGGGGAGATGGATGTACAAATAATATATGGAGCCCATATTAATTTATGAGGGTTGGTGAGGTAATTCAATGATGATCCTCTAGTGGAATGGAACATCATTGATGGATCAAGTTTGTGTGGTTCCGATCCATCGGGTGGCCAAGATCCAACTCCTCCTCATGGTCCCTATCGTAGCCTAATATAATCCTCATGAAGCTCTAGATCCAAGGATGTAAAACAAATCTGTAGAACCGACAGTTGTGATTAAATCCCTAGAACCGACGGTTGAGATTAAATCTCTAGATCCGACGGTGGAGATTAAATCTCTAGAACCGACGGTTGAGATTAAATCCCTAGAACCGACGGTTGAGATTAAATCCCTAGATCCGACGGTTGGGATGAAACCCTAGATTTGACGGTTGGGATGAAACCCTAGATCCGATGGTTGGGATGAAACCCTAGATCCGACGGTTGGAATGAAACCCTAGATCCAACGGTTGGGATGAAACCCTAGATCCGACGGTTGGGATGAAACCCTAGATTTGACGGTTGGGATGAAACCCTAGATCCGACGGTTGGGATGAAACCCTAGATCAGACGGTTGGGATGAAAACCCTAGATCCGACGGTGGAGATTGAAAGGAAGCCTAAGCCTAACTCTATAAATAAGGCTCTAAGGTGGGCGGCAACAACTTAATGAAAAGGTTGTTAGTTTTCCTTGAGAGATTAGGGTTTTTCCTACCTAAGCTTGGGCAGCAAGAAACCCTAATGAAGCTTTTGGTTGGATGGCTAGGGTTTTGATTTAGGAGTAGGCGACAACAAGAGGAGAAGATCCCTTCTTCTTCCTAAGGTGTGGCCGACACCTATCCCACTTCTTCCTTTCAACCTTGGCCGGCGCTCTTCCCTTCTTCCTTTTCTCCTTCGCCGGTGGAAACAAGGGCTAGGTTTTATCCTTGGAGCTCTTGGCAGGCGCCCTCTTCTTTACTCCTTGGTGGCTGGCGGAACTATTCTTCAAGGTTGGCCGGCGGTTATATCAAGTTCCTTGGCTTGGTGGTCGGTTCTAGATAGGAGAAGAAGTTTTCGTTTGGTTCTTCTATTTGTTCGGAGCGAGCAAGGAAGGGAAGAAGGTGATATAGGAAGCTTCAACTCGTGGAGGATCTTCGCCCACACGACGTCCACGAGGAGGATAGGACATACAATAGAAGATCGAGAGGTATAAAAATTTTACAACTTTTATTATTGATCTTTGCATGTTCTGTTTGATATGCTAGCTTATGTTCTTTATGTTAGTATGTGTTGATTATACTTGTTTACATTTGTATGTATTTGTATAATCATGGACCCCGAAGACAAACACAAAAACCGGCGATCCGTCCGTCGTCTCTTCCGCGGCTAATCGGCTAGAAGAGTTGTGTTGCTTGAACAACTAGTTTGTTCAAGCGATCGCTCAAGTCGTTAGCACGACGATGAATTGGTTGTGCTTAGGAAACTCATCCCATCCAGATTAGTTTTCATTAGTGAAAATTTTAATCCGGGGACATGGGAGACGATGAGCCTCCGAAGCCGATTCCCTACAAATGGTATCAGAGCCACGGTTTTCGGTTTTGTGTGTTTTGGATTCGGTTACTTTCATGCACATATCATATATTGAGAATGTCGGATAATAGTAGGATGTGCGTAGGCTAACTTCTTTGGTTGCCTGCATAAGATCCGACTATTATGGCTATATGTGTGTATGTGATTGTTTTTGTGTGATTGTATGTATATCATTTGAATCCTCAGGGTTGACGAGGCTAGATTAGTATTTAATTTTTGTAATTAAATACGGCATTGTTTAGCCGATCATTTTAGTTTACTTTCGATCTAGATAGTTTGTACACTCCTTCGTGGAGTATAGGATCAATGGATGTAAATTAAAATAGTTTATCTCGGCTCGGATCTCTTTGGTGACTTACGCATAGGAAAAGGTGGAGCGGATGAGGTGGCAACACGACGAGACGCATATTGGAGAACAAAGCCAGAATAGTTGGAAAAATTCTGTTTTTTCTATATTTATTGCTGATTTTTTTTATATGCATGTTGTGTGTGCTTGAAAATTCCTCATTTTCAATTTACTAAGTGGGAGAGGGATATTTTAATTAATTCCCACGACCTCCATTACAATTTGATGTGTGATGCAACAAACTTGCGTGTCGGCTCTGAGTGCCTTCCTCCACAACGGATGGGTTTGTTTGCAGATCACTAGATCAAATATGGTTATAGGAAATTATTTAGGAGTGTGTGTACTTCCACATCGGTAAGGCACATAATCCGAAATAGTTCCCTTAGTATCGTGTAATGGTGCACACTTAGATGCAAATAAAAAGTATCCTCCCCATCGGAGTCACTGCTTTTATTTGTAGGGCCAAAGAGGAACCAACTATTAATTTTATTTGTCAAAAAGTAAGGTTGACAAGATAGTAAAATTAATGAGTAAAACCTCCTCTTACAAATGTATAATTCGTATACGTCCACACTATCGTGGCATGCGATATTCTCGGTGTTTTGAGATGTTGGTTGATTTCGGAATTTTATTGTTTTGAGGAATCAATAATATTTGAAATCTAATATTTTGATCAATGTGATTCTTAGGATTTTCAAAAATGACTTTCAGCCCACTTACTATGATACTAAAGGAAATAAACTTACTGTACCCAAATGATGTTGATTGGAAAAGAATCTACATATTGTCTTATCTGCTAAGAAGTACAAGTATGCACTCTTCAAAGAGTGTCCTCAAGCCATGGTTGCTCAAAAAGGTTTCTACTTCTAAGTCGAAAGGCAAGAAGAAGGACAAACAAGGTGGAGCAAAGGTGGTGGGAGGATCTCAGGGAGGAGTGAAGAAGCCGAAAGGCAAGTACTTCACTTGTAAGCAGACTGGACATAAGAAGAAGGATTATCCAAATCCAAAACAGAACAAAGGTATACCCTTTGGACTAGTCGTTGAAACATGATTAGCGGTGTTATCTACCGGCACCTGGAGTGTAGATACGGGAGCCACTGATCATGTCTGCAATACATTGCAGAGGTTCCAGGAAACCCGACGACAAGCTGAGGGAGAGATTACCATTTACTTGGGTAATACCACTAAGGTGGTGGCTATTGCAGTGGAAGAAGTTTTATTTATCTCTTCAAAAAAATAAAACTTAGGTTCTGGAAAATTCCTTTTATGTACCTTTATTTAGAAAGAATTTAGTTTCAGTTTATAAATTATTATGGATGGATATTCTATTTCTTTTAATGACAGAGTTGTTATAAAAAGGAATAGGAAGAATATCTGTTCAGGTACATTGAAAGGAAATTTGTATACAAATCCTCCCACGATGCAAATTGAAGTTAATAACTCATCTTCTAATTCCAATGAGAGAAAAGAACCTTCGAAGATGAACCAAACATATCTTTGGCTTCTTAGGCTTGGTCACATTAACCTAAGCAGAATTCAAAGGTTGATAGCTGATGGACCTTTGGGTTCAATAGTGGTGGAGGATCTCCCAACCTACGAATCTTGCTTGGAGGGTAAGATGACCAAGAGGCCTTTTTAAGGCCAAGGGGTATAGAGCCAAAGATGTGTTAGAAATAGTTCATTCTGATTTGTGTGGTCCTATGGCTATCCAGGCAAGAAGTGGTCTTGAATATTTCGTCTCTCTTATAGACAATTATTCAAGATATGGATGACACTACGATCTGATCGTGGTGGAGAGTACCTCTTGAGAGAGTTTAGGAACTACTTATCAGAGGCTGGGATTCAATCTCAATTGTCTGCACCTGGCACACCCCAGCAGAACGGTGTAGCAGAGCGAAGGAATATGACTCTTATGGAGATGGTAGATCGATGATGAGTTATTCTGACTTGCCAGATTCGTTCTGGGATATGCTCTAGATATGGAGGTGTACATTCTGAACTTTGTTCCATCTAAATCAGTGCCTTCTACTTCCACAGAGTTGTGGACTGGGCAAAAGCCTAGTCTAAGACATATTCAGATATGGGGAGTCCAACACATGTGCTGAAGGCTGATGCTGGTAAGTTGGAACCTCGTACAGAAGTGCGCTTGTTTGTTGGCCATCCTAGGGGAACGAATGGTGGTTTGTTTTATAGTCCTAGAGATCAAAGGGTGATCGTTAGTACGAATGCCAGATTTCTAGAGGAGGACTATGTGATGAACCACAAGCCCACGAGTAGGATTGTTCTTGAGGAGTTGGACAGAAGTCCACTTCATACGCACAAAAAGGATATACCACATGTCACTGCACCGCGTGTCACAGAGGATACACAGGTGATACCTCGTCGTAGTGGGAGGGTTGTGAGATAGCCTGATACATTCATGTTCTTGGGAGACTCTTCCGTTTTGGTCCCTGGCAAACATGAACCTGATCCCTGGACATATGATGAGGCAATCCAAGATATAGATGCAACATCTTTTCAAAGTGCAATAAATACTGAGATTGAATCTATGGATTCAAATCAGGTCTGGGAGCTCTTATGCATAGAAGCTCATATGGATTATGAGGTGTGGCAGGAGGATGTCAAGACAACTTTCCTTAATAGAAGTATTGAGGAAAACATCCTTATGTAGCAACCAGAGGGATTCATTGCTAAAGGCAAAGAGCATCTTGTATGTAAGCTTAATCGGTCCGTTTATGGATTGAAGAAAGCTTCGAGGTCTTGGAACATCCGCTTTGATGAGGTAAATCCAGAATTATGGATTAATTCAAAGTCCAGATGAGTCTTGTTTATACAAGAGATGTGACAGAAACGTAGTGGTATTTCTTGTACTATACGTAGATAATATTTTGGTAGTTGGCAACAATATCAGAGTGTTATCAGACGTAAGGGTATGGTTGTCCAAACAGTTTGATATGAAAGACTTGGGAGAAGTGTGACACATCCTTGGGATCAAGGTTAGTGTGTTAATCCCAAGCTTCATACATAGACACGATAATAGATCATTTTAGCATGCAAAACTCCAAGAAAGGTTTTCTACCTTTCAGGCATAGAGTTCCTTTATCTAAGGAGATGTGTCCTAGATTATCTGAGGAGATAGAGGAGATAAAGGCGGTTCGTTATGCTTTGGCAGTAAGAAGCCTCATGTATACGATGCTATGTACGAGACCCGATATCTGCTATGCCATGGGCATGGTCAGCAGATATCAGAGTAATCCAGGACAGGGACATTGGACTGTGGTAAAGCATATATTGTAGTGCCTGAGAAGGACTAGGGATTATATGCTAGTTTATCGGGCAGACCAATTACTCCCTGTGGGTTACACGGATTTCGATTTCCAATCTGATAGGGATAACAGTATGTCTACCTCAGGTTTTGTATTTACTTTGGGAGGTGGAGCCATTGTATGGAGGAGTGTCCAGTAGAAATGCGTGGCGGACTCCACCATGAAAGCTGAGTATGTGGCAGCCTCTTAGGCGGCCAAAGAAGTTGTGTGGCTCAGGAACTTCCTGATGGACTAGGATGTGATTCCTGGTTTGCCCAGAAATATCACAATTTATTGTGATAATAATGGTGGAGTTGCAAACTCGAAGGAACCACGAGCCCATAAGGTAAGTAAATGCATAGAGCGCAAGTACCACCTGATACGAGAAATCGTAATTGAGGTAGAAGTTGCTCTCGCCTAGATTGCATCAGAGGATGACTTGGTAGACCCTTTCACTAAGGCCCTTCTAGCGAGAGCTTTGATAGGCATGTGAAGGGAAAGGGAATCAGATGTATGGCAGTGTGATGACAAAATAGTCTTTTAGTATAAGTGGGGAATTGTTGGGATGTATACTGAAAGCCTAGCTCTTTTGTATGAACATTTTTATTTTGAAATAAGAATCACATGATCATTGTTTGCACTTTATATTTATTATATGTGTGCCTATTATCTAATATTTTACATTGTAGATAACATGGTGCTTGGTGTGGCATAAAATATCATGTTATCAGTCCCTTGAAGAATATAAGTAGAGGCTCACAACCAAGATGGTTTTGGACAAACCATTGCATGGTTGTAGTGTAGCTTGGTATTGTTTTGTCTTGAACATAGAGTTACACTAGTACACTTTGGTGTATTGAGCAGGACCGACATAGAGGTGATTCAATTTATTGCTGACTATATAATTGAATCGGACCTTGAATATTATGTTGTACTTGCTCTTAATCCCGATATAATAATGGGCACATGTACTTAGTATTTCTTTCTTTGATTTACCAAAGGGTGAGATTTCTATGGATTAAATCAATATGCCCAGTAAGTTGGGAAATGATATTATTTACATGGTGTGTCGTTGATTATAGGAGGAAACCGTGTCCTATATATTAGGTTGATGATGTCCCCTTGAGGAGCTCGTAAGGTTCATCATGTAAACCCTGCAGGTTGACTTAGTCAACATGATGATAAGGTTGAGTGGTACTACTCGAGGAGTTAGATGTTAATTGATTGATGGTCAGTAAATCAATTAATTGACGGACATTTGATATCTTAAACACGGAGAGATGGATGTACAAATAATATATGGAGCCCATATTAATTTATGGGGGTTTGTGAGGTAATTCAATGATGATCCTCTAGTGGAAAGGAACATTATTGATGGATCAATTGTTGTGTGGTTCCGATCCATCGGGTGGCCAAGATCTAACTCCTCCTCATGGTCCCTATCGTAGCCTAATACAATCCTCTTGAAGCTCTAGATCCAAGGATGTAAAACAAATCTCTAGAACCGACGGTTGAGATTAAATCCCTAGAACCGACGGTTGAGATTAAATCTCTAGATCCGATGGTGGAGATTAAATCTCTAGAACCGACAGTTGAGATTAAATCGCTAGAACCGACGGTTCAGATTAAATCCCTAGATCTGACGGTTGGGATGAAACCCTAGATCCGACGGTTGGGATGAAACCCTAGATCCGACAGTTGGGATGAAACCCTAGATCCGACGGTTGGTATGAAACCCTAGATCCGATGGTTGGGATGAAGCCCTAGATCCGAAGGTTGGGATGAAACCCTAGATCCGACGGTTGGGATGAAAACCTAGATCCGACGGTTGAGATGAAATCCCTAGATCTGACGGTGGAGATTGAAAGGAAGCCTAAGCCTAACTCTATAAATAAGGCTCTATGGTGGGCGGCAACTGTTGGAATGTATACTGAAAGCCTAGCTCTTTTTGTATGAACATTTTTATTTTGAAATTAAAATCACATGATCATTGTTTGCAATTTATATTTATTATATTTGTGCATATTGTATAATATTTTACATTGTAGATAACATAGTGCTTGGTGTGGTACAGAAGATCATGTTATCAGTCCCTTGTAGAATATAAGTAGAGGCTCACAACATAGATAGTTTTGGACAAACCATTGGCCTGGTTGTAGTGTAGCTTGCTATTGTTTTGTCTTGAACATAGAGTTACACTAGTACACTTAGGTGTATTGAGCAGGACCGACATAGAGGTGATTCAATTTATTGTTGACTACATAATTAAATCGGACCTCGGATATTATGTAGTACATGCTCTTAATCCCGATATAATAACGGGCACATGTACTTAGTATTTATTTCTTTAATTTACCAAAGGGTGAGATTTCTATGGATTAAATCAATATGCCCGGTAAGTTGGGAAATGATATTATTTACATGGTGTGCCATTTATTATAGGAGGAAACCGTGTCCTATATATTAGGTTGATAATGTCCCCTTGAGGAGCTCATAAGGTTCATCATGTAAACCCTGTAGATTGCCTTAGTCATCATAATGATAAGGTTGAGTGGTACTACTCGAGGAGTTAGATGTTAATTGATTGATGGTCAGTAAATCAATTAATTGACGGACATTCGATATCTTAAACACGAAGAGATGGATGTACAAATAATATATGGAGTCCATATTAATTTATGGGGGTTGGTGAGGTAATTCAATGATGATCCTCTAGTGGAATGGAACATCATTGATGGATCAAAGTTTGTGTGGTTCCGATCCATCGGGTGGCCAAAATCCAACTCCTCCTCATGGTCCCTATCGTAGCCTAATACAATCCTCATGAAGCTCTAGATCCAAGGATGTAAAACAAATCTCTAGAACCGACGGTTGAGATTAAATCCCTAGAACCGACGGTTGAGATTAAATCCCTAGAATCGACGGTTGAGATTAAATCTCTAGATCCGACGGTGGAGATTAAATCTCTAGAACCGACGGTTGAGATTAAATCCCTAGAACCGACGGTTGAGATTAAATCCCTAGATCTGACGATTGGGATGAAACCCTAGATCCGACGGTTGGGATGAAACCCTAGATCCGACGGTTGGGATGAAACCCTAGATCCGACGATTGAGATGAAAACCCTAGATCTGACAGTGGAGATTTAAAGGAAACCTAAGCCTAATTCTATAAATAAGGCTCTATGGTGGGCGGCAACTGTTGGAATGTATACTGAAAGCGTAGCCCTTTTTGTATGAACATTTTTATTTATAAATTAGAATCACATGATCATTGTTTGCACTTTATATTTATTATATGTGTGCATATTGTATAATATTTTACATTGTAGATAACATGGTGCTTGGTGTGGCACAGAAGATCATGTTATCAGTCCCTTGTAGAATATAAGTAGAGGCTCGCAACAAAGATGGTTTTGGTCAAACCATTGGCCTGGATGTAGTGTAGCTTGGTATTGTTTTGTCTTGAACATAGAGTTACACTAGTACACTTAGGTGTATTGAGCAGGACCGACATAGAGGTGATTCAATTTATTGCTGACTACATAATTGAATCGGACCTCGGATATTATGTAGTACATGCTCTTAATCCTGATATAATAACGGGCACATGTACTTAGTATTTATTTCTTTAATTTACCAAAGGGTGAGATTTCTATGGATTAAATCAATTTGCCTGGTAAGTTGGGAAATGATATTATTTACATGGTGTGCCGTTGATTATAGGAGGAAACCGTGTCCTATATATTAGGTTGATGATGTCCCCTTGAGGAGCTCATAAGGTTCATCATGTAAACCCTGTAGATTGACTTAGTCATCATGATGATAATGTTGAGTGGTACTACTCGAGGAGTTAGATGTTAATTGATTGATGGTCAGTAAATCAATTAATTGACGGACATTCGATATCTTAAACACGAAGAGATGGATGTACAAATAATATATGGAGCCCATATTAATTTATGGGGGTTGGTGAGGTAATTCAATGATGATCCTCTAGTGGAATGGAACATCATTGATGGATCAAGTTTGTGTGGTTCCGATCCATCGGGTGGCCAAAATCCAACTCCTCCTCATGGTCCCTATCGTAGCCTAATACAATCCTCTTGAAGCTCTAGATCCAAGGATGTAAAACAAATCTCTAGAACCGACGGTTGAGATTAAATCCCTAGAACCGACGGTTGAGATTAAATCCCTAGAATCGACGGTTGAGATTAAATCTCTAGATCCGACGGTGGAGATTAAATCTCTAGAATCGACGGTTGAGATTAAATCCCTAGAATCGACGGTTCAGATTAAATCCCAAGATGTGACGGTTGGGATGAAACCCTAGATCCGACGGTTTAGATGAAACCCTAGATCCGACGGTTGGGATGAAACCCTAGATCCGACTGTTTAGATGAAAACCCTAGATCTGACGGTGGAGATTTAAAGGAAGCCTAAGCCTTATTCTATAAATAAGGCTCTATGGTGGGCGGCAACTGTTGGAATGTATACTGAAAGCCTAGCTCTTTTTGTATGAACATTTTTATTTATAAATTAGAATCACATGATCATTGTTTGCACTTTATATTTATTATATGTGTGCATATTGTATAATATTTACATTGTAGATAACATGGTGCTTGGTGTGGCACAGAAGATCATGTTATCAGTCCCTTGTAGAATATAAGTAGAGGCTCGCAACAAAGATGGTTTTGGACAAACCATTGACCTGGTTGTAGTGTAGCTTGGTATTGTTTTGTCTTGAACATAGAGTTACACTAGTACACTTAGGTGTATTGAGCAGGACCGACATAGAGGTGATTCAATTTATTGCTGACTACATAATTGAATCGGACCTCGGATATTATGTTGTACATGCTCTTAATCCCGATATAATAACGGGCACATGTACTTAGTATTTATTTCTTTGATTTACCAAAGAGTGAGATTTCTATGAATTAAATCAATATGCCCAATAAGTTGGGAAATGATATTATATACATGGTGTGTCGTTGATTATAGGAGGAAACTGTGTCCTATATATTAGGTTAATGATGTCCCCTTGAGGAGCTCATAAGGTTCATTATGTAAACCCAGCTGGTTGACTTAGTCAACATGATGATAAGGTTGAGTGGTACTACTCGAGGAGTTAGATGTTAATTGATTGATGGTCAATAAATCAATTAATTAACGGACATTCGATATCTTGAACACGGGGAGATGGATGTACAAATAATATATGGAGCCCATATTAATTTATAGGTGTTGGTGAGGTAATTCAATGATGATCCTCTAGTGGAATGGAACATCATTGATGGATCAAGTTTGTGTGGTTCCGATCCATCGGGTGGCCAAGATCCAACTCCTCCTCATGGTCCCTATCGTAGCCTAATATAATCTTCATGAAGTCTAGATCCAAGAATGGAAAACAAAACTCTAGAACCAACGGTTGAGATTAAATCTCTAGATCCGACGGTGGAGATTAAATCTCTAGAACCGACGATTGAGATTAAATCCCTACAACCGACGGTTAAGATTAAATCTATAAAACCAACGGTTGGGATAAATCCCTAGATGTGACGGTTGGGATGAAACCCTAGATCCGACGGTTGGGATTAAACTCTAGATCCGATGGTTGGGATGAAACCCTAGATCCGACGGTTGGGATGAAACCCTAGATCCGATGGTTGGGATGAAACCCTAGATCCGACGGTTGGGATTAAACCCTAGATCCTATGGTTGGGATGAAACCCTAGATCCGACGGTTGGGATGAAACCCTAGATCCGACGGTTGGGATAAAACCCTAGATCCGACAGTTGGGATGAAACCCTAGAACCAACGGTTGAGATTAAATCAAGGCTTAAGCCTAACTCTATAAAAGGGAGACTTAAGTGGGCGGCAAATATAGGGTTTGTTTTAGGAGAAATTAGGGTTTTGCCTCTCCAATCTTGGGTGGCAAGAAACCCTAGGAGAACAAGGCCTTGGGCGGCTAGGTTTTGGAAGTAGGGTGGGCGGCATCAAGAGAAGAAGAACCCTTCTTCTTCCTAAGGTTGGCCGGCACCTATCTCTCTTCCTCCTCTATTCCTTGGCCGGTGCTCTTCCTCCTCCCTTTCTCCTTGGTGGCCGGCGGCAACCTTTGTTCAAGGTTGGCCGGTGCTCTTCCTTCTCCCTTTCTCCTTGGTGCCCGGCGGCAACCTTTCTTCAAGGTTGGCCGGCTCTCAAGAAACTACTCCTTGGCCGGCGGTTAAATCAAGCTCCTTGGCTTGGTGGTCGGTTCTAGATAGGAGAAGGAGTTTTTGTTTGGTTCTTCTCTTTTTTCGGAGCGAGCAAGGAAGGGAAGAACGTGATCTAGGAGGCTTCAACTCGTGGAGGATCTTCACCCACACGATGTCCACGAGGAGGATAGGACATACGATAGAAGATCGAGAGGTATAAAAGTTTTACATCTTTTATTATTGATCATTGCATGTTCTTATCTTTATGTTAGTATGTGTTGATTATACTAGTTTGCATTTGTATGTATTTGTATAATCATGGAGCCCGAAGATAAACACAAAAACCGGCGATCCGTTCATCGTCTCTTCCGCGGCTAACCAACTAGAAGAGTTGTGTTGCTTGAATAACTAGTTTGTTCAAGCGATCGCTCAAGTTGTTGGCACGACGACGAAATGGTTGTGCTTAGGAAACTCATCCCATCCGGATTAGTTTTTTCATTAGTGAAAATTTTAATCCGGGGACATGAGAGCCAATGAGCCTCCGAAGCAATTCCCTATAAGTGGTATCAGAGCCACGGTTTCCGGTTTTGTGTGTTTAGGATTCGGTTAATTTTTATGCACTTTTTTATATATTATATGTGCCGGATAATAGTAGGATATGCGTAGTTTAAATATTTGGTTGCAGGCATAAGATCCGACTATTATGGCCATATGTGTGTATGTGATTGTATGTGTGTAAATATTTATTATTTGAATCCTCGGGGTTAACGAGGCTAGATTAGTATTTAATTTTTTGTAATTAAATACGGCATTGTTTAGCCGCTCATTTTAGTTTACTTTTGATCTAGATTATTTGTACACTCTTTCGTGGAGTATAGGATCGATGGATGTAAATTAAAATGATATATCTCGGCTCGGATCTCTTTATGTGGCTTGCGCACAGAAAAGGTGGAGCGGATGAGGTGGCGACACGGCGGGACGCATATTGGAGAACAAAGCCATAATAGTTGGAAATTTTTTGGTTTTTTCCATATTTATTGCTGATTTGTTTTATATGCATGTTGTGTTTGCTTGAAAATTCCTCATTTTCAATTTACTAAGTGGGAGAGGGATATTTTAATTAATTCCCGCGGCCTCCATTACAATTTGATGTGTGATGCAACAAACTTGCGTGTCGGCTCTGAGTGCCTTCCTCCCTGCGGATGAGTTTGTTTGCGGATCACTAGGTCAAATAATGGTTATAGAAAATTATCTAGGAGCGTGTGTACTTCCACAGCGGTAAGGCACATAATCCAAAATAATTCCCTTAGTATCGTGTAATGGTGCACACTTAGATGCAAATAAAAGTATCCTCCCCACCAGAGTCACTGCTTTTATTTGTAGGGACAAAGAGGAACCAACTATTAATTTTATTTGTCAAAAAGTAAGGTTGACAAGATAATAAAATTAATGGGTAAAACCTCCTCTTACAAATGTAGAATTCGTATACGTCCACACAGCGTGGCATGCGATATTCTCGGTGTTTTGAGGTGTTGGTTGATTTCGGAATTTTATTGTTTTGAGGAATCAATAATATTTGAAATCTAATATTTTGTTCATTCTGATTCTTAGGATTTTCAAAAGGCTTTCAACCTAGTTGCTGTAATATTAAAAGAAATAAACTTACTGTACCCAAATAATATTGATTGGAAAAGAAATATGGATAGTGTCTTAACTGTCGATGAGTGTCCTCCTTGTTGGAGTATGGGGAATACAATCAAAGTCCCACATTGGTAAGACATGGAAAAGATCATGTGCTTATAAGAAAAAAAGATATCTCCATTGATATGAGGCCTTTTGGGTAAAGCCCAAAAATAAAACCATGAGGGCTTAGGCCCAAAGTGGACAATATCATGTCATTGTGGAGATATGTGGAGCTTATAAGCACTAACAATTGGTATCAGAGCCATGGTCCATGTCAAGCCATGAACCTCGAACGAAGGAAGTTGAGCTCCCACGTCCGGATCAAGAGAACCAGACATCAGGAAGGAAGTCTAGTTGGGTCGGGGGGACCGAACAACTGGCAGGAAGTCCTGGTGGGTTGAAGATCGGACATCAAGCAGAGAAAATCCTTCGAGGAGGGATAGGCTTGAGGGGGGGCCCAATGTGGTCCTTCGTTTGAGGGGGGGATTGTTGGGAGTATGGGGAATACAATCAAAGTCCCACATTGGTAAGACATGGAAAAGATCATGTGCTTATAAGAAAAAAGATATCTCCATTGGTTTGAGGCCTTTTGGGTAAAGCCCAAAAATAAAACCATGAGGGCTTAGGCCCAAAGTGGACAATATCATGTCATTGTGGAGATATGTGGAGCTTATAAGCACTAACACTCCTAAGCCTGCAGATGATTCTGGGGAAAAGGAACTTTTCGGATACCAGAATCGGGCTGCTAGGCAGGAAGCCATGGTTGTTCAGAAGGTTTCTACTTCTAAGCCGAAAGGCAAAAAGATGAAGAAACAAGGTGGAGCAAAAATGGAAGGTGGACCTCAAGGAGGAGTGAAGAAGTCGAAAGGCAAGTGCTTCACTTGTAAACAGACTGGACATGGGAAGAAAGACTTCCCTAACCTAAAGCAGAACAAAGGTAAATCTTCTGCCTTAGTCGTTGAAACATGTTTAGTGGTGTTATCTAATGCAGACTGTGTAGATACAGGAGCCACTGATCATGTCTGCAATACTTTGCAGGGGTTCCAGGAAACCCGACGACTAGCTGAGGGAGAGATTACCGTCTACATGGGCAATGCTACAAAGGTGGCGGCTATTGTAGTGGGAGACGTTTATTTATCGTTTGATAGAAATAAAGTTTTGGTTTTGAGAAATTGTCTTTATGTACCTACATTTAGAAAGAATTTGTTTCGGTTTCTAAATTTTTTATGGATGGATATTCTGTTTCTTTTAATGACAGAGTTGTTATAAAAAGAAATAGAGAGATTATCTGTTTAGGTACATTGGTTGGCAATTTGTATACTCTTGAACCAAAAGCTCCCACGATGCATATAGAAGTGAATAACTCATCTTCTAATTCCAATAAGAGAAAAGAACCTTCGAAGATGAACCAAACATATCTTTGGCATCTAAGGCTTGGTCATATTAACCTGAGTAGAATTCAAAGGTTGATAACTGATGGACCTTTGGGTTCATTAGTGGTGGAGGATCTCCCAACCTGCGAATCTTGCTTAGAAGGTAAAATGACCAAGAGGCCTTTCAAGGCCAAGGGGTATAGAGCCAAAGATGTGTTAGAATTGGTTCATTCTGATTTGTGCGGTCCTATGTCTACCCAGGCTAGAGGTGGTTTTGAATATTTCGTCTCTTTTATAGACGATTATTCAAGATTTGGATACATTTACTTGATGCGCCGCAAGTCTGAATGCTTTGACAGGTTCAAAGAATTCAAGGCTGATGTGGAGAACCGTTAAGGTAAAAGTATCGAGACCCTGCGATCTGATCGTGGTGGTGATTACCTCTTGGGAGAGTTTAGGAATCACTTATCAGAGGCTGGGATTCAATCCCAATTGTCTGCACCTGGCACAGCCCAGCAGAATGGTGTAGCGAAATGAAGGAATAGGACTTTTATGGAGATGGTTAGATCGATGATGCGTTATTCTGAGTTGCCAGTTTCGTTCTGGGGGTATGCGCTGGATACGACAATGTATACTCTGAACTTGGTTCCATCTAAATCGGTGCCTTCTGCCCCCGTAGAATTGTGGACTGGGCGAAAGCCTAGTCTGAGACATATTCGGATATGGGGGAGTCCAACACATGTGCTGAAGGCTGATACTGGTAAGTTGGAACCTCGTACAGAAGTATGCATGTTCATGGGCTACCCTAAAGGAACGAAAGGTGGTTTGTTTTATAATCCTAGAGATCAGAGGGTGATCGTTAGTACGAACGCCAGATTTCTAGAGGAAGACTATGTGATGAACCACAAGCCCTAGAGTAGGATTGTTCTGGAGGAATTAAGAGGGAAGTTCGCTTGATACCACCGACAAGAGGATATACCACATAAGTCATCGCACCGCGGTCACAGAGGATACATAGGCATACCTCGTCAGAGTGGGAGGGTTGTTAGACAACCCGTGATAGATTCATGTTCTTGGGAGAATCTTGATTTAGTCCTCGGCGAACATGAACTCGATCCTCGACATATGACGAGGCACTCCAAGATAGAGATGCGGTATCTTGGCAAAGAGCGATGAATTCAGAGATAGAATCTATGGATTCTAATCATGTCTGGGAGCTAGTAGAACCACCCGATGGTGTAAAAGCCATTGGATGCAAGTGGATCTACAAGAGAAAGAGAGGAGTAGACGGGAAGGTTGAGACCTTCAAAGCTTGGCTTGTTACGAAAGGGTATACTCAGAAAGAGGGTATCGATTATGAGGAGACCTTTTCGCCGGTAGCTATGCTTAAGTCTATCCGGATTCTCTTATCTATAGCTCCTCATATGGATTATGAGATTTGGCAGATGGATGTCAAGATAGCTTTCCTTAACGGAAGTCTTGACGAGAACATCTATATGTAGCAACCAGAGGGATTCATTGCTAAAGGCAAAGAGCATCTAGTGTGTAAGCTTAGTCGGTCCATTTATGGATTGAAGCAAGCTTCGAGATCTTGGAACATCCGTTTTGATGAGGTAATCCAGTCATATGGATTTATTCAAAGTCCAGATGAGCCATGTGTATGTTAGGAATATTGGAACGGCTAGAGGGGGGGTGAATAGCGTCAATGGAATTCTTTCGCGTTTGTTTCTACAATTTCGTTAGCGCAGCGGAATATAGATAATGAAAGCAATAACGAAATATACAATCACTCTAACACAATGATATAACGTGGTTCGGAACCACACGATTCCTACTCCACGGATCGGGTTCGTACGAACCCTAGCGATGCTACAAACACCACTAATCAATAAACTCCTTCTCGACAACAAGTCGGAGGCGAAGAAACCTCGTACAAATGTTTACAACAATAAACAAGTAAATACAAGCAAATACAATATGAAATACAAATGCAAGTAAAGGAAAAACACTTTACAAGAGCTTTGGATTGTTTGATCTTTGATTGCCTTGAAATAGCTTTGAAGGACTGGAAAGCACCAACTTCCCCCTTCAATTTCGCTCAAGAAAATCGCTAGCTTTTCCTCCATCACGAGCTCCATATATAGCTTCAACTTGTGTTAGAAAAAGTCGATCAGTCGACTGATCGGGACCATCAGTCGACTGATGCCACTGTTGTCGTGAGACAACGGCTAGATCCACGCTGGATAAGTCCAACGGAACCTTCATCAATCGACTGATTGTGACCATCAGTCGACTGATGGAGTCCTCACTCGACCAGTCGAGTCTCGACTCCATTCTGTGGCCGATTTCTCGAGCACCAGTCGACTGATTACACGATCAGTCGACTGCTCGAGCCATCAGTCGACTGCCCAACTCTGGCAGTCGACTGCTAGGCCATAACCCGTAGTCAAACCCTAGTTGAGTCGGTCCAGTCGACTGCCACATTGCACCAGTCGACTAGCACACCTCAAACATGAAGTTTTAACCCAAGTATGGTTCCCCCATACTTGCTAGACCACCCTAAGCCTAGACCTAAGCCTTCTAGCCACCTCCATCAGCCTCACACCTCTCAGATCCCTCCAAGTCATCCATGACTTGTTCATCCATCGCGCTAGCCTTCAGGTGCTTCCATCGGCTATGTCATGGTAACGGTGTCTACACCGCCAAGGCACATTGGACTTACGCCGCCAAGACTCCGCTTGGACTTTACGCCGCCAACCATTGGACTTATGCTGCCAAGACTCCCGATTGGACTTTACGCCGCCAATATCAATCCCCTTGGACTTTCTCTTGCCAACCGATGTTGACTTTCCATGCCAAGACCATGCTTGGACTTTCCTTGCCAACCCATGTTGGACTTTCCATGCCAAGTACTCAAGACTTGGACTTTACCTTGCCAAGACCCATGCTTGGACTTTCCCTTGCCAACCCATGTTGGACTTTTCATGCCAAGACCCATGCTTGGACTTTTCATGTGCCAAGTGTCCCACTTGAACTTTCCATGCCAAGTACTCAAGACTTGGACTTTACCAAATGACAATTACATTGTCATATGTTTTTGTCGAAACATCAAAACATAACTCGAGTCAAACTCGAGTCCTGGTCAATTGTGACCAAGGCCGATTGCACCAACAATCTCCCCCTTTTTGATGTTTGACAAAAACCAAACAAATTATTGAGTTAGAACACTAACTCAAATCCCTTACCAATTATAAACATTCTCCAAATGTTCTCCCCCAAACATTCTCCCCCTTTTTGACTAACATCAAAAAGGTTTTCTCGCCAAGGAGGTCAATGTCTCATGTCCCAATGAGATCTTACAATCTCCCCCTTGATCCAACAATACTTAGGATGACTACCATCTTCCTAGTGATAAGTCCAATATCACTCAAGAGAGACAATCCCATTTACTCTCCCAATTTCCAAATTGGGTCTCTCAAAAGTCCCATCAATTTCCCAATTGATGTCATATTCTCCCAATAACTTCTCCTTTTCAAGGAGAAAAACACATCCATCATCCCAAGATGGATACCTCCCCCTAAAGGCTTGCTCCCCCTTGACCATTGCACCAACAATGTCCTTGGGCAGTCCCTAAGCCAATAGGAACTCTAAACCATCAAAATTAAGATTAGAAATTAAATATAGAACTTTCCAACACCTTAAAATTGATACAAACCCTAAATACTTCTCCTAATCCATATCCAATGGATTTTCACCCTTTATAATGCTTCCCAAAGCATATCCTAGGGTTAGGAGTGATTAGGGACCATAACCGTAGCTGAAATCGGGTTAAACAACCTTGTTTACCCAATCGAACTACGATCGAGTGATTCAGAAATCGATCGACACCTCCATCGATCAGCCACCCGAGGCGATCGATAACTGAAAATCTCAATTTTCAATTATCAGAAATGAGTTTTAAAAAATCATAACTAATTATACGTATATCGAAAAATCACAAAATTTGATACGTATAATACTTATGACTAATACAATGGGTGGAAAAAGTTTGAAAATTATTTTACCCATAAAATAGTAAAATTGGCACAAAGTTCAAAACCATTGAAATTTTCAATGTTTTGGTCCTACTTTGTATCAACTTCATCAATGGTGATTGCTATCAAAAGATAGGCTTCACCAAGGTTTTCTAAAATGATTTTAAAATGTTTTCAAAACCTTATCTTGGATCATATTCCTTGGGCTCTATGTACATGACTTGTACACATGCTCTCCCAATGATCCACATGTTGAGTTAAAATGAGTTTGGGTTCAACTAGATGCAACAACTATGCACCTTGAACTTAACTCATATCCTAGCATCTCACATGTATCTAAGGTGTATAAATACACATACATGTCAATGTGATGTGAGATGTGGGTTTTGTTCTCCCTAATCTAGGGTTTCATGCATTTTCCTAAGGCAACTCTACTTGATTCCCTTATAAATGGGACTCCAAGTCATGTCATAGTCCTTATATCAATTTTTAATCAATTAAATGCATGAAATGATCATGGCATAATAATAGCAATAATTAAGCATGGCCAATGATCATGATGTCATGGCATAATATGAAATCTAAAAACACATGACATTTATCCTTAATCCCTAAGCATACTCATGACATATAAATGATAGAACATAAACATGATGTCATGTCATGGCATATGACAAACAAATCATGGCAAGTAAAAAGTATAGGTATAAGTATACCTAAATTTTAATATTAATTGTCATTTCATATAATTAATTATATTTTGCCATATTTCTATTTTTCTCCCATGTGTGCCAAAAACCCAAAATGGCACACTAACCTCTAAACCTAAATTGTGCCAATTTTGATCATTTTATCAAACTTCTCAATTAGCATTGGCACATCCTAAAACTTTTAGGATTAAGACTCAAATGTATTTCCAAGGTAACCATAACCTTGAAAATAACCTAACATGCCACCTTTGCCATGGTTGAGTTAACTACCCATCCATTTAAGGTTGGCACACCCTAACCCATCTAGCGTGCATCAATCACGCTCTTAGGAACCCAAAACCGATTTGAGCTCCTAGGGTTAATTAGGTATTCCTTAGGGATAACCTCCCTAGATACCTTCCTAATGACCCTCCTAGGCTTGTTAGCCTTGGTCATTTGGGTCTTACCTAGGTTGACTCTAGGGGTAACTCCCCTTGCAACCTTCTTAGTGGCCACCCTAGGTTTCCTAGAAACCCTAGCCACTAGGCACACCCTTTGGTCAACTCTAGGGATGACTTCCCTATTGACCTTGGTCTTCCTAGACCTAGTTTGTGTCCCATAATCAAATGGAACACTATGGTAAGCTACCTTAGGCTTAGGTTTGTGACCCAAACCTTGCTTTCCTTTGGTTGACTTTTGATTCTTAGGTCCTTGTCTTTGACTATTAGACCCTTTAAATTGGTTTTGTATATCCTTAAGGGTCTTTTCAAGTTTTTCAAGCCTTGATCTCAAGGCTTGATTTTCCTTTTCTAATATCTCAATTTTTGATTTTTCATTTTCTCTTGAGATATTTTTATTTCTAGGCATATGTCTAGATTTCTTAGCATTAAAGCCTAGATGTTCTCCTATTTTCTTAATGCTTTCCTTAGGTAATATATTTTTAGGGACATTAGTCCCAAATTTCTTCTTATTTCCTAAGTGAACACTCTTAGCTCCTAGGCAAATATATCTATTATTTCTAGCATGATTTTCATGCACAATAGCAAGACTATTAAAATTATTCCTAGCATGCTTCTTATCCCTAGAAATTGAAGGTGCATTAATAAATTTTACCTTAGGGTTTGCCGTGGAGGCTCCCCCTACTTGTGATGCTCCTTCTTTGGTCTTTTTGCTTCCCCTAGGACATTGATTCCTATAATGTCCTTTTGCATTGCATTTGAAGCATATGATGTGCTCCTTGCTCTTGATATTTTGGGAACCGGCGTCCGTTGACTTTTGTTGACTTTTAGGCGTCGGAGGAGCTTTCTTGACTTTCTTTGGGCACTTACTCTTATAATGCCCAAATTTCCTACACTCAAAACACATAATGTTATTTTTATTTTGAATTGAGGTGTTTGAGTTACCGATGGTGGTGGAGACTGGAATTGGACTTTGAGCTTCTTCATCTTGACCGGATGTCGAAGCTTCTTCTTCTCGATATTCCGGTATGAAGGTTCTCTCCTCCCCCTCAATTCTTGAGGTGGATGCTTCTTCCACTTCCTCCACCTCTTCCGACCCGGAAGTTGACTCCTCACTTTCTTGTGAGGATGATGATGATTCTTCTTCGGTCTCCTCCTCTTCCAAGTCTTCTTGGACCGATTCGGGATTGTCGTGGAACTTGATCAACTTGTTCCACAACTCCTTGACATCCCTATAGCTTCCTAATCTGGACAAAATATCGTTAGGTATCAAATCAATCAACATTTTTGTTACCTTAACGGTTGTCTTGAATTTTTCCCGTTGCTCCTCGGTCCATCTCTTCATCTTGAGGATTTCGCCGTTTTCTCCTCTCAGAGCATCAAAACCTATAGTCACGGCAAACCAATTTTCGATATTTGTCATTAGAAAATATTCCATCATACCTTTCCAATATGCGAAATGTTCGCGGTTGAAGGAAGGTGGAATGTTGATGTCGTCACCCATTTTTTCTTGGAAATCCATATTCTTCCCTCTAGCTTCTTGACTCCGGGTTGTTAATCCGTAGAAGAGCCCCGGGCTCTGATACCACTTGTTAGGAATATTGGAACGGCTAGAGGGGGGTGAATAGCGTCAATGGAATTCTTTCGCGTTTGTTTCTACAATTTCGTTAGCGCAGCGGAATATAGATAATGAAAGTAATAACGAAATATACAATCACGCTAACACAATGATATAACGTGGTTCGGAACCACACGGTTCCTACTCCACGGATCGGGTTCATACGAACCCTAGCGATGCTACAAATGTTAGGAATCGTTGGAATAGCTAGAGGGGGGTGAATAGCGTTTTTCGGTTTCTACAAGAAGATTAGCGGAAGCAAACACAATAATATATGTAAAAACAAAATCAAACGCAAACAAGGCCTTTTACGTGGTTCGGAGATAACGCTCCTACTCCACGGCGATCCTTGAGGTGGATCAATCCAAGCAAATCCACTAATGAGCTTTCTTTACACCACAACTCCTCTTCTTTACAAAAGATGTTGATCTAAGCTTAGAGAGAAGAGGAGGAGATTTAAATCACTTAGAAAGCTAAAGAATTCGTGGAGCCTGTTGAGAAAGATTGGAGAATAAGCATTAACCCCAAAAACCTCCACCAGCCCTCTTTTTATAGAGAAGAGGCTGATTTTCCCGTTAGACGATCGATCGGTGATGTACGGCATCGATCATTCCGCATGGTGTTAACCACGAATAGTCGGATTCACGGGATTCAGAGTTGTTTCATCCAACGGCACTTTCATCGATCGTGATCGATCCCTCCATCGATCGTGATGGAGTGATCGATCAGTGATCACGGCCGCGATCGAGTCGACTCCATTACATGCTCGTTTTACGTCTATCGATCGTATCGCTGTTGGCGATCGGTGATTGCAACATCATTCATTTGCCTTGGTCACGGCCATCGAGGTTTCATCACTCGGTCGAACCGGATCGTGATACATCATATCAGTCGACTGATACTTATCAAGTGTGAATATTTCACACTTGATTTCACCCCCTAGACCTAGACTTAACCTCCTAGCGCTTCCTTAAGCCTTGCGCCTTCAGGATCCCTCCGAGTCCGTGACTTGTTCGTCCCTGCCTTGCTTCCAAGAGCTTTCTTTGGTTTTGTCATGTCTAGAGTTTTCCTTTGCCAAAGCGTGCTTGGACTTTCGCCACCAAGTCTACATGCTTGGACTTACGCTGCCAAGACTTGCTTTTGGACTCCTTTGCCAAGATCCGTTTGGACTTAATGCTGCCAAGACAACATGCTTGGTCTTATGCCGCCAAACCTTTACCTTGGACTCTTCTTTCACCAAGTCTTCATACTTGGATTTTCCTGTTACTTAAACATCATCCCAATTTAGATCACAAATTGTTGCCTAACTTAGATGATTATCCAAACATCAAAACATAAAATGCTTGGGGCATTGTTGCACCAACAATCTCCCCCTTTTTGATGTTTGACAATCATTTAAGTTAGGTCTTTTAAGATACATATTATCACATCATGTATTCAATTCCAATTCTAACTTAAACATTTCTTCTCCCCCTTTGACATACATCAAAAAGAGAAGAACGATAAAAACATATATATCATGAAAGAGTGTGTAACAATCTTGAACTAAGGCATAGATTTAAAGACTGAACTCCCCCTTAATCCAAGATATAAAATACATGTGGAGCTAAAGTCATCAAACAATTTGAAAGTTTAAAACCTAACTTTGCACCAACAATGTAAATTTTTAGAGGAGAAAGATATATTTTGTGAAACTCCCTCTAAAACATTGCATTAAACAGTCATACACGTTGTTTAGACTCAATACTATCATGCTATTGCTTTAGGATATCAACACTACCCTAAACCTTAGAAAATGAGACTGATTTTCCGAAACCACAGTGTATCGATCGGTGTCCAACCATCATCGCTATACTGAATACACAAAATCACCTTTTGAACCAAATTCAGAAATGCGTCAGAAATTCTAGAAACCTCGAAAAATCATGAAAATTTGTGTACACATTTCTGAAATCATACTTTATCAAGGAAAAATATTTTGAAAAATATATGTTTTCTAGATTTCAATATTGATACAAATTTGGAAACTAGCAAGAAGTTCTAAAATTTTACAAACTTTGTATCACTTTTGTGTTTCACTTGAAAATAGTTTTTCAAAGTATGATAAACATATTTTAAAATATGTTTTATTTGACATTTCCAATCATGTTCTTGGAGCTATATGCACATCAATTGTGTATAAGCCTTCCCAATGATTGGTCCAATTAAGGATTAATGTCTCTAGATGACACTTTGGTCCATAGTAATGCATCATAACAAGTATGATGAACCAAGTGCATCTTCCTATCATCTCACATGTCTAGGTGGCTCAATACAAAAATCATGGTTTCTTAGGTATTTTGTGAGATGGTTAAAGGTATAAAACCTAGTATTTCTATAGAATCATGCAAACCTACACCTTCACTCAACCAAGCACATTCCAAGTTCTCTCCTAAGTGATGAAAATTCTACTTCGGGGAGAGCCTTGGTAAATATATCGGCTAAATTGGACTTGGATTCAATATAATTGAGCTCAATATCCCCCTTAGCCACATGGTCTCTAATGAAGTGATGCTTCACTTCAATGTGCTTGGTCCTAGAGTGATGCACCGGGTTTTTGGTCAAGTTAATGGTGCTTACATTATCACAAAATACTTTCATGTTGGAGTAAGATAGCTCATAATCTTCTAGGGTATGTTTCATCCATAAGAGTTGAGCTACACAACCACCCATAGCCACATATTCGGCCTCGGTGGTGGATAAAGCAACACAAGGTTGCTTCCTACTACTCCAACTCACTAGGGAGGACCCAAGGAATTGGCATCCACCACTAGTACTCTTCCGATCCAATTTGCAACCGGCATAATCGGAATCGATGTACCCAATTAAATCAAAAGACCTAGTCCTAGGGTACCATAGACCTACATTTAGTGTGCCCTTGACATATCTTAAAATTCTTTTAACGACAACTAAATGAGATTCCTTAGCACATGATTGATACCTAGCACACATACCAACCGCAAATAATATGTTGGGTCTACTAGCGATTAAATACAAGAGGCTACCAATCATGCTCCTATAAAGGGTAAGATCTATTTGTTTTCCTTCACTATCACTATCTATTTTGGTATTGGTTGCCATTGGAGTTGACACTACCTTAGCATTTTCTAAACCAAATTTCTTAATCATTTCCTTAGCATATTTGGTTTGATAAATGTAAATTCCTTCACTAGTTTGTTTAACTTGCAAACCTAGGAAGAAATTTAATTCTCCAACTAGACTCATCTCAAACTCTTTTTCCATATTTTGAATAAAGTCTTGAAGAAGCTCATCATTTGTTGACCCAAAGATAATGTCATCAACATACACTTGGGCTACAAAGATGTCCTTAGATGTTGACTTTATAAAGAGAGTTTGATCTATACTACCCCTTTTGAAATCCTTAGAGATTAGGAAAGTTGACAATCTTTCATACCAAGCCCGGGGAGCTTGTTTCAAACCATATAAGGCTTTCCTAAGCTTGTAGACATGGTTTGGGTAGTCCATATTTTCAATCCCGGGAGGTTGTTCTACATACACCTCTTCCTTAATAAACCCATTTAGGAATGCCGATTTGACATCCATTTGATGGAGTTTGAAACCCATATAGGAGGCATATGCTAAAAGTATTCTAATGGACTCTAATCTAGCAACCGGGGCATATGTTTCATCATAATCAAGTCCTTCAACTTGATTAAAACCCCTTGCAACTAATCGTGCTTTATTTTTAGTGATATTCCCTTGGTCATCTAGTTTGTTCCTAAAAACCCATCTTGTAGTAATAATTGTGTTTTCACTTGGTCTAGGAACTAACTCCCACACTTGACTCCTATCAAATTGAGTCAATTCATCTTGCATTGCTAAGATCCAATCTGGATCAAGTAATGCATCTTTAATGTTTTTGGGCTCAATTTGAGAAATTAGAGCTATATGACTAGTGGGGTCCCTATGGAATGACCTAGTCCTAACTCCTTGAGATAATTCACCCACAATTTGATCTAATGGGTGACTTTGATGAACTCTTATGGTTCTAGGAGGTGTATCAAGTTGAGTTTGATCATGATTAACTTCAATCCTAAGTTCATCATCAGAGTCATCCCTTACTCCCCCTTGATCCAATCCTCCCCCTTGATTAATACCTCCTAAGTTTAAATCTTGAAATTGTTTGGTAATTTCTTGATTTTCATTATTTTTGTCATCATCAATAGGGGATTTTTTAGTGTATGTATTTGAAGTTTCATCAAATTGAACATTTGAAGATTCTTCAATCTTTTGAGTCCTTTTATTGTAAACTCTATATCCTACACTAGTGGATGAGTATCCAACTAGGATTCCCTCATCCGCTTTGGACTCAAATTTACTTAGGTTATCTTTGGTATTTAAGATATAGACTTTACATCCAAAGACCTTAAAATAATGAATTGTTGGAATTGTACCATTCCACAATTCAAATGGAGTTTTTCCTAAAAACCTATGAATTAATACCCTATTTTGGATATAGCAAGCGGTATTAACGCTTCGCCCTAAGTAGCTAGGTAAGGAATATGCATTAAGCATTGTCCTAGCCGCGTCTTGGAGGGCACGATTGTTTCTGTCCACAACCCCATTTTGTTGGGGTGTTCTAGGACAAGAAAATTCATGCTTGTACCCTTGTTCTAAGCAAAAAGTTGAAAAGTTAGAATTCTCAAACTCTCCACCATGATCACTACGGATCCGGTTGATTTTGAGTTTTCTTTCATTTTCTACTCTTTTGCTAAAACCTATGATTATTTCTAAGGTTTCATCCTTATTTTTCAAGAAAAACACCCAAGTAAACCTAAAAAAATCATCTACTATTACCAAGCAATATTTACTACCAATTATAGATGGGGTACTATGGCAATCAAATAAATCCATATGTAGTAATTCTAATGGTAAAGCGGTACTAAGTAAATTTTTACCTTTGTGTGCTGTTTTTGATTGTTTCCCTTCTTGACAAGCATCACACATCTTGTCCTTGAGATATTTGACTCTAGGCAATCCTTTGACTAGCTTCAATTTTGCTATTTTGGCTATATTCTTCATGTTTATGTGACCTAGTCTCCTATGCCAAAGCCAACTTTCTTCCTCTTTTGCAATAAGACACTTAGTGGAAGGATTAGTAGCATAAGATAAATCAACATAATATATATTTGATTTTCTAAAGCCTACTAACATGCAATCATTTATAGTTTTGTGTCTTATAAAGCATTTTGAGGAATCAAACTTAACATCAAAATTTGCATCACATAATTGGCTTACACTAAGTAAGTTAAATTTCATATTTTTAACTAATAGAACTTTATGAATAGCAAGATTGGGAGATACCTCAATGGTGCCCTTTCCTAAAATTTTAAGTTTGCCGCTATTACCAAAAGACACTTTTCCTTGGCTAGTGTGGTTGATAGTGGAGAATTTTCTCTCATCCCCGGTCATATGCTTTGAGCACCCACTATCAACTATCCATAAGCTTGGTTCTTCTACCTATATCACATGAAAAACACAATCCTTAGGTACCCAAATCTTAGGACCACTAGCATCAATTATAAATTTTTTAGGTACCCATGCTTTTCTCCCCTTGCTTTTAATCATGGATTTTCTACTAACTAGGGATGCAAATGCTACCTCTTTCTCCTTAGGTCTATATCCTAAACCGGCCTTATTGTAAATTGCCCTTTGGTCCTTAATAATCATATCTAGATATTTAGAACCATTGGTGAACTTTTCTAGGCATGTTCTTAATTTACTTATTTCTTTTCTTAACTCATCATTTTCATCCCTAAGAGTACAATCATTATCACTAGATGATTTATCACATGATGCATCTATATTCTTAAATGATTTGATTTCTAATTTTAGATCCTTAATCCTAGTTTTTGATCTATTTAAAGCATTTTGTAAACATGCAATAGTCTTATAAAGTAAATCTACTTTGGGTGAGTCATTTACCTCATCATCATCACTTGATGATGATTCATCACTTGAAGAGGAAGAAGACTCCTCGCTTGAGCTTCCGGTTTCTTCCAATGCCATGAGGGCTAAGTTCCGGGTTGAATGGCAAACTTCTTCATCGTCGGTAGACTCCTCCATACTTAGAGTATCCCACGTTTGTGCCATCATCGCCTCCTTCTTCTTCTTTTCCTTCTTTTCCTTCTTCTTCTTATCCTTCTCCTCCTTTTTCTTTAGTTCCGGGCAATTTGGCTTTATGTGCCCTTTCTTGTTGCAACCAAAACACGTCACGTTAGAAATAGAATTTGAATTGTTAGAAGATTTACCTCTTGAGGATTGAAACATCCTCTTCACATCTTTCTTGGTGAGCCTCCTTGACTTCCCACCAAATTTCTTGACGTAGTGTGCTACCTCACTTGCCGACAACTCATCCTCACTACTTGATGAGTCCTCCTCGGATTCGGATGAGGAAGACACCTCCTTCTTTTCCTTTTTCTTCTTCTCCTTCTTTCCTACAAAAAGAGCTATACCCTTCTCTTTGGATGAAGTGTTAGCTTGTTCATGCAATTGAAATTCACAAAATAACTCATCTAATTTAACTAATGAAAGATCCCTAGAAACCTTATAGGCATCTACCATTGAGGCCCATAAGGTGGTCCTAGGGAAGGCTTGTAGTACATACCTCACAAGGTCTCGGTTGTCGACCTTTTCACCTATAACGTGTAGTCCGTTGACTACTTCCTTGAAGCGCCCGTGCATTTGACTCACAGTTTCGTTTGTCTTCATAGTGAAGCTTTGGAGTTGGCCAATCAAAAGGTCCCTCTTGGCCCTTCTTGTCTCTTTGGATCCTTCATTGAGTTCGATGAGCTTCTCCCAAAGCTCTTTTGCGGAATTGAATGGCCCGATCGTTGAAAGTTGCTCCTTGGATAGACCACATTGAAGTGTGGTCGTTGCTTTTGCATTTGCTTGTGCTTTCTTGGCCATCTCTCTTGTCCAATCCTTTGTCGGTAGTGGTGCTCCGATTTTGTCGACCGGCTTCTCAAAACCATCTACAACACTAAACCAATTTTCAATATCGTTCATTAAATAATACTCCATCCTACCTTTCCAATATCCAAAATCGTTGCCGTCGAAGAACGGAGGCCTCGCCGTGCTATACCCCTCTTGAAATGCCATCTTTGCTCTGGTTGATTGCTAGATCTTCCGATGCGATCCGGGCTCTGATACCACTTGTTAGGAATCGTTGGAATAGCTAGAGGGGGGTGATAGCATTTTTCAGTTTCTACAAGAAGATTAGCGGAAGAAAACACAATAATATATGTAAAAACAAAATCACACACAAACAAGGCCTTTTACATGGTACGGAGATAACGCTCCTACTCCACGGCGATCCTTGAGGTGGATCAATCCAAGCAAATCCACTAATGAGCTTTCTTTACACCACAACTCCTCTTCTTTACAAAAGATGTTGATCTAAGCTTAGAGAGAAGAGGAGGAGATTTAAATCACTTAGAAAGCTAAAGAATTCGTGGAGGCTGTTGAGAAAGATTGGAGAATAAGCATTAACCCCAAAAACCTCCACCAGCCCTCTTTTTATAGAGAAGAGGCTGATTTTCCCGTTGGAGCCCGATCAGTCGACTGATGAACAACATCTCGATCATGCATGGTTAACGGCCACGAATAGCGGATTCGTGGGATTGGTCGTTTCATCCAACGGCACTTTCATCGATCGTGATCCCTCCATCGATCGGCCCGATGGAAATGATCGATCAGAGTGATCACGGCCGCGATCGAGCGCGACTCCATTACGTGCTCGTTTTCGTATCTATCGGTTGGTATATTGGCGATCGATTGCAACATCATTCATCGCCTTGGTCACGCGATCATCCGGTCGTGGTTTCATCGACTCGCGAGCACTGACGGTCCGATGATACATCGTATCGGTGATCGATACTTATCAAGTGTGAATATTTCACACTTGATTTCACCCCCTAGACCTAGACTTAACCTCCTAGCTCTTCCTTAAGCCTTGCGCCTTCAGGATCCCTCCGAGTCCGTGACTTGTTCGTCCTTTGCGCCTTGCTTCCAAGAGCTTTCTTTGGTTTTGTCATGTCTAGAGTTTTCCTTTGCCAAAGCATTCTTGGACTTTACGCCGCCAAGTCTACATGCTTGGACTTACGCTGCCAAGACTTGCTTTTGGACTCCCTTTGCCAAGATCCGTTTGGACTTAATGCTGCCAAGACAACATGCTTGGTCTTATGCCGCCAAACCTTTACCTTGGACTCTTCTTTCACCAAGTCTTCATACTTGGATTTTCCTGTTACTTAAACATCATCACAATTTAGATCACAAATTGTTGCCTAACTTAGATGATTATCCAAACATCAAAACATAAAATGCTTGGGGCATTGTTGCACCAACAATAAACACCACTAATCAATAAACTCCTTCTTGACAACAAGTCGAAGGCGGAGAAACCTCGTACAAATGCTTACAAAAAAAAACAAGTAAATACAAGAAAATACAATATGAAATACAAATGCAAGTAAAGGAAAAACACTTTACAAGAGCTTTGGATTGTTTGATCTTTGATTGCCTTGAACTAGCTTTGAAGGACTGGAAAGCACCAACTTCCCCCTTCAATTTCGCTCAAGAAAATTGCTAGCTTTTCCTCCATCACGAGCTCCATATATAGCTTCAACCTGTGTTGGAAAAAGTCGATCAGTCGACTGATCGGAAGCATCAGTCGACTGATGCCACTATTGTCGTGAGACAACGGCTAGATCCACACTGGATAAGTCCAACGGAACCTTCATCAGTCGACAGATTGTGACCATCAGTCGATTGATGGAGTCCTCACTCGACCAGTCGAGTCTCGACTCCATTCTGTGGCCGATTTCTCGAGCACCAGTCGACTAATTACACGATCGATCATTCGCCGAGCCATCGCTTGATCGCCTAACTCGCGGCAATGCCTAGGCCATAACCCGCAGTCAAACCCTAGTTGACTCGGTCCAGTCGACTGCCACATGGCACCAGTCGACTGGCACACCTCAAACATGAGGTTTTAACCCAAGTATGGTTCCCCCATACTTGCTAGACCACCCTTAGCCTAGACCTAAGCCTTCTAGCCACCTCCATCAGCCTCACGCCTCTCGGATCCCTCCAAGTCATCCATGACTTGTTCATCCATCGTGCTAGCCTTCAGGTGCTTCCATCGGCTATGTCATGCTAACGGTGTCTACACCGCCAAGGCACATTGGACTTACGCCGCCAAGACTCCGCTTGGACTTTACGCCGCCAACCATTGGACTTATGCTGCCAAGACTCCCGCTTGGACTTTACGCCGCCAATATCAATCCCCTTGGACTTTCTCTTGCCAACCCATGTTGGACTTTCCATGCCAAGACCATGCTTGGACTTTCCTTGCCAACCAATGTTGGACTTTCCATGCCAAGTACTCAAGACTTGGACTTTACCTTGCCAAGACCCATGCTTGGACTTTCCCTTGCCAACCCATGTTGGACTTTTCATGCTAAGACCCATGCTTGGACTTTTCATGTGCCAAGTGTCCCACTTGGACTTTCCATGCCAAGTACTCAAGACTTGGACTTTACCAAATGACAATTACATTGTCATATGTTTTTGTCGAAACATCAAAACATAACTCGAGTCCTGGTCAATCGTGACCTGGGCCGATTGCACCAACAGTGTATACAAAAGATGTGACGGAAACGTAGTGGTATTTCTTGTAGTATACGTAGATGACATTTTGTTAGTTGACAACAATATCAAAGTGTTATCAGACGTAAGGGTATGGTTGTCCAAACAGTTTGACATGAAGGACTTGGGAGAAGTGGGACACATCCTTGGGATCAAAGTTATAAGGGATCGCAAGAAAAGGATGTTGTGCTTATCTCAAGCTTCATATATAGACACGGTCCTAGCTCGTTTTAGCATGCAGAACTCCAAGAAGGGTTTTCTACCTTTCAGGCATGGAGTTCCTTTATCTAAAGAGATGTGTCCTAAAACATCAAAGGAGATAGAGGAGATGAAGGCGGTTCCTTATGCTTCGGCAGTAGGAAGCCTCATGTATGCTATGCTATGTACGAGACCAGATATCTGCTTTGTCGTGGGCATGGTTAGTAGATATCAGAGTAATCCTGAACAGGGACATTGGACTGTGGTAAAGCATATATTGAAGTACCTGAGAAGGACTAGGGATTATATGTTGGTTTACCGGGCATATCAATTAGTCCCTATGGGTTACACGGATTCTGATTTCCAATCAGATAGGGATAACAGTATGTCTACCTCGGGGTTTGTGTTTACTTTTAGAGGTGGAGCCATAGTATGGAGGAGTGTCAAGCAGAAATGCGTGGCGGACTCTACCATGGAAGCTGAGTATGTGGCAGCCTCTGAGGCAGCCAAGGAAGTTGTATGGCTCAGGAACTTCTTGATGGACTTGGATGTGATTCCTGGTTTTCCCAGAACTATCACAATTTATTGTGATAACAGTGGTGCAGTTGCAAACTCGAAGGAACCACGAGCCCATAAGGTGAGTAAACACATAGAGCGCAAGTACCACCTAATACGAGAGATCGTAAAGCGAGGAGAAGTAGCTATCGCCAAGATTGCATCAGAGGATAACCTGGCGGATCCATTCACTAAGGCCCTTCCAGCGAAAGTGTTTGATAGACATGTGGAGGACATGGGGATCAGATGTATGGTAGTGTGATGACAATATAGTCTTTTAGTATAAGTGGGAGATTGTTGGAATGTATACTAAAAGCCTAGCTCTTTTTGTATGAACATTTTTATTTTGAAATTAGAATCACATGATCATTGTTTGCACTTTATATTTATTATATGTGTGCATATTGTCTAATATTTTACATTGTAGATAACATGGTACTTGGTGTGGCATAGAAGATCATGTTATCAGTCCCTTGTAGAATATAAGTAGAGGCTCACAACCAAGATGGTTTTGGACAAACCATTGGCATGGTTGTAGTGTAGCTTGGTATTGTTTCGTCTTGAACATAGAGTTACACTAGTACACTTAGGTGTATTGAGCAGGACCGACATAGAGGTGATTCAATTTATTGCTGACTACATAATTGAATCGGACCTCGGATATTATGTTGTATATGCTCTTAATCCCGATATAATAACGGGCATATGTACTTAGTATTTATTTCTTTGATTTACCAAAGGGTGAGATTTAGATGGATTAAATCAATATGCCCGGTAAGTTGGGAAATGATATTATTTACATGGTGTGTCGTTGATTATAGGAGGAAACTGTGTCCTATACATTAGGTTGATGATGTCCCCTTGAGGAGTTCATAAGGTTCATCATGTAAACCTAGCTGGTTGACTTAGTCAACATGATGATAAGGTTGAGTGGTACTACTCGAGGAGTTAGATGTTAATTGATTGATGGTCAGTAAATCAATTAATTAACGGACATTCGATATCTTAAACACGGGGAGATGGATGTACAAATAATATATGGAGCCCATATTAATTTATGGGGGTTGTGAGGTAATTCAATGATATCCTCTAGTGGAATGGAACATCATTGATGGATCAAGTTTGTGTGGTTCCGATCCATCGGGTGGCCAAGATCCAACTCCTCCTCATAGTCCCTATCGTAGCCTAATATAATCCTCATGAAGTCTAGATCCAAGGATGGAAAACAAAACTCTAGAACCAACGGTTGAGATTAAATCTCTAGATCCGATGGTGCAGATTAAATCTCTAGAACCGACGGTTGAGATTAAATCCCTAGAACCGACGGTTAAGATTAAATCTCTAAATCCAACGGTTGGGATAAATCCTTAGATCTGATGGTTGGGATGAAACCCTAGATCTGACGATTGGGAATAAACCATAGATCTGATGGTTGGGATGAAACCCTAGATCCGACGGTTGGGATGAAACTCTAAATCCGACGGTTGGGATTAAACCCTAGATCTGACGGTTGGGATGAAATCCTAGATCCGACGGTTGGGATGAAACCCTAGATCCGACGGTTGGGATATAACCCTAGATTCGACGGGTGGGATGAAACCCTAGAACCAACGGTTGAGATTAAATCAAGGCTTAAGCCTAACTCTATAAAAGGGAGACTTGTGTGGGCGGTAAATATTGGGTTGGTTTTAGGAGAAATTAGGGTTTTGCCTCTCCAATCTTGGGCGGCAAGAAACCCTAGGAGAACAAGGGCTTGGGCGGCTTGGTTTTGGAAGTAGGGTGGGCGGCATCAAGAGAAGAAGAACCCTTCTTCTTCCTAAGGTTGGCCGACACCTATCTCTCTTCCTCCTCTATTCCCTGGTCGGATCTCTTCCTCCTCCCTTTCTCCTTGGTGGCCGGCGGCAACCTTTGTTCAAGGTTGGCCGGTGCTCTTCCTTCTCCCTTTCTCCTTGGTGGCCGGCGGCAACCTTTCTTCAAGGTTGGCCGGCGCTCAAGAAACTACTCCTTGGCCGGCGATTATATCAAGCTCCTTGGCTTGGTGGCCAGTTCTAGATAGGAGAAGGAGTTTTTGTTTGGTTCTTCTCTTTGTTCGGAGAGAGCAAGGAAGGGAAGAACGTGATCTAGGAGGCTTCAACTCGTGGAGGATCTTCGCCCACACGATGTCCACGAGGAGGATAGGACATACGATAGAAGATCGAGAGGTATAAAAGTTTTACAACTTTTATTATTGATCTTTGCATGTTCTTATCTTTATGTTAGTATGTGTTGATTATACTAGTTTGCATTTGTATGTATTTGTTTAATCATGGACCCCGAAGATAAACACAAAAACCGGCGATCCGTTTATCGTCTCTTCCGCGGCTAACCAACTAGAAGAGTTGTATTGCTTGAACAACTAGTTTGTTAAAGCGATCGCTCAAGTTGTTGGCACGACGACGAAATGGTTGTGCTTAGGAAACTCATCCCATCCGGATTAGTTTTTTCATTAGTGAAAATTTTAATCCGGGGACATGGGAGCCAATGAGCCTCCGAAGCAATTCCCTACAGCAACAACTTAATGAAAAGGTTGTTAGTTTTCCTTGAGAGATTAGGGTTTTGCCTACCTAAGCTTGGGCGGCAAGAAACCCTAAGGAAGCTTTTGGTTGGGTGGCTAGGGTTTGGATTTAGGAGTAGGCGGCAACAAGAGGAGAAGATCCCTTCTTCTTTTTAAGGTGTGGCCGGCGCCTATCCCTCTTCTTCCTTTCAACCTTGGCCGGCGCTCTTCCCTTCTTCCTTTTCTCCTTGGCCGGTGGAAACAAGGGCTAGGTTTTATCCTTGGAACACTTGGCCAGCGCCCTCTTCTTTTCTTCTTGGTGTCCGGCGGCAACTATTCTTCAAGGTTGGCCCGTGCTCAAGAAGCTACTCCTTGGCCGGCGGTTATAACAAGTTCCTTGGCTTGGTGGCCGGTTCTAGATAGGAGAAGGAGTTTTCGTTTGGTTCTTCTCTTTGTTCGGAGTGAACAAGGAAGGGAAGAACATGATCTAGGAAGCTTCAACTCGTGGAGGATCTTCGCCCACACGACGTCCATGAGGAGGATAGGACATACGATAGAAGATCGAGAGGTATAAAAGTTTTACAACTTTTATTATTGATCTTTGCATGTTCTTATTGATATGCTAGCTTATGTTCTTTATGTTAGTATGTGTTGATTATACTAGTTTACATTTGTATGTATTTGTATAATCATGGACCCCGAAGACAAACACAAAAACCGACGATCCGTCCGTCGTCTCTTCCGCGGCTAATCGGCTAGAAGAGTTGTGTTGCTTGAACAACTAGTTTGTTCATGCGATCGCTCAAGTTGTTAGCACGACGACGAATTGGTTGTGCTTAGGAAACTCATCCCATCCAGATTAGTTTTCATTAGTGAAAATTTTAATCCGGGGACATAGGAGCCGATGAGCCTCCGAAGTCGATTCCCTACACAGGCTAGAGGTGGTTTTAAATATTTCATCTCTTTTATAGATGATTATTTAAGATATGGATACATTTACTTGATGCGCCACAAGTCTGAATGCTTTGATAGGTTCAAAGAATTCAAGGCTGATGTGGAGAAACATTAAGGTAAAAGTATCAAGACACTATGATCTGATCGTGGTGGTGAGTACCTCTTGGGAGAGTTTAGGAGCTACTTATCAAAGGCTGGGATTTAATCCCAACTGTCTACACCTGGTACACCCCAACAGAATGGTGTGGCGGAGCTGACTCTTATGGAGATGGTTAGATCGATGATGAGTTATTCTGAGTTACCAGATTTGTTCTGGAGGTATTCTCTTGAAATGACAGTGTATATTCTGAACTTGCTACCATCTAAATAAGTATCTTCTACTCCCATAAAAATGTGGACCAGGCGAAAGCCTAGTCTGAGACATATTCGGATTTGGGGTAGTCCAGCACATGTGCTAAAGGGAGATGCTGGTAAGTTGGAATCTCGTACAAAAGTGCACCTGTTCGTAGGCTATCCTAGAGGAACGAAAGGTGGTTTGTTCTATTTTCCTAGATATATGAGGGTGATCGATAGCACAAACACCCGATTTTTAGAGGAAGACTATGTGATGAACCACAAGACCATGAGCAAGATTGTTCTTTAGCAATTAAGAGGAGAAGTCACTACTTCAGTACCAATGGTACAAGAGGACATACCACAAGTAACTGCACCGCGTGTCACAGAAGATACACAGGTGATACCTCATCGTAGTGCGAGGGTTGTTAGACAACCTGATAGATTTATGTTCTTGGGAGAATCTTCTGATTTGCTCCCTGGCAAACATGAAACTGATCCCTGGATATATGACGAGACAATCCAAGATAAAGATGCGGTATCTTAGCAAAGGGAAATGAATTCTGAGATAGAATCAATGGATTCAGATCAGGTCTTGGAGCTAGTAGAACCACCCAATGGTGTAAAAGCCATTGGATACAAGTGGATCTACAAAAGAAAGAGAGGATCAGAAGGGAAGGAAGAGACCTTCAAAGCAAGGCTTGTTGCGAAAGGGTATACTCATAATGAGGGTATTGATTATGAGGAGCTTTTTCATCGGTAGTCATGCTTAAGTGTATCCGGATTCTCTTGTCTATTGGTGCTCATATGGATTATGAGGTTTAGCAGATGGATGTCAAGACAACTTTCCTTAATGGAATTCTTGAGGAAAATATCTATATGGAGCAACCAGAGGGATTCATTGCAAAGGGCAAAGAGCATCTTGTGTGCAAGCTTAATCGGTCGATTTATGGATTGAAGCAAGCTTCGAGATCTTGGAACATCCTATTTGATGAGGCAATCTAGTCATATGGATTTATTCAAAGTCCGTATGAATCTTGTGTATACAAGAGATGTGAAGGATGTTGGATCGATGTGGTTCGCTAGAGGGGGGGGGGTGAATAGCGAAAAACCTTTTCTTTTTCTTTTGTTAAAACTCGAGAGATAATTAGTTAATTGCAGCGGAAATGTAAAAATAAAAAAAACAATCGACACAAGGGTTTTACTTGGTTTGTAGCCGAAGGCTACTACTCCAAGGCCCTAGTGGTCCTTGACCACGTACGGAGGGCAAAAGCACTAAAGGAACTCCTCCTCGTTAGAGGAAGGAGTTAATCGATACAAGAAGGAACCACAAAAACTTGAGGTAGAGGGACACTCCCCCTCTCCTCGTATATGATAAAAGCTCCGGAAATGTAAATGACAAGAAAAACTAATACCGACGTACAAGAATAATAAGAGTTAAACCTAGACGTTGGAATGGAAGGACTTCGTTGTCGGAGAGTTGCAGCGTAACGGAGACTTTTTGGAGGCTTAGAATTGTTGTTAAAACCCTAGGTTTGGCCCTCCTTTTATAGCCTTTGAGCCCCTTTTCGAGTGGGTATTCAACCAATCACAAATGGACACCAAACCGCTTTGAGGTGGAGTGATAAGCCTTGACTCCTCGAATCTGATCATTGACCATCAGTCGACTGATGGCCATCATCGATCGTGATGGCGAGATCGATCGATTGATGACCTTCGACGATCGGACACTGCGGCAGTCGAGTCCTCCAAGCTGGCAGTCGACTGATGCTTGCTGCAAGTCAAAGTTAGCTCAACAAAAACATACTTCCGACGGTCTTCGACCGTCCGATCTCGACCTAGACCACCTATGAGATGTCTTGGGTCGGATCTACGCTTAAGATCATCCCCGTAAAGAGGATACGACCTCACTTACGCTCACACACACGAGCTTACCTCGATACTTACGTGTTGCTTTTGCTTCCGGCCTTCCACTCGATTCCATCGGCTCCCTCCGAAATCACTCGAGTGTCGCCCGACCACCGCGGCTTCCTCCGGGTGTCGCTAGCCTTCAGCTCCAGCTATAGCAATCTTCTGCACACTTGATTCAGCTCGTGAGATAACGACATGAGCTTAACTTTGTATCGTTTGCTATAATCAAAACTCAGGTTCGACTTAGGTGCCTGCTGCACCAACAATCTCCCCCTTTTTGATTTATGGCAAACCCACATACAAAGTTAAGTAAATAGCAAGCATAAAGAATAATGTGCATTAGAAACAAACGAAGATTAAGTTGGAGTAGTAAGGATTTTCTTCAAGTACTCCCCATTTTCTTCAAGTACTCCCCCTTGAGGAAACCTCCTTTGACCGAGGGTGAGTACTTGAAAAGACTTTAGTTCTCCAAACACAAAAGGTAATGAGTTAAGTAAATGGCATTACTTAACTTAGGCCATTAAAGTTTTCAATTTCGAAGAGTTGAAACCTAAACCTTACTCCCCCTTAACTTAGGCCAGAATCAAAGTTAAAATTTGAAATTGAACCCTAACTTTGGCCCTTAACTTTGGCTCTTTCTCCCCCTTTTGACATAAATCAGGAAAAAGTGGGGGGGGGGGGGGTTTAAGAAAACCTTAAGTCCAAGCATGATGATTTTGAAAATAGTATGTGAAAATAATTCATCTAAATGTTCAACTCTAGTTTGACTTGATTGAAATGATATTATCAACAAGTCCTGATTAGAGTTGGTTAATATTAGTTGCATATTTATACTCAGAGGTTCATATTGACGCACTTGATCTACATCTTGGAACCTGGAGTAGGGTCCTAACATCTCACGCCCATTTGCGTGGCTAAGTACACAAACACATTAGTCCTATGTGTTGTGAGATGTACTGGCTCCTTAAATCTATAGGTGCATGATATCTAAGGTATGTCCTATGCTAGTTCCATCAAAATGAAAAATAAGAAATAGTAGTAAGAAAATATAGTTTGCAAGTTCTTATTCTATTACGCACATGCCCAATTTTTGTCTTAATAGACTAAATTCGGCTTCGGGTAGGGGTTTAGTAAATAGGTCTGCTAGGTTAGATTTCGATTCGACGTACTCGAGTTGTATGGCTCCGTTGGCCACATGTTCTCGAATGAAATGGTATTTGACTTCTATATGTTTGGTCCTAGAGTGACATATTGGATTCTTGGTAAGATTAATTGAACTAATGTTATCTACATGAAGTTTAGTATTCGTAAAGTCTAACTTAAAGTCGCGGAGAGTGTGCTTCATCCAAAGAAGTTGAGTGACACACTCACCCATCGCGATGTATTCGGCTTCGGTGGTAGATAAGGACACACAATGTTGCTTCCTACTGCACCAACTCACTAGACTCGAGCCGAGTAGTTGACAATAACCACTCGTGCTCTTTCTATCGAGTTTACTACCGGCATAATCCGAATCGGAGGAGCCGATTAGTTCGAACTCGGTAGATCTAGGATACCAAATACCGACATTAAGTGTACCCTTTAGATATCTAAGGATACACTTAACTAGGGTTAGGTGAGACTCCTTAGCACAGGTTTGAAACCTGGCGCACATACTTACTGCGAATAGGATGCCGGGTCGACTCGCAGTTAAGTATAGAAGACTTCCTATTGCGCTCCTATAGTACTTTAAGTCAATGGACTTACTTTCTAGGTCTTCTCCTATGTTAACATTTATCGCCATTGGGGTGTTTATTACCTTAGCGTCTTGCATTCCAAATCTTTTAATTAACTCCTTAGTGTATTTTTGTTGATATAGGTATATACCATCCTTAGTTTGTTTAATTTGTAGACCTAAAAAGAAACTTAACTCGCCTACCAAGTTCATTTTGAACTCACTTTCCATGAGCGAAACGAACTCGTTTAGTAAGGCTGAGTTAGAGGTTCCAAAAATTATATCGTCTACGTAAATTTGAGCTATGAATATTTCTTTACCTAAGGTTTTTACAAAGAGAGTTGGGTCAACTAAGCCTTGGTTAAACCCTTTTGACTTAAGATGGATTGAAAGTCTCTCGTACCAAGCTCGAGGAGCTTGTTTAAGTCCATAGAGAGCTTTCTTAAGTTTTAGAACATGGTCGGGTTTATCTAGATTTTCGAATCCGGGGGGTTGGCTAACATAAACTTCTTCTTTAATTTATCCATTTAGGAATGCCGACTTAACATCCATTTGAAACAGCTTAAATCCTCGATGTGCGGCATAAGCTAGCAACATTCGAATGGATTCGAGTCTAGCTACTGGGGCATAGGTTTCGTCGTAATCTAAGCCTTCGACTTGGCTAAATCCTTTGGCAACTAACCGAGCCTTGTTTCTAACTACTTCACCTTTATCATCAAGCTTATTTCGAAACACCCACCTTGTTCCAATTATCGTTTTGTCTTTAGGTGGTGGTACTAATTCCCACGTTCCTAGTAAATTGAGCTAGCTCTTCTTGCATTGCAATAATCCAATCGGGATCAAGAAGAGCTTGTTCAATTGATTTGGGTTCTATCTTTTAAATTAAGGAAATTTGACTAAGGTTCCTATAGGATGCTCTAGTTCGAACTCCTAGATTAGGATCTCCTATCACTTGATCGATAGGGTGGTTAGTCTGAGTCCTAGATTGGGTTGGGTTTGTGTCACCTAATGCTTGATCAATGGGGTGACTTGGTTGAACACTAGTTTGGTTGGAGTCATCTATCACTTGATCAATAGAGTGACTAGGTTGACTTAGGTTAGGATTAACACTAGACTGATCTCCTGGATCGAGTAAGGTCTAGTATGAATCGGCTCGCTAATTGGGGTTGCCGGGGGTTTTGTAGGTTCATGTCCTTCATCAAATACTACATTGATAGTCTCCTCGACTCTAAGGGTGTCATGGTTATATACTCTATAAGCTCTACTTGTAGTCGAGTATCCTAGAAAGATTTAGAGAGTGGTTAAGGATGTAAATTTCCCTAGGTAATCCTTAGTGTTTAGGATATGTACCTTACACCCAAATACCCTAAAGTACTTGATGTTAGGTATTTTATCGTGATAAATCTCGTACGAGGTCTTAAGGTGCCTCTTTACCATAAGGATCCTATTTTGGACATAGCACGCCGTGCTAACGGCTTCTGCCCAAAACCTATCGGGTAGGTCATATTCGTTCAACATGGTCCTAGCGGCTTCTTGTAGAGTTCGGTTTTTCCGCTCCACTAGGCCATTTTGCTGAGGGGTCCTAGGGCAAGAGAATTCATGGTGGTATCCGTTTAGGTTACAGAAGTCGGTGAACCTTTGATTTTCGAATTCACCACCATGATCGCTTCTAAGTCTTTTAACCTTAAGGTCTTTTTGATTCTCGATTAATTTGAATAGATTGATTAATTGATCTAGGGTATCACTTTTATGCTTGATAAACCTAACCCAAGTAAACCTAGAGTAGTCGTCAATTATGACTAAGCAATATTGACTTCTATTGAGTGACTTGGCTCCATGTGAATCGAATAGATCCATATGCCGGAGCTCAAGTACATTTGAGGTTCGTTCTTGGTTAGTTAACTTGTGTTGTGTCCTAGGTTGTTTTCCGTGTTGACAAGCATTACATATTTTATTAACCAAGTTGTTGAGGTTGGGTAAGCCTCTGACTAATCCACTCTGACTCATCTTGTGGACGAGTCTTGGGTGCGAGTGACCGAGTCGTCGGTGCCACAACCATGATTCCTCTTGTCGTGTCATAAGACACTTAGTTGAGGAGTTGGTTAAGTTGATCGTATAAATGTTGTTATTTCTAGTTCCTTTAAGAATTGTTTTAGAGGTTTCGTTGGTATTAATTACGCATTCATTTTTTAGAAATATAACCTTATAGTTATTATCACACAATTGGCTTACACTTAGTAAGTTATATTCAAAATTCTCTACAAGTAATACATTTTTAATAACAAAATTCGTGTTAAGCTCGATATCACCTGATCCGATGATTTTGAGCTTGTCGTTATTCCCAAAGGCTACCGATCCTTGTCGTTTGAATCGAAGCTTTGCGAATTTGAGTTGATCCCCGGTCATGTGTGGAGCAATCACCGTCAACATCCATTGATCCTACACACAAGGTGGTTGGATTGGATGTTAGATTTTTTTGTTAAGAAAATTGGTTGTAAGTTGTTAACCCTAGGTCATCTCACCGGAGTCTATATGATCAAGCATGTTATACTTATGTGTTTTTTGAGATAACTTCCAATTAAGTTGATTAAGTGGATTTAGGTACAAGTAATTTTATGTTAGATTTGGATTTAACCCTAGGCTTGTCAATTTTACCTTTTCAAGATCATGGCTTCCAGGTCGTGGCGAGGCACAGGGGCCTTCTTTTATCGGATCATCGACCACTTCCTTAGACAAAGCCATTTTCAAGAAAATGATGACTTGACTCACCCAAGATTATTTCCTAGTCTAACTGGTTATTTTTGAAAATAGGCTCCCCGAGGCTCAATCTTTTCGAAGGCTTTTAGTTGGTTATGTTTTTGAAAAGAGGCTCCCTGAGGCTCAATCTTTTCGAAGGCTTTTAGTTGGTTATTTACGTGTTCTAAGTGAGTTCACGAAAAAAAACAAAAAAAATCTAAGCATGCAATTTCTAAGTTAAAACACAAACATGTTTTGTACTGGCTCCCCCTAGACCGTTGAATCGGTTCGGTCTATCCACATAGTGGATTTGGTCCTTGGGAACCCAGTACGAGTTGGATCCTAGAGTTGAAATCAAAGTGGTCTTAGGGACCCATGCTTGGACACATTTTTTATGTCTACTTACGATTGACATATACGACCTATTAGTCGTGTTTGAGTTAAACCCTAGTCCGGCCTTGTTGTACACGGCCCTTTGCGATCCAAGTAGGAGGTCAAGTCCTTTGGATCCCAAAGTAAACCTTTCCAACGTATTCCTAAGATCTTCGACTTGACTTTTCAAGAGTGAGTTCTCAACTTTGAGTTTTTCAAACCGAGTTGAGTCCTTCTCTTGAACTCGACTAGTCGAAGAGGTTAGGGAGACCTCGTGTTTGAGGAGTTTAACTTCCTCAACCAGGGTCTCGACCTTGGACTCGGACTTAGCTAACTTCCTAGACAAAAACCTAACCGTATTATGTAAAATATTAAATAAGGTTCGACTCACCTTAAGGGTATCTTTTGAACCGGATGCGTATCCGTGGCTTGACTTGAAGGTAGCTTCGTAGTCCAAGTCATCCTCAGGTTCTGACTCAAGTTCGGTCTCCATGTCTGACTCAATTGATTTCGCCATGAAGACGTGATCTTCGTCTTCTTCGGATGATGCTTCTTCCCATGTCGTGTTGAGGGCCTTCTTATGCTTAGGTGCTTGGTGGTTGAGCTTGGGGCACTCGGACTTGATATGTCCAAACCTGTTGCACTCATAACACCTAATGTTAGAACTTTTAGGTTTACCTTGGTTGGGTCGAGTCGTAGTTCGCTTTCGTCCCTTGGCTATCCTTCGAGCTAGGTTCATTAGTTCGGCAGTCAACTCCGGGTCAACTTCTTCTTCGGACTCATCTTCCTCCTCGGGTGGTGGTGGCTTGCTTGCGATTTTCTTCTTCTTTGAACCTGCAAACAAGGCTATACCCCTCTCGGGTTCCGAGTTGAATTGTTCATGTAATTCGAAATCCGAAAAGAGTTCATCTAACCTAATTTTAGAAAGGTCCTTGGAGACCTTATAGGCATCAACCATGGATGCCCATAAGGTAGTCCTCGGAAAAGAGTTTAGGACATACATAATAAGGTCGCGGTTTTCGACCTTTTGCCCGATTGCGTGTAGGTTGTTGACTATGTCTTGGACACGGGCATGGAGTTGCATCGCGGACTCATGTTCCTGCATTTTTAGTGTGTACAATTTATTGAATAACAAATCACATTTGCAAACCTTAGCTTGATCCGATCCTTCGTGTAACTCAATTAGTTTTGTCCAAAGATCCTTTGCGCTTATGAAGGGGCCGATGCGATTTAGCTCCTCCTTGGACAAGCCGCATTGGAGGATTTGTGTTGCCTTGGCATCGACTTCGACTTGTCGTTTTGTTGCAACGGTCCATTGATCATAATCCAAGGAGTCACCCAATTCATTAGTCGGAAGTGTGAAACCCGTTTGGATTATGATCCACATCTCGATTTGGGTTTTGAGAAAGCATTCCATCCGACCTTTCCAGTAACGGAAATCATCTCCGTTGTAAAACGGAGGTCGGACGGTGCTAAAACCCTCGAGATGGGCCATTAGAACAAAAAACAAGGAGACTAAAAAGATGACCTAGCAACGAAAAAAAACACACGAAAGTACCAAGACTTGCGTCTTGGATTAGTAGTGTGGGAAATAAAAAGAAACAAACGAAAAATAGAATGTTAAGCAACGAAATAAGAAACTAAATAAAAAGTAAGTACTCACAACCTTCGATGTCCCCGAAAGGCTACTAAACGTCGATTTTTTAGGACGAAAACAACTTGTTACGGGGGTAAACCTCCGGTAAGAAGTGTAGATCTCTGCGAGGGCTTCGATTTGGTAGGTAGACCGTGTCGTGGGTCAACTTGTACAAAAAGTTATGCCCGTTTGACCGTCGGCTACTCCAAAAGTGAATGCTTGCAAAACAAAATCAAACGAAGAGTACCAAGACTTCGTCTTGGATTAGTAGTGCGGGAGAAAAATTTAAACGAACGAAAAACAAATCTATAAAAAAAAATGTTAGATTGGTGGTTTCACCAAATCTAAGCGCCCTCGGCTCTGATACCAATTGTTGGATCGATGTGGTTCGCTAGAGGGGGGGGGTGAATAGTGAAAAACCTTTTCTTTTTCTTTCGTTAAAACTCGAGAGATAATTAGTTAATTGCAGCGGAAATGTAAAAATAAAAAAAACAATCGACACAAGGGTTTTACTTGGTTCAGAGTCAAGGCTACTACTCCAAGGCCCTAGTGGTCCTTGACCACGTACGGAGGGCAAAAGCACTAAAGGAACTCCTCCTCGTTAGAGGTAGGAGTTAATCGATACAAGAAGGAACCACAAAAACTTGGGGTAGAGGGACACTCCCCCTCTCCTCGTATACGATAAAAGCTCCGAAAATGTAAATGACAAGAAAAACTAATATCGACGTACAAGAATAATAAGAGTTAAACCTAGACGTCGGAATGGAAGGACTTCGTTGTCGGAGAGTTGCAGCGTAACGGAGACTTTTTGAAGGCTTAGAATTGTTGTTAAAACTCTAGGTTTGGCCCTCCTTTTATAGCCTTTGAGCCCCTTTTCGAGTGGGTCTTCAACCAATCACAAATGGACACCAAACCGCTTTGAGGTGGAGTGACAAGCCTTGACTCCTCGAATCTGATCATTGACCATCATGATCGATGGCCATCATCGATCGATGGCGACATCGGTCGATTGATGACCTCTCAGCGATCGGGATACCGGCATCGAGTCCTCCAAGCGATCGTGATGCTTGCTGCAAGTCAAAGTTAGCTCAACAAAAATATACTTCCGACGGTCTTCGACCGTCCGATCTCGACCTAGACCACCTATGAGATGTCTTGGGTCAGATCTATGCTTAAGATCATCCCCGTAAAGAGGATACAACCTCACTTACGCTCACACACACGAGCTTACCTCGATACTTACGTGTTGCTGTTGCTTCCGGCCTTCCACTCGATTCCATCGTCTCCCTCCGAAATCACTCGAGTGTCGCCCGACCACCGCGGCTTCCTCCGGGTGTCGCTAGCCTTCAGCTCCAGCTATAGCAATCTTCTGCACACTTGATTCAGCTCGTGAGATAACGACATGAGCTTAACTTTGTATCGTTTGCTATAATCAAAACTCAGGTTCGACTTAGGTGCCTGCTGCACCAACAAAGGAAACGTAGTGGTATCAAACGTAAGGGTATTTTTGTCCAAACAATTTGATATGAAGGACATGGGAGAAGTGGAACACATCCTTAGTGTAGTGATCGAACGGCCGGCTAGAGGGGGGTGAATAGCCCTCAATCGATGGATGTAGGAATTCGCTCGTTCTCGTTGTGTTGCTTGTCTACGATTGTTGTTAGCGCAGCGGAATAACAATAATAATGAAACTAACAACAATACACAATCACACAACACAAGATATACGTGGTTCGGAATCGAATGGTTCCTACTCCACGGGCGAGCTCACCGAGCTCTAGTTATGCGCACGACACTAACTATAACACTCCTTCTCGACAACATGTCGGAGGTGGAGAAACCTCTCACAAGCAATTACAATGTAATATAGAAATACAAGCAAATACACAAATACAATACACAAGAAAACTTTCACCGATTGCTTTGATCGCTTTGCTTGTTGCTTGCTTTGATTGGCTCTTGAAGGACTGGAATGTAGCAGCAATTCCCCTCCAATAGCTCCACAAAAACCATGGCAAAACCTCCATCTCGAGCTCCTTTATAACTCGTGATCGAGCTTTTGCGCGATCGCGATCGCCAAAGGCCCGATCGATCGCCTCGCTTTGTCTCACAATGGCGGATCCACGTCGGACAAGTTCCAACGGATCACCTACGCCGACCGATGATGCCCATCACGATCGGTGACTAGAGGCGATCGCCGGGCTACAGAGCGTTCTATGCTCGGGACACTCCCATCAGTCGACTGCCATCCCTCGGCGATCACGCCGACTTCGGCCGATCACGATCCATGGCGGCCAAGCACAAAACCCTAGCCTTACACCAGTCGAACTCTAGTCGACTTGGATCAGTCGAACCGGCACCTATGTCAGTCGACTGATGTCGGGCAAAACCTCAAACACCAAGTTGTTTGAGCATCCGACCATCGGGTAAACCCTCAAACATCAAGTTTGAGCCTCCGACACTCAGTCTTAGCCACTTGGCCAAGTCCACCTTATCCCTGATGGAGTTCCCCACCGAAGATCTCTTCCCTCAGCCTACGTCCCTCGGATGTGCCAAGCGCACGGCTTCGCAACGTCATCCTTCGCGTCTCATGCCCTAGAAGTATGCTTCCCTTTGGGCTCACTCCATTCGCTCCCCGTCTGGCGGTCCCTCGGATGCACCAAGCGCACGGCTTCGCAATGCCATCCTTCACCGAATCATGGACCCGAGCTTAGTGAACTTGCCAAGTTCTCAAGACTTCCCAAATGCACTAAGCGCACGGCTTCGCAATGCATTTCTCACCAAGCACCAAGCGCACGGCTTGCAATGCTTTGGATTTCCCATGCCAAGCACCAAGCGCACGGCTTCGCAATGCTTTGGACTTTCCCATGCCAAGGCTTCCCCCTTGGACTTCCACACCAAGCTCCATGCTTGGATTTTCCATGTCAACCCCATGTTGGACTTTCCCATGACAATCCCATGTCATGAGTTTTTTCTATCATCAAAATACTATCAAGGTACTGCTTGAGTCAAACTCGAGTCAACCTGGGTCGATTGCACCAACAATCTCCTCCTTTTTGATGATTGATAAAAACTACCATCTCAAGTCTACCAATTCTCCCATGTTGGCAATTCTCATATCCCAATGAGAATTCCAACGAACCCTAATTGGTAACTTGGTAACTTCTCCCCCTTTTTGACATTACATCAAAAAGGTCCTCCCCAAGGGTATGAATGTCTCATATCCCAATGAGATCTTACAATCTCTCCCTTGGAGGAACACATGCCTACAATCTTTCTAGTGATCCCATATCACTTAAAGAGAGGCAACCCAATTTTCCTCCCATGAGGAAATACACATCCATCTTCCCATGATGGATACCTCCCCCTAGAGGCTTGCTCCCCCTTGACCATTGCACCAACAATGTCCTTGGAGAGTCCCTAAGCCAATAGGAACATTAAACCAAACAAAATTAAGGCAAAGTTCAACAATGAACTCACATCCACCTTAAAATTGATACTCACCCTCAACCCAACTCCTAATCCATATCCAATGGATTTCCACCCTCTCTAATGCTCTCCCAAGCATATCCTAGGGTTAGGAGTGGTTAGGGGACCTTAACCTAGCTGAACATGAGCCTAACCAACAAGATTTACCCGAAATTAGCTTGGGCAGTCGACTGAAATCAGAAATCGATCATTGCCACTATCGATCGTGCCAATCCATGGCGATCGGTCTACATTCTGATTTGACATTTCGAAATGGATTTCGAAATCCATAAGTAAATATATGTAATTTTAAAAATCTTGAAAATGCATACGTATAATACTTATCCTAAACACTATGGGTGAAAAATATTGGAAAATTATTTTACCCACTAAATTAGGAGATTGATACAAAGTTCAAAAGTTTAGAAAAGCTTCAATAAAGTGCCCTCTTTGTATCATCCCATTCAATGGTGATAGCTATCAAAAGATAGGCTTCACTAAGGTTTTTCAAAATGTTTTCAAAAAGTTTTCAAAACCTTTAATTTCTTTTCCTTAAACATCTCACTTATATCTAGATGTGTAAAAACACATTCAAGGCAATTAATCTAGTGAGATGTGGGTTTTTGTTCTTTAAAATGGTCTCATGCATATTTCTAGGCAATATTATTTGATTCCCATCAAATCATGCCATAGTCCTTAATTTCCTTTTAATTTATGCATGATGATTATGGCATAAATATGATTTAAGTAAAAGCATATGCCAATATCATGATGTCATGACATGTGAATGATGTTTTAGCATACATGACATATAAAGATAAGTCTAAGCATGATCATGACATTTTATAGATAAGAATGAAAATGATGTCATGACATGGCAAGGCAAATAAAGCATGGCAAGTAAAATATACTAAGGTATAGAATACCTAAGTGTTAAAATCAATTTGCCATTTCTAGAGATTAAATTCATTTTGCCTTAAACCATTCATTTCCCTAGTGTGCCAAAAACCCAAAATGGCACACCAATACCTCTAAGACCTAATTGTGCCAATTTAAATCATTTTTAACTTCTCAAACCATATTGGCACACCCTAATGTGTCAACTTACAATGGCTAAGTTAACTACCCATCCACTTAGGGTTGACACACCCTAACCCATTTAGCGTGAATCAATCACGCTCTTAGGAACCCAATATCTATTGGAGCTCCTTGGGTTAACAATGTATTCCCTAGGGATAACTTCCCTAGATACCTTTCTAATGACCCTTTTTGGCTTTGAAGCCTTAGTCAAATGGGTCTTACTTGGGTCAACTCTAGAGGTGACTCCTCCATTGACCTTCTTAGTGGCTTCCTTGGTTTTCCTTAAGTCCTTAGCCACTAAGCACACACCATGACTAGTCTTAGGGATGACTTCCCTATTAGCCTTGGTTTTCCTAGACCTAGAAATAGTTCCATAATTAAATGGAACATTATGATAAGTCTTCTTGGGCTTAGGTTTGTGACCCAAACCCTCCTTGCCCTTAGACCGTTTTTGAACCTTAGGTCTTGACTTTTGGGCATTAGACCCTAGAATTGAATTTTCTATGATTCTAAGGGCTTTCTCCATTCTCTCAAGTCTTGACCTCAAGACTTGGTTCTCTAGTTCTAATTTTCCCATTTTTTAATTTTCATTAGGTTTTTGGGAAGGCCTCTTCTTCTTAGGCATGTGCCTAGACTTTTTGGGATTAATACCCAAATTTTCTTCTACTCTCTTAATTGACTCCCTAGGCAAGATATTTCTAGAATTATGAGTCCTAGGTTTGTCTTTAGTCATATGAACATGCTTGGCACCTAAGCAATACACCTTATTATTTCTCTTAGCATGCTTTTCATTGATAATAGCAAGAGGGCTAAAATAATTCTTAGCATGCTTTTTAACTCTAGGAATTAAAGGTGCATTAAGTAAATGTACCTTAGGGTTAGTTTTAGAATCTCCCCCTACATCAGTTGCACCTTCTTGCCCTTTCTTCCTCCCCCTAGGGCATTGGCTTCGATAGTGTCACTTTTGGTTGCATTTAAAGCACACAATGTGCTCTTTGCTCTTGATTTTGGGAACACCGGCATCCTTTGACTTTGGATTGACTTTTGGTGTTGATACATTTTCCTTAGCCAATTTAGGGCATTTGCTCTTGTAATGCCCATTCTCCCTACACTCAAAGCATATTATGTGATTTTTATTTAAAATTACAACACTTTAGTTACCTAGGGAGGTGGTGGAGGCCTCTTCACTTCTTCCGGAGGTAGAAGCTTCATTTTGATCTTGCTCCGAAATTGAAATCCTTTCCTCCCCCTCAACGCTAGAGGTGGAGGTCTCCACCAAATCATCCACATCTTCAAAAGTGGATGGTGATTCTTCTTTCGGCATTCTCCTCTACTTGTGCCGATTGGGAACTTTCTTGGAATTTCATTACTTTATCCCATAATTCTTTTGCATCCCTAAAATTTCCCAACCTAGACCAAATGTTGTTAGGAATCAAATCACTAAGCAATTCGATTACCTTGTGATTTGTCTCAAAGTCTTTGATTTGGTCTTGGGTCCACCTTGACTTCTCAATTTGCCTATTTCATTCATCCCTAGGCAATTCGAAACCATTTTCTAAAATTAGCATAAAATCAAAATCGGTTTCTAGGTATACCTCCATTTTTCTTCTCCACCATAGTAAATCTCCTTCGAATTTTGGTGGTTGGAGGTTGTAGCCGGCCATCTTGTAGTGCTCTCGCGGCGGTTAGTCCTTGAAGAGCGACCTCGGCTCTGATACCACTTGTAGTGATCGAACGGCCGGCTAGAGGGGGGTGAATAGCCCTCAATCGATGGATGTTGGAATTCGCTCGTTCTCGTTGCGTTGCTTGTCTACGATTGTTGTTAGCGCAGCGGAATAACAATAATAATGAAACTAACAACAATACACAATCACACAACACAAGATATACGTGGTTCGGAACCGAATGGTTCCTACTCCACGGGCGAGCTCACCGAGCTCTAGTTATGCGCACGACACTAACTATAACACTCCTTCTCGACAACACGTCAGAGGTGGAGAAACCTCTCATAAGAAATTACAATGTAATATAGAAATACAAGCAAATACACAAATACAATACACAAGAAAACTTTCACCGATTGCTTTGATCGCTTTGCTTGTTGCTTGCTTTGATTGGCTCTTGAAGGACTGGAATGCAGCAGCAATTCCCCTCCTATAGCTCCACAAAAACCATGGAAAAACCTCCATCTCGAGCTCCTTTTATAACCGCGCTTAGTGATCCGCCAAAAGGCCCGATCAACTACCCTCGTAGTCGTTGTCTCACAACGGCTAGATCCACGTCGGACAAGTTCCAACGGGACCGATGATGATGCCCATCACCGATCGTTGGTGACGATCGGCCGGCTACGGAGCGTTACGTGCTCACGACACTCCCATCACCGATCGCCATCCTCGACAGCCGATCGACTTATCGACTTGATCATCGATCCATGGCGATCGAAGCGCACAAAACCCTAGCCTTACACCAGTCGAACTCTAGTCGACTTGGATCAGTCGAACCGGCACCTATGCCAGTCGACTGATTTCGGGCAAAACCTCAAACACCAAGTTGTTTGAGCATCCGATCATCAGGTAAACCCTCAAACATCAAGTTTGAGCCTCCGACACTCAGTGTTAGCCACTTGGCCAAGTCCACCTTATCCCTCATGGAGTTCCCCACCGAAGCTCTCTTCCCTCAGCCTACGTCCCTCGGATGCGCCAAGCGCACGGCTTCGCAACGCCATCCTTCGTGTCTCATGCCATAGAAGTATGCTTCCCTTTGGGCTCACTCCATTCGCTCCCCATCCGCCGGTCCCTCGGATGCACCAAGCGCACAGCTTCGCAATGCCATCCTTCACCGACTCAAGGACCCGAGCCTAGTGAACTTGCCAAGTTCTCAAGACTTCCCAAATGCACCAAGCGCACGGCTTCGCAATGCTTTGGATTTCCCATGCCAAGCACCAAGGCCATGGCTTCGCAATGCTTTGGACTTTCCCATGCCAAGGCTTCCCCCTTGGACTTCCACACCAAGCTCCATGCTTGGATTTTCCATGCCAACCCCATGTTGGACTTTCCCATGACAATCCCATGTCATGAGTTTTGTCTATCATCAAAATACTATCAAGGTACTGCTTGAGTCAAACTCGAGTCAACCTGGGCCGATTGCACCAACACTTAGGATCAAGGTTATAAGGGATCGCAAGAATAGGATGTTGTGATTATCTCAAGCTTCATACATAGATACTATTTTAGCTCATTTTAGCATGCAGAACTCCAAGAAATGTTTTCTAGCTTTTCGGCGAGTACCTTTATCTAAACAGATGTGTCCTAGAACATCAAAATTGATAGAGGAGATGAAGGTGGTTCCTTATGCATCGACAATAGGATGCCTCATGTATGCTATGTTATGTACGAGGGTAGATTTCTGCTTTACCGTGGGCATGGTTTGCAGATATCAGAGTAAACCAGGTTAGGGACATTGGACTACGGTAAAGCATATATTTCAGTAGCTAAGAAGGATAAGAGATTATATGCTGGTATACCAGGCAGATCAATTACTCTATGTGGGTTACACAGATTCTGACTTCCAATCAGATAGGGATAACAGTAAATCTTCCTCGAGTTTTGTGTTTACTTTGGGAGGTGGAACCATTATATGGAGGAGTGTCAAGCAGAAATGCATGTCGGACTCCACCATAGAAGCTGAGTATGTGGCAGCCTCTGAGGCAGCCAAAGAAGTTGTATGGCTCAGGAACTTCTTGATGGAGTTAGATGTGATTCCTGGTTTGCTTAGAACTATCACAATTTATTGTGATAACAATGGTGCAATTGCAAACTCGAAGGAACCACGAGCCAATAAGGCAAGTAAACACATTGAGTGCAAGTACCACCTGATACGAGAGATCGTATATCGAGGAGAAGTTGTTATCACAAAGATTGCATCAGAGGATAACCTGGCAGATCCTTTCACTAAGGCCCTTCCAGCGAGAGCTTTTGATAGACATGTGGAGGGAATGAGAATCAGATGTATGGAAGTTTGATGACAACATAGTCTTTTAGTATAAGTGGGAGATTGTTGGAATGTATATTGAAAGCCTAGATTTTGTATGAACATCTTCATTTTGAAATAACAATCACATCATCATTGTTTGTATTTTATATTTATTTATGCATATTGTCTGATACTTTACATTGTAAATAACATGGTGTGTGGTGTCACTAGAAGATCATGTTATCAGTTCCTTGTAGAGTATAAGTAGAGGATCATAACGAAGATAGTTTTGGACAAACCATTGGCATGGTTGTAGTGTAATTTAGTATTGGTTTATCTTGACCATAGAATTACACTAGTACACTTTGTGTGTATTGAGCTAGACCGATTTAGAGGTGATTCAATTTATACTGACTATATAATTGAATCTGACCTCAGATATTATGATGTACATGCTCATAATCCCAATATAATAATGGGCACATGTACTTAGTATTTATTTCTTTGATTTACCTATGGCCAAGATTTATGTGTTAAATCGATAGGCATGGTAAGTGGGAAAATAATATTATTTACATGGTTTGTCATTGATTATTTGAGGAAACCTTATCCTAAATATTAGGATGATGATGTCCCCTTGAGAAGTTCATTAAGTTTATCATGTAAATCCTGCAGGTGGACTTGGTCCAACATGATGATAAGGATGAGTGGCACTACTCATGGATTTAGTGTTAGGATGTATGCTGAAAAGTCTTATCTTTTGTATGAACATCTTTATTTTGAAATAAGAATCACATGATCATTGATTGCATATTTATGGTGATGCATATTGTCTAATACATTACATTGTAGATAACATGGTATGTGGTGTCACACGGGAGATCATGTTATCGGGTCCTTGTAAAGTATAAGTAAAGGCTCACAACCGAGATGGCTTTGGACAAACCATTGGTATGGTTGTAGTGTGATTTGGTATTGATTTGTCTTGACCATAGAATCACACTAGTACACTTTGTGTGTATTGAGCAGGACCGACTTAGAGGTGATTCGATTTATTGATGACTGCATAATCAAATCGGACCTCAGATATTATATTGTACATACTCTTAATCCCGATATAATAATGGGCACATATACTTAGTATTCACTTCTTTAATTTACCAATGGGCAAGATTTATAGATTAAATTGATAGACTCGGTAAGTTGGGAAATGATATTATTTATATGGTGTGTCATTGATTATAGGAGGAAACCGTGTCCTATATATTAGAATGATGATGTCCCCTTGAGAAGCTCATAAGGTTCATCATGTAAACCCTACAGGTGGACTTGGTCCGGTATGATGAAAAGGTTGAGTGGTACTACTCATGGAGTTAGATGTGGATTAATTAATGGTCAGTAAATTAATTAATCGACGGACATTCGAGATCTTAAACACGGGGAGAAAAATGTACATATAATATATGGAGCCAATATTAACTTATAGGGGTTTGTGAGGTAGATCACTGATAAACCTTTAGTGGATTGGATTATCATTAATGGATCGGACTTTATGTGGGCCTGATCCATTGGGTGGCCAAGATCCAACTCCTCCTCATGGTCCCTATTGTAGCCTATTAATACCTCATGAAGCCTAGGTCCAATGGATGAAAACAAAACTCTAGAACCAATGGTCGAGATTGAATCTCTAGATCCAACGGTTGAGATTAATTATCGAGATCTGACGGTTGAGATTAAATCCCTAGAACTAATGGTGGAGATTAAAACAAGGCTTACCCTAACTCTATAAAAGGAGGCAAAGGGGTGGGCGGCAAACACAATTGTAGAGGGATTAGGGTTGGGCAGCAAGGAGCTTGAAGGCTAGGGTTTTGGAGTTTGCTTTGGGCGACCACAAATAAGAAATTTATTTCCTTCTTCTTCTCCTTCCATTAGGTGGCCGGCGCCCATCTCTTTCTCCTCTCCCCTTGCCGGCGTCCAAACCTCCTCCTTCCCGGGTTGTCGACGGATGTCGAAAAATTTCATCCGACACTTAGCCAAATGGCCAAGTTTCACCTAGGAGCTCTACCACTTCCCGGGTTACATTCGCTCACTCTCATCCCTCGGAGTCCCTCGCCTTTAAAGTTATCTTCATCCGGCCACGTCCCTCGGATGCGCCAAGTGCACAGCTCTGCAACGCCATCCTTCGCGTCTCGCCCTGAAGTCTACTTCCTCCGGCTTCACTCCAAGCTCCTTGTCCGGCGGTCCCTCGGATGCTCCAAGCGCACAGCTTCCGCAAAGCCATCCTTCACTGACTCAAGGACCGAGTCATGAGAGGTGAAACTCGCCAAGGCTCCATGTGAGAATTACTAAGCCCTGCAAGACTCCAACGCACATATCAAATCATAATAACACTCTAACTTAAACCCTTTGCCACAAACATCAAAACCTTATCATGGCAAGAGATTGCCCTAATAAAGTCTTGGGTACTTAGCATGGAAAGTCCAAGCATGGGTCTTGGCAAGGGAAAGTCCAAGCTTGAGTGTTGGCAAATGGAAATTCAAATATGAGATGGCAAGGTAAGTCCAAGGGTTGATATTGGTGGCGTAAAGGCCAAGCAAGAGTCTTGCCAGCATAAGTCCAATGGTTTGGGCGCTTAAAGTTCAAGCGTGTGTCTTGGCAGCGTAAGCTAAAATGTGCCTTGGTAGTGTAGACCAGCTTAGCTTGACAATAGACAATGGAAGCACCTGAAGGCTAGCGTATAGATGAACAAGTAATGGATGACTTGGAGGGATCCGATAGGCGTGAGGCTAATAGATGTGGCTAGAATGCTTAGGTCTAGGCTAAGAGTGGTCTAGCAAGTATGAGGGCATCATACTTGGGGTTAAACCTCATGGTTGAGGTTATCAGTCGACTGGGTGTTTGGACAAGTCGATTGGTCAAGTGTTTTGACACTTTGCAGCCGAGTTGACTTGTGGTAGTCAACTGGGATTATGACCAGTTGATTGTCGTAAGTCGACTAGGGTTCAATTGCGACAAAAGGCCTTGGCAATCGACTGCCAACATTGGGCAATCGACTGATGGCTTAAGCAGTCGACTGCCATGGAGGGTAGTCGATCACCGGGTCGAGGATGGGAGCGAATGCTCGATGTGAGCTAATCGACGAGGATACCAAGAAGCAATGAGGTATCTGTTGGAGAATTTCTGGCATGGCTCAAGTCATTGTGAGACAATGGCTACAGGAGGAGTCGACTAATGGTCACGATCAGTCTACTGCTCAGCAGAATCCAGCCCGAGTTACAGCTTTAAAAGGAGCTCGAAGAGAGGGATTTTTGCATACTTCTTTCAGGCGATTTGCTGGTGCAATTCAGGGTGTCTAAGTGAAATTCAAGTAACCAAACAAGCAAACATCTAAAGCAATAATTGTAAAGTTTTTCTTTATATTATTTTATGTATTTCATTTGTATTTTCTTGTTTTATCTTTGTATTATGTTAGTAATGATTGTAAGGGGTTTCTCCACCTTCGACTTGTTCTCAAGAAAGAGTGTATTTGTTTAGTGGTGGTGTGTGCATTGCTAGGGCTCATTCGAGCTCAACCCGTGAAGTAGGAACCCTTTGATTTTGAACCACATTATACCATTGTGTTTGTGTTTTTGTGTTTTGTTATTGCTTTATTATTTGTATTTCCGCAGCGCATAACATGTTTTATAGGAAGCACGAACAAATTCTGTAAAGTCGACGAAGATGCGCCATTCTCCCCCCCCCCCCCTCTAGAGCTCACGGACGTTCCTACATATGGGAATCTGAACAAAAAGTTGTGATGGTGAATACTAGAAGGACAATGAAGGAGCGATGGAGGAGGAAAAATCTGTATCTAGTACATCTAAGAGAAATATAAGCAAAAGATGTTGCAGGCCCATGTGTAAAGAGTATCTTATGCAAGTGGTAGCTGTTGTGATGGATCATATGTCACAATGAGCTTCACCAAGAACGGTGAAAGAAAATGATACATCTAGGGAAGACTCTGAAGAGAAATTAATCAGAGACTCTTGCCCAAAGAATGTTTCTTCTCATATCTGTAAGCGATCAAAGGGAAAAAGATAATATGTACCTCCTCCATGGGAAGAAAGATCTGATGGGGAGTTTCCTTTTGCAAATAATGTTTTAAAGATTGAAGAGAAGAATCCCTTTACGGATGGTTTTCTAAATGAGGAGTTTCCTCGTAATTTCTAAGTCCCTCATATGCCTGAATATACTGGTTTTTCTGATCCCAAAGATCTTTTTGGTAGATTTGAGAATTAAGCATTAGTATATCATTATACTTACAGAATTAAGTGTTGAGTGTTTCTTATTACATTAGTTGGACCTGCATAACAATGGTTCAATACTTTAAAATTGCAAAGAATTGCTTCATTTTAAGTTTTTTTCGCATTATTTCTGAGTCTTTTTAATCTAAAGCAGAGAGAACAAGAGACTCTTCGACAATATATGCAGATATTAACTCAGTCAATGCGAGAGATTCTTGCTGTAGAACCTTGCATGGTAGTAGAAGCATTTACACAAGGATTGAGGGAAGGAGATTTCTTTAAATCCTTAGCAAAGAAGGACCCTATGGATTTTGATGTCTTATTGTCTAGAGATGAGATGTTTATCAATCTAGAGGATACTCAGAAGTCTTGGCCAAATTCCAGGGATTATCGAGTGGTGGAAATGCCAAAACGAGGAGCTGAATGGGTGTGACCCACTCATCCCTTAAAAGAAAGATCTCTATATGTTCCTCAGTGAGAAGACCGCTTATAAGACAACCATCTTCTACTTTTTGTTCTTACAATCAAGAATATGGACATGGCACTCAGGATTGTCAATAATTAGATTCTGAGTTACAAAGGATTATGGGAATCATTCCAGGATTAGAGCTATGGTTATGAATCAGGCCCAATCTCAACAAAGGCCTTAGGCTAGAAATTATGGTAGAGGAAATCATTTGAGACCCCCTATTAACCGACCTTTGTCACCTGCTTAATCAAGGGGAATGGTTTTTGATAGAATAATTCTTGCATATTAGCCTCTTGTGAAGGGTTCTATTAATATGATTTATGAGGGTTCCACTAATGGAGATTCAAATAGGGCTTGGAAAAGACATAGCCGAGAATAATGTATAGTTGTGACAACTTTGCATAGAGCAAGATGATCTATCTTGGGTTTTGGTCCTAGTGATTTAGAGGGAGTGATGTCCTCATACTAATGCTTTAGTAATTCAGGCTCTAATTTCCAATTTTGATGTAGGGCGAGTTTTTATGGATCCGGGTAGCTCAGTGGATATCTTATATTGGTCTACATTGGAGCAAATGGGAGTTAGTGTGAATGATTTACAACTGATAGGTACTTCTTTGTTTAGATTTTTTTGTCATTAATGTGCAGCTGATGGGTCAAATTAAATTGCCTCTGTCTTTAGGAAAAGAGTCAAAAAGGAAAACACAACTTGTCAATTTTACAGTGGTAGATATGCCTTCCTCTTATAATGCTATTTTGGGTCGACATGTTTTAGGAAGCCTATAGGTAGTGACTTCTCTTTATCATCAAAAGATTAAATTTTCTGTCTGAAATGATGTAGGAGAAGTGAGAGGGGATCAACAGCTTTCTCGAAGATGTTATGTAGATGCCATCCGAATGGGGAAGAAAGGAAAAGTTGTCAGTAGATCTTTTCAAAAATCTCATCAATATAGGAGCATAGTGTGTGTCATTCAGAAGGGGAGTTCTGAGGACATAGGGGAATTTGATAAGGAAGCCATTATGCTAGATACTAAGTGTGTTGAACATGTTACATTATAGTTAGAGATCTTCCTTTATAACTTAAAGCTTTCTTAATAAAATGCCTTGTTAAAAATGTCAATATTTTTTCATGGTCAAAGTAGGACTTGATAGGAATTGTTGGTCCTATTGTCATGGAGCATAAGTTATATTTTTTGCCTACCATAACTCCTGCGAAACAAAAACGTCCTCATTTTAGAGCTTGAAAGGATACTTTCATTAAGGAGGAGGTGCATAAACAGTTGAAATCAAGATATATTAGGGAGGTACATTATCCGTCCTAGCTATCTAACGTAGTGTTGGTGCCTAAGCCATCAGGAAATAGAGGATGTGTGTGGATTTTTGCGATCTCAATAAGGAATGTCCCAAAGATTGTTATCCTTTACCTTGCATAGATCAATTAGTAGATTCTACTATGGGACATCAATTTATTTCAATAATGGATGATTATGAGGGATACCACCAGATACCATTGGCATTGGAAGATCAGAACAAAGTTAGCTTTATTATGGCTGAAGGAACTTTTTGTTATCTTGTTATGCTCATTGGATTAAACAATGTTGGGGCTACTTATCAAAGGATAATAAGGAAAAAAAATTTAAAAGAAATTAGGAAGAAATGTGGAGGTGTATGTTGATGATATCTTAGTTAGAACCTTATAGCCCGAGCAGTTGGTAGCTGATTTGGAAGAAACTTCTAGTACTTTGTGTAAATATAAAATGAAGCTTAATCTAGAGAAATGTGTGTTTGGAGTTACACAGGGACATTTCTTGGGGTATGTAGTGACTTAGCAGGGTATAAAAGGCAATCCTAGTAAGACTGATGCTATTCAGCAAATGCAACCTCCAAAAAATTTAATGGAAGTGCAAAGATTATTAGGAAGAATTACTGCTTTATCTTGATTTATATCCTGGTCGGCAGAGAGGAGTCTTCCCTTTTTTAAGATATTAAAAAGAACTGCTAGGTTTCAATGGGACAATCATTGTGAGAGGGCTTTTCAATCTTTGAAAGAGTATTTGTCTGAGCCACCCTTTTTGGCTAAGCCTCAGCCCCGGGAAATGTTATGGGTATACTTAGCTTTTTTCTGAGGATTAGTTCAACAGAAGCATGGTCAGCATCATCCAATTTATTATATCAGATATCTGTTAAAGGGACCTGAAGTTCATTATAATAATTTGGAGAAATTAACTTGGGGATTTGTTTTAACTGCTAGGAGACTGCGACCTTATTTTTTATCACATCCGTTAGTACTACTTACTGATACTCCTTTGAGTAGAATACTCACTCATCCGGAGGCTACTACAAAACTCATTAAATGGGCTACTAAACTTAGTGAATATGATATTACGTATCAACCTCACACTTCTATTACAGCTCAAGCGTTGGTTGATTTTTTAGTGGAAACTATACATAAAGAGGAGACGGATCCATGGGTTATATATGCAGATGGGTCCTCTAAAAAAAAGGTTGTGGAGTCGGGGTGATTTTGATTTCATCGCAAGGGGAAGAGGTTAAATAGGTAATTAGATTGCATTTTAGAGCATCTAATAATGAGGCTGAGCATGAAGCTTTACTTATAGCTTTGCATCCTGGTAAAATAGGTGTCGAACAGGTAATAGTGCATATGGATTCTCAGTTGGTAGTAGAACAGACAAGTGGAGGATTTGAGGTTATTGATGGTAAGTGTATAAATTATTGTTAATTGGTAGAGAAAGCTAAGGGCTATTTCTCAACAGTATTATTAAAAAATATCACTCGGGTGGAGAATCAGGGAGTTGATGAATTGGCTCAATTAGCTAGTTCTTTAGGAAATTGGCACAAATTGAATTATTACCTCAAAAAGAAATTTTAGAGGAGTTGGTGGAGGAAGATTGGAGGAAAGAGTTGGTCTCATTTTTTCAAGATAAGAAGGTGCTTGGGGATCCTGTGAGGGCTCAACAGTTTAAACAACACATACTTCATTTTTGTATGTTAAAAGGAATTTTATATAAGAGAACTAGTGTCTGACCTTTTTTACAGTGTTTAGGAAAGAAAAAATCAAATTATGCGTTGCGAGAGGTACATGATGGAGCTTGTGGAAGTCATATAGGAGGTTGATCATTAGCTCGAAAGGTATTATTAGCTGGTTATTTTTGGCCTACTTTAATGAAGGATTCTATCCAGTTGGTGCAACAATGTGAAAGTTGTCAAAAAGCATCATAATTGGCAACATCAGCCAGCTGAGTATATGAAGGAAATTATCTCTTCCTATCCTTTAGATCAATGGGGCATGGATATAGAAGGGTCATTTCAAGTTAGAACCAGTCAGAAGAAGTATTTACTGGTGGCTATTGATTATTTCTCCATGTGGGTGGAAGCTGAGCCTTTAGCCCGCATTACAGAGCAGATGGTATTAAAATTTTTATAGAAAAAGATCATATGTCATTTTTGTATTCCAAGGAGATTGATATAAGATAATGGATGACAATTTCAAGGTAAGAAGTTAGCAACATGGTGTCAAAATCTTAAAATTTAACTAGTATTTACATCAGTGGCTTATCCTCAAAGTAATGGGAAGACTGAAGTCACTAATAGGGAATTAGTACATGGACAAAAAACTAAGTTGGAGAATGTGGGAGGTAGTTGGGTAGAAGAATTTGAAGGTAGGAAACTTCGCTTCCCACTTCAACTCGGTCGCTTGTTCATGGCAATCCCTTCTACGTCCCCGGATAAAAAAATTTATCCTTGACAAGAGGGATTACCCAAGCTACCATTTCATCATCGTGCTATTCGATTAGAGTGGTCACTTGAACACACTTGTTGTTTAAGCCACCAACATCTATTCTACGAATAGCCGCGGAATAGACGATGTACAGATCACCGATTTTTGTGTTTGTATTCAGGGTCCAAGTTAATTTAGCCATAAACAAAACATACAACATGCATATAATTGAAAAACAATTATAGACATAATACAAAAGAATATAAACAAGCGTTATACCTCTCGATCTTCTATTGTATGTCCTTCCTCCATTTGGACGTCGTGTGGGCGACGATCTTCCAAAAGTCGAAGGGTCCTAGATCACCAATCTTACTTTCTTTGCTCGCTCCAAACAAAAGGAAGAATATGAAACAAAACTCTCCTCAATCTAGGATCAACCAACAAGCTCCCAACTTGAAGCTTGCCACCAGCCCAAAAAGAAGGGAAGGTGGGCGCCGGCCAAGAGCTCCAAGGAATCACCCTAACCCTTGTTTCAACCAGCCAAGGAGAAGAGAAAGAAGAGCTTTGGAAGCCGGCAAAGGAGAGGAAAGAAGAGGATAGGCGCCGGCCACCAAAGGAAGAAGAAGGAAAATATTTCCAATTTTGTGGCCGCCCAAACCTCCAAGCCTCTTGCCGCCCAAAACCCTAATACCTCCTTGCTTTCAATTGCCTTGCCGCCCACCCTAATCCCTCCTATTATAGAGTTAGGCTTAAGGCTTGTTTTAATCTCCACCATCGGTTCTATAGATTTAATCTCAACCGTCGGATCTAGAGATTTAATCTCAACCGTCGGATCTAGAGATTTAATCTCAACCGTCGGATCTAGAGATTTAATCTCAACAATTGGATCTAGAGTTTTGTTTTCCATCATTGGATCTAGAGTCCATGAGGTTTTAATATGCTACAATAGGGACCATGAGGAGGAGTTGGATCTTGGCCACCAAATAGATCAAGCCCACATAAAGTCCGATCCATTAATGAGAATCCAATCCACTAGAGGATTATCATTGATCTACCTCACCAACCCCCATAAGATAATATGGGCTCCATATATTATTTGTACATATTTCTCCCCGTGTTTAAGATCTCGAATGTCCGTCGATTAATTAATTTACTGACAATTAATTAATCGACATCTAACTCCATGAGTAGTACCACTCAACCTTATCATCATGTCGGACCAAGTCCACCTGTAGGGTTTACATGATGAACCTTATGAGCTCCTCAAGGGGACATCATCATCCTAATATATAGGACATAGTTTCCTTCTATAATCAACGATACACCATATAAATAATATCATTTCCCAACTTACCGAGCCTATCGATTTACTCTATAAATCTCGCCAATTGGTAAATCAAAGAAATGATTACTAAGTATATGTGTCCGTTATTATATCGGGATTAAGAGCATGTACAACATAATATCTGAGGTCTGATTCGATTATATAGTCAGCAATAAATTGAATCACCTCTATGTCAGTCCTGCTCAATACACACAAAGTGTACTAGTGTGATTCTATGGTCAAGACAAACCAATTCCAAATCACACTACAACCAAGCCAATGGTTTGTCCAAAACCATCTCGGTTGTGAGCCTTTACTTATACCTTACAAGGGACTGATAACGTAATCTCCCATGTGTCACTACACACCATGTTATCTACAATGTAATGTATTTAGACAATATGCATAACCATAAATAACCATAAATATGCAAACAATGATCATGTGATTCTTATTTCAAAATAAAGATGTGCATACAAAAGATAGACTTTTCAGTATACATCCCAACAGAATTGTCTAGTGTATTATGGTCCTTTTGTACTACTCCTAGAAGAGCTACAAGAGCAACTCCTTTTAATATAGTGTATGGCATGGAAGCAGTGTTGCCTGTGGAAGTGGAGATAGAATCTGCTCGGATAACAGCTCATGCTCCGATTGGTAATGAAGTGGCTCAACATATGGAATTAGATTTGATAGGGAAAAAAAGGGATCAGATCTCTTATCATGCTGAGAGATATAGGTCGCAGGTAATGATGGCTTACAATAAGAAAGTGGTGCCCCATTCTTTTCAAGTAGGAGATTTTGTATTAAAAAAGATATTACCTAAAGGATGCAAAGGTAAGAGGGACCCTTCTAGGTGGAGAGTCGAGCGGGGATTGGAGCTTACTATTTGAAGGATGCACAAGGAAGGATTTTGGCATGACTATGGAATGTGTATCTTTTGCATACTTATTTTAGTGGATAATATTGTAAAGTTTGTGTTTTTACTTTTCTGGAGGAATCTAATATAAAATGGATAGTGTATTGTTTTTCAAATGTTGCAACAAATACAAAATTTATATTTTTTAGTATTGAATTGAAAAGGAAAAGATAGCAAATCAGGAGGTGTGTGATCTATAGTAGTGCCTAAATCTAAAAAGGTAAGGGGATGTCCGGGGGGATAGCATGCTGCTTGAAATTGATTTATGCAATCCTAGAAGCCCCATTGGAGGAAGCCAAAACCTCTGTCGAGGAACATTTCATTAATCTTGGTAGAGGACCAAAAAGTTTCCTCTTGAGCTATATTGCTTTTTTCTGGGAAGAGGATTGAGTCTATCTGGTGTTTAAAGCATTCTACAAGTAAGTTGTTTAGAATTGAAGGGATGTGAGCTCTGCCAAGTTGACTTGTGCTTTTATTTGAAAAGCTTGTAATTCTCTGTTGAGTTGTTTGTAGACCTATTGTAGGGATGATTCACGGACCTAACTTTCTTGTAATTCTCTTTTTAAAGTGGAAGCATATTAAGCCCAATGGTTGTTGAGATGAGTCATGCTCATAAAAATTTGAGAGGATAAGAGTTAGTTTCTAGAAAAAATAAGGAAAAGGAAAAAAAATTAGTATTTTGACCTAGTTAATGTTGTGTGCAAGGTGATGTGGTAAATCCTCAGTTAATTAGAGACGAAGAGGCTGAGGAGTAAGGTAGGTTGGAGACATTGGGGTGATGTTATTTGGGGGATTGATTGTATATAAAGTTGGAGTCGGTGAAGGGAGAAACTTCGCTTCCCACTTCAACTCAGTCTCTTGTGCATTGTGATCCCATTTACGTCCCTAGATTAAAAAAAATTAATCCTAGACGAAGAGGGATTACCTAAGCAACCGATCCATCGTCGTGCTATTCGAATAGCGTGGTCACTTGAACAAACTTGTTGTTCAAGTAACCTACCTCTTATCTTCGATTAGCCACAGAATAGACGATGTACAGATCGCCGATTTTTGTGTTTGTCTTCGGGGTTCATGATCATACAATAGTAAACAATCATATGAAGGGTTTTGCTTATCGAGTTCGTGAGGGGAAACTTCGCTTCCCACTACACCTTGGTTGTTTGTTCATGGCGATCCCATCGATGTCCCCGGATTAAAAAATTTAATCCTAGACAAAAGGGATTGCTCAAACAACCAAGTCATCGTCGTGCTATTCGTTTAGAGATGTCACTTGAACAAACTCGTTGTTTAAGCGACCAACCTCTATTCTACGAGTAGCCACGGAATAGACGATGTCCGGATCGTCGGTTTTTGTGTTTATGTTCGGGATCCAAGTATTATTTAGCCATAATCAGAATTATGTCATGCTCATAATTGAAAAAACAAATACAAGCAAGTAACAAAAGAGAATAGAGAATAGATATACCTCTCGATCTTCTAATGTATGACCTTCCTCCTTTCGAACGTCGTGTGGGCGACGATCTACCAAATGATGAAGCTCCTAGATCGCCAATCTTTCTTCCTTGCTTGTTCCGAGCAAGAGGAAGAATAGAAACAAGGCTCTTCTCGTTCCTATAGCCAACCAACAAGCAACAAGGAGAATTCTTGCCGCCGGCCAACAAGGAGAAGGAGATGATGATGGAAATCGACCAAGACACCAAGGGAAACCCCTAAGTCTTGTTTCCACCACTCAAGGAGAAGGAGAAGGGGTCTTTGGCCACTGGCCAAAGGCTGGAAGAGGCTGGAAAAATCTGCTGGATGTCGGCCACCTTGAAGGAAGAAGAAGAAAGGAATTACCTTCCTTATTTGGTGCCGCCAACCCCTAAACCCTAGCTTCCAAGGCTTGCCGCCCAAAACCCTAGCTCCTCTTGGATTCTTATCCACGCCAAACCCTTTCCCTCCTTTTATAGAGTTAGGGATAAGCCTCCTTTTAATCTCCACCATGTTAGGGCAATCTCTTGCCGTAATATGGTTTTGATGGTGTGGAAAAGGGTTTAAGATAGAGTGCTATTATGATTTGATATGTGTGTTGGAGTCTTACAGGACTTAGTAATTCGCACATGGAGCCTTGGAGAGTTTCACTTCTCATGACTCGGTCCTTGAGTCGGGGAAGGATGGCTTTGTGGAAGTCGTGCGCTTGGAGCATCCGAGGGACCACCGGACGAGGAGCTTGGAGTGAAGCCGGAGGAAGTAGACATCAGGGTGAGATGCGAAGGATGGCGCTGCAGAGCCGTGCACTTGGCGCATCCGAGGGACATGGCCGGATGAAGATAACTTCAAAGGCGAGGGACTCCAAGGGATGAGTGTGAGCGAATGTAACCCAGGAAGGGGTAGTAGCTCTTAGGTGAAACTTGGCCATTTGGCTAAGTGTCGGATGGGATTTCCTGACATCAGTGGACTAACTTGTTAATGGTAGTCGACTACTCTATGTCGACGGTGACTCGACTAGTGTTCGACTCCGGTTCAAGTGCCAACAGTCAACTGCCATGGAGTGGCAGTCGACTGCGAGACCACCAGTCGACTGATGAAGGCATCAGTCAACTGGTCGCAAGTGTTTCAGGCACAGAATGGAGTCGAGCTCATGGAGCACTCGACTGATCGAGCATCAGTCGACTGATGGCAATATCAGTCGACTAATGCCAGTAGCATTGGATGAGATCCAACGTGGAAAGCAGCCGTTATTGGGCAACGGCTATAGGACCAGTCGACTAATAGGGACATTAGTCGACTGCTCCTGTGTCAACAGAAAGAAACCCTCTTCCTCTATAAATAGGAAGGGTATGGGGCTTTGGGTGGCTAATGCTTATGCTCTCATCTTCTCTCAAAGTTCTCTAAAGCTTTCCATCCTCTTACTTGAGCTTATGTCCATTATATTTGTAAGAGGAGTGTTTTTGTGTAAAAGAGGTTACCTCCACCTAGCTTTGTGCAAAAGAGAGATCTAGTGAAAGATTAAGGAGTGATTCACCTTGGACGAATCAGACCGTGGATTAGCGGCATAGCCGTGAACCACGTTACATCTCGGTGTTTACATTGTTTGTATTCTTGTGTATCTTTTGCTTTGTTTTTATTTGTTTGTATTTGCATATTCCGCTTGCGCTAACGTTTTATAGACGAGCAAATTACTTCATTAAACAAAAGAGGGCTATTCACCCCCCTCTAGCCGGTCGATCGATCCCCTACAAGTGGTATCAGAGCCAAGGAAAGCTTGTTGAGGACTAACCGCCACAACAAGCACATTCAAGGATGGCCGGCTCAAATATTCACCCACCAAAATTCGAAGGCGAATTCTCTTGGTGGAAAATGAGAATGGAGGTATTCTTTAAAACTGATTTTGAAATTTTATTAATAATGGAAAACGGTTTCGAGATGCCTAGGAATGAAGATGGGGAGCCATTGGAGAAATCAAGGTGGAACAAGAGGCAAAGCGAAGAATACTTGGCAAATTCAAAGGCCAAGCACCACCTCTACAATGTACTCCCCCAACAAGAGGTGAATAGGATAGGGGAATGCTCTAGTGCGAAGGAGATGTGGGAGAAGCTAATAGAAATTCATGAAGGCACATCCGAGGCGAAACTAGCAAGGAGAGATATTCTTCGCTCCCAATTATCCAACATCAAACTCGAAAAGGGAGAGAAGGTAAAATCCCTACACTCTAGATTTAAGGAAATTCTAACCGGCTTGACAAGTGTAGGTGAAAGGCTCTCCAACCGGGATATGGTAATGAAGGTCATAGATGCCTTTCCCCGGTCCTCAAGATGGAGCTCCATGGTGGACTCGTTTTACATCTCCAAGAACTTAGAAGTGAGTACCTTGGAGGAGTTCTTCTCAACAATGGAGCTCCACGAAACAAGGCTTGAAGGAATAGTTGTAAAGCCTAGAATTCAACCTTCAAGAGGAGTGGCATTTTTGTCCAACAAGGGGAAGAAGGAGATGGAGATCCCCTCCTCCTCCGATGAAGCATCCTCATCTTCCTCCATGGATAGCACGGAAGAAGCCTATATGGTAAGGAGGGTAAGGCATGCTTTAAAAGGTTTTCAATTTATTAAATCTAATGATAGGAGTAGAAGACCAAGGGGGAAAATTATTTGCTACAATTGCCAAGGGGAGGGACATATAAGGGATAATTGTCCTCTCCTAAACAAGAGCAAAGAAGAGAGGAAGAAGAAAGAAGAAAAGAAGAAAAGAAGAAGAAAAAGGGGAGCAAGAAGAAAAAGGAAGAAGAAAAGAAGGCCAAAGAAAAAGGGAAGGCCAAGGCATTCAAAGCAAAGACATGGGATGACTCTTCCTCCTCCTCATCATCATCATCCGAGGAAGAAAACGCATTTGTCACCAACTTAGCATTGATGGCATTTGACGACTTAGATTGCTCCTCCTCCAAAAATGAAGGATCAAGTTCAAATGAAGGAAGCTCAAGTGAAGGGGGAGCCTCCTCTACCTCCTCATCCGAAGAAGAGGACATGGAAACTATGGTAACTAAACTTTCACCTAGTAAAATAGTTTCTATGATTTCTAGCCTCACTAAGGACTTATTTAGAGCAAAGAAAAAGAATAAAAGCATGCTTGATCAAATTAAGGAATTAGAAGAAAAATTAGAAAAAGCATGTCTTAATGATAATAATGATGATGCTTGCTCACATGATCTTTATGTGCCATTAGATGTTAATGATGCATGCATAGAAGAAAATAGGGCTTTAAGGGAAAAGGTAGACTATTTGACAAAAGCCCTAGAAAAATTCACTATTGGCTCAAACACTTTAAACATGATCATAGGGAGCCAAAGAGCAAATTTTAACAAAAAGGCCTAGGATATAAGGAAAAGAAAAATGAAAAGGCCTATAAATGTCTAATTACTAGGGGACAAGATAAGAAGAAGGTAATAGCTAGAAAATGGATTCCTAAGGAATTTCTAATGAACCCCATAGGCAAGAATTTATATTGGGTTCCAAAATCCATCCTTAAGGGTTAGAAAAACCCTAGGATAGTCAACCATATGGACTTGACCTACATCATATTTTGGTTGACTTAGGATGGCGGGACAACATTTTTGAAATAGTGTTAGGTGATGATAATGCACCTATAAGTAGATAAATCATGCTTTAGGTGATATTTGCTTTATACCATTATGAAATACCTAATGCATGATAACAAATTGATGAATACATGTGTTTCATGATCATAATGTAAAATTAAGTCATATACATCTTTATGATCATGTAGACTGTTAAGATGATACTTAACCTTGATAGAATTGCATGAAAATAATGGTTAAGTATATACAAATACCTTTAGGATACATCTCACACTCACCATAGGCTACTTTGATTGAAAACTTATCATGAGTGAGATGATAGGATGATACAAATCTCCACTCATGTCTATGGCATCTAGATGGTCATTTAAGATATCAAAATAGCAATAATAGACCAATCATGGGAAAGACTTATGTTTAATTCATAGACATATTGCCCAAAGATCATGGTTGGATATTTCATATGTTTTCAAAACAATTTCTTACTTTAAAATATGTGTATTCATGTTTTGAAACAATCCAAAGCAAGACTAGGTGTTAAAATGGATACTTACATGATATAAAACCTAGTGGTTTTTAAAGCTTTTGGATTTTTGGCAAATACATAAAAATACAATGATTTTTCATGGAAAACTATTTTTCATTGATAAATATACTTACAAGAAATGTGTTGCCCAAATTTCATGATTTATTGAATTTTATATATTTTCTAGTGCATTTCTGAAAACCACCCTGAAAATATGAAAAACCCGAAATGAATGTGCCAGTCAACTGGTAGTCTAAACCAGTCGACTGGTAGTCTGATAACATGCCCAATAACCTTGTGTATCTGATTTTAAGGCATGTTTTGGGCTTTGTTTCTCTCTAAACTTGATGCCATACTTAGATAAACATTGTTTATTATTTTTTATGGTGTCAAAGGGGGAGAAATGTTATGTTTAAGTAAGGAAGAATAGTTTAAAGTAAGGGGGAATATATTTAGGGGGAGTTTCATGTATTAAGGGGGAGAGTTGCTAATCATGTTATTCACATGCTTTCTTTCCTTAAATATTTTATCAAATGTTTTTACCTAACTTAAACGGATTGCCACACATCAAAAATGGGGAGATTGTTAGGGCAATCTCTTGTCGTAATATGGTTTTGATGGTGTGGCAAAGGGTTTAAGTTAGAGTGCTATTATGATTTGATATGTGTCTTGGAGTCTTGCACGACTTAGTAATTCGCACATGGAGCCATGGAGAGTTTAACCTCTCATGACTTGATCCTTGAGTCGGAGAAGGATGGCTTTGCAGAAGCCGTGCGCTTGGAGCATCCGAGGGACTGCTGGACAAGGAGCTTGGAGTGAAGCCGGAGGAAGTAGACTTCAGGGCGAGACGCGAAGGATGTCGCTGCAGAGCTGTGCGCTTGGCGCATCCGAGGGACGTGGCCGGACGAAGATAACTTCAAAGGCGAGGGACTCCAAGGGATGAGTGTGAGCAAATGTAACCCGGGAAGGGGTAGTAGCTCTTAGGTGAAACTTGGCCATTTGGCTAAGTGTCGAATGGGATTTCCCGACATCAGTCGATTACCATATTAATGGTAGTCAACTACTCTAAGTTGACAGTGACTCGACTAGTGTTCGAGTTCGATTCAGTGTTACGATCATTGCCATGGAGTGGCGGTCATGATACTGATCGGTGATGAAGGCATCAGTCGACTGGTCGCAAGTATTTTGGGCACAGAATGGAGTTGAGCTCACGGAGCCCTCGACTGATCGAGCATCAGTCGACTAATGGCAATATCAGTCGACATATGCCAGTACCATTGGATGAGATCCAACGTGGAAAGCAGTCGTTATTGGGCAACGGCTACAGGACAAGTCGACTAATAGGGTCATCAGTCGGCTGCTCCTGTGTCAACGGGAAAAAACCCTCTTACTCTATAAAGAGGAAGGGTATGGGGCTTTGGGGGGCTAATGCTTATGCTCTCATATTCTCCCAAAGTTCCCTAAAGCTTACCATCCTCTTACTTGAGCTTATTTCCATTATATTTGTAAGAGGAGTGTTTTTGTGTAAAAGAGGTTACCTCTACCTAGCTTTGTGCAAAGGAGAGATCTAGTGAAAGATTAAGGAGTGATTCACCTTGGACGAATCAGACCGTGGATTAGTGGCGTAGCCGTGAACCACATTACATCTCGGTGTTTGCATTGTTTGTATTCTTGTGTATCTTTTGCTTTGTTTTTATTTGTTCTATTTGCATATTCCGCTTGCGCTAACATATTGTAGATGAGCAAATTACATCATTCAATGAAAGAGGGCTATTCACCCCCCCCCTCTAGCCGGCCGATCGATCCCCTACACACCATTGGTTCTAGGGATTTAATCTCAACCGTCGGATCTAGAGATTTAATCTCAACCGTCGGATCTAGAGATTTAATCTCTACCTTTGGATCTAGAGTTTTGTTTCTATCCATTGGATCTAAGCTTCATGAGGTGTTAATAGGCTACATTAGGGACCATGAGGAGGAGTTGGGTCTTGGCCACCCATGGATCAAGCCCACATAAAGTCCGATCCATTAATGATAATCCAATCCACTAAAGGATTATCATTGATCTACCTCACTAACCCACATAAGTTAATATGGGTTTCATATATTATTTGTACATTTTCTCCCCGTGTTTAAGATCTCGAATGTCCGTCGATTAATTAATTTACTGACCATTAATTAATCAACATCTAACTCCATGAGTAGTACCACTCAACCTTTTCATCATGTCGGACCAAGTCCACCTGAAGGGTTTACATGATGAACCTTATTAGCTCCTCAAGGGGACATCATCATCCTAATATATATGACACAGTTTCCTCCTATAATCAGCGACACACCATATAAATAATATCATCTCCGAACTTACCGAGCGTATCGATTTAATCTATAAATCTCGCCCATTGGTAAATCAAAGTGATGAATACTAAGTATATGTGCCCATTATTATATCGGGATTAAGAGCATGTACATAATAATATCCGAGGTCCGATTCGATTATGTAGTCAGCAATAAATCGAATCACCTCTAAGTCGGTCCTGCTCAATACACTCAAAGTGCACTAGTGTGATTCTATGGTTAAGACAAACCAATACCAAATCACACTACAACCATTCCGATGGTTTGTCCAAAGTCATCTCAGTTGAGAGCCTTTACTTATACTTTACAAAGAGCCGATAACATGATCTCCCGTGTGACACCATACACCATGTTATCTACAATATAATGTATTATACAATATGCATAACCATAAAAATATGCAAATAATGATCATGTGATTCTTATTTCATAATAAAGATGTTTATACAAAAGATAGACTTTTCAGTATACATCCCTATAATCTCCCACTTATACTAAAAGACTATGCTGTCCTCAAACTGCCATACATCTTATCCCCATTCCCTCCACATGCCTATCAAAAGCTCTCCCTGGAAGGGCCTTAATGAAAGGATATGTCATGTTATCCTCCGATGCAATCTTGGCCACAACAACTTCTTCTCTCTTTATGATTTCTCGTATCAGGTGGTACTTGCGCTCTATGTGTTTACTAGCCTTATGGGCTCGTGGTTCCTTCGAGTTTGCAACTGCACCACTATTATCACAATAAATTGTGATAGTTCTGGGCAAACTAGGAATCACATCCAAGTCCATCAGGATGTTCCTGAGCCATACAACTTCTTTGGCCGCCTCAGAGGTTGCCACATACTTAGCTTCTATGGTGGAGTCGGCCACGCATTTCTACTTGACACTCCTCTATACAATGGATCCACCTCCCAAAGTAACACAAAACCTGAGGTAGACTTACTGTTATCCCTATCAGATTGGAAGTCGAAATCCGTGTAACCCACAGGGAGTAATTGGTCTGCCCGATAAACCAGCATATAATCCCTAGTCCTTCTCAGGTACTTCAATATATGTTTTACTGCAGGTCCTCCAGCTCCAAGGGCCTCTAGCTCATTCAAATGAGACATCATCTTGAGAACATGATCCCTTACGGGTGTTCCCTCGATCATGGTGGTCGTCATCAAGTTTCTCATGGATTCTTGCCTCGCAGCCCGATTTTGGTGTCCGAAAAGCTATTTGAGATTGAGCATCATGTCATAAGTTGTGGCCTTAGCTTGATGTTGATGTTGCAGCACATTTGACATAGATGCCAAAATGTAACACCGCGCCATCTCATCGGCCTTTACCCACTTCTTATAACTCTCTCTCTCCTTTTCCCCAGAATCTTCTGTAGGCTTAGGAGGGAACTCTTCGAGGAGTACATATTTGTATTCCTCAGCAGTCAAAACAATGTCTAGATTCCTCTTCCAATCAACATAGTTGGGTCCAGTAAGTTTGTTCTCTTTCAGTATCACAGCAAGTGGGTTGAAAGTCATTTTGAATGAAAACCTAAGAATCACATAAATCAAAACATTAGATTTCAAAAAATTATTGATTTCTCAAACAATAAAATTTTAAAATCAACCAACACCTCAAAACACCGAGAATATCGTATGCCACGATAGTGTGGACGTATACCAATTCTACATTTTTAAGAGGAGGTTTTACCCATTAATTTTACTATCTTGTCAACCTAACTTTTTGACAAGTAAAATTAATAGTTGGTTCCTCTTTGGCCCTACAAATAAAAGCAGTGACTCCGATGGGGAGGATACTTATATTTGTATCTAAGTGTTCACCATTACTTGGTACCAAGAAAATTATCTTGGGTTATGTGCCTTCCGATGGGGAAGTGCACACACTCCTTGATAATTCCCTATAACCATATTTGACATTGTGATCCGCAAATAAACTCATCCGATGAAGAGGAAGGCACTCAGAGCCGACGCGCAAGTTTGTTTGCATCACTTGTCAAATTGTAATGGAGGCAGTGGGAATTTATAAAAATTTCCCTCTCCAACTTAGTAATTTGAAATTGAGGAATTTTCCTAGCCTACGACATGCATATAAAAAAAGCAATAAATATGAAAAATAAATTATTTTCCAACTATTATGGCTTTTGTCATCAATATGTCTCCCGTCGCATCGCCTTCTCGTCCGCTCCTCCTACGCCATGTACGAGCCATCCGGAGATCCGAGCCGAGACTAAAACCTATTTTAATTTACATCCATCGATCATATACTCCACGAGGGAGTGTACATGAAATCTAGATCGAAAGTAAAATAAAATAAAGAGTGGCTAAACAATTCCATATATAATTTACAAAAAATCAAATACTAGCCTCGTCAACCCCGAGGATTCAACAAAATAAACATTTACACACATATGGCCATAATAGTCGGATCTTATGCCTGCAACCAAAGAGTTAAACTACGCATATCCTACTATTATCTGGCACATATAATATATGAAAAGTGCATAAAAATAAACCAAATCCTAAACATACAAAATCGGAAACCTTGGCTCTGATAATAATTGAAGGGTTTTGCTTATCGAGTCCGTGAGGGGAAACTTCGCTTCCCACTATACCTTTGTTGTTTGTTCATGGCAATCCCATCGATGTCCCCGGATTAAAAAATTTAATCCTAGACAAAAGGGATTGCTCAAACAACCAAGTCATTGTCGTGCTATTCGTTTAGAGAGGTCACTTGAACAAACTCGTTGTTTAAGCGACCAACCTCTATTCTACGAGTAGGCGCGGAATAGACGATGTCCGGATCGTCGGTTTTTATGTTTATGTTCGGGATCCAAGTATTATTTTGCCATAATCAGAATTATATCATGCTCATAATGTTGGAATGTATACTGAAAGCCTAGCTCATCTTGTATGGATATTTTTATTTTGAAATAAGAATCACGTGATCATTGTTTGCACTTTATATGTTTATTATATGTGTGCATATTGTCTAATATTTTACATTGTAGATAACATGGTGCTTGGTGTGGCACAGAAGATCATCTTATCAGTCCCTTGTAGAATATAAGTAGAGGCTCACAACCAAGATGGTTTTGGACAAACCATTGGCATGGTTGTAGTGTAGCTTGGTATTGTTTTGTCTTGAACATAAAGTTACACTAGTACACTTAGGTGTATTGAGCAGGACCGACATAGAGGTGATTCAATTTATTACTGACTATATAATTGAATCGGACATCGGATATTATGTTGTACATGCTCTTAATCCCGATATAATAACGGGCACATGTACTTAGTATTTATTTCTTTGATTTACCATAGGGTGAGATTTAGATGGATTAAATCAATATTCCCGGTGAGTTGGAAAATGATATTATTTACATAGTGTGTCGTTGATTATAGGAGGAAATCGTGTCCCATATATTAGGTTGATAATTTCCCCTTGAGGAGCTCATAAGGTTCATCATGTAAACCCAGCTGGTTGACTTAGTCAACATGATGATAAGGTTGAGTGGTACTACTCGAGGAGGTAGATGTTAATTAATTGATGGTCAGTAAATCAATTAATTGACGGACATTCGATATCTTAAACACGGGGAGATGGATGTACAAATAATATATGGAGCCCATATTAATTTATGGGGGTTGGTGAGGTAATTCAATGATGATCCTCTAGTGGAATGGAACATCATTGATGGATCAAGTTTGTGTGGTTCCGATCCATCGGGTGGCCAAGATCCAACTCCTCCTCATGGTCCCTATCGTAGCCTAATATAATCCTCATGAAGCCTAGATCCAAGGATGGAAAACAAAACTCTAGAACCGACGATTGAGATTAGATCTCTAGATCCGACGGTTGGGATAAAACCCTAAATCCGACGGTTGGGATAAAACCCTAAATCCGACGGTTGGGATAAAACCCTAAATCTGATGGTTGGGATGAAACCCTAGATCAGACGGTTGGGATGAAACCCTAGATCCGACGGTTGGGATGAAACCCTAGATCCGACGGTGGAGATTAAATCCCTATATCCGACGGTGGAGATTAAAGGAGGCTTAAGCCCAACTCTATAAATAGAGGGCTAAGGCTTGCGCGGCAACTAATGCTTGTGGATTAGGGTTTTGCCTATCTAAAAGTGGGCGGCAACAAACCCTAGAGAAGTTAGGGTTTTGGGCGGCTAGAAGTGGGCGGCAAGCTTTGTTCTCCCTAGGGTTTTGTCCGGTGCCCCTCTTCCTCTTCTCATCCTTTGTCGGCGCTCTTCCCTTCATCCTTTTCTCCTTGGCCGGTGGAAACAAGGGCTAGGTTTCATCCTTGGAGCTCTTGGCCGGTGCCCTCTTGCTTTCTCCTTGGTGGCCGGCGGCAACTCTTCTCAAGGTTGGTCGGCGCTCAAGAAACTACTCCTTGGCCGGCGGTTATATCAAGCTCCTTGGCTTGGTGGCTGGTTCTAGAAAGGAGAAGGAATCTTTGTTTGGTTCTTCTCTTTGTTCGGATAGAGCAAGGAAAGGAAGAACGTGATCTAGGAGGCTTCTATTCGTGGAGGATCTTCGCCCACACGACGTCCACGAGGAGGATAGGACATACGATAGAAGATCGAGAGACAAACACAAAAACCGGCGATCCGTCCGTCATCTCTTCCGCGGCTTGAACAACTAGTTTGTTCAAGCGATCACTCAAGTTGTTAGCACGACGACGAAATTGTTGTGCTTAGGAAACTCATCCCATCCGGATTAGTTTTTTCATTAGTGAACATTTTAATCCGGGGACATGGGAGCCAATGAGCCTCCGAAGCAATTCCTTCAAGTGGTATCAGAGCCATGGTTTTCGGTTTTGTGTGTTTTGGATTCGGTTACTTTCATGCACATATCATATATTGAGTATGCCAGATAATAGTAGGATGTGCGTAGGCTAACTTTTTGGTTGCAGGCATAAGATCCGACTATTATGGCTATATGTGTGTATGTGATTGTTTGTGTGTGATTGTATGTATATTATTTGAATCCTCGGGGTTGACGAGGCTAGATTAGTATTTAATTTTTGTAATTAAATACGACATTGTTTAGCCACTCATTTTACTTTACTTTAGATCTAGATTATTTTTACACTCCTTCGTGGAGTATAGGATCGATGGATGTAAATTCAAATAGTTTACCTCGGCTCGGATCTTTTTGGTGACTTGCGCATGGGAAAAGGTGGAGCGGACGAGGTGGCCACACGACGGGACGCATATTGGAGAACAATGCCATAATAGTTGGAAAAATTCTGTTTTTTCCATATTTATTGCTGATTTGTTTTATATGCATGTTGTGTGTGCATGAAAATTCCTCATTGTCAATTTACTAAGTGGGAGAGGGACATTTTAATTAATTCCCGCGGCCTCCATTACAATTTGACGTGTGATGCAACAAACTTGCGCGTCGGCTCTGAGTGTCTTCCTCCCCATCGGATGGGTTTGTTTGCGGATCACTAGGTCAAATAATGGTTATAGGAAATTATCTAGGAGCATGTGTACTTCCACAGCGGTAAGGCACATAATCCGAAATAATTCCCTTAGTATCGTGTAATGATGCACACTAAGATGCAAATAAAAGTATCCTCCCCATCGGAGTCACTGCTTTTATTTGTAGGGCCAAAGAGGAACCAAGTATTAATTTTATTTGTCAAAAAGTAAGGTTGACAAGATAATAAAATTAATGGGTAAAACCTCCTCTTACAAATGTAGAATTCGTATACGTCCACACAGCGTGGCATGCGATATTCTCGGTGTTTTGAGGTTTTGGTTGATTTCGGAATTTTATTGTTTTGAGGAATCAATAATATTTGAAATCTAATATTTTGATCATTGTGATTCTTAGGTTTTTCAAATGGCTTTCAACCCACTTGCTGTGATATTAAAAGAAAATAAACTTACTGGAACAAATTATATTGATTGGAAAAGAAATTTGGATATTGTCTTAACTGCAGAGGAGTACAAATTTGTACTCTTCGAGGTCTGTCCTCCTAAGCCCACCGATGACTCTGATGAAAAGGAGAAAGAAAGTTATAAGAAATGGATCAAGGAAGATGAGATGGCGCGGTATTACATCTTGACATCTATGTCAAATGTGCTGCAACATCAGCATCAGGCCATGGCCACAACTTATGACATGATGTTCAATCTTAAAGAACTTTTCGGACATCAGAGTAGGGAGACTAGACAGGAGGCTATGAGAAACTTGATGACGACCACCATGATCGAGGGAACACCCGTCAAGGATCATGTTCTCAAGATGATGGCTCATCTTAATGAGATGGAAGTCCTCGGAGCTGAGATCGATGGGGAAACCCAGGTCGATATCATTCTCGATCCGCTAGGAGTTTTGGCGATTCGCCTCAACTACAACATGAACAAGAGGTTGTATTCATTGGCGGAGCTTCTGACAGAACTCCAGGCGGCAGAGGGGCTTTTTCGTCAAAGCGCTCAAGCCATGGTTGCTCAGAAGGTTTCTTCTTCTAAACCGAAAGGTAATAAGAAGAAGAAGAAAGGTGGAGCAAAGAAAGTGGCAGTAGGACCTCAGGCAGGAGTGAAGAAGCCGAAAGGCAAGTGCTTCACTTGCAAGCAGACTGGACATTGGAAGGCGGACTGTCCTAGCCGAAAGAACAAAGGTATATCTTCTTGTTTAGTTGTTGAAACATGTTTAGCGGTGTTATCTACCAGTGCCTGGTGTGTAGATACAGGAGCCACGAATCATGTCTGCAATACTTTGTAGGGGTTCCAAGAAACCCGATGACTAGTTGAGGGAGAGATTACCGTCTTCATGGGCAATTCTTCAAAGGTGCCAGCTATTGCAGTGGGAGATGTTAATTTATCTTTTGATAGAAATAAAGTTTTGGTTTTGAGAAATTGTCTTTATGTGCCTAGTTTTAAAAAGAATCTAATTTCAGTTTCTAAATTGTTTTTGGATGGATATTCTGTTTCTTTTAATGAGAAAGTGGTTATAAAAAGGAATAGGGAGATTATCTGTTCTGGTACATTGGTTGGCAATTTGTACACTCTTGAACCGAAAACTCCCACGATGCATATAGAAGTAAATAACTCATCTTCTAAGTCTAATATGAGAAAAGAACCTTCGAAAATGAACCAGACATATCTTTGGCATCAAAGGCTTGGTCATATTAACCTGAGTAGAATTCAAAGGTTGATAGCTGATGGACCTTTGGGTACATTAGTGGTGGAGGATCTCCCAACCTGCGAATCTTGCTTGGAAGGTAAAATGACCAAGAGGCCTTTCAAGGCCAAGGGGTATAGAGCCAAAGATGTGTTAGAATTGGTTCATTTTGATTTGTGCGGTCCTATGTCTATCCAAGCTAGAGGTGGTTTTGAATATTTCGTCTCTTTTATAGACGATTATTCAAGATATGGATACATTTACTTGATACACCGCAAGTCTGAATGCTTTGACAGGTTCAAAGAATTCAAGGCTGATGTGGAGAACCGTCAAGGTAAAAGTATCAAGACACTACGATCTGATCGTGGTGGCGAGTACCTCTTGGGAGAGTTTAGGAGTTACTTATCAGAGGATGGGATTCAATCTCAATTGTCCGCACCTGGCACACCCCAGTATAATGGTGTGGCAGAGCGAAGGAATAGGACTCTTATGGAGATGGTTAGATCAATGATGAGTTATTCTGAGTTGCCAGTTTTGTTCTGGGGGTATGCACTGGATACGGCAATGTATACTCTGAACTTGGTTCCATCTAAATCAGTGCCTTCTACCCCCGTAGAATTGTGGACTGGGCGAAAGCCTAGTCTAAGACATATTCGGATTTAGGGTAGTCCAGCAAATGTGCTGAAGGGAGATGCTGGTAAGTTGGAATCTCATACAGAAGTACGCTTGTTTGTTGGCTACCCTAAGGGAACGAAGGGTGGTTTGTTCTATAGTCCTAGAGATCAGAAGGTGATCGTGAGTACGAATGTCAAATTTCTAGAGGAGGACTATGTGATGAACCACAAGCCCACGAGTAGGATTGTTCTTGAGGAGTTGACAGGGGAAGTCCCGACTTCAGTACCACCGGTACAAGAGGAGATACCACAAGTCACTGCACCGCGTGTCACAGAGCATACACAGGAGGCACCTCGTCGTAGTGGGAGGGTTGTTAGACAGCCTGATAGATTCATGTTCTTGGGAGAATCTTCTGATTTGGTCCCTGGCGAACATGAACCTGATCCCTGGACATATGACGAGGCACTCCAAGATAGAGATGCGGTATCTTGGCAAAGAGCGATGAATTCAGAGATAGAATCTATGGATTCCAATCATGTCTGGGAGCTAGTAGAACCACCCGATGGTGTGAAAGCCATTGGATGCAAGTGGATCTACAAGAGAAAGAGAGGAGTAGACGGGAAGGTTGAGACATTCAAAGTTAGGCTTGTTGCGAAAGGGTATACTCAGAAAGAGGGTATCGATTATGAGGAGACCTTTTCGCCGGTAGCTATGCTTAAGTCTATCTGGATTCTCTTATCTATAGCTACTCATATGGATTATGAGATTTGGCAAATGGATGTCAAGACAGCTTTCCTTAACGGAAGTCTTGAGGAGAACATCTATATGCGGCAACCAGAGGGATTCATTGCTAAAGGCAAAGAGCATCTAGTGTGTAAGCTTAATTGGTTCATTTATGGATTGAAGCAAGCTTCCAGATCTTGGAACATCCGTTTTGATGAGATAATCCAGTCATATGGATTTATTCAAAGTCCGGATGAGCCATGTGTATACAAAAGATGTGACGGATACGTAGTGGTATTTCTTGTACTATACGTAGATGACATTTTGTTAGTTGGCAACAATATCAAAGTGTTATCAGATGTAAGGGTATGGTTGTCTAAACAATTTGACATGAAGGACTTGGGAGAAGTGGGACACATCCTTGGGATCAAAGTTATAAGGGATCGCAAGAAAAGGATGTTGTGCTTATCTCAATCTTCATATATAGACACGGTCCTAGCTCATTTTAGCATGCAGAACTCCAAGAAAGGTTTTCTACCTTTTAGGCATGGAGTTCCTTTATCTAAAGAGATGTGTCCCAAAACATCAAAGGAGATAGAGGAGATGAAGGCGGTTCCTTATGCTTCGGCAGTAGGAAGCCTCATGTATGCTATGCTATGTACGAGACCAAATATCTGCTTTGCCGTGGGCATGGTTAGCAGATATTAGAGTAATCCTGGACAGGTACATTAGACTGCGGTAAAGCATATATTGAACTAATTGAGAAGGACTAGAGATTATATGCTGGTTTACCGGGTAGATCAATTAGTCCCTGTGGGTTACACGGATTCAGATTTCCAATCAGATAGGGATAACAGTAAGTCTACCTCGGGGTTTGTGTTTACTTTTGGAGGTGGAGCCATAGTATGGAGGAGTGTCAAGCAGAAATGTGTGGCGGACTCTACCATGGAAGCTGAGTATGTGGCAGTCTCTGAGGCAGCCAAGGAAGCTGTATGGCTCAGGAACTTCTTGATGGACTTGGATGTGATTTTTGGTTTGCCCAGAACTATCACAATTTATTGTGATAACAGTGGGGCAGTTGCAAACTCGAAGGAACCACGAGCCCATAAGGCGAGTAAACACATAGAGCGCAAGTACCACCTGATATGAGAGATCGTAAAGCGAGAAGAAGTAGCTGTCGCCAAGATTGCATCAGAGGATAACTTGGCGGATCCATTCACTAAGGCCCTTCCAGCGAAAGCATTTGATAGGCATGTGGAGGACATGGGGATCAGATGTATGGCAGTGTGATTACAACATAGTCTTTTAGTATAAGTGGGAGATTGTTGGAATGTATACTGAAAGCCTAGCTCTTCTTGTATGGACATTTTTATTTTGAAATAAGAATCACGTGATCATTCTTTGCACTTTATATGTTTATTATATGTGTTCATATTGTCTAATATTTTACATTGTAGATAACATGGTGCTTGGTGTGGCACAGAAGATCATCTTATCAGTCCCTTGTAGAATATAAGTAGAGGCTCACAACCAAGATGGTTATGGACAAACCATTGGCATGGTTGTAGTGTAGCTTGGTATTGATTTGTCTTGAACCTAAAGTTACACTAGTACACTTAGGTGTATTGAGCAGGACCGACATAGAGGTGATTCAATTTATTGCTGACTACATAATTGAATCAGACCTCGGATATTATGTTGTACATGCTCTTAATCCCGATATAATAACGGGCACATGTACTTAGTATTTATTTCTTTGATTTACCATAGGGTGAGATTTAGATGGATTAAATCAATATGCCCGGTGAGTTGGGAAATGATATTATTTACATGGTGTGCCGTTGATTATAGGAGGAAACCGTGTCCAATATATTAGGTTGATGATGTCCACTTGAGGAGCTCATAAGGTTCATCATGTAAACCCAGCTGGTTAACTTAGTCAACATGATGATAAGGTTGAGTGGTACTACTCGAGGAGTTAGATGTTAATTAATTGATGGTCAGTAAATCAATTAATTGACGGACATTCGATATCTTAAACACGGGGAGATGGATGTACAAATAATATATGAAGCCCATATTAATTTATGGGGGTTGGTGAGGTAATTCAATGATGATTCTCTAGTGGAATGGAACATCATTGATGGATCAAGTTTGTGTGGTTCCGATACATCGGGTGGCCAAGATCCAACTCCTCCTCATAGTCCCTATCGTAGCCTAATATAATCCTCATGAAGCCTAGATCCAAGGATGGAAAACAAAACTCTAGAACCGACGGTTGAGATTAGTTCTCTAGATCCGACGGTTGGGATAAAACCCTAAATCCGACGGTTGGGATAAAACCCTAAATTCGACGGTTGGGATGAAACCCTAGATCCGACAGTTGGGATGAAACCCTAGATCCGACGGTTGGGATGAAACTATAGATCCGACGGTGGAGATTAAAGGAGGCTTAAGCCCAACTCTATAAATAGAGGGCTAAGGCTTGGGCGGCAACTAATGCTTGTGGATTAGGGTTTTGCCTATCTAAAGTGGGCGGCAACAAACCCTAGAGAAGTTAGGGTTTTGGGCGGCTAGAAGTGGGCGGCAAGCTTTGTTCTCCCTAGGGTTTTGGCCGACGCCCCTCTTCCTCTTCTCATCCTTTGCTAGCGCTCTTCCCTTCATCCTTTTCTCCTTGGCCGGTGGAAACAAGGGCTAGGTTTCATCCTTGGAGCTCTTGGCCGGCGCCCTCTTGCTTTCTCCTTGGTGGTCGGCGGCAACTCTTCTCAAGGTTGGCCAGCGCTCAAGAAACTACTCCTTGGCCGGCGGTTATATCAAGCTCCTTGGCTTTGTGGCCGGTTCTAGAAAGGAGAAGAAGTCTTTGTTTTGTTCTTCTCTTTGTTCAGATAGAGAAAGGAAAGGAAGAACGTGATCTAGGAGGATTCTACTCGTGGAGGATCTTCGTCCACACGACGTCCATGAGGAGGATAGGACATACGATAGAAGATCGAGAGACAAACACAAAAACCGGCGATCCGTCCGTCGTCTCTTCCACGGTTAACCAACTAGAAGAGTTGGGTTGCTTGAACAATTAGTTTGTTCAAGCGATCACTCAAGTTGTTAGCACGACGACGAAATGGTTGTGCTTAGGAAACTCATCCCATCCGGATTAGTTTTTTCATTAGTGAAAATTTTAATCCGAGGACAATGGAGCCAATAAGCCTCCGAAGCAATTCCTTCACATAATTGAAAAAACAAATACAAGCAAGTAACAAAAGAGAATAGAGAATAGATATACCTCTCGATCTTCTAATGTATGACCTTCCTCCTTTAGGACGTCGTGTGGGCGACGATCTACCAAAACATGAAGCTCCTAGATCGCCAATCTTCCTTCCTTGCTCGTTCCGAGCAAGAGGAAGAATAGAAACAAGGCTCTTCTCCTTCCTATAGCCAACCAACAAGGAACAAGGAGAATCCTTGCCGCCGGCTAACAAGGAGAAGGAGATGATGATGGAAACCGACCAAGACACCAAGGGAAACCCCTAAGTCTTGTTTCCACCACTCAAGGAGAAGGAGAAGGGGTTTTTGGCCACCGGCCAATGCCTGGAAGAGGCTGTAAAAACCTGTTGGACGTCGGACACCTTGAAGGAAGAAGAAGAAAGGAATTACCTTCCTTATTTGGTGTCGCCAACCCCTTAACCCTAGCTTCCAAGCCATGCCGCCCAAAACCCTAGCTCCTCTTGGATTCTTATCCACGGCAACCCCTTGCCCTCCTTTTATAGAGTTAGGGATAAGCCTCCTTTTAATCTCCACCATTGGTTCTAGGGATTTAATCTCAACCGTCAGATCTAGAGATTTAATCTCAACCGTCGGATCAAGAGATTTAATCTCTACCTTTGGATCTAGAGTTTTGTTTCTATCCATTGGATCTAAGCTTCATGAGGTGTTAATAGGCTACATTAGGGACCATGAGGAGGAGTTGGATCTTGGCCACCCATGGATCAAGCCCACATAAAGTCCGATCCATTAATGATAATCCAATCCACTAAAGGATTATCAATGATCTACCTCACCAACCCCCATAAGTTAATATGGGCTCCATATATTATTTGTACATTTTCTCCCCATGTTTAAGATCTCGAGTGTCCGTCGATTAATTAATTTATTGACCATTAATTAATCAACATCTAACTCCATGAGTAGTACCACTCAACCTTTTCATCATGCCGGACCAAGTCCACCTGCTGGGTTTACATGATGAACCTTATGAGCTCCTCAAGGGGACATCATCATCCTAATATATAAAACACGGTTTCCTCCTATAATCAACGACACACCATATAAATAATATCATCTCCCAACTTACCGAGCCTATCGATTTAATCTCTAAATCTCGCCCATTGGTAAATCAAAGAGATGAATACTAAGTATATGTGCTCATTATTATATCGGGATTAAGAGCATGTACATAATAATATCTGAGGTCCGATTCGATTATGTAGTCAACAATAAATCGAATCACCTCTAAGTCGGTCCTGCACAATACACTCAAAGTGCACTAGTGTGATTCTATGGTTAAGACAAACCAATACCAAATCACACTACAACCATTCCGATGGTTTGTCCAAAGTCATCTCGGTTGTGAGCCTTTACTTATACTTTTCAAGGAGCCGATAACATGATCTCCCATGTGACACGACACACCATGTTATCTACAATGTAATATTTTAGACAATATGCATAACCATAAAAATATTCAAACAATGATCATGTGATTCTTATTTCAAAATAAAAATATTCATAAAAAAGATAGACTTTTCAGTTTACATCCCTACATCATATACATAATACAAAAAAACACTAATCAAAATAAACAAGAATATACCTCTTGTTATACCTCTTGATCTTCTATTGTATGTCCTTCCACCTTTTGGATGTCGTGTGGGCAATGATCTTCCCAAAGTCGAAGCCTCCAAGATCACGTTCTTCCCTTCCTTGCTCGCTCCGAACAAAGGGAAGAATAAAACAAAACTCTTCTTCCTATCTAGAACCGGCCACCAAGTAAAAGGACTTGATGCTGCCACCGGCCAAGGAATAGAATAGGATCGTCGGCCAACCTTGAAGAAAGGTTGTCGCCAGCTAAAGGAGAGAGAGAGAGAGGGAGGGAGTCGTAGCTGACCAATCTAGAGAGAGAGAGAGGGTGGAGTTGCCTCCAGCCAAGAAGAGCCCAACCCTAGAATTCTTTTGCCGCTGCCCAATAGGAAGAAGCAAACCCTAGGTTTGCTGCCCACCTCTCCTCTCAAGCCAACTCCAAAAACCCTAACCCTTGTCTTGATTATCTCTTCATGGCCAAGCCCTTAGCCCTTATTTATAGAGTTAGGCTTAAGCCTTCATTTAATCTCCACCGTCGGATTTAGAGATTTAATCTCCACCGTCGGATCTAGAGATTTAACCTCCACCGTTGGATCTAGAGTTTCATTTTTCATCATCGGATCTAGGCTTCATGAGGGTTTTAATAGGCTACAATAGGGACCATGAGGAGGAGTTGGATCTTGGCCACCGAATGGATCAAGCCAACATAAAGTCTGATCCATTAATGATAATCCATTCCACTAGAGGATTATCGTTGATCTACCTCACCAACCGCCAAAAATAAATATAGGCACCATTTATTAATTGTACAAATATCTCCCCGTGTTTAAGATATCGAATGTCCGTCAATTATTTAATTTACTGACATCTAATTTATCAACATCTAACTCCATGAGTAGTACCACTCAACCTTATTATCATGCTGGACCAAGTCCACCTGTAGGGTTTACATGATGAACCTTATGAGCTCCTCAAGCGGACATCATCATCCTAATATATAGGATACGGTTTCCTTCTATAATCAACGGTACACCATATAAATAATATCATTTCCTAACTTACCGAGCCTATTGATTTACTCTATAAATATTGCCTATTGGTAAATCAAAGAAATAAATACTAAGTGTTGGATCGAGAAGCGTTGCTAGAGGGGAGGGGGGGGTGAATAGTGAGTGTAAATCTTTTTCGTTGGTTCGATACATGAGTAAGCACAGCGGAAAATAAAGAGACACGTTTATTTTTACTTGGTTCACAACCCACCGGTTGCTACTCCAAGGCCCTAACGGTCCTGTTGGGTTTTCGGCACAGCGGCGAGTGTGTGTTTGAACATGTTTCGTAAACATGTGCACAGCGGAAGAAATAAAAATAATAAATCTAATTTATTACAACACACACACCATACGCATGCACAGTACAACATGTGTAGACATAATCGTAGTTTCAAATTTTGCAATAAAAGGAAATTTATTCTACGTATACTTTACATATCACGTGTAGCAGGAAAGGCATCAACCGGAGCGATCCTCACTAGAATCGCCTCTATCCGTATCCTCGCCGAGTATCTTCGGGATTACTTCACAAAGTCACGAGTCTCGTCTTCGTACGAGTCACTAGCCTCGTGTCGAAGACGATGTGATCGAGAGAAGATCACAATCCGAATCAAAATTCGGATTCAAAACGAGTCCTCAAAAACTCGCTTCTCCGGAGAGGTATTCGTCAACCGTTTGGCGAATCCTTTGTCCTCCACCTATGTGGATTACCGAAGATCGAATCCCCGGCAAGGAAGCCACTGTTAGAGCTCCGAATGTCATCCAAACGATGCTCCGACACAAAATAAACAAGCTGTCGAGAAAACTGGACAGCTTTGGTGGAGGAATAGGGTCGGCCAAATAAGGAAGCTAGACGCTCACCTTGTCGCCGGACCCAAAGAAGATCACTGGAGGGTCGCCGGAGGATCACCGACTGAAGCTTGGATGCCGGCAACAAACTTGGACGGCGGCACAAAGCTGGGCGGTCGCTAGGGTTGGGCGCCGACCAATAGAGAAGAGGAGGGGTGGGCGGCAACTAGTTATTGCTTGGATTAGGTTTTCACAAAACCGTTAAGCCCTATTTTATAGAGAACAAATTCTCCTAATGGTTATTGGATCATAACCAAAATCCCATTAACCCGCTCCATTAATTTAAGTTAAAATAAACCAAACCGAATTGATCTATTTTAAGTTAAAACAAACCAAACCAACTTTGGTTCATTCGTTTAAAACAAACCAAACCCATTTGGTTTATTCTCCACCATTGGATTAGAACCAAACCAATTTGGTTCATCCATCAAGTCTTCATAAGACACGACCCATCCACGCTTCTATTGCGACTGAAACGATTTCATGCTCGCTCCTTGTTTGGTCCAACCAAACCTAGTTTCTCTCGGTCTAAGAATCTCATTCTCAAGCTCGTTTTAAATCCTTCGGATTACGCTCATTGTGCGTGTGACCAAATAGGTTCTCGGTAAATGTTGGCCGTCTATAATTAAACATTAATTATAGAACGATCATGAGTGGCACCTAGTAGTACATCATGATCCCCAATTAACTGAAAAGATCAACGATTGATCTAGAACTATTTCTAAAACCCTTCAGCAGCTACAATGAATCGTGCCCCATTCTCTTCACTCATCTTATACCCACTTGGTTCAGGACATGGTCTATAGTGTCAGTCCCCACTAGGTTGACTACGTCATACCTAGCCCAAGTATCATTTCCTTGTCTTACGGATTCTAGTTACTTCATATATATCAAAGAGTAGCTTACTTAAAACATGTAATGCTTTAGCCAAAGACTTTAGTAACAATCCGATGAGAGGCCATGGGTATACATCTCCTCGCAAGGAGTGGTGAATCCTTTATAGGCTATTCAAACACCTTCGATCACTTCGACTTATACCCAATCATCCTGGGTCCACATCTCCTCAGAGATGCTTCCTTAAGATGTTAAAGCATAAGTATTTATGATCAATATGACTTGAATACCGCAAGTCAAAGGAACATCGCACTAAAGCTGCAATAAGAACTTCATTGACATATCTATATATGCAGAGAACCATATGAAGTCTTATGGCTGGTCACTCCAATGAACTAGTTACCATAACTAGCATCCACGATTAACTCCGGACATCACAATGTCTCCAGCCAGTGAGAATCAACTGCTTGGATACACCAAGGAGTATACCTCATCCTAGTCTCGACAGAATCGATGGTGTGCAAATCCATCAATTCATCGACTAGGGATAATTCTGATACATCACAATTACACATGTAGAGATACTCACTAGTTGTGATCCAATCACAAATTCTCTCATGCTGTGAATCGTATCGTGGACATTCAATAAATGAGTTTAAGATCTAATCAAATACATGACAACATGCATACTCAAATAGTGAATCTTCATTTATCATATAAATGGTTCAAACATAAGGTGATTGCCTTAGGACATCTCTCATATATTACTAATAAACTCCCACTTGGCCTAATGTCAATCGCTACGATATCCAATACCATAAGATCTAACTTGACCCTCAAACTTACTTTGAGGTAATGCCTTAGTCAAAGGATCCGCTAAGTTCCTTTCAGTGGAGATTTTCTCGATTTATATTTCCTTCCTACTAATGATCTCTCCGATCAGATGATAGCGGCGAAGCACATGTTTGGATCATTGATGAGACCTTGGCTCTGTCGCCTATGCAATTGCTCTATTGTTGTCGCAGTAGACCGGTATTGCTTCAACAATGGCTGGAACCACACCATGTTCATAAATGAACTTCTTGATCCAAACCACTTCCTTTACTGCTTTCGAAGCTGCAATGTATTCTACCTTAGTGGTAGAATCCGCTACAGTGTCTTGTTTGGAACTTTTCCAACTCACTATGCCCCCATTCAATGTGAACACGTATCCAGACTGAGACCTGGAATCATCCTTGTCTGTCTGGAAGTTGGCATCCGTATACCCGCGTATCACCATGTCCCCTTCTCCATATATTAGGAACACATCCTTAGTTCTTCTTAAGTACTTAAGGATTGTTTTAACAGCTGCCCAATGATCCATTCCTAGATCAGACTAGTATCTACTCGTGACACTCAGAGCATACGATATATCGGGCCTCGTACATAACATAACATACATAATAGATTCTATTGCGGATGCATTGGGAATCTTACTCATGCAAATCCTCTCGTCTTCTGTGCGCGGACACATAGTCTTCGAAAGATGTATCCCATGCATGATGGGTATGAAACCTTTCTTGGATTCCGACATGCTAAACCTCTTTAGCACTCGGTTTATATATGAAGACTGTGAAAGACCAAGCAACCGTTTTGATCTATCTCTATAGATCTTAATCCCGAGGATGTAGGTTGCTTCTTCTAGGTCTTTCATGGAGAATGTCTTGGACAACCAAATCTTAACTGACTGTAAGACTGAAACATCATTTCCTATAAGTAATATGTCATCGTCATACAATACTATGAACATGACTGCACTCCCACTAACCTTCTTGTACACACAAGGTTCGTCGGATTTTATGAGAAATCAAACCTTTTGATTGTCTCATCAAAATGGATATTCCAGCTCCTGGATGCTTGCTTCAATCCATATATGGATCATCGCAATTTGCATACCTTGATTTTATCAACCAATGTGAAACCCTCAGGCTGTATCATATACACGTCCTCGAGCAGGTTTCCATTAAGGAAAGCTATTTTTGCATCCATCTGTCATATCTCATAATTATAATGAGCCGCTATGTGCAGGAGCATCCGAATGGATTTAAGCATATCTACAGGCGAATAGGTTTCATCATAATCAACACCTTGCTTTTGATGATATCCTTTTTCCACCAATCTAGCCTTCTAGGTAATCACATTACCATCCATGTCGGTTTTCTTCTTGAAAACTCACTTGCACCCTATAGGCTTTATGCCTTCGGTTGGGTCAACCAAGTTCTAAACTTGGTTTTCATACATGGAATCCATTTCTAACTTCATGGCATCAAGCCACTTATCCCTTTCTAAACTTGTTAGAACTTCTTCATAATTGGTAGGCTCCTCATCATCAATGAGTAACACGTCGTTCGATTCACTTACGAGAAATCCATATCTCTTAGGAATATTACGTGTTCTACCAGATCTACGAAGATGTTGTGTTTCAATAGGTCCAGCCGATTGCTCATCACTATGAGTTGTCGGATGTTGTGCTTCACCAGGTATCTCATCAATGTCTATTTGAGTCTCTCGAGCCTCCTCAAGCTCGACGACACTCCCACTGTTTTCTTGTAAGAGAAACTCTTTCTCTAGAAACACATCATGTCTTGAAACAAACACCTTTTATTCCACAGGATGATAGAATTGGTAACCCCTTATTTCCTTAGGGTATCCAATAAATAGACATTTATCTGACTTAGCATCCAATTTGTCTGATACAATCTGCTTCACAAAAGCAGGACAACCCCATATCTTCAAGTAAGATACATGAGGTTTCTTACTATTCCATATCTCATATGGAGTAGTGGAGACTACCTTGGTTGGCATTCTGTTTAACAAGTAAACAGTTGTCTGAAGTTCATAGCCCCAAAAGGACTTGGGAAGATTCGCATGATTCATCATTGACCTGACCATGTCCAACAAGGTCCGGTTACGCCTCTCAGATACACCATTATGCTGTGGTGTATATGGCGGAGTCCATTGAGACAATATACCATTATCTCTTAGATAATGAAGAAATTCTTGACTTAAGTATTCACCACCTTGATCCGATCGAAGTATTTTAATACTCTTGTCATGTTGTTTCTCTACTTCATTTCTAAATTCTTTGAACCTTTCAAAGGCTTCAGACTTGTGTTTCATCAAGAACACATACCCAAACCGTGAGTGTTCATCGGTGAAGGTAATGAAGTAGTTATAGCCTCCTAAAGCTTGAGTTGACATAGGTTCACATACATCAGTATGTATTAGGCCTAGCAACTCTCCCACTCATTCATCTTTTCCTGTAAAAGGTAACTTAGTCATCTTGCCTTTCAAGCATGATTCGCATGTATCGTATGAATCCAATTCAGACGATTCCAGAATTCCACATCGGTGTAATTCAGACATGCATTTTTTGCTTGCATGGCCAAGACGACAATGTCATATGTAGAAGTCTAATTGATTATCCTTTCGAGCACGCTTGTTGCTCACTTCGATATTGAAAAGGTCACTGGATACGTCAAACGTATAAATACCATTGCTCAAAGTTCTAGTTCCATAAAGTACGCCATTCAAAGTTATATAACAACAATTATTACTAAACGTCAAATGGTAACGATTTTATTTAAACAAAAAATAGAAATGGTGTTCTTTATCAACGAAGGAACATAAAAGCAATTGTCCAGTTCTAAGACAAGTCCTGTAGGGAGTTTCAACAAATATATTCCGATGGCGAGTGCAACAACCTTTGCTCCATTCCCAACATGTAAATTTGACTCTCCCTTGACGAGTCTTCTTCTATTCCTTAGCCCATGTATGTCATTACATATATGTGAGCCAAACCCAGTATCCAATACCCAAGTGTTTGAGGAAATAGAATGAGAATCAATAACGAAGATATCTGAAGAAGATGGGGCATCCGATGCCTTATTCTTCTTCACGTACTCAAGATAAATCTTGCAATTTCTTCGCCAATGGATCTCCTTTCCATAATGATGGCAAGTGCCCTTTTGAGCTAGTTTTGCCTTTTTAGCCTTTTTCTTCCCCTTCTGCTATTCCTTTGACTTCCTCTTAGAACCTTTCTTCGAGGAATAAACTTACAGCACCGTCCCCTCCTCATGCTTCACAGAAGACTCCACAGTATTCATCATGTTGAGCAGTACCACAGATGAACCTTCTTGCATCTCAGAGGTGAAGAGGAGCTTGGAGACTTCGAACCTTTCGAATCTCACTTGCTCATCAATCAACTCATAAAGATGAAAGACTATGGTATGAGCATCCATATGCTCATGCTGCTTCCGCAGCATAGGTACCATCGTGGCTAGCATGATGCAACTCGCCATTTCAGAATCAGTCACATGTTTCTGATAGGCCAACAATTGGTCCAGAGTTGCATTGTCACTAGGACGGGCGGGAAGAGGCGCTTCGAGGACATTTGCAAGCTTTTCAACCTTGAGAACAATTCTCAAGTTTCTAAGCCCCAAGAAGTTCTACTACTAATTTATTCAATCCAAAATGGAACGCAAATTCAAAGACATCATGATCAATAGATTAATCTTAGAAATACAAAACGAGCATATATGAGAAAGATGATTTTTAAAATGCATCAATATACATTTATAAATCTCATTCATTTTTCGAATTTCAAAACCCCAAAATCACTTCGGGAGATCGTAGGTCCATCTCCGAATGGTCGATATCCATCATAGATTATGAACAACCTCGAGAGAGTCCAACAAGCCATTCATAACTACGATGGTAGGTATCAAATATACCGATTGCATATCACGTATATGCAACTATCACAATGTGCTATCAACTAATTGAATGTTCACACATACATCGGGTTGTTAACACATTAACAAGTATGCATCATATGCATAGAACCCAACTTCACCTCCCTTCACATCGACCTTGGAAAGAGTCCAACAAGCTGATGCTCCAAGTTAAAGTCAACCCATTAATCGAGAAATAGTTTTAATATGGTTAGAGCGCATTCAACCAATTAGCCCAGCTTGGAGAGAGTCCAACAACCAAAGCTAACGATTGACCTCTGACTCTTACCATATTAGTATTAAACTATTCTATAGTTTGAACATGTTCGGGTTCGAGCCGGGCTTGGAGAGAGTCCAACAACCCAAACAAGAAATGGAGCTCTGGTTCTAACCATATTAATGGAAGGTGTAGGCTTTAATATTGAGTAAAGGTTTTTATGTCTCATCCTCTTTGCATGAAAATAACTATTATCTACATGGCATGACATACATGGCATACATCTACAAGTCACGACACGCATGGCATAATGATATGCATCTAATGCAATTACATGGCATACAATTATAACATGTACAAAATTTCCTTATATGTCATAACTATTTATGGAAATAAAATATGTTCAAGATTTGATTCTCCAAATCAAACCATGATTAAATTAGGAAACAAATTTCCAAATCTAATCACATATTTTATTTGTGGAAAGTGATGATTAAGGAAAGTCAATTTAGGAAATAAATTTCCTAAATCATCAAAACTACTTATGGAAATAAAATATTTTAAGATTTGATTTCCCAAATCAAATCATTATTAAATTAGGAAACAAATTTCCAAATCTAATCAAATATTTTATTTATGGAAAATATCAATTTCCAAAAATACTTCTAACATTCCAAAAGTAGAAGATTTCCATAAAAACTTCTAGACTTTCCAAAATTAAAAATTTCCAAAAATACTTCTAACTTTCCAAAAGAAGAAAATTTCCATAAATACCATTACGACTATCGCAAAACAATTATATGATTATGTCGAAACACAACCTGGGCTCTGATACCACTGTTGGGTTTCCGGCACCGCGGCGAGTGTGTGTTCGAACATGTTTCGTAAACATGTGCACAGCGGAAGAAATAAAATAATAAATCTAATTTATTACAATACACACCACACGCATGCATAGTACAACATGTGTAGACATAACCATAAATTCAAATTTTGCAATAAAAGATAATTTATACTACGTATACCTTACGTATCATGTGTAGCGGGAAAGGCATCAATCGGAACGATCCTTGGTAGCATTGTCTCTATCCGTATCCATGCTGAGTATCTTCAGGATGACTTCACAAAGTCACAAGCCTCATCTTTGTACGAGTTACTAGCCTCGTGTCGAAGACGATGTGATCGAGAGAAGATCACAATCCGAATCAAAATTCGGATTCAAAACGAGTCCTCAAAAACTCGCTTCTCCGGAGAGGTATTCGTTAACCGTTTGACGAATCCTTCGTCCTCCACCTATGAGGATTACCAGAGATCGAATCCATGGCAAGGAAGCCGCTGTCAGAGCTCCGAACATCGTCCAAACGATGCTCCGACACAAAATAAACAAGCTGTCGAGAAAACTTGACAGCTTTGGTGGAGTAATAGGGTCGGCCAAATAAGCAAGTTAGACGCTCACCTTGTCGCCGGACCCAAAGAAGATCACCGGAGGGTCGCCGGAGGATCACCTGCTGAAGCTTGGATGCCGGCAACAAACTTAGACAGCGGCACAAAGATGGGCGGCGGCTAGGGTTGGGCGCCGACCACTAGAGGAGAGGAGGGGTGGGCGGCAACTAGGGATTGCTTGGATTAGGTTTTCACAAAACCCTTAAGCCCTATTTTATAGAGAACAAATTCTCCTAATAGTTATCGGATCATAACCAAAAGCCCGTTAACCTGCTCCATTAATTTAAGTTAAAATAAACCAAACCGAATTGGTCTACTTTAAGTTAAAATGAACCGAACTAATATTGGTTCATTCGTTTAAAATGAACCAAACCCCTTTGGTTTATTCTCCACCATTGGATTAGAACCAAACCAATTTAGTTCATCCATCATGTCTTCATAACACATGACCCATCCACGCTTCCATTGCGGCTGAAACGATTTCATGCTCGCTCCTTGTTTGGTCCAACCAAACCTAGTTTCTCTCGGTCTAAGAATCTCATTCTCAGGCGCATTTTAAATCCTTCGGATTACGCTCATTGTGCATGTGACCAAATAGGTTATCGGTTTATGTTGGTTGTCTATAATTAACCATTAATTATAGAACGATCATGAGTGGCACCAAGCAGTACATCATGATCCCCAATTAACCGAAAAGATCAACGATTGATCAAGAACTATTTCTGAAACCCTTCAGCAGCTACAATGAATCATGTCCCATTCCCTTCACTCATCTTATACCCATTTGGTTCAGGATATGGTCTATAGTGTCAGTCCCCACTAGGTTGACTACGTCACACCTAGCCCAAGTATCATTTCCTCATCCTACGGATTCTAGTTACTGCACATGTATCCAAGAGTACCTTACTCTAAACATGTAATGCTTTGGCCAAAGACTTTAGTAACAATCCTACAAGAGGCCATGGGTATACATCTCCTCGCAAGGAGTGGTGAATCCTTTATAGGCTATTCTAACACCTTCGATCACTTCGACTTATACCCAATCATCACGGGTCCACATCTCCTCAGAGATGCTTGCTTAAGATGTTAAAGCATAAGTCTTTATGATCAAGATGACTTGAATATCGCAAGTCAAAGGAACATCGCACTTAAGATGTAGTAAGAACTTCATTGACATATCTATATATGCAGAGAACCATATGAAGTCTTACGGCTGGTCACTCCAATGAACTAGTTACCATAACTAGCATCCACGATTAACTCCGGACATCACAATGTCTTCAGCCAGTGAGAATCAGCTGCTTGGATACACCAAGGTGTATACCTCGTGCTAGTCTCGACAGAATCAATGGTGTACAAATCCATCAATTCATCGACTAGGGATAATTTCGATACATCACAATTACACATGTAGAGATACTCACTAGTTGTGATCCAATCACAAATTCTCTCATGCTATGAATCGTATCGTGGACATTCAGTAAATGAGTTTAAGATCTAATCAAATACATGAAAACATGTATACTCAAATAGTGAATCTTCATTTATCATATAAATGGTTCGAACATAAGGTGATTGCCTTAGGACATCTCTCATATATTACTAACAGGTCCTAGACCGTGTATGGAGGGCAAAGCACTATAATGTCTCCTCCTTGTTGGAGGTTGGAGACAACGATCACAAAACCGAAAGTACGAGGATGAGGCAACAAGCCTACCTCACCTCATTACGAATAAAAACAGAGAATACAATAACCAAAATATGTTACTTGATGCTGCTGCCGACGAAGAAGATCAGAACTTGTCATCGCATCGGTGTTATCACGGTGTTGGAGCTTTAGCGTTATAGAAGCACTTGAGAATAAACTTGATGATGCTTTGGAGTTGGAATCCTCCCCTCCTTTTATAGATTTTGGCCTCTGAATATGTCTCCTCATCTTTTTGAACAGACACGAAGTTGTACAAAATTTTATCGCGAAGTGGTCATGTCAAACGTTATCCATTTTGACCTAGCGTAAAGGCTAATTCGTCGCCATCAGTCGACTGATGAGCATCAGTCGACTGTCCAATGTCCAACAGTCGACTGCTAGTATAACCACTTCCCTGCAGTAAGAGGTTAGTACGGAAAATGGTAAATGCAACGGTTTCTAACCATCTGATCTCGACCTAGACCTTGCTTAGGAAATCTTAGTTGGATCGCTGCCTACGGTCATCCCTGTATAGAGGACACGACCTTACCATCTCTCACTCACACGAGATTACCTCGATACTTACTTTGTAGCTCTCGCTTCCGGCCTTCTTCTCAATTCCCTCGTCTCCCTCCGAAGTCACTTGAGTGTCGCCCGACCACCGCGGCTTCCTCCGGGTGTTGCTAGCCTTCAGCTCCAGCTTTAGCACTTTTCTGCACACTCGATTTAGCTAATGAGATAACGATGTAAACTTATCTTTGTGTCTTTGCCATTATCAAAATACAGGTTCGATCATCTGGTGCCCCTGCATGAACAATCTCCCATTTTTAGATCTATGGCAAACCAACACAAAGTTAAGGGAAATTAAAGCATAAAACAAGTACAGTAAATGATGAATGTCATTTCCAAAAACTCCCCCTTAACCAAAACTCCCCCTTAACCCTAGGTGAGTTTTGAAAGAGATACTTTAGTTTTCAAAATTAAATAAATTTTGTGTTACTCCCCCTTAACTTTCGCTCTTCTCCCCCTTTTGCCATAAATAAAAAAAATGTTGAGGTTTTTGTATAAAATAGGTGTTTAAAAAACATTATCGTATATGCATGCATCTAGATAAATCAAATATGAGTCCAAGCATGCGTCTAGCAGAAGTTAGATAGATTGGTTCGAGGTCTGTCCCTCTGCACCAATAATTTAAAGGTTTATAATATAACCCTTAGGGTTAGTTTTCTCTCCTCCTTAGTCAAATATATGAAGTATAAGGGATGTAGGGGGTGCTAAACTTTGGGCTAAAGAGTTGTAAATAGTCATTAAGTACAATAGTTGAGAAACTAAGTAGCATTTTGAAGAGGTTGTAATTTAAGTATATTTCAATTGTCCTTAACATCTCACCCATTCTATGTGTCTCAGAATTTGTTCACTATTTATGTTTTGTGAGATGATTTTAGGTTAATTAGAGATAGTCAACCTTGGGTTAGATTCAGATTTAACCTTTAGATCGTTAAGTAACTTTTCGAGAAAATGGCTTCCAGGTCGTGGCGAGGCATAGGGGACTTCTTTGATCGGAACAACGACCACTTCCTTAGACAAAACCAAATTCAAGAAAATATCACTTAAGTAACTTAGGGTTACTTCCTGGTCTAAATAGTTTAGGATACGGCGAGGTAGCTTTAGCTAGTTCAACTAGATCAAGTGCACCAAGCTAGATACACCTTATCTAGCTCGAATATATGAGACTTTGTTTCCCTAACATACTATTATCTCGCCGTGTCCTGATACTATATTATCAAGAGTTGACTAACTATTTTCCCTATCTAGTCATTAAAAATTAAAATGTAATAGTTTTTCTAAGTAAGTGGATATACTATTTTAGTGTTAGCTCCCCCTGGACCATTGAACCAATATAGTCTATTCAAATAATTAACTTGATCCTGGGGAATCCAAAACTTATTAGTCCTTATATGTGAGTTCAATAAAACCTTTGGGACCCATGATTGGAATCTTTGATGACTACGATTTACGATAGACATAGAATACCTATTCGATAGACATATAAGACCTATTCGTAGTCATTGACCTAAATCTGAGTCCGACTTTTGTTAGTAATATATGAGAGATGTCCTAAGGCAATCGCCTTATGTATGAACCATTTATATGATAAATGAAGATTCACTATTTGAGTATACATGTTTTATGTATTTGATTGGATCTTAAACTCATTTACTGAATGTCCACGATACGATTCACAGCATGAGAGAATTTGTGATTGGATCACAACTAGTGAGTATCTCTACATGTGTAATTGTGATGTATCAGAATTATCCCTAGTCGATGAATTGATGAATCTGGACACCATCAATTCTGTTGAGACTAGCACGAGGTATACTCCTTGGTGTATCCAAGCAGCTGATTCTCACTGGCTGGAGACATAGTGATGTCCGGAGTTAATCGTGGATGCTAGTTATGGTAACTAGTTCATTGGAGTGACGGTAGTAAGACTTCATATGGTTCTCTGCATATATAGATATGTCAATGAAGTTCTTCTTGTGGCTTAAGTGCGATGTTCCTTTGACTTGCGGTATTCAAGTCATCTTGATCATGGAGACTTATGCTTTGACATCTTAAGCAAACATCTCTAAGGAGATGTGGACCCGGGATGATTGGGTATAAGTCAGTGATCGAAGGTGTTTGAATAGCCTATAAAGGATTCACCACTCCTTGCGAGGAGATGTATACCCATGGCCTCTCGGATTGTTACTAAAGTCTTTGGCCAAAGCATTACATGTTTAGAGTAAGGTACTCTTGATACATGTGGAGTAACTAGAATCCGTGGGGCGAGGAAATGATACTTGGGCTAGGTGTGGCGTAGTCGACCTAGTGAGGCTGACACAATAGACCATGTCTGAACCAAGTGGGTATAAGATGAGTGAAGGGAATGGGGGCCACGATTCATTCGAGCTCTTGAAGGGTTTGAAATAGTTACGGATCAGCGTTGATCTTTTGGTTAATTGGGGATCATGATGTACTACTAGGTGCCACTCATGATCGTTCTATAATTAATGGTTAATTATAGGCGGCCAACATAAAGCGAGAACCTATTTGGTCACACGCTGCGAGTGTAATCCAAAGGATTTAAAGCGAGCTTGAGAATTGGATTCTCGGCCAGAGAGAAACTAGGTTTGGTTGGACCCAAACATAAGCGAGCATGAAATCGTTTGATGCAATGGAAGCGTGGATGGGCGTCTTATGAAGACGTAATGGATGGACCAAAATGGTTTGGTTCTAATCCAATGGATAAGAATAAACCAAAGGGTTTGGTTTATTTTAAGCGAATGAACCAAAGGTTGGTTGGTTCGTTTAACTTAAAATAAACCATCATGGTTTGGTTTATTTTAACTTATCTTAATGGGCGGGTTAGCTTTATGGATATGATCCATTAACCATTAAGAGAATTAGTTCTCTATAAAATAGGGCTTAAACCTAACCTAAAACCTAATCAAGAGTTGCCGCCCACCCTTGTTGGTGAATTGGCGCCCAACCTAAGTGGCTGCCGTCCATCCTTTGTCGTAGTCAAGTCTTTGCGGTGACCAAGCTTCAGCGGTGAACCTCCGGCGACCCTCGATGATCTTGTCTAGGTTGGTGATAAGGTGAGCTTCCATCTCTCCTTGGCGGCCTCTATTCCTCCACCAAGCTGTCCAGTTTTTACGGACAGCTTGTTTCTTTGTTATCGGGCGTCGTTTGGGCGGCGGTTGAGTGCTCGATAGCGCCTAACTTAGATTTGATCTCGGTAATCCTCTAGTGGAGGGCGAAGGATTCGTCAAGCGGTTGTGAATACCTCTCGGAGAAGCGAGTTTTGAGAACTCATTTTGGATCGAATTTGGATTCGGATCGTGATCATCTCTCGATCCGTCGTCTTCAACACGAGGCTAGTAACCCGTCGAAAGCGAAGCTCGTGACTTAGCGAAGTCATCGAGCTCGGCGTGGATCACGGATAGAGGCGATTCTTACGAGGATCGTTCGGTTGATGTCGTTCCGCTACGTCATACGAAAGGTATAAAGCGTAGATAATTTCTTTTATTGCAAATTTTAATTTACGGTTATGTCTACACTTGTTGTAATAGCATCGTGTATTGTGTGTTGTAATAAATAGAGTATTTATTATTTGTGCTCATGTTTACTAAACATGATCGACACACACACGCCATGCGTTTAAACCCAACAAAGGGTATCGAGCCCAAAGTTGTGTTTCGACATAATCGTAAAAATGGTTTTGCGATAGTCATAATGTATTTCTGGAAGTTTTCTAAATTTTGGAAATTTAGAAGTATTTATGGAAATTTTTCAATTTTGGAAAGTCTAGAAGTATTTATGGAAATCTTCCACTTTTGGAAAGTTGGAAGTATTTATGGAAATTTATATTTTCCATAAATAAAATATTTGATTAGATTCTGGAAATTTGTTTCCTAATTTAATCATGATTTGATTTGGGAAATCAAATCTTAAAATATTTAATTTCCATAAGTAGTTTTAAAGATTTAGGAAATTGGTTTCCTAAATAGATTTTCCTTAATCAAATAAGTCCATGAATAAAATATGTGATTAGATTTGGAAATTTGTTTCCTAATTTAATTATGATTTGATTTGGAGAATCAAATCTTAAACATATTTTATTTCCATAAATAGTTATGACATATAAGGAAATTATATACATGACATGATTGTATGCCATGTAATTGCATTAGATGCATAACATTATGCCATGCGTGTCGTGACATGTAGATGTATGCCATGTATGTCATGCCATGTAGATAATAGTTATTTGCATGCAAAGAGGATGAGACATAAAACCCTTAATCAATATTAAAGCCTACACCTTCCATTAATATGGTTAGAACGAGTTACATTTCTTGTTTGGGTTGTTGGACTCTCTCCAAGGCTCGAACACGAATATGTTCAAACCATGGAATAGTTTAATACTAATATGGTAAGAGTCGAGAGGTCAATCGTTAGCTTTGGTTGTTGGACTCTCTCCAAGCTGGGCTAATTGGTTGAATCGCTCTAACCATATTAAAACTATGTGATTAATGGGTTGGCTTTAACTGGAGCATCATCGGTTTGTTGGACTCTCTCAAGGTCGATGTAAAGGGAGGTGAAGTTGGGTGCTATGCATATGATGCATACTTGTTAATGTGTTAACAACCCGATGTATGTGTGAACATTCAATTAGTTGATAGCACATTGTGATAGTTGCATATCGGGATATGCTGTCGGTATAGATGATACCTCTGTCGTAGTTATGAATGGCTTGTTGGACTCTCTCCAAGGTTGTTCATAACTATGATGGATATCAGCCCATTCGGAGATGGAACTACGATCTCCCGAAGTGATTTTGGGGTTTTTGAAATTCGAAAAATGAATGGTATTTATAAATGTATATTGATGCATTTTAAAATCATTTTCTCATATATGCTCGTTTTGTATTTCTAGGTCAATAAATTGATCATGACGTCTTTGAATTTGCGCACTATTTTGGATTGAACAAGTATGGACCTAACTTCTGGGTGGCTTAGAAACCTGAGAATTGTTCTCAAGGCGGAAAAGCTTGCATATGTCCTTGAAGAGCCTCTTCCTGACCGTCCTAAGGACGATGCAACTCCAGACCAAATGTTGGTCTATCAGAAGCATGTGGCAGATTCTGAGCTGGCAAGTTGCATCATGCTAGCGGCGATGGTACCTGAGCTGCAAAAGCAGCATGAGCATATGGATGCTAATACTATGGTCTTCCATCTTCATGAGTTGTTCGATGAGCAAGCGAGATCCGAAAGGTTCGAGGTCTCTAGGCTCCTCTTCACCACGAAGATGCAAGAAGGTTCGTCTGTAGTGCAGTTTGTGCTAAAGATGAACGGGTACATCGAGCGGCTAGCTACCCTCGGTTTTGTGATGGATCATGAGTTAAGTATTGACTTAATTCTGCATTGTTTGCCCAAGAGTTTCTGGCAATTTGTGATGAACTATCGGATGAACAAATTGGAATCCACCATTCAGAGCTCCTCGATATCTTTGAAGGCTATGGAGCCTTACATGAAGCATGAGAGAAAGGCGGTTACATTAGTTGATTCCTCAAAGAAAGGTTCTAAGAGGAAGGCAAAAGAAAGCGAGAAGAAAAGGAAAGAAAAAAGGCAAAGAAAGGCGGAACCCAGTATAAAGGGCACTTGCCATCAATTTGTGGCAAGGAAGGCCCTTGTGAAAAAGCTGCAAGATTTATCTTGAGTCCATGAAGAAGAAGAAGGCATCAGATGCCCCATCCTCTTGGTATCTTCATTGATTGTCATTCTATTTCCTTAGACACTTGGGTATTGGATCGGGTGTAGCTCACATATATGTAATGACATCGGCTAAGGAATAGAAGAAGACTTGTCGGAGAGTCAAATTTGCGAGTTGGCAATGGAGCAAAGGTTCTTTGATGCCGCCATCGGAACTTATTTCTTTGAAGCTCCCTAGTGGACTAGGCTTGGAACTGGACAATTGCTATTATGTTCCTTCTCTAATAAAGAACATTGTTTCTATTTCCTGCTTAAATAGAAATGGTTTCCATTTAACGTTTAGTAACAATTGTTGTTATATAACTTTGAATGGCGTACTATATGGAACTGGAACTTTGAGTAATGGCATTTATACGTTGGACGTATCCAGTGACATTTTCAATATCGAAGCGAGCAACACGCGTGCTCGAAAGGATAATCACATAGACTCCTATATGTGGCATTGTCGTCTTGGCCATATAAGCAAGAAACGCATGTCCGAATTCCACCGATGTGGAATTCTGGAATCGTTTGAATTGGATTCATACGATACATGCGAATCATGCTTAAATGGCAAGATGACTAAGTTACCTTTTACTGGAAAAGGTGAACGAGTGGGAGAGTTACTAGGTTTGGTACATACTGATGTATGTGGACCTATGTCAACTCAAGCATTAGGAGGCTATAGCTACTTCATTACCTTCACCGATGATCACTCACGGTTTGGGTATGTGTTCTTGATGAAACACAAGTCTGAAGCCTTTGAAAGGTTCAAAGAATTCAGAAATGAAGTAGAGAAACAACATGACAAGAGTATTAAAATACTTTGATCGGATCGAGGTGGTGAATACTTAAGTCAAGAGTTTCTTGATTATCTAAGAGACAATGGTATATTGTCTCAATGGACTCCGCCCATACACCTGACATAATGGTGTATCGAGAGGCGAATCTTAGGACCTTGTTGGACATGGTCAGGTCAATGATGAATCATGCAACTCTTCCCAAGTCCTTTTGGGGTTATGCACTTCAGACAGCTGTTTACTTGTTAAACAGAATGCCTACCAAGGTAGTCTCAACTACTCTATATGAGATATGGAATGGTAAGAAACCTCATGTATCTTACTTGAAGAGATGGGGTTGTCCTGCTTATGTGAAGCTTGTATGTCGACAAAGATGCTAAGTCCGATAAATATCTATTTATTGGATACCCTAAGGAAACAAGGGGTTACCAATTCTATCATCTGTGGAACAAAAGGTGTTTGTTTCAAGGCATCTTTGTGTTTCTAGAGAAAGAGTTTCTCTTGCAAGAAAGCGTTGGGAGTGTCGTCGAGCTTGAGGAGGCTCGAGAGACTCAAATGAACATTAATGAGATACACGGTGAAGCACAAAAGACAACTCATAGTGATGAGCAATCGATTGGACCTATTGTAACACCACATCTTCGTAGATCTGGTAGAACACGCAATATTCCTGAGAGATATGGATTTCTCGTAAGTGAATCGAACGACGTGTTACTCATTGATGATGAGGAGCCTACCAGTTATGAAGAAGTGCTGACAAGTTCAGAAAGGGATAAGTGGCTTGGTGCCATGAAGTCGGAAATGGATTCCATGTACGAAAACCAAGTTTGGAACTTGGTTGACCCACCTGAAGGCATAAAGCCTATAGGGTGCAAGTGGGTTTTCAAGAAGAAAACCGACATGGATGGTAATGTGATTACCTAGAAAGGCTAGATTGGTGGCGAAAGGATATCGTCAAAAGCAAGGTGTTGATTATGACGAAACCTATTCGCCTGTAGCTATGCTTAAATCCATTCGGATGCTCCTGGCCATAGCAGCTCATTATGATTATGAGATATGGCAGATGGATGTGAAAACAGCTTTCCTTAAAGGAAACTTGCTCGAGGACGTGTATATGATACAGCCTGAGGGTTTCACATCGGTTGATAAAACCAAGGTATGCAAGTTGCGACGATCCATTTATGGATTGAAGCAAGCATCCAGGAGCTGGAATATCCGTTTTGATGAGACGATCAAAAAGTTTGATTTCTCACAAAATCCAGACGAACCTTGTGTGTACAAGAAGGTTAGTGGGAGTGCAGTCGTGTTCCTAGTATTGTATGTCGATGACATATTACTTATAGGAAACGGTGTCAATCTTACAGTCAGTTAAGGTTTGGTTATCCAAGACATTCTCCATGAAAGACCTGGGAGAAGCAACCTACATCCTTGGGATTTGTTAGTAATATATGAGAGATGTCCTAAGGCAATCGCCTTATGTATGAACCATTTATATGATAAATGAAGATTCACTATTTGAGTATACATATTTTATGTATTTGATTGGATCTTAAACTCATTTACTGAATGTCCACGATACGATTCACAGCATGAGAGAATTTGTGACTGGATCACAACTAGTGAGTATCTCTACATGTGTAATTGTGATGTATCGGAATTATCCCTAGTCGATGAATTGATGGATTTGGACACCATCAATTCTGTCGAGACTAGCACGAGGTATACTCCTTGGTATATCCAAGCAGCTGATTCTCACTGGCTGGAGACATAGTGATGTCCGGAGTTAATCGTGGATGCTAGTTATGGTAACTAGTTCATTGGAGTGACCAACCGTAAGACTTCATATGGTTTCTGCATATATAGATATGTCAATGAAGTTCTTACTGTGGCTTAAGTGCGATGTTCCTTTGACTTGCGGTATTCAAGTCATCTTGATCATGGAGACTTATGCTTTGACATCTTAAGCAAACATCTCTAAGGAGATGTGGACCCGGAGATGATTGGGTATAAGTCGAGTGATCGAAGGTGTTTGAATAGCCTATAAAGGATTCACCACTCCTTGCGAGGAGATGTATACCCATGGCCTCGTCGGATTGTTACTAAAGTCTTTGGCCAAAGCATTACATGTTTAGAGTAAAGTACTCTTGATACATGTGGAGTAACTAGAATCAGTGGGACGAGGAAATGATACTTGGGCTAGGTGTGACGTAGTCAGCCTAGTGGGGACTGACACTATAGACCATGTCCTGAACCAAGTGGGTATAAGATGAGTGAAGGGAATGGGGCACGATTCATTCGAGCTACTGAAGGGTTACAGAAATAGTTCTGGATCAACCGTTGATCTTTTCGGTTAATTGGGGATCATGATGTACTACTAGGTGCCACTCATGATCGTTCTATAATTAATGGTTAATTATAGACGGCCAACATAAACCGAGAACCTATTTGGTCACACGCACAACGAGTGTAATCCAAAGGATTTAAAACGAGCTTGAGAATGAGATTCTCAGACCGAGAGAAACTATGTTTGGTTGGACCAAACATAAAGCGAGCATGAAATTGTTTCAGTCGCAATGGAAGCGTGGATGGGCTGCGTCTTATGAAGACGTAAAGGATGGACCAAAATGGTTTGGTTCTAATCCAATGGATAAGAATAAACCAAAGGGTTTGGTTTATTTTAAACGAATGAACCAAAAGTTGGTTCGGTTCGTTTTAACATAAAATAAACCATCATGGTTTGGTTTATTTTAACTTATCTTAATGGAGCGGGTTAACGGGCTTTATGGATATGATCCATTAACCATTAAGAGAATTAGTTCTCTATAAAAGTGGGCTTAAGGGATTGTTAAACCCTAATCCAAAATCAAAACCCTAGCCTCCAAGGAGTTGCCGCCCAACCTGGTTGTGCCGCCCAAGCTCCTTGCCTTGCCACTGATTGTCTGCCGTCAAGACCCTTGCGGCGTCCAAGCTCCAGCCGGTGAACCTCCGGCGACCCTCGGTGATCCCCTAAAGGTTCGGCATCAAGGTGAGCTTTTGTCTCCTTGTTTTGGCGGCGCCTATCTCCTCCACCAAGCTGTCCAGTTTTTCTGGACAGCTTCTTCTCCTCTCGTCGGAGCGTCGTTTGGGCGGCGGTTGAGTGCTCCGACAGCGGCTAACATACCGGGGATTTGATCTCCGGTAATCCTCTGAGGTGGAGGACGAAGGATTCGTCAATCGGTTGACGAATACCTCTCCGGAGAAGCAAGTCTTGAGGACTTGTTTTAGGTCCGAATTTGGATTCGGATCGTGATCATCTCTCGATCACGTCGTCTTCAACACGAGGCTAGTAACCCGTACGAAGACGAAGCTCGTGGCTTGGCGAAGTCATCCCGAGGAGCTCGGCGTGGATACGGATAGAGACGATTCTTACGAGGATCATTCCGGTTGATGCCGTTCCCGCTACACGTCATACGAAAGGTATAACGTAGTTTAATTTTCTTTTATTGCAATTTTAATTTACGGTTATGTCTACACTTGTTGTAATAGCATGCGTGTGTTGTGTGTGTTGTAATAAATAGGAGTATTTATTATTTTATTGCTTCCGTTGTGCTCATGTTTACGAAACATGATCGAACACACACACGCCGCGGTGCCGGAAACCCAACAGTGGTATCAGAGCTCAGGTTGTGTTTTGACATAATCGTAAAATTGGTTTTGTGATAGTCATAATGTATTTCTGGAAAATTTCTAATTTTGGAAATTTAGAAGTATTTATGGAAATTTTTCAATTTTGGAAAGTCTAGAAGTATTTATGGAGATCTTCCACTTTTGGAAAGTTGGAAGTATTTATGGAAATTGATATTTTCCATAAATAAAATATTTGATTAGATTCTGGAAATTTGTTTCCTAATTTAATCTTGATTTGATTTGGGAAATCAAATCTTTAAAATATTTTATTTCCATAAGTAGTTTTGAAGATTTAGGAAATTGGTTTCCTAAATAGATTTTCCTTAATCAAATAATTCCATGAATAAAATATGTGATTAGATTTGGAAATTTGTTTCCTAATTTAATTATGATTTGATTTGGAGAATCAAATCTTAAACATATTTTATTTCCATAAATAGTTATGACATATAAGGAAATATTGTACATGACATAATTGTATGACATGTAATTGCATTAGATGCATAACATAATGCCATGCGTGTCGTGACATGTAGATGTATGCCATGTATGTCATGCCATGTAGATAATAGTTATTTGCATGCAAAGAGGATGAGACATAAAAACCTTTAAACAATATTAAAGCCTACACCTTCCATTAATATGGTTTGAACCAGAGTTCCGTTTCTTGTTTGGGTTGTTGGACTCTCTCCAAGCCCGGCTCGAACCGAACATGTTCAAACCATGGAATAGTTTAATACTAATATGGTAAGAGTCAGAGGTCAATCGTTAGCTTTGGTTGTTGGACTCTCTCCAAGCTGGGCTAATTGGTTGAATGCGCTCTAACCATATTAAAACTATTCTTGATTAATGGGTTGGCTTTAACCTGGAGCATCGGCTTGTTGGACTCTCCAAGGTCGATGTTAAGGGAGGTGAAGTTGGGTGCTATGCATAAGATGCATACTTGTTAATGTGTTAACAACCCAATGTATGTGTGAACATTCAATTAGTTGATAGCACATTGTGATAGTTGCATATACGTGATATGCAATCGGTATAGATAATACCTACCGTCGTAGCTATGAATGGCTTGTTGGACTCTCTCCAAGGTTATTCATAACTATGATGGATATCAACCCATTCGGAGATGAACCTACAATCTCCCGAAGTGATTTTGAGGTTTTGAAATTGAAAAATGAATGGGATTTATAAATGTATATTGATGCATTTTAAATTGTTTTTCTCATATATGCTCGTTTTGTATTTCTAGGTCAATAAATTGATCATGACGTCTTTGAATTTGCACTATTTTGGATTCGAACAAAGTATTTGGGCCTAACTTCTGGGCTTAGAAACACGAGAATTGTTCTCAAGGCGGAAAAGCTTGCATATGTCCTTGAAGAGCCTCTTCTGGCCCGTAAGGGCGATGCAATGCAATGTTTGTTGGCTATCGAAGCATGTGGCGATTCGTGGCGAGTTGCATCATGCTAGCGGCGATGGTAGCATGAGCATATGGATGCTAATACTATGGTCTTCCATCTTCATGAGTTGTTCGATGAGCAAGCGAGATCCGAAGGTTCGAGGTCTCTAGGCTCCTCTTCACTACGAAGATGCAAGAAGGTTAAATGCGTAGTGCGGTTTGTGCTAAAGATGAGCGGGTACATCAGCGGCTAGCTACCTCTCGGTTTTGTGATGGATCATGAGTTAAGTATTGACTTAATTGCATTGTTTGCCCAAGAGTTTTTCGCAATTTGTGATGAACTATCGGATGAACAAATTGGAATCCACCATTCGAGCTCCTCAATATCTTTGGTATGGAACCTTACGTAAAGCATGAGGAGAAAGGCGGTTCTGATTAGTTGATTCCTCAAAGAAAGGTTCTAAGAGGAAGGCAAAAGAATGCGGAAGAAAGGAAAGAAAAGGCAAAGAAGGTGGAACGGCGCAAAGGGCACTTGCCATCAATCAATGCGGCAAGGAAGGCCCTTTGCGAAAAAGCTGCAAGATTTATCTTGAGTCCATGAAGAAGAAGAAGGCATCCGATGCCCCATCCTCTTCAGGTATCTTAGTTATTGATTGTCATTCTATTTCCTTAGACACTTGGGTATTGGATACTGGGTGTGGCTCACATATATGTAATGACATACAGGGGCTAAGGAATAGAAGACTTGTCGGAGAGTCAAATTTGCGAGTTGGCAATGGAGCAAAGGTTCTTTGCGGTCGCCATCGGAACTTATTTGCTGAAGCTCCCTAGTGGACTAGTCTTGGAACTGGACAATTGCTATTATGTTCCTTCTCTAATAAAGAACATTGTTTCTATTTCCTGCTTAAATAGAAATGGTTTCCATTTAACGTTTAGTAACAATTGTTGTTATATAACTTTGAATGGCGTACTTTATGGAACTTTGAGTAATGGCATTTATCGTTGGGCGAATCCAGTGACATCTTCAATATCGAAGCGAGCAACACGCGTGCTCGAAAGGATAATCAAATAGACTCCTATATGTGGCATTGTCGTCTTGGCCATATAAGCAAGAAACGCATGTCCGAATTACACCGATGTGGAATTCTGGAATCGTTTGAATTGGATTCATACGATACATGCGAATCATGCTTAAAAGGCAAGATGACTAAGTTACCTTTTACGGGAAAAGGTGAACGAGTGGGAGAGTTACTAGGTTTAGTACATACTGATGTATGTGGACCTATGTCAACTCAAGCATTAGGAGGCTATAGCTACTTCATTACCTTCACCGATGATCACTCACGGTTTGGGTATGTGTTCTTGATGAAACACAAGTCCGAAGCCTTTGAAAGGTTCAAAGAATTCAGAAATGAAGTAGAGAAACAACATGACAAGAGTATTAAAATACTTCGATCGGATCGAGGTGGTGAATACTTAAGTCAAGAGTTTCTTGATTATCTAAGAGACAATGGCATATTGTCTCAATGGACTCCGCCCTATACACCACAGCATAATGGTGTATCTGAGAGGCGTAACCGGACCTTGTTGGACATGGTCAGGTCAATGATGAATCATGCGACTCTTCCCAAGTCCTTTTGGGGTTATGCACTTCAGACAGCTGTTTACTTGTTAAACAGAATGCCTACCAAGGTAGTCTCAACTACTCCATATGAGATATGGAATGGTAAGAAACCTCATGTATCTTACTTGAAGATATGGGGTTGTCCTGCTTATGTGAAGCGGACAGTATCAGACAAATTGGATGCTAAGTCTGATAAATGTCTATTTATTGGATACCCTAAGGAAACAAGGGGTTACCAATTCTATCATCCTGTGGAACAAAAGGTGTTTGTTTGAGGCATCTTTGTGTTTCTAGAGAAAGAGTTTCTCTTGCAAGAAAACAGTGGGAGTGTCGTCGAGCTTGAGGAGGCTCGAGAGACTCAAATAGACATTGATGAGATACCTGGTGAAGCACAACAGCCGACAACTCATAGTGATGAGCAATCGGCTGGACCTATTTTAACACCACATCTTCGTAGATCTGGTAGAACACGCAATATTCCTGAGAGATATGGATTTCTCGTAAGTGAATCGAACGACGTGTTACTCATTGATGATGAGGAGCCTACCAGTTATGAAGAAGTGCTGACAAGTTCAGAAAGGGATAAGTGGCTTGGTGCCATGAAGTCGGAAATGGATTCCATGTCCGAAAACCAAGTTTGGAACTTGGTTGACCCACCTGAAGGCATAAAGCCTATAGGGTGCAAGTGGGTTTTCAAGAAGAAAACCGACATGGATGGTAATGTGATTACCTATAAGGCTAGGTTGGTGGCAAAAGGATATCGTCAAAAACAAGGTGTTGATTATGACGAAACCTATTCGCCTGTAGCTATGCTTAAATCCATTCGGATGCTCCTGGCCATAGCAGCTCATTATGATTATGAGATATGGCAGATGGATGTGAAAACAGCTTTCCTTAATGGAAACTTGCTCGAGGACGTGTATATGATACAGCCTGAGGGTTTCACATCGGTTGATAAAACCAAGGTATGCAAGTTGCGACGATCCATTTATGGATTGAAGCAAGCATCCAGGAGCTGGAATATCCGTTTTGATGAGACGATCAAAAAGTTTGATTTCTCACAAAATCCAGACGAACCTTGTGTGTACAAGAAGGTTAGTGGGAGTGCAGTCGTGTTCCTAGTATTGTATGTCGATGACATATTACTTATAGGAAACGATGTTTCAATCTTACAGTCAGTTAAGGTTTGGTTATCCAAGACATTCTCCATGAAAGACCTGGGAGAAGCAACCTACATCCTTGGGATTAAGATCTATAGAGATAGATCGAAACGATTGCTTGGTCTTTCGCAGTCTACATATATAGACCGAGTGCTAAAGAGGTTTAGCATGTCGGAATCCAAGAAAGGTTATCTGCCCATCAGGCATGGGGTACACCTTTCGAAGTCTCTGTGTCCGCGCACAGAAGACGAGAGGATTTGCATGAGTAAGATTCCCTATGCATCCGCAATAGGATCTATCATGTATGCTATGTTATGTACGAGGCCCGATGTATCGTATGCTCTGAGTGTCACGAGCAGATACCAGTCTAATCCAGGAATGGATCATTGGGCGGCTGTTAAGACGATCCTTAAGTACTTGAGAAGAACTAAGGATGTGTTCCTAATATATGGAGAAGGGGACATGGTGATACGCGGGTATCTGGATGCGGCTTCAGACGAGACAAGGATGATTCGAGTCTCGATCTGGATCGTGTTCACCTTGAATGAGCGCGATGAGTTGGAAAAGTTCCAAACAAGAGGCATGGCGGATTCTACCACGAGGCGAGAATATATTGCAGCGGAAGCAAAAGGCGGTTTGGATCAAGAAGTTCGTTCATGAACTTGGTGTGATTTGGCCATTGTTGAAGCAATCGGTCTCTGCGACAACAATGGAGCAATTGCTGACGAAAGAGCCAAGGTCTCATCAACGATCCAAACATGTGCTTCGCCGCTATCATCTTATCAGAGAGATCATCAGTAGGAACGAAATACAAATCGAGAAAATTCCCACTGAAAGGAACTTAGCGGATCCCATGACTAAAGCATTACCTCAAAGCAAGTTTGTGGGTCATGTTAGAGACTATGGTATTGGATACCGTAGCGATTGGCATTAGGCCAAGTGGGAGTCTGTTAGTAATATATGAGAGATGTCCTAAGGCAATCGCCTTATGTATGAACCATTTATATGATAAATGAAGATTCACTATTTGAGTATACATATTTTATGTATTTGATTGGATCTTAAACTCATTTACTGAATGTCCACGATACGATTCACAGCATGAGAGAATTTGTGATTGGATCACAACTAGTGAGTATCTCTACATGTGTAATTGTGATGTATCGGAATTATCCCTAGTCGATGAATTGATGGATTTGGACACCATCAATTCTGTCGAGACTAGCACGAGGTATACTCCTTGGTATATCCAAGCAGCTGATTCTCACTGGCTGGAGACATAGTGATGTCCGGAGTTAATCGTGGATGCTAGTTATGGTAACTAGTTCATTGGAGTGACCAACCGTAAGACTTCATATGGTTCTCTGCATATATAGATATGTCAATGAAGTTCTTACTGTGGCTTAAGTGCGATGTTCCTATGACTTGCGGTATTCAAGTCATCTTGATCATGGAGACTTATGCTTTGACATCTTAAGCAAACATCTCTAAGGAGATGTGGACCCGGGATGATTGGGTATAAGTCGAAGTGATCGAAGGTGTTTGAATAGCCTATAAATGATTCACCACTCCTTGCGAGGAGATGTATACCCATGGCCTCTCGTCGGATTGTTACTAAAGTCTTTGGCCAAAGCATTACATGTTTAGAGTAAAGTACTCTTCGATACATGTGGAGTAACTAGAATCCGTAGGATGAGGAAATGATACTTGGGCTAGGTGTGACGTAGTCAGCCTAGTGGGGACTGACACAATAGACCATGTCCTGAACCAAGTGGGTATAAGATGAGTGAAGGGAATGGGGCACGAATCATTCGAGCTCGAAGGGTTCTGAAATAGTTACGGATCAACCGTTGATCTTTTGGTTAATTGGGGATCATGATGTACTACTAGGTGCCACTCATGATCGTTCTATAATTAATGGTTAATTATAGGCGGCCAACATAAACCGAGAACCTATTTGGTCACACGCGCTGCGAGTGTAATCCAAAGGATTTAAAGCGAGCTTGAGAATGAGATTCTCGGCCGAGAGAAACTATGTTTGGTTGGACCAAACATAAGCGAGCATGAAATTGTTTTGATCGCAATGGAAGCGTGGATGGGCTGCGTCTTATGAAGGCGTAAGGATGGACCAAAATGGTTTGGTTCTAATCCAATGGATAAGAATAAACCAAAGGGTTTGGTTTATTTTAAGCGAATAAACCAAAAGTTGGTTGGTTCGTTTTAACTTAAAATAAACCATCATGGTTTGGTTTATTTTAACTTATCTTAATGGAGCGGGTTAACGGGCTTTATGGATATGATCCATTAACCATTAAGAGAATTAGTTCTCTATAAAAGTGGGCTTAAGGGATTGTTAAACCCTAATCCAAAATCAAAACCCTAGCCTCCAAGGCGTTGCCGCCCAACCTCCTTGGTTGATTGTGCCGCCAAGCTCCTTCTTGCCCAGCTTGATTGTGCTGCTGTCAAGACCCTTGCATCAAGGTGAGCTTTTGTCTCCTTGTTTTGGCCGGCGCCTATCTCCTCCACCAAGCTGTCCAGTTTTCTGGACAGCTTCTTCTCCTCTCGTCGGAGCGTCGTTTGGACGACGGTTAGTGCTCCGACAGCGGCTAACATACCGGGGATTTGATCTCCGGTAATCCTCTGAGGTGGAGGACGAAGGATTCGTCAATCGGTTGATGAATACCTCTCCGGAGAAGCAAGTCTTGAGGACTTGTTTTTAGGTCCGAATTTGGATTCGGATCGTGATCATCTCTCGATCACGTCGTCTTCAACACGAGGCTAGTAACCCGTACGAAGACGAAGCTCGTGGCTTGGCGAAGTCATCCCGAGGAGCTCGGCGTGGATACGGATAGAGACGATTCTTACGAGGATCGTTCCGGTTGATGCCGTTCCCGCTACACGTCATACGAAAGGTATAACGTAGTTTAATTTTCTTTTATTGCAATTTTAATTTACGGTTATGTCTACACTTGTTGTAATAGCATGCGTGTGTTGTGTGTGTTGTAATAAATAGGAGTATTTATTATTTTATTGCTTCCGCTGTGCTCATGTTTACGAAACATGATCGAACACACACACGCCGCGGTGCCGGAAACCCAACAGGATTAAGATCTATAGAGATAGATCGAAACGGTTGCTTGGTCATTCGCAGTCTACATATATAGACCGAGTGCTAAAGAGGTTTAGCATGTCGGAATCCAAGAAAGGTTATCTGCCCATTAGGCATGGGGTACACCTTTCGAAGTCTATGTGTCCGCGCACAGAAGACGAGAGGATTTGCATGAGTAAGATTCCCTATGCATCCGCAATAGGATCTATCATGTATGCTATGTTATGTACGAGGCCCGATGTATCGTATGCTCACGAGTGTCACGGCGGATACCGATCGATCCGAGGAATGGATCATTGGGCGGTATTAAGACGATCCTTAAGTACTTGAGAAGAACTAAGGATGTGTTCCTAATATATGGAGAAGGGACATGGTGATCTGGCGGGTATCTGGATGCGGCTTCGACGGACAAGGATGATTCGAGTCTCGGTCGATGCGGATCGTGTTCACCTTGAATGAAGCGATGAGTTGGAAAAGTTCCAAACAAGAGGCATGGTAGCGGATTCTGGCGAGGCGAGAATATATTGCGGCGGGCGTGAAGGCGGTTTGGATCAAGAAGTTCGTTCATGAACTTGGTGTGATTCCGGCCATTGTTGAAGCAATACCGATCTCTGCGACAACAATGGAGCAATTGCCTGAAAGAGCGAAGGTCTCATCAACGATCAAACATGTGCCGCGCTATCATCTTATCAAAGAGATCATAAGTAGGAATGAAATACAAATTGAGAAAATTCCCACTGAAAGGAACTTAGCGGATCCTTTGACTAAAGCATTACCTCAAAGTAAGTTTGAGGGTCATGTTGGTGCTTATGGTATTGGATACCGTAGCGATTGGCATTAGGCCAAGTAGAGTCTATTAGTAATATATGAGAGATGTCCTAAGGCAATCGCCTTATGTATGAACCATTTATATGATAAATGAAGATTCACTATTTGAGTATACATGTTTTATGTATTTGATTGGATCTTAAACTCATTTACTGAATGTCCACGATACGATTCACAGCATAAGAGAATTTGTGATTGGATCACAACTAGTGAGTATCTCTACATGTGTAATTGTGATGTATCGGAATTATCCCTAGTCGATGAATTGATGGATTTGGACACCATCAATTCTGTTGAGACTAGCACGAGGTATACTCCTTGGTGTATCCAAGCAGCTGATTCTCACTGGCTGGAGACATAGTGATGTCCGAAGTTAATCGTGGATGCTAGTTATGGTAACTAGTTCATTGGAGTGACCAGCCGTAAGACTTCATATGGTTCTCTGCATATATAGATATGTCAATGAAGTTCTTACTGTGGCTTAAGTGCGATGTTCCTTTGACTTGTGGTATTCAAGTCATCTTGATCATGGAGACTTATGCTTTGACATCTTAAGCAAACATCTCTAAGGAGATGTGGACCCGGGATGATTGGGTATAAGTCGAAGTGATCGAAGGTGTTTGAATAGCCTATAAAGGATTCACCACTCCTTGCGAGGAGATGTATACCCATGGCCTCTCGTCGGATCGTTACTAAAGTCTTTGGCCAAAGCATTACATGTTTAGAGTAAGGTACTCTTCGATACATGTGGAGTAACTAGAATCCATAGGACGAGGAAATGATACTTGGGCTAGGTGTGACGTAGTCAGCCTAGTGGGGACTGACACAATAGACCATGTCCTGAACCAAGTGGGTATAAGATGAGTGAAGGGAATGGGGCACGATTCATTCGAGCTACTGAAGGGTTTCAGAAATAGTTCTGGATCAACCGTTGATCTTTTCGGTTAATTGGGGATCATGATGTACTACTAGGTGTCACTCATGATCGTTCTATAATTAATGGTTAATTATAGATGGCCAACATAAACCGAGAACCTATTTGGTCACACGCACAACGAGTGTAATCCAAAGGATTTAAAACGAGCTTGAGAATTGGATTCTCAGACCGAGAGAAACTAGGTTTGGTTGGACCAAACATAAAGCGAGCATGAAATCGTTTCAGTCGCAATGGAAGCGTGGATGGGCTGCGTCTTATGAAGACGTAATGGATGGACCAAAATGGTTTGGTTCTAATCCAATGGATAAGAATAAACCAAAGGGTTTGGTTTATTTTAAACGAATGAACCAAAGGTTGGTTCGGTTCGTTTTAACTTAAAATAAACCATCATGGTTTGGTTTATTTTAACTTATCTTAATGGAGCGGGTTAACGGGCTTTATGGATATGATCCATTAACCATTAAGAGAATTAGTTCTCTATAAAATAGGGCTTAAACCCTAACCCTAAAACCTAATCAAGAGTTGCCGCCGAACATAGAGTTGCCGCCCGCCCTTGTTGGTGAATTCGGCGCCCAACCCTAAGTGGCTGCCGCCCATCCTTTGTGCCGCCGTCCAAGTCTTTGCCGGCGACCAAGCTTCAGCCGGTGAACCTCCGGCGACCCTCCGGTGATCTCCTCTAGGTTCGGTGATAAGGTGAGCTTCCATCTCTCCTTGGCCGGCCTCTATTCCTCCACCAAAAGCTGTCCAGTTTTTCTGGACAGCTTGTTTCTTTGTTATCGGAGCATCGTTTGGACGACGGTTAGTGCTCCGATAGCGCCTAACTTACCAGGGATTTGATCTCCGGTAATCCTCTGAGGTGGAGGACGAAGGATTCGTCAAACGGTTGACAAATACCTCTCCGGAGAAGCGAGTTTTGAGAACTCGTTTTGGATCCGAATTTGGATTCGGATCGTGATCATCTCTCGATCACGTCGTCTTCAACACGAGGCTAGTAACCCGTACGAAGATGAAGCTCGTGACTTAGCGAAGTCATCCCGAGGAGCTCGGCGTGGATACGGATAGAGACGATTCTTACGAGGATCGTTCCGGTTGATGCCGTTCCCGCTACACGTCATACGGAAGGTATAACGTAGTTTAATTTCCTTTTATTGCAAATTTTAATTTACGGTTATGTCTACACTTGTTGTAATAGCATGCGTGTGTTGTGTGTGTTGTAATAAATAGGAGTATTTATTATTTTTATTGCTTCCGCTGTGCTCATGTTTACGAAACATGATCGAACACACACACGCCGCGGTGCCGGAAACCCAACAGCTTTGTTGTACACAGCTCTTTGGGTTCCAAGTAGTCGGTTAAGGTTCTTAGATCCCAATGTGATCCTTTCCAACCTAGCTTCAACCTCTTGAACTCGGTCTTTCAAGAGAGAATTCTCCTCCTCAAGTTTTTCAATTTGGGTTGAGTTTCCCTCTTGAACTTGACTAGTTGAAGAGGTTAGAGTATCCACTTGCTTGAGGGTTTCAAACCCCTCAAGTAACGACTCAACCCTAGACTCAGACTTAGTTAATTTGCTAGTAAGCATTTTAATTATTTTGTAAAGCGTATGAATTAGTGAACGGCTAACCTTAATTTTCTCTTTTTGTCCGACTTTGAGTTGCTTCTCGAAGTAGTCCTCGAGTTCGGAGTCAGTGTTGTAATTGGATTCGGATTCGGACTCTGACTCGAACTCCTCCGGTCTTGCAATGTAAGCTATGTCTTCTCTGTTGTCCCAAGTTGCATGGAAAGCCTTCTTTTGATTTGATTTGAATTGTGCCCTCTTTTGGTTCTTTAGTAGCCTCCTTTCCCTCCGAACAATCTTCCGCACTATGTTCACTATTGCTTCCACCTCTTCAGATTCGGACTCTGATTCGTCTTTGGGTTCGAGTTCATCTACTTGCCTAGTAGGTGGCTTGCTTCTTTGTCCTACAAGTAGAGCAATACCTCTCTCGGCCCGGACCACGTTAGTTTGCTCGTGAAGTTCAAACTCGGAAAATAATTCTTCTAACCTAAGCTTCGAAAGGTCCTTAGAGACCTTATAGGCATCGACCATGGATGCCCACAAGGTAATCCTAGGGAAAGCATTTAAAGCATACCTTATAAGGTCCCAATTCTCTACATCTTGTCTGATCGAGTGAAGACCATTGACGATGTCTTGGATCTGCGCATGTAGTTGGGTGGCGATCTCGCGATCTTGCATCTTTAGATTGTACAGTTTATTTAAAAGTAAATCTCTTTTACATACTTAGCATCAAATGTCTCTTCGTGTAGATCAATCAATTTGTTCCAAAGGTCTTTGGCGCTAATGAATTGTCCGATGCGGTTGAGCTCCTCCTTGGACAAGTCGCATTGCAATATTTGAGTTGTTCTTGCATCGACTTCGATTTGCCTCTTGGTTGCATTGGTCCACTTGTTGAAATGCAAGGGCTCTCCTTGACCATTGGTGGGTAAAGCAAAGCGGGTTTGGATGATTATCCAAGTCTCGACTTGTGTTTTTAGAAAACATTCCATCCGACCTTTCCAATAACGGAAATCATTTCCATTAAAGAACGGAGGTCGGGTGGTGCTATACCTCTCAATGTGAGCCATTAAATATCTTGCAAAACACGAGTAAAAACCAAAGGGAATTCCAAGACTTGGTCTTGGATTAGTAATGCGGGAAATAATAGGAAATGAACAGAAATAAATGAGAAGAATAAGAAAATAACAAAAACTAATAACTTACGACCTTCGATGTCCCTGAAAGGGTACTAAACGTTGATTTTTGGGGCTGGAAACTGCTTGTTACGAGGGTAAATCCTCTTAAGAAATGTAGATCTCTCATAGAGCTTCGATTTGGTAGGTAGATCATTTTGTGAGTTCACTTGTGCAAAAAGTTATGGTCGTTTTACTATCGATTACTCCAAAGGAGAATACTTGCTAACACACAACCAAAAGAAGCATACCAAGACTTTGTCTTGGATTAGTAGTGCGGGAGGGAAAAAAACCTAAAAAAACACAAATAAAAAAATATAAAAAAAAACAAAACATGATTGGTGGTTTCACCAAATCATAGCGCCCACGCTCTGATACCAATTGTTGGATCGAGAAGCGTCGCTAGAGAGGGGTGAATAGCGAGCGTAAATATTTTCGTTCGTTAGTTCGATACACGAGTAAGCACAGTGGAAAATAAAGAGACATTTATTTTTACTTGGTTAACAACCCAGCCGTTGCTACATAAAGGACCTAACGGTTCTAGACCGTGTACGGAGGGCAAAACACTCTAACGTCTCCTCCTCGTTGGAGGTAGGAGACAACGATCACAAAACCAAAAGTATGAGGATGAGGCAATAAGCCTACCTCACCTCGTTACGAATAAAAACAGAGAATACAATAACAAAAATATGTTACTTGTTGCTGCTGTCGATGAAGAAGATCATAACTTGTCGTCGCGTTGGCGTTATGATGGTGTTGGAGCTTTGGCATTATAGAAGCACTTGAGAATAAACTTGATGATGCTTTGGAGTTGGAATCCTCCCCTCCTTTTATAGATTTTGGCCTCTGAATATGCCTCCTCATCTTTAGGAATAGATCACGAAGTTGTACAAAACTTTATCGCGAAGTGGCCATGTCAAACGTTATCCATTTTGACCTAGCGCAAAGGCTGATTTGTCACCATCACGATCGATGTTATCCCATGATCGATGAGCGATCGTCAATGTCCATCAATGATCGCCCGGCCACTTTCCTGCAGTAAGAGGTTAGTATGAAAAATGGTAAATGCGACGGTTTCTAACCGTCTGATCTCGACCTAGACCTTCATTAGGAAATATTAGTCGGATCGCTGCCTACGGTCGTCGCCGTACAAAGGACACGACCTTACCATCTCTCACTCACACGAGCTTACCTCGATACTTACTTTGTAGCTCTCGCTTTCGGCCTTCCACTCAATTCCTTCGGCTCCCTCCGAAGTCACTCGAGTGTCGCCCAACCACCACGGCTTCCTCCGGGTGTCGCTAGCCTTCAGCTCCAGCTTTAGCACTTTTCTGCACACTTGATTTAGCTAATGAGATAACGATGTAAACTTAACTTTGTGTCTTTGCCATAATCAAAACATAGGTTCGATCATCTGGTAGCCCTGCACCAACACTAAGTATATGTTCCCATTATTATATCGGGATTAAGAGCATGTACACCATAATATCCGAGGTCCGATTCAATTATATAGTCAACAATAAATCGAATCACCACTATGTCAGTCCTGCTCAATACACACAAAGTGTACTAGTGTAATTCTATGGTCAAGACAAACCAAAGTCAAATCACACTACAACCATACCAATGCCAAATCACACTACAACCATACCAATGCCAAATAACATACAATATATGTTAAGTGCATAAAAGTAACCGAATCCTAAACACACAAAACCAGAAACCGTGGCTCTGATACTACTTGGAGGGAGAAACTTTACTTCCCACTTCAACTCGGTCGCTTGTGCATGGCGATCCTATCTACGACCTTGGATTAAAAAAAATTAATCCTAGACGAAGAGGGATTACCCAAGCAACCGATCCATCGTCGTGCTATTCAAATAGAGTGGTCACTTGAACAAACTTGTTGTTCAAGTAACCTACCTCTTATCTTCGATTAGCCGTGGAATAGACGATGTACAGATCACCGGTTTTTGTGTTTGTCTTCGGGGTCCATGATCATACAATTGTAAACAATCATATACATAATACAAAAGAATACTAATCAAAATAAACAAAAATATACCTCTTGTTATACCTCTTTATCTTCCATTGTATGTCCTTTCTTGTTTTGGATGTCGTGTGGGCGACGATCTTCCAAAAGTCGAAGCCTCATAGATCACGTTCTTCCTTTCCTTGCTCTCTCCAAACAAAGGGAAGAATAAAACAAAACTCTTCTTCCTATCTAGAACTGGCCACCAAGTCAAAGGACTTGATGTTGCTACCGGCCAAGGAATAGAATAGGATTGTCGACCATCCTTGAAGAAAGGTTGCCGCTAGTCAAAGGAGAGAGAGAGAGGGAGGAGTAGCCGACCAATCTAGAGAGAGAGAAAGAGGGTACAGTTTCCACCAGCCAAGAAGAGCCAAACCCTAGAATTCTCTTGTCGCCGCCCAATAGGAAGAAGCAAACCCTAGGTTTGCCGCCCACCACTCCTCTCAAGCCAACTCCAAAAACCCTAACCCTTGTCTTGATTATCTCTTCACGCCCAAGCCCTTAGCCCTTATTTATAGAGTTAGGCTTAATCCTTCTTTTAATATCCACCGTCGGATCTAAAGATTTAATCTCAACCGTCGGATCTAGAGATTTAATCTACACCGTCGGAACTAGAGATTTAACCTCCATCGTTGGATCTAGAGTTTCATTTTTCATCATCGGATCTAGGCTTCATGAGGGTTTTAATAGGCAACAATAGAGACCAGGAGGAGGAGTTGGATCTTGGCCACCCAATGGATCAATCTCACATAAAGTCTGATCCATTAATGATAATCAATTCCACTAGAGGATTATCATTGATCTACCTCACCAACCCCCATAAATAAATATGGGCTCTATATATTAATTGTACAAATATCTCCCCGTGTTTAAGATCTCGAATGTCCGTCAATTAATTAATTTACTGACAATTAATTAATTAACATCTAACTCCCTGAGTAGTACCACTCAACCTTATCATCATGCCGGACCAAGTCCACCTGCAGAGTTTACATGATGAACCTTATGAGCTCCTTAAGGGACATCATCATCCTAATATATAGGACACAGTTTCCTCCTATAATCAACGACACATCATATAAATAATATGATTTCCCAACTTACTAAGCCTATTGATTTACTCTATAAATATGGCCCATTTGTAAATCAAAGAAATAAATACTAAGTAGATGTGTCCGTTATTGTATCGGGATTAAGATAATGTATACCATAATATCTGAGGTCCGATTCAATTGTGTAGTTAGCAATAAATCGAATCAGCTCTATGTCGGTCCTGCTCAATACACACAAAGTGTACTAGTGTAATTCTAGGGTCAAGATAAACCAATGCCAAATCACACTACAACCATACCAATATTTTATCCATAACCATCTCGGTTGTGAGCCTTTACTTATACTTTACAAGGAACTGATAACATGGTCTCCTGTGTGAGACTACACACTATGTTATCTATAATGTAACGTATCAGACGAATATGCATAACCATAAATATGCAAACAATGATTATGTGATTTTTATTTCAAATATAAAGATGTTCATACAAAAGATAGACTTTTCAGTGTACATCCCAACAGTCAGGGTAGCTAGATTTTGAAGTAGAGGTTTAGGAAGTGTAAATTGACGAGGGTGTAACTGGATAGGATTTATGCGTGAAGGTGGTTTGATATTACGAGAAGCTTGGAACAAAAGTGATTCTGTAAAAAAAAAATAGGGAGAACATGATTAAATGTAGGTTGCATGTATATATATATGTGTGGGTTTATACACACACACACACACACACATGCAAAAAGATAGTAAGAAAAAAAAGAGAAAAGATGGTTACCCTGTGATCAGTGTTAGTGTGGACTTGTTGAGCAGATAGTTTAGGTTAAATTGTTCTTCCTCCAAGGATGATGTGATTAGTTGGTACTCTGCATTATCACAATATTGGCCTAGGAAAGGACGAGGTGGGAGAGTATGTAACCTGGTAGATGGAAAAGGGAATGAAGATAGAGAATGTATAAAGAAGTAATATTCTTTCCATCCCTTATGTGAGGAGGGGATGGCAGTTAAAAATTTAAAATCTAAATGGGCTAGAAAGAAGAAGATACCTACTTCCTATGATTTTACTTGGAAAGATAGTGAAATAAGAAAGCTAATGGGGTAATCAATAGATAAGATGCGATAAGATAAAAGCCTAACATAAAGCGGAAAGAGTTAGGACTTAGTTGATTGAGAGGAATGAGAAATACTCAGATATTTCTAAAAAGAAGAGATGAAGAGGGAAGTATAGTCCGCCTTTTGTTTTCTCCAAGAAGAAAACTTTTGTTCAGTCAGGAGGTGAATAGGGATGTTCAGTATGTTGGAGGATTGGTGGTCGGCTAGAGGGGGGCGAATAGCCTTCGAGTGTACGATGGAAATCGCTTCGCTTTTTAATTGTCTACAAGAGTAATTAGTGCAGCGGAAATGCAATGATAAAGATAATTAAGCTAAACAAAATAGGTAAAGAGAAAGCAAACACAAACACGCTGATGTAATGTGGTTCTCGGCCCTTGCCGATAGTCCACGGATGATTCGTATGACGAATCACTCCCTCAAATCAATCACTAGTCTCTCCTTCAAGGTGGAGGTAAACATTTCTTATAATCTCTCCCTCTTACAATAAGATTGAAATAAAAACAAGTAAGAGGTGTAGTAAATGTGTTGGGAACTTGGGAGAAGTTTACGAGTTAAGCATTAGCCTACCAAGAGCACCCAGGGCCTCTTCTTATAGGGAAGAGGTCATTCTTCCCGTTAGGCACCGAGCAGTCGACTGATTCAGCAATCAGTCGACTATTACTGTAGTCATTGCCTCATAACGACTTCATCCACATTGGCGTCCAGCCAACGACTCCCTCATCAGTCGATTAATCATGCCCATTAGTCGACTGATAGAGCCATCAGTAGAGTGATCTAGGCGATCAGTCGACTTTGAAACCTTCTATGCCCGCAACCACCTTGATCGTCGACTGCCATCCCTTGGCAGTCGATTGATGGTGTAGTCAGCCGACTGATGGGCAAGAAGATCTCCAATCGAACATCGGTCGAGCACTAGTAGAGTGCCATCGACCCTAAGTAGTCGACTGATATCTATATCAGTCGACTGGTGTCAGGTAAAACCTCAAACAAACATTTGTTTGAGCATTCGACGGTCGAGTAAAATGTCAACCCACTTGGTTGAGCATTCGACACTTCCACTTTGTCGGGTAGAAACCTAAAACTAATGTTTGAGCGTCCGACTTAACCATACGTCGGGTAAAACCTCAAACCCTAGTTTGAGCATCCGACTTATCGGGTAAAACCTCAACCTACTTGGTTGAGCTTCTGACACTTAATTTAGCCATTTGACCAAGTTCACCTATGAGCTACTGTTACAATTCGCTCATTCTCTTATCTCCCATGAAGCCCCTCGCCGAAGCTGTCTTCGTCTGGCCACGTCCCTCAGATGCACCAAGTGTAAGACTTCGCAATGTCATCCTTTACGTCTCGCCCTGAAGTCTGCTTCCTTGGCTTCACTTCAATCCTCCTTGTTCGGCGGTCCCTCAGATGCACCAAGCGCATGAATTTTGCAATGCCATCCTTCACTGACTCAAAGACCCAAGCCATGAGATGGTGAACCCACTAATGCTTTCATCAAGACAACACATGTGTGAATTACTAAGTCCTACACGACTTCAATACACATATCAAATCAACATATCAACCTAACTTAAACCCTTTTCCACACACATCAAAATGACATCATATATGGGTTGATTGCCCTAACAATCTCCCCCTTTTTGATGTGTGGCAATCCGTTTAAGTTAGGTAAAATATTAACAAATACATTGTTGGGATGTATACTGAAAAGCCTATTCTTTGTATGAACATCTTTATTTTTGAAATAAGAATCACATGATCATTGTTTTCATATTGTCTAATATTGTACATTGTAGATAACATGGTGTGTGGTGTGACACAGAAGATCATGTTATCAGTTCCTTGTAGAGTATAAATAGAGGCTCACAACCAAGATGATTTTGGACAAACCATTGGTATGGTTGTAGTGTAATTTGGTATTGGTTTGTCTTGACCATAGAATTACACTAGTACACTTTGTGTGTATTGAGCAGGATCGACTTAGAGGTGATTCAATTTATTGCTGACTACATAATTGAATCGAACTTCGGATATTATAGTGTACATGCTCTTAATTCGGATATAATAATGGGCACATGTACTTAGTATTTATTTCGTTGATTTACCAATGGGCGAGATTTAGGGATTAAATCGATAGGCTCTGTAAGTTGGGAAATAATATTATTTAAATGGTGTGTCGTTGATTATAGGAGGAAACCGTGTCTTATGTATTAGGATGATGATGTCGCCTTGAGTAGCTCATAAGGATCATCATGTAAACCCTACAAGTGGACATGGTCTGGCATGATGATAAGGTTGAGTGTTACTACTCATGGAGTTAGATGTTGATTAATTAATTGTCAGTAAATTAATTAATTAATGGGCATTCGATATCTTAAACACGGGGAGACATTTCTACAATTAATATATGGAGCCCATATTTATTTATGGGAGTTTGTGAGGTAGACCAAAGATAATCATATAGTGAAATAGATTACCATTAATGCATCGATTTTATGTAGGCCGGATCCATTGGGTGGCCAAGATCCAACTCCTCCTCATGGTCTCTATTGTAGCTTATTAAAACCCTCATGAAGCCTAGATCCAACGGGCACGATTAAAAGGAGGCTTGGGAGAAATCTATAAATACAGGAGGCTTGGCTTGGGTGAAAACTAATCTTTGGAGATTAGGTGTTTCTTCCATTGGCTTGGGCGGGATAGAGAATTGGAATTCTAGGGTTTACTCTCAAGTCTTGGGAGGCTAGGGTTTGAAGAAGGTTTGCGCGAAAACAAGTGGAAGGTTTAGGGTTTTGTTCTCCTCTCTTCTTAAGGTATAACCGGCTCCCCTCCTCTTCTTCATCACCAAGGTCGGCGCCCCTTTCTTCTTCCTCTTCAAGGGCTGATGGCAAATCAAGGAGGAGAGGGTCCTTTCTTCCATTGCCTTTGTTGGTTCTTCTTCTCCCTCTCCTTAGGGCTGGCAGACACCAAGGGTTTGGCATTTGGTGGTTGGCGCAAGTAAGGAGAAGAAGGGAAAAGTATTCTTCCCTTTGTTTCGAGCGACCAAGGAAGGGAAGAACAAGATCTAGGAGGCTTCATCTCTTGGAGGAGCGTTGCCCACACAACATCCAAGAGGAGGATAGGTCATACAATAGAAGACAAAGAGGAATAATTCTTGTTTTGGTTTCCTTTTGTTCCTTTGCAATTTGTCTATAATTGTATGTGGCTAATTTACTTGGACCCCCAAGATAAACATAGAAACCGACAATCCGTACATCTATTCGTCTGCTAATAGAGGAAAAGAGTTAGGTTGCTTGAACAACAAGTTTGTTCAAGAGACCACTTGAATCGAATAGTGTTAGGGCAATCTCTTGCCGTAATATGGTTTTGATGGTGTGGCAAAGGGTTTAAGTTAGTTTGATATGTTGATATGATATGTGCGTTGAAGTCGTGCATGACTTAGTAATTCGCACATAGAGCCGTGGCGAGTTTCACATCTCATGACTCGTGCCTTGAGTCGGTGAAGGATAGCTTTGCGGAAGCCGTGCGCTTGGAGCATCCGAGGGACCACCGGACGAGAAGCTTGGAGTGAAGCCGGAGGAAGTAGACTTCGAGGCAAGAGACGCGAAGGAGCATTGCGAGCCGTCGCTGATCTTTGAGGGGCGTGGCGAGAACGAAGAGAACCGAGCGAGGACTCAGAAATGAGAGTGGCGATTGTAACCCGGAAGGGTAGCTCTTAGGTGAAACTTGGCCATTTGGCCAAGTGTCGGATGGGTTTTCGACACCCGGATCTGCCATGTCATGGCGATCGGCTTCCTAATCAGTGAGTTCGGCGGTATCATTAGGATTGTGGCCAGCGTCGGCGATCGCCATATCGATGGGCGGTCGTGCCAAGACCATCGATCGGCTAGCTGAAAAAGCGGCGGTCGGCCAGTCAATGGGGTTTCGACCCGCCGAGAATCGTTCGTAGCCGGTAGGCGTCGACTACGGCGTGATCGATGATGAGGTCCATCGATTGGACTACAGCGGTCGGGATCAACGTGTTCGGAGGCGTTGATCGTGATAAGAAGTTAGCCCTCTCTATAAAAAGAGAGGGTGTGAGCCTTTGAGAGGCTAATGCTCATACTCCAAACGATCTTCCTAGTGCCCCACAAGCTCTAAACTCTTCTTACTTGTCTTTACTTCAATCCTATTGTAAGAAGAGTGATCTTGGTTGTAAAGGTTACCTCCACCTAGCTTTGTGCAAAGGAGAGACCGATAGTGATTGGTTTTGGCGTAGTGATTCACCGTGGACGAATCGGACCGTGGATTAGCGGCGTAGCCGTGAACCACGTTATATCTCGGTGTTTGTATTGCTTGCTTATATTTTGCTTGTCTTTACTTATATTTGTATATTCCGCTTGCGCTAACGTTTTGTAGACGAGCAAAATACCGCCATCCAAACGAAAAGGGCTATTCACCCCCCTCTAGCCGGCCATATCGATCCCCTACAAGTGGTATCAGAGCCGAGGTTGCTTGTCACCGGACTAACCGCCGCAACAAGCCCTACATCAAAAATGGCCGGCTCCAACATCCATCCTCCGAAGTTTGAAGGAGAATTCGCTTGGTGGAAGAAGCGAATGGAGGTATTTTTCGAAACGGATTTTGATATAATGATTACAATGGAATCCGGTTTCGTTTTGCCTAGGGATGAAGAGGGGAAGCCAATAGAGAAATCTAGGTGGACCAAGAGGCAAAGAGAGGAGCACCTTGCAAACTCCAAAGCCAAGCACCATCTCTACAATGTGCTCCCTCAACAAGAGATCAACCGGATCGGAGAATGTGCTAGCGCCAAAGAGATGTGGGAGAAGCTTATAGAACTCCATGAAGGCACATCCGAGGCCAAGCTAGCAAGGAGAGACCTCCTCCGCTCCCAATTATCCAATATAAAACTAGAAAAGGGAGAAAAGGTAACCTCACTACACTCTAGGTTTAAAGAAATTTTAATTGGGCTAACAAGTGTAGGTGAGAAGCTATCAAACCGGGATATGGTAATGAAGGCCATAGATGCCTTTCCCCGGTCCTCAAAATGGAGCTCCATGGTGGACTCATTTTATATCTCCAAGAACCTAGAAGTGAGCACCTTGGAGGAATTCTTTTCAACCATGGAGCTTCACGAAACTAGGCTTGAGGGAATACAAGAGGAGCCTAAAATTCAACCCTCAAGAGGAGTAGCATTATTGGCAAGTAAGGGGAAGAAGAAGATGGAAATCCCCTCCTCCGATGACGAAGCGTCTTCCTCCTCCTCCATGGATAGCACCGAAGAAGCCTATATGGTAAGGAGGGTAAGACGTGCATTTAAGAATTTTAGATTTGATAAATCTAATGATAGGATGAGAAGACCAAGGGGGAAGGTCATATGCTACAATTGCCAAGGAGAAGGGCACATAAGGGACAATTGTCCTCTCCTAAACAAGAGCAAGGAAGAAAGGAAAAAGAAAGAAGAAAAGAAGAAGAAGGGGAGCAAGAAAAAGAAGGAAGAGGAGAAGAAGACAAAGGAGAAGGGAAAGGCTAAGGCTCTCAAGGCAAGGACTTGGGATGATCCATCCTCATCCTCCTCCTCATCATCGGATGAGGAGAATGCCTTTGTCGCCAATTTGGCCTTGATGGCCTTTGATGATTTGGATTGCTCCTCCTCCGAAAATGAAGGATCAAGCTCAAGAGGAGAGAGCTCAAGTGAAGGGGGAGCATCCTCCACATCATCATCCTCCTCCTCATCCGAAGAAGAAGAGGACATGGAGACTATGGTAACAAATCTAAACCCCAAGAAAATAGTTTCCATGGTTTCTAGTTTAACTAAGGACCTATTTAGAGCAAAGAAGAAGAACAAGAGCATGCTAGAGCAAATTAAGGACCTAGAAAACAAATTAGAAAAAGCATGCTTAAATCAAAATGAAAATAATTTTTCTTGCCATGATGATGCATGCTCACATGAATACATGCCATTTAATGTTAGTGATGCATGCATGAATGAAAATAGGGCTTTAAGGGAAAAGGTAGACTATTTGACAAAAGCCCTAGAGAAATTCACTATTGGCTCCAATACCCTTAACATGATAATTGGGAGCCAAAGGGCAAGCTTTAACAAGAAGGGCCTAGGATATAAAGAGAAGAAAAATGAGAAGGCCTATAAATGCCTAATAGCTAGGGGACAAGATAAGAAGAAGGTAATTGCTAGGAAATGGATCCCCAAGGAGTATTTAGTAAACCCAATAGGAAAGAATTTATTTTGGGTTCCAAAATCCATCCTTAAGGGTTAGAATAACCCTAGGGTAGTCAACCATATGAACTTGACCTATATCATATTTTGGTTGACTTAGGATGACGGGACAACATTTTTTAGATAGTGTTGGGTGATGATAACGTACCCATAAATAGGTAATAATGCTTAAATCATGATGATTGATGTAATTCCTATGTATGTTTTAAATCATGATTTATGATTTTGATATTTGGCATGTTATCATGAGAAATAGGGTTAAATCATGCTTTAGGTGATAATTTGTTTATTATCATCGTATAATACCTAATGCATGACTATTATTTGATGGATACATGAGTTTCATGATCATAATGTAGAATTAATTGATATATGTCATTATGATCATGTAGAATGTTAGGTTGATACTTAACCATGATAGAATTGCATGAATATATGGGTTAAGTATATACAAATACCCCCTAGGATACATCTCACACTCACTATAGGCTAACTTGATTGCAAACTTAGCATGGGTGAGATATTAGGATGATACAAATGTCCACTAATGCCTATGGCATTTAGATGGTCATTTAAAATATCAAAATAGCAATAATAGACCAATCATGGGGAAGGCTTATGTTTAATTCATAGACATATTGCCCAAAGATCATGGTTGGATATTTCATATGTTTTCAAAACAATTTCTTACCTTAAAATACATGTATTCATGTTTTGAAACAATTGGATGCAAAACTAGGTAGCTAACTTGATACTAGAATGATCAAAAACCTAGTGGTTTTTAGAACCTTTGGATTTTTGGCAAAAACAAGAAAATATAATGAGTTTTCATGAAAAACTATTTTTCCTTGATAGATATACTTAATAGAAATATGTTCCCCAAATTTCATGATTTTTTGAATTTTCTGGAATTTATAATGCATTTCTGAAATTCGTCCAGAAAATCAAAAAATTCGGATTCCTTTGTGCCATTGCCATACCGATAGCGATCGTGGCCTGTAAATCAGAATATTGAAGGCCGAATTCAGTTTGTAAACCTACAACTAGTGATAGAAATATACTTGATGCCATCAACAAGTGGTACCCAATTTTTAAATCAACTTGTCATATTTTCCCTCCATTATACTTGATGCCATGAGCTTATAACTTAGTGTTAATCTTTTTGATTGTGTCAAAGGGGGAGAAATAAGTATGTTTAAGTTAATTACTTTAGGGGGAGAAATATATTTTAGGGGGAGAAATATATGATAGGGGGAGAAAATTTGCATGGAGAGTTTCATGGATTAAGGGGGAGTTGCATGTTGCTATATCATGTTTATCTTTACATGCTTTCTTACCTTAGAATTTATATCAAATGTTTTTACCTAACTTAAACGGATTGCCACACATCAAAAAGGGGGAGATTGTTAAGGCAATCTCTTGCCGTAATATGGTTTTGATGGTGTGGCAAAGGGTTTAAGTTAGTTTGATATGTTGATATGATATGTGCGTTGAAGTCGTGCAGGACTTAGTAATTCGCACATAGAGCCGTGGCGAGTTTCACATCTCATGACTCGTGCCTTGAGTCGGTGAAGGATAGCTTTGCGGAAGCCGTGCGCTTGGAGCATCCGAGGGACCGCCGGACGAGAAGCTTGGAGTGAAGCCGGAGGAAGTAGACTTGAGGCAAGAGACGAAGCGAAGAGCATTGCAGTCGGCGCTGATCTTTGCAGGGGCGTGGCGAGAAACGAAGAGAACCGGCGAGGACTCAGAAATGAGAGGAGCGATTGTAACCCGGGAAGGGTAGCTCTTAGGTGAAACTTGGCCATTTGGCCAAGTGTCGGATGGGTTTTCGACACGGTCATTGCCATGTCATGGCGCGATCGGCGCTCTAATCAGTGAGTTCGGGTATCATGATGGATTGTGGCCAGCGATCGGCGCCCATCGTGGGCGATCATTGCCAAGACCATCGGTCATTCGCGGCGTGATCGGTAGTCAATGGGGTTTGGCCACATAATCGTTAAATGCCGGAGGCGATCGACTACGAGGCGTGATCGGTGATGAGGTTCATCGGTCGGTGGACTGGATCCGGCGTGTTCGGAGGCCGTTGTAGTGCAGGAAGAAGTTAGCCTCTCTATAAAAGAGAGGGTGTGAGCCTTTGAGAGGCTAATGCTCATACTCCAAACGATCTTCCTAGTGCCCCACAAGCTCTAAACTCTTCTTACTTGTCTTTACTTCAATCCTATTGTAAGAAGAGTGATCTTGGTTGTAAAGGTTACCTCCACCTAGCTTTGTGCAAAGGAGAGACCGATAGTGATTGGTTTTGGCGGAGTGATTCACCGTGGACGAATCGGACCGTGGATTAGCGGCGTAGCTGTGAACCACGTTATATCTCGGTGTTTGTATTGCTTGCTTATATTTTGCTTGTCTTTACTTATATTTGTATATTCCGCTTGCGCTAACGTTTTGTAGACGAGCAAAATACCGCCATCTAAACGAAAAGGGCTATTCACCCCCCTCTAGCTGGCCATATCGATCCCCTACAAATAGTACGATGATGGATCGGTTTCTTGGGTAATCCGTCATCGTCAAGGATTATTTTTTTTAATCTGGGGATGTAGATAGGATCGCCATGCATGAGCAATGGAAGCAGGAAGCAATTCCCTACAAGTGGTATCAGTGCCACGGTTTCCGATTTTGTGTGTTTAGGATTCAGTTACTTTTATGTAGTTATCATATATTATGTGTGTCAGATAATAGTAGGATGTCCATAGGCTATCTTTTTGGTTTGCAGGCATAAGATCCAACTATTATGGCCATATGTGTGTGTAATTGTAATATTATTTGAATCCTCGGGGTTGACGAGGCTAGTATTTAATTTTTGTAATTAAGTACGATATTGTTTAGCTACTCTTTTATTTTAGTTTACTTTCAATCTAGATTTCATGTACACTCCTTTGTGGAGTATAGGATCGATGGATGTAAATTAAAATAATTTATCTCGACTCAGATCTTTGGATGGCTTGTACATGGCGTAGGGAGGAGTGGACGTGATGCGGTAATAGGGAAGAGTTTTCTGGCTTCCTTTCAACACAAGGGAGCGTGAGGGAAGCTTGGGGGTTCCCTCCGACAACAATAGTAAAATGAAATATGAAGAAGAGAAACGCATGCCACACAAGCAATGAACAAAGACACAGGATGTAATGTGGTTCGGAATAAGGATTCCTACTCCATGACGGTGAGCTCTCCCACGAGCTATGGTGCCAAAGCACTTTCACTATAAACTTCCTCTTCGCGGAAAGAAAATCCGGAGGTGAAGGAGAAAATCTCTTACAATTAGCTTAAATACACAGGGAAGTATCAAAAAGATGGAGCTCACTACTCTCCATGTCTCCTTCTCCGGTGATGTGGTAGCTCTCCCCTTCGGATGTGCCTTCGTCTCTTGCTTGTTGGAATAATGTGGATCCCTTTCCTCGTGCCCTGCTTCTCCCTTTTATTCCCCTTCCTTTGTCCATCTGTTGCACTGTGAACCTCCTTCATCATACACGTGGCCCCCTAGCTTATCTGGAGAATGATTCTATTATAGACACGAGGAGCGAAACTCCTCGAAATATTATGTGGGGCCCTCTTCTGTTGTGTAACAACTTCTTATTTACATTTCGGGAAATATGCTAGCCCATCTCTTTCAGCCACTTTCCTTCGATAGAAATAACCTAAACCTACCGCTTGTAGGGATGTATACTGAAAAGTCTACCTTTTGTATGAACATCTTTATTTTGAAATAAGAATCACATGATCATTGTTTGCATTTTTACGGTTATGCAATATTGTCTAATACTTTACATTGTAGATAACATGGTGTGTGGTGTCACATAGGAGATCATGTTATCGGCCCCTTGAAAAGTATAAGTAAAGGCTCACAACCGAGATGACTTTGGACAAACCATCGGAATGGTTGTAATGTGATTTTGTATTGGTTTGTCTTGACCATAGAATCACACTAGTGCACTTTGTGTGTATTGAGCAGGACCGACTTAGAGGTGATTCGATTTATTACTGACTACATAATCGAATCGGACCTCAGATATTATATTGTACATACTCTTAATCCCGATATAATAACGGGCACATATACTTAGTACTCATCTCTTTGATTTACCAATGGGCGAGATTTATAGATTAAATCGATAGGCTCGGTAAGTTGGGAGATGATATTATTTATATGATGTGCCGTTAATTATAGGAGGAAACCATGTCCTATATATTAGGATGATGATGTCCCCTTGAGGAGCTCATAAGGTTTATCATGTAAACCTTGCAGGTGGACTTGGTCCGGCATGATGAAAAGGTTGAGTGGTACTACTCAAGGAGTTAGATGTTGATTAATTAATGGTCAGTAAATTAATTAATCGATGGACATTCGAGATCTTAAACACGCGGAGAAAATGTACAAATAATAGATGGAGCCCATATTATCATATGGGGGTTGGTGAGGTAGATCAATGATGATCCTTTAGTGGATTGGATCATCATTAGTCGATCGGACTTTATGTGGGCTTGATCCATGGGTGGCCAAGATCCAACTCCTCCTCATGGTCCTTAATGGAGCCTATTAACACCTCATGAAGATTATATCCAATGGATAGAAACAAAACTCTAAGATCCGACGATTGAGATTAAATCTCTAGATCCGACGGTTGAGATTAAATCCCTAGAACCAATGGAGGAGATTAATTCATGACTTATCCCTAACTCTATAAAAGGAGGGCAAGGGAGTTGGCATGAACACAATCAAGAGATCTAGGGTTTTTGGGCGGCAAGGGAGAGGAATCCTAGTGGAGATAGGATTAGGGTTAGGGTTTGGAGGCTAGGGTGGCACCAAATAAGGAAGGTGTTCTTTTCTTCTTCCTTCTCCATTGGCCAGAATCCAGCTCTTTTCCAACCTTTTCCCAGCCCTTGGACGACGCCCAAAAGCTTTCTTCTCCTTCTCCTTAGGTGGAGGAAACAAGATATAGGGCTTCCCTTGGTGTCTTGGTTGTTTTCCATCATCTTCTCATCCTTCTAGTTGGCCGGCGGCAAGGAGTTTGTGTGCTCCTTGTTGGATGGTTTTAGGGAAGAGAAAAACCTTGTTTCTATTCTTCCTCTTGCTTTGGAAGAGCAAGGAAGGAAGATTTGCGATCTAGGAGCTTCGACTTTTGGTAGATCGTCGCACACACGACGTCTAAAAGGAGGAAGGTCATACATTAGAAGATCAAGAGGTATATCTATTCTCTTTTCTCATATGTTACATGTTTGTATTTGTTTTTCAATTATAAGCATGTTATAAATCTGTATATGGCTAAATAATACTTGGATCCTGAGCATAAACATGAAAACCGACGATCCAGACATCGTCTATTCCGCGGCTACTCGTAGAATAGAGGATGGTCGCTTGAACAACTAGTTTGTTCAAGTGACCTCTCTAAATGAATAGCACGACGATGACTTGGTTGTTTGAGCAATCCCTTTTGTCTAGGATTAAATTTTTTTAATCCAGAGACATCGGAGGGATCGCCATCATCAAGCAACCGAGGTGAAGTGGGAAGCGAAGTTTCCCCTCATGGACTCGATAAGCAAAACCCTTCAATTGGTATCAGAGCCAAGGTTTCTGGTTTTGTGTGTTTAGCATTCGGTTAATTTTTATTCACTTTTTCATATATTATATGTGCCGGATAATAGTAGGATATGCGTAGTTTAACTCTTTGATTGCAGGCATAAGATCCGACTATTATGGCCATATGTGTGTATGTGAGTAAATATTTATTTTGTTGAATCCTTGGGGTTGACGAGGCTAGTATTTAGTTTTTGTAAATTAAATACGTCATTGTTTAGCCACTCTTGATTTTATTTTACTTTCAATCAAGATTTCATGTACACTCCCTCATGGAATATAGGATCGATGGATCTAAATTAAAATAGGTTTTAGTCTCGGCTCGGATCTCCGGATGGCTCGTACATGGCGTAGGAGGAGCGGATGAGATGGTGATGCGACGGGAGTCATATTGAAGACAAAAGGCATAATAGTTGGAATATAATTTATTTTTCATATTTATTTCTTTTTGTTTGATATGAATGTCGTAGGCTATGAAAATTCCTCAATTTCAAATTACTAAGTGGGAGAGGGATAATTTTATAAATTCCCGCGGCCTCCATTACGATTTGACAAGTGATGCAAACAAACTTGCGCGTCAGCTCTGAGTGCCTTCCTCCATATCGGATGAGTTTGTTTGCGGATCACAAGGTTGAATATGGTTATAGGAAATTATTAAGGAGCGTGTGTACTTGCCCATCGTAAGGCACATAACCCGAGATAATTACCTTGGTACTGAGTAATGGTGAACACTTAGATACAAATATAAGTATCCTCCCCATCGGAGTCACTGCTTTTATTTGTAGGGCCAAAGAGGAACCAACTATTAATTTTACTTGTCAAAAAGTTAGGTTGACAAGATAGTAAAATTAATGGGTAAAACCTCCTCTTACAAATGTAGAATTCGTATACATCCACACTATCGTGGCATACGATATTCTCGGTGTTTTGAGGTGTTGATTGATTTTAAAATTTTATTGTTTGAGAAATCAATAATTTTTTGAAATCTAATGTTTTGATTTATGTGATTCTTAGGTTTTCTTTCAAAATGACTTTCAACCCACTTGCTGTGATACTAAAAGAGAACAAACTTACTGGACCCAACTATGTAGATTGGAAGAGGAATCTAGACATTGTCTTGACTGCTGAGGAATACAAATATGTACTTCTCGAAGAGTGCCCTCCCAAGCCTGCAGATAATTCTGGGGAAAAGGAGAGTGAGAGCTATAAGAAGTGGATCAAAGCCGATGAGATGGCACGGTGTTACATTTTGGCATCTATGTCAAATGTACTGCAACATCAACATCAAGCCATGTCCACTGCTTATGATATGATGCTCAATATCAAGGAGATTTTCGGACACCAGAATCGGGCAACGTGGCAAGAGGCCATGAGAAACTTGATGACGACCACCATGATCGAGGGAACACCCGTGAGGGATCATGTTCTCAAGATGATGGCTCATTTGAATGAGTTGGAGGTCCTAGGAGCTAAGATCGATGGGGAAACCCAGGTCGATATCATACTCCAGTCTCTACCTAGGAGTTTTGAGCAGTTTCGCCTGAACTACAACATGAACAAGAGGTTGTATTCATTGGCGGAACTTCTGACAGAACTCCAGGCGGCCGAGGGACTATTTCATCATAGTGCTCAGGCTCTTGCCGTGGTGACCCAAAAGGTTTCTACTTCTAATCCGAAAGGCAAGAAGAAGAATAAACAAACTGGGGCGAAGGCGGAGGGAGGTACTCAGGGAGGAGTGAAGAAGCCGAAAGGCAAGTGCTTCACTTGTAAGCAGACTGGACACTGGAAGAAGGACTGCCCCAACTGCAAGAACAAAGGTATATCTTATGGTCTAGTCGTTGAAACATGTTTAGCGGTGTTATCTACCGGCACCTGGTGTGTAGATACGGGAGCCACTGATCATGTCTGCAATACTTTGCAGGGGTTCTAGGAAACCAGATGACTGGCTGAGGGGGAGATTACCGTGTACTTGGGCGATGTCACGAAGGTGGCGGCTGTTGCAGTGGGAGATGTTCATTTATCTTTTGAGAAAAATAAACTTTTGGTTCTTAAGAATTGCCTTTGTGTACCCTTATTTAGAAAGAATTTAATTTCAGTTTCTAAATTGTTTATGGATGGATAATCTATTTCTTTTAATGACAGAGTTGTTATAAGAAGGAATAGGGACATTATCTGTTTGGGTGCATTGATAGGAAATTTTTACACACTTGAACTAAAACCTCCCACGATGCATATTGAAATTAATAACTCATCTTCTAATTCCAATAAGAGAAAAGAACTGTCGAAGATGAACCAAACATATCTTTGACATCTTAGGCTTGGTCACATTAACCTAAGCAGAATTCAAAGGTTGATAGCTGATGGACCTTTGAGTTCATTAGTGGTGGAGGATCTCCCAACCTGTGAAGCTTGCTTGGAGGGTAAGATGACCAAGAGGCCTTTTAAGGCCAAGGGGTATAGAGCCAATGATGTGTTAGAATTGGTTCATTCTGATTTGTGTGGTCCTATGTCTATCCAGGCTAGAGGTGGTTTCGAGTATTTCGCCTCTTTTATAGACGATTACTTGAGATATGGATACATTTACCTGATGCGCCACAAGTCTGAATGCTTTGACAAGTTAAAAGAATTCAAGGCTGATGTGGAGAAACGTCAAGGTAAAAGTATCAAGACACTACGATCTGATCGTGGTGGTGAGTACCTCTTGGGAGAGTTTAGGAACTACTTATCAGAGGCTGGGATTCAATCCCAATTGACTGCACCTGGCACACCCTAGCAGAATGGTGTAGCAGAGCGAAGGAATAGGACTCTTATGGAGATGGTTAGATCGATGATGAGTTATTCTGACTTGCCAGATTCATTATGGGGATATGCTCTAGATACGGCGGTATACATTCTGAACTTGGTTCCATCTAAATCAGTGCCTTCTACTCCCACAGAATTGTGGACTGGGCGAAAGCCTATTCTAAGACATATTCGGATATGGGGGAGTCCAGCACATGTGATGAAGGCAGATGTTGGTAAGTTGGAACCTCGTACAGAAGTATGCATGTTCATTCGCTATCCCAGGGAAACGAAGGGTGGATTGTTTTATAGTCCTAGAGATCAGAGGGTGATCGTTAGCACAAACACCAGATTTCTAAAGGAAGACTATGTGATGAGCCACAAGCCCAAGAGTAAAATTGTTCTGGAGGAGTTAAAAGGGGAAGTCACTTCTTTAGTACCACCAGTACAAGAGGATATACCACATGTCATTGCACCGCGTGTCACAGAGGATACACAGGTGATACCTCATCGTAGTGGGAGGGTTGTGAGATAGCCTGATAGATTCATGTTCTTGGGAGAATCTTTTGATTTGGTCCCTGGCGAACATGAACCTGATCCCTGGACATATGGCCAGGCAATCCAAGATAAGGATGCAGTATCTTGGCAAAGTGCAATGAAAGCTGAGATTGAATCTAGGAATTCAAATCAGGTCTGGGAGCTAGTACAACCACTCGATGGTGTAAAAACCATTGGATGCAAGTGGATCTACAAGAGAAAGAGAGGAATAGATGGGAAGGTTGAGACCTTCAATGCGAGGCTTGTTGCGAAGGGGTATACTCAGAAAGAGGGTATCGATTATGAGGAGACCTTTTCATCGGTAGCCATGATTAAGTCTATCCGGATTCTCTTATGCATAGCAGCTCATATGGATTATGAGGTGTGGCAGATGGATGTCAAGACAGCTTTCCTTAATGGAAGTCTTGAGGAAAACATCTACATGAAGCAACCAGAGGGATTCATTGCTAAAGGCAAAGAGCATCTTGTGTGTAAGCTTAATCGGTTCATTTATGGATTGAAGCAAGCTTCGAGGTATTGGAACATCCGCTTTGAGGAGGTAATCCAGTCTTATGGATTTATTCAAAGCCCGGATGAGTCTTGTGTATACTGTTGGGTTTCCGGCACCGCGGCGTGTGTGTGTTCGATCATGTTTCGTAAACATGAGCACAGCGGAAGCAATTAAAAATAATAAATCTATATTTATTACAACACACACAACACACGCATGCATACTACAACAAGTGTAGACATAACCGTAAATTAAATTTTGCAATAAAAGAAATTTATCTACGTTATACCTTTCGTATGACGTGTAGCGGGAACGACATCAACCGGAACGATCCTCGTAAGAATCGTCTCTATCCGTATCCACGCCGAGCTCCTCGGGATGACTTCGCTAAGTCACGAGCTTCGTCTTCGTACGGGTTACTAGCCTCGTGTTGAAGACGACGTGATCGAGATGATCACGATCGAATCAAATTCGGATCCTAAAGCGAGTTCTCAAAACTTCGCTTCTCCGGAAGGTATTCGTCAACCGTTTGGCGAATCGCCGTCCCCACCTCAGAGGATTACGGAGATCAAATCCCGCTAAGTTAGCGCTGTCGAGCACTAACCGTCGTCAAGCGGCGCTCCGACAACAAAGAAACAAGCTGTCCAGAAAAAAACTGGACAGCTTTTGGTCAGAGGAATAGAGGCGGCTAAGGAAAGATGGAAGCTCACCTTATCACGAACCCAAAGGAGATGCGGAGGTCGCGGAGGTTCTCGGCTGAAGCTTGGGCCGGCAAAGACTTGGGCGGCTGCACACAAGCTGGGCGGCGACTTTAGGGTTGGCGTAGTGCTCCAAGGTGGAGGTGGCGGCAACTCAAGGGGCTAGGGTTTGGATTAGGGCTTAATTATCCCTTAAGCCCTCTTTTATAGAGAACTACTTCTCTTAATGGTTATTGGATCATAACCATTAGGCCCGTTAACCGCTCCATTAGGATAAGTTAAAATAAACCAAACCATGATGGTTTATTTTAAGTTAAAGCGAACGAACCAACTTTTGGTTCATTCGTTTAAAATAAACCAAACCCTTTGGTTTATTCTCATCCATTGGATTAGAACCAAACCATTTTGGTCCATCCATTATGTCTTCATAAGACCACGGCCCATCCACGCTTCCATTGCATTTGAAACAATTTCATGCTCGCTTTATGTTTAGTCGACCAAACATAGTTTCTCTCGATCTAGAATCCCATTCTCAAGCTCGTTTTAAATCCTTTGGATTACACTCGTTGTCGTGTGACCAAATAGGTTCTCGGTTTATGTTGGCCGTCTATAATTAACCATTAATTATAGAGCGATCATGAGTGGCACCTAGTAGTACATCATGATCCCCGATTAGCAAAAAGATCAGCGGTTGATCGGACCTATTTACGAAACCCTTGATGGGCTTCCCGAATAGATAATTACTTTATTCCCTTCACTCTACCCACTTGGTTCAGGACATGGTCTATAGTGTCATCCCTCACTAGGTCGACTCACGTCACACCTAGCCCAAGTATCATTTCCTCGTCCTACGGATTCTAGTTACTCCACATGTATCGAAGAGTACCTTACTCTAAACATGTAATGCTTTGGCCAAAGACTTTACTAACAATCCGACGAGGGGCCATGGGTATACATCTCCTCGCAAGGAGTGGTGAATCCTTTATAGGCTATTCAAACACCTTCGATCACTTCAACTTATACCCAATCATCCCGGGTCCACATCTCCTTAGAGATGTTTGCTTAAGATGTCAAAGCATAAGTCTCCATGATCAAGATGACTTGAATACCGCAAGTCAAAGGAACATCGCACTTAAGCCACAGTAAGAACTTCATTGACATATCTATATATGCAGAGAACCATATGAAGTCTTACGGCTGGTCACTCCAATGAACTAGTTACCATAACTAGCATCCACGATTAACTCCGGACATCACTATGTCTCCAGCCAGTGAAAATCAGCTGCTTGGATACACCAAGGAGTATACCTCGTGCTAGTCTCGACAGAATTGATGGTGTCCACATCCATCAATTCATCGACTAGGGATAATTCCGATACATCACAATTACACATGTAGAGATACTCACTAGTTGTGATCCAATCACAAATTCTCTCATGCTGTGAATCGTATCGTGGGTATTCAGTAAATGAGTTTAAGATCCAATCAAATACATAAAACATGTATACTCAAATAGTGAATCTTCATTTATCATATAAATGGTTCATACATATGGCGATTGTCTTAGGACATCTCTCATATATATTACTAACATATACAAGAGATGTGACGGAAACATAGTGGTATTTCTTGTACTATACGTAGATGACATTTTGTTGATTGGCAACAATATCAAGGTGTTATCGGACGTAAGAGTATGGTTGTCCAAACAGTTTGATATGAAAGACTTAGGGGAGGTGAGACACATCCTTGGGATCAAGCTTATAAGGGATCGCAGGAAAAGGATGTTGTGCTTATCCCAAGCTTCATACATAGACACGATTATGGAGCGTTTTAGCATGCAGAACTCCAAGAAGGGTTTTCTACCTTTCAGGCATGGAGTTCCTTTATCTAAGGAGATGTGTCCTAGATCATCTTAGGAGATAGAGGAGATGAAGGCGGTTCCTTATGCTTCGGCAGTAGGAAGGCTCATGTATGCGATGCTCTGTACAAGACCAGATATCTGCTTTACCGTGGGCATGATCAGCAGATATCAATGTAATCCAGGATAGGGACATTGGACTGCGGTAAAATATATATTGAAGTACTTGAGATGGACTAGGGATTATATGCTGGTCTACCGGGCAGACAAATTACTCCCTGTGGGTTACACGGATTCTGACTTCAAATCTAATAGGGATAACAGTAAGTCTACCTCAGGTTTTGTATTTACTTTGGGAGGTGGAGCCATTGTATGGAGGAGTATCAAGTAGAAATGCGTGGCGGACTCCACCATGGATGCTGAGTATGTGGCAGCCTTTGAGGCGGCCAAAGAAGTTGTGTGGCTCAGGAACTTCTTGATGGACTTGGATGTCATTCCTGGTTTTCCCAGAACAATCACAATTTATTGTGATAATAGTGGTGCAGTTGCAAACTCGAAGGAACCACGAGCCCATAAGGCTAGTAAACTCATAGAGCGCAAGTACCACCTGATACGAGAAATCGTAAAGAGAGGAGAAGTTGCTGTGACCAAGATTGCATCATAGGATAACCTGGCAGATCCTTTCACTAAGGCCCTTCTGGCGAGAGCTTTTGATAGGCATGTGGAGGGAATGGGGATCAGATGTATGACACTTTGAGGACAACATAGTCTTTTAGTATAAGTGGGAGATTGTAGGGATGTATACTGAAAAGTCTATCTTTTGTAAGAACATCTTTATTTTGAAATAAGAATCACATGATCATTGTTTGCATTTTTTATGGTTATGCAATATTGTCTAATACTTTACATTGTAGATAACATGGTGTGTGGTGTCACACAGGAGATATGTTATCGGCCCCTTGAAAAGTATAAGTAAAGGCTCACAACCGAGATGACTTTGGACAAACCATCGGAATGGTTGTAGTGTGATTTGGCATTGGTTTGTCTTGACCATAGAATCACACTAGTGCACTTTGTGTGTATTGAGCAGAACCGACTTAGAGGTGATTCGATTTATTGTTGACTACATAATCGAATCGGACCTCAGATATTATTTAGTACATGCTCTTAATCCCGATATAATAACGGGCACATATACTTAGTACTCATCTCTTTGATTTACCAATGGGCGAGATTTATAGATTAAATCGATAGGCTCGGTAAGTTGGGAGATGATATTATTTATATGGTGTGTCGTTGATTATTGGAGGAAACCGTGTCCTATATATTAGGATGATGATGTCCCCTTGAGGAGCTCATAAGGTTCATCATGTAAACCCTGCAGGTGGACTTGGTCCGGCATGATGAAAAGGTTGAGTGGTACTACTCAAAGAGTTAGATGTTGATTAATTAATGGTCAGTAAATTAATTAATCGACGGACATTCGAGATCTTAAACACGGGGAGAAAATGTACAAATAATATATGGAGCCCATATTATCATATGGGGGTTGGTGAGGTAAATCAATGATGATCCTTTAGTGGATTGGATCATCATTAGTGGATCGGACTTTATGTGGGCTTGATCCATGGGTGGCCAAGATCCAACTCCTCCTCATGGTGAAGCTTAGATCCAATGGATAGAAACAAAACTCTAAGATCCATAGGTAGAGATTAAATCTCTAAGATCCGACCGTTGAGATTAAATCTCTATATCCGACGGTTGAGATTAAATCCCTAGAACCAATGGAGGAGATTAATTCATGAATTATCCCTAACTCTATAAAAGGAGGGTATGGGTGTTGGCGTGAACCCAATCAAGAGAGCTAGGGTTTTTGGGCGGCAAGGGAGAGGAATCCTAGTTGAGATAGGATTAGGGTTAGGGTTTGGAGGCTAGGGCGGCACCAAATAAGGAAGGTGTTCTTTTCTTCTTCCTTCTCCATTGGCCGGCGTCCAGCTCTTTTCCAGCCCCTTCCCAGCCTTTGGTCGGTGCCCAAAAGCTTTCTTCTCCTTATCCTTAGGTGGTGTAAACAAGATATCGGGCTTCCCTTGGTGTCTTGGTTGTTTTCCATCATCTTCTCCTCCTTCTAGTTGGCCGGCGGCAAGGAGTTTGTGTGCTCCTTGTTGGTTGGTTTTAGGGAGGAGAAAAACCTTGTTTCTATTCTTCCTCTTGCTTTGGAAGAGCAAGGAAGGAAGATTTACGATCTAGGAGCTTTGACTTTTGGTAGATCGTCACCCACACGACGTCCAAAAGGAGGAAGGTCATACATTAGAAGATCAAGAGGTATATCTATTATCTTTTCTCTTATGTTACATGTTTGTATTTGTTTTTCAATTATAAGCATGTTATAAATCTGTATATGGCTAAATAATACTTGGATCCCGAGCATAAACACGAAAACCGATGATCTGAATATCGTCTATTTTGCGACTACTAGTAGAATAGAGGATGGTCGCTTGAACAACTAGTTTGTTCAAGTGACCTCTCTAAACGAATAGCACGATGATGACTTGGTTGTTTGGGCAATCCCTTTTGTCTAGGATTAAATTTTTTTAATCCGGGGACATCGAAGGGATCGTCATCATCAAGCAACCATGGTGAAGTGGGAAGCGAAGTTTCCCCTCACGGACTCGATAAGCAAAACCCTTCACCGCTCACCTATAGCCTAGCTCTTAGGCTCTTCCCGGTAGCTCAGACCAACTCCCCTTCTTCCCGTACCGAACCATTTCTGGGCCCACTGGACTGAGCCGATTCTCGTTCGTCCCGTTCCGGAATAATCTTCACGATCGCCCCATCAGTCAACTACCTCAGACTATCCTCCTGTTTCAATTGCCCCAGACTGACATGCCCGAACCTTTCTTCCCCAATTCCCCTGTCGAACTGGCTACTTGGTTCGGATAGCGTCCTTTGCACGAGTATTCTTACCTTATTCACAGAAAAGAGGTAACAACAGTATCATTAGACAACGTTGAAAAATAGTCAAGCGAAGTCATAAGCTTGACTTTCTAAATGTATGAGGCCTCTAACTCACCCTTTCCTCGCCGATTCAAATTTACTTTTTTCCTATTGCTTTACCCCATATGCTCGAAGCGACTTAATGGGCTCATGGGCCCCGCTTATCTTTTTCTCTTAGGTAGTCGAAAAGTCACAAAACCCTATATAAATACCCGTCCTTTCCTTTTATGCACAACTTAACGTGCCTAATGATCCAGTCTTTTCCCCTTTTCCCTTCCAATGGTTATTTCCGGCGATGTTTCAGTGACCTAGCCCCTTCTTTCGCAAACGTTCCTTCTTCAACCATCAAGTATGTGTTCTTCCTCGTTCTATACCTATGGCCCTGAAGACCTTACCCTCACCTCCCTGGTATGAGCGCACCGTCACCCAACTAGACAACAAGCATTACTTCTTCAACCTTAGGGACCAATTCATAGACCCTTCCATGCCATGCCGTTTTAATACCACGGCTTATCGACCACATCGTCCTCCCTCCGACATAACTTGCTTCTTTTTCGAACAATTTCTCAATGGTTTGTTTCTGCCCATGCCTTCTCTTTACTTAGAAATCCTAGATTTTTTTAGACTGCCCTTAAACCAATTTACCCCCAATTCCTTCCGTATTTTATCGGGGGCCATCATAGTATTTCGGCACCTAGACCTCCCTTTGTCCCCCCAACTGTTTCACTGCTTCTTCCAATTAAAATCTTCTAAGGAGGGTCTCTTCTATCTCTCCAGTCACTCGGACTGCTAGTTCTTAGTGAACATGCCCTCTTCTCACAAAGGATGGGAAGAACTATACTTCTTTGCTCAACTTCCGACACCCCTCCCCTACTCAGATACCTGGAAGTTAGATCTTCTAGAGCTACCTCCCTTTCACAAAATGAGGACCCAATGTCCTTTTCCTGAGGTTTACCAAGTGTTAAGAGAATCCCACTATTGCTCCGACCATTTGATGAAACCTCCACTCCTCAGTCAATACGGGCTATCCCCTGTTCCTTTAACTGCCCTGGTCGCCATAGGTATCACAGTATTCATATTTGATGTAACTCAATATCTGGATCAACCTACCTTTTTTAACAATGGATTTCGTAGGTAACCTAATGCAGGACGCTTTTGTAAAAGGCAAGGAGGTTGATGCCGCTAAGCAGAAGAAGACCTCCAAAAAGTGAGGTAAAGACAAATATGAAGTTTCTCCTTCTTCTCCTCGAAAGAGGTTGCACCCTGCAGGGGGAGGAATCCCAGCTCCTCATCCGTTCCCACATCTCCTTCTTCCCATTCCTCTCCTTTGTCTTCCTCCACCAAACTGAAAAAGCGCCAAAGCTTAGTTATATACGAACCCATTGTAAGGGATACCACACTAGCTGCCCCATCCTCTTCCCTTCAAGGGGGAAGGTTTCCTTCTCACTCCCCTGTTTCATCCCCCATTCCACTTGACTCTCCAACACATTCCCCAACCGAATCTCTCCCTGTGAATAGTCCCACCGAAGCACATCTTTCTCCAGCTCCCTCTCGGATTATGGGTCCCTCTCCCCCTTCGGAGGGTAGAGATCTTCCCGTCTCGAATCCTCCATTTGCCACGTTGGGGTCCTCCCTAAAGATCCGCCACTTGTGAGAAGTAAAATTCTTCAATCAATTAGGTGTGCAGAGTCCTTGCAATCATATGGGTAAACTTCTGGCCGAGGTAATTGTTCCCTTTCTTTATCTTTAGTATATATATACGCCAATGCTTAACATATGTCTCTTTTTCTTCAAGTATCGACCACTTATAATAAGATGACATCCCACATGGTCCAATTCCAATCTAATGTGGAGACCCGCCATTTTGCTGCCCTGGTGCACCAAAAGAAACTCACACAGCGGCTGAAAGAAAACGAGCAGAAGGAATCTGATATGATCACCCGATGCGAGGATTCCATGACTCAATTGGCTCTGGCCCAGAGTAAGAAGGAGGAACTCCAAAAAAATGAAGACCTCTAACAGTAAACATTTTTACGATCCATCCAACTTCAGCAGGTGGACCTTGATAACCCATTTTGTGTTGCACTACGGTTTATGAAAACAAATTACCGAACCCCCTAACTACACTAATGCAGTATAGGAATGACTCGGATCGTTTCCCAACGAATATAACCAATAGAATAATAGTCTTAGGATCGTTAATTATTGTTGGAGTTTTGCAAATGTAAACAATGGGTTTGGATCGAAATAAAACTAATCATACTGAACAGAAAGACAATGCACGTAATCAAACTCTAATCTAACTAAACTATGATTACGATGAAATTAAAAGAAACTTAAACTAAGCATTCAAACAAGAAAGTGCAGGAATTTAAATAACATTTCAAATGTAGAATAACATAAATGTAAAGCAAATCATGAAATTAAATCTAACCTAACTAACTGCAACCTAATTACTAAAGAGACATTTAATCAAACACTAAGGCATGGAACAAATTAAACTAAGTATGTGCAATTTTAAACATGGAAGATATTCGATGATAAACATTCAATACAAATAAAAGTGAAAAGCATTCAACACATCAACGAATCTAGCAGTTGGTTGTTTGAGATCTGAAATTGCTAGAATTGTCATCGAAAGTTGCAATAGGAGCTGCTGGAGGCTAAAATAGAGCTGGCCAGAGCAGGATAAGGCCTGGCAAAGCTGGAAATGGTGCTGGAATTGGCCGGAGGTCTGGTTGGCTGATTGGAAATGTTGATCGAAAGTTGATGAAGAGCACCAAACTAAAGAGAAGGAGCTGTCGGCGGTTTGATGGAGAAGATGGCTGGAAATCAGAGATGTGAAGGTGCTTGTCAGAGCTGCAGAAAAGATGGAAATGAAGATGCTAATGCTGGTGAAGCAGAGCGTCAATGGAGGCTTTTAGCGGTAGAGAAGATGAAGAAGGATGGAGTGCCACCGCCGGCCTTGGTGGAGAAGATGGATGGCCGGTGGTGCTTGGAGGTGAGGAGCCGACGGCGGACCTCGGCGGAATGGATGCGTGCGTCGGTCGCGTGAAAAGAAGTCCAACCCCCAAATGAAATCTGCTCAAGCTTAATTAACCCAAATCCTAAATATTATCCGACAACTGAAATTGCTCTGATCTCATATGGACGAATCTGGTCAATCTGAATGGACGATCACGATCAAATCGATCCGGATGAAAGGCTAGGATGTCTAGATCTGAATGTATGGACCGGATCTCTCCAGATCTGGATGGATGGCTCAAAATTAATCGGATCTCATTGGATGATCAGGATCGATCAGATCTGCTTCGTTAGATCAAATTACTTTAGATTTGCATCAACGGATCAGATTGTTTCTGCTTGATCTCCCTCTTTGGGTCTTGAAATCAAGCCCTACTTGGTTTGACTTGACTCAAATCATGGCTCCTTCTAATTTCTTACAAAATCACATTCATAATATGAGAAATAATATCGTATTTGTAGGGAAACAATTAAGCTCAAAATAAATCCAAACTCATAAAACATGCTAACAATCAATAATTAATCACATGAAAGAGTAAAAAGTATCAAATCTAGGAGAAAAAATAATGTACTAAAATGTTGTTATCAGACCTCCTTACCCATGAGCTAAACGGGTATAAAAGGCAGCTAGAAGGTGCTCATATTCAAGTTGCTGACTCTTCAGCCACCATTCATCAATTACAGTAAGAACGACAGATATGGGAGGCTACTCAAAAATCTTGCTTGGGGAAGTGTAGAGAGCTCTCCTCCATGCTGGCTACTTTCCCCAAAATTCTATCCTCCGTGACCCAACAAAAACAAGAGCTTCACACAGAATATACTGAAGCTTTATCTTCTCTGGGTCAGCGGGCAGTGACGGTAGCGACAGAGAGAGATGCCTTGGCGATTCAATTAGTCGACTGCCAAGCTCAATTAGCTGTGTGCTAGTCCCAACTGAAGGAGCAGGAGGCAGATATGAAAGGGCGATATGTTCAGAAGGGGTTAGACTTATTCATGCTGGGCTTTGATGGGTCTTCGCTTAAACGCTTAACGAGGTACTCTTCCTCCGCATGCGACGGAGACCTACTAACCCCAGCAATACGTAACTAGATGCCCCCCGAACTCTTTGAATTATGATTTATCATATTTTCTTCCTTGTACTGACTGCTCCTTTACTGTTAAATAATATTTGAACTAACACGACCCTGTGGCGCTTCTTATGTATGTATTGGTATGAATCCGTAATCTTAAGTCTTCTTCTGTGGTTTTCTTCTTTTCAAAGTTACTGCCTATTCTCTACTTTCGCCAACGCTAAATGAGTGATGACCTTCCTTGCTTGGGAATCTGTTCGGGACATCCCAGGAGCGATCTTCCTTCGGCCCGAACCAATTTTGGCTCGGCCAGCAATTAATTTACTTTTTCCTCTTGATCTTCTCAGGCTAATTGGGTGCTCCGGAAATGACCTCTCAACGATTTCCTATGTTGACGCCATTATGATTTTAGTCCTTCCATCTTCTTTTCCTTCTCAAGGACAAATGTGGTTCTTCCTCCCTCGATTATAAATTGTCACCACAAGTGTCTTCGGTCTTCCATCCCACCTTCATGGCTTCTGCGGAATACCCCATCGAGATCTCCTCAGACTCTGCCTCTTTTGAATTGCACGACTGGGCCACGGAGAACACTGAAGAATCTGAGACACAATCGACTGCAACTTCGGTATTTCGTCCGATTCCTCCTCCATCATCAACCACTGCTCCAACTCCTAATGCAAGGAGATCCTTCTGAGCCCCCTTCCCTTCATTCCGCAATCATGTTTGGAATCCTCCCCTGATGTGGGAATACACTGTAGGAGATCCTCAGACCTCCGCTGAACTCCCTCCGCTTCTACCGGCCCTAGCTTTCGTTCCCGTCCCTCCAGTGTGGATTCATCCACCCCCTTTTGATGAAGCTCCACCAGCTGCACCTCCAACTCAAGGCGATCTCTACAGAGTCGTCTTGGCGCCTTCCCCTTCGGAGGAGTCCTCTGATAGTCCCCCTACTAATGATAACCATAAAAAGCTTGTATAATTATTAGCTTAAATAATGTAATTGCTGTCGAGAATGTTAATAAAAAGAAAAGGGGTACTTATACTTATTTTTGTCGCTTTCCTGTAAATGTAGAGCAATTGCCACTAGAAAAGACTGCAACCCTATCTAAACATACTTCCCCCTTACCGCTTCTGTGGAATTTGAACCATCCTTCTCAGAGTTACACCACTAACAACTCTCACCTACTATCTATATGTTTCCCCTTCTTTACTAGCATTTATTATTTTTACCTCCCCCGTGAGTCAATGCGCCTTCTTCTTTTGCCGCTATAAGGACCCCAAACCATCGTTTGTTTAGCATTCATCCTTTCTTTTTCCTCTCCTTTCTATGGAACATACTTCTGAATAGAGCAGCAACTCTCTTCCACCTGAGGAAAGGACTAAGGAACAATGCTACATTGCTCATTTGGAAGAACAGGTTGGGTATCCGCAATGGCATTTGTGAAGGTAGGAAACTTCGCTTCCCACTTTAACTCGATCGCTTGTTCATGGCGATCCCTTCTACGTCCCCGGATAAAAAAAAATTATCCTTGAAAAGAGGGATTACCCAAGCTACCATTTCATCATCGTGTTATTCGATTAGAGTGGTCACTTGAACAAACTTGTTGTTCAAGCCACCAACCTCTATTCTACGAATAACCGCGGAATAGATGATGTATGGATCACCGGTTTTTGTGTTTGTATTTGGGGTCCAAGTATATTTAGCCATAAACAAAACATACAACATGCATATAATTGAAAAACAATTATAGACATAATACAAAAGAATATAAACAAGCGTTATACCTCTCGATCTTCGATTGTATGTCCTTCCTCTTTTTGGACGTCGTGTGGGTGACGATCTTCCAAAAGTCGAAGCCTCCTAGATCACCAATCTTCCTTTCTTTGCTCGCTCCGAACAAAAGGAAGAATATGAAACAAAACTCTCATAAATCTAGGACCAACAAACAAGCTTCCAACTTTAAAGCTTGCTGCCGGCCCAAAGAGAAGGGAAGGTGGGCGTCGGCCAAGAGATCCAAGAAATCACCCTAACCCTTATTTCAACCGGCCAAGGAGAAGAGAAAGAAGAGCTTTGGACACCGGAAAAGGAGAGGAAAGAAGAGGATAACTGCTGGCCACCTAAGGAAGAAGATGGAAAATATTTCCAATTTTGTGGCCGCCCAAACCTCCAAGCCTCTTGCCGCCCAAAACCCTAATACCTCCTTGCTTTCAATTGCCTTGCCGTCCACCCTAATCCCTCCTTTTATAGAGTTAGGCTTAAGCCTTGTTTTCATCTCCACCATCGGTTCTAGGGATTTAATCTCAACCGTCGGATCTAGAGATTTAATCTCAACCGTCGGAACTAGAGATTTAATCTCTACCATTGGATCTAGAGTTTTGTTTTCCATCATTGGATCTAGAGTCCATGAGGTTTTAATAGGCTACAATAGGGACCATGAGGAGGAGTTGGATCTTGGCCACCCAATGGATCAAGCCCACATAAAGTCCGATCCATTAATGATAATCCAATCCACTAGAGGATTATCATTGATCTACCTCACTAACCCCCATAAGATAATATGGGCTTCATATATTATTTGTATATATTTCTCCCCGTGTTTAAGATCTCGAATGTCCGTCGATTAATTAATTTACTGACAATTAATTAATCGACATCTAACTCCATGAGTAGTACCACTCAACCTTATCATCATGTCGGACCAAGTCCACCTGCAGGGTTTACATGATGAACCTTATGAGCTCCTCAAGGGGACATCATCATCCAAATATATAGGACACGGTTTCCTCCTATAATCAACGACACACCCTATAAATAATATCATTTCCCAACTTACCGAGCCTATCGATTTACTTTATAAATCTCGCCCATTGTTAAATCAAAGAAATGAATACTAAGTATATGTGCTCGTTATTATATCGGGATTAAGAGCATGTATAACATAATATCTGAGGTCCGATTTGATTATGTAGTCAGCAATAAATCGAATCACCTCTATGTCGGTCCTGCTCAATACACACAAAGTGTACTAGTGTGATTCTATGGTCAAGACAAACCAATTCCAAATCACACTACAACCATGCTAATGGTTTGTCTCAAACCATCTCGGTTGTGAACCTTTACTTATACCTTACAAGGGACTGATAACATGATCTCCCTTGTGAGACTACACACCATGTTATCTACAATGTAATCTATTTAGACAATATGCATAACCATAAATAATCATTAATATGCAAACAATGATCATGTGATTCTTATTTCAAAATAAAGATGTTCATACAAAAGATAGACTTTTCAGTATACATCCCAACAGTTTGAGGGAGTCTTCTACCAGCAACTACTCCCTACGCCAATAACTGGCGGGGTCCCAGAAGAACTTATCCAAGTACATCTTCATACAACAATCTTATCTCTAGTAGCTACTACGCCAATCTAAGCCACACAACGAGGCTCCTTCATTACCTTCTAATAAAGAATTGTAATCTACTATGAACAGGGGCTTCTTTTGTTATTTTCTTCTTTTAGGGAAGTTGTAATATGTAGCTCTTCCATAGTAATGAACATCTTCAGTATAAGCTTTCGCCTATATCCTTCCTTGCTTATCCTCTTTTTTCGGCCTTCCTTCTGTTGTGCCAAATTTTACACTTCTTTTAGATAATATGAAAATTAAATAAGCTTACAACTTCTTCACCCTTTCATTACGCAGAAATCACATATGCACTTACATTGCGCGAGGATAAAAAAATATAACACTGAGGGATAAGATCAACTCATTCGTTCCACCACCACACGGGGATAAAATAATATATAACTGAGGAATGCTCAGTTCTTCCATTCCGCCACCACACGGGGATAAAATGATATATAACTGAGGAATGCTCAGTTCTTCCGTTCCGCCACCACACGGGGATAAAATAATATATAACTGAGGAATGCTCAGTTCTTCCGTTCCGCTATCACATGGGGATAAAATAATGTATAGATGAAGGGATGTTCAGCTCTTCCGATCCGCCACCACACGGGGATAAAATGACGGCGCCCAATGCCAAACCACATAAAAAATATGATAACTTGACCCAAGGATCTATCCTCATACTGCCATTATTTCTTCATTCATCTTGAATTTGGATGTCCTCGTTCTTTTTATCATATGAAGACAATGGTTCTAACAGATAGCGGGCAATCAGAGGAATAAATCATTATTTACCCTTTTTCCCGAGGCCCATTTTACAACTTAGTAGCCCAATTGACATTGCAAGCCCATTCAACACCCCTTCTATATAGGATGCTTCATCTTTCCTCTTCTCCATTTTCATCTTCTCTATTTGCCTTTCCATCTTCTCCTGCATCTTTATATTTTTTTCCTTCCACTGCCATCCTTCGGCGTTCCAGCCACTAACTCCTATACTTTTTTTCTTCCTCCGACAGGCAGGATGTATTCCTTTTTTCAACGGGAAGTGTCAAAATGCTACCAAGAATCCAGGCAGGATGAGGGTCAATAGCTAGCAGCGCCTTCACCTCCTCCCTTACCTTTGTCCATCGCCACCACGTCTATCACAACTCTCCCTTCTCCTCTTCATTCTTCCAAAACCCTCATCTCCCCCATTCCAGATGAGATCATGGTAGAGGGTCTATCCTCATCTCGAATGCCGCTCGTAAACCCTAACTCGCCCATCTTTTCCCCTTCGGTCTTAGGCATTCGCAAGTCGCCCCCTCCCTTATTGTAGCCTAAAGTTGAATACAGAGAAGTGGCGCGTCAATGTCTGTCGACAACAGACGTCCCTACGTCCTCTCCTTCTCTTTCCCCAAAGCATTCTCTTGCACTTGAACCTACGGTAGTTGAGATTCTCCCATCGTCACTTTCCCCCGATGCTTATAACATGGGAGGTATTTCCCCTCCTTCGGATAGAAACCAGGATCCTTTTACGTTCCCCCTTCCCAGCGAAGAGCTTTCCATCCCGGTGCTCTCCATATCTTCTTCACCAAACTCCTCACCGAACCAATCCCCTCCCACAGATTCTTCCATTCCTGTCCCACAGTCAGCAACGTTGAGTATTCCACCTCTCACTTTTGCTTCTTCTCTTTCTTCTCCTATCTCTCTGAGCGTCTTATAAAAACTCTTTCTTCACTTCCTTCCACTACTAAAAATGAGCCTTTTAACGACGGTATTTCCCGTCGTTAAAAAGTCAATTCCTGTCGTTAATGAGTTTTAACAACGGTATTAAATACCGTAGGAAGTTGTTAATGACGGGAATAAAACTACTGTCGTTAATGACGGGAATAAAACTACTGTCGTTAATGAGTTTTAACGACGGTATTAACTACCGTCATTATTGATATTAACGACGGGTTTATATACCATCGTTAATGGCAACAACGACGGTCATATGTACCGTCATTAATAACAACAATGACGGTTATATGTACCGTCGTTAATAACAATAACGACGGATATATGTATTATCATTAATAATTTATTATCGTTTAATTGTTTAATGATGATTTAGTCATTATTACTTATACACAATTCACAATATATATTAATGAATACTAATAAAAATCAAAACACCATATATATTAAAAAATCATCCAGTAATTCATAATGAATGTATATACATCATTAAATTTGTAAAATGAATATTCATTTACATCAAAAGAGAATATTTCTCTAAAGCTAGTCTTCGTATGCAAAATATTGACATTCACAAAAACTCCAACAAATCAATTTAGCTGCAAATCTCCAATACCTACAATAAATAGACAAAAAAAAAGAACATCACAATTAGATCTTTAAAAGAATTTAGAAATCTTGATATACAAAATATTAAATCTACAATTTAATTTCAATAAACAAGAGATAATAATAAAAATAAGGGATAAATGATAAATATTAAAAGACATTTAGCACCTTCTTAGTATTACAATTTTTCAACATTACAATAATAATTAGTTTTACTTTATAGTGCAGCATGAACATTATCATCCAACAAATAGTGCAGTATGGAATTTATCATACTTAAGTGGAAGCATGGAAATCATCATATCCAATTTGTTCAAACAGTGCAACATTGAGAGGCAGGGTAGGAGAAAGTTTTAATTGATTGAAAACTAGAGGAATTGTTGGAAGAGAAAATGGTAAAGAAAATGAATATGCTTTATGTATTTCTACTCAAATGTACTTAAGAAAAAGTTATGCAAAAACAATATTTTAATTAAAAAAAAATAGAATAATGCAAAATGATTAACAACTAATAATTGTTACATGACTTTGAATATATGCTGCAAACTTGAATTAAGTGATTCCAATATATATATGATTTATCATTTCAAAAGCAAATCAACAAAAGTCAGGATTGTGATTGCAAATTATTTTATTAAAATCATGGTAAATAACACACCTGTCCCCATCCAACGTCAAGTCCATAAATCTCTACTAAGGAACATCCACCACCTTTCCACATAAGAGTAATAGGGTTCTTAAATAGTCCTGTAAGCTAAAAACATAATTTATGTTTATTAAAATAATAACTATAAGAATAAGACAGTAAAAGCACAATCTATAGTCTAATATAATTTACCAAGTATTAATTAATGGTAAATCTTCGTGTTTAAAAAATGGGATTTGTCAATATGAAACAAACATAATCAACTACTACAGCATATGCATATGACAATTAAACACCTGAGCATTCAATTTATATAGGAAACAAAAGTCATTAAGCCGACAACTTCCCAAATGAAGGTTGTCATTTCTTCACAGAATAGATAAAATGAATTATATATGCTAACTGATTTTAGAAAAAAATTTGACTGACCATATCGATTGTTGCACTTTATCACATCCGACATTGGGAAGCATGCTCGCCAACTCTGAAAATAATTAATCAAAAAGAAGACAAAGTGAATCAATGTTGCAGTCTTGTTTAGCAAGAGTCAAATATTTTCATAAACATTCCCAAAATTGAAACAGAGTGCCTAAATTTTGTTATATTTCTAATTCATGTTCAGCTGGGTTCTTGCAAGGTTTCATCACTTTAGTTTACATTTATATTTAAACATAACAGAAAGATTGTTATATTACATTAAGGCACCAACTCAAGCTTGACAATATAACATTCATGCTCGGTATTAATACCCCTACTCAGAATGAGATTTCAAACCTTCATACAATTTACAAATTATGTTTGCTCCAAGTTTAATTTAGACAACTGGAACATGAGATGTGCCCATTATAATTTTCCAATAGGAAATTATATTAGTTGTATGCAACTTATGCAAAAAAAAAAAACTTATCACTATTTCCTATACCAGTACATAATGCTGAAAATTTTGTTTTGTTGACTATATAACTAGTTCATATCTGCAGTTCTCTCGGTGCATAGTAAATAAGTAATAAGCATATTACAAGATGGACAACTCAAATGGTTTAAATTCTCCACTGCCTAAAGTTGGAATTGGAAATGAGTTGGAAACTCAATTGGAGTTTGGACAAGAGGTAGTCTCAGTGTTATTGTCACAGTGACAATCCATTATGACAATTTATGACCATGATGAACATAATCAAGTTGAGTTCCAAAAGAAATATATTGTTTCTGAAAGGAATAAAAGGAGAATAGGGGAAAAGAATAATGAAGATGATAGCAAAAGAACTTACAAGTCATCCTGCAGTTTGATGCCTTGGTAAGATGATTACACCTCTTCATAATAAAAGAGGTTTCTCAATAGATGAACACAGCATCAAAATGGATAATATCCTTCCAATCAAAACCAATAGAAGGAAAAAGAACAAGAATGTAATATGTAATCTAAGTTCCAGAATGACAAGGCTCCCTGGCATTCATGAACAGGGTTGACGAGTATATAATGACAAAACCAAAGACCAAATTGAATTAAAAATGACAACCTCAAAGGCCATAATGTAGAAAAAAAAAGAAATTTCCTTCAACTTCTAATTGAAGGCTATTCCAACTTATATGTTTACATGCAAAAAATGTTTCACTGCCTAACATTTTGAAAATAAAAAGTAGGATAGATATAAAAAAAAACAAGAAAAGGAAAGGTTGAATCATACACATAAGCCCACACCAGGATTCAGATCAAAACCATCATAGAGTAGCAAGCATGGTATATTGATATTATTATTGAGAATTATCAATTTGTGTACACAGATTATTGGTTCCATTGTGAATCAAAGTTTAGTAAAACATTTTGAATACCTAACGAGTTAGATAATAGTTGTCTTGACAAAATCTTTCTGACAGCATTAAAGGAAAGTATAATGAATGGTCTTGATAAAATTTTCTCAATCACTATTACTGGGTCCAAGAAATGAAACTGCAATGATAAATGAGGTATTTATCATAGGATGTATACTACCTTCTCAGCGTGACAGGTACCTTCTCGGTAGGGTAGTGATGTGTGTAAATCATGCTATGTTTTCACTACTTTATATATGTGCATTTTATCTCATTTCATATCCTAGGCATGTATTTTATCATGATTCAGTTAAGTTTAGCATATTTTGGGAAGAAGAGACTGTTTTTGGGTGTTTTTGTGTTAACAGGGCAAAGGAGAAGGCGTATCAAAACAACACAGCCGTGTTGGGAATCGACACGCCTGTGTCATGAGAACCAGCGGACGACACGCCCGAGTCAAAGAACAACACGCCCGTGTCAGTGAATCCAGGTAGACGCCCTAGTGCGGCGCGACACGCCCGATTCAAACCGTAACCGCATACAGCAGAAACCAGGCGACACGCTTGTGCCCTCATGTAGCGCAGGCGTGTTGGCTGATTCGAAATTCGCACCTTTTGCGAGCAATCAGGATCTTAAATGCAGATTAAAGGGAAATCTATTGCCTTAATTGAAGAGGAGGCCAAAGCTATAAAGAGAAGATATTCTAACCCTAAAGGGAGGGCGGCGGATGGTCAGGAGGATAGAAGGCGGCAAAGGATCGACATGGAAGAAGCAAAGAGAAGAGAATTGCGAGGAGCCGCGAGATGGCATCGATGTGTATTGTCTTTCTCTAGCAACTCTTGTCAGACTATGGAGTAGTGTCCTGTAATCTTAGGATGGGGGAGTAGCCCTTGACGATTTATGAGGGTTGATATAATCTATACTACTCGAACCATTGTTTGTTTTGATCTGGGTCTTTTGGATTCTTATTGATAAACCTAAGGAGCTAAGGGAAGTACCTAGCGGTGAACCCGAGTTCAAACCCAGAATCAACTAGGAATAACTCCGCCAAGTAGCGGTAGTGTATCTATGAGGGCTTGCGGGGTCTCGTGGAGTCCCCTTTGTTGATTATGGTCCGTGTGCAAACCTACGTGAAAAGGAAATTTGACTCTAGCGGAACTCTTATGGACTTAATGGATCTATCAAATCCAGTTTTACCAGTAACGGAGGCAAGACTAGGGAGGTTTGCGGGGTCTCGTGGACAGTCCCCTTAGTGATTATGATCCCCTATGCTCGAACACCGTGTAAGTTGAGTTTGATAGATGTACAGTTAGCGTAGACCTCGAAAGGGGCCGTTGATTTACCTTAGGATAGGTTCCATCAAAACAACTCTACTAGCGGTAGGAAAGAATTAAATCACCTTATAAATCGTTGACGTGGTGAAACCCATATCCTGAGATTTTCCTCAATTCTTGACTTTTAGCTCGTTCTTCACATTCGTTGTTATTGACTACTCAGTTTCTTTGCTTAAACCAACAATCGATTTACTAGATAACTTGGTATCACGATCATTCGGTAATTGTTCCAATCCCTGTGGGATCGATATTTTTATTACTTGACGATAACCGTGCACTTGCGGAAAATAACACATCAAGTTTTTGGCGCGCTGCGGGATTGGCACTCAATATTGAATTGAGCGTGATTTAGTTAATCTAGATTTACATTACAATTCTTGTTCCGGAATATTGAGTGCTCCTATTTTTCTTTCATATCTATTCAATTCTTGTTTTGGGAGCCTCTCTTGTTGTTGCATGCACAGACTTAATAGGAAATTCTCGATATTGATCCCGAGATAGAGAGAACTTTCCTTGCTAGAAAAACGATTTCAACCTCGGGAAAACAATCGACCTCGACATGGGTGACCCGAGCGAAAATAAACCCTTAAGGGATTATCGAGACCTAGTACAAGGGGATTGAGATCGAGTATTAGAAGACCCTATTGAAGCAAACAATTTGAATTAAAAGCGGCGCTACTATCTATGGTCCAAGATCAATTCGAGGAGCACCTCTTGAAGATCCAAATCACTTGGAAGTATTTTTGGAATTTTTGCGAGACTTTAAAACTGAATGGAGCCTCAGCTGATTCTATTAGATTGCGCTTGTTTCCTTTCTCATTGCGGGACAAAGCCAGAGCATGGCTACACTCACTTCCAAAGTGATTGTATAACTACAGGATCACCGAGCAAAGATTTTAGACAAGTATTTTCCACCCAAGAAAGCTGCAAGTCTTCGCCTTCAAATCACTAATTTTGCGCAAAAGGATGGAGAAACATTATTTGAAGCCTGGGACAGATTTAAGGGATTACTACAACAATGCCCTCATCATGGGCTGGAGAAGTGGCTCATTGTTCATACTTTCTACAATGGAATCTCGTATGCTACTAAGGTTTTTCTTGATTCTGCTGCAGGAGGAGCTCTTATGAACAAAACATTGGATGAAGCTTTTGAGATCATCGAGAATGTGGCAATGAATTCTCGCCAATGGGCTACAGAACGAGGATATCAAACTAAAATGTCAGGTAAGTTTGAGGTAAGTACCATTGATCTACTCAGTGCAAAAGTCGATGCATTAACTCAAAAGCTCCAACATTTTAATGTATCGGTAGAACTCATCTAATGTCACTTGCGAGATCTGTGGTGTAACAGACACGTGGCGATGGTATCAAATCCTACACGCACCATCGCCGGGCGGGATTGAGCAAGTTGATCGTTGAATAATTTTAATCGAAGCCTAATGGTGGCAACCCTTACTCAAACACGCATAATCCCGGTTGGAGAAATCATCCCAACTTTTCGTATAGAGCCCATCAAAATTCTTACAGAGATGAACAACTTTGGAGCACCTTGGGATTTCGGCCGGGACCCAAGTCGAGCTTAGAAAGATGATGGAAAATTTCATTACGTGTCAGGGGAAGATAAATGATGAATTTCGACAGCATATTATAGAATCAAATCGGCAACATCAAAATAATACCGAGGCAATCAAGCAATTGGGAAGCAAGGTTGATAATTTGACTAATCACACAAGAATCTTTGGAAAATCAAATTTCCCAAATTGCCATTTCGGCATCAAGGGCCGCCAGATTTCACGAAATTGAGTAAACCCGGTAGAGCATTGTAATTCTATAAGTTTGAGAAGTGGAAGGATTTTAGAAGGAGACGAGCTAAACAAGCGACCTCGACACAGCGTGTCGGAGTTGGAAGATGATGATGCGCCTGGGTTGAACTGACACACCGACCCAGGCGTGTTGAGCAACACGCTGAGGCCCAGCGTGTCGTGTCACCGACACACCCGTGTCGGGTCATTCCAGGACACGCCCGTGCTATGCCAAACAACACAGCGTGTCGAATAGGGAACCAAGAACATATAAGCCCCTATCCCGTTCCTCAAAGGCGATTAAGGAAAAATTGGATGAACAATTTGGTAAGTTCCTTGAGGTAATTAGGAAGTTGTATATCAATATACCTTTTACGAAGCTCTTCAACAAATGCCTACGTACTCTAAGTTCTTGAAGGACATCTTAACCAATAAAAGAAAAGTCGAGAGCATGTAATAGTGGCTCTTCAAGAGTGCAAAGGCCTTAATTAAGAACATGGTACCTCCCAAACTAAATGATCCAGTAGCTTTTCTATACCTTGCATAATCAATGACTCAAATTTTGATAAGGCTTTTTGCGATTTGGGCGCCGGTGTAAATCGATACCTCTTTCCATATGCAAGAAATTGGATTTGGGAGAAATGAAACTAACTACTATGGCTTTGCGTTAGCCGATCGTTCCATTAGATATCCTTTGGGAATCTTAGAAGATGTACCAGTCACGGTGGGAAATTTTATTGTTCAGATTTTGTAGTACTAGACATGGATGAAGACCCATGTATCCCACTTATTTTGGGGAGACCTTTCTTGGCTCTGCGAGGAGCAATGATAGATGTCAAAAACCACAAACTTTCACTTGCATTTGGAAAGCGAAAAATTGAATTTGACCTTTCAAAAGTCAATTAAACAACCCTCTGTTTTTATGTTTGTTGTAGGATTGACAGTTTCGATCCATGACACTAAAGGAGCACGGAACAAACTCATCTTAATAAGCTCGTAGGGGATTTTGAAGATAAAGAACCAGAGATTTCCGATTCCAATCTCACGCCACAGGTAGAACTTAAGCCTATTCCATCGACACTCAGGTACGAGTTTCTTGGCGAAAATTCTACTTACCACTGTGATCATTAATGCTAACTAATGAGTAATGCGTTTGAGGTATTGAAAATATATAAGAATGTCCTTGGATACAAGATTGATGACATTAAAGGAATTAGTCCATCGGTTTGCATGCACAGGATTTTATTAGAAGACAATTTTAAAACCTCTATAGAGCATCAAAGAAGATTGAACCCAGCCATGAAAGAGATAGTCAAGAAAGAGGTTATGAAATTGCTAGATGCAGGAATTATCTATCCAATATCCGATAGCGAATGGGTAAGTCCTGTCCATGTTGTGCCAAAGAAAGGGGGGATAACGGTAATAAGGAATGCTACGAATGAGTTAATCCCCACTAGAGCTGTTACGGGATGGAGAATGTGTATTGACTATAGGAAATTGAATAAGGAAACTAGAAAGGACCATTTTCCCATCCCATTTATTGACCAAATGTTAGGCCAGGTTGGCAAAACACTCGCATTTAGATGGATACTCAGGTTTCTATCAAATCCCTATCTCTCCTAATGACCAAGAGAAAACAACTTTCACCTGCCCCTATGGTACCTTTGCCTTCAGGAGAATGCCTTTTGGGTTATGCAATGCACCCGCCACTTTTCAGAGGTGTATGACTTCAATTTTTACGATATGATCGAGAATATAATGGAAGTATTCATGGATGATTTTTTACGTATATGGTGCAGATTTTGATATATGTTTATCTAATTTGGTCAAGGTATTGCAGAGATGCGAGGAAATGAATTTAATGCTTAATTGGGAGAAGTGTCACTTCATGGTGCGAGAAGGCATAGTACTTGGACACCTAATTTCACACCGTGGTATCGAGGTGGATATTGCTAAAACTGAAGTGATCAAGAGGTTGCCACATCCAACTGATGTCCAGGAAGTGCGTAGTTTATTAGGACATGCGAGTTCTCTGAAGGGTTCATCGACTTCTCAAAAATTTCAAGGCCATTAACTAATTTGCTTGCTAAAGATGTTGTGTTTCACTTTGATAACCCTTGTCTTGATGCATTTTCGAGTTAAAGGAAGCATTAACAACCGCCCCAATAATGCAACCTCAGTTAGAGTCTCCTTTGAAATTATGTGTGCAAGTGATTTTATTTTGTGGAGTGCGATGTTAGGACGCAAGGTATATGCAATCTACTACGCTAGTAAGACATTGGATGAAGCACAAATGAATTATGCTACCACGGAGAAGGAACTCTTGGCTATAGTATTTGCTTTTGACAAGTTCGGATCTTATATCATAGGGACCAAGGTGATAGTTTATAGATCATGCGATAAGATACTTCTTTGAGTAAAAAGAATCTAAGCCAAGACTGATCCGGTGGATACTTCTCCTACAAGAGTTTGACTTAGAAATTCGAGACAAGCAAGGAACGGAGAACGTAGTTGCAGACCATCTATCGAGGCTTCATCTAGAACCAAATGCGGGAAGAGCCGATGATCTTGCTATAAACGATTTATTTCCGGATGAGCAGCTACTAGCAGTTCGAACAATCAAGGCACCGTGGTATGCTGATTTTGCCAACTACCTAGCTTGCGGGATAATACCTTCTAACATGAGTTATCATCAGAGGAAGAAGTTTCTTTCGGATGTAAAGCATTATGTGTGGGACGAACCATTCCTTTTCAAGCAAGGGGCGGATGCTATATATCGAAGATGCGTATCCGAAGAAGAGATTGAGGATATATTGTACCACTGTCATTCTTTTGCATATGGAGGTCATCCGAGCACAGACAAGACTGCTGCAAAGGTTTTGCAAGCGGGATTTTATTGGCCTCACATTTTTAGAGACTCTCGGAATTATGTGACGACTTGTGACATTGTCAAAGGCCAGGAACATATCAAGGAGACATGAGATGCCTCAAAATTCGATATTGGAAGTCGAATTGTTCAACGTATGGGAATTGACTATATGGGACCCTTCCTACTTCCTATAAAAACACCTATATACTAGTAGCATGGACTATGTGTCTAAATGGGTTGAGGCTCTACCATCCCCTCTTGTGATGCAAAAGCAGTCATTAAGCTCTTTAAGAGTATAATATTTCCAAGATTTGGAATCTACAGAAGCGATAATAAGTGATGGAGGCTCACACTTTATCGAAGACAATTTGAAAGTCTTCTCAAGAAGTATGGAGTAACCCATAAACTAGCCTCACCATATCATCCACAAACCAATGGGCAAGTAGAAGTTTTGAATAGGAGATCAAGACTATCTTGGAAAAAGCGATATCAAGATCAAGGAAGGATTGGTCTTTAAGACTTGATGATGCTCTATGGGCCTATCGAATCGCCTATAAGACACCCATTGGAATGACTCCGTTTGATTAGTTTATGGAAAACCATGTCATCTTCCAGTTGAAATAGAGCATAGGGCATATTGGGCAATTAAATGGCTTAATTTTGACTGAAGAAAGCGAGAGAAAAGAAAAGCTAGCTAAGCGAACTTGAAGAACTACGCCTTGATGCTTATGAACATGCGAGGTCTTATAAGGAGAAAAGCGAAGAGGTGGCATGACAAGAATATCATCGCAGAGAATTCCATCAAGGAGACTTGGTATTACTATTCAACTCAGTTGAAACTCTTTCCGAAGTCAAATCCAGATGGTCGGGGCCATATCGAATTGAAAAGGTTTATCCTCATGGAGCTATTGATATATCTAGTGAGTCTACGGGAATTTTCAAAGTAAATGGTCAAAGGCTTAAGAGATACTTCGCAAATAATTACATTGGTGATTGGAGATGAGGAGTGGCAGAGCACACTCCTCGAGCCATATCCCCAAAACTAGGGGATAACTGAGGGGTCAAGCTAACGACCTTAAACAAGCGCTTCTTGGGAGGCAACCCAAGCTATTTTCATTTTTTAGTAATTTTATTTTATTTTATTTGATTTTGAGTTTTACATTTTTTTCAGGTTTACAGGACACGACATGTTAAACGTGCCACTGCGTGCCAAATTGACACGACCCTCCTATGCCGAACGACACAGGCGTGTTGAGGTTACCCGAAGACAACACAGGTCGAGCGTGCTGTCGAGCACGCCCGTGTCGCACGTTTCTCACTGTGACAACGGGCCGGATGGAAGCATGCCTATGTCGCGCTTAAAGACCACCTTGAGCTATTTTGTGAGTTTCGATGCACATCCTTTACTGCTTATGCTGTCTCTACTTAGATTTTTAGTCTGGTTAGTGCTATTTTGTTTGCATCTTTTCATATATCATAACATTGCATTTTTATATCATCTAGCGTAATACAACTGAACATTGGTCGGATCATGATATTCCTTTTTTCCTATTTGATAAGAACCCTATTTCACTTCTAACACGGTCTATAGGTTTGAGGTATCCAAAAAAAGATTTAAATCCCCCATATCGGATGAGTACTCAATTTTCCATTGGAGACTTGCCTGTGCAATTTGGTTACTGGAGAAACACTTTCCCTATAATTATTTTTAAAAAAAAAAAAAAAAAAAAAAAAGGGAATTGTTTTCAAGCACCCCTTTGAGACCAAGTAGTTACTGGGGAAACACCTACAAGGTGCCCCTTTGAGACTAACTAGTTACTGGGGAAATACTCTCTAGGAATTGTTTTAAACCACCCTTTGAGACCAAGTAGTTCTTGGGAAACACCTAAAAGGTGCCCTTTGAGACCAACTAGTTCTTGGGAAATGCTCTCTATAATTCCTTTCCTTCTCTCTTCTTAGAAAGTGCTCCTTTGAGACCTTTTGATGATAGGTAAGAATGATCCATGCATTAAGGCAGGTAAGTGCCTCTATGCCGGAAATAAGAATGCTCTACGATAGAAGGAATGGCAAATCTGGATGGGTGTCCAATGACTTTAGTCCAACTTTTCACGTGCACTATATAGGGATCTTTCAAACTTGGCAACTATAAATGATTTGAAAAGATTAAGATCAGATTGTATACTTCTGGATGGTGTCTAGTATTCCCACAAATAAGTTGTCTTTTGAGTTTTCTTTGCTTGAGGACAAGCAAAAGTTTAAGACTAGGGGATTTTGATGTGTGTAAATCATGCTATGTTTTCACTACTTTATATATGTGCATTTTATCTCATTTCATATCCTAGGCATGTATTTTATCATGATTCAGTTAAGTTTAGCATATTTTGGGAAGAAGAGACTATTTTTGGGTGTTTTTGTGTTAACAGGGCAAAGGAGAAGGTGTATCAAAACAACACAGCCGTGTTGGGAATCGACACGCCTGTGTCATGAGAACCAGCGGATGACACGCCCGAGTCAAAGAACAACACGCCTGTGTCAGTGAATCCAGCAGCCGACACGCCCTAGTGCAGCCGCGACACGCCCTAGTTCAAACCGTAACACACCCTGTGGGAAACCAGCGACACGCTTGTGCCCTCATGTGGCACGGGCGTGTTGGCCTGATTCCAGAATTCCTTTTCTGCGAGCAATCAGGATCTTCGTCTGAATTAAAGGGAAATCTATTGCCTTAATTGAAGAGGAGGACAAAGCTATAAAAGAGAAGATATTCTAACCCTAAAGGGAGGACGGCGGATGGTCAAAAAGGAGGATAGAAGACGGCAAAGGGATCGACAACAGAAGAAGCAAAAGAGAAGGAGTCGGAGGAAGCGCAGATGGCATCGATTGTATTTTCTTTCTCTAGCAACTCTTGTCAGACTATGGAGTAGTGTCATGTAATCTTAGGATGGGGGAGTAGCCCTTGACGATTTATGATGGATGATATAATCTATACTACTCGAACCATTGTTTGTTTTGATCTGGTTCTTTTGGATTCTTATTGATAAACCTAAGGAGCTAAGGGGAAGTACCTAACGGTGAACCCGAGTTCAGAAACCCGAATCAACTAGGGAATAACTCTGTCAAGTAGCGTAGTGTATCTATGAGGGCTTGCGGGGGTCTCGTGACAGGTCCCCTTAGCTAATTATGGTCCCGTGTGCAAACCTACCGTGAAAAGGAAATTTGACTCTAGCGGAACTCTTATGGACTTAATGGATCTACCAAATCCAGTTTTAGTAACGGAGGCAAGACTAGGGAGGTTTGCGGGGTCTCGTGGAGTCCCTTAGTGATTATGATCCCCTATGCTCGAACACCGTAGCAGTAAGTTGAGTTTGATAAATGCGATTAGCGTAGACCTCGAAAGGGGCCGTTGATTTACCTTAGGATAGGTTCCATCAAAACAACTCTACTAGCGGTAGGAAAGAATTAAATCACCTTATAAATCGTTGACGTGGTGAAACCCATATCCTGAGATTTTCCTCAATTCTTGACTTTTAGCTCGTTCTTCTCATTCGTTGTTATTGACTACTCAGTTTCTTTGCTTAAACCAACAATCGATTTACTAGATAACTTGGTATCACGATCATTCGGTAATTGTTCCAATCCCTGTGGGATCGATATTTTTATTACTTGCGATAGTAAAAATAACACATCGGTAGTGATGGCGATGGGAAATTTGTTGCTTGTAGTAGGGTGGAAGGGTGCAGTGATCTTTGCTACCTGACGCACATTAGATCGGCGGCCGGTGTTGTTGCGCGCATGCACGTAAGTAGCGATCATAGAGGTGGGCAGCGCTGGGATCGTGGGGTTAACGGTGAAACAAACGGCGACGGAGTTGCTCACGGGCAGAGAGGGGCTGACCACGATGATCGATGCTCGCAGGGGAGGCCCAGGCAATGGCGCGAGGAAGAGACTGCAGGGGCAATTGGAGAATGCAAAACCACTCGATCAAAGACTGGTCAGTAGTGGAAGAAGTTGTTTGCGACAGAGAAAGAAGAAAAGGCAACTACTGAGGGAGAAGGCCAGCAACACCGGCAATCGGCCGCGGCGACGAAGTCACCGAACTGGGGCTCGAGTAAAGAATGGCGATGGATGGGGAAAAGGGCACGGGATAAAACTTAGGTTATAGGGATTTAAATATCAAGTAAATCACTCAATAATTTAATAATCTAAATAGACTTTATCAAAATCTTTAACGACGGGAAAAAATACCATCGTTATAGGTATACCTTTACCGACCAAAACAAAAAAAATCACCTTTAATGACAAAGAATTAACGATGGGATAAAATACCATCTTTAATGCATATACATTAACGACGGGTATTAAATTTCGTCGCTGTTGAACCATTAATAACGATGGTATTTTGATACCATCGGTAAATTTCATCGTTAAAAATAGCTTTCTTAGTAGTGTTCTGAACCCCCGGCACAACCCATTGCTCCCATCTTTCCTCCCCCCATCATAAGTGAGTCTTTGCCTTTGGTGTCATCCATCCCTTCTTCTTCTTCCACCCGGGGTCTTCGGATCTTAAACTTAGTAGAATTAATCCCCCAGATGAAAAGTTTGCGCCACGCTCTGGAATTGGTATGTTTCTCAAATTGGATTCTCTGATTTTCTTCGCCTGATGAATAATCTTTAGGCCTTAACCAATTATCAAGAACTAAACTACTCCATCCAACAATATCAAGCTCTGTCTTTAAAGTGGGATCAACAGCGGCTGGAGGACCAAACTGCTGCCCAGAACCAGGAGCATTTCTTGTCACAACAGCTGAAACAATGTCAGGAGTAATTGACAGAAGCTCATTGCCAACAGCAGAAAGATGCTGAAACCATAGCGGCATTACAAGAACAATAGCAGACCCACATAGAATTGCTAGCTACTCCACAGGACGGTCAGCGGGAACAAGCTGATGTAGTAGCCCCCTGTTCTCAAGAGTTGGTGAACCTTAAGGAGAAAATAGATGAGCTCCTCTGTGAAAAAAAAAAGATTCTGAACTCATTGCAAGCTTGCAGGTTCAGCACCAAAGAGCGGAGGACAAAATAGGGGATCTCTGCACCCGCTTGTGCAAGGAGGTACAAGAAAACTCCTCCTTAATAACTTCTAGGGTGCATACTTACACCCGTATATGCAGGTAAGAAATGTCCCTCCAAAGGCTGGGCAGTGAGCTTGTTCGCACCAGATCCCACATAGAGGCTGTAGAGGAAATTTCAGCTTCGATATGTTAAAACATGATGGACATGATAAGGCTCCTTCAGCAGGACCAAACCTCCCGAGCGGACGACATCTCGGTCTTGGTAGATATTATTATGGAAATATCCCAGTGTTATAGCGAAATGTGCCGATCTCTCCGGGAGCATCAAGAGAATTGCCACAGGCTTCACCAAAATCGAAGTCCTGACGATCCGAGCCGACGCGAATGGTTAGTAGCCCTAATGCGTGCCACCTTCCAAGACGGATTTAATGAAGCAGTTCGGTAGTATGCGGACTAGGGATTACCTCCTGCGAACCACCCGGCTATCTACTTGCATTGGGAAACTTGCTTCCGACGTTATCCTCTAGATCGTTTTAGATTATAACTTGATGTATTACTTCAGGGATAGTCATCATTAAGAGATTTGGATTATTATACATAGCTCTCTTTTCATCTTCTTTCCTTTTCATAGCCCGCCAAAGAGAATTTAATGTTAATGCAAATGATTCACCAATCATATTCATGTTTTCCATACATCTAATGACATAGTGAATTGTCGAATATGTTCCCCAAGAAACCTCTCAATTCTTTTTTACATCCATCATCCCTTACACTGTTTAAAAATATTTCAAGTGTACAGCGTTCCAGGGTCTAGGGAATTCCTTGCCCTGATCATCTTTCAGATAATACACTGATCCTGTCACGCGACGCGTCACCTCATAGGGTCCTTCCCAATTTGGAGCTAACTTTCTCGGATCTCCAGCGGGATTAACTTTGAGCAGAACCAAATCCCCTTCTTGAAATCTCCAGGGCATTACCCTTTTATTAAAGGCTTATTGTACCCTTCGTTTTTAAAATTCCGCTCGCCTCCGTGCCTATTCCCTTTTTTCATCCACCAAGTCCAGCTCAGTGCTCCGAATAATTTGGTTCTACTTCGGCTCATAAACTTCCACACGGGCACTACTTAAAAGGGCCTCCACCGAAATGACGGCCTCCGTTCCGTATACCAGGTTGAAAGGAGTTCCACCTATTGTAGTCTTTGGCATGGTTCGGTAGGCCCACAAGATCCTGGGCAACTCCTCAACCCAGTTTCCTCTCTGAGCACCCAATTTGGTCTTCAATCCGAACGAGGATTCTGTTAGTTACTTCGACCTGCCCGTTAGCCGGAGGGTGAACTACCAAAGTAAAAGCCTGCTAGATATTCAGACTTTGGCACAATTCCTTGATCTTTTTACCCTAGAACTGTCGTCCATTGTCGCTGACTAACCTTCTAGGAATTCCATATCGACAGATAATATTCTTCCATAGGAATTGTATCATGTCATTCTCAGTGTTTTTGGCCAGGAGCTCTGCTTCCACCAACTTGAAGAAGTAATCCACATCCACTAATAAGAATTTCTTCTATAAAGGTGCCACAGGCATGGGGCCTACTATATCCATTCCCCACTGATCAAAAGGGCATGAAACAACAACAGCTTTCATCAATTCAGCTAGTCATTCGGATCGGTTGCTATCCTTCTGACAGTCTGAGCAGATTTGCACTATATGAGCTGCATCTTGTTGGAGAGTGGGCCAAAAGTATCCTGCTAACAAGACTTTCTTGGTCAAAGTTCTCCCTCCCAAATGATTGCTACAACATCCTTCATGAATTTCCCAGAGTACCCATTCAGCATCTTCCTTTCCCAAACACTTCAACAGGGGTCGTCCAAAAGACGTCTTGTACAAGTCTCCATTCATGATGGTGAATTGTTTTTCTCTGTTTATTAAAATAGATGTTGCCCCTCTTTCTTCTGGGACCTTTCCTTATTGTAGATATGCTATAATGTCAGTCCTCCAATCAGGGATCTGATCTGGTTCTGGTATGGCACCCTCCACATTGTATATCACCAGAGAAGTAGGGACTTCCACACATACCATTTCAAGTTGCTTCCCCCCTTCCATCGCGCTAGCTAACTGAGCTAACTCATCTGGCTTCCCATTGTTCTCCCTTGGAATCTACTTTAAGATAACTTGGTGAAAATGAGCCTTTTCTTTCTCGAAAGCCTTCAAATATTTTTGCAATCTTTCTTCCCGAACCGTGAAAGAGGCTTGATGTTGCGATACTACCAACTGGGAGTCCGAATGGATTATAACGAAGGTTGCTCCTATGGCTCTGGCGGCTTGAAACCCTACTAAAATAGCCTCATATTCCACTTCATTGTTGGACGCCCGATATCCCAGGTGCATGGCTATGCGAGTTTCTTCTTTCTCAGGGGATATTAACAGGACTCCCACCCTGCTACATGCAGACCCAGAAGAGTCTTCCACAAATACATTCCATACCTTAGATCCCTCTTCTTTTGTCGATGAGCCGTCTTCTGAATCGGCAGGTACTTCTGCTAGAAAGTCCGCGAGAGCCTGAGCCTTGATGATGGTTCGGGGTTGATAATGAATGTCATACTTGCTTAGTTCTACTACCCATTTAGCCAATCTACCATAACAATTAGGCTTAGTAACCACCTTGCCTAATTCATTGTGATTTAAGACATTAATTGGATGAGCTAGGAAGTATGGCCTTAACTTGCAGGCTATCAATACTAGAATATATGCCAATTTCTCCAGCTCAGTGTAACGGGATTCAACCCCTTTCAGGATATGGCTAGTATAATAGAAAGGATATGCTGGGAACCTTCTTGCTTTAATAATACTGAACTGATGGCTCCTTCCGAAATAGTTAAGTACATCCATAAGGGCTCTCCTGCTATTGGCTTGGCCAGCAGTGGAAGTCCAGCTAAATATTTTTTTAGCTCTTGGAAAGCCTGTTCGCATTGATCATCCCACTAAAATTTAGTAGCCTTGTGAAAAATCCTGAAGAAAGGTAGCCCCTTATCGGTTGATCTGGCTATAAATCGGGACAATGAAACAATTCTCCCTACCAACTTTTGAGTCTCTCGCAGATTAGTGGGTGACTTCATATTGCATAGTGCTTGCACCTTCTCCGGATTGGCCTGTAGTCCCTTCTCAGTTACTATATATCCCAAAAATTTCTTTCTCTTCACCCCGAATAAACATTTTATAGGGTTCAGTTTCATGTTATACCGCCTCAAGGTAGCAAAAGTTTCATCTAAATCATTAACCAGATCCCGAGTAGTTTTTGATTTAACTAGGATGTCATCAACATAAACTTCCACATTTTTTCCTTTTTGTTCTACAAAGATTTTATCCATAAGCCGCTGGTATGTAGCCCCCGCATTTTTTAGACCGAATGGCATAACCAGATAGGCATATAGCCCTCCCACCGTTACAAAACTAACCCTATTTTGATCTTCTTTGACCAGTGGTATCTGATGATATCCCTGTTAAGCATCCATTAAGGACACTACCTCATATCCCACAATAGAGTCCACCAACTGGTTAATGCGAGGCAAGGGGTAGCAGTGTTTAGGGCATGCTTTATTTAAATCACGGAAGTCAATACACATTCTCCATTGCCCTGAATGCTTGGGGACTAGGACTACATTAGATACCCATTCGGGGAATTGAATCTCCTTAACATGACCTGCTTTTAATAGTTTATCTACTTTATCAGCTATCACTTTGTCCTTCTCGGGCCCAAAATGTCGTCACTTCTGCTAGACGGGTCGAACCCCTCTGGTGATGTTGAGATGATGTTCAGCAATGTGAGGGTCGATTCTCGTGAGGTTATGCACCCCCCAGTGAAGATATCTTCATTTTTCTTTAAGCAGGCCACCAGCTCTTCCTTGGCCTCAAGCTGCTGAGCTACCCGAGTGGCTTTTTCGGGAGCTATCTCTACCAGCTCTCCTTCCTCTATTTTCTCTGCTTTGGGGGGATTCTTCTAGCATGCATACGTCAGAAATCACGATGGCTTTCCCTTTGAGGTCGTCTGTTCGGGCCTTCTTTTGGTCATCTCTGACCATTTGCATGTAGCAGCTCCTTGCAGCCTTCTGCTCGCCTTTGGCCTCTCCAATCAGTTGTCCGACTGGAAATTTCACCTTTTGGTGGTAAGGAGAAGTCACCGCCTGAAAAATGGAAAGGAAGGGACGACCCAGAATCACATTATAGGTGAACGGAGCATCCACAATAAGAAAAGGAACTATGTTAGTTTTCTGGCTGGGCTTTGTGCCTAGAGTAAGGGGCAATGAGATCTACCCTATGGGATGGCCCACATGCATTGCAAACCCGAAGAGAGGAGTGGCCACGTCCTCCAGTTGAGCGTTTCCCAGCTATATAAGTTCGAAGGCGTCTTGGAAGAGGATGTTGACAGAACTTCTCGAATCAACTAATACCCGAGCCACTTCATAGTTGGCCAAGGAAATACGGATCACCAGAGCATCTGTATGAGGCAGCATAACACCTTGGAGATCCTTGGGCCTGAACAAAACTGGCGGTGCGATCTAGACAACCTGATTTGTAACTATAGTCAAGCTCTCCATGAGACGGGCATATGATTTCCGCGCCCGATTAGAATCCCCATCAGTGGGTCCTTTTTCAATAACGTGAATAACTCCCCGTGTGGGGACATTATTCAGATCAGATGATGGACCCTCACCTGATGGGCCCCCTTGTGAGATACCCTTCTGGGCTGAAGTCTGAGGGTCCGGAAGAAAAGTTACCTGTTGTCATTGGTTATAGGGCCCCGGACGAGCCCTATTTGGTCGTTGGCCTCGTCGTGCCGATCCTCCTGTCTGAGGATGCACTTGTGGGTAAGCAGCTCAGAGGCGCTCCAATTCTATTTGTAATTTAAAACATCGACCATTGGCATGGCCGTATTCCATATGATACTGACAAAAGAATGGGGTGGGAGGGTTGCGAGGCACTCTCCTATACCCCATTAGCCGCTGTAGAAGACCTTACTGGTCATAGAACTCCATCTCCCGCTCCTTCCAAGTTCTTGGGGGAGAGACTGCATCGGCGGCTATGATCTGCAACGGAGGTGTGGGGCGAGCATCCTGTATCAATAATTGAGGCCTGGGATCCTCCGGTAGGAAGGGTCATACATATTCCCGTCTGGGAGGTGCTCGAGGGGCGGCGGGGCGATTTCATTCTGTAGGGACCATTGTGGAGGCTCGTTTAGCTCTCCGGACTTTCAACCCTTCTTCCTCGTTGATATACTTTTTTGCGCGACTCAATAGTTCTTCATAGTTGGTTGCCGGCTTCCTCAAAAGTGAGCTAAAAAAAGAACCCTCCCTTAGCCCATGTGGAATGACCACTCTGAAAGCATCTAACCTTGCTGAGGGGATACTTCTGGCGGTGGATGTGAACCGATGAAGATACCCTCTAAGTGACTCTGAGGGCCCCTGCGTAATGTGCAGCATGATGGAAGCATCATGCTTGTACGCCTTGCAACTGGCGAACTCTTGGTGGAACATCCCCTTAAAATCAGCAAAACAAGTAATATATCCTAGGAGTAGGGTGTTAAACCATTTCTGCACCGTGCCGGTTAAGGTGGTATGGAAGACCCGACACTTGAGGGCATCGGTGTAGTAATGAAGCAAGGCGACTCTTGCGAACTGTGATAGATGCTCCTCAGGATCCGTCATGCCATCATACTTGTCCACCTGGGGATTTCTAAAGTATGAAGGCGGGACTTCAGAAAGGATGTCCATGGTGAAAGGACTGGGCTCGTAAATCTCTGGAGCGCTAGTGGAACCGCTTTTGCCTTGCTCTTCTCGTCGATTCTGGGTTAATGGCATAGTGGTTTGATGTACTCATCCCCCTAGCCCCTCTCCAGGCAACGCTTCGACGTTAGTGGTTGTATGAGGTGGAGGCGGCATCTCTAGTGGTGGTCCAAGGGAGGAAGGTTCACCAGAATGAGGATGAAGGTACCCCGTCCTTCTCCTTTCTCTAGCGAGGGCCTCAGCCACGGCGATGTCCACCATGGCTCTCAGTTGTGACGGTAGTATCGTGATGGGGTTTTCCTCCATGGCGAAGGCTACCGGGTGTTGTATCTCCTCTAGCTGCATCTCTACGTCTTACTCAGAATATTCCCACAGACGACACCAAATGATACGGTAACTCGGAAGAGTTTTCTGGCTTCCTTTTAATGCAAGGGAGCACGAGGGAAGCTTGGGGGTTCCCTCTGGCCACAACAGTAAAATGAAATATGAAGAAGAGAAACACATGTCACATAAGCAATGAACAAAGACAAAGGATGTAACATGGCTCGGAATAAGGATTCCTACTCCACGGGGGTGAACTCTCCCACGAGCTACGGTACCAAAGCACTTTCACTATAAACATCCTCCTTCACATAAAGAACTTCTGGAGGTGGACGAGAAAACCTCTTACAATTAGCTTAAATACACAGGGAAGTATCAAAAAGATGGATCTCACTACTCTGCTTGTCTCCTTCTCCGGCGATATGGTCACTCTCCCCTTCGGATGTGCCTTCGTCTCTTGCTTGTTGGAATAATGCAGATCCCTTTCCTCTTGCCCTGCTTCTCCCTTTTATTCCCCTTCCTTTGGCCAGCTGTTACACCGTGAACCTCCTTCATATACACGAGGCCCTTTTTCTTATCTGGAGAATCATTCTGTTACAGACACGAGGAGCGAAGGCTCCTTGGAATATTATGTGGGGGCCCTCTTCTATTGTGTAACAACTTCTTATCTACATATCGGGAAATATGCTAACCCATCCCTTTCAGGCACTTGCCTTTGATAGGACTAACCTAAACCTATCGCTCACCTCTAGCGTAGCTCTTAGGCTCTTCCCAGTAGCCCAGACCAACTTTCCTTCTTCCCATACCGAACTATTTCTGGGCCTGCTGTACTGAGTTGATTCTCATTCGTCCCGTATCGGAATAATCTTCACGATCGCCCCATCGTGCTAACTACCTTAGATTGTCCTCCCGTTTCAATTGCCCCAGACTGACGTGCCCGAACCATTCTTCCCTAATTCCCCTACCGAACCGGCTACTTGGTTCGGATAGCATCCTACACACGAGTATTCTTACCTTATTCACCGAAAGTAGGTAACAACAGTATCAGGACAAGATGGTGACACGACGGGAGGCATATTGGAAAACAAAAGCCATAATAGTTGGAAAATATTTTTTTCATATTTATTGCTTCTTGTTTGATATGCATGTTGTGTGCTAAGAAAATTCCTCATTTTAAATTACTAAGTGGGAGAGGGATATTTTTTTTAAAAAATCCCATGTCCTCCATTACAATTTGAAATGTGATGCAAACAAACTTGCGCGTCGGCTTTGAGTGCCTTCCTCCCCATCGGATGAGTTTTTTTTGCGAATCACAAGGTTAAATATGGTTATAAAAAATTATTTAGGACCATGTGTACTTCCCCATCGGAAAAAACATAATCCGAGATAATTGCCTTGGTATCAAGTAATGGTGAACACTTAGATGCAAATAAAAGTATCATCCCCATCGGAGCCACAAATTTTATTTGTAGGGTCGTAGAGGAACCAACTATTAATTTTATTTGTCAAAAATTAAGGTTGACAGGATAATAAAATTAATGGGTAAAACCTCTTCTTACAAATATAGAATTCATATACGGCCACACTATCGTGACATGCGATATTCTCGGTGTTTTGAGGTGTTGGTTGATTTTAAAATTTTATTATTTGAGAAATCAATAAATTTTTTAAATCTAATGTTTTGATCTATGTGATTCTTAGGTTTTCCAAAAATGACTTTCAACCCACTTGATGTGATACTAAAGGAAAATAAACTTATTGGACCTAACTATGTGGATTGGAAAAGGAATCTGGATATAGTCTTGACTGCTGAGGAGTACAAGTATGTACTTCTCGAAGAGTGTCCTCGTAAGCCTATGGATGATTTTGGGGAAAAGTAGAAAGAGAGTTATAAGAAGTGGATAAAGGCTGATGATATGGAACGGTGTTACATTTTGGCTTCTAGGTCAAATGTATTGCAACATCAGCATCAAGTCATGCCTACTGCTTCTGACATGATGCTCAATCTCAAGGAACTTTTCGGACACCAGAATCGGGCTACTAGGCAGGAAGCCATGAGGAACTTGATGACGACCACCATGGTTAAGGGAACACCCATGAGGGATCATGTTCTCAAGATGATGGCTCATTTTAATGAGCTGGAAGTCCTTGCTGAGATCGATGGGGAAACCCAGGTCGATATAATTCTCTAATCTCTACCTAGAAGTTTTGAGCAGTTTCATTTGAACTAGAACATGAATAAGAGATTGTATTCATTGGCGGAGCATTTGACTGAACTCCAGGCGGCAGAGGGGCTTTTTTGTCAGATTGCTCAGGCTCAGGCGTGTTGGGTTTTCGACACCGCAGCGAGTGTCCATTTGAACATGTTTCATAAATATGTGCGCAGTGGAAGAAATAAAAAGCAATAAATCTAATTTATTACAACACACACACCACACGCATGCATAGTACAATATGTGTAGGCATAATCGTAGTTTCAAATTTTTCAATAAAAGGAAATTACTCTATGTATACCTGACGTATCACGTGTAGTGGGAAAGGCATCAACCAGAGCGACTCTAGCTAGAATTGCCTCTATCCGTATCCACACCGAGTATCGTCAAGATGACTTCACAAAGCCATGAGCCTCGTCTTCATACAAGTCACTAGCCTCGAGTCAAAGAAGATGTGATCGAGAAAAGATCACAATCTGAATCAAAATTGAGTCCCCAAAACTTGCTTCTCCTGAGAGGTATTCGTCAACTGTTTGATGAATCCTTCATCCTCCACCGATGAGGATTACTGGAGATCGAATCCCCGGCAAGGTAGCCGCTATTGGAGCTCCAAACGTCGTCCAAACGATGCTCCGACACAAAGGGAGGAAGCTGTCCAAAATTCTGGACAGATTGGTGGATGGGTTGCGCCGGCCCAAAGAGGATGGTCGACCGCTCCTTGGTCACCTGAGCAAAGGGAAGTCGCCGAAGGGTCACTGGAGGATCACCGACAACAGTTTGGATGGCAGCACAAGGGCTGGGCGGCAACTTTGTTGGCCGGCGGCTCAAGAAGAAGAGAGGGAGGGGGCGGCACCAAAAATAGGATTAGGTTTTCACAAAACCCTTAAGCCTTGTTTTTATAGAGAACATATTCTCCTAACGATTATTTGTTCATAACAAAAAACTCGTTAACCTGCTCCATTAACTTAAGTTAAAATATACCAAACCGAGTTGATCTATTTTAAGTTAAAACAAACCGAACCAACTTTTGTTCATTCGTTTAAAACAAACCAAACCCCTTTGGTTTATTCTTCACCATTGTATTAGAACCAAACCAATTTGGTTCATCCATCATGTCTTCATAAGACAAGGCCCATCCATGCTTCCATTGTGGCTGAAATGATTTTATGCTCGATCTTTGTTTCGCTCAGCCAAACCTAGTTTCTCTCGGTCTGAGAATCTGATTTTCAAGCTCGTTTTAAATTCTTCAGATTACGCACAATGTGCATGTGACCAAATTGGTTTTCGGTTTATGTTGGTCGTCTATAATTAACCATTAATTATAGAACGATCATGAGTGGCACCTAGTAGTACATCATGATCCCCAATTAACCGAAAGATCAACGATTGATCTAGAACTATTTCTGAAACCCTTCAGCAGCTACAAAGAATTGTGCCCTGTTCCCTTCACGCATCTTATACGCACTTGGTTCAGGACATGGTCTATAGTGTCAGTCCCCACTAGGTTGACTACGTCACACCTAGCCCAAGTATCATTTCCTCATCCTACGGATTCTAGTTACTGCACATGTATACAAGAGTACCTTACTATAAACATGTAATGTTTTGGCCAAAGACTTTAGTAACAATCCGACGAGAGGCCATGGTTATACATCTCCTCGCAAGGAGTGGTGAATCCTTTATAGGCTATTCAATCACCTTCGATCACTTCGGCTTATGCCCAATCATCCTGGGTCCACATCTCCTCAGAGATGCTTGCTTAAGATGTCAAAGCATAAGTCATCATGACCAAGATGACTTGAATACCGCAAGTCAAAGGAACATCGCACTTAAGCTACAGTAAGAACTTCATTGACATATCTTTATATGCAGAGAACATATGAAGTTTTACAGCTGGTCACTCCAATGAACTAGTTACCATAACTAGCATCCACGGTTAACTCCAGACATCACAATGTCTCCAGCCAGTGAGAATCAGCTACTTGGATACACCAAGGAGTATACCTCGTGCTAGCCTCGACAGAATTGATGGTGTCCAAATCCATCAATTCATCGACTAGGGACAATTTTGATAGATCACAATTACGCATGTAGAGACACTCACTAGTTGTGATCCAATCACAAATTCTCTCATGCTGTGAATCGTATCGTGGACATTCAGTAAATAAGTTTATGATCTAATCAAATACATGAAAACATGTTTACTCAAATATTGAATCTTCATTTATCATATAAATGGTTCAAACATAAGACGATTGTCTTATGACATCTCTCATATATTACTAATAAACTCTCACATGGCCTAATGCCAATCGCTACGGTATCCAATACCATAAGCTCTAAGATGACCCTCAAACTTACTTTGAGGTAATGCCTTAGTTAAAGGATCTGCTAAGTTCCTTTCAGTGGGAATCTTCTCGATTTATATTTCCTTCCTACTTATGATTTCTCTGATCAATTGATAGCGGCGAAGCACATGTTTGGATCGTTGATGAGACCTTGGCTCTTTCACCTGTGCAATTGCTCCATTGTTGTCACAGTAAACTGGTATTGCTTCAACAATGACTGGAACCACACCAAGTTCATAAATGAACTTCTTGATCCAAACCGCTTCCTTTGTTGCTTCTGAAGTTGCAATGTATTCTGCCTCAGTGGTAGAATCTGCTATAGTGTCTTGTTTGGAACTTTTCCATCTCACTGCACCCCTATTCAAGGTGAACACATACCCAGACTGACACCTAGAATCATCCTTGTCTATGTGGAAGTAGGCATCCGTATACCCACGTATCACCGTGTCCCCTTCTCCATATATTAGGAACACATCCTTAGTTCTTCTTAAGTACTTAAGGATCGTCTTAACAACCACCCAATGATCCATTCCTGGATCAGACTGGTATCTACTCGTGACACTCAGAGCATACAATACATCGGGCCTCGTACATAACATAACATACATGAAAGATCTTATTGTGGATGCATAGGGAATCTTACTCATGCAAATCCTCTCGTCTTCTATGCATGGACACATAGACTTCGAAAGGTGTATCCCATGCCTGATGGGTAGGAAACCTTTCTTTGATTCCGACATGCTAAACCTCTTTAGCACTCAGTCTATATATGTAAACTGCAAAAGACTAAGCAACCATTTCGATCTATCTCTATAGTACTTAATCCCGAGGATATATGTTGTTTCTTCCATGTCTTTCATGGAGAATGTCTTGGACAACCAAATCTTAACTGACTATAAGATAGAAACATCGTTTCCTATAAGTAATATGTCATCGACATATAATACTAGGAACACAACTGCACTCCCACTAACCTTCTTGTACACACAAGGTTCATTCGGATTTTGTGAGAAATCAAACTTTTTGATTGTCTCATCAAAATGGATATTCCAGCTCCTGGATGCTTGCTTCAGTCCATATATGGACCATCGCAATTTGCATACCTTGGTTTTATCAACCGATGTGAAACCATCAGACTGTATCATATACATATTCTCGAGTAGGTTTCCATTAAGAAAAGTTATTTTCACATCCATCTGTCATATCTCATAATCATAATGAGCTATTATGGCTAGGAGCATCCGAATAGATTTAAGCATAGCTTCAGGTGAATAGGTTTCGTCATAATCAACACCTGCTTTTGACGATATCCTTTCACCACCAATCTAGCCTTATAAGTAATCACATTACCATCCATGTCGGTTTTCTTCTTGAAAACCCACTAGCACCCTATAGGCTTAATGCCTTTGGGTGGGTCAACCATGTTCCAAACTTGGTTTTCATACATGCAATCCATTTTCGACTTCATGGCGTCAAGCCACTTATCCCTTTTTGAACTTTTCAGAACTTCTTAATAACTGGTAGGCTCTTAATCATCAATGAGTAACACGTTGTTCGATTCACTTACGAGAAATCCATATCTCTCAGGAAAATTGTGTGTTTTACAAGATTTACGAAGATGTGGTGTCTCAATAGGTCCAACCGATGACTCATCACTATGAGTTATCGGCTTTCGTGCTTCACCAGGTATCTCATCAATGTCTATTTGAGTCTCTCGAGCCTCCTCAAGCTCAACGACACTCCCACTATTTTCTTGCAAGAGAAACTCTTTCTCTGGAAACACAGCATGCCTTGAAACAAACACCTTTTGTTCCAAAGGATGATAGAATTGGTAACCCTTTGTTTCCTTAGGGTATCCAATAAATAGACATTTATCAGACTTAGCATCCAATTTGTCTGATATAGTCCGCTTCACATAAGCAAGACAACCCCATATCTTCAAGTAAGATACATGAGGTTTCTTACTATTTCATATCTCATATGGAGTAGTAGAGACTACCTTGGTTGTCATTCTATTTAACAAGTAAACAACTGTCTGAAGTGCATAGCCCCAAAAGGACTTGGGAAGATTCGCATGATTCATCATTGACCTGACCATGTCCAACAAGGTCCGATTACGCCCCTCAGATACACCATTATGCTATGGTGTATATGGTGGAGTCCATTGACACAATATACGATTGTCTCTTAGATAATCTAGAAACTCTTGACTTAAGTATTCACCACCTCGATCCATTTGAAGTATTTTAATACTCTTATCATGTTGTTTCTCTACTTCATTTCTGAATTCTTTGAACCTTTCAAAGGCTTTAGACTTGTGTTTCATCAAGAACACATACCCAAACCGTGAGTGATCATCGGTGTAGGTAATGAAGTAGCTATAACCTTTTAAAGATTGAGTTGACATAGGTCCACATACATCACTATGTATTAGACCTAGCAACTCTTCCACCTGTTCAACTTTTCTAGTAAAAAGTAACTTAGTCATCTTGCCTTTTAAGCATGACTCGCATGTATCGTATGAATCCAATTCAAATGATTCAAGATTCCACATCAGTGTAATTCGAACATGCATTTCTTGCTTACTTGGCCAAGACAACAATTAGAATTCCACATGATGCAACTCGCCAGTTTAGAATCAGTCACATGTTTCTGATAGGCCAACAATTGATCCGGAGTTTCATTGTCACTAGGATGGGCGGGAAGAGGCGCTTTGAGGATATTTGCAAGTTTTTTTAACCTTGAGAACAATTCTCAGGTTGAATCCAAAAGTCAGTCCAAGAAGTTTGACCCACTCAATTTATTTGAATCCAAAATAGAGTGCAAATTCAAAGACATCATGATCAATCAATTAACATAGAAATACAAAATGAGCATATATGAGAAAGATGATTTAAAATGCATCAACATACATTTATTAATCCCATTTATTTTTTTCGAATTTCAAAACACCCCAAAATCACTTCGGGAGATCATAGGTCCATCTCCGAATGGGCTGATATCCATCATAGATATGAGCAACCTTGGAGAGAGTCCAACAAGTCATTCATAGCTACGATGGTATGTATCAAATATACCGATTGCATATCACATATATGCAACTATCACAATGTACTATCAACTAATTGAATGTTCACATATACATCAGGTTGTTAACTCATTAACAAGTATGCATCATATGCATAGCACCCAACTTCACCTCTCTTCACATCGACCTTGGAGAGAGTCCAACAAGCCGATGCTCCAGGTTAAAGCCAACCCATTAATCGAGAAATAGTTTTAATATGGTTAGAGCACATTCAACCAATTATCTCGACTTGGAGAGAGTCCAACAAGCAAAGATAATGATTCGCCTCTGACTCTTACCATATTAGTATTAAACTATTTCATGGTTTGAACATGTTCAGGTTCGAGCTGGGCTTGCAGAGAGTCCAACAACTCAAATAGGAAATAGAACTCTGGTTCCAACCATATTAATGGAAGATGTAGGCTTTAATATTGAGTAAGGGTTTTATGTCTCATCCTCTTTGCATGTAAATAACTATTATCTACATGGCATGACATACATGACATACATATACATGTCACAACACGCATGACATAATGATATACATCTAATGCAATTACATGACATACAATTATGATATGTACAAAAATTTCTTTATATGTCATAACTATTTATGGAAATAAAATATGTTTGAGATTTGATTCTCCAAATCAAATCATGATTAAATTAAAAAATAAATTTTTAAATCTAATCACATATTTTATTTATGAAAAGTTTTGATTAAGGAAAGTCAAATTTAATTTTGGAAACAAATTTCATAAATTGTCAAAACTATTTATGGAAATAAAATATATTTAAGATTTGATTCCCTAATAAAATCATAATTAAATTAGGAAACAAATTTTTAAATATAATCAAATTATTTATTTATAGAAAGTGTTAATTTCATAAATACTTCTAGACTTTCCAAAAGTAGAAGATTTCCATAAATACTTCTAGACTTTCGAAAATTTCAAAATTTCCATAAATACTTCTAAACTTCCAAAAGAAAAAAATTTCCATAAATACTATTACGACTATCGCAAAACAATTTTACGATTATGTCATAACACAACCTGGGCTATGATACCACTGTTGGGTTTTTGGCACCGCGGTGAGTGTGTGTTCGAACATGTTTCGTAAACATGTGCACAGTGAAAGAAATAAAAAGTAATAAATCTAATTTATTGCAACACACACACCACACACATGCATAGTACAACATGTGTAGACATAATTGTAGTTTCAAATTTTGCTATAAAAGGAAATTACTCTACGTATACCTGATGTATCACGTGTAGCGGGAAAGACAACAACCGGAGTGACTCTCGCTAGAATCGCCTCTCTCCGTATCCACGTCAAGTATCGTCAGAATGACTTCACAAAGCCACATGCCTTGTCTTCGTACGAGTCACTAGCCTCATGTCGAAGACGATGTGATCAAGAGAAGATCACAATCCGAGAGGTATTCGTCAACCGTATGACAAATCCTGTTGGTGCAGTGGGCACCAAAGTCGAACCGGTATTTTGATTATGGCAAAAGGCTCAATAGTTAAGGGTATATTTGTTATCTTACGAGCTCAATTAAGTGTGCAGAAATGCTAAAGTTGAGCGGAAGGTCTGCGACACCCGGTGGGAACCGAGGTGGTCGGGCAACGCCAGAGGGACTTCGGAGGAAGCCGAGGTACTCGGGTGAAGACCGGAAGCGAGGCTACAAGGTAAGCTCGTGTGAAAGCGAAGCAAGGTCGTTAAGCGTAGATCCGACCCAATACCTCCAATGGAAGGTCTAGGTCGAGATCAGATGGTTAGAACCATCGTACTTTATATTTTAAGCTAACTTGTACTGCAGTCCAAAACCCTTTGACTACAGTCAACTGCTAGTCAAGTTCCAGCCTCGAGAAGAGCTCGAATTTCAAGGGGGTGAATTTGGACTTGACTCGTGTTTTGGTACAAAGGGTGATGTGGCATCAAGGTGGACATCCAAACCATCACCAAGCTTCCTTGTGGTGGACGCCCAAAATAAGGTGAGTTGGCACAAGATGGTTGGCTCCCATGATGTGGCACAAGTTGAATGGCTCCAACAAGTTGGCGCCCAAGGAGGTTGGAGGTGGCACAAGGTGGTTGGATGAAACACCTCATCCTCAAGTTGGCGCCCAAGGAGGTTGGAGGTGGCACAAGGTGGTTGGATGAAACACCTCATCCTTGAGTTGGCGCACAAGGAGGTTGGAGGTGGCACAAGGTGGTTGGATGAAACACCTCATCATTGAGTTGGCGCAAAGGATGTGGATGAACAAGTCTTGATAAGAACCTCACCTTGGACACTACCTATGTCTAAATTCATAGATCAATATCCATAAATAGACATGTTCAAGCCAAGCAAATAACAAGAATTCAAGAGCTCTCAACAGCGCCGTAAACGCCGCTACTACTACTCACATTTGTCTACGACGAAGTCGTGACAACTAAAGCTACATCTTCTACTTATAAGAGTTGTCGGTATATTTATTTAAGTTCTACTTCTTTAAATTGTCTTTGTGCTTTAATCGTAACAAGGAAAGGGGAGTGTCCTTTGCCTTGATTTCTTTTGTAATCGTTGCTCTACTTCCAACGAAGAGGAGTGGTTTTAGTGAATTGCCCTCCGTACGTGATCAAGGATCACTAGGGCCGTGGATTAGCAATCGAAAGATTGTGAACCACGTAAAAATATCTTGTCTACTTTATATTTCCGCTGTGCATTCTCTACTTGCTTTTTACTTATTGCAAAAGTTTTTAACGACACCGTATCGCTATTCACCCCCCCCCCTCTAGCGACACTTTCGATCCAACAATTGGTATCAGAGCCATGGTCCATGTCAAGCCATGAACCTCGAACGAAGGAAGTTGAGCTCCCACGTCCGGATCAAGAGAACCAGACATCAGGAAGGAAGTCTAGTTGGGTCGGGGGGACCGAACAACTGGCAGGAAGTCCTGGTGGGTTGAAGATCGGACATCAAGCAGAGAAAATCCTTCGAGGAGGGATAGGCTTGAGGGGGGGCCCAATGTGGTCCTTCGTTTGAGGGGGGGATTGTTGGGAGTATGAGGAATACAATCAAAGTCCCACATTGGTAAGACATGGAAAAGATCATGTGCTTATAAGAAAAAAGATATCTCCATTGGTATGAGGCCTTTTGGGTAAAGCCCAAAAATAAAACCATGAGGGCTTAGACCCAAAGTGGACAATATCATGCCATTGTGGAGATATGTGGAGCTTATAAGCACTAACAAATCCTTCGTCCTCCACCTATGAGGATTATTGGAGATCGAATCCCCGACAAAGTAGCCGCTATCGGAGCTCCAAACGTCATCCAAACGATGCTCCAACATGAAGGGAGGAAGCTGTCCAGAATTCTGGAGAGAATGGTGGAGGGGTTGCGCCGATCGCTCCTTGGTCACCTGAGCCAAGGGAAGTCGCCGGAGGGTCGCCTGAAGATCGTCGGTAGAAACATGGAGGGCGGCAATAGCTTGGACGGTGGCACATGGGTTGGGCGGCAACAAGGTTGGGCGGCAACCTTGTTGGGCAGCGACACAAGAAGAATGTTGGATCGAAAGTGTCGCTAGAGGGGGGGGTGAATAGCGATACGGTGTCGTTAAAAACTTTTGCAATAAGTAAAAAGCAAGTAGAGAGTGCACAGCGGAAATATAAAGTAGACAAGATATTTTTACGTGGTTCACAATCTTTCGATTGCTAATCCACGGCCCTAGTGATCCTTGATCACGTACGGAGGGCAATTCACTAAAACCACTCCTCCTCGTTGGAGGTAGGAGCAACGATTACAAAAAGAAATCAAGGCAAAGGGACACTCCCCCTTTCCTTGTTACGATTAAAGCACAAAGACAATTTAAAGAAGTAGAACTTAAATAAATATACCGACAACTCTTATAAGTAGAAGATGTAGCTTTCGTTGTCGGCGGCACTTCGTCGTAGCAAATGTGAGTAGTAGTAGCGGCGTTACGACGGCGTGTTGAGAGCTCTTGAATTCTTGTTATTTGCTTGGCTTGAACATGTCTATTTATGGATATTGATCTATGAATTTAGACATAGGTAGTGTCCAAGGTGAGGTTCTTATCCCCCAAGACTTGTTCATCCACATCCTTTGCGCCAACTCAAGGATGAGGTGTTTCATCCAACCACCTTGTGCCACCTCCAACCTCCTTGTGCGCCAACTCAAGGATGAGGTGTTTCATCCAACCACCTTGTGCCACCTCCAACCTCCTTGGGCGCCAACTTGTTGGAGCCATTCAACTTGTGCCACATCATGGGAGCCAACCATCTTGTGCCAACTCACCTTATTTTGGGCGTCCACCACAAGGAAGCTTGGTGATGGTTTGGATGTCCACCTTGATGCCACATCACCCTTTGTACCAAAACACGAGTCAAGTCCAAATTCACCCCCTTGAAATTCGAGCTCTTCTCGAGGCTGGAACTTGACTAGCAGTTGACTGTAGTCCAAGGGTTTTGGACTGCAGTACAAGTTAGCTTAACATCGCACGTACGATGGTTCTAACCATTTGATCTCGACCTAGACCTTCCATTGGAGGTATTGGGTCGGATCTACGCTTAACGACCTTGCTTCGCTTTCACACGAGCTTACCTTGTAGCCTCGCTTCCGGTCTTCACCCGAGTACCTCGGCTTCCTCCGAAGTCCCTCTGGCGTTGCCCGACCACCTTGGTTCCCACCGGGTGTCGCAGACCTTCCGCTCAACTTTAGCATTTCTGCACACTTAATTGAGCTCGTAAGATAACAAATATACCCTTAACTATTGAGCCTTTTGCCATAATCAAAATACCGGTTCGACTTTGGTGCCCACTGCACCAACAATCTCCCCCTTTTTGATTCATGGCAAACCGACACAAAAGTTAAGGAAAAATTAAGCATAACCGTAAGCTAGCATAATGATTAAGCATGAATGAGCTAGCATAAAGATTAAATATGAATGAGCTAGCATAATGATTAAGCATGAATGAGCTAGCATAAAGATTAAATATGAATGAGCTAGCATAAAGATTAAATATGAATGAGCTAGCATAATGATTAAATATGAATGAGCTAGCATAATGATTAAGTATGAATGAGCTAGCATAAAGATTAAGCATGAGTGAGCTAGCATAAAGATTAAGCATGAGTGAGAAATATTATTGTTTCAAGTTCTCCCTTTGAGGTAACCTCCCCTTGACCGAAGGTGAGTTCTTGAAAAATAATTTTTACTCCCCTTAATAGTTGCTTAAGTAAGCGGAATTACTTAATATAAAAGGTAATAATTTTGTTTACTTTCTTCCTTACTTTTGTGACTTTCTCCCCTTTTGCCTTAACTCAAAAAGTTTGTAAATATATTTTAGGGTTTGTAAGTCCAAGCAAGTTCCCAATATAAATATATTTTTTTAAAATAATAATAAGCTTGAAAATATGTTCATCTAAAATGTACAACTCGGTTGGACTTGATTGATATAGAATGATCAATAAGTCTTGAAGGAGTTGATTAATTTTAAATAATTATACTCCATGGTTCATGTCGATGCACGAATCTACATGCGGAACCGGAGTAAGGTCCTAACATCTCACGCCGTCTCATTGGCTAAGTACACAAACACATTAGTCCTATGTGTTGTGAGATGTGTTAGCTCCTTAAATCTATAGGTATATGATTTCTAAGGTAAGACTTAGGCTAATTTCATAAAAGAAGCAAAAGTAGAGTACATATATAGAAAAATTTAAATCCTCCTCTATTACGCACATACCTAACTTTCGTCTTAATAAACTAAATTCGGCTTCGGGGAGTGGTTTGGTGACGATGTCCGGGAGGGTTGCTTTGGACTCAACCTAGTCTAGTTGGATCGTTCCATGAGGTACATGTTCCCTAATGAAGTGGTGTTTAACTTCTATATGTTTTGTCCTAGAATGACATATTGGATTTTTAGTTAAGTTAATTGAACTAATGTTATCTATGTAGGTTTTAATGTTGTTAAAGATTAAGCTAAAGTCTTGGAGAGTGTGCTTCATCCACGGGATGAGAGACACACTCACCCATCGCATAGCGTATTCGGCCGGTGGTAGATAAGGCAACGCAATCTTTGCTTCCTCTGCACCAACTTACTAGACTCGGTAGAGGATTTGACAACAACCACTCGTGCTCTTTCTATCGAGTTACTACCGGCATAGTCGGTCGAGTAGCCGATTAGATTAAACTCGGTAGATCTAGGGTACCAAATACCTACGTTTAGCGTGCCCTTTAGATATCTAAGGATACGCTTGACTAGGGTTAGGTGAGACTCCTTGGCGCAGGTTTGTAACCTTGCGCACATACTTACCAGAATAAAATGTCGGGTCGGCTCGCGGTTAAGTATAGGAGACTTCTATTGCGCTCTATAGTATTTTAGGTCAGCGGGTTTCCTTCTACATCTTCGTTTATATTAACATTAGTTGCCATAGGTGTATTGATTATTTTAGCATCTTGCATTCCAAATCGATTTATTAAGTCCTTAGTATATTTTTGTTGATGTAAATATATTCCATCTTTAGTTTGTTTAATTTGTAAACCTAGAAGAAACTTAACTCTACTAAATTCATTTCAAATTCACTTTCCATAAGTGAGATGAATTAGTTTAGCGAGGATCGAGTTAGTAGTTCCAAAATTATATCATCTACATAGATTTGGGCTATAAAGATTTCTTTTCCTCTGGTTTTAACGAATAAGGTTGGGTCGACTAAACCTTGGTTGAATCCTTTGGACTTAAGATAGATCGAAGCCTTTCGCATCAAGCTCTTGGGGCTTGTTTGAGTCCATATAGGGCTTTCTTAAGTCTAAGGACATGGTCGGGTTTATCTAGATTTTCGAATCGGAGGTTGGTAGCGTAAACTTCTTCCTTAATGTATCCATTCAAAAATGCTGACTTGACATCCATTTGAAACAATTTAAAACCTCGATGTGCATATGCTAACAACATTCGGATGGACTCTAGTGCGCTACGAGGCGTAGGTCTCATCGTAATCTAAACCTTCGACTTGACTAAACCCTTTTGCGACTAACCTAGCTTTATTTCTAACTACTTCACCTTTATCATCAAGTTTATTTGAAATACCCACCTTGTTCCAATAATTGATTTTTCTTTAGGTGGTGGTACTAATTCCCAGACTTCATTTCTAGTGAATTGAGCTAGCTCTTCTTGCATAGCAATAATCCAGTCGGGATCAAGAAGTGCTTGTTCAATAGTTTTGGGTTCGATTTTGGAAATTAACGAGATTTGACTAAGGTTTCGATATGAAGCTCTAGTTCGAACCCCTAAATTTGGATCACCTATAACTTGATTGATAGGATGATTTGTTTGAGTCTTAGTGTGACTCGGGTTAGGGTCATCTATCACTTGGTCGATAGGATGACTTGGGTGAGTTCTAGTTTGACTTGGGTTAGAGTCATCTATCACTTGGTCGATAGGATGACTTGGGTTAGGACGAGATTCAAGTTCAAGATCAGTCGGGTTAAGCTATAAGTTGATTTGCTAGTTGGTTTTGTTAAGGATTGAGCAGGTTCGTGTCCTTAAATCGAAAACTATATTAATGGTTTCTTCGACTCTAAGAGTGTCGTGATTGTATACCCTATAAGCTCTACTGGTGGTTGAGTATCCTAGAAAGGTTCCAGTAGAGGTTTTGGATTTGAATTTCCCTAGGTAATCCTTAGTGTTTAAGATATGTACCTTGCATCCAAATACCCTAAAGTACTTGATGTTCGGTATTTTATCATGATAAATCTCGTACGAGGTCTTTTGGTGCCTCTTTACCATAAGGATCCTACACATAAGGTAGTTGGATCGGATATTGGAATTACTAAAGGGTTGTTTGTAAGTTTTTAAACCTAAATCATCTCACCAATATCTACATGATCAAAACATGTTATTCCTATGTGTTATTGTGAGATGACTTTCAATTTTACTTGATTAATTTTAATGAATTTAAATTAACCAACATTAGGTTAGATTCGATTTAGTCTAAGCTCATCAAGTAATCTTTTCAAGAGATTAGCTTCCAGGTCGTGGCGAGGCACAGAGGCCTTCTTTGATCGGAACAACGACCACTTCCTTAGACAAAGCTAATTTCAAGAAATTGATAACTCGACTTACTTGAGACTACGTCTTGGTCTAACTAGTTATTTTTGAAAAGAGGCTCCCCGAGGCTCAATCTTTTCGTAGGATTTTAGTTGGTTTATTTTTGAAAAGAGGCTCCCCGAGGCTCAATCTTTTCGCAGGATTTTAGTTGGTTATGAGTCCTATCTAACCATTCTAAAAATAAAGGAAAAACTAAGCATGCAATTTCTAAGACTTAACAAAAATACATTTTGTATTGGCTCCCCCTGGACCATTGAATCGAGTGGGTCTATTCACATAGTGAATTTGGTCCTTGGGAACCCAATACATGTTAGATCCTAAAGTTGAAATCAAAGTGGTCTTAGGGACCCATGCTTGGACATTTTTCTTATGTTGGTTTACTATAGACATATATGACTTATTGGTTGTATTTGAGTTAAACCCGAGTCCGGCCTTGTTGTACATGGCCCTTTGTGATCCAAGTAAGAGGTCAAGTCCCTTGGATCCCAAAGTGAACCTTTCCAACGTGTTCCTAAGGTCTTCGACTTGTGTTTTCAAAAGCGAGTTCTCAACTTCAAGCTTTTCAACTTGAGTTGAGTCCTCCTCTTGAATACGAGTAGTCGAAGAGGTTAGGGAGACCTCATGTTTGAGGAGGTTAACCTCCTCAATTAGGGTCTCGACCTTGGACTCGGACTTAGCTAGTTTCTTATTTAAAAATTTAATTGCACCATACAAAGTATTAAGTAACGACCGACTTACCCTTAATGATTCTTTTGAACCGGATACGGATCCGTGGCTTGTCTTGAATGGAAGCTCATCATCGGATTCGGACTCGGACTCTTCTTCGGTTTCGGAGTCGTGCTCGGTCGGCTTGGCCATTAGAGCTTGGATATCGTCTTCTTCCTCCGAGGGTGGCTTCTTCTTCTTGGAACCTGCAACTAACGCAATACTCTTCTCGGCCTGGACCACGTTAGTTTGCTCATGTAATTCAAGTTCCGAAAACAATTCGTCTAACCTAATCTTAGAAAGGTCCTTGGAGACCTTGTAGGCATCGACCATGGATGCCCACAAGGTGGTCCTAGGAAACGAGTTAAGAGAATACCTGATAAGGTCGCGATCCTCGACCTTTTGTCCGATGGCATGGAGTTGGTTGACGATGTCTTGGATACGAGCATGTAGTTGAGTTGCGGTCTCGTTTTCCTGCATTTTCAAGTTATACAATTTATTTAGAAGTAAATCTCTTTTACATACCTTCGTGTCGTCGGTGCCTTCGTGTAGTTCCACTAGCTTGGTCCATAAGTCCTTTGCACTAATGAAGGGGCCGACGCGGTTGAGCTCTTCCTTGGACAACCCACATTGCAAGATTTGAGTTGCCTTGGCATCGGCTTCTACTTGTTTTTTCATGGAATTTGACCATTGATCGTAACCCAAAGATTCACCATCTTCATTAATAGGAAGTGTGAAACCGGTTTGGATTACGATCCACATCTCGATTTGGGTTTTAAGAAAGCATTCCATCCGACCCTTCCAATAACGAAAGTCATTACCGTTGTAAAACGGGGGTCGGGCGGTGCTAAACCCTTCGAGATGGGCCATTTAAAAACAAGAAGAAGAACGACGAAAAGAATCTTGCAAAACACACACGGAAAGAATATTCCAAGACTTTCGTCTTGGATTAGTAGTGCGGGAAGTAAAAAAACGATATATAAAATGTAACTTGCAAAAAGAAATAAACAATCAAATGCTAATGTCGTTGAAGTTCCGGAGGACAACCTTACTCGGGATCTAACCCGAAGGACAACCTTATCCGGATCCTAAAGCCTCTAATGCAATTCTATATGTAGGAGAAGATAAGCAAGTGAAATAATTATACGAAAACAGAAATAAATAAATAAAAAATCTGTAAAAAGAAGAAAAACAAAGCTAGATTGGTGGTTTCACGAATCTTAGCGCCTCCGACTCGATACCAATTGTTGGATCGAAAGTGTCGCTAGAGGGGGTGAATAGCGATCTGTGTCGTTAAAAACTTTTGCAATAAGTAAAAAGCAAGTAGAGAGTGCACAGCGGAAATATAAAGTAGACAAGATATTTTTACGTGGTTCACAATCTTTCGATTGCTAATCCACGGCCCTAGTGATCCTTGATCACGTGCGGAGGGCAATTCACTAAAACCACTCCTCCTCGTTGGAGGTAGGAGCAACGATTACAAAAGAAATCAAGGCAAAGGACACTCCCCTTTCCTTGTTACGATTAAAGCACAAAGACAATTTAAAGAAGTAGAACTTAAATAAATATACCGACAACTCTTATAAGTAGAAGATGTAGCTTTTTCGTTGTATGGGCACAATGTGAGTAGTAGTAGCGGCGTTCTGACGGCGTGTTGAGAGCTCTTGAATTCTTGTTATTTGCTTGGCTTGAACATGTCTATTTATGGATATTGATCTATGAATTTAGACATAGGTAGTGTCCAAGGTGAGGTTCTTATCCCCAAGACTTGTTCATCCACATCCTTTGCGCCAACTCAAGGATGAGGTGTTTCATCCAACCACCTTGTGCCACCTCCAACCTCCTTGTGCGCCAACTCAAGGATGAGGTGTTTCATCCAACCACCTTGTGCCACCTCCAACCTCCTTGTGCGCCAACTTGTTGGAGCCATTCAACTTGAGCCACAACATGGGAGCCAACCATCTTGTGCCAACTCACCTTATCTTGGCGTCCACCACAAGGAAGCTTGGTGATGGTTTGGATGTCCACCTTGATGCCACATCACCCTTTGTACCAAAACACGAGTCAAGTCCAAATTCACCCCCTTGAAATTCGAGCTCTTCTCGAGGCTGGAACTTGACTAGCAGTTGACTGTAGTCAAAGGGTTTTGGACTGCAGTACAAGTTAGCTTAAAATATAAAGTACGATGGTTCTAACCATTTGATCTCGACCTAGACCTTCCATTGGAGGTATTGGGTCGGATCTACGCTTAACGACCTTGCTTCGCTTTCACACGAGCTTACCTTGTAGCCTCGCTTCCGGTCTTCACCCGAGTACCTCGGCTTCCTCCGAAGTCCCTCTGGCGTTGCCCGACCACCTTGGTTCCCACCGGGTGTCGCAGACCTTCCGCTCAACTTTAGCATTTCTGCACACTTAATTGAGCTCGTAAGATAACAAATATACCCTTAACTATTGAGCCTTTTGCCATAATCAAAATACCGGTTCGACTTTGGTGCCCACTGCACCAACAAAGAAGAGAGGGAGGGGGTGATAGATGGTTTTTTATGTCGTGGTACCGTTACAAATTATTTACCGAACCCCCAAACTACACTAATGCAGTATACGACTGACTCGGATCATCTCCCAACGAACCTAATGGTTGGACGTTTGTTTTTAAACAGAAGTAAACAATGGGGGTTTTTATAATTTATTAAAATAATTATTCAAAGCTAACCTAATGCAAGAACGATTCAACCTTGCATCGCACTGTCACTATACGATGCAATGGCCAAACAATTCTGGTAAACAGACATGGAAATAAAATCTACAGGAGGTAAATCTAACTACCAAATAACAATTAACATGTAACTATCCTAATGCGCAAAAGTAAGTAATCATGCACTGCACTGTCACTATACGGTACAATGATCACGAAACAAAGGTGAACAATTCAACCAAGTACCGCACTGTCACTATACGGCACAGTGATCAAACAGTCACTAAAAAACTACACTAACAGACAAAAAATAGCTCAAACAAGCACCGCACTATCACTATACGGCACAGTGGTCAAGAAACAAAGGTGAACAATTCAACCAAGTATCGCACTGTCACTATACGACACAATGATCAAACAGTCACTGAAAAGCTAAACTAAATGCGAGGAAAATAAGCAATTCAACCAGGCACCGTACTGTCACTATACGGCACACTGGTCGAATGTAAATGAAATCTAACCTAATAATGAAAGCACTCCAACCAAACACCATACTATCACTATACGATGCATTGATTGGACAATTTTAATTGATGGGGTTAGTACATCAGCAACAAGAAATTAAACTAACCTACAACTAAATAACGAACGCCAGTATTAAGTCTAATAAAAATGCAGGATGAACAAAGTTAAACAACTAAGCACAACAAACTGATAGAAATAACATTGCATGTAAACAAACCAATAATTAACCGAAACAAACATAATCAACTACTAACAATTGCATAACTGAACTGGAAGAAAAAGCAGAATGTAAATAACATGAAATCCCTACTAAACGAGTGTTTAACACAAACACACTCATTAATGATCCAAATAAAACAACGACCGATAACCACACGACGGTCACAACAAACCGAACAACCACTCCGGCGGTAAATGCGAAGCTGCCCCAATCGGCGCAATAGTAAGGAAGGAAAGATGGATGACTACGATCACTACTCCGGCGAATGTGGATTCACCGGACAGTGAAATGGAAATCTTCACCGGCGGTGAATATGGAGTTGTCCAATAGGCACAACCAGTGGGTGACTCTGGTGAGATGGAACGGCCTATCCCAGCCGCCAGAATGAAGTAGAATGCCGGTGAAGGATCAACTCGCCAGAATCCCGCCTCGCCTCGCTTTGGATCAGCTGCCCGAATCACGACATCTGGATATGCCGCCAAGGATCAGATGGGATCGTCGCCAGCTCTCAGAGGGAAACTCGCCTGAATACTGTCGGCCTGTCGTCGATCGCTCATGTAGTCGCCGATCGCCGTGCTCGCAAGAGGAAGAAGACACTGCTCTGTCGCGCATTCTGCGCGCACCTAGGAAGAAGTTGGATTTTATCTCTAATTTTCTCAGCCGTGCGATCAAGCCATCTCCAATCTCAGCCTCCCATTTAGAGCTAGGATTAAATGAATCCAATTAATCATCCCTAAGTGTTGTGATCCAACGGTTGTGATCAGTCTGATTTCAAATGGACGGATCTGATCCATCTGAAAGGATAATTATGATCGGTCGAATCTGGAGGAAGGGATCAGATGTTCAGATCGAAATGTATGGACTGGATCTCTCCATATCTGAATAGATGGCTTAGAATCAGCTATATTTATCGGATGGTCCATAATGCTCAGATCTGATTCGGATCGACGGCTGCGATTGTTCCAATTAGATCCTCATTATATGTTTCCTACAAAATCACATGAAATTCATGAAAAATATTGAAATTATAGGAATTAACACAATTAATCGCAAATAGGCTCAATATATAAAAACATCCCGAATAACAATAATTATCCCATCAAAGAGCCTAAAATATCGAATCCACAAGTAAAAATAGCGCAATAAAAAATGCAGCTATCAAATTCCCCCACACTTATTTTTGTTCATCCCGTGCAATAAAAAAAAACAAAGACAAACTAACTCCCTAACTCATTCCCCTAACAATACCTAGATCTATAATTCAGAAACAGAAAAAATAAGTTACTTAGGATCACCAAATTCATTAAGATCTAGGGTATTCAAAAGATCCGACTCCTACAACAGTCAACATGTATGATGATTTATAGTCAAATCAAATAAACCAAGCCTGATACAAAACCTCCCAAATGGATATATGCACTCATGCTCACATAATGATCATAGGAGTGGGTTACCCTAACATCATGTAATCTTGTCCTACCATATGCTTGCTTATCATCTACTTCTCCACCGCTATCAATACATTCCATACATGAATCAAAATGATTTATCGAAAATCAAACATGATCAGAAGTGGATTGCAATAGAGAAATAAAGAAGATCAAGATGTAATGAAAAGGAAATCATAAAAGAATTGGAAGACAAAACCTAATAAATTGCATGTAGAAGTGGTGTGTGGAGGAAGATATACCAATCACGAACCAAGAAAATATCACTCAATAGCATCTACAATATATTCCCACAAGCCACCACTTTCGCTAGCTCGGGTGATCACCAAACTTAGGAATCTCAAATAAAAATTTCATCTGAACTTCACTTGCATAGTTTCTGCAAAGGTAGCATTAAATCATATATGTTATGGGAGCTCAACACAGTCCGAGACAATTCTTCCAATGGAGATTAAAATTCTGAATCTGTAACGAGTACAAGGGCTTGCATTGGCTAGCTCTGGATGAGCCTCAGGAACCCTCAGGAACAAGTCTCCACTATGATCTTTGCACTAGATGGAGATTTGACTTGATGTCCCAACTTGTCTATTTCCTGTGTACTTGCAAAAGTCCATGTTGCTGAACAAAAACGTGCAAGGCTTGTCCAGTCTATTAATTGGCATAAAGGTCATGAAAAGAGATGCTACCATAAATTAACCATCTTTCTGCCACATAAGCATTGGTAATAATGTTGTTAATGTCATTCATCTTCATTCAACATATGAGAAGGTGCACAGAACGACATCAGCCAAAGGTCAACCTTTATGTACATAAATTTTCACTTGATAACTATTCTGTACTTGAAATCCAAAAGAACAGGAACAGAAGTAATTGCAGATTTTACAGTTAGAAAATAGATGCTTTCACGTGTATGCAATTCCTCGTATTGTTTTGGATCTTTGGTATCTCATGCATTTTTCCGATTCCTACCATTACAAACTGCCCACAACGTCCTCTACCTCTAGATCTACCTTCTTCCAATTTCTCCAAGACATAACATTACCAGGTGTTGTTTAGCAGAATTCCTATTATTTCTGAAAGTCTGATACTATTTTTTTTTCTTTCAGATACATACCATCATTCTCAATGTATTCAAGTAATCTTGCTGTCAGGTTCTTCTATCTGCAGTTGTTCTTCCATCCCTTGATGCTTCAAACTTCATCACAGAATTGCAGATCTTTATGATATCACTTGCTTGTTCTTGAACTACCCAAAGCAATTGTCTTATGTGGATTAGATGGTTATGGAACTCGGCAGGAATTTCTGAAGTCTTGGATGTATAGCTAGTCCAACAGTTGTTGAACTAGCACAAGCCCAGGCCATGGCTCCTAGCTCCTACTCAGAGCAACAAGGTTGCTTCCTCTGATACAGCAAAAATTAGGGAGAGGAAGTAAAACTGGTGCATCATCCTTTCCAGTTTATCTTGATTTTCCTCTAAGCTTGCACGTACATCTTCTCATGGCACGCCAACAAGAACTCGACAAGTGTGTTTTCTGGTCGCTAAGCATTACCTACATCCATTCAAATCAGTAGAGCTCCAAGGTCTCCACAAGGCTCCGACAACAACATATTGTAACTGAGAACATGCTCTTCTTCCAATCTGAAATGTAGTCAACATCTTGCTGCAGAATTTGTTTCATCAATAGTGTTGAAATCTCTGCTCAAACTTTAACTTGAAACATGGCAGCAATCCACAATTTTCTCGTAGAATAGATCCCTTTGCAGCAATCAGTTTCCACTCAGCGATTTTTTTCCTGCTTCCAGTGAGTACTACAATAGCCAATTTCCATGCAACCGATCTCTGAAATGCAACAGGTTTAATCTCTGAATTTCAGAAGATTTTGTTGCTACTGATAAACTTTCAAGCAGTTTTGGAGTTTCAGCAGCTTCAACCAATCCAACACAACTGGAATTCCACCAACAAGAGTTGTGAGTTACCCAAATTTCCTTGTTTGCTGATCTTTATCGACTACATCAGCGGCGATAAACTTATGTCGAGATACATTTACAGAAGATTCCCTTAATCCAGCATTGATCTGATCCAGTTTGATGGCCTCGGCAGAAGTTATTGGCAACTTCTCAGATTAAGTAGAGCCATCCCAACTGTCCTTGAATTCTGAAAATCTGATCCTTGAATCCACGTGTAAGCACTGTATTTTAGAGCTTGGTTATTGATGCATTACTCCACAATTTTTTTTTCAGACCGTAACTAACTCCTCTACCCTTCCACGTGCAGCTTCTCCAAGGTTACAACTCTTTGACATTTTGCAGGTTTTAATGAAGTCAACATGCAGGGTCTCTCTACACTACAAGTGCAGCACTAGGCAAGAATATCTCATCCACGTGTAAGCATAACCCATTGGATCTTTGGTGACTCATGTTTTTCAAGAATGTGGACCAACCCATAGTTGTATCAATGCAGCTTTGATAAAATAGAACTGTTGACTATTTTCTTTTCAGTGTCTACTTGTGAACCGATTTCTGAAGCTTCCCTTTTAGTGAATCAGTTAGAGAAAGATCCCATATTTGTTTTGATATCCTTATGGAATTTGACAGCTTGCATAACCTTTGTGAAGGATGACTGAAGGCGCTCCTTTGATTTCTCTGCAGGATCTTCCCCGATTAATTCCATCAGCACTAATATTTTAACTTTATAAAGGAGTTCTTGAGGTTGTTGTCCATATTTAAATTCAAGCTGCAATTGCATCATTTGTCTTGAATTCCAGCTGATCTTCTCAGGGGTCATTTGGTACTCTTAATTCTTGTCTAACATTCAGACATGTGCAGGAATGCAGCATCGTATAGCAGAATCCCTTTATCGTCATCCCAGAGCCAAGGAACTGAAAGCTTCAGAGTACTTGGCACAGCTCATTACTACCGCAAGTATAGCTTGGTTATGTCAAACAAGGTCCATTTTCATTCCCAGACAACAGGGCAGATTTAGCAGGATTGGCAAGTTTTTCAGTTACCTCAACATTTTTCAGGTACATCATTCCCCTGGCATGACACTGTATCAGTAGCATCCATGGCATGAGACAAAGGAACGTCATTCTTCAGTTTCATTTTGCCATCATTCAGATTTTTTTTTCACATAGTTCACCTTCCAATTGTGTGATTTACTTCTGCTGAATAGGCCTGGTAGGTTGTGATACTTGGATTAGTGTGAGCTGCACACTAGGTTGAAGTCGAGATTGGTCTGCACACATAGGGAAGGCTGCTGTTGATACTGGCATAATTCTGATAATGCTGCTATTGTTGCTGGTAGTAACATTGTCGAGTAGGAAGTTGTGATGCAGCTTGTGCATAAGCAGTTAGATTTGATTTGGGTTGGCGTTGGCGGCGAAGCGCAATAGTAAGTGTACTAATTGAAAGTGGTTCATCCCACTGGTCCTTCCGAATTAATGCAACAATAGCTGAATCAATAGCTTGTTTTTTTTTCATAATCTCAACTGATGTTCAAGAATAGTGGAGAACCCTTTGTTTCCATCTCGGCCCTACTGTAATCCAGAATTTTCTCGTATAGTTTCCTTGGCCATCATTCCAGCCAGAAGAGAAAAACCCAGCTCGAGGACCCTGACCTCCGGCACCAATAGTGTCTCCAATGTTGTTTCCCTACCCAACTATTGAAAAAGATATAATAAGATGCATATTCTGTCCTACAATTCCATCCTCAAGTTTGAACTCTTTTCTGCTTCTCTCAATCTGGTCTTTGTCGACCCCTGATCACTTGCCAACTGGAGCTTGTGATTAGTAGTCACATTGGAACCAAGGTTGCCCTTCCTTTCGATAGCCATGTGGAATTTCTGATACAACATTCTGAGCCAATTAAATTTTTTGCTCAATTAAGTCAAGCACCTCTCGGTTTCTCTGCTCTATGAATGACTTCAATCAATTTTCTCCTTGGTATTCTCGTATTGCTCCCTTCACAAAGCTGGATGATACTACTGATACTTTTTCTACCTAATTCCCAATAGAAGAGTTAGCAGGTGACCCGTGACCCGTCCCAAAATACCTGGTTCAGCCAAAGGGGAAAAGGAGAAACAGTTCGGGCGAGAGTTATCAGAAGCCATTGACACGGGCGAGAGTTATCGGAAGTAATCGACACGGGCGTAAGTACCAGAGGTCATCGGCACGGACAAGTAGCGAGAACCATCGACACGGGCGAATGCTAGAAGCAAGGGACGCAGGTGAAAAAGAGGCGGAAGGCACTTCGCTAATAGAGGACTAGGAACTGGTTCAACTAGGCAATTCCAGAAGCCAATGGGATGGAGGAAGGGTTAACTCAATCTAATCAACGCGAAAGAAGTTTGGTACGGGAAAAAGGAGAATTGGTTCAGTTTAAGGAGAAACCCTAAGGCTAGGTCACCTATGGTATAGGGGCCTAAGTTAACTTCACCCAAAGCAGAGGGGTGAGGGAGACAGTTTAACCTCGTTGCCTGAAAAGTAAAGGGAAAGGTGCTATGCAACAGCTTGGAGGGCCCAATGCAATATTCGAGGGAGTCCTCGTTCCTCATATTTGTAACAAAATTATTCTCCAGGAGGAGGAGGAGGCCACGTGTACGATGGAGATAATCCACGACGTTACGTTGAAGGAGGGGGAAAGATAAAAAGGAGAGAGGAAGGAAGGAGAAGGGGGATCGATCGGCGATCATTGGCATCCAGCAAGAGAGAAGAGGAGACGAGAGAAAAGGAAGAACGATCTCGCCGGAGAAGGAGGACGGAGATCTGCTGTTTGTTAAGTCTCTTGTATTTTCCTCATCTTGTAACATCATTGTAAGAGGTCCTTTCTCCTCCACCTTCGGAAACTTGCTTTCTGTAAAGGAGGATCTTCATAGTGAAAGTGCTTAGGCACCGCATCTGGTGAGAAACCTCACCCCCGTGGAGTAGGAATCCTTATTCCGAACCACGTTACATCTAAATGTCGAATCTCGATTCTTTGGTGTCGGGTTTTGCGTTTTACTTCATTTTCTTATTCTTTCTTGATCCAGGGAGAATACTCCGAGACCTCCCTCATCGCTTCATTGCCTTGAAAACGGAGCGAATGGATTTTTCCCCCGCACCCGCATCAGTTGGCGCCGTCTGTGGGAAATATTTGAGCTGGACGTTGAGATGCAACCCGAAGAAATGCAACAACCTGATATCTCGCTATGCGGAGCGCCCCATCACCCTTCTACCATCCTAAAGGCCTTAATGGATGATGCTATCACGAAGCCCTCGCTAGAAAGGAGAAGGACGGATATCTACATCCGCACTCCGGGAACCTTCTTCCGAAGATCCCCTCGAAATGCCTCCTCTCTCTCGTCTGGTGAGGTGTTGCACAGGCGGACTCGGGGAAGAACACCCCAATACTCGCCCTTCACCCAAGCGCCCGGGAGGAGCAGGGTGAAAGTCAATCAACCAGACCTCGGAGTTCTACGAACCTAGCCCCTTCACGATGTACATTCTTTGAGCTCCTCCATCCTACTTCCAAATCCTCGGTCGATAAGTAGACGGTTCGGCGGATCGGAAGAGCACATATCACAATTCGATGGAGCGACCTCGCTTCATCAAGCGCTCTCAAGTGTCGAGTCTTAGGACCACCACGATTGGTTCGGCCCAAAAGTGGTTCACTACTCTGCCCCCGAGATCTATCACCTGTTTCGCTGACTTCCAGAGAATGTTCAGTCGAGAATTTGTCAGCTGTAAGGCGTATAAGCAAGATGCCTCTATGTTAATGCATATCACCCAGGGACCTTTAGAATCCCTTAGGGGGTATATCCATCGATTCACCTCAGCGGCTAGGGGAATCCCCGCAGCCCGATCTGAATCCTTCCGGTGCCATTCGACGGGTGAAGGAGGGCCCCTTCCTTAGTTCCTTCTTTGAGACGACCTACGGATAGCTATGAAGAGCTCTTGAGCCGTGCAGGCGGTTTATCATGAAGAAGAAGGATTAAGGGTGATGAGGCCGAGCGAATGCTGCCCGCAGATCCCAGAAAGGGCTCGTCCTGCTCCTCAAGCTCCCCCTCGGCGGAGTATACAAGACCTTTTCCGCGAGGCTCGAGGCCTCGACCAATGCTACTGAGGAGTTTGCCTCGCCCGCCATTGCAAATCATGGTCTGGCGAAGTGCTTCCTCGTGAGGACTTGGAAAGAAGCGTGAAATGGAGTTCTACGATCAACGAGTCTGCTACTGATGACCCTTGGGACATAGAGGATCCCGCGTAATCCCGCCCCATTCTTTTGCCAATATCATACAGTCAGTGCATGTTTCAAGCTACAAGAAGAACTAGATCGCCTCCATGTTGCATATCCGCAATTGAGGTATCAAGCCGGAGGAACGGCACGGCGAGGCCCCCGAACCAATGTCGCCCGTCCGGGGCCGTATAATCAACAACCTCGGGTCACTTTCCCCCAAACGCCGTCCCGAGAGGTGGTCTCTCAAGAAGGTCCATCAGGTGAGGGCCCTTCCTCCGCTTCAGATGACCTTCCCCCTCGGGGAGTTATCCATGTGATAGTCGGAGGACCTACAGACGGGGACTCTAACCGGGCACGGAAGTCATACGCCCGTCTTATGGAGAGTTTGGCCATCGTCATCGACCAGACTGTACAAGCGGCGCCGCCCGTTTCGTTCGGGCCAGAAGATCTGCAGGGTGTTCTGCTGCCTCATACAGACGCCTTGGTTATCCGTATATCCCTGGCTAATTATGAAGTGGCCCGGGTGCTAGTTGATTCGGGGAGCTCTGTCAACATCCTCTTCCAGGAGGCCTTCAGGCAGATGCAACTGGGAAATGCCCAGCTAGAAGATGTGTCCACTCCCCTTTTCGGATTCGCAGGGCACATGGTCCACCCAACGGGGCAGATTTCATTGCCTTTAACTCTGGGTGAAAAGCCCCGCCAAAAAACTAGTATAATCCCTTTCCTTATCGTGGATGCTCCATCCACTTATAACGCTATTCTTGGGCGCCCTTTCCTCACCCTTTTTCAGGTCGTGGCTTCCCCGTACCACCAGAAGCTGAAATTTCCAGTGGGACAATTGGTGGGAGAAGTTCGTGGAGAACAGAAGGCCTCCCGGAGCTGCTATGTGCAAATGGTTCGGGACGATCAAAAGAAGGCCAGAACTGAAGACCTAAAAGGCAAAGCTATCATCGCTACCGACGTCTGCGTCCTGGAGGAATTTCCCCCCAAGGCTGATAAGATAGAGGAGGGAGAACTGGTGGAGATTGCTCCGGGAAAGGCCACACGGATAGCACAACAGTTGGATATCAAAGGAGAGCTGGTGGCCTGCTTAAAGGAGAATGAGGACATCTTTGCAAGAGATGTGCATGATCTCACGGGTATCCATCCTCAAGTAGCGGAACACCACCTCAACATCATTAGAGGAGCCCGACCCGTCCAACAGAAGAGGCGACATTTTGGACCCGAGAAAGACAAGATCATAGCTGAGGAGGTGGATAAGCTACTAAAAGCGGGCCATGTAAAGGAAATCCAGTTTCCCGAATGGGTTTCTAATGTAGTCTTGGTCCCCAAGCCTTCTGGGCAATGGAGGATGTGTATCGATTTCCGTGATTTGAATAAAGCATGCCCTAAAGACTGCTACCCCTTGCCTCGTATTGATCAATTGGTGGATTCTACTGTAGGATATGAAGTGGTTTCCCTAATGGATGCATATCAGGGATATCATCAAATACCTTTGGCCGAAGAGGATCGAAAGAGGGTTAGCTTTGTGACTGCAGGGGGATTATATGCCTATGTGGTCATGCCGTTCGGATTGAAGAACGCCGGGGCTACATATCAGCGCCTTATGGACAAAATTTTTGCAGAACAGAAAGGGAAGAATGTGGAGGTCTACGTGGATGACATCCTGGTCAAGTCGAAGGTCACTCGGGATTTAGTCAAGGACTTGAATGAAACCTTCGCTACGTTAAGGCGATTTAATATGAAGCTAAACCCTAACAAATGCTTGTTCGGGGTAAAAAGTGGCAAGTTCTTGGGGTACATTGTGACTGAGAAGGGGTTGCAAGCCAACCCCGAGAAGGTGAAGGCCTTATGCAACATGAAATCACCTACTAACCTGCAAGAGACCCAGAAGTTGGTGGGCAGGATTGTTTCTTTATCCCGATTCATAGCCAGATCGGTGGACAAAAGGCTACCTTTCTTCAAGATCTTACGCAAAGCTACTAAATTTCAGTGGGACGATCAATGTGAACAAGCTTTCCAGGAGTTGAAGAGATATCTGGCCGGACTCCCGTTACTGGCTAAACCAATACAGGGAGAACCACTATGGATGTATCTGGCCGTCTCAGAAGGAGTCGTTAGTTTGGTATTCGAAACAAGAAGGTTCTCACGGACCTATTTACTATACGACCATATTACGAAGGCGAAATTCCGTTATACGGAATTAGAGAAGCTGGCATATATCTTAGTGCTAACCGCCCAATCGAGGCCATACTTTTACGGCTCATCCTATCACCATTTTAACACCGCAAATAATTGGGCAAGGTCGTCACTAAGCCAAATTTCTGAAGGTTAGCCAAATGGGTGATAGAGCTAGCGAGTATGATATACACTACCAACCTTGACGGTCATCAAGGCCCGTGCACTCACGATTTCTGGCCGAGGTACCTTGTGTGGTTTGGAAGAAGGTTGGCTATGAAGGAGAGAGAACCAAAGGCATGAAATATATTCGTAGATGGCTCCTCGGGATCTCTGAGCGGTGGTGTTGGTGTTCTATTAATTACCGGAGGTGAAGAAACTCGATTAGCTTACTTTGGAATATCGGGCATCTAATAATGAAGCGGAATATGAAGCTATCCTAGCGGGATTGCAGGCTGCTAAAGTGGTAGGGGCTTCTTCCATTGTGATCCACTCGGATTCCCAGTTGGTAATATCCCAACTTCAAGGTTCTTTTGCGGTTCGGGAGGAAAGGCTGCACAAGTACTTAAAAGCTTTTGAGAAAGAAAAAGCTCAATTTCATCAAGTCCTCTTGAAGCAAATCCATGAGAGCACTGATGAGAAGGCCGATGAATTGGCTCGGATGGCTAGCGCTGTGGGAGGAATAAAATCATCGGAGACGATCCAGGCGAGAATTCACACTTACTTAGCAATATGCAACATAGAGGGAGATGCACCCGAATCAAGCCTAATTCTTGATTGGAGAACCGATATCATAGCTTATTTACGGCACGGGAAGATTCCTGAAGGGAAAATTGCGGCATCTACTTTAATACACCGAGCCAAACGGTTCATCCTCTTAAATGAAGACCTGTACAAGACCTCTTTCGGGCGACCCTTGTTAAAATGCCTAGGAAATAAGGATGCGGAATGGGTACTCCGGGAGATCCATGAAGGATCTTTGCGTGCAATCATTTAGGAGGGAGAGCTTTAGCAAGAAAGACCTTGTTGGCCGGATACTTTTGGCCTACACTTCAACGAGATGCGGCTCGTATAGTGCAAAGTTGCATCGCTTGTCAGAAACATAGCAACCGTTCTGAGTGACCAGCTGAGTTAATGAAAGCTGTAGTCTCTTCCTGTCCTTTTGATCAATGGGGAATGGATATAGTAGGTCTGATGCCAATGGCACCTTTACAGAAGAGGTTTTTATTGGTCGCTGTGGATTATTTTTCCAAATGGGTGGAGGCCGAGCCCTTAGCCAAAATTACTGAGAATGTCGTATCTGATTCTTATGGAGAAATATCATTTGTCGGTATGGTATCCCTCAGAAAATAGTCAGTGATAATGGGCGACAATTCCAAGGGAAAAAGATTCAAGAATGGTGCCAAAGTCTCAACATTCAGCAAGCTTTCACTTCGGTAGCTCACCCTCAAGCGAATGGACAAGTGGAGGTGACTAACAGGATCCTCATTCAAGGATTAAAGACCAAGTTGGGTGCTCAGAGGGGAAACTGGGTGGAAGAGCTACAGCGTCTGTGGGCCTATCGAACCACACCTAAGATAGCGACAGGAGAGACTCCCTTTAGTTTGGTATATGGGGCGGAGGCCGTTATTCCGGTCGAAGTTTTGTTGGATAGCGCTCGGGTAAAAGCATACGAGCCAGATCAGAACCAACTTATCTGAAGCACCGAATTAGATCTGGTGGAGGAAAGGCGGGAGATGGCCCGGAGGCGAGCGGAATTTTAGAAGTAGAGAGTTCAGCGAGTCTTTAATAAGAAAGTGGTGCCTCGGAGATTTCAAGAAGGAGATTGGGTTTTGCGTAAGGTCAATCCCGCTGGAGATCCTGGAAAGTTGGCTCCCAACTGGGAGGGACCTTACGAGATAACGCGCTGCGTAGCAGGGTCAGCATATTATCTGAAAGACGACCAAGGCAAAGAGCTTCCACGACCTTGGAATGCCCTTCACTTGAAGCTCTTTCACACTGTATGAGAAATATGAAATAGAAAGGGAGAAATTATGAAACTCAGAGGGGGTGTTTATTGAATTGATTATATCGATTGAATGCCAAATGCTCTCTAAATTTCATTAAGGGGTTATTTACAAGGGCAATACGATATTACCAATGAGTATTGAAGGAAAAATAGAAAAACAGAAAGGAAATTCCCGTTTCAAAATGAGATATTGTATTACAGCTTAAATCGTTCAGGAGGATAACGTTTGAACCCAGCCTCCCAATTTAAAGAAAATGAAGGATAAGTTGGAGGAGGCAATCCCTGAGCGGCATATTGTCTAACTGCGTCATTAAATCCGTCCTGATAAGTGGCGCGCATTAAAATAACGAGTCGCTCCTGGCGGTTGGTGATCGACCGTTCTCGATCTTGCCTCTCGCACTTTTCTTGTTGTTCGCGAAGATTTGATGCGTCCATATAGCGCCGTGACACCTCCATAATTTCGGCCCGGTGGAAACATCATCGGCTCGAGAACTTTGGTCTGCTTTGCACAAGATCGTCGTCTCACCATATTCAGCATGAGGCCGAAATCCTTCAAGCCGTGAATAAGATCAGTCGGATGAGTTCGGTGTTCATCCTCAAGGGAAGTCTCTTGCTGCGTGAGACGGGCATGAGCATGCGCCCGGAATTTATAAGGGAGGAGTTTTCTTGTACCTCCTTACACAAGCGGAGGTCCCCTATCTTATCTTGTGCTCGTTGATATTGAACTTGAAGGCGGCGATGGTGTCCGCGTCTGTTGCTTCCCTTGAGGAGCTCGCCACCGCCCTTGAAGACGCAATAGCTCTGAGCCGAGGATGATTCCGTGTCAAGAGAACTTGATGGGATTTCTGTTGAGGACAAGTGGCCCGCTTACGGTTGTTCCTTTAATGCTGCGATAATGTCAGCATCTTTTTGAATTTGCTGGCGAGCTTCAGTTAATTGCTCCTGGCACAAGCGCAATTGTTGTGATAGAAGTTGTTCTCGGCTCTGAGCATTCGCCAAGTCTTCCGTTCTTTGCCGCTCCCATTCTTGAGCTTAGGTTCGGTATTGATGAAGGAGCAATTCTTGATGATTGGTCAGGGCCTACATACCGATTGAGGAGAAAAGAAATGGGTCAGTTAAACAAAGATAAGGAAATTGACTAAGAAAACGTACCAGGTCCAAAGCATGACGCAGGCCTTCCATACGAGGAGTCATCTCCTCTAAGTTCAGGATCCGAAGACTCCTGGGAGAAAGGGAAGAAGATAGGACGGATGACATCGAAGGGTGAATTTCACCCACAAAGGGGAGAATGGAGGCGGTATTCATTGGTGGAGAACGGAGAGAGGGAGGAGTCTCATTCAAAAGGCCCATGGAAGTGGTGGTCAAGGATGGCATATCCGGAGATGCGGGGGGAATGGGCGTCATGTTTGTCTGGGAGATGAAGTCAGAAAGAAAAATGGAAGGAGGCTGATCGGAGGAGGGTTCTAGAGGAGATGAGATGATGAGCACTGGGTCGGGGAAGCCTTCAATGGGGATTTTAGAAGTAGAAGGACCCTGGTTAGGGTCCACAGGAAGGGAAGGACTCTTCAGGCGATAAACAAAGGGGGAAGCTGGCGGTGAAGGAATGTCAATCGCCATGGGTTCAGGAGAGGAATAATGTGCCAGGGAAAGAGAAGACTGGGGTGGTATAACCTCTGTCACCGGCTGGCATGAGGGCATCTCCTTCCCAGATGCCTCCCCAGGTTGCGGGAAAGAAAAGGGAGATTTCTGAATATCATTGACAGAAGGAGGCAAAGGGGGAAAGTTAGGGCTTAGAGGTAAGAGAGGAAGTGAAGAGGGATGATGACCCGGCTTCCTTGGGATGGGGTAGCGAAAGTCACCGAAGGAGGAGAGGGAGAACGACGAGGTGATTCTTGTATGGTGGTGATCGAAGGAGGTGAAGAAGAAGAAGAAGCTAAGGGCTGACTGATACCCCGTTTGCGATTCGCGTAGCGGCCCGCTATTTCCAGGAAGAAGGTGGAATGCATCTCGGATATCTGAAAATAACGAAAGACGAGGAACCGGGAAGGAAAGATAGAAGAAACGAAATTTGACGGCGGAGGAGCAAACGAGTGAAGAAGAAGGAAACCAAAAGACGAGGGGATGAAGGTAGCAGAAGAAACGAAGGCGAAAGGGTCCCCTATAAAAGGAGGAAGAATGGGCTTGCAGCTGTTAATGGGCTTCGCGTCGGTAGTGAAAGGGAAAGAAGGATTTATTTTTCCTAAATATCCCACTATATATGAAATGCTATCCCCGCAGACCGGAAGTTTATCCCCGTGTGGTGGTGGAATGGAAGAACCGAGACTCCTCGGTTACTATTTACTCTATATAAGAAATGCTATCCCCGTAGAGCGGAAGTTTATCCCCGTGTGGTGGTAGAACGGAAGAACCGAGACTCCTCGGTTACTATTTACTTTATATACAAAATGCTATCCCCGCAGAGCGGAAGTTTATCCCCGTGTGGTGGTGGAACGGAAGAACCGAGACTCCTCGGTTACTATTTACTCTATATATGAAATGCTATCCCCGGTGGAACGGAAGAACCGAGACTCCTCGGTTACTATTTACTTTATATACAAAATGCTATCCCCGCAGAGCGGAAGTTTATCCCCGTGTGGTGGTGGAACGGAAGAACCGAGACTCCTCGGTTACTATTTACTCTATATATGAAATGCTATCCCCGCAGAGCGGAAGTTTATCCCCGTATGGTGGTGGAACGGAAGAACCGAGACTCCTCGATTACTATTTACTTTATATACAAAATGCTATCCCCGCAGAGCGGAAGTTTATCCCCGTGTGGTGGTGGAACGGAAGAACCGAGACTCCTCGATTACTATTTACTCTATATATGAAATGCTATCCCCGCAGAGCGGAAGTTTATCCCCGTGTTGTGGTGGAACGGAAGAACCGAGACTCCTCGGTTACTATTTACTCTATATATGAAATGCTATCCCCGCAGAGCGGAAGTTTATCCCCGTGTGGTGGTGGAACGGAAGAACCGAGACTCCTCGGTTACTATTTACTTTATATACAAAATGCTATCCCCGCAGAGCGGAAGTTTATCCCCGTGTGGTGGTGGAACGAAAGAACCGAGACTCCTCGGTTACTATTTACTCTATATATGAAATGCTATTCCCGCAGAGCGAAAGTTTATCCCCGTGTGGTGGTGGAACGAAAGAACCGAGACTCCTCGGTTACTATTTACTCTATATATGAAATGTCATCCCCGCAAAGCGGAAGATATCCCCGTGTGGTGGTGGAACGGAAGAACCGAGACTCCTTGGTTATTATTTACTCTGTTTATGCAAATTGCCAGCCCCGCAAAGCGGAAGATATCCCCGTGTGGTGGTGGAACGGAAGAACCGAGACTCCTCGGTTATTATTTACTCTGTTTATGCAAATTTCCAGCCCCACAAAGCGGAAGATATCCCCGTGTGGTGGTGGAACGGAAGAACCGAGACTCCTCGGTTATTATTTACTCTATTTATGCAAATTGCTATCCCCGCAAAGCGGAAGATATCCCCGTGTGGTGGTGAAACGGAAGAACCGAAATTCCTCGGTTATTATTTATTCTATGTCTCAGTTGCTTGTATTAATTAACTTTATATGGTTGTATTCTTGTGCAATAGCAGAGTCGGCTCGTCTAAGGGGTCTATATACCCAGCAGATTGAAAAGACGGGAGAGCCGAAATATGCCCCAAATTACACGTAAATACAAAAGGAGTAAAGAGTAGTACAACTCAGAAGGTCCTGGAGGAAGGAGATAAACTAGGGAAGTTCGATGATACGGGAGAACTACATACTCCCAGCCATCTACAAGGAGAAACAACAAGAGAAACCCTAATACATCTAGGGTATTACAATTCTTTGTTAGGCGGAACGGATGGAGTTTCTTTTGCTGGTCGGGTTAGAGCGATGGTATTGAAGATAAGACTGCTTCAAGAAGATTTGCTTGGATGCTTCTTTTGGGACCACCAGTTGTTGGCGCAGGAACGATTGTTGGCGGAGGTTTCCTCTAGCTTGTCAGAAACACTTCACTTGTTCCTCCCATCATTTATCTGTTCTTTAGAAGGCGAGGAACTGCTGCCCTGTTCCGATATTCTGTCCATGACAAGCAAAGGAAAAAGGAGAATGGTGGAAACTATCAGGTAAAGGTCGGTGGATTTTTATAGCAACGAAGGGGAGGAACGCCTTTATTGGTAGAAGAGGTAGGGACCATAAAAAAGAAAGCGAAAGCGTGGAGGCGGTAGTGGGAAGGTCGAGCGGATAAAGTAATTAAGAGGTCCGAATCACTGTGTGAAAAGTGTGTGTTCGATCCGTACCATCCTTAAAATGTAAACCTTACTTCTGAAAAAAAAAAGAAAGAAGAGCGAGAAAAGATATCATTTTCCTTATTTGTTTCATTAATATATTTGAAATAATTACATTGGCTTGATTTAGACTTTCCCGATTACTCTTGAGATGAGACGGGAGATGTCTCTTTGGGGCGAGAAGGAGCCAATACAACTCTGAAGCGTTCGCCTTGGGGTGGAGGAAGAACTGGTGGACCTTCATCGAAAGGGGAAGGACAAGTCCTCGCCAACGGAACCGCACGAACGCCAATGTCTTTGGCGGAAGTGGGGGAAGATCAGCGGCCGCATGAGGATCTCCCACCGTATACTCCCACGTGAAGGGGGGATTCCACACCCTGTTGCGGAAGGAGGGGAAAGGAGCACGGAAGGATCTCCCCGCTGGAGGGGTGGGAGTTGGACCGGAAGGCGGAAAAGGTAGGGGATGGAAAACTGAAGTGGCGGTTGACTGGGTCTCCGACCGCATCATCCTCGAGACCACCTGTATTTCAAAAGATTCGATTCAAGAAATTTCAATGGGATGCCTCAGAAGCCATGATGGTAAGATAAAGACGACAAGGGGGACGAAGGATTTATAATGGAAGGAGAATGGCAAAAAAGTTCTGGGGAAGGGGGAGAAGACGAAGAGGCTGGCATCTTTTCCGAAGCAGGAGGAAGGATAGGGAAAATCAACGGGCAAAAGGCCATTTAAAGTGACGTCCGAACCAAAATCGGGGCGGATGTGGATACTAGTAGGCAAAATCCCGTAAGAGAGCCCCCGAACCAGCCAGACGATGGTGTTATGTGGTACGGGTAAAGAAATGACAAGGGGAAGCTCAAAATTGGTCCAGAAACCCCAACTCGTTAGGGAACCCGCAAGGACCGTAATGGACAGACATATTGATAAAAGTCAGCTCTTAACAGTAAAGAAAAAGTTATTACAGAAAAGACAGTACTGGAGGTTACAGTTCAAATCGTTCGGGGGAACAATTAGCCAACGCCGATACAGGATCTAAGTAACTAGTGTTCGCGCCAGGAGGCGGATATCCTTGTTCGGCGTTTTGAGCCACAGCCCCCTCGAAACCTAATATGAACATTCACTGCTCCTTCATTTGATTTTGATCGGGCTAGTTGGGCTGAGCATCTTTTCGGTGGTCGCTCAGATGGCTCGTCACCCAAAGCCGAAAGAGCTTTATGATATTCTTGATGAAGAAGTGCTTGCTCCAGAGAAATTGAGGACAATGTTAGAGGAAGAGCTGCCACCAGGGAAGAGAGCTCCGCGCATTTCTCTGTACAAGATTTCCTGGTGGCCTCCCAAGCTTGACGCTCCAATTGGAGCCTGGAGCGCTCCTGCTGAAGCTGTAGGATGGTGGTTGAGGATTTTGCAGAGTCAATCATGGCATCTCCCAGGTGCCCTTTATACTCCCTCAGTTCCCGCGCCAATTCATCTATCTGTTGCAGCTCACTAGACTGGAGGAAAATCCGCTGCTCCAATTCCTCATTCTTCCGCTGCAGCTCTTCTTTCTCACTCTGAAGCAGAGCCACTTGCATCATTGCGTCTTCGCATTGGCCCCTCATATCCTTTTCTTTCGCCTCTTGCTCGCTTTGCTGGACGAGCTTTTTCTGTTGAGACACGGCGGCGAAGTGGCGAGTTTCCACAGTTGATTGGAATCGGGCCAGATGGGTTATCATACTACTATATTGGGTGGCGGCCTGAAGAAGAACAAGCTATTAGTACACGCCAGTATATGAAAATAGGCAGGGTGAAGAAGAAACGAAGAAACAATAGATACCTCCGCCAGTAGTTTGCCTACTTGTTCACAAGGGGCCTGTACGCCCGATTGATTGAAGAACTTCACCTCCGAAGGATGCCGAATTTTCAGCAAGGATCCTAATGTGGCCCTCGGAGGAACTGGACTAGAGGTTTCCTTCAGCAGAGGCGGAAGGTCCGATACAACGAAGGGGAACAGGAGCCGCTCTCGGGTCGGAAGGTTTGGGAGCGGGGGGAAGTTCTGTAGGAGAGGATGGGGGCGAATTCTGGGCAGACGGGGAAGAATGTAAAAAATGGGAGGGGGAATCCTCTCCGTGAGGGGATGAAGAAGGGGCAGGGGAAGTATTGCCTCCTCTCCTTGGTTCATAGATGGATAGGGAACGAGCCTCTAACTGGTCCGAAGATGAGGGAGGAAGAGCCGAGGAACTCGAGGCTCCTTTCTTGATAAGCCGTAGCTTTTTACGAGGAGATGATGGAACTGCGGTTGATTTACCTCTTTTGGTCGAGGTTTTCTTCTTCTTCTCGGCCTCAATCACCTCCCCTTCTACCAAAGCCTTCTGCATCAGGTTATCTGCAAGGTATGTTGTCAGGATAGATGAATAACGCAGAAATGAAGTCCTATTGCAGATTAAATAGCACCCTACCTATAGCAACCAAGTTCGAGGTAGAGGAGACAATCCAAAATGACGCAAGAGGAGTCTCTAGCACTGGTTCAATAAAGAGTGTAGCTCTCCTAAAACTCTATACACCTCCTGGGAAAGGACATTTGGTCCTCATGTCCCTAAGGAAGGTAATTCGGGAAGGTCTACCTTCCAAGTATCGTAAGGTAAAGACTCAGAAGTTGTACAAAGAAGTATAGTGCTTCCACCCTTGTGGGAAGTAGGCAGTTCACTAAAATTGGCAGTCTGAACGACTAGACAAATAGAAGAGGCCTGCCTTAGAAGACTTTAATTGGAAGAAGCAATGGAATAGTTCTGGGGTCAAAGGGAGGTTCAAATGTTGGAACATTATGTGGGCTCCCGATAGAATTCGGAAGGAGTTGGGGGTGAATTGGTTCAGGGGTAATCCATAGAAGTCTAGAAGGTCCAAATAGACCGAGGGTACCGACAGGGATAGGCCGTTAAGAAATTGTTCGGAGAAAAAGCAGGTCAAGCCAGGAGGAGGGTTGTGAGGTCGATGTATTTTAGTTGTGAAGCAGCATTTTATAGAGGGGGCTATGTAGTCGTTCTTAATGTTAAAAAAGTAATGGTTGCAATCTAATTGATTTACGGTGTGTTCGTACCAGGCAGGTGGAAGGGTGGTCCAAGGAGCCATGGGTGTTAAACTAAGCAGAGCACTTACTCGGGGGAAAGGGAGAATCGCGTGAAAAGGGGAGGACTGAATCGCCGAAACACCGTCGGTGAAAATCGCGGAGGAAGGAGAACAGACTGTATTGTTAGGCACGCTAAATGATACCTAAGAGGAGAAGGCAGAGGTTTATATAGGGTTTCCCATGACGATTCAATTTCACGGAGAGAGAAGGAGAAGCGGAGCCCATGGGCCCATCGGGCCGCCTCGAGGGCACACAAGGGAGTTATAAAGGAAAAGGTGGATTTAAACGGAGGAATGAAGAATAGGGCATAAACTTTACGCACATTTGGAAAGTCAAGCTTATAACTTCGCTTGACTATTTTTCGGGGTTGACTAATGATACTACTGAAACTTTTTCTACCTAATTCCCAATAGAAGAGTTAGCAGGTGACCCGTGACCCGTCCCAAAATACCTGGTTCAGCCAAAGGGGAAAAAGAGAAACAGTTCGGGCGAGAGTTATCAGAAGCCATTGACACGGGCGAGAGTTATCAGAAGCCATTGACACGGGCGAGAGTTATCGGAAGTAATCGACACGGGCGCAAGTACCAGAGGTTATCGGCACGGACAAGTAGCGAGAACCATCGACACGGGCAAATGCTAGAAGCAAGGGACGCAGGTGAAAAAGAGGCGGAAGGCACTTCGCTAATAGAGGACTAGGAACTGGTTCAACTAGGCAATTCCAGAAGCCAATGGGATGGAGGAAGGGTCAACTCAATCTAATCAACGCGAAAGAAGTTTGGTACGGGAAAAAGGAGAATTGGTTCGGTTTAAGGAGAAACCCTAAGGCTAGGTCACCTATGGTATAGGGGCCTAAGTTAACTTCACCCAAAGCAGAGTGGTGAGGGAGATAGTTTAACCTTGTTGCCTGAAAAGTAAAGGGAAAGGTGCTATGCAACAGCTTGGAGGGCCCCATGCAATATTCGGGGGAGTCCTCGTTCCTCATATTTGTAACAGAATTATTCTCCAGGAGGAGGAGGAGGCCACGTGTACGATGGAGATAATCCGCGACGTTACGTTGAAGGAGGGGGAAAGATAAAAAGGAGAGAGGAAGGAAGGAGAAGGAGGATCGATCGGCGATCATTGGCATCCAGCAAGAGAGAAGAGGAGACGAGAGAAAAGGAAGAACGATCTCGCCGGAGAAGGAGGACAGAGATCTGCTGTTTGTTAAGTCTCTTGTATTTTCCTCATCTTGTAACATCATTGTAAGAGGTCCTTTCTCCTCCACCTTCGGAAACTTGCTTTCTGTAAAGGAGGATCTTCATAGTGAAAGTGCTTAGGCACCGCATCTGGTGAGAAACCTCACCCCCGTGGAGTAGGAATCCTTATTCCGAACCACGTTACATCTCGTGTCTGAATCTCGATTGCTGGTGTCGGGTTTTCGCGTTTCGTCTACTTCATTTTCTTATTCTTTACTGATCGCTGCCGGGGGAGAATACTCCGAGACCTCCCTCATCGCTTCATCGCCTTGAAAACGGAGTGAACGGATTTTTCCCCCGCACCCGCATCACTGGATTTCTAGATTCAAATTCAGAACAATTCTCCTTCATGTCAATCTTCAAACAACCAATATCTCTTCCCCCACACTTAAAAATTTTGTCCATCTCGGACAATGAAACTTATCAAGTTATTCTTCCAATGTGAGAACGAAAGATGGTAGAGGTAATCCACAAGACAATAGAAAATAAATGAATAGGAATGATAAGTACGACAACATGAAAGTATCAAGTGGATTGAACAAGCAATTCAAGGAAAAGAATCAAGAGTGAAATCCTTCATCATATTCATGCAAATAAATGTTCTTGCAGTTTTGAAAAGACTCAAAGCAAGTTCTAGAGTAAAAAGTATCACACGTGTATCACACCAAAGTGGGTAATTAATGGAAATGGCTTAAACCTCACTAGGTGAATAAAAATCATGCTTTGTCTATCAATAAAAAGTTCACCATCATAACAAGTGACCGCAAGCAAGTGAAGTTTCCTATCCTACACCAAAAATCCATAATTCAATGATCAAACTTAACTAATTTTTACCATCTCTGAAATGATACTAAGGTATGCATAGGTGAAATTATTCGACTCAACGAAAACAACTAAACAACCTAGGCAAACAGGCAAATACCAAACAACTAACAACCAGTTATTTCCGAACATGAGAGGAAGGAAGAAAAAACAGTAAACAAAGAACACACTCCCCTGTCATGTCAGAGAAGAAGCATCATCATGTCTGGCCCCATCGTATTCTCCAGAATAGACTTGATCTCTTTATTCGACGGTTCATGAGTCTGTTGCAAAAGTGAGACCCTTGATCGCCCTGGGAACTCCAAATTTGCAAAATATGTCAGACCTAACAAAATCCACAACAACTAGAGAATCATCAGTCTTGGTGGGGATGGCCTCCACCCTTGTAGAAATATAATCATATGCCAAAAGAATATATGAAAATCCAAAAGATACAGGACACGGACCCATAAAATCAATACCCCAAATATCGAAAATCTCACAGAATAACAAAAGTTGTTGAGGCTTTTCATTTCTACGTCCTATGTCCCCTGTTCGTTGACCTCACTCACAAGACTTATAGAATTCAAAGGCATCTTGAAATAAGGTGGGCCAATACAAACTAGACTATACAACTTTTCTAGCAGTCCTTTAGGGTCCAAAATACCCCCCACAAGCCAGAGAATGACAAAAAATAAGTAAGTATGGAATGAAACTCATAATCTCCACATCGTCTAATGATATGATCACTACAAAATTGCCAAAGATGAGGATCATCCCATACATAGTACTTAACATCACGTTTCAATTTCTGGACTTGTGCATGAATAAAATGTGAAGGTACAACACGACAACTAAATAAATAGCAAGATCTACATACCATGGTTTCTTACCCTACAGGTGAAAAACTGCTTATCTAGAAAAGAATCCTCTATGGGGGTGGACTCGATCTCCATCACCATCCTAGTCAAGATGAAATACCACCTCCATCTTCAACAAGTTGGTCAAGGGTAGGACAATCTTACTGAAGTCTCTGATAAAACATCTGTAGAAACCTGCATGACCTAGAAAAGCACAACTTCCCGAACATAAGCGGGGTAAGATAAAGAAGATATAACATGAATTGTAGTAGGATCTACTTCAATACCATACATAGAGATAATATAACCTAAGATATCCCATGCTCGACCATGAAATTACATAAACATAGGATGGAAGTGATTCTTGGGGCGTCACCTGAAGAGCGCTAGTCCCTACACAATCCATATCCCTGTCTACATAAAAGGGCCCACAGATTTGTCCCTCATAGAAAGAGTACAACTTCTCATGAACACAAAACCTCGGCATACTTGGGAATCTGCTTCCCTAGTCTTTTTTCAACAACCCCCTTCCTAGGCTGGGCCTCTGAGGGAAGAGAAAAATTGTTGCATAAAACTCAAGTAGATTATCGCCTGAAGACCTAGTCATCCACACAAACAAATAAAATGAGAAACAAATATAGATAATAAGAAAGACAATAATAACAAAAGAAAAAGCAAACAAACAAACAAACTACAGTTTAAAGACAAATGAACCCATTAAAGTGAAGGGTTTTACTTATCGAGTCTGTGAGGGGATACTTCGCTTCCCACTTCACCTTGGTCGTTTGTTCATGGCGATCCCATCGATGTCCCCGGATTAAAAAATTTAATCCTAGACAAAAAGGATTGCCCAAACAACCAAGTCATCATCGTGTTATTCGTTTAGAGAGGTCACTTAAACAAACAAGTTGTTCAAGCGACCAACCTCTATTCTACGAGTAGCCACGGAATAGACGATGTCCGGATCGCCGGTTTTTGTATTTATGTTCGGGATTCAAGTATTATTTATCCATATACAGATTTATATCATGATCATAATTGAAAAATAAATACAAACATGTAACATATTAAAATTAGAGAATCGATATATCTATCGAACTTCTAATATATGACCTTCCTCCTTTCGGACGTCGTGTGGGCGATGCTCTACCAAAAGTCGAAGCTCCTAGATCGCAAATCTTCCTTCCTTGCTCTTCCAATGCAAGAGGAAGAATAGAAACAAGGCTCATCTCCATCCTATAGCCAACCAACAAGCAACAAGGAGAATGCTTGCCGTCGGCCAACAAGGAGAAAGAGATAATGGTGGAAACCGGCCAAGACACCAAGCGAAACCCCTAAGTCTTGTTTCCACCACACAAGGAGAAGGAGAGGAGGGTCTTTGGATGCCATCCAAGGGCTGGAAAGAAGGTTGTGGGTGCCGGCCACTAAGGGAGAGGAAGAAGAAAGCAAACTACTTCCTTATTTGGTGCAACCCAAGCCTCCTAAACCCTAAGCTTCCAAACCCTAATCCTAGCTTTCCTTATTGCTGCCCATGGAAGAGGGGAAGAATAATAGGATGAGCTCATGCCAAGGTAGAGAGGAGAAGAAAAGGGGCCAGCCAACCTTAGGAAGAAGAAGGAAAAAACTTCATCTTCTTGTTGTCGCCCACTCTAATCCCCAAAACCCTAACCCTAGCCCCCACCCCCAATCCTAATCTAATTAGGATTGGTTGTCGCCCAAGGGACAAACCCTAATCCCCTCATAATTATCTTGCCGCACAAGCCAATAAGCCTTATTTATAGAGTTGGGTTTATGCCTTGGATTAATCTCCACCATTGGTTCTAGGGATTTAATCTCAACCGTCGAATCTAGAGATTTAATCTCAACCGTCGGATCTAGAGATTTAATCTCTACCTTTGAATCTAGAGTTTTGTTTCTATCCATTGGATCTAAGAGGTGTTAATAGGCTACATTAGGGACCATGAGGAGGAGTTGGATCTTGGCCACCCATGGATCAAGCCCACATAAAGTCTGATCCACTAATGATAATCCAATCCACTATAGGATCATCATCGATCTACCTCACCAACCCCCATATAATAATATGGGATCTATATATTATTTGTACATTTTCTCCCTGTGTTTAAGATCTCGAATGTCCGTCGATTAATTAATTTACTGACCATTAATTAATCAACATCTAACTCCTTGAGTAATACCACTAACCTTTTCATCAGGCCGGACCAAGTCCACCTGCAGGGTTTACATGATGAACCTTATGAGCTCCTCAAAGGGACATCATCATCCTAATATATAGGACACGATTTCCTCCTATAATCAACGGCACACCATATAAATAATATCATCTCCCAACTTACCGAGCCTATCGATTTAATCTATAAATCTCGCCCATTGGTAAATCAAAGAGATGAGTACTAAGTATATGTGTCTGTTATTATATCGGGATTAAGAGCATGTACTAAATAATATCTGAGGTCCGATTCAATTATGTAGTCAACAATAAATAGAATCACCTCTTAGTCGGTCCTGCTCAATACACACAAAGTGCACTAGTGTGATTCTATGGTCAAGACAAACCAATACCAAATCACACTACAACCATTCCGATGGTTTGTCCAAAGCCATCTCGGTTGTGAGCCTTTACTTATACTTTACAAGGAGCCGATAACATGATCTCCAGTGTGACACCACACACCATGTTATCTACAATGTAATGTATTAGATAATATTGCATAACTATAAAAATGCAAACAATGATCATGTGATTCTTATTTCAAAATAAAGATGTTCATAAAAAAGGTAGACTTTTCAGTATACATCCCGACAATCTCCCACTTATACTAAAAGACTATGCTGTTCTCATACTTCCATACATCTGATTCCCCTTCCCTCCACATGCCTATCAAAGCTCTCGCTAGAAGGGCCTTAGTGAAAAGGGTCTACCAGGTCATCCTTTGATGCAATCTAGGCGACAACAACTTCTACTTCCTTTACGATTTCTCGTATCAGGTAGTACTTGCGCTGTATGCATTTACTTACCTTATGGGCTCGTGGTTCCTTCAAGTTTGCAACTACACCACTATTATCACAATAAATTGTGATAGTTCTGGGCAAACCAGGAATCACATCCAAGTCCATCAGGAAGTTCCTAAGCCACACAGCTTCTTTGGCCGCCTCAGAGGCTGCCACATACTCAGCTTCCATGGTGGAGTCCGCCACGCATTTCTGCTTGACACTCCTCCATACAATGACTCCACCTCCCAAAGTAAACACAAAACCTGAGGTAGACTTACTGTTATCCCTATCTGATTGGAAGTCGAAATCCGTGTAACCCACAGGGAGCAATTGGTCTACTCGGTAAACTAGTATATAATTGCTAGTCCTTCTCAGGCCCTTCAATATATGCTTTACTGCAGTCCAATGTCCCTGTCTTAGATTACTCTGATATCTGTTGACCATGCCCACGGCAAAGCAGATATCGGGTCTCGTACATAGCATCACATACATGAGGCTTCCTACTGTCGAAGCATACGGAATCACCTTCATCTCCTCTATCTCCTCAGATGTTCTAGGACACATCTCCTTAGATAAAGGAACTCCATGCCTGAAAGGTAGAAAACCTTTCTTGGGGTTCTACATGCTAAAACTATCCATAATCGTGTCTATGTATGAAGCTTGGGATAAGCACAACATTCTTTTCCTGCGATCCCTTATAACCTTGATCCCAAGGATGTGTCCCACCTCTCTCAAGTCCTTCATATCAAACTGTTTGGGCAACCATACCCTTACGCCCAATAACACTTTGATATTGTTTCCAATCACCAAAATGTTATCTACGTATAGTACAAGAAATACCACTACGTTTTCGTCACATCTCTTGTATACACAAGACTCATCCGGACTTTGAATAAATCCATAAGACTGGATTACCTCATCAAAGCGGATGTTCCAAGACCTCGAAGCTTGCTTCAATCCATAAATGGACCGATTAAGCTTACACACAAGATGTTCTTTGCCTTTAGCAATGAATCCCTCTGGTTGCTTCATGTAGATGTTTTCCTCAAGACTTCCATTAAGGAAAGCTGTCTTGACATCCATCTGCCACATCTCATAATCCATATGAGCTACTATGCATAAGAGAATCCGGATAGACTTAAGCATGGCTACCGGCGAAAAGGTCTCCTTATAATCGATACCCTCTTTCTGAGTAGACCCCTTCGCAACAAGCCTCGCTTTGAAGGTCTCAACCTTCCCATCTATTCCTCTCTTTCTCTTGTAGATTCACTTGCATCCAATGGTTTTTACACCATCGGGTGGTTCTACTAGCTCCCAGACCTGATTTGAATCCATAGATTCAATCTCAGCATTCATTGCACTTTGCCAAGATACTGCATCTTTATCTTGGATTGCCTCATCATATGTCCAGGGATAAGGTTCATGTTCACCAGGGACCAAATCAGAAGATTCTCCCAAGAACATGAATTTATCAGGCTGTCTCACAACCCTCCCATTACGATGAGGTATCACATGTGTATTCTCTGTGACACGCGGTGCAGTACATGTGGTATATCATCTTGTACCGGTGGTACTAAAGAAGTGACTTCCCCTTTTAACTCCTCCTGAACAATTTTACTCTTCGGGTTGTGGCTCATCACATAGTTTTCCTTTAGAAATCTGGCGTTCGTGCAAACGATTACCCTCTGATCTCTAGGACTATAAAACAATCCACCCTTCGTTCCCCTGGGATAGCCAACGAACATGTGAACTTCTGTACGAGGTTCCAACTTACCAGCATTTGCCTTCAGCACATGTGCTGGACTCCCCCATATTCAAATATATCTTAGACTGGGCTTTCGCCCAGTTCACAATTCTATGGGAGTAGAAGGCACTGATTTAAATGGAACTAAGTTCAGAATGTACACTGCTGTATCTAGAGCATATCCCCAGAACGAATTTGACAACTTAGAATAACTCATCATCGATCTAACCATTCTCATAAGAGTCCTATTCCTTCGCTCTGCTACACCATTCTGCTGGGGTGTGCCAGGTGCAGACAATTGAGATTGAATCCCAACCTCTGATAAGTAATTCCTAAACTCTCCCAAGAGGTACTCTCCACCATGATCAGATCGTAGTTGTTAGTAATATATGAGAGATGTCCTAAGGCAATCGCCTTATGTATGAACCATTTATATGATAAATGAAGATTCACTATTTGAATATACATGTTTTATGTATTTGATTGGATCTTAAACTCATTTACTGAATGTCCACGATACAATTCACAGCATGAGAGAATTTGTGATTGGATCACAACTAGTGAGTATCTCTACATGTGTAATTGTGATGTATCGGAATTATCCCTAGTCGATGAATTGATGGATTTGGACACCATCAATTCTGTCGAGACTAGCACGAGGTATACTTCTTGGTGTATCCAAGCAGCTGATTGTCACTGGCTGGAGACATAGTGATGTCCGGAGTTAATCGTGGATGCTAGTTATGGTAACTAGTTCATTGGAGTGACCAGCCGTAAGACTTCATATGGTTCTCTGCATATATAGATATGTCAATGAAGTTCTTGCTGTGGCTTAAGTGCGATGTTCCTTTGACTTGCGGTATTCAAGTCATCTTGATCATGGAGACTTATGCTTTGACATCTTAAGCAAACATCTCTAAGGAGATGTGGACCCGGGATGATTGGGTATAAGTCAAAGTGATCGAAGGTGTTTGAATAGCCTATAAAGGATTCACCACTCCTTGCGAGGAGATGTATACCCATGGCCTCTCGTCGGATTGTTACTAAAGTCTTTGGCCAAAGCATTACATGTTTAGAGTAAGGTACTCTTCGATACATGTGGAGTAACTAGAATCCGTAGGACGAGGAAATGATACTTGGGCTAGGTGTGACGTAGTCAGCCTAGTGGGGACTGACACAATAGACCATGTCCTGAACCAAGTGGGTATAAGATGAGTGAAGGGAATGGGGCACGAATCATTCGAGCTGCTGAAGGGTTTCAGAAATAGTTTTGGATCAACCGTTGATCTTTTCGGTTAATTGGGGATCATGATGTACTACTAGGTGCCACTCATGATCGTTCTGTAATTAATGGTTAATTATAGACGGCCAACATAAACTGAGAACCTATTTGGTCACACGCACAATGAGCGTAATCCAAAGGATTTAAAACGAGCTTGAGAATGAGATTCTCAGACCGAGAGAAACTAGGTTTGGTTGGACCAAACATAAAGCGAGCATGAAATCGTTTCAGTCGCAATGGAAGCATGGATGGGCCGAGTCTTATGAAGACGTAATGGATGAACCAAAATGGTTTGGTTCTAATCCAATGGATGAGAATAAACCAAAGGGTTTGGTTTATTTTAAACGAATGAACCAAAAGTTGGTTCGGTTCCTTTTAACTTAAAATAAACCATCATGGTTTGGTTTATTTTAACTTATCTTAATGGAGCGGGTTAACGGGCCTAATGGTTATGATCAAATAACCATTAAGAGAATTAGTTCTCTATAAAAGAGGGTTTAATGGATAATTAAGCCCTAATTGGAAGAGCCCTAAACCTAGTTGCCGCCCAACCCCATTGAAGGAGTTGCCGCCCAGCCCCTTGTGCCGGCGTCCAGCTCCTTGCTGGCGACCAAGCTTCAGCCGGTGATCCTCCGGCGACTCTCCGGTGATCTTCCTAGGCCTCGGTAAAAAGGTGAGCACTTGGCTTCCTTGTTTTGGTCGGCGCCTACTCCTCCACCAAGCTGTCCAGTTTTCTGGACAGCTTCTTCGCCTCTCGTCGGAGCGTCGTTTAGACGACGGTTAGAGCTCCGACAGCGGATAACTTACCGGGGATTCGATCTCCGGTAATCCTCTGAGGTGGAGGACGAAGGATTCGTCAATCGGTTGACGAATACCTCTCCGGAGAAGCGAGTTTTGAGGACTCGTTTTGGATCCGAATTTGGATTCGGATCGTGATCATCTCTCGATCACGTCGTCTTCAACACGAGGCTAGTAACCCGTACGAAGATGAAGCTCGTGGCTTAGCGAAGTCATCCCGAGGAACTCGGCGTGGATACGGATAGAGACGATTCTAGCGAGGATCGTTCCGGTTGATGCTGTTCCCGCTACACGTCATACGAAAGGTATAACGTAGATAAATTTCCTTTTATTGCAAATTTAAATTTACGGTTATGTCTACACTTGTTGTAATATGCATGCGTGTGTTGTGTGTGTTGTAATAAATAGGAGTATTTATTATTTTTATTGCTTCCGCTATGTTCATGTTTACGAAACATAATCGAACACACACACGCCGCGGTGCCGGAAACCCAACAGTGGTATCAGAGCCTAGGTTGTGTTTCGACATAATCGTAAAAATGGTTTTGCGATAGTCATAATGTATTTCTGGAAATTTTCTAATTTTGGAAATTTAGAAGTAATTATGGAAATTTTTAAATTTTGGAAAGTCTAAAAGTATTTATGGAAATCTTCCACTTTTGGAAAGTTGGAAGTATTTATGGAAATTGATATTTTCCATAAATAAAATATTTGATTAGATTATGGAAATTTTTTTCCTAATTTAATCATGATTTGATTTGGGAAATCAAATCTTAAAATATTTTATTTCCATAAGTAGTTTTAATGATTTAGGAAATTGGTTTCCTAAATAGATTTTCCTTAATCAAATAATTCCATGAATAAAATATGTGATTAGATTTGGAAATTTGTTTCCTAATTTAATTATGATTTGATTTGGAGAATCAAATCTTAAACATATTTCTTTTCCATAAATAGTTATGACATATAAGGAAATATATACATGACATAATTGTATGCCATGTAATTGCATTAGATACATAACATTATGTCATGCGTGTCGTGACATGTAGATGTATGTCATGTATGTCATGCCATGTAGATAATAGTTATTTGCATGCAAAGAGGATGAGACATAAAAACCCTTAAACAATATTAAAGCCTACACCTTCCATTAATATGGTTAGAAGCAGAGTTCCGTTTCTTGTTTGGGTTGTTGGACTCTCTCCAAGCCCGGCTCGAACCCGAATATGTTCTAACCATGGAATAGTTTAATACTAATATGGTAAGAGTCAGAGGTCAATCGTTAGCTTTGGTTGTTGGACTCTCTCCAAGCTGGGCTAATTGGTTGAATGCGCTCTAACCATATTAAAACTATGTCCCGATTAATGGGTTGGCTTTAACCTGGAGCATCGGCTTGTTGGACTCTCTCCAAGGTCGATGTAAAGGGAGGTGAAGTTGGGTGCTATGCATATGATGCATACTTGTTAATGTGTTAAAAACCCGATGTATGTGTGAACATTCAATTAGTTGATAGCACATTGTGATAGTTGCATATACGTGATATGCAATCGGTATAGTTGATACCTACCGTCGTAGTTATGAATGGCTTGTTGGACTCTCTCCAAGGTTGTTCATAACTATAATGGATATCAGCCCATTCGGAGATGGACCTACGATCTCCCGAAGTGATTTTGGGGTTTTTGAAATTCGAAAAATGAATGGGATTTATAAATGTATATTGATGCATTTTTAAAAATCATCTTTCTCATATATGCTCATTTTGTATTTCTAAGTTAATATATTGATCATGATGTGTTTGAATTTGCATTCCATTTTGGATTCAAATAAATTGACTGGGCCGAACTTCTTGGACTAGCTTAGAAACTTGAGAATTGTTCTCAAGGTGGAAAAACTTGCGTATGTCCTCGAAGCGCCTCTTCCCGCCCATCCTAGTGACAATGCAACTCTGGACCAATTGTTGGCCTATCAGAAACATGTGAGTGATTCTGAATAAATGAGTTGCATCATGCTAGCCATGATGGAACCCAAGCTACGAAAACAGCATGAGCATACGGATGCTCATATCGTAGTCCTTCATCTTTATGAGTTGGTTGATGAGCAAGTGAGATTCGAAAGGTTCGAAGACTTCAAGCTCCTCTTCACCTCTGAGATGTAAGAAGGTTCATCTGTGGTACTGCTCAACATGTTGAAGACTGTGGAGCCTTCTGAGAAGCATGAGCAGGGGACGGTGCTGTTAGTTGATCCCTCAAAGAAAGGTTCTAAGAGGAAGTCAAAGGAACAGCATAAGGGAAAGATGAGAAAGGCTAAGAATGTAGAACTAGCACAAAAGGAAACTTGCCATCATTATGGCAAGTAGAGTCATTTGCGAAGAAAGTGCAAGATTTATCTTGAGTCTGTGAAGAAGAATAAGGCATCGGATGCCCCATCTTCTTCAGATATCTTCGTTATTGATTGTCATTCTATTTCCTCAAACACTTGGGTATTGGATACTGGGTGTGGCTCACATATATGTAATGACATACATGGGCTAAGGAATAGAAGAAGACTCGTCAAGAGAGAGTCAAATTTACGTGTTGGGAATGGAGCAAAGGTTGCTGCACTCGCCATCGGAACGTATTTGTTGAAACTCCTTGCAGGACTTGTCTTAGAACTGGACAATTGCTTTTATGTTTCTTCGTTGATAAAGAACATCATTTTTATTTCTTGTTTAAATAGAAATGGGTACCATTTGACTTTTAGTAACAATTGTTGTTACATAACTTTAAATGGAGTTCTTTATGGGACTGGAACTTGAGTAATGACATTTATACGTTGGACGTATCCAGTGACATTTTCAATATCGAAGCGAGCAACACGCGTGCTCGAAAGGATAATCAAATAGACTCCTATATGTGGCATTGTCGTCTTGGCCATATAAGCAAGAAATGCATGTCCGAATTACACCGATGTGGAATTCTGGAATCGTTTGAATTGGATTCATACGATACATGCGAATCATGCTTAAAAGGCAAGATGACTAAGTTACCTTTCTTTGGAAAGGTGAGCAGTGGGAGAGTTACTAGGTCTAATACATGCGATGTATGTGGACCTATGTCAACTCAAGCATTAGGAGGCTATAGCTACTTCATTACCTTCACCGATGATTACTCACGGTTTGGGTATGTGTTCTTGATGAAACACAAGTCTGAAGCCTTTGAAAGGTTCAAAGAATTCAGAAATGAAGTAGAGAAACAACATGACAAGTATATTAAAATACTTCGATCGGATCGAGGTGGTGAATACTTAAGTCAAGAGTTTCTTGATTATCTAAGAGACAATGGCATATTGTCTCAATGGACTCCGCCCTATACACCACGGCATAATGGTGTATCTGAGAGGCGTAACCGGACCTTGTTGGACATGGTCAGGTCAATGATGAATCATGCAACTCTTCCCAAGTCCTTTTGGGGCTATGCACTTGATTTGTTTACTTGTTAAGCAGAATGCCAACAAGGTAGTCTCTACTCCATATGAGATATGGAATAGTAAGAAACCTCATGTATCTTACTTGAAGATATGGGGTTGTCCTGCTTATGTGAAGCGGACTGTATCAGACAAATTGGATGCTAAGTCTGATAAATGTCTATTTGTTGGATACCCTAAGGAAACAAGGGGTTACCAATTCTATCATCCTGTGGAACAAAAGGTGTTTGTTTCAAGGCATGTTGTGTTTCTAGAGAAAGAGTTTCTCTTGCAAGAAAACAGTGGGAGTTTCGTCGAGCTTGAGGAGGCTCGAGAGACTCAAATAGACATTAATGAGATACCTGGTGAAGCACAACAGCCGACAACTCATAGTGATGAGCAATCGGCTGGACCTATTGTAACACCACATCTTCGTAGATCATGTAGAACACGCAATATTCCTGAGAGATATGGATTTCTCGTAAGCGAATAGAACGACGTGTTACTCATTGATGATGAGAGCCTACGTTATGAAGAAGTGCTAACTAGTTGAGAAAGGGATAAGTGGCTTGGTGCCATGAAGTGAAATGGATTCCATGTATGAAAACCAAGTTTGGAACTTGGTTGACCCACTGAAGGATAAAGCCTATAGGGTGCAAGTGGGTTTTCAAGAAGAAAACCGACATGGATGGTAATGTGATTACCTATAAGGCTAGATTGGTGGCGAAAGGATATCGTCAAAAACAAGGTGTTGATTATGGCGAAACCATATTACTTTGTAGCTATGCTTAAATCCATTCGGATGCTCGGCCATAGCGGCTCATTATGATTATGAGATATGGCGGATGGATGTGAAAAACAACTTTCCTTAATGGAAACGCTCGAGGGCGTGTATATGATACGACTGAGGTTTCACATCGGTTGATAAAACCAAGGTATGCAAATTGCGATGGTCCATTTATGGATTGAAGCAAGCATCCAGGAGCTGGAATATCCGTTTTGATGAGACAATCAAAAAGTTTGATTTCTCACAAAATCCAGACGAACCTTGTGTGTACAAGAAGGTTAGTGGGAGTCGATCGTATTCCTAGTATTGTATGTCGATGACATACTACTTATAGGAAGCGATGTTTCAATCTTCTGATCAGTGAAGGTTTGGTTATCCAAAACATTCTCTATGAAAGACCTGGGAGAAGCGACCTACATCTTCGAGATTAAGATCTATAGAGATAGATCGAAGCGGTTGCTTGGTCTTTCGCAGTCTATATATATAGAACGAGTGCTAAAGAGGTTAAGCATGTCGGAATCCAAGAAAGGCTTCCTTCCCATCAGGCATGGGATACACCTTTTGAAGTTTATGTGTCTGCGCACAGAAGATGAAAGGATTTGCATGAGCAAGATCTCCTATGCATCTGGAATATGATCTATCATGTATGCTATGTTATGTACGAGGCCTGATGTATCGTATGCTCTGAGTGTCACGGCGGATACGATCCGATCGAGAATGGATCATTAGGCGGGTATTAAGGCGATCCTTAAGTGAGAAGAACTAAGGATGTGTTCCAAATATATGGAGAAGGGTACATGGTGATCGTGGGTATCACGGATGCGACTCGAGACGAGACAAGGATGATTCCATGTCTCAGTCTGGGTATGTATTCACCTAGAATGGAGGCGCAATAAGTTGGAAAGGTTCCAAGCTTGACGCTATAGCGGATTCTGCCACTAAGGCAGAATACATTGCAGCTTTGGAAGCAGCAAAGGAAGCGGTTTGGATCAAGAAGTTCATCTCTGAACTTGATGTGGTCTCATCAATGATCCAAACATGTGTTAGCCGCGCGATCATCTTATCACAGAGATCATTAGGAGGAACGAAATACAAATCGAGAAAATTCCCACTGAAAGGAACTTAGCGGATCCTTTGACTAAGGCATTACCTCAAAGTAAGTTTGAGGGTCATGTTCGAGCTTATGGTATTGGATACCGTAGCGATTGACATTAGGCCAAGTGGGAGTCTGTTAGTAATATATGAGAGATGTCCTAAGGCAATCGCCTTATCTATGAATCATTTATATGATAAATGAAGATTCACTATTTGAGTATACATGTTTTATGTATTTGATTGGATCTTAAACTCATTTACTGAATGTCCACGATACGATTCACAGCAAGAGAGAATTTGTGATTGGATCACAACTAGTGAGTATCTCTACATGTGTAATTGTGATATATCAGAATTATCCCTAGTCGATGAATTGATGGATTTGGACACCATCAATTCTGTCGAGACTAGCACGAGGTATACTCCTTGGTGTATCCAAGCAGCTGATTCTCACTGGCTGGAGACATAGTGATGTCGGAGTTAATCGTGGATGCTAGTTATGGTAACTAGTTCATTGGAGTGACCAGTAGTAAGACTTCATATGGTTCTCTGCATATATAGATATGTCAATGAAGTTCTTCTGTGGCTTAAGTCACGATGTTCCTTTGACTTGCGGTATTCAAGTCATCTTTGATCATGAGACTTATGCTTTGACATCTTAAGCAAGCATCTCTAAGGAGATGTGGACCGGGATGATTGGGTATAAGTCGAAGTGATCGAAGGTGTTTGAATAGCCTATAAAGGATTCACCACTCCTTGCGAGGAGATGTATACCCATGGCCTCTCGTCGGATTGTTACTAAAGTCTTTGGCCAAAGCATTACATGTTTAGAGTAAGCTACTCTTCGATACATGTGGAGTAACTAGAATCCGTAGGACGAGGAAATGATACTTGGGCTAGGTGTGACATAGTCAGCCTAGTGGGGACTGACACAATAGACCATGTCCTGAACCAAGTGGGTATAAGATGAGTGAAGGGAATGGGGCACGAATCATTCGAGTTGCTGAAGGGTTTCAGAAATAGTTCTGGATCAACCGTTGATCTTTTCGGTTAATTGGGGATCATGATGTACTACTAGGTGCCACTCATGATCGTTCTATAATTAATGGTTAATTATAGACGACCAACATAAACCGAGAACCTATTTGGTCACACGCACAACGAGCGTAATCCAAAGGATTTAAAACGAGCTTGAGAATGAGATTCTCAGACCGAGAGAAACTAGGTTTGGTTGGACCAAACATAAAGCGAGCATGAAATCGTTTCAATCGCAATGGAAGCATGGATGGGCCGAGTCTTATGAAGACGTAATGGATGAACCAAAATGGTTTGGTTCTAATCCAATGGATGAGAATAAACCAAAGGGTTTGGTTTATTTTAAACGAATGAACCAAAAGTTGGTTCGGTTCGTTTTAACTTAAAATAAACCATCATGGTTTGGTTTATTTTAACTTATCTTATTGGAGCGGGTTAACGGGCCTAATGGTTATGATCCAATAACCATTAAGAGAATTAGTTCTCCATAAAAGAGGGCTTAATGGATAATTAAGCCCTAATTGGAAGTGCCCTAAACCTAGTTGCCGCCCAACCCCATTGAAGGAGTTGCCGCCCAAGCTCCTTGGCCGCTTGCCCTTGTGCCGGCGTCCAGCTCCTTGCCGGCGACCAAGCTTCAGCCGGTGATCCTCCGGCGACCCTCCGGTGATCTTCCTAGGCCTCGGTGAAAAGGTGAGCACTTGGCTTCCTTGTTTTGGCCGGCGCCTACTCCTCCACCAAGCTGTCCAGTTTTCTGGACAGCTTCTTCTCCTCTCGTCGGAGCGTCGTTTGGACGACGGTTAGAGCTCCGACAGCGGATAACTTACCGGAGATTCGATCTCCGGTAATCCTCTGAGGTGGAGGATGAAGGATTCGTCAATCGGTTGACGAATACCTCTCCGGAGAAGCGAGTTTTGAGGACTTGTTTTGGATCCGAATTTGGATTCGGATCGTGATCATCTCTCAATCACGTCGTCTTCAACACGAGGCTAGTAACCCGTACGAAGACGAAGCTCGTGGCTTAGTGAAGTCATCCCGAGGAACTCGGCGTGGATACGGATAGAGACGATTCTAGCGAGGATCGTTCCGGTTGATGCCGTTCCCGCTACACGTCATACGAAAGGTATAACGTAGATAAATTCCTTTTATTGCAAATTTAAATTTACGGTTATGTCTACACTTGTTGTAATATGCATGCGTGTGTTGTGTGTGTTGTAATAAATAGGAGTATTTATTATTTTTATTGCTTCCACTGTGTTCATGTTTACGAAACATGATCGAACACACACACGCCGCGGTGCCGGAAACCCAACAGTAGTGTCTTCCATATCTTGAATAATCGTCTATGATATAGACGAAATATTCATGACCACCTCTTGCTTGGATAGTCATAGGACTACACAAATCAGAATGAACCATTTCTAACACATCTTTGGCTCTATACCCCTTAGCCTTAAAAGGCCTCTTGGTCATTTTATCCTCCAAGCAAGATTCGCAGGTTGGGAAATCTTCCACCACTAATGAACCCAGAGGTCCATCAGCTATCAACCTTTGAATTCTGCTTAGGTTAATATGACTATGCCTAAGATGCCAAAGATATGTTTGGTTCATCTTCGAAGCTTCTTTTCTCTTATTGGAATTAGAAGATGAGTTATAAACTTCAATTTGCATCGTGGGAGGTTTTGGTTCAAGTGTATACCAATTTCCTATCAATGTACCTGAACAGATATTCTCCTTATTCCTTTTTATAACAGCTTTGTCATTAAAAGAAATAGAATATCCATCCATAAATAATTTAGAAACTGAAACTAAGTTCTTTCTAAATAAAGGTATATAAAAGAAATTTTCCAGAACCTAAGTTTTATTTTTCTCAAAAGATAAATAAAACTTCTCCCACTACAATAGCCGCCGCCTTCATGGCATTGCCCAAGTAAATGGTAATCTCCTTTTTAGCTAGTCGTCGGGTTTCCTGGAACCCCTGCAAAGTATTGTAGACTGTTGGAATGTATACTGAAAGCCTAGCTCTTTTTGTATGAATATTTTATTTTGAAATAAGAATCACATGATCATTGTTTGCACTTTATATTTATGTGTGCATATTGTCTAATATTTTACATTGTAGATAACATGGTGCTTGGTGTGGCACAGAAGATCATGTTATCAGTCCCTTATAGAATATAAGTAAAGGCTCACAACCAAGATGATTTTGGACAAACCATTGGCATGGTTGTAGTGTAGCTTGGTATTGTTTTGTCTTGAACATAGAGTTACACTAGTACACTTAGGTGTATTGAGCAGGACCGATATAGAGGTGATTCAATTTATTGTGACTACATAATTGAATCGGACCTCGGATATTATGTTGTACATGCTCTTAATCCCGATATAATAACGGGCACATGTACTTAGTATTTATTTCTTTGATTTACCATAGGGTGAGATTTAGATGGATTAAGTCAATATGCCCGGTAAGTTGGAAAATAATATTATTTACATGGTGTGCCGTTGATTATAGGAGGAAACTGTGTCCTATATATTAGGTTGATGATGTCCCCTTGAGGAGCTCATAAGGTTCATCATGTAAACCCAGCTGGTTGACTTAGTCAACATGATGATAAGGTTGAGTGGTACTACTCGAGGAGTTAGATGTTAATTAATTGATGGTCAATAAATCAATTAATTGACGGACATTCGATATCTTAAACACGGGGAGATGGTTGTACAAATAATATATGGATCCAATATTAATTTATGGGGTTGGTGAGGTAATTCAATGATGATCCTCTAGTGGAATGGAACATCATTGATGGATCAAGTTTGTGTGGTTCCGATCCATCAGGTGGCCAAGATCCAACTCCTCCTCATGATCCCTATCGTAGCCTAATATAATCCTCAAGAAGCCTAGATCCAAGGATGTAAAACAAAACTCTAAAACCAATGGTTGGGATGAAACCCTAGAACCGACGGTTGAGATTAAATCCCTAGATCCAACGGTTGGGATGAAACCCTAGATCCGACGGTTGGGATGAAACCCTAGATCTGACGATTGGGATAAAACCCTAGATCTGACGGTGGAGATTAAATCCCTAGATCCGACGGTCGAGATTAAAGGAGGATTAAGCCCAATTCTATATATAGAGGGCTAAGGCTTGAGCGGCAAGGATGGTTTTTTTGGATTAGGGTTTTGCCTCTCAAGAGTTTAGGCAGCTAGGGTTTTAGTGTGTGGTTTAGGCGGCAACAAAGAAGGAGATTAGGGTTTCCTCCTTTGCTCCTTGGTTGCCAGCGCTCACTCCATCCTCCTCCTTGTTTTGGCCGGCTCTCTTCCTCATCCTTTTTCTCCTTGGTGGCCGGCGGTTCTCCATACATTGGTGGCCGGCGCTTCTCCCTTACATTGGTGGCCGACGGCAACATTGTCACAAGGTTGGCCGGCGCTCAACCATTCACTCCTTGGTCGACGGTTACATCGAGCTCCTTGGCTTGGTGGCTGGTTCTAGAAAGGAGAAGGAGCTTTTTTTGGTTCTTCTCTTTGTTCGGAGCGAACAAGGAAGGGAAGAACGTGATCTAGGAGGCTTCTACTCGTGGAGGATCTTCGCCCACACGACGTCCACGAAGAGGATAGGACATACGGTAGAAGATCGTGAGGTATAAAAGTTTTATAACTTAATTTTCTGATCTTAGCATGCTCTTTATGTGTTGATTATACTAGTTTACATTTTAATGTATTTTGTATAATCATAGACCCCGAAGACAAACACAAAAACCGGCGATCCATCCGTCGTCTCTTCCGTGGCTAACCAACTAGAAGAGTTGTGTTGCTTGAACAACTAGTTTGTTTAAGCGATCGCTCAAGTTGTTAGCACGACGACGAATTGGTTGTGCTAAGGAAACTCATCTCATCCGGATTAGTTTTTCCATTAGTGAAAATTTTAATCCGGGGACATGGGAGCCAATGAGCCTCCGAAGCAACTACCTTCAAATGGTATCAGAGCCACGGTTTCCAGTTTTGTGTGTTTTGGATTCGGTTACTTTCATGCACATATCATATATTGAGTATGCCGGATAATAGTAGGATGTACGTAGGCTAACTTTTTGGTTGTAGGCATAAGATCCGACTATTATGGCTATTTGTGTGTATGTGATTGTTTTGTGTGTGATTGTATATATATTATTTGAATCCTCGGGGTTGACGAGGCTAGATTGGTATTTAATTTTTGTAATTAAATACGGCATTGTTTAGCCACTCATTTTAGTTTACTTTCGATCTAGATTATTTTTACACTCCTTCGTGGAGTATAGGATCGATGGATGTAAATTAAAATAGTTTATCTCGGCTCGGATCTCTTTGGTGACTTGCACACAGGAAAAGATGGAGCGGATGAGGTGGCGACACGACGGGATGCGTATTGGAGAACAATGTCATAATAGTTGGAAAAATTCTGGTTTTTTTACATATTTATTGCTTATTTGTTTTATATGCATGTTGTGTATGCTTAAAAATTCCTCATTTTCAATTTACTAAGTGGGAGAGGGATATTTTAATTAATTCCCGCGGTCTCCATTACAATTTGACGTGTGATGCAACAAACTTGCGTGTCGGTTCTGAGTGCCTTCCTCCCTGCGGACGGGTTTGTTTGCAGATCACTAGGTCAAATAATGGTTATAGGAAATTATCTAGGAGCCTGTGTACTTCCACAGCGGTAAGGCACATAATTCGAAATAATTCCCTTAGTATCGTGTAATGGTGCACACTTAGATGCAAATAAAAGTATCCTCCCCATCGGAGTCACTGCTTTTATTTGTAGTTCCAAAGAGGAACCAACTATTAATTTTATTTGTCAAAAAGTAAGGTTGACAAGATAATAAAATTAATGGGTAAAACCTCCTCTTACAAATGTAGAATTCGTATACGTCCACATAGCGCGACATGCGATATTCTCGGTGTTTTGAGGTGTTGGTTGATTTCAGAATTTTATTGTTTTGAGGAATCAATAATATTTGAAATCTAATATTTTGATCATTGTGATTCTTAGGTTTTTCAAATGGCTTTCTACCCACTTGATGTGATATTAAAAGAAAATAAACTTACTGGAACAAACTACATTGATTGGAAAAGAAATCTGGATATTATCTTAACTGTGGAGGAGTACAAATTTGTACTCTTCGAGGTCTGTCCTCCTAAGCCCACCGATGACTCTGATGAAAAGGAGAAAGAAAGTTATAAGAAATGGATCAAGGCAGATAAGATGGCGCGGTGTTACATTTTGGCATCTATGTCAAATGTGCTGCAACATCGACATCGAGCCATAGCCACGACTTATGACATGATGTTCAATCTCAAGGAACTTTTAGGACATCGAGTAGAGGCGGCTAGACAAAGCGATGAAACTTGATGGCGACCACCATGATCGAGGAACACCGTTAGGGATCATGTTCTCAAGATGATGGCTCATCTTAATGAGATGGAAGTCCTCGGGTGAGATCGATGGGAAACCAGTCGATATCATTCTCGATCTGCCTAGGAGTTTTGGCGATTCGCCTCAACTACAACATGAACAAGAGGTTGTATTCGTTGGCGGAGCTTGTGAGAACTCCGAGGCGAGAGGGCTTTTTCGTCAAAGTGCTCAAGCCATGGTTGCTCGAAGGTTTCTTCTTCTAAGCGAAAGGTAAGAAGAAGAAGCAAGGTGGAAGCGAAGAAAGTGGCGATGGGACCTCGAGGCGGGAGTGAAGAAGCCGAAAGGCAAGTGCTTCACTTGCAAGCGGTTGGACATTGGAAAGCGGGTGTCCTCGCGAAAGAACAAAAGGTATATCTTCTTGTTTAGTTGTTGAAACATGATTAGAGGTGTTATCTACGATTACGGTGTGTAGATCTGAGAGCCCTTCGATCATGTCTGCAATACTTTCTGAGTTCGAGCTTAAGCGACTAACTAGCTAAGGGAGAGATTACCGTCTTCATGGGCAATGCTTCAAAGGTGGCGGCTATTGCAGTGGGAGACGTTTATTTATCTTTTGATAGGAATAAAGTTTTGGTTTTGAGAAATTGTTTTTATGTACCTACTTTTAGAAAGAATTTAATTTCAGTTTCTAAATTGTTTATGGATGGATATTCTGTTTCTTTTAATGACAAAGTGGTTATAAAAAGGAATAGGGAGATTATCTGTTCTAGTACATTGGTTGGCAATTTGTATACTCTTGAACCGAAAACTCCCACGATGCATATAGAAGTAAATAACTCATCTTCTAAGTCTAATAAGAGAAAAGAACCTTCGAAAATGAACCAGACATATCTTTGGCATCTAAGGCTTGGTCATATTAACTTGAGTAGAATTCAAAGGTTGATAGCTGATGGACCTTTGGGTTCATTAGTGGTGGAGGATCTCCCAATCTGCGAATCTTGCTTGGAAGGTAAAATGACCAAGAGGCCTTTCAAGGCCAAGGGGTATAGAGCCAAAGATGTGTTAGAACTGGTTCATTATGATTTGTGCGGTCCTATGTCTATCCAGGCAAGAGGTGGCTTTGAATACTTCGTCTCTTTTATAGATGATTATTCAATGTATGGATACATTTACTTGATGCACCGCAAGTCTGAATGCTTTGACAGGTTCAAAGAATTCAAGGTTGATGTGGAGAACCGTCAAGGTAAGAGTATCAAGACCCTACGATCTGATCGTGGTGGTGAGTACCTCTTGGGAGAGTTTAGGAATTACTTATCAAAGGATAGGATTCAATCCCAATTGTCTGCACCTGGCACACCCCAGCAGAATGGTGTAGCCGAGCAAAGGAATAGGACTCTTATGGAGATGGTTAGATCGATGATGAGTTATTCAGAGTTGCCAGTTTAGTTCTAGGGGTATGCGCTGGATACGGCAATGTATACTCTGAACTTGGTTCTATCTAAATCAGTACCTTTTACCCCTATAGAATTGTGGACTGGGCGAAAACCTAGTCTGAGACATATTCGGATATGGGGGAGTCCAGCACATGTGCTGAAGGCTGATGCTGGTAAGTTGGAACCTCGTACATAAGTGTGCATGTTTGTTAGCTACCCTAAGGGAACGAAAGGTGGTTTGTTTTATAATCCTAGAGATCAGAGGGTGATCGTTAGCACGAACACCAGATTTTTAGAGGAGGATTATGTAATGAACCACAAGCCCAAGAGTAGGATTGTTCTTGAGGAGTTGACAAGGGAAGTCCCGACTTCAGTACCACCGGTACAAGAGGAGATACCACAAGTCACTGCACCGCGTGTCACAGAGCATACACAGGAGGCACCTCGTCGTAGTGGGAGGGTTGTTAGACAACCCGAGAGATTCATGTTTTTGGGAGAGTCTTCGGACTTAGTCCCTGGTGAACATGAATCTGATCCCTGGACATATGATGAGGCACTCCAAGATAGAGATGCAGTATCTTGGCAAAGAGCGATGAATTCAAAGATAGAATCTATGAATTCTAATCAAGTCTGGGAGCTAGTAGAACCACCCGATGGTGTAAAAACCATTGGATGCAAGTGGATCTACAAGAGAAAGAGAGGAGTAGACGGGAAGGTTGAGACCTTCAAAGCTAGGCTTGTTGCAAAAGGGTATACTCAGAAAGAGGGTATCGATTATGAGGAGACCTTTTCACCGGTAGCTATGCTTAAGTCTATCCGGATTCTCTTATCTATAGCTGCTCATATGGATTATGAGATTTGACAGATGGATGTCAAGATAGCTTTACTTAACGGAAGTCTTGAGAAGAACATCTATATGCGGCAACCAGAGGGATTCATTGCTAAAGGCAAAGAGCATCTTGTATGTAAGCTTAATCGGTCCATTTATTGATTGAAGCAAGCTGCTAGATCTTGGAACATCCGCTTTGATGAGGTAATCCAGTCATATGGATTTATTCAAAGTCCGGATGAGCCTTGTGTATACAAGAGATGTGATGGAAACGTAGTGGTGTATCTTGTACTATACGTAGATGACATTTTGTTCGTTGGCAACATTATCAAAGTGTTATCAGACGTAAGGGTATGGTTTTCCAAACAGTTTGACATGAAGGACTTGGGAGAAGTGGGACACATCCTTGGGATCAAAGTTATAAGGGATCGCAAGAAAAGGATGTTGTGCTTATCTCAAGCTTCATACATTGACACTATCCTTGCTCGTTTTAGCATGCAGAACTCCAAGAAAGGGTTTCTACCTTTTAGGCATGGAGTTTCTTTATCTAAAGAGATGTGTCCCAAAATATCAAAGGAGATAGAGGACATGAAGGCGGTTCCTTATGCTTCGGTAGTAGGAAGCCTCATGTATGCTATGCTATGTACGAGACCAGATATCTGCTTTGCCGTTGGCATGGTTAGCAGATATCAGAGTAATCCTGGACAGGGACATTGGACTGCGGTAAAGCATATATTGAAGTACCTGAGAAGGACTAGGGATTATATGCTGGTTTACCGGGCAGATCAATTAGTCCCTGTGGGATACACGGATTCTAATTTCCAATCAGATAGGGATAACAGTAAGTCTACCTCAGGTTTTGTGTTTACTTTTGGAGGTGGAGTCATAGTATGGAGGAGTGTCAAGCAGAAATGCGTGGCGGACTCTACCATGGAAGTTGAGTATGTGGCAGCCTATGAGGCAGCCAAGGAAGTTGTATGGCTCAGGAACTTCTTGATGGCCTTGGATGTGATTCCTGGTTTGCCCAGAACTATCACAATTTATTGTGATAACAGTGGTGCAGTTGCAAACTCGAAGGAACCACGAGCCCATAAGGCGAGTAAACACATAGAGCGCAAGTACCACTTGATACGAGAGATCGTAAAGCGAGGAGAAGTAGCTGTCGCCAAGATTGCATCAGAGGATAACTTGGCGGATCCATTCACTAAGGCCCTTCCAGTGAAAGCATTTGATAGGCATGTGGAGGACATGGGGATCAGATGTATGGCAGTATGATGACAGCATAGTCTTTTAGTATAAGTGGGAGATTGTTGGAATGTATACTGAAAGCCTAGCTCTTTTTGTATGAACATTTTATTTTGAAATAAGAATCACATGATTATTGTTTGCACTTTATATTTATGTGTGCATATTGTCTAATATTTTACATTGTAGATAACATGGTGCTTGGTGTGGCACAGAAGATCATGTTATCAGTCCCTTGTAGAATATAAGTAAAGGCTCACAACCAAGATGGTTTTGGACAAACCATTGGCATGGTTGTAGTGTAGCTTGGTATTATTTTGTCTTGAACATAGAGTTACATTAGTACACTTAGGTGTATTGAGCAGGACCGACATAGAGGTGATTCAATTTATTGATGACTACATAATTGAATCGGACCTAGGATATTATATTGTACATGCTCTTAATCCCGATATAATAACGGGCACATGTACTTAGTATTTATTTCTTTGATTTACCATAGGGTGAGATTTAGATGGATTAAGTCAATATGCCCGGTAAGTTGGGAAATAATATTATTTACATGGTGTGTCATTGATTATAGGAGGAAACCGTGTCCTATATATTAGGTTGATGATGTCTCCTTGAGGAGCTCATAAGGTTCATCATGTAAATCCAGCTGGTTGACTTAGTCAACATGATGATAAGGTTGAGTGGTACTACTCGAGGAGTTAGATGTTAATTAATTGATGGTCAATAAATCAATTAATTGACGGACATTCGATATCTTAAACACGGGGAGATGGTTGTACAAATAATATATGGATCCCATATTAATTTATGGGTTTGGTGAGGTAATTCAATGATGATCCTCTAGTGGAATGGAACATCATTGATGGATCAAGTTTGTGTGGTTCCGATCCATTGGGTTGCCAAGATCCAATTCCTCCTCATGGTCCCTATCGTAGCCTAATATAATCCTCAAGAAGCCTAGATCCAAGGATGTAAAACAAAACTCTAAAACCAACGGTTGGGATGAAACCCTAGAACCGACGGTTGAGATTAAATCCCTAGATCCGACGGTTGGGATTAAATCCCTAGATCCGATAGTTGGGATTAAATCTTTAGATCCGACGGTTGGGATGAAACCCTAGATCCGACAGTTGGGATGAAACCCTAGATCCGACGGTTGGGATGAAACCCTAGATCCGACGGTTGGGATAAAACCCTAGATGTGACGGTGGAGATTAAATCCCTAGATCCGACGGTGGAGATTAAAGGAGGCTTAAGCCCAATTCTATATATAGAGGGCTAAGGCTTGGGCGGCAAGGATGGTTTTTTTGGATTAGGGTTTTGCCTCTCAAGAGTTTAGGGGGCTAGGGTTTTGGTGTGTGGTTTGGGCGGCAACAAAGAAGGAGATTAGGGTTTCCTTTTTTGCTCCTTGGTGGCCGGCGCTCACTCCATCCTCCTCCTTGTTTTGGCCGGCTCTCTTCCTCATCATGGTTCTCCATACATTGGTGGCCGGCGCTTCTCCCTTACATTGGTGGCCGGCGGCAACATTGTCACAAGGTTGGCCGGCGCTCAACCATTCACTCCTTGGTCGGCGGTTACATCGAGCTCCTTGGCTTGGTGGCCAGTTCTAGAAAGGAGAAGGAGCTTTGTTTGGTTCTTCTCTTTGTTCGGAGCGAACAAGGTAGAGAAGAACGTGATCTATGAGGCTTCTACTCGTGGAGGATCTTCGCCCACACGACGTTCACGAAGAGGATAGGACATACGGTAGAAGATCGTGAGGTATAAAAGTTTTATAACTTTATTTTTTGATCTTAGCATGTTTTTTATGTGTTGATTATACTAGTTTATATTTTTATGTATTTTGTATAATCATGGACCCCGAAGACAAACACAAAAATCGGCGATCCATCCGTCGTCTCTTCCGCGGCTAACCAACTAGAAGAGTTGTGTTGCTTGAACAACTAGTTTGTTCAAGCGATCGCTCAAGTTGTTAGCACGACGACGAATTGGTTGTGCTAAGGAAACTCATCCCATCCGGATTAGTTTTTCCATTAGTGAAAATTTTAATCCGGGGACATGGGAGCCAATGAGCCTCCGAAGCACTACCTTCACAGACATGACTAGTGGCTCCCGTATCTACACACTAGGTGCCGGTAGATAACACCGCTAATCATGTTTCAACGACTAGTCCAAATGATATATCTTTGTTCTGCTTTGGATTGGGACAGTTTTTCTTCCAATGTCCATCCTGCTTGCAAGTGAAGTACTTGCCTTTTGGCTTCTTCACTCCTCCCTGAGATCCTCCCACCACCTTTGCTCCACCTTGTTTCTCCTTCTTCTTGCCTTTCGTCTTATAAGTAGAAACCTTTTGAGCAACCATGGCTTGAGGACACTCTTCGAAGAGTACATACTTGTACTCCATAGCAGATAAGACAATATCTAGATTGTTTTCCAATCATCATAATTATGTACAGTAAGTTTATTTTCCTTTAGTATCAAAGCAAGTGGATTGAATGTCAATTTTGAAAATCCTAAGAATCACATAGATCATTACTGTAGATTTCAAAAATTATTGATTCCTCAAACAATAAAATTTTAAATTCAACCAACACCTCAAAACACCGAGAATATCGTATGCCACGATAGTGTGGACGTATACGAATTCTACATTTGCAAGAGGAGGTTTTACCCATTAATTTTACTATCTTGTCAACCTAACTTTTTGACAAGTAAAATTAATAGTTGGTTTCTCTTCGTCCCTACAAATAAAAGCAGTGACTCCGATGGGGAGGATACTTATATTTGTATCTAAGTGTTCACCATTACTCGGTACCAAGGTAATTATCTCGGGTTATGTGCCTTCCGATGGAGAAGTACACACGCTCTTTGATAATTCCCTATAACCATATTTGACCTTGTGATCCGCAAACAAACTCATCCGATGGGGAGGAAGGCACTCAGAGCCGACGCGCAAGTTTGTTTGCATCACTTGTCAAATCGTAATGGAGGTCGCGGGAATTTATAAAAATATCCCTCTCCCACTTAGTAATTTGAATTTGAGGAATTTTCTTAGCCTACAACATGCATATCAAACAAAAAGCAATAAATATGAAAAATAAAATATTTTCCAACTATTATGGATTTTGTCTTCAATATGTCTCCCGTCGCAATGCCTTCTCGTCCGCTACTCCTACGCCATGTACAAGCCATCCGGAGATCCGAGCTGAGACTAAAACCTATTTTAATTTATATCCATCAATCCTATACTCCACGAGGGAGTGTACATGAAATCTAGATCGAAAGTAAACTAAAATAAAGAGTTGCTAAACAATGACGTATCTAATTTACAAAAAATCAAATACTAGCCTCGTCAACCCCGAGGATTCAACAAAATAAACATTTACACACATACAATCACATACACACATATGACCATAATAGTCGGATCTTATGCCTGCAACCAAAGAGTTAAACTACGCATATCTTACTATTATCTGGCACATATAATACATGAAAAGTGCATAAAAATTAACCGAATTCTAAACACACAAAACCGGAAACCTTGGCTCTGATACCAATTGAAGAGTTTTACTTATTGAGTCCGTGAGGGGATACTTCGCTTCCCACATCACCTTGGTCGTTTGTTCATGGCGATCCCCTCGATGTCCCCGGATTAAAAAATTTAATACTAGACAAAAAGGATTTCCCAAACAACCAAGTCATCGTCGTGCTATTTGTTTAGAGAGGTCACTTAAACAAACAAGTTGTTCAAGCGACCAACCTCTATTCTACGAGTAGCCGCAGAATAGACGATGTCCGGATCGCCGGTTTTTGTGTTTATGTTTAGGATCCAAGTATTATTTAGCCATATACAGATTTATATCATGCTCATAATTGAAAAATAAATACAAACAAGTAACATATAAAAAATAGAGAATCGATATACCTCTCGATCTTTTAATGTATGACCTTCCTCCTTTCGGACGTCGTGTGGGCGACGATCTACTGTAAGTCGAAGCTCCTAGATTGCAAATATTCCTTCCTTGCTCTTCCAAAGCAAGAGGAAGAATAGAAACAAGGCTCATCTCCTTCCTATAGCCAACCAACAAGCAAGACGGAGAATGCTTGCCGCCGACCAAACAAGGAGAAGGAGATAATGGTGGAAACCGGCCAAGACACCAAGGAAAACCCCTAAGTCTTGTTTCCACCACCCAAAGAGAAGGAGAGGAGGGTCTTTGGATGCCATCCAAGGGCTGGAAAGAAGGTTGTGGGCGTCGGCCACCAAGGGAGAGGAAGAAGAAAGCAAACTACTTCCTTATTTGGTGCCGCCCAAGCCTCCTAAACCCTAAGCTTCCAAACCCTAATCCTAGCTTTCCTTATTGTCGGCCATGGAAGAGGGGAAGAAGAATAGGATGAGCTCATGCCAAGGTAAAGAGGAGAAGAATAGGGGCTGGCCAACCTTAGGAAGAAGAAGGAAAAAACATCATCTTCTTGTTGCCGCCCACTCTAATCCCCAAAACCCTAACCCTGGCCCCCACTCCCAATCCTAATCTAATTAGGATTGGTTGCCGCCCAAGGGACAAACCCTAATCCCCTCATCATTATCTTGCCGCCCAAGCCAATAAGCCTTATTTATAGAGTTGGGTTTATGCCTTGGATTAATCTCCACCATTGGTTCTAGGGATTTAATCTCAACCGTTAGATCTAGAGATTTAATCTCAATCGTCGGATCTAGAGATTTAATCTCTACCTTTGGATATAGAGTTTTGTTTCTATCCATTGGATCTAAGCTTCATGAGGTATTAATAGGCTACATTAGGGACCATGAGGAGGAGTTGGATCTTGGCCACCCATGGATCAAGCCCACATAATGTCCGATCCACTAATGTTAATCTAATCCACTAAAGGATCATCATCGATCTACCTCACCAACTCCCATATGATAATATGGGCTCCATATATTATTTGTACATTTTCTCCCCGTGTTTAAGATCTCGAATGTCCATCGATTAATTAATTTACTGACCATTAATTAACCAACATCTAACTCCTTGAGTAGTACCACTCAACCTTTTTATCATTCCGGACCAAGTCCACCTGCAGGGTTTACATGATGAACCATATGAGCTCCTTAAGGGGACATCATCATCCTAATATATAGGACACGGTTTCCTCCTATAATCAACGACACACCATATAAATAATATCATCTCCCAACTTACTGAGCCTATCAATTTAATCTATAAATCTCGCCCATTGGTAAATCAAAGAGATGAGTACTAAGTATATGTGCCCATTATTATATCGGGATTAAGACATGTACTAAATAATATCTGAGGTCTTATTCGATTATGTAGTCAGCAATAAATCGAATCACCTCTAAGTCGGTCCTGCTCAATACACACAAAGTGCACTAGTGTGATTCTATGGTCAAGACAAACCAATACCAAATCACACTACAACCATTCCGATGGTTTGTCCAAAGTCATCTCGGTTGTGAGCCTTTACTTATACTTTACAAGGAGCTGATAACATGATCTCCCGTGTGACACCACACACCATGTTATCTACAATGTAATGTATTTGACAATATTGCATAACTATAAAAATGCAAACAATGATCATGTGATTCTTATTTTAAAATAAAGATGTTCATACAAAAGGTAGACTTTTCAGTATACATCCCTACATAAAGTCCCCGGCAATGGGGCCAAAATTTGATAGACGGTTTTTTATGTCGTGGTACCATTACAAATTATTTACCGAACCCCCTAACTACACTAATGCAGTATAGGACTGACTCGGATCGTCTCCCAATGAACATATTGGATGGACGTTTGTTTTTAAACAGAAGTAAACACTGGGGGTTTTTACAATTTATTAAAATAATTATTCAAAGCTAACCTAATGCAAGAATGATTCAACCTTGCACCGCACTGTCACTATACGATGCAATAGCCAAACAATTCTAGTAAACAAACATGGAAATAAAATCTGCAGGAGGTAAATCTAACTACCAAATAACAATTAACAAGTAACTATCCTAATGTGCAAAAGTAAGTAATCACGCACTGCACTGTCAGTATACAGTACAATGATCACGAAACAAATGTGAACAATTCAACCAAGTACCGCACTATCACTATACGATACAGTAATCAAGCAGTCAATAAAAAACTACACTAACAGACAGAAAATAGCTCAACCAAGCACCGCACTGTCACTATATGGCACAGTGGTCAAGAAACAAAGGTGAACAATTCAACCAAGTACTGCACTGTCACTATACGACATAGTGATCAAACAGTCACTAAAAAGCTAAACTAAATGTAAGGAAAATAAACAATTCAACTAGGCACCGCACTGTCACTATACGGCACACTGGTCGAATGTAAATGAAATCTAACCTAATAATGAAAGCACTACAACCAAACATCATACTGTCACTATACGATGCATTGATTGGACAATTTTAATTGATGGGGTTAGTACATCAACAACAAGAAATTAAACTAACCTACAACTAAATAACCAACGCCAGTATTAAGTCTAATAAAAATGCAGGCTGAACAAAGTTAAACAACTAAGCACAACAAACCGATAGAAATAACATTGCATGTAAACAAACCAACAATTAACCGAAACAAACATAATCAACTACTAACAATTGCATAACTGAACTGGAATAAAAAGTAGAATGTAAATAACACGAGATCCCAACTAAACGAGTGTTTAACACAAACACACTCATTAATGATCCAAATAAAACAACGACTGGTAACCACACGGTGGTCACAACAAAACGAACAACCACTCCGGCGGTGAATGCGAAGCTGCCCCGATCGGCGCAACAGGAAGGAAGGAAAGATGGATGACTGCGATCACTACTCCGGCGAATGTGGATTCACTTGACAGTGAAATGGAAATCTTCACCGGCGATGAATATGGAGCTGTCCAATCGGCACAACCAGTGGGTGACTCCGGTGAGATAGAACGACCTATCCCAGCTGCCGGAATAAAATAGAATGCCGATGAAGGATGAACTCTCCGAAATCCTGCCTCGCCTCGCTTTGGATCAGCTGCCCAAATCACGGCATCTGGATCTACCGCCAAGGATCGGATGGGATCGTCGCCAGCTGTCGGAGGGAAACTCGCCAGAATACTGTCAGCCTATCGTCGATCGCTCATGTAATCGCCGATTGCCGCGCTCGCGAGAGGAAGAAGACACTGCTCTGTCGCGCGTTCTGCGCACAGCTGGGAAGAAGTTGGATTTTATCTCAAATTTTCTCAGTCGTTCGATCGAGCCATCTCCAATCTCAAACTCCCATTTAGAGCTAGGGTTAAATGAATCCAATTAATCATCCCTAAGTGTTGTGATCCAATGGATGTGATCAGTCTGATTTCAAATGGACGGATCTAATCCATCTGAAAGGATAATTATGATCGGTCGAATCTGGAGGAAGGGCTCAGATGTTCAGATCGAAATGTACGGACTGGATCTCTCCAGATCTGAATAGATGGCTTAGAATCAACTATATTCATCAGACGGTCCATAATGCTCAAATTTGATCCGGATCGATGGCTGCGATTGCTCCAATTAGATACTCATTATATGTTTCCTACAAAATCACATGAAATTCATGAAAAATACTGAAATTATAGTAATTAATGCAATTAATCGCAAATAGGCTCAATATGTAAAAACATCCCGAATAATAATAATTATCCCATCAAAGAGATTAAAATATTGAATCCACAAGAAAAAATAGCGCAATAAAAAAATGTAGCTATCAGGGGGCGACACCAAAAATAGGATTAGGTTTTCACAAAACCCTTAAGCCCTGTTTTTATAGAGAACATATTCTTCTAACGGTCATTGGTTCATAACCAAAATCTCGTTAACCCGCTCAATTAACTTAAGTTAAAATATTCCAAACCGAGTTGGTCTATTTTAAGTTAAAACGAACCAACCAAACTTTGGTTCATTCATTTAAAACAAACCAAACCCCTTTGGTTTATTCTTCACCATTGGATTAGAACCAAACCAATTTTTTCATCCATCATGTCTTCATAAGACACGACCCATCTACGCTTCCATTGCGATTGAAATGATTTCATGCTCTATCCTTGTTTGGTCCAACCAAAACTAGTTTCTCTCGGTATGAGAATCTCATTCTCAAGCTCGTTTTAAATCCTTTGGATTATGCTCGTTGTGCATGTGACCAAATAGGTTCTCGGTTTATGTTGCCCATCTATAATTAACCATTAATTATAGAACGATCATGAGTGGCACCTACTAGTACATCATGATCCCCAATTAACCGAAAGATCAACGGTTGATATAAAACTATTTTTGAAACCCTTCAGCAACTACAATGAATCATGCCCCGTTCCCTTTGTGTATCTTATACGCACTTGGTTCAGGACATGGTCTATAGTGTCAGTCCCCACTAGGTTACTACGTCACACCAAGCCCAAGTATCATTTCCTCGTCCTACGGATTCTAGTTACTGAACATGTATCCAAGAGTACCTTACTCTAAACATGTAATTCTTTGGCCAAATACTTTAGTAACAATACAACGAGAGGCCATGGGTATACATCTCCTCGCAAGGAGTGGTGAATCCATTATAGGCTATTCAATCACCTTCGATCACTTTGTCTTATGCCCAATCATCCTGGCTCCACATCTTCTCAGAGATGCTTGCTTAAGATGTCAAAGCATAAGTCTTCATGACCAAGATGACTTGAATACCACAAGTCAAAGGAACATCACACTTAAGCTGCAGTAAGAACTTCATTGACATATATTTATATGCAGAGAACCATATGAAGTTTTACAGCTGATCACTCCAATGAACTAGTTACCATAACTAGCATCCACGATTAAATCTGGACATAACAATATCTCTAGCCAGTGAGAATCAACTGCTTGGATACACCAAGGAGTATACCTCATGCTAGTCTCAACCAAATTGATGGTGTCCAAATCCATCAATTCATCGACTAGGGATAATTTCGATACATCACAATTGCACATATAGAGACACTCACTAGTTGTGATCCAATCACAAATTCTTTTATGTTATGAATCATATCGTGGACATTCAGTAAATGAGTTTAAGATCTAATCAAATACATAAAAACATATATACTCAAATAGTGAATCTTCATTAATCATATAAATGGTTCAAACATAAGGCGATTACCTTAGGACATCTCTCATATATTACTAACAAGGTTATGTTTGCTCAGAAGGTTTCTACTTCTAAGTCGAAAGGCAAGAAGAAGAAAAAACAAGGTGGAGCAAAGGTGGTGGGAGGATCTCATGGAGGAGTGAAGAAGCCAAAAGGCAAGTGCTTCACTTGCATGCAGATTAGACATTGGAAGAAGGACTGCCCAAACTGAAAGAAAAACAAAGGTATATCTTTTGGTCTAGTCGTTGAAACATGTTTAGTGGTGTTATCTACTAGCACCTGGTGTGTAGATATCGGTGTCATTGATCATGTCTACAATACTTTGTAGGGGTTCCAAGAAACCAGACGACTAGCAGAGGGCGAGATTACCGTTTAATTGGACGATGCTACGAAGGTGGCGGCCATTGCAGTGGGAGATGTTTATTTATCTTTTGATAGGAATAAAACTTTGGTTCTGAAAAACTACCTTAATGTACCTTTATTTAGAAAGAATTTGATTTTGGTTTCTAAATTATTTTTGGATGGATATTCTATTTATTTTAATGATAGAGTTGTTATAAAAAGGAAAAGGGAGATTATCTATTCTCATGCATTGATAGGAAATTTATATACCCTTGAACCAAAATCTGCCATGATGCAAATATAAGTAAATAACTCATCTTGTAAATCTAATAAGAGAAAAGAAGCTTCGAAAATGAACCAAACGTATCTTTGGCATCTAAGGTTAGGTCATATTAACATAAGTAGAATTCAAAGATTGATAGCTGATGGACCTTTGGGTTCATTAGTGGTGGAAGATTTCCCAACCTGCGAATCTTGCTTGGAAGGTAAAATGACCAAGAGGCCTTTTTAAGGCCAAGGGGTATAGAGCCAAAGATGTGTTAGAATTGGTTCATTCTGATTTGTGTGGTCCTATGTCTATACAGGCTAGAGGTGGTTTTGAATATTTCGTCTCTTTTATAAACGATTATTCAAGATATGGATACATTTACTTGATGCGCCGCAAGTCTGAATGCTTTGACAGGTTCTAAGAATTCAAGGCTGATGTGAAGAAACATCAAGGTAAGAGTATAAAGACACTATGATCTGATCATGGTAGTGAGTACCTCTTGGGAGAGTTTAGGAATTACTTATCAGAGGCTAGGATTCAATCCCAATTGTCTGCACCTGGCACTCCCCAGCAGAATGGTGTAGCAGAGCGAAGGAATAAGACTCTTATGGAGATGGTTAGATCGATGATGAGTTATTCTGAGTTACCAGATTCATTCTGGGGGTATGCTCTGGATATGATAGTGTATATTCTGAACTTGGTACCATCTAAATCAGTGCCTTCTACTCCGATAGAATTGTGGACTAGGTGAAAGCCTAGTCTGAGACATATTCATATTTGGGGGAGTCCAACACATGTGTTGAAGGCAGATGCTGGTAAGTTGGAACCTCGTATAGAAGTGCGCTTGTTCGTAGGCTATCCCAGAGGAACGAAAGGTGGTTTGTTCTATAGTCCTAGAGATCAGAGGGTGATCGTTAGCACGAACGCCAGATCTTTAGAGGAAGACTATGTGATCAACCAAAAGCCCATAAGTAAGATTGTTTTGGAGGAATTGACAGGGGAAGTCACTACTTCAGTACCACCGGTACAAGAGGATATACCACAAGTGACTGTAGCACGTGTCACAGAGGATACAATAGTGATACCTCATCGTAGTGGGAGGTTTGTTAGACAACCTGGTAGATTTATGTTCTTGGGAGAATCTTCTAATTTGGTCCTTGGAGAACATGAACCTAATCCCTAGACATATGACGAGGCAATCTAAGATAAAGATGTGGTATCTTAGCAAAGTGCAATGAATTCTGAGATAGAATCTATGGATTCAAATCAGGTCTGGGAGTTAGTAGAACCACCCAATGGTGTAAAAACCATTGGATGCAAGTGGATCTACAAAAGAAAGAGAAGAATATATGAGAAGGTTGAGACCTTCAAAGCAAGGCTTGTTGCGAAAAAGTATACTCAGAAAGAGGGTATCGATTATGAGGAGACCTTTTCACCGGTAGCCATGCTTAAGTCTATCCGAATTCTCTTATCTATTGTTGCTCATATGGATTATGAGGTGTGATAGATGGATGTCAAGACAACTTTCCTTAATGGAAGTCTTGAGGAAAACATCTATATAGAGCAACTAGAGGGATTCATTGCAAAGCGAAAAGAGCATCTTGTGTGCAAGCTTAATCGATCCATTTATGGATTGAACAAGCATCGAGATCTTAGAACATCCTCTTTGATGAGGTAATCCAGTCTTATGGATTTATTCAAAGTCCGGATGAGTCTTGTGTATACAAGAGATGTGACGGAAACGTAGTGATATTTCTTGTACTTTATGTAAATGGCATTTTGTTAATTGACAACAATGTCAAAGTGTTATTAGACGTAAGGGTATGGATGTCCAAATAGTTTGATATGAAGGACCTGGGAGAAATGGGACATATCCTTGGGATCAAGGTTATAAGGGATCGCAGGAAAAGAATGTTGTGCTTATCTCAAGTTTCATACATAGACACTATTTTGGCTCATTTTAGCATGCAGAACTCCAAGAAAGGTTTTCTACCTTTTAGGCATGAAGTACCTTTATCTAAAGAGATGTGTCCTAGAACATCAAAAGAGATAGAGGAGATGAAGGCGGTTCCTTATGCTTCGCCAGTAGGAAGCCTCATGTATGCTATGTTATGTACGAGGCCAGATATCTACTTTGCCATGGGCATGGTTAGAAGATATCAGAGTAATCCAGGACAGGGACATTGGACTGTGGTAAAACATATATTGAAGTACCTAAGAAAGACTAGGGATTATATGCTGGTATACTAGGAAGATCAATTACTCCCTGTGGGTTACATAGATTCTAACTTCCAATCAGATAGGGATAACAGTAAGTCTACCTTGGATTTTGTGTTTACTTTGGGAAGTGGAGCCATTGTATAGAGGACTGTCAAGCAGAAATACATAGCAGACTCCACCATGGAAGCTGAGTATGTGGCAGCCTCTGAGGTAGCCAAAGAAGTTGTATGGCTCAGGAACTTCTTGATGGACTTGGATGTAATTCCTGGTTTTCCCAAAACTATCACGATTTATTGTGATAACAGTGGTGCAGTTGTAAACTCGAAGGAACCACGAGCTCATAAGGCAAGTAAACACATAGAGCGCAAGTACCACCTGATACGAGAGATCGTAAAGCGAGGAGAAGTTGCTATTGCCAAGATTGCATCCGAGGATAACCTAATAGATCCTTTCACTAAGGCCCTTCCAACAAGAGCTTTTGATAGGCATGTGGAGGGAATGGGAATCAGATGTATGACAGTATGAGGATAGCATAGTCTTTTAGTGTAAGTAGGAGATTGTTGAGATGTATATTGAAAAGACAATTCTTTATATGAACATCTTTATTTTTGAAATAAGAATCACATGATCATTGTTTGCATATTTATAGTTATGCATATTGTCTAATATTGTACATAGTAGATAACATGGTGCGTGGTGTCACACGGAAGATCATGTTATCAGTTCTTTGTAGAGTATAAGTAGAGGCTCACAACCAAGATGATTTTGGATAAACCATTGGTATGGTTGTAGTGTAATTTGGTATTGGTTTGTCTTGACTATAGAATTACACTAGTACACTTTGTGTGTATTAAGCAGGACCGACTTAGAGGTGATTCAATTTATTGCTGAGTACATAATTGAATTAGACCTCAGATATTATGGTGTACATACTCTTAATCCCGATATAATAACGGGCACATGTACTTAGTATTTATTTCTTTGATTTATCAATGGGCGAGATTTATTGATTAAATCGATAGGCTCGTTAAGTTGGGAAATAATATTATTTATATGGCGTGTTGTTGATTATAGGAGGAAATCGTGTCCTATGTATTAGGATGATGATGTCCCCTTGAGGAGCTCATAAGGATCATCATATAAACCCTACAGGTGGACTTGGTCCGGCATGATGATAAGGTTGAGTGGTACTACTCATGGAGTTAGATGTTGATTAATTAGTTAAATGTTACTAAATTAATTAATTAACGGAGATTCGATATATTAAACACGGGGAGACATTTGTACAATTAATATATAGAGCCCATATTTATTTATAGGGGTTTTTCAGGTAGATCAATGATAATTCTCTAGTAGAAGTGATTATCATTAATGGATCAGATTTTATGTGGGTCGGATCCATTTGGTGGCCAAGGTCCAACTCCTCCTCATGGTCCCTATTATAGCCTATTAAACCCCTCATGAAGCCTAGATCCAACGGACATGATTAAAAGGAGGCTTGGGAGAAATCTATAAATATAAGAGGCTTGGCTTGGGCGAAAACTAATCTTTGGAGATTAGGCTTTTCTTCCATTGGCTTGGGCGGCATAGAGAATTGGAATTCTAGGTTTTGCTCCCAAGGCTTGGGCGGCTATGGTTTGGAGAAGGTTTGGGCAGCAACAAGTGGAAGGGTTAGGGTTTTGTTTTCCTCTCTTCCTAAGGTATAGTTGGCGCCCCTCCTCTTCTTCATCACCAAGGTTGACACCCCTTTCTTCTTCCTCTTCAAGGGTCGGCAACAAAAAAAGGAGGAGAGGGTCCTTTCTTCCATTGCCTTGGCTGGTTCTTCTTCTCCCTCTCCTTAGGGCTGGCGGAAACCAAGGGTTTGGCATTTGGTGGTTGGCGCAAGTAAGGAGAAGAAGGGAGAAGTATTCTTTCCTTTGTTCGGAGCAAGCAAGGAAGGGAAGAACGAGATCTATGAGGCTTCAACTCTTGGAGGAATGTTGCCCACACAACATCCAAGAGGAGGATAGGTCATACAATAGAAGACTAAGAGGTAAACAAGAGGTATAATTCTTGTTTTGGTTTCCTTTTGTTCCTTTGCAATTTATTTATAATTGTATTTGGCTAATTTACTTGGACCCTAAAGATAAACATAAAAACCGGCGATCCATACATCATCTATTCCCCGACTAATCGAGGAAAAGAGTTAGGTTGCTTGAACAACAAGTTTGTTCAAGAGACCACTTGAAATCGAATAGCACGATGATGGATCGGTTGCTTGGGTAATCCATCTTCGTCAAGGATTATTTTTTTTAATCCGAGGATGTAGATAGGATCGCCATGCATGAACAACCGAAGTGGGAAGCAATTCCCTTCATACATAAGGCAGGAAAGCATGTAAAATAACATGAGTATTAAACACTTCCCCTAAATACATGCAACTCCCCCTTAACACATGCTAATTCTCTCCCCCTAGCATGATTAATTTAAACTCAACCATTTCTCCCCCTTTGACATCATCAAAAACATTAAACATATGTTATACAACATGACATCAAAGTCTAGGGAATGAAAAATACCAAAAACTGCCTAAAAACCTACAAAATAGGTTAATGTTCACGTTTACAGTCCATCACTCGACTGGTTTAGACTACCAGTCGACTGGCACCAATTTTCCAACCTTTTTTGATTTCGGATCCTGATTTCAGAATTCCATTAAAAATTTCAAAAAATTTGAAAAATCATGAAATTCGGGGAACTTATTTCTCATAAGTCCCTTTATCAATGAAAAATAGTTTGATATGAAAATTCAATCAATTTTCGAAAGTTTGGCAAAAATCCAAAGATGTTGAAAATCACTAAAGTTTTTATTAATTTTAAAGCCTAGTTTTGCCTTGAAATGACTTAAAACAAGAACTCACAGTTTATAAAACATAAAATGGTTTTAAATAATTTAAAATATCCAACCATGATCTATGGGAAAAATGTTTATGAATTAAACATAAGATTTCCCCATGATTGGTCTATGATTGCTATAATATGATACACCTAATGACCCATCAAAATGTCACAAGAATAAGTGAGTCATTTGTGTCACTTAACATCTCACCCATGCTATGTTTTCAATTAAGTTAGCCTATAGTGAGTGTGAGATGTACCTAAGGTATTTGTACTTAACCATCAATTTCATGCAATTTCTATCAAGGTTAAGCATCATTCTGAAACCCATCTTGATCATAACACAAGTATAACATTCAATTCATAAATCATGATCATTCATCAAGTATAAAATCAAATACAAATCATGATTTAAACATTGTAACCCAAATCATCCTCCATGCTCATAAATCAAATATCTACCACCCACATCATCCTAAGTCAACCATCTATCATGATGTAAATTATGTCCAATTTTGGTTGACTATCCTAGGTTTTTCTAACCCTTAAGGATGGACTTGGGAACCCAATACAAATTCTTTCTAATAGGGTTCACCATGTATTCCTTTGGGATCCATTTCATATCTACCATTGTAGTTTTAGCTTGACCCCTAGCAATTAGGCAATGATAGGACTTTTCATTATTGGTTCTCTTATAACCTAGGCCTTTCTTGTTAAAGCTTGCCATTTGGCTCCCAATTATCATGTTCAAGGTATTTGAGCTAATTGTAAATTTCTCTAAGGCCTTAGTTAAATGATCTACCTTTTCCCTTAAGGCCTTATTCTCTTCTAAGCATGCATCATAACTACTAGAAGAAATACAATCATCATGTGAGCATGCAATTTCAAGTTTTTCTTCGAATTCCTTAATTTCATTTTGCTTGCATTTGTTTTTCTTCTTACTCCTAAATAAGTCTTTAGTTAGACTAGAAATCATTGAAACAATCTTTTTGGGAGGGAGATTTGTTACCTCACTTACCCAATCACCTTCTTGTGATTCCGATGAGGATGCTCCCCCTACACTTGAGCTCTCCTCCACACTTGAGCTTGTTTCTTCTTTTTTGGAGGTGGAGTCTAAGTCATTTATCGCCATTAGTACAAGGCTTATGAAGACTTCTTCTTCTTCTTCCGATGATGATGATGGATCATCCCACGTCACCGCTTTAAAGTTGTGGGCTTTTGTCTTCTTCTCCTTCTTCTTTTCTTCTTTCTTCTTGCCTTTCTTCTTCTTGTCATTCTTTCTCCTTTCTTCCTTGCTTTTGTTTAAGAGAGGGCATTCTTCTCTCATGTGCCCCTCTCCTTGGCAATTGTAGCATATCACCTTCCTAGTTCTCCTCCTATCATGAGATTTGTTAAATCTAAAATTCTTTAAAGCACGCCTTACCTTCCTTACCATATAGGCCTCATCATTGCTATTCATTGAGGAGGAGGAGGATTCTTCATCGGATGAGGAAGGTGGAGTCTCCTTTTTCTTCTTCCCTTTCTCGACCATTAATGCTACTCCCCTTTGCTTTATGCTTGGTTCTTCAATTATGCCTTCAAGCCTAGTCTCATGCAATTCCATGGTGGAGAAAAATTTATCTAGAGTACTTACCTCTAGATTCTTTGAAACATAGAAGGAGTCCACCATGGAGCTCCATTTGGATGACCGGGGAAATGCATCTATAGCCTTCATGATCATATCTCGGTTTGATAGTTTCTCACCTACACTTGTTAAACCATTTATTATCTCTTTAAATCTAGAATGTAGTGAGAGTACCTTTTCCCCCATATCTAATTTGATATTGTTTAATTGAGAGCGGAGGAGGTATCTTCTTGCTAGCTTGGCTTCGGATGTGCCTTCATGAAGCTCCACTAGCTTCTACCACATTTCTTTGGTGCTTGCATATTCTCCTATCGGGTTTATCTCTTGTTGAGGAAGCACATTGAATAGGTGATGTTTTTCCTTTGAATTCGCCAAGTGCTCCTTCCTTTGTTTCTTAGTCCACCTTAAATTTTCTATTAGCCTCCCTTCTTCATCCCTAGGTACTTCAAAACTGTTTTCGCTGATAAGCATAATTTCAAAGTCGATTTTGAAAAATACCTCCATTCTTTTCTTCCACCATGTGATGTCGCCCTTGAACTTGGGTGGATGAATGTTGGATCAGACCATCTTGTCGTACTTGTGTTGGCGATGAGTCCGCGACAAGCTCCTCGCTCTGATACCACTTGTTGGAGGATTGGTGGCTGACTAGAGGGGGGGTGAATAGCCTTCAAGTGTACGATGGAAATCGCTTCACTTCTTAATTGTCTACAAGAGTAATTAGCACAGCAAAAATACAATGATAAAGACAATTAAGCTAAACAAAATAGGTAAAGAGAAAGAAAACACAAACACGCTGATGTAATGTGGTTCACGACCCTTGCCGCTAGTTCATGGACGATTCGTATGGCGAATCACTCCCTTAAATCAATCACTAGTCTCTCCTTCAAGGTGGAGGTAAACCTTTCTTATAATCTCTCCCTCTTACAATAAGATTGAAATAAAAACAAGTAAGAGGAGTAGAAAATGTGTTGGGCACTTGGGATAATTTTAGGAGTTAAGCATTAGCCTCCCAAGAGCACCCAAGGCCTCTTCTTATAAGGAAAGAGGCCATTCTTCCCATTGGGCACTGAGCAATTGACTGATTCAGCCATCAGTCGACTACTGTTGTAGTCGTTGCCTCATAATGGCTTCATCCATGTTGGTGTCCAGTCAATGGCTCCCTCATTAGTCGACTGATAGATCCATCAGTTGCGTGATCTAGGCGATCAGTCGACTTTCAAACCTTCTATGCCCTCGACCACCTTGATCAGTCGACTGATGTACAGTCATTCAACTACTAAACCCTAGCAACCGACTGATGTATAGTCAGTCGACTGCTGATGGGAAAGAAGATCTCCAGTCGAGAACCATCAACCCAGAGTAGTCGATTGATATCTATATCAGTCGACTGGTGTTGGGTAAAACCTCAAACAAATATTTGTTTGAGAATTCGACGGTCGGGTAAAACCTCAACCCACTTGGTTGAGCATCTGACACTTCCAATTTATTGGGTAGAAACCTCAAACTAATGTTTGAGCGTTCGGCTTAACCATATGTCGGGTAAAACCTCAAACCCTAGTTTAAGCATCTGACTTGTCGGGTAAAACCTCAACCTACTTGGTTGAGCATCCGACACTTGACTTAGTCATTCGACCAAGTTCACCTATAAGCTACTGTTACAATTTGTTCATTCTCTCATCTCCCTTGAAGTCCCTCGCCGAAGCTCTCTTCTTCCTACCATGTCCCTCGGATGCACCAAGCACACGACTTCGCAATATCATCCTTCGCGTCTCGATCTGAATTTTGCTTCCTTGGCTTCACTTCAATGCTCCTCGTTCGGCGGTCCCTCGAATGCGCTAAGTGCACGGCTTCTGCAATGCCATCCTTCATCGACTCAAAGACCCAAGCCATGAGATGGTGAACCCACCAATGCTTTTGTCAAGCCAACACATGTGTGAATTACTAAGTCCTGCATGACTTCAACACATATATCAAATCAACATATCAATCTAATTTAAACCCTTTGCCACACATATCAAAACGACATCATACATGGGTTGATTGCCCTAACACAGTAGAGGCGCCTGGGATTTTATAAAATTTAGAGGGAAGCTATAATCGGGAGGATAGAGATCGACATTGTTCTCCTATTACTTTAGAGTGAGTTGATGTAAACCATGGATGGGAGATTTGGGAAGTAGGATGCATCATTCTGAAAGTTGTGCTTGTAGGAAAAATAAAGTGAAGAGGAGAAGTGAGGGTTATTTTTGTATGTATAAGGGAGGAGAAGGGGAAAACGGGGGGATAATAGTTTTTCCTAGATATTCTTTGAGAGAAGAAAGTGTGAGTAAGGGAATCAAATTAGTTTCTTAGGGTCAAAATAATGGTTAGGTAAGGGACCCTTTCTTAGCTGATGGATTTTTTTGAAAATGTTATCAGTTTTTAATAATTTTGGGTGTTAATATAGGTAGGATCAATATGAGGTGTATAGAGTTACTCCTATTGTTTTATGAAAGATGTATATATTACAGCATACATAATAAGATTGAAAATGGATATCTATAAAATGTCTCAAAACATTCACAACACAAATATGGAAATAGGTATTTATTGAAGAATTGGGTAGTATGAAACCTTACAGAAATAATTACATTGGATATCCATGGTATAGATTCAGAAATAAACATTTCGTTCAAAATAGAAAATGAACATTCATTGCAGATTTAGAAATGAGTATTCATTACAAAGTGGTAAGCAAGTGTTCATTAAAAGAATCGTGGTTACAATATCATGACTCTGAGTCAGTATCTGACTCAGTGTTAAAAGCCTCTAGGGGTAATTTGTTGATAACAACTTCCATGTCTAGGATAATCTCGAATTGATTTCAGGAGAGAAGTCCTTTGTCATTAGCTGCTTGAAGAGCTCCTTCAAAGCCACTCTGAAAGTATCTTCTGTGTTTGGCCACCATGTTGGTGAGGAGTTTAGTTTCTTGAGCTACCCAGCATTCTACCTCAGTTTCTTATAGGTTAGATAATTCTCTATGAAGTTGGACAAAGTGACAGGGATTTTCATTGGTGACTTCTGATAACCTCTAAAAATGTTTCATCTGTATAGAGAAATAAAAGTGAAATTCTATCATACTGTTAATGATTCTCTCATTGAGCTCGTTGAAAGCATTTCTGAGGTCTTCTAAGGGTTGGAAACACTAACCCGACTAGAAGTGCCAGTCTTTCATCTTCTGAGTGTTGGGATGTATACTGAAAGCCTAGCTTTTTTGTATGAATATTTTTATTTTGAAATAAGAATCACATGATCATTGTTTTCACTTTATAATTATTATATGTGTGCATATTGTCTAATACTTTACATTGTAGATAACATGGTGCTTGGTGTGGCACAGAAGATCATGTTATCAGTCCCTTGTAGAATATAAGTAGAGGCTCACAACCAAGATGGTTTTGGACAAACCATTGGCATGGTTGTAGTGTAGCTTGGTATTTTTTTTATCTTGAACATAGAGTTACACTAGTACACTTAGGTGTATTGAACATGACCGACATAGAGGTGATTCAATTTATTGCTGACTACATAATTGAATCGGACCTCAGATATTATGTTGTACATGCTCTTAATCCTAATATAATAATGGGCACATGTACTTAGTATTTATTTCTTTGATTTAGCAAAGGGTGAGATTTATATGGATTAAATCAATATGCCCGGTAAGTTGGGAAATGATATTATTTACATGGTGTGCCATTAATTATAGGAGGAAACTGTGTCCTATATATTAGGTTGATGATGTCCCCTTGAGGAGCTCATAAGGTTCATCATGTAAACCCTGCAGGTTGACTTAGTCAACATGATGATAAGGTTGAGTGGTACTACTCGAGGAGTTAGATGTTAATTGATTGATGGTCAGTAAATCAATTAATTGACGGACATTCGATATCTTAAACACGGGGAGATGGATGTACAAATAATGTATGGAGCCCATATTAATTTATGGGGGTTGGTGAGGTAATTCAATGATGATCCTCTAGTGGAATGGAACATCATTGATGGATCAAGTTTGTGTGGTTCCGATCCATCGGGTGGCCAAGATCCAAATCCTCCTTATGGTCCCTATCATAGCCTATTAAAACCTCATGGAGCCTAGATCCAATGATAGAAAACAAAACTCTAGATCCGACGGTGGAGATTAAATCTCTAGATCCGACGGTTGAGATTAAATCTCTAGATCCGACGGTTGAGATTAAATCCCTAGAACCGACGGTGGAGATTAAATCTCTAGATCTGACGGTTGAGATTAAATCTCTAGATCCGACGGTTGAGATTAAATCCCTAGAACTGATGGTGGAGATTAAATCTCTAGATCCGACGGTTGAGATTAAATCTCTAGATCTGACGGTTGAGATTAAAATCCTAGAACCAACAGTTGAGATTAAAACAAGGCTTAAGCCTAACTCTATAAAAGGGGACTTAAGGTGGGCGGCAAGAATGTTGGTTGGTTTTGAGAAGGAATTCTAGGGTTTGCTCTCTTTAGCTTGGGCGGCAAGAAACCCTAGGAAGATTAGGGTTTGGTTGGGCGGTTAGGGTTTGGAAGTTGGAGTGGGCGGCAACTATAGGAGAGGTTCTCTTCTTCTTCCTAGGGTGTTGCCGGCACCTATCTCTCTTCCCTCTACCTTGGTCGGCGCTCAACCTATTCCTCTTCTCCTCTTCTTTTCCTCTTGGCCGGTGGCACAAAGGAGCTAGGGATTGTTCCCTTGTTTGGTTCCTTGGTTGGCCATCTTGTTCTCTCTATTCTTGGGGTCGGTGGCATCAAGCCTTTGTGGCTTGGTGGTTGCCTCAAGCAAGAAGGGAAGGAGAGTTCTTCTTTCTTTTGATTGAAGAAGATCTAGGAAGCTTCAACTTGTGGAGGATCTTCGCCCACACGAAGTCTACAAGGAGGTTAGGACATACGATAGAAGATCGAGAGGTATAAAAGTTTTACAAGTTTTATTATTGATCTTTGCATGTTCTTATTAATATGTTTGTATGTGTTGATTATACATGTCTACATCCATATGTATTTGTATAATCATGGACCCCGAAAATAAACACAAAAACTGGCTATCCGTCAGTCGTCTCTTCCGCGGCTAACCGACTAGAAGAGTTTTGTTGCTTGAACAACTAGTTTGTTCAAGCGATCGCTCAAGTCGTTAGTACGATGACGAATTGGTTGTGCTTAGGAAACTCATCCCATCCGGATTAGTTTTCATTAGTGAAAATTTCAATCCGGGGACATGGGAGCCAACGGGCCTCCGAGCAATGCCATCACTGAGCCAGTTTTTGGACTTGCTCCTAGGTTGCAGTCAGTTTTGCTTGTAATGGTTCAACTTGTTGTTTATAAAAGTCTACCCTCTCTCAGAGCAGTCGGATAGTTGTAACTTTATAGGAGCTTCCCCATTATGTCTGACATAGCTCATGCCTATGTTGAATGAAGACTTTTTCTTTCCTTGTTAACAGTTGGTCCCTTTCTACAGTTAGGGCTTGTATTTGAGATTTTAGGTCTTGTAGTTGTAGAAGGTATGTTGTTTCTTTCTCATCTCGTTCAAGAGATTCAGAGCGGCTAGTCTAGAGGACCTTTGAAGAAGTTGAAGGTGCAAGCGAAATAATAATGGGCTGAGGCATTTCTATTTGTGGGGGTAGAGGTTGAGATTGCTTAATTTGGAATTCCGAGAGCCATTGGCTAAAGATGTGAAGCTTGGAGCTACTCTATAAAATAAACAAGTGAAAGTAATATGAGAAATCTATTTGTGTAATGGAATGAGTTAGTAAAAAGATGAAAAGCTTACCAAATGGAGAGTTTGCTGGAGCTCTTGAAATAATTGGGGGATGTCAGAATTATTAAGAATGGGAATGGTTTGTGGTTTAGTGGAATCTAAGGTACGAATTGGAATGTTTGAAGGAATTGAGGTTGGGGGAGGTATGGTAGGAGAGCTGGGACAGGATGTGGACATGGGAAGTTCTTGAGGAGAATAGGGAGGATGGTTGGTATAGGCATTTGATACGGCTTGTATCAGAAGGACAAGGGGAGAGGAGGTGGAGTATTTAGGTAATATGGGGCTTGGAGGAGGAAAGGAATGTTATTGTCTGGTGGGGAAAAGGGAGTCTAAAGGAAGATTATCGGCAAAAGAAGTTGTGGAAGGAGATAAGGAAAGGGCAATAGAAGTATCCGAAGGATCAGGAAGTGAAGTAGGTGTTGTGATCAGAGGTAACAATTGTGGAGGAGGAAGGGATGAGGATGTTTCTACAGGGAGTATGACATTAAAGGGGGGAAGGGGTTTTGAATAGGTTTGATGGGAGGAGGAATCAGATCAGTGGCTATAAGGGTAAGGGAAGGTTGCCCTAGTTCTTCTAGTACTATTATAGAGCTGCATGGGAGTTCAGAAGGAACCTGTGAGGTAGAAGTGTAAACAATTTTTTGTGAAGTATTTGCAATGATCGAACAACGATAATTAGAATAAGCAGTATTTGAAAGGGGAGTAATTACTTAAGGGGAGGATGGTTTGCTTGGGCTAGGGGTGCTGGTTGTCTAAAATTTTCTCTTCTGGTTTTTTGTCAAGGTTCTCACAACAGCTATGTGCATCTTGTCTTCTGTAAAGTAAGTGTATGTTAGTAAATATTTGGAAATAAAGGCAAAGTATATACACAGTGAAGTAGTGCTTATCTATGGGATGAGCTCCAGATGAAGGAATAGGAGACAACCCATAGTACAACAGTATAGACTCTTGTAGAAGTTCAGTAATGCTGAAATGTTTGTTTTTTAGTAGGGGTTCGATGGAGATGAAGTTGTAGTAGGGTTTGATGCTTTTGAGCTCGAGTAGTCGGGGAAGAGCAGTTCTCTAGGTAAGAAAGAACAGTAGAACAGGGTCTAGAGGGACAAAGTGTTGGTACAATCGACCTAGGTCACTATTAAATGGACTTGAGTTTGATTCGAGTAGTATTTTGATGTTCGACAAAACGTATGACAATGTGATTGTCATGGAAACTCCAAGAATGATACTTGGAAAATGAAATTCTAAGAATGGGTCTTGACAAAGGAAAAGTCCAAGCATGGGTCTTGGCAATGGTAAAGTTCACGTCATGTGTACTTCGCATAAGAAGTCCAAAGGTATTGTCTTGGCAGCATAAGTCCTAGTATGTAGTCTTGGCAGCGTAAAGTCCAAGTGAACTTTGGCGTTGAAAGTCTTATGGATGCTTGGCATTTGGGAAGTCCAAGGGGATGATATTGATGATGTAAAGTCCAAGCTGTAGTCTTGGCAGCATAAGTCCAATGTTTCGTAGTGTAAAGTCCAAGCATTTATCTTAGCGACGTAAGACCAAATGTACCTTGGCAAAGTAGACTCGGTTAGCATGAAAATAGACAATGTAAGCAGCTAAAGGCTAGCGTATGAATGAACAAGTAATGGATGACTTGGAGGGATCTGATAGACGTGAGGATAATGGAGGTGGCTAGAAGGCTTAGGTCTTGGCTAAGGGTGGTCTATCAAGTATGAGAGGATCATACTTGGGTCAAACTTCATGGTTGACATTTATCAGTCGACTGGGGTTTGTTGGGATGTATACTAAAAGCCTAGCCTTTGTATGAACAATTTTATTTTTCAAATAGAATCACATGATCATTGTTTGCATATTTATAGTTATGCATATTGTCTAATACTTTACATTTTAGATAACATGGTGTGTGGTGTCACATAGAAGATCATGTTATCAGTTCCTTGTAGAGTATAAGTAGAGGCTCACAACCAAGATGGTTTTGGACAAACCATTAGCATGGTTGTAGTGTAATTTGTTATTGGTTTATCTTGACCATAGAATTACACTAGTACACTTTATGTGTATTGAGAATGACCGACTTAGAGGTGATTCAATTTATTACTTACTACATAATTCAATCAGACCTCGGATAATATAGTGCACATGCTCTTAATCCCGATATAATAACGGGCACATCTACTTAATATTTATTTCTTTGTTTACCAATGGGCGAGATTTAAGGATTAAATTCATAGGCTCGGTAAGTTGGAAAATAATATTATTTACATGGTGTGCCATTGATTATAGGAGGAAACTGTGTCATATATATTAGGATGATGATGTCCCCTTGAGGAGCTCATAAGGATAATCATGTAAATCCTACAGGTGGACTTGGTCTGGCATGATGATAAGGTTGAGTGGTACTACTCATGGAGTTAGATGTTGATTAATTAATTGTCAGTAAATTAATTAATTAATGGACATTCGATATCTTAAACACGGGGAGACATTTGTACTATTAATATATGGAGCCCATATTTAATTATGGGGGTTGATGAGGTAGATCAATGATAATCCTCTAGTGGAATGGATTATCATTAATGAATCGGATTTTATGTGCGTCGGATCCATTGGGTGGCCAAGATCCAACTCCTCCTCATGGTCTCTATCGTAGCCTATTAAAACCCTCATGAAGCCTAGATCCAACGGACACAATTAAATGGATGTATGGGCGAGATCTATAAATAAGGTTCCAAGGCTTGGGTGGCAAACAAGAGTTTGGATGCAAGGGTTTGCTTCCAAGGCATGGGCGGCTAGGAAAGAAGAAGCTTTAGGGTTTGGAGTTGGCTTGGGCGGCGGCAAGAGGTGGAGGAGGTTTAGGGTTTCATTTTCCTCTCTTCCTAAGGTTTGGTCGGCGCCCTTTTCTTCATCCCTTTAGGGCCGGCGCTCCTTCTTTGAAGCTTGGCCAACGGTTCTTCTTCTCTATTTCTCCTTGGTCGGCGGCAAGAGTTAGGGCTTCTTCCCTTGGAGCTCTTAGCCGGCGCCCACACTCTCTCCCTCTCCTTGGGGCCGGTGGACATCAACCTTGGTGGTTGGTGCAAGAAAGGAGAAGAAAGGGACTTTGGTTATCTTCCTTTGTTCGGAGCGAACAAGGAAAGGAAGATACGTGATCTAGGAGGCTTCAACTCTCGGAGGATCGTTGCTCACACAACGTCCAAGAGGAGGATAGGTCATACGATAGAAGATCAAGAGGTAAACAAGAGGTATAATTCTTGTTTTCATTTCCTTTTTGTTCTTTGTATTTGTTTATAATTGTATGTGGTTAATTTACTTGGACCCCGAAGATACACACAAAAACCGGTGATTCGTACATCATTTTATTCCATGGCTAATCGAGGAAAAGAGTTAGGTTGCTTGAACAATAAGTTTGTTCAAGCGACCACTCTAATCGAATAGCACGATGATGGATCGGTTGCTTGGGTAATCCATCTTCGTCAAAGATTATTTTTTTTAATCCGGGGACGTAGATAGGATCACCATGCACAAGTGACCAAGTGGTAAAGGGAAGCGAAGATTCTCCCTTCAAGTGGTATTAGAGCCATAGTTTCCGATTTTGTATGTTTATGATTCAGTTACTTTTATGCACTTATCATATATTATGTGTGCAGGATAATAGTAGGATGTGCATTAGCTAACTTTTTGGTTCTTGACTGTTGAGAAGTACAAATATGTACTCTTCGAAGAATGTCCTCCTAAGTCGATGGATGATTCTAGTGAAAAGGAGAAAGTGAGTTATAGGATGTGAATCAAGGCAGATGAGATGGCACAGTGTTACATTTTGACTTCTATGTCAAATGTATTGCAACATCAGCATCAGGCCATGTCTACTGCTTATGACATGATGCTCAATCTCAAGGAACTTTTTGGACACCAGAATTGGGCTGCTAGGCAGGAAGCCATGAGAAACTTGATGACGACCACCATGGTTAAGGGAACACCCTTGATGGATCATGTTCTCAAGATGATGTCTCATTTGAATGAGCTAGATGTCCTTGGAGCTGAGATCGATGGGGAAACCCAGGTCGATATCATTCTCTAATCTCTACCTAGGAGTTTTGAGTAGTTTCGCCTGAACTACAACATGAAAAAGATGTTGTATTCATTGGTGGAGCTTTTGACAAAACTCCGGGCGACAGAGGAGCTTTTTCATAAAAATGCTCAGGCTTAGGCCATGGTTGCTCAGAAGGTTTTGACTTCTATGCCGAAAGGCAAGAAGAAGAAGAAACAAGGTGGAGCAAAGGTGGCGGGAGGATCTCAGGGATGAGTGAAGAAGCCGAAAGGCAAGTGCTTCACTTGCTAGTAGACTGAACATTAGAAGAAGGACTGCCCCAATCGAAAGCAGAACAATAGGGTTCTAGGAAATCAAATGACTAGCTGAAGGAGAGATTACCGTCTACATGGGCAATGCTACAAAGGTGCCGACTATTGTAGTGGGAGATGTTTATTTATCTTTTGATAGGAATCAAACTTTGGTTCTAAGAAATTGCCTTTATGTACCTTCATTTAGAAAGAATTTAATTTCAGTTTCTAAATTGTTTTTGGATGGATATTATATTTCTTTTAATGAAAGAGTTGTTATAAAAAGGAATAGGGAGATTATCTATTCTGGTGCATTGGTAGGTAATTAATATACACTTGAACCAAATGCTCCAACGATGCAAATAGAAATAAATAACTCATCTTTTAAATCTAATAAGAGGAAAGAACCTTCGAAAATGAACCAAACATATCTTTGGCATCTAAGGTTAGGTTATATTAACCTAATTAGAATTCAAAGGTTGATAGCTGATGGACCTTTGGGTTCATTAGTGGTTGAAGATTTCCTAACCTGTGAATCTTGCTTGGAAGGTAAGATGACCAAGAGGCATTTTAAGGCCAAGGGGTATAGAGCCAAAGATGTGTTGGAATTGGTTCATTCTGATTTGTGCGGTCCTATGTCTATCCAGGCTAGAGGTGGTTTTAAATATTTCGTCTCTTGTATTGACAATTATTCAAGATATGGATACATTTACTTAATGCGCCGCAAGTCTGAATGCTTTGACAGGTTCAAAGAATTCAAGGTTGATGTGAAGAAACATCAAGGTAAAAGTATCAAGACACTACGATCTGATCGTGGTGGTGAGTACCTCTTGGGAGAGTTTAGGAATTACTTATCAGAGCCTAGAATTCAATCACAATTGTCTGCACCTAGCACACCCCAGCAGAATGGTGTAGCGGAGCGAAGGAATAGGACTCTTATAGAGATGGTTAGATAGATTATGAGTTATTCTGAGTTACCAGAATTGTTCTGGGGGTATGCTCTGGATACGACAGTGTATATTCTGAACTTGGTACCATCTAAATTAGTGCCTTCTACTACCACAGGATTGTGGACTGCATTAAAGCCTAGTCTAAGACATTCGAATTTGGGGGAGTCCAGCACATGTGCTGAAGGCAAATGCTCGTAAGTTGGAACCTCATACAGAAGTGTGCTTGTTTGTAGGCTATCCTAGAGGAACAAAAGGTGGTTTGTTCTATAGTCCTAGAGATCATAGGGTGATCGTTAGCACGAATGCCAGAGTTTTAGAGGAAGACTATGTGATGAACCACAAGCCCATAAGTAAGATTGTTCTGGAGGAATTGAGAGAGGAAGTCACTACTTCAGTACCACCAGTACAAGAGGACATACCACAAGTGACTGCACTGCGTGTCATAGAGGATACACAAGTGATACCTTATCGTAGTGGGAGGGTTGTTAGACAACCTGATAGATTTATGTTCTTGGGAGAATCCTCTGATTTGGTCCCTAGCGAACATGAATCTGATCCCTGAACATATGACAAGGCAATCCAAGATAAAGATGCGTTATCTTGGCAAAGTGCAATGGATTCTGAGATAAAATCTGTGGATTCAAATAAGGTCTAGAAGCTAGTAGAACCACCCAATGGTATAAAACCATTGGATGCAAGTGGATCTACAAAAGAAAGAGAGGAAGAGACGAGAAGGTTGAGACCTTCAAAGCAAGGCCTATTGCGAAAGGGTATACTAAGAAAGAGGGTAATGATTATGAGGAGATCTTTTCGCCGGTAACCATGCTTAAGTCTATAGGGAATCGATCGGTGTGTGTTGGCCAGCTAGAGGGGGGTGAATAGCCCTCTTTCGTTGGATGACAGAATTTGCTCATCTACACAATCGTTAGCGCAACCTGAAAACTAAACAAGACAAGCAAATAAACAATGCAAAGGTAAAAATAATGCTAACAAGATAATATAACGTGGTTCACGGCTACGCCGCTAATCCACGGTCCCCGATTCGTCCTCGGTGAATCACTCCGCAACCAAATCCACTATTGGTCTCTCCTTTGCACCAAGCTAGGTGGAGGTAACCCTTACAACTCAAGAACACTCCCTCTTTTACAATAGATGGGAAAGAAAACTAAGAGAAGGAGTTTGAATCTTGTGGAGCACTTGGATGATCACTTAAAGCAAAAGCATTTTCCATCCAAAAGGCCACACCCTCTCTTTTTATAAAAGGGCGGCCACCACCACGATCATTGCGCCCTTGGCGATCATGCCGCCACTAGCGACCTCGAACACGTCGAATCCCGACCGTTGTAGTCCAACGGATCCCTTGGCAGTCGACTGATGGATCCATCGATCATTGCTACCTCATCGTCGACGCCTAGTCGACTACAAGCGTGATTATAGATCGACTTCCTCGGCAATCGTGACATTCCATGGCGATCATTGCTGGGCCTAAATTCATCGATCGGATGATCGGCTGCGTTCGACTCGGGCATGTCATTGCCATTTCATGTCGATCGGTAGTCGCTGTGTGAAACTAAAACATAACATTCGTTTGAGCTTCTGGCGGTCGGGTAAACCTCAACCCATGCGGTCGAACCTCTGACACTCAGCCATTCGGCCAAGTTCACGTAATGAGATACTTACAATTCACTCATTCTCTCATCTCACTCGAAGTGCCTCGCCGAAGCTCTCTTCGTTTGCGGCCACGTCCCTCGGCAGCATCAGGCGTACAACTCTGCAATGCTCCTTCGTGTCTCTTGGCTTCGAAGTCTGCTTCCTTGGCTTCGCTTCAAGTCATCTCGTCCGATGGTCCCTCGACAGCATCAGGCGCACGACTCTGTAATGCTCCTTCTCCGACTCAAGCACGAGGTTGTGAGTGGTGAATCCGCCAAGGCTCCATGTGCAAATTACTAAGTCCTGCAAGACTCCAACCCACATATCAAATCACAATAACAACCTAACTTAAACCCTTTGCCACACACATCAAAACCATATCACGGCAAGAGATTGCCCTAACAATCTCCCCCTTTTTGATGTGTGGCAATCCATTTAAGTTAGGTAAAAACATTTGATAAACTATTAAGGAAAGAAAGCATGTGAATAACATGATTAGCAACTCTCCCCCTTAATACATGAAACTCCCTCTAAATATGTTCCCCCTTACTTAAACATATAGTTTTCTCCCCCTTTGACACCATTAAAAATATTAAACAAAGTTTATATATCATGGCATCAAGTCTAGAGAGAAACAAAGACTAAAACCAGTCAAAAACCTAATAAAATCAGGTTATTGTGCTCATTCACAGTCGATCAGTCGACTGCTATCAGTATGGCAGTCGACTGACACAATGAATTCCGAATTTCTAATTTTCTGGATGAATTTTAGAAATGCATTATAAATTCTAGAAAATTTGAAAAATAGTGAAATTTGGGGAACACATTTCTTTAAGGGTTCTTTATCAATGAAAAATAGTTTTTCATGAAAAATCATTATGTTTTCAGAGATTTGCCAAAAATTCAAAAGCTTTAAAAGCCACTAGGTTTTTTTTATTATGTTAGTATCCATTTTAACACCTAGTCTTGCTTTGGATTATTTCAAAACATGAACACACAGATTTTAAAGTAAGAAATTATTTTGAAAACATATGAAATATCCAACCATGATCTTTGAGAAATATGTCTATGAATTAAACATAAGCCTTCCCCATGATTGGTCTATTATTTCTATTTTGATACCTTAAATGACCATCTAAATGCCATAGACATTAGTGGACATTTGTATCATCCTAACATCTCACTCATGCTAAGTTTTCAATCATGGTAGCCTATGGTGAGTGTGAGATGCATCCTAAAGGTATTTGTATATACTTAACCATTATTTTCATGCAATTCTATACAAGGTTAAGTATCATCCTAATATCCCACATGATCATAAAGATATATATGAATTAATTTCACATTATGATCATGAAACAAATGTATTCATCAAATTGTGATCATGCATTAGGTATTACATCATGATAATAAAGAAATATCACCTAAAGCATGATTTATCTATTTATCGGTGCATTATCATCACCTAACACTATTTCAAAAATGTTGTCCCGCCATCTTAAGTCAACCAACATATGATATAGGTAAATTACATATGGTTGACTACCCTAGGGTTTTCCTAACCCTTAAGGATGGATTTTGGAACCCAATACAAATTCTTGCCTATGGAGTTCACTAAAAATTCCTTAGGGATCCATTTTCTAGCAATTACCTTCTTTTTGTCTTGACCCCTAGCTATTAGACATTTATAGGTCTTTTCATTTTTCTTTTCCTTATAACCTAGGCCTTTCTTGTTGAAGCTTGCCCTTTGGCTCCCAATTATCATGTTAAGGGTAATGGAGCCTATTATAAATTTTTCTAGGGCCTTGGTCAAATAATCTACCTTTTCCCTTAGATCCCTATTTCCATCCATACATGCATCACTAACATTAAATGGCATATATTCATGTGAGCATGCATCATTTAAGCTAGAAGAGATATTATCATTATCATGTAAGCATGCTTTTTCTAGCTTATTTTCTAAATCCTTAATTTGATCAAGCATGCTTTTGTTCTTTTTCTTGGCTCTAAATAAAACCTTAGTGAGGCTAGAAATAATTGACATAACTTTCTTGGGGGAAAGATTTGTTACCTCACATACCAAATCCTCTTCCGATGATGAGGATGTAGAAGAGGCTCCCCCTTCACTCGAGCTCTCCTCACTTGAGTTTGCTTCTTCATTTTCGGAGGATGAGCAATCTAGGTCATCAAAAGCCATTAGGGAAAGGTTGGAGTAGACATGTTCTTCCTCTTCGGATGATGATGATGATGATGAGGGATCATCCCATGTCCTTGCTTTGAGTGCTTTTGTCTTCCCTTTCTCTTTGGCCTTCTTCTCTTCTTCTTTCTTCTTGCTCCCCTTCTTCTTCTTCTTTTCATCTTTCTTTTTTTCCTTTCCTCTTTACTCTTGTTTAGGAGGGGACAATTGTCCCTTATGTGTCCGTCTCCTTGGAAATTATAACAAATAACCTTCCCCCTTGGTATTCTCCTCCTATCTTTAGATTTATTAAATTTAAAACTTTTTAATGCATGCCTTACCCTCCTTACCATATAGGCTTCTTCCGTGCTATTCATGGAGGAGGAGGAAGATGCTTCATGGGAGGAGGAGGGGATCTCCATCTTCTTCTTCCCCTTGTTGACCAAAAGTGCTACTCCTCTTGAAGGTTGAAATCTTGGCTCTTCTATTATTCCTTCAAGTCTTGTTTCGTGGAGCTCCATGGTTGAGAAGAACTCCTCCAAGGTGCTCACTTCTAAATTCTTGGACATGTAAAAAGAGTCCACCATTGAGCTCCATTTCGATGACCGAGGAAAAGCATCAATTGCTTTCATGAGCATGTCCCAGTTCAAAAGTCTTTCTCCTACACTCGTTAGCCCAATTAAAATTTTTTTGAATCTAGAATGTAAGGAGGTTACCTTTTCTCCCTTTTCAAGCTTGATATTTGATAGTTGGGAGCGGAGGAGATCTCTTCTTGCAAGCTTGGCCTCCGAAGTGCCTTCATGAAGCTCTACTAGCTTCTCCCACATCTCCTTGGCACTTGCATGCTCCCCTATCCTATTCACTTCTTGTTGAGGGAGTACATTGTAGAGGTGGTGCTTGGCCTTTGAATTCACCAAATACTCCTCTCTTTGTCTTTTATTCCATCTTGATTTCTCCAATAGCTCCCCTTCTTCATTCCTAGGCATCTCGAAACCGTTTTCCATAATTAATAAAATTTCGAAGTCGGTTTCAAAGAATACCTCCATTCTCTTTTTCCACCAAGAGAATTATCCTTCAAACTTTGGTGGGTGAATGTTAGAGCCGACCATTTTTGATGAAGTGCTTGTTGTGGCGGTTAGTCCTCAATGAGCGACTTGCCTCTAATACCACTTGTAGGGGATCGATCGGTGTGTGTTGGCCGGCTAGAGGGGGGTGAATAGCCCTCTTTCGTTGGATGATGGAATTTGCTCGTCTACACAATCGTTAGCGCAAGCGGAATACTAAACAAGACAAGCAAATAAACAATGTAAAGGTAAAAACAATGCTAACAAGATAATATAACGTGGTTCACAGCTACACCGCTAATCCACGGTCCCCGATTCATCCTCGGTGAATCACTTCGCAACCAAATCCACTATTGGTCTCTTCTTTGCACCAAGCTAGGTGGAGGTAACCCTTACAACTCAAGACCACTCCTTCTTTTACAATAGATGTGAAAGAAAACTAAGAGAAGGAGTTTGAATCTTGTGGAGCACTTGGATGATCACTTAGAGCATAAGCATTTTCCATCCAAAAGCCCACACCCTCTCTTTTTATATAGAGGGTTGATTTCTTACTGTTGGCCGCCACCAGTCGACTGCTGCCCTTGGCAGTCAACTGCCGCCACTACAATGGCCTCGAAACACGTTGGATCCCGACCATTGTAGTCCAACGGATCCCTTAGTAGTCGAATGATACGAGCAATTCTAATAGGTGCGATTTTCTCTAGCGATGACTACCATTCCATGGAAGTCAACTGCTGGGCATAAATTCATCAGTCGGATACCAGTCAAGCTGCATTCGACTCAGAGTAGTCGACTTCCATTTCATAGAAGTCGACTGGTGCCGTGTGAAACTCAAACTTAACATTCGTTTGAGCTTTTGGTGTCAGGTAAACCTCAACCCTTGCGATCGAGCCTCCGACACTTAGCCATTCGGCCAAGTTCATCTAATGAGATACTTATAATTCACTCATTCTCTCATCTCACTCGAAGTCCCTCGCCGAAGCTCTCTTCGTTCGCAGCCACATCCCTTGGTAGCATCAGGCGCACGACTCTGTAATGCTCCTTCATGTCTCTTGCCGCCAAAGTCTGCTTCCTTGGCTTCGCTTCAAGTCATCTCATCCGACGGTCCCTCGGCAGCATTAGGTGCATGACTCTGCAATGCTCCTTCTTCGACTCAAGCACGAGGTTGTTAGTGGTGAACCCACCAAGGCTCCATGTGCAAATTACTAAGTCCTGTAAGACTCCAATTCACATATCAAATCACAATAACAACCTAACTTAAACCCTTTGCCACACACATCAAAACCATATCACGGCAAGAGATTGCCCTAACAAAGTCTATATGGATTCTCTTGTCTATTGCTGCTCATATGGATTATGAGGTGTGGCAGATGGATGTCAAGACAACTTTCCTTAATGAAAGTCTTGAGGAAAACATCTATATGGAGCAACCAGAGGGATTCATTGCAAAGGGCAAAAAGCATCTTGTGTGCAAGTTTAATCGGTCCATTTATGGGTTGAAGCAAGCTTCGAGATCTTGGAACAACCGCCTTGATGAGGTAATCCAGTCTTATGGATTTATTCAAAGTTCGGATGAGTCTTGTGTATACAAGATATGTGATGGAAATGTAATGGTATTTCTTGTACTATATGTAGATGACATTTTGCTAATTGGCAGCATTGTCAAAGTGTTGTCATACGTAAGGGTATGGTTGTCCAAACAATTTGATATGAAGGACTTAGGAGAAGTGGGACACATCCTTGGGATCAAGGTTATAAGGGATCGCAAGAAAAGGATGTTGTGCATATCTCAAGCTTCATACATAGACACTATTTTGGCTCGTTTTAGCATGTAGACCTCCAAGAAAGGTCTTCTACCTTTTAGGCATGGAGTACCTTTATTTAAAGAGATGTGTCCTAGAACATCAAAGGAGATAGAGGAGATGAAGGCGGTTCCTTATGGTTCGGTGGTAGGAAGCCTCATGTATGTTATGTTATGTACGAGGTCGGATATCTTCTTTTCTGTGGGCATGGTTAGCAGATATCAGAGCAATCTAGGACAGGGACATTAGACTGCGGTAAAGCATATATTGAAGTACTTGAGAGGGACTAGGGATTATATGCTGGTATATTAGGCAAACCAATTACTCCCTGTGGGTTACACATATTCTGACATCCAATCAGATAGGGATAATAGTAAGTATACCTCGGGTTTTGTGTTTACTTTGAGAGGTGGAGCCATTGTATGGAGGAGTGTCAAGCAGAAATGTATGACAGACTCTACCATTGAAGCTGAGTATGTGGCAGCCTCTAATGCAGCCAAAGAAGTTGTATTGCTCAATAACTTCTTGATGGACTTGGATGTGATTCCTGGTTTGTCGAGAACTATCACAATTTATTGTGATAACAGTGGTGCAGTTGCAAACTCGAAGGAACCACGAGCCCATAAGGTAAGTAAACACATAGAGCACAAGTACCACCTGATACGAGAGATCATAAAGTAAGTAGAAGTTGCTATCGCCAAGATTGCATCAGAGGATAAACTGACAGATCCTTTCACTAAGGCCCTTCTAGTGAGAGCTTTTGATAGGCATGTGGAGGGAATGAGAATCAGATGTATGGCAGTTTGATGGCAGTATAGTCTTTTAGTATAAGTGAGAGTTTGTTGGGATGTATACTGAAAACCTATCCTTTGTATGAATGTCTTTATTTTTGAAATAATAATCACATGATCATTGTTTGTATATTTATAGTTATGCATATTATCTAATACTTTACATTGTAGATAACATGGTGGGTGGTGTCACACAGAAGATCATGTTATCAGTTCCATGTAGAGTATAAGTAGTGGCTCATAACCAAGATGGTTTTGGACAAACCATTGGCATGGTTGTAGTGTAATTTGGTATTGGTTTATCTTGACCATAGAATTACAGATATTGAGCAGGACCAACTTAGAAGTGATTCAATTTATTGCTAACTACTTAATTGAATCAGACCTCAGATATTATGGTCTAGATGCTCTTAATCCCGATATAATAATAGGCACATGTACTTAATTTTTTATCATTGATTTACCAATGGGGGAGATTTATGGATTAAATCAATAGGCTCGGTAAGTTGGGAAATAATATTATTTACATGGTGTGCCATTGATTATAGGAGGAAATCGTGTCATATATATTAGGATGATGATGTCCCCTTGAGGAGCTCATAAGGATCATCATATAAATTTTGCAGGTGGACTTAGTCATGCATGATGATAAGGTTGAGTGGTACTACTCATGGAGTTAGATGTTGATTAATTAATTAATGGACATTCGATATCTTAAACACGGGGAGACATTTGTACTATTAATATATGGATCCCATATTTAATTATGGGGGTTGGTGAGGTAGATCAATGATAATCCTCTAGTGGAATGGATTATCATTAATGGATAGGATTTTATGTGGGACGGATCCATTGGGTGGCCAAGATCCAACTCCTCTTCATGGTTCCTCATGAAGCCTAGATCCAACGGACACAATTAAATGGATGTATGGGTGAGATCTATAATTAAGATTCCAAGGCTTGGGCAGCAAACAAGAGTTTGGATTTAAGGGTTTGCTTCCAAGGCTTGGGCGTCTAGGAAAGAAGAAGCTTTAGGGTTTGGAGTTGGCTTGGGCGGTGGCAAGAGGTGGAGGAGGTTTAGGGTTTCATTTTCCTCTCTTCCTAAGGTTTGGCTGGCGCCCTTTTTTTCATACCTTTAGGGTCGACACTCCATCTTTAAAGATTGGCTGGTGGTTCTTCTTCCTCTATTTCTCCTTGGCCGGCGGCAAGAGTTAGGGCTTCTTCCCTTGGAGCTCTTGGCCGACGCCCACACTCTCTCCCACTCCTTAGGGCTGGCGGACACCTTGGTGGTTGGTGGTTGGAGCAAGAAAGGAGAAGAAAGGGACTTCGATTATCTTTTTTTGTTCGGAGCGAATAAGTAAAGGAAGATATGTGATCTACGAGGCTTCAACTCTTGGAGGATCATTGCCCACACAACGTCCAAGAGGAGGATAGGTCATACGATAGAAGATCAAGAGGTAAACAAGAGGTATAATTCTTATTTTCGTTTCCTTTTTGTTCTTTGTATTTGTTTATAATTGTATGTGGTTAATTTACATTGACCCCGAAGATAAACACAAAAATCGGCGATCCGTACATCATCTATTCCGTGGCTAATCGAGGAAAAGAGTTAGGTTTCTTGAACAATAAGTTTGTTCAAGTGACCACTTTAATCGAATAGCACGGTGATGGATGGGTTGCTTGGGTAATATGTCTTCGTCAAGGATTAATTTTTTTTTAATCCAGGGACGTAGATAGGATCACCATGCACAAGCAACCAAGTCGTAATGTGAAGCGAAGATTCTCCCTTCATGGTTATGGACCAGTCGGTTGGCCAAGTGTTTGACACTTGGCAACCTAGTCAACTTGCATTAGTCGACTAAGATTATGACCATTCGACTGGTCAAGTGGTCGACTGAGCTTCAAACTACTTGGTTGAAGCTTTGGCAATCAACTGGCCTTGGAAAGTCGATTGCCATGGAGGGCAGACGACTAATTTAAGTGGACACGAGCATAGAATATTTGGTAGTCGATTGGCCAGTCGACTATTGGGCATCAGTAGACTGCTGGTAAGGGTAGTCAATTGATGTGGTATACATTGGAGTTTTTCCAGCTTGGATAGAGCTATTGTGAGACAGCGGCATGAAGGTCAGTCGACTACTGGGTACGTGCAGTTGACTGAAAGGTGAAAAATCAACCCGAGTTGAAGCTTTATAAGGAGCTCGAGAAGGAGGATTTTTGCAATGGGTTTTAGGATGATTTGAAGGGGAATTGCTACTTCATTCCAGACCTTCAAGAGCATTCAAAAGCAACCAAAGATCAAATTAAAAATATCACATTTGTAAAGTGTTTTCTTTACTTGTATTCATTTGGTTAGTGTAATTGCTTGTATCTTATTCTTATTGTTCTAAGAATTTTTGTAAGGCATTTTCTCCACCTCCAGAGTGTTTTCCAAAAATGAGAGGTTTATTAGTGGTTGTGTGCATCACTAGAGCTCACTTGAGCTTGACCCATGGAGTAGGAACCCTAGGTTCCGAACCATGTTATGTTGCCTTGTTGTTCTTTTGTATTTTTATTTGTATTATGTATTGTATATTCCTCTGCTATAATGCTTTTATAGATGAGCACAACACGAAAATGATCGAATCAATCAAACGATGAGAAATCTCTAATCACCCCCTCTAACAACATCAACCGATCTCTAACAAGTGGTATCAAAGCGAGGACGCTCTTCAAGGCTTAACAACCAATGGAGCATGCTAGAGCCAAAATGGAACTAAGTCTTAAATTGGGCCACGACATCAACACACCACTATCCTATGAAGACCATGGAATTGAAAATTTCAATCAATGGAAAGGTATAATGATGTATTTATTTATGTGTGATTATGACAATTGGATTAGTGTTATAGTAGGGTTAGATGCTTCGAAGGATGAAAAGGGGAGAATACTCAAGAAGAAGAAGTGGAGCAAGGAGCAAATATGATATTTCAACATAAACAATAAGGTATTGAGTATATTGATTAATGTGTTAGCAAATGATATTTTGGCAAAGTTAGGTGAGTTTAAGGATGCTAAGTAACTATGAAGCAAGCTAGCTAAGCTTCATGAAGATCTCTCACCGGTCCAAGATGACATGGATAAATCAAAGGAGAAAGAGGGTTGCTCATCCTCTTCAGCTAAAGAAGAAAGCACATCATCCCAAGAGATTGAGGAATCAGAGGTTGAAAGGCCATCAACATCAGAGGAAGAGGAAATTGTGGAAGTCTCCACCTCTATGATTGAGGGGGAGGAGAGACCTTCCATGCCAGAGGAAGAGCAAGAAGAACCATCTACCTCCAAGAGAGAAGAAGAGCAAGACCAAAATTCCCTTACCGACTTAGGTAAATCAATGACATGTATTAATAACAAAAATCATATAACATGTTTTGAGTGTAGGGAAGTAGGACACTACAAGAGCAAGTGTCTTAAGAGAGTCAAGAATGCTCAATCGACAACAAAAGTCAATGAAAAGCCTAAGGATGTCGAAGCCTCAACAATCAAGAGCAAGGAGCATATCATTTGCTTCAAATGCAATCAAATGGGGCACTATAGGATCGATGCCCTAGGGGGAGGAAGCAAACCAAGGGCTTGAGAGGAGTTACACCTGTAGGGGGAGGTAGGGCAAACCCTATGGTAAATTTACCTTCTTTATGTTATAACAAAAAACATGCTAGAAATTGAATTTATTGCTTAAGTGTCAATCATGTTAATTTATCTGAGGAGAAATCTAGAATCAATAACTCAAGAACAATTCTTCCTAAGGAAGCTATTAGGAAGATAGAGAACCATTTAGGCATTAACCTTAAGAAGGGTAGGCATATGCCTAAAAGATGGAACAATGCCCAAAGAACAAATAAAAATTCGAAATTTGAGGCATTAGTGGTAGAAAATCAAGTTTTGAGGTTAAAATTTGAGAAATTAGAAAAGACTCTAAGAAAGATGGAAAAATCAATTATGGGGTCTAATTGACAAAATCTAGTGGTTAATAGGCAAGAACCATCTAGGGGCAAGAAAGGTTTGGGTGACAAACCTAAGCCCAAGGAAACCAACCATAGTGTTCCATTTGATTATGGAACCAAGTCTAGGTCTAGGAAAGTCAAGGTCACAAGTGAGGTCATCCCTAGAGTTGACCATGATGTGCATCTAGTGATAAGGTTTCAAAGAAAACTAGGAAGGTCAGTAAGAAGGTTACAAGGGGAGTTACCCCTAAGGTTAACCTTGACAAGACCCAAATGACCAAGGCTTCCAAGCCTAAGAGGATCATTGGGAAGGTACTAAGGGAAGTTATCCCTAGTTAGTAACTTGTGATCCCATGGATCTCCAATAGGTATTGGGTTCCTAAAAGTGTGATTCCCTCACGCTAGATGAGTCAGGGTGGGTCAACCTTGAGTGGATGGGTAGTTAACCTAACCATAACAAAGTTGCCACTTTATAACATTTTTAGGGTTATGGGATACCTTAGAAATAAGGTTGAATCTATATTTTAAAAGATTTTAGAATGTACCAATAAGTTTAGAAAGGTGGAAAAAAATCGATCACAATTGGCACAATTAGGTTTAGAGGTCATGGTGTGACATTTTGGGTTGTTAGCACATTTGGGAGATTTAGTTATTATGGCAAAGTTGGTAAGTCTTAGAAAATGACAATTTGGGCTTAACACATAGGTATTATATACCTTGTATTTTACACTTGACATGCCTTGTTTGTCATGTACCATGTCATGACATCATATTTCATTTAATCATATAAAATGTCATGATAATGCTTAGGGTTGAATTTAATGTCATGCTTATACTTAGGTTATATCTTTATGTCATGACATCATGTATCATTGGCACATGCTTAATTATACTATTTTTTATGCCATAATCATATTTCATGCATTTAGGTTAATTAAAATTGATTTAAGGACAATGACATGATTTGAAGTCCCAAGTAGAATCAAATAGAGTTGTCTAGAAAAATGCATGGGACCCTAAGAACCTAAACCCACATCTCACATCAAATTGACATGTGTGTGTATTGATACACCCTAGACACTTGTGAGATGTTAGGAAAATGAGTTAAGTTTAATGTGCATAGTTATCGCATCTAGATGAACTCAAACTTATAGTATAGCATGGATGAATCATGAGGAAAGCTAATGTATAAGTCATGTGCATCTAGCCCATAGACCATGGTTCAAAATAAGGTTTTAAAATCATTTCAATATAATTTTGAAAAACCTTGGTGAAGTCTATCTTTTGATAGTAATCACCATTGATGAAGTTGATACAAAGAAAGCTCAAACGTTGAAAGTTTCAATGATTTTAAACTTTCTATCAATCTTACATTTTAATGGATATTTTATTTTAAAACTAGTTTTCACCAATAATAATTGACATAAGTATTATACGTATGAAGTTTTAAGAATTTTCAAATTATGTATATTTATTTATAAATTTTGAAAAACTAATTTCTGAACCTAATTTCTACAATTGCATATATCAGTAAACTGCAGCTTGAGGGCAATCGACTGGTTGTTGACCAAGTCGACTGCTCGTATTGATTTCGACTGAACAATATTTGTTTAGCCTTGTATTAGCTATGTTATTGTACCCTAACGTCTCCTAACACTAGGATATGCTTTGGAAAGAATTGGAAGGGTGAAAATCCATTAGAAATGAATTAGGAGTGGTGTATAGAGTGAATAAGGGAGGTGAAAGTTCAATGTTGAATCTTAATGCTTAATTTTGATTGTTTAGAGTTCCTATTGATTTTGGGTCTCTCCAAAGGCATTGTTTCTATAATACTCAAGGGGGTGCATGCCTTTAGGGGAAAGTTATTATTGGTGCAAAGGCAATAGATAATCGAACCTAGGTTTTGATAATAGTAAAGATTCAAAGTTTAGCCATTCTTGTTATCTAATATGTTGTGTTGAGTGTGCAGATAATGTATTAAGCTTTTCTAAGGTCAACGATGTCAGGAGAATCTTGGGACGAGAAACTTCGATGGTCGAGCGACACCAAGACAACCTCGGGGAGTCGAAGAACCTCGATGGAGATTGGAAGTAAGCGACAGGTCAGAAGGACGAAAGGTAAACTTCGAGTGTGGTGTGATGGTAAGGGCATTTCCTCCATACGGGGATGATCGTAGGCGCCGATATGACTAGAAATTTTGGAAGATGTCTAGGTCGAGGTCAGACAGTAAGGGACTATCAAATTTTCCATCAATAAAAGACTTTTGTGCTAACCTGGTATTGCAGGTGAGTTATCAAGCTGTCAGTCAAATGGAGGAAAATGGCAATCGACTGAACTACCATCAGTTGACTGTTGTATGGCATCAGTCAAATGTTGGTCATGCTGATCACTTCGAGGAGAGTCAAGATAAGATCCATCAAAAGAGGGGTGATGTGGAGGTTTGACCCAGATCTAGATCTCAACGAGATAAGGTTCAAATGGTTATAAAAGGAAGAGAAATTCACCTCTTTCTATCATCTAAAAAGGCTCCCAAAGTGCTCCGATGAATCCAAGTACTCTTTAACAATGCAATGTCGTCGTAACGTCGATTGCACATGCATCTCCATTCCATAAGTCGATAGTTTTTTTTTTGTAGTTGTTCTTGTTCTTATACTTCTGATTTTAATTTCTAAGAGTAGAGGTAGGCTTGTTGCCTCTTACTCTATATTCCTTTTGTAATCGTTGTCTCTTACCTCAAACGAGGAAGAGACCTTTTAGTGGATTGCCCATAAGAAGTGATCTAGGATCGCGGGACCTTGGACTAGCAACTATTTGGTTATGAACCAAGTAAAAAAAAAGTTGTATTTCTTATTTTGTATTCGAGTTTTCCGCTGCATACTTGAGTTTTAAACGACAAAATGAGAATATTTCCGAACGCTATTCACCCCACCCCCTCTAGTGTTTATCGATCCAACAATTGGTATCAGAGTGGGACTGCTCAGATTTGGTGCAACCACTGGTCTAGAATTCTTTTTAGTCTTTTCATATTCTCTTTGTTGTTCAATTTAATTTATGATTTCTTCCAACACTACAAATCCAAGATAAAGTCTTGGAAATTTTAATATTTCGTGTTTTTGCAAGGTTGTTTGAATGGCCCATCTTGAGGGGTATAGCACCGGGCGACCTCCGTTCTTTAATGAAGAAGGAGAGTTCATAGAATGCGACAAGTGGACAAACGCAATGAAGCAACAAGTAGAGGCTGATGCGAAAGCCACTCATCTTCAATGCGGTCTATCAAATGAAGAGCTCAACCATGTTGGCCTCTTTATCAGCACCAAGGACCTCTGGAACAAACTTATTGAGTTACACGAAGGGACGACCGACACAAAGGTATGTAAATGGGACCTACTCCTCAATAAGTTGTTCAATCTAAAAATGCAGGACAATGAGATGGCAACCCAACTCCACGTGCGGATTCAAGACATCATGAGCGACCTCTACTCCATAGGACAAATGGTTGAAAACCAAGACATCATAAGGTACACAATTAACGCTTTCCCTAGGACCACTTTGTGGGCATCCATGGTTGATGCTTATAAAGTATCTAGAGATTTTTCAAATATTAGATTAGATGAATTATTTTCTGAGTTTGATTTACATGAACATTCTAACTCGACCCCGGTCGAGAAAAGTGTATCTTTGATTGCAGGACAATGATGAAAGGAAAAGAGAAAGCCTCCTCTCGAAGAAAAAGAGTACGAATCTGAGGTAGATGACAAAATGGTTATCGAGCTAGTCAACCTAGTTCGGAAGTTGATCAAAAGTATAATGCGACCCATCAAGCAAATTAAGGAGAAGAGACTCGATCAAAATCAAAATTACAAGTGCTATGAATGCAACAAGATAGGTCACTTCAAATCGGAGTGTTCGAGGCTAAAGAACAAGCAACCACAAACCAAGAAGGCACTCAATGCGACTTTGGAAGAATTCTCGAAGGAAGAAGAATAACTCAACAATTTGGTGTTCATGGCAAAACCAACCGAGTATGAATCCGAGTCCTAACCCGAAGTCAACTATGAGTTCGAGACCATGTCCAACTCCGGATCCAACACCGAGCTTCAATTCAAGATAAGCCACGGATCCACATCTAGTTCAAAAGATTCAATTAAGGTAAATCAATTTTTACTCAATACTTTAAACAATGCAATTAAGTTCTTAAATAAGAAGTTAGCTAAGTCTAAGTCTAAGGTCGAGTGTTTGCTTAAGGAGGTTAAACTCCTCAAGCATGAGGCTACCCTAACCTCTTCAACTAGTCAAGTTCGAGAGGGAAACTCAACTCAAGTTGAAAAACTTGAGAAAGAGAATTCTCTCTTGAAAGGACAAATTCAAGAGCTTAGGAAGTCGTTGGAAAGGTTCACATTGGGATCCAAGGGTCTTAACCTACTTCTTGGATAACAAAGAGTCGTCTACAACAAAGTCAGACTCGAATTTAGAACAACAACAACAAGTAAGTCTTACATGTCAATTGTTTATCGTAATAATCAAAAAGTCCAAGCATGAGTGTTGGATCGAAGCGTCGCTATGGGGGGGGGGGTGTGAATAGAGATTGTAAAACTTTCTTTTCATTTCGTTAAAACCAAAGTGAACACATCGAAAGTAAAGACAATAAAAGAAAGAGAAACCTTTTGTTTTTGCTTGGTTCACAACTGAAAGGTTGCTACACCAAGGCCTTGTGATCCTAGACCACGTACGATAGGGCAACTCAGGAAAAGTCTCCTCCTCATTGGAGGTAGGGGATGATGATTACAAGGAAAAATAAGATCGAGGATGAGGCAACAAGCCTACCTCTCCTCGTTATGATAAAAGCCTAAAGTACAAGAAATGAAAGCAAATTGAACAACTTTAAGCTACCGACGAAGAATAAGTAGAATCTAGGCATATTTTAGCGTTATAGCGGCGTAGTGTTGTCGTTAAAGGAGCGGTGTTGTTGGAGCTCTTTGGGAGCAAGAATTGATGATCCAAAATGGTGAACCCCCCTTCTTTTATAGCCCTTCAAACCCTAGCTCATTGAGTTCCAGATCTGGGTCAAAGCTCCTCATCCCCCAAATTTTAGTGGTACTTATCTTGACTTTCTTCAAGATGACTAGTTTGAATATCAGTCGACTGATGACCCTCAATAGTCGACTGATGGTGGGATCAGTCAACTGCCAATAGACTTAAGTCGACTGTTGGCTTGGTCACTCACCTGCAGCAAAGAGTTAGCAAAGAAATACAAAGTAGTGGAAATTACAACGGTTTCTTACCATTCGATCTCGACCTAGTCCTTCCTCCGGAAGTCTCAGTCGGATCACTGCCTAAGTTCATCCCCGTAAGAAGGACATGGCCTCACCATTACTCTACACTAAGTTCTTACCTCTAGGTCTCCTTACCTGTCACTTAGCTTTTGGTCTCCACCGAGGTTCCCTGACTCCTATGAGGTTCTCCTGGTGTCACCCGACCAACACCGTTTCTCATCCCGAGATTCTCGGGGTGTCGCTGACCTTTAGCTTAGCTTAATCATTTTCTGCATACTCAAGCTAACACATGAGATAACAATAATAGCTTAACTTTGAACCTTTTCTATAACTAAAACCTAGATTCGATTATCTAGTGCCCCTACACCAACAATCTCCGACTTTTTATCTATGGAAAACCGATTAAAAGTTAAGGAAAATTTAGGCATAAAAATAATAGTAGTAACAAACATGAGTAAGCATGAAATATAAGTAAGCAAGTGTAAGTACAAAGCAAACTTGTTGTAAACATTAGTATGAGTAAGTAAGCATAAGTATCATGTAGTAAACATGAGTATCAGTAAGTAAGAATAAGCATAATGTAGTAAACATGAGTATGAGTAAGTAAGCTAAGTATCATGTAGTAAACTTGAGTATGAGTAAGTAAGCATAAGTATCATGTAGTAAACATGAGTTAGTATGAATGTTTCTCAAATCCTCTTCCTCGAGGTTACCTCCCCCTCGACCTTAGGTGAGTTTTTGAAGAAAAAATTATCTCTCCCCCTTAACGTTTCAACTTAAAGAAAGTTAAGTTATAAAAAAAACTTTTGTTTCCTTAACTTTTGATTCTCTTCTCCCCCATTTGCCATAAATCAAAAATAATTGGGGGGTTTAAACCCATATTAGGATTAACAAATGTTTGTAAGTCCAAGCATGTCCCTTTTAATTTTGAAAATAATAGTTTCAATATAAATTAAACTAATAGTATGTTCAACTCTTTTTGACTTTATTGATTTAAAATGATCAATAATTCTTGATTAGAGTTGGTTATTTTAAATAATTATACTCCATGATTCATATCGATGCACTAGATACACATCTGGAATCAGGAGTAAGGTCCTAACATCTCACGCCTATCTACGTGGCTCAGTATAGAAACACATTGAACCTATGTGTTATGAGATGTGTTGGCTCCTTAAATCTATAGGTGCATGCTTTCTAAGGTAAACCCTAAGCTAGTTCAATGTAGCATGAAAAATAAAGATAGAGTATAAATAAGAGTTAAGTCCTACTATACTATGCACATTTCTAATCTTTGTCTAAGCAGACTAAATTCTTCTTCGGGTAAGGGTTTCATGAAAATGTTCCCTAGGTTCGATTTCGACTCAATATACTCGAGTTTTATAGTTCCATTTGCTACGTGTTCTCATATAAAATGGTGTTTAACCTCTATGTGTTTGGTTCTAGAGTGACAAATCGGGTTCTTAGATAGGTTAATAGAACTAATAATATCAATTAAGATTTTAGTGTTACTAAAGCTTAAATGAAAGTCTTGGAGAGTGTGCTTCATCCAAAGAAGTTGAGCTAAACATTAATGTTAGGGCAATCTCTTGCCATGATAAGGTTTTGATGTGTGTGACAAAGGGTTTAAGTTAGGATGATATTGTTATTTGATATGTACGTTGGAGTCTTGCAGGACTTAGTAATTTGCACATGGAGCCTTGGCGGGTTCACCCTCACAACCTTGGTCCTTGAGTCGGTGAAGGATGATTTTGCGGAAGCTGTGCGCTTGGAGCATCCAAGGGACCGCCGGATGAGATGACTTAAAGTGAATCCAAGGAAGCAGACTTCGGAGGCAAGAGACGCGAAGGAGCATTGCAGAGTCGTGCGCCTGATGCTGCCGAGGGACGTGGCCGCGAACGAAGAGAGCTTCGACAAGGGACTTCGAGTGAGATGAGAGAATGAGTGAAATGTAAGTAGCTCATTAAGTGAACTTGGCCGGATGGCTGAGTGTCAGAGACTTGACCGCAAGGGTTAAGGTTTACCCGACCGTCGAAAGCTCAAACTTATGTTAAGTTTGAGTTTCACACGGCACCAGTCGACTGCCATGTAATGGCAGTCGGTAATCTAATCGAGTATGTTTGGTAGTATCCGGTGATGGGTTTATGCCCGATCGGCCCGCATCAGAATAATGATCGTGCCCGGAGGATGTCACGGGCACAAAATCGCTCGTAGTCGACTGGGCAGTCGACTACGGAGGCAGCAGTCGACTGGTGAGGTCCATCAGTCGACTGCCAAGTGTTCCGTTGGACTACAACGGTCGGGATCCGACGTGTTCGGAGGCCGTTGGAGTGGCGACAGTTGACTGCCAAGGGCAGCAGTTGACTGGTGGCGGCCAACGGGAAGAAATCAACCCTCTCTATAAAAAGAGAGGGTGTGGAGCTTTGGGAGGTCAATGCTCAAGTTCTAAACGACCATCCAAGTGCTCCACAAGATTCAAACTCCTTCTCTTAGCTTTCTTTCACATCTATTGTAAAAGAAGGAGTGTGCTTGATTTGTAAAGGTTACCTCCACCTAGCTTGGTGCAAAGGAGAGACCAATAGTGATTGGCTTTGAAGGAGTGATTCACCTTGGATGAATCGGGATCGTGGATTAGTGGTGTAGCCGTGAACCACATTACATCTTCTTTGTTAGCGTTTGTCTTTTCGTTTATTGCTTTGTCTTTATTGTTTATGCTTCCGCTTGCGCTAACGATTGTGTAGATGAGCAAACGAAAGAGAGAATTCCGACATCCATCATAAGAGGGCTATTCACCCCCCTCTAACCGGCCAATCGATCTCCAACAAGTGGTATCAGAGCCAAGTCTCTTGTCGAGGACTAACCGCCGCAACAAGCTCTACATCAAAATGGCCAGCTCAAACATCCATCCACCAAAGTTTGAAGGAGAATTCGCTTGGTGGAAGAAGCGAATGGAGGTATTTTTCGAAATGGATTTTGGTATTATGATTACAATGGAATCCGGTTTCGTTTTTCCTAGGGATGAAGAGGGGAAGCCAATAGAAAAGTCAAGATGGACCAAGAGGCAAAGAGAGGAGCACCTTGCAAACTCAAAAGCCAAGCACCATCTATACAATGTGCTTCCTCAACAAGAAATAAATAGAATTGGAGAATGCCTAAGTGCCAAGGAGATGTGAGAGAAGCTAGTAGAGCTTCATGAAGGCACTTCGGAGGCAAAGCTAGCAAGAAGAGACCTCCTTCGCTCCCAACTCAACAACATTAAACTAGAAAAGGGAGAAAAGGTAATTTCCTTACATTCTCGTTTCAAGGAAATTATAACCGGTTTGTCAAGTGTAGGTGAGAAGCTATCCAACCGGGATATGGTAATGAAGGTCATAGATGCCTTTCCCCGGTCCTCAAAGTGGAGCTCCATTGTGAACTCCTTCTATATCTCGAAGAATTTAGAAGTGAGCACCTTGGAGGAGTTCTTCTCAATAATGGAACTCCACGAAACGAGGCTTGAAGGTATACAAGAAGAGCCTAGAATCCAACCTTCAAGGGGAGTAGCTTTGATGGCAAACAAGGGGAAGAAGAAGATGGAGATCCCCTCCTCCTCCGATGATGAAGCCTCTTCCTCCTCCTCTATGGATAGCACGGAAGAAGCGTATATGGTAAGGAGGGTAAGACGTGCATTAAAAGGTTTTAGATTTAACAAATCAAATGATAAGAATAGGAGACCAAGAGGAAAGATCATATGCTACAATTGCCAAGGAGAGGGCCACATAAGGGACAATTGTCCCCTCCTAAACAAGAGCAAGGAAGAGAAGAAAAAGAAGGAAGAAAAGAAGAAGAAGAAGGGGAGCAAGAAGAAAGAGGAGGAGAAGACAAAGGAAAAGGGGAAGGCCAAGGCATTCAAAGCAAAGACTTGGGATGACCCTTCCTCTTCATCTTCATCATCATCCGAGGAAGAAAATGCATTTGTCACCAACCTAGCATTGATGGCATTTGACGACTTGGATTGCTCTTCCTCCGAAAATGAAGGATCAAGCTCAAGAGGAGAGAGCTCAAGTGAAGGGGGAGCCTCTACATCCTCCTCATCCGAAGAAGAAGAAGAGGACATGGAAACTATGGTAACGAATCTAACTCCTAAGAAAATAGTTTCCATGGTTTCTAGCTTAACTAGGGATTTATTTAGAGCTAAAAAGAAGAACAAAAGCATGCTAGATCAAATTAAGGACTTAGAAAATAAGTTAGAAAAAGCATGCTTAAATGAAAATGAAAATATTTCTTCTTGCCATGATGATGCATGCTCACATGAATATATGTCATTTAATGTTAGTGATGCATGCATGGATGAAAATAGGGCCCTAAGGGAAAAGGTAGATTACTTGACAAAAGCCCTAGAAAAATTCACTATAGGCTCCAACACCTTGAACATGATCATAGGGAGCCAAAGAGCTAGCTTCAACAAAAAGGGCCTAGGTTATAAAAAAAAGAAAAATGAAAAGACCTACAAATGCCTAATTGCTAGGGGTCAAGATAAGAAAAAGACAATTGCTAGGAAATGGATTCCTAAGGAGTATCTAGTGAACCCTATAGGCAAGAATTTGTATTGGGTTCCAAAATCCATCCTTAAGGGTTAGAAAACCCCTAGGGTAGTCAACCATATGCAATTGACCTATATCATATTTTGGTTGACTTAGGATGGCGGGACAACATTTTTAAATAGTGTTAGGTGATGATAACGTGCCTATAAATAGTTAATAATGCTTAAATCATGATAATTAATGTAATTGCTATGTATGTTTGCAATCATGATTTATGATTTTGAAATTTGGCACGTCATCATGAGAAATAGGGTTAAATCATGCTTTAGGTGATAATTTATTTATTATCATGACATAATACCTAATGCATGATAACAATTCAATGAATACATGTGTTTCATGATCATAATGTAGAATTAATTGATATATGCCTTTATGATCATGAGGATTGTTAGGTTGATACTTAACCTTGATAGAATTGTATGAATATAATGGTTAAGTATATACAAATACCCCCTAGGATGCATCTCACACTCACCATAGGCTACTTTGATTGAAAACTTAGCATGGGTGAGATGTTAGGATGATACAAATGTCCACTAATGCCTATGGCATTTAGATGGTCATTTAAGGTATCAAAATAGCAATAATAGACCAATCATGGGGAAGACTTATGTTTAATTCATAGACATATTGCCCAAAGATCATGGTTGGATATTTCATATGTTTTCAAAATAATTTCTTACCCTAAAATCTATGTATTCATGTTTTGAAACAATTGGATGCAAAACTAGTTAACTTGATACTAGAATGATCAAAAACCTAGTGGTTTTTAATGCTTTTGGATTTTTGGCAAAAACAAGAAAATCTAATGAATTTTCATGAAAACCTATTTTTCATTAATAGATATACTTGAAAGAAATATGTTCCTCAAATTTCATGATTTTTTGAATTTTATGGAATTTTTAATGCATTTCTGAAAATCGCCCAGAAAATCAAAATTTCGGAATCCATTGTGCTACAATGCCATACCGATAGCTGATCGCTCACCTGAAAAACAGCCCAATATTTTCTGATTTCAGATTTTAATCATGTTTTTGGTGTTCTCTTTCTATTAGACCTGATGCCATGAGTTTATAAATTAGGTTTAATCTTTTTGATGGTGTCAAAGGGGGAGAAATGTATGTTTAAGTAACGGGGAATATATTTTGGGGGAGAAATGATTATGCTTATGATAGGGGGAGAAAATTTTTATGGGGAGTTTCTTGGATTAAGGGGGAGTTGCATGTTGCTATATCATGTTTATGTTTACATGCCTTCTTACCTTAGAATTTTCATCAAATGTTTTTACCTAACTTAAACGGATTGCCACACATCAAAAAGGGAGAAATTGTTAGGGCAATCTCTTGCCATGATAAAGTTTTGATGTGTGTGACAAAGGGTTTAAGTTAGGATGATATTGTTATGTGATATGTGCGTTGGAGTCTTGCAGGACTTAGTAATTCGCACATGGAGCCTTGGCGGGTTCACCCTCACAACCTCGGTCCTTGAGTCGGTGAAGGATGACTTTGTGGAAGCCGTGCGCTTGGAGCATCCAAGGGACTGCCGGACGAGATGACTTGAAGTGAAGCCAAGGAAGCAGACTTCGGAGGAAAGGGACGCGAAGGAGCATTGCAGAGTCGTGCGCCTGATGCTGCCGAGGGACGTGGCCGCGAATGAAGAGAGCTTCGGCAAGGGACTTCGAGTGAGATGAGAGAATGAGTGAAATGTAAGTAGCTCATTAGGTGAACTTGGCCAGATGGCTAAGTGTCAGAGACTTGACCATAAGGGTTAAGGTTTACCCGACCGCCGGAAGCTCAAACTTATGTTAAGTTTGAGTTTCACACGGCACCAGTCGACTGCCATGTAATGGCAGTCGACTGATCTGAGTCGAGTGTGTTCGACTGGTATCCGACTGATGGGTTTATGCCCAGCAGTCGACTGCCATGGAATGACAGTCGACTGCCAGAGGATGTCGCGGGCACAGAACCGCTCGTAGCCGACTGGGCAGTCGACTATGGAGGCAGCAGTCGACTGGTGAGGTCCATCAGTCGACTGCCAAGTGTTCCGTTGGACTACAATGGTCGGGATCCGACGTGTTCAGAGGTCGTTGGAGTGGCGGCAGTCAACTGCCAAGGGCAGCAGTCGACTGGTGGCGGCCAACGAGAAGAAATTAGCCCTCTCTATAAAAAGAGAGGGTGTGGAGCTTTGGGAGGTCAATGCTCATGTTCTAAACGACCATCCAAGTGCTCCACAAGATTCAAACTCCTTCTCTTAGCTTTCTTTCACATCTATTGTAAAAGAAGGAGTGTGCTTGATTTGTAAAGGTTACCTCCACCTAGCTTGGTGCAAAGGAGAGACCAATAGTGATTGGCTTTGAAGGAGTGATTCACCTCGGACGAATCGGGATTGTGGATTAGCGGTGTAGCCATGAACCACGTTACATCTTCTTTGTTAGCGTTTGTATTTTCGTTTATTGCTTTGTCTTTATTGTTTATGCTTCCGCTTGCGCTAACGATTGTGTAGACGAGCAAACGAAAGAGAGAATTCTGACATCCATCGTAAGAGGGCTATTCACCCCCCTCTAGCTGGCCAATCGATCTCCAACAATTAACCCATCACAACGTATTCAGCTTCGGTGGTAGATAAGGTAACACAATGTTGCTTTCTACTAGACCAGCTAACTAGACTCGAGCATGTGTTTGGTTTTAGAGTGACAAATTGGGTTCTTACTTAGGTTAATAGAACTAATGTTATCAATTAAGATTTTAGTGTTACTAAAGCATAAATGAAAGTCTTGGAGAGTGTGCTTCATCCAAAGAAGTTGAGCTACCCACTCACCCATCGCAACGTAATCGGCTTCAGTGGTAGATAAGGCAACACAAAGTTGTTTTCTACTACACCAACAAACTAGACTCGAGCCTAGGAGTTGGCAACACCCACTTGTGCTCTTCCTATCAAGTTTACTACAGGCATAATCCAAGTCAGAGTAGCTGATTATTTCGAACTCGTTTGACCTAGGCTACAAAATTCCTATGTTTAGTGTTCCTTTTAGGTATCTAAACATCCATTTTACTAGCATTAGGTGCGACTCCTTTGCGCAAGATTGAAATCTCACACACATACTCACTGCGAAAAGTATGTCTGGTCGACTCACAGTTAAGTATAGAAGGCTACCTATCGCACTCCTATAGTACTTTAAATTGATTGCTTCTCCTTCTAAGTCTTCTCCAATGTTTACATTGGTAGCCATTGGTGTATTAATTTTCTTAGCGTTTTGCATTCCAAATCTATTAATTAATTCCTTAGCATATTTACGTTGGCGTAAGTAAATTCCTTCTCTAGTTTGTTTTATTTATAATTCTAAGAAGAAAGTAAGCTCACCTACTAAGTTCATTTCGAATTCATTTTCCATTAGTGAAATGAACTCATTTAGAAGCATTGAATTAGTTGTTTCAAAAATTATATCATCTACATAAATTTGTTCAATAAAGATTTCTTTTCCTATGGTCTTTACAAAAAGGGTTGGGATAACTAAACCTTGATTAAATCCCTTAGACTTAAGGTAAATTGAAAGCCTTTCATACAAAGCTCTAGGAGCTTACTTTAATCCATATAAGGCTTTTCTAAGTTTGAAGACATGGTCAGGTTTGTCTAAACTTTCAAATCAAGGTGGTTGGCAAACATAAACCTCTTCCTTAATAAATCCATTCAAAAATGCTGACTTAACATCTATTTGAAATAGTTTGAATCCTCGATGTGCAACGTAGGCTAATAACATTCTAATCGATTCAAGTCTAGCTACGGGTGCATATGTTTCATCATAGTCTTACCCCTTTACTTGACTAAATTCTTTAGCAACTAACCTAGCTTTATTATTAACACACTTCTCCATTATCATCAAGTTTGTTTCGAAATACCCATCTTGTTCCAATTATTTGTGCAAAAGGTTGGAACCGCCAACCTAGCGGCCCCTACTAGCCTGCCCCCGGGCCATCGTAAGGGAGGTAAATCACGGTGGGTCTTTGGCCCTTGAGACTAATAACCAACGCATGGAGGGACGGAACTCGCTTTTGCGAGGAATTGACCCGTTGTCCATTTGTGCAACTTTCTGCATGCGCTAGCCACTAGCCCCTTCCCACGGGGGCATCTTGTTCCAATTAATGTTTTTCCCTTAGGTGGTAGTATTGATTCCCAAAATTGACTCCTACTAAATTGAGCTAAGTCTTCTTGCATATCTATAATCCAATAAGGGTAAAGAAGAGCTTGTTCAATTGTTTTGGGTTCGATATTTGAGATGAGTTAAATTTGGCTTAGGTTCCTATAGGACACTCTAGTTCAAACCCCTAAATTAGGATCACCTATTACTCAATCAATAGGATGGTTTTCTTGTAACGTAGATTGATTTTGGTTAGGATCTACACTAGATTCATTTTGTGATTATGTTTAGATATAACTTCAATTTGTTCATTAATCAATTCTACTTTGGATTTTGTGGTTTTGTTTTCTTCATCAAATACTATGTTGATTGTTTCTTCAATTTTTAGGGTTTTATTGTTATATACCCTATATGCTTTACTAGTGGTTGAATATCCTAGAAAAGTTTCGGTACTAATTTTAGAGGTGAATTTTCCTAAGTAATCTTTAGTGTTTAATATGTGTACCCTAAATCCAAAACCCCTAAAATACTTAATGTTTTGTAATTTTTCATAATAAATTTCATATGATGTTTTAAGGTGTCTTTTAACTAATAGAATCCTATTTGAACATAGCAGGTCATATTGACCGCTTCTGCCCAAAACCTATTAGGTAAGTTGAATTCGTTTAACATAGTTCTAGTGGCTTCTTGTAGGGTTCTATTCTTATGTTCAACTACACCATTTTATTGAAGAGTCCTAGGCTAGGAGAACTCACGGTGGTACCCATTTTGGTTGCAAAAGCCAGTGAACCTATGTTTTTCGAATTCACCACCATGATCACTTCTAATTCTTTTTATCTTAAGATTCTTTTCATTTTCTATTAGTTTGCATAAATTAGTGAGTTGATCTAAGGTTTCACTTTTATGTTTTAAAAACCTAACCCATGTGAACCTAGAGTAGTCATCGACTATAACTAGACAATATTGGCTTCCTTTTAGTAATTTGGCTCCATGAGAGTTAAAGTGATCTAAGTGTAGGAGCTCAAGTACACTTTTTGTTCTTTCTTGATTAGTTAGTTGATGTGAAGTCCTAGTTTGTTTACCTTGTTGACAAGCATTACATATTTTATCTTTCAGGTTATTTAGGTTGGGTAGACCTCTAACTAAAAAACTATGACTCATTTTGTGTATGAGTCTTGGATGAAAGTGGCCGAGTCATCTGTGCCACAACCTGGATTCCTCTTGTTGTGTCATTAGAACCTTGGTTGAGGAGTTAGGTAAATTGATTGTCTAAATGTTACTATTTCTAGTTCCCTTAAGTATAGTTTTTGAGGTATCATTATTTTTAATTAGGCATTCATTTTGTACGAATATGACCTTATAGTTCTTGTCACATAATTGACGAACACTAAGGAGATTAAATTCAAAAGGTTCAACTAAAAGTACTTGACGAATTATGAAGTTCAAGTTTAGCTCAATATCACCTGATCCGATGATTTTGAGATTCCCATTATTTCTGAATGCTACAGATCCTTGGTTTTTTAATCTGAGCTTCAAAAACTTTAGACGCTCTCCAGTCATATGTCAGGAGCACCCACTGTTCAACATCCATTGATTCTACACATATAGTAATCGAATCGGATATTGGAATTTTAAAGTTGTTTGAAAGTTTTAACCTAGGAATCATCTCACCCTTTCTACTTGACCAAACATGTTATCCTTATATGTTTTGTGAGATGACTTAAATTTTAACTTTATTTAGTTTAGTGATTTGAAGATAATCAACCATGGTAAAGAGTCGGATTTAACCTTTAGATCGTTAACTAACCTTTTCGAGAAAATGGCTATTGGATCGAAGCGGATCGCTAGAGGGGGGGATGAATAGCGATAAAACCTTTTCTTTTGTTCGTTCGTTAAAACTCGAGTAGATAATTAATTTGCAGCAGAAAGATAAGCAATAAATAAAAGGAGACAAATATTTTTACTTCGTTCGTAGCCTTCGGCTACTACTCCAAGGCCCTAGCGGTCCTTGACCACGTACAGAGGGAAAAAACACTAAAGAACTCCTCGTTAGAGGTAGGAGTTAATCGATACAAAAAAAAACAAAGCTTGAGGTAGAGGGACACTCCCCCTCTCCTCGTTACGATAAAAGCTCCGAGAAATTACAGTAATGAACTGAAATAAAAAACCGATGTTACAAAAAGAAAGCAATTAAAACCTAGACGTCGGAGAAGAAGCACTTCGTTGTCGGAAAGTTGTAGCTTGGCGGACGCTTTTGGAAGCTTAGAATTGATAAAGAAACCCTAGGATATGCCCTCCTTTTATAGCCTTCGAGCCCCTTTTCGAGAGGAACCCTAGCCATTCACATTTGAGCACCACTCCCCTTGAAATGAGGAGATAAGCCTTGACTCCTCGAGGCTGATCCTTGACCATCAGTCGATTGATGGACATCATCGATCGTGATGGCAAGATCGCTGATTGAATCGACCTCGTCGCAATCGAATGTTGGATGGCGTGAGTCCTCTGTCGGGCAATCACGATGCTAGCTACAAGGCAAAGTTAGCTTAACAAAAACATTATTTCGACGGCCTCCGACCGTCCAATCTCGACCTAGACCACCTATAGGATGTCTTTGGTCGGATCTATGCTTAAGATCAACCCTGTAAAGAGGATACGACCTCACTTACTCTTGCACACACACGAGCTTACCTCGATACTTACTGTGTTGCTTTCGCTTTCGGCCTTCCACTCGATTCCTTCGGCTCCTTCCGAAGTCACTCGAGTGTCGCCCGACCACCACGGCTTCCTCTGGGTGTCGCTAGCCTTCAGCTCCAGCTATAGCAATTTTTTACACACTCGATTTAGCTCGTGAGATAACGACATAAGCTTAACTTTGTATCGTTTTCTATAATCAAAACTCAGGTTCGACTTAGGTGCCTACTACACCAACAATCTCCCCCTTTTTGATTTATGGCAAACCCACATACAAAGTTAAGAAAAATAAATTAAGTGCATTAAGAAAAATGAGTATGAGATATGCATGAATGAGTAGGAGTATATAAAAACTCTTTTTTAAGTGCTCCCCCTTGAGGAATCCTCCCCCTTGACAGAGGGTGAGTACTTGAGAAAGAGTTTTAACTCTCCCCCTTGATGTTTGCCATTAAAAAAGAATTAAGTAACCGAAATTACTTAATATTGGCCATAGTGTTTAAAATAAGTTTTAAGTTAAGAAATCAAAAAATTGATTTCTTAACCTTGGCCTTTACTTTCGTTTTGTTAACAAAAACAAGTTAACTTAAAGTTAAGTAAATGTGTTTAAGTTAAGAATTCTCTTAACTTGGCCTTTACTTCTGTTTTGTTAACTTAAAGTTAAGTAAACATTGGCCATATGAAAAAAAATGATCCCTTAACTTTGGCCTTTTTCTCCCCCTTTTGCCATATATCGAAAAGAGTGAGGGTGTGTGGAATAAAAAAAATAAGTATTAAATTTAAAGTCCAAGCATGTTCCACATTATTTTGAAAATAATATACTAAAAATAAGCTCATCTATAAAATGTTTGACTCATATTTGGCTTGATTGATATGAAAGATCAACCAGTCCTGGTCAGAGTCGGTTAGTTTATATGATTATACTCTGTGGTTCATGGCGATACACTAGCTCTACATCTGAAACCAGGAGTAAGGTCCTAACATCTCACACCCATCTACGTGGCTAAGTACACAAACACATTAGTCTTATGTGTTGTGAGATGTATTGGCTCCTTAAATCTATAGGTGCATGATATCTAAGGTATGTCCTATGCTAGTTCCATGAAAATGAAAAGTAAGAAATAGTAGTATGAAAATATAATTTGTAAGTTCCTATTCTACTACGCACATGCCCAATTTTCGTCTTAATAGACCGAATTTGGCTTCGGGTAGGGGTTTAGTAAATAGGTCTGCCAAGATAGACTTCAATTCGACGTATTCAAGTTGTATGGCTCCGTTGGCCACATGTTCTCGAATGAAATGGTGTTTGACCTCTATATGTTTGGTCCTAGAGTGACATATCGGATTCTTAGTAAGGTTAATTGAACTAATGTTATCTACGTGAAGTTTAGTGTTCGTAAAGTCTAACTCAAAGTCGCGGAGAGTGTGCTTCATCCAAAGAAGCTGAGTGACACACTCACCCATCGCTATGTATTCGGCTTCGGTGGTAGATAAGGCAACACAGTGTTGCTTCCTACTGCACCAACTCACTAGACTCGAGCCGAGAAGTTGACACCAACCACTCGTACTCTTTCTATCGAGCTTACTACCGACATAGTCCGAATCAGAGTAGTCGGTTAGTTCGAACTCGGTTGATCTAGGGTACCAAATACCGACATTAAGTGTACCCTTTAGATATTAAGGATACACTTGACTAGAGTTAGGTGAGACTCCTTGGCACAGGTTTGGAACCTTGCGCACATACTTACTGCAAATAAGATATCAGGTCGGCTTACAGTTAAGTAAAGGAGACTCCCTATTACGCTCCTATAGTATTTTAAATCAATTGAGTTTCCAATTACATCTTCTTCTATATTCACATTAGTTGTCATTGGGGTATTAATAATTTTAGCATCCTGCATTCCAAAGCGTTTAATTAATTCCCTAGTATATTTGCATTGATGAAGGTGTATTTCATCTTTAGTTTGTTTAATTTGTAGACCTAAGAAGAAACTTAACTCACCTACTAAATTCATTTCAATTCACTTTCCATAAGTGAAATTAACTCATTCAGTAGGATCGAGTTGGTGGTTTCAAAAATAATATCATCTACGTAGATTTGGGCGATGAATATGCCTTTACCTAAGGTTTTTACGATAAGGGTTGGGTCAACTACATCTTGGTTAAATCCTTTAGACTTAAGATAAATCGAAAGTCTCTCGTACCAAGCTCGAGGAGCTTGTTTAAGTCCATAGAGGGCTTTCTTTAACCTAAGGACATGGTTGGGTTTATCTACACTTTCGAAACCGGGAGGTTGACTAACATAAACCTCTTCCTTAATGTATCCATTTAAGAACACTGATTTCACATCCATTTGGTACAACTTAAATCCTCGATGTGCAGCATACGCTAATAGCATTCGAATGGACTCTAATCTAGCTACTGGGGCATAGGTCTCGTCGTAATCTAAACCTTCAACTTAACTAAACCCTTTAGCGACTAGTCTTGCTTTATTTCTAACTACTTCACCTTTATCATCAAGTTTATTTCTAAACACCCACCTTGTTCCAATGATTGTTTTATCTTTAGGTGGTGGTACTAATTCCCATACTTTGTTCCTAGTGAATTGAGCCAGCTCTTCTTGCATTGCAATAATCCAATCGGGATCAAGAAGAGCTTGGTCAATAGTTTTGGGTTGAATTTTAGAAATCAAGGAGATTTGACTAAGGTTTCTGTATGAGGCTCTAGTTCGAACTCTTAGACTTGGATCACCTATCACTTGGTTGATAGGATGATTTGATTGAGTCCTAGTTGGATTTGGGTTTGAGTCTACAACTTGATCGATAGGATGACTCGTTTGAGTTCTAGTTTGGTTAGAGTCATCTATCACTTGGTCGATAGAGTGACTTGATTGACTTAGGTTAGGATTAACACTAGACCTGATCTTCGGATCAGAGTTAGGTCTAGTATGAATCGGCTCGCTAATTGGGGTTGTTGGGGGTTTTGTAGGTTCGTGTCCTTCATCAAATACTACATTGATAGTCTCCTCGACTCTAAGGGTATCATGGTTATATACTCTCTAAGCTCTACTTGTAGTCGAGTATCCTAGAAATATTCCAGTCGTGGTTTTGGATGTAAATTTCCCTAGGTAATCCTTAATGTTTAGGATATGTACCTTACACCCAAATACCCTAAAGTACTTGATGTTAGGTATTTTATCGTGATAAATCTCGTATGAGGTCTTAAGGTGCCTCTTTACCATAAGAATCCTATTTTGGACATAACATGTCATACTCATGGCTTCTGCCCAAAACCTATCGGGTAGGTTATACTCGTTTAACATTGTCTGAGCGGCTTCTTGTAGGTTTCTATTTTTACGTTCTACTAGGTCATTTTATTGTGGAGTTCTAGTGCAAGAGAACTCATGGGGGTATCCATTTAGGTTATAGAATTCTATAAACCTATGGTTCTCGAATTCACCACCATGATCAGTCCTAAGTCTTTTTATTTGAATGCTTTATTGATTTTCTATTAGTTTAAATTTGTTGATTAATTGATCTAGGGTATCACTTTTGTGTTTGATGAACCTAACCCAAGTAAATCTAGAATAGTCATCAATTATGACTAAGCAGAATTTACTTCCATTAAGTGACTTAGCTCCGTGTGAATCAAATAGATCAATGTGTAGGAGCTCAAACACACTTTTAGTTCGTTCTTGATTAGTTAGTTGATGTTGTGTCCTAGATTGTTTACCTCGTTGACAAGCATTACATATTTTATTATCCAAGTTATTGAGGTTAGGCAAACCTCTGACTAAGTCACTCTCACTCATCTTGTGGATGAGTCTTGGGTGTGAGTGACCGAGTCGTCGGTGCCACAACCATGATTCCTCTTGCCGTGTCATAAGACACTTAGTTGAGGAGTTAGTTAAGTTAATAGTGTAAATATTGTTATTTCTAGTTCCCTTAAGAATTGTTTTAGAAGTTTCATTTGTATTAATTACGCATTCATTTTCTAGAAATATGACCTTATAGTTATTATCACACAATTGACTTACACTAAGTAAATTATATTGAAAATTTTCTACTAATAAAACATTTTGAATAACAAAATTTGAGTTGAGCTCAATATCACCTAATCCGATGATTTTGAGCTTGCCGTTATTTCCGAAGGCTACCGATCCTTGTCGTTTGAATCGAAGCTTCGAAAACTTGAGTTGATCCCCGATCATGTGTTGGGAGCAACCACTATCCAACATCCATTGATCCTACATGCAAGGTAGTTGGATCAGATATTGGATTTATTAAAGATTGGTTGAAGATTATTAACCTAAATCATCTCACCCATGTCTACATGATCAAACATGTTAACCTTTTATGTTCTTGTGAAATGACTTCCAATTTTACTTGATTTAAATTTAATGACTTGAACACTTGTCAACCTTGCGTTAGATTCAAATTTGACCTTAGGCTCATCAAGTCACCTTTTCAAGATCATGGCTTCCAGGTCGTGGCGAGGCACAGAGGCCTTCTTTGATCGGAACAATGACCACTTCCTTAGACAAAGCCATTTTCAAGAAAATAGAGACTTGACTTACCTAAGACCACTTCCTGGTCTAACTAGTCTAGGATACGGTGAGGTAGCTTCAGCTAGTTCCGCTCGGTCAAGTGCACCAAACTAGATATGCCTTATCTAGCCTGAATACACAAGACTCCACTTTCCTAGCGTACTATCCTTTCGCCGCGTCCTGGTACTATGTTATCAAGTATTGATGAGTTATAGTCCTATCTAACCATTCTAAAAAGGAAAATCAAACTAAATAAAAACCTAAGCATGCAATTTCTAAGTTAAAATACAAACAAGTTTCGTACTAGCTCCCCCTGGACCGTTGAATCGATTCGATCTCTCCACATAGTGGATTTGGTCCATGGGAACCCAGTACTGGTTCGATCCTATGTTTGAAATCAAGGTGGTCTTAGGGACCCATGCTTGGACACATTTTTTATGTCGACTTACAATCGACATATACAACTTGTTGGTCGTATTAGAGCTAAACCCTAGTCTGGCCTTGTTGTACACGTCCCTTTGCGATGGAAGTAGGAGGTCAAGTCCTTTGGATCCCAAAGTAAACCTTTCCAACGTGTTCCTAAGATCTTCGACATGACCCTTTAAGAGTGAGTTCTCCACTTCGAGTTTTTCAACCCGAGTTGAGTCCTCCTCTTGAACTTGACTAGTCGAAGAGGTTAGGGATGAAGGGGTTTTGATTGCCCCAGAAGCTCTCATACCAATTTAATGGTTTTAGCTTATCGAGTTCGTGAGGGGAAGCTTCGCTTCCCACTTCACCTCGATCGTTTGATCATGGTGATCCCTTCGATGTCCCCGGATTAAAAATTTAATCCTAGACAAAAGGGATTGCCCAAACAACCAAGCCATTGTCATTCTATTCGTTTAGAGAGGTCACTTGAACAAACTAGTTGTTCAAGCGACCATCCTCTATTCTACGAGTAGCCGCGGAATAGACGATGTCCGGATCGCCGGTTTTTGTGTTCTCGGGATCCAAGTATTATTTATCCATCTACAGATTTATATCATGCTCATAAATGAAAAACAAATACAAACATGTAACATATAAAAATTAGAGAATCGATATACCTCTCGATCTTCTAATGTATGTCCTTCCTCCTTTCGGACGTCGTGTGGGCGACACACTACCAAAAGTCGAAGCTCCTAGATCACAAATCTTCCTTCCTTGCTCTTCCAAAGCAAGAGGAAGAATAGAAACAAGGCTCATCTCTTTCCTATAGCCAACCAACAAGCAACAAAATAAATGCTTGCCGCCGGCCAACAAGGAGAAGGAGATAATGGTGGAAACCGGCCAAGACACCACGGGAAAACCCTATATCTTGTTTCCACCACCTAAGGAGAAGGAGAAGGGGTATTTGGATGCCATCCAAGGGCTGGGATAGGGCTGTGGGTGCCGGTCACCAAAAGATAGGAAGAAGAAACCAAACTACTTCCTTATTTGGTGCCACCCAAGCCTCCTAAACCCTAAGCTTCCAAACCCTATTCCTAGCTTTCCTTTTTGCCGGCCATGGAAGAGGGGAAGAAGAATAGGATGAGCTCATGCCAAGGTAGAGAGGAGAAGAATAGTGGCCGACCAACATTACGAAGAAGAAAGAAACCCTCATCCACTTGTGGCCACCCACCCTTAGCTCCCAAAACCCTAGCTACCCAAACCGAATCCTAAACCAACTAGGATTCCTAGCCTCCAATGGAAGCAAACCCTAATCCCCTTATCATTTTTTTGCCGTCCAAGCCAAAAAGCCTTATTTATAGAGTTGGGTTTATGCCTTAGATTAATCTCCTCCATTGGTTCTAGGGATTTAATCTCAACCGTCGGATCTAGAGATTTAATCTCAACTGTCGGATATAGAGATTTAATCTTAACCGTCGGATCTAGAGATTTAATCTCCACCTTTGGATCTAGAGTTTTGTTTCTATCCTTTGGATCTAAGCATCATGAGGTGTTAATAGGCTACATTAGTGACCATGAGGAGGAGTTGGATCTTGGCCACTCATGGATCAAGCCCTCATAAAGTCTGATCCACTAATGATGATCCAATCCACTAAAGGATCATCATTGAACTACCTCACCAACCCCCATATGATAATATGGGCTCCATATATTATTTGTACATTTTCTCCCCGTGTTTAAGATCTCGAATGTCCATCGATTAATTAATTTACTGACCATTAATTAATCAACATCTAACTCCTTGAGTAGTACCACTCAACCTTTTCATCATGCCGGACCAAGTCCACCTGCAGGGTTTACATGATGAACCTTATGAGCTCCTTAAGGGGACATCATCATCCTAATATATAGGACACGGTTTCCTCCTATAATCAATGGCACACCATATAAATAATATCATCTCCCAACTTACCGAGCCTATCGATTTAATCTATAAATCTTGCCCATTGGTAAATCAAAGAGATGAGTACTAAGTATATATGCTCGTTATTATATCGGGATTAAGAGCATGTACTAAATAATATCTGAGGATCGATTCTATTATGTAGTCAGCAATAAATTGAATCACCTCTAAGTTGGTCCTGTTCAATACACACAAAGTGCACTAGTGTGATTCTATGGTCAAGACAAACCAATACCAAATCACACTACAACCATTCCGATGGTTTGTCCAAAGTCATCTCGGTTGTGAGTCTTTACTTATATTTTCAAAGTGCCGATAACATGATCTCCTGTGTGACACTACACACCATGTTATCTACAATGTAAAGTATTAGACAATATTGCATAACCATAAAAATATGCAAACAATGATCATGTGATTCTTATTTAAAAATAAAGATGTTCATACAAAAGGTAGACTTTTCAGTATACATCCCTACAATCTCCCACTTATACTAAAAGACTATGATGTCCTTATACTGCCATACATCTGATTCCCCTTCCCTCCACATGCCTATCAAAGCTCTCGCTAGAAGGGCCTTAGTGAAAAGGGTCTACCAGGTCATCCTCTGATGCAATCTAGGCGACAACAACTTCTACCTCCTTTACGATTTATCGTATCAGGTAGTACATGCGCTCTATGTGTTTACGTCCCTTATGAGCTCGTGTTTCCTTCGAGTTTGCAACTGCACCATTATTATCACAATAAATTGTGATATTTCTAGGTAAACCAGGAATCACATCCAAGTCCATCCGGATGTTCCTGATCCACACAACTTCTTTGGCCGCCTCAGAGGCTGCCACATACTCAACTTCCATGGTGGAGTCCGCCATGCATTTCTGCTGGACACTCATCCATACAATGGCTCCACCTCCCAAAGTAAACAAAAAACCTAAGCTAGACTTACTGTTATCCCTATCAGATTGGAAGTCGGAATCCATGTAACCCATAGGGAGTAATTGATCTGGCCGGTAAACTAGCATATAATCGCTAGTCCTTCTCAGGCACTTCAATATATGCTTTACCGTAGTCCAATGTCCCTGTCCTGGATTACTCTGATATCTGCTGACCATGCCCACGGCAAAGCAGATATCTGGTCTCATACATAACATTGCACACATGAGCCTTCCTACTGCCGAAGCATAAGGAACCGCCTTCATCTCCTCTATCTCCTCAGATAATCTAGAACACATCTCCTTAGATAAAGGAACTCCATGCCTGAAAGGTAGAAAACCCTTCTTGGAGTTCTGCATGATAAAATGATCCAAAATCGTGTCTTTGTATGAAGCTTGGGATAAGCACAACATCCTTTTCCTGCGATCCCTTATAACCTTGATCCCAAGGATGTGTCCCACCTCTCCCAAGTTCTTCATATCAAACTGTTTGGATAACCATACCCTTACGTCCGATAACACCTTGATATTGTTGCCAATCACCAAAATATTATGTACGTATAGTACAAGAAATACCACTACGTTTCTGTCACATCTCTTTTATACACAAGACTCATCCAGACTTTGAATAAATCTATAAGACTGGATTATCTCATCAAATCGGATTGGCTAAGTCTCTACTTAACATTAACCAATAATTGAAGCTTTTTGAAAATTAGAGTTGCTAAAAGTAATGGATCCATTGGTAAGTATTGGAACGTATGTGAGATGCTCTAAATGTCCTCCCCCTTAAATGGTGGAAGAAAAATGGATTGAGTGTGTGTGTATTATTATTGTTGTGTTATTATTATTATTATTGTGTGTGCCAATGTTGAAATGTATTATTATTATTATTATTATTGTGTGTATTATTATTATTATTATTATTATTATTAGCAAGCCTCGCTTTAAAGGTCGCAACCTTCCTATCTATTCCTCTCTTTCTCTTGTAGATCCACTTGCATCCAATGGTTTTTACACCATCGGGTGGTTCTACTAGCTCCCAGACCTAATTTGAATCCATAGATTCAATCTCGGCATTCATTGCACTTTGCCAAGATACTGCATCTTTATCTTGGATTGCCTCGTCATATGTTCAGGGATCAGGTTCATGCTCGCCAGGGACCAAATTAGAAGATTCACCCAAGAACATGAATCTATGAGGTTGTCTAACAACCCTCCCACTATGACAAGGTATCTCCTGTGTATGCTCTGTGACACATGGTGCAGTAACTTGTGGTATATCCTCTTGTACCAGTGGTACTAAAGAAGTGACTTCCCCTTTTTAATTCCTCCAGAAGAATTTTACTCTTGGACTTGTGGCTCATCACATAGTCTTCCTCTAGAAATCTGGCGTTCGTGCTAACGATTACCCTCTGATCTCTAGGACTATAAAAAAAACTACCCTTCGTTCCTCTAGGATACCCAACGAACAAGCATATTTCTGTACGAGGTTCCAACATACCAGCATCTGCTTTCAGCACATGTGCTGGACTCCCCATATTCGAATATGTCTTAGACTAGGCTTTCGCCCAGTCCACAATTTAGAATGTGCACCACCGTATCTAGAGCATATCCCCAGAACGAATCTGGTAACATAGAATAACTCATCATCGATCTAACCATCTCCATAAGAGTCCTATTCCTTCACTCTGCTACATCATTCTGCTGGGGTGTGCCAGGTGAAGTCAATTGGGATTAAATCCCAGCCTCTGATAAGTAGTTCCTAAACTCTCCCAAGAGGTACTCACCACCATGATCAGATCGTAGTGTCATCCATATCTTGAATAATCATCTATGAAAAAGATGAAATATTCAAGACTACCTCTTGCCTGGATAGACATAGGATCATACGAATCAGTATGAACCAATTCTAACACATCTTTGGCTCTATACCCCTTGCCCTTAAAAGGCCTCTTGATCATTTTACCCTCCAGGCAAGATTTGCAGGTTGGGAAATCTTCCACCACTAATGAGCCGAAAGGTCCATCAGCTATCAACCTTTGAATTCTGCTTAGGTTAATATGACCAAGCCTAAGATGTCAAAGATATGTTTGGTTCATCTTCGAAGGTTCTTTTCTCTTATTGGAATTAGAAGATGAGTTATTAACTTCAATTTGCATCGTGGGAGGTTTTGGTTCAAGTGTGTATAAATTTCCTATCAATGTACCTGAACAGATATTCTCCCTATTCCTTTTTATAACAACTCTGTCATTAAAAGAAATAGAATATCCATCCATAAATAATTTAGAAACTGAAAATAAATTCTTTCTAAATAAAGGTACATAAAGGAAATTTTCCATAACCAAAGTTTTATTTTTCTCAAGAGATAAATAAAACTTCTCCCACTGCAATAGCCGCCACCTTCATGGCATTGCCCAAGTAAATGGTAATCTCTCCTTTAGCTAGTCGCCGGGTTTCCTGGAACCCCTGCAAAGTGTTGCAGACATGATTAGTGGCTCTCATATCTACACACCAAGTGCCGGTAGATAACACAGCTAATCATGTTTCAACGACTAGTCCAAAGGATATATCTTTGTTCTGCTTTGGATTGGGACAGTTCTTCTTCCAATGTCCATCCTGCTTGCAAGTGAAGTACTTGCCTTTCGACTTCTTCACTCGTCCCTGAGATCCTCCCACCACCTTTGCTCCACCTTGTTTCTCCTTCTTCTTGCCTTTCGGCTTAGAAGTAGAAACCTTTTTGAGAAACCATGGCTTGAGGACACTCTTCGAAGAGTGCATACTTGTACTCCTTAGCAGATAAGACAATATCTAGATTCTTTTCCAATCAACATTATTTGGGTACAGTAAGTTTATTTCCTTTAGTATCATAGTAAGTGGACTGAAAGTCAATTTTGAAAATTCTAAGAATCACATAGATCATTACTGTAGATTTCAAAAAATTATTGATTCCTCAAATAATAAAATTTCAAAATCAACCAACACCTCAAAACACTGAGAATATCGTATGCCACGATAGTGTAGACGTATACGAATTCTACATTTGTAAGAGGAGATTTTACCCATTAATTTTACTATCTTGTCAACCTAACTTTTCAACAAGTAAAATTAATAGTTGGTTCCTCTTTAGCCCTACAAATAAAAGAAGTGACTCCGATGGGGAGGATACTTATATTTGTATCTAAGTGTTCACCATTACTCGGTACCAAGTTAATTATCTCGGGTTATGTGCCTTACGATGGGCAAGTACACACGCTCCTTAATAATTTCCTATAACAATATTCCACCTTGTGATCCGCAAACAAACCAATCCGATGGGGAGGAAGGCACTCAGAGCCTACGTGCAAGTTTGTTTGCATCACTTGTCAAATCGTAATGGAGGCCACGGGAATTTATAAAAATATCCCTCTCCCACTTAGTAATTTGAAATTGAGGAATTTTCCTATCCTACGACATGCATATCAAACAAAAAGCAATAAATATGAAAAATAAATTATTTTCCAACTATTATGGCTTTTGTCTTCAATATGACTCCCGTCGCATCGCCAACTCGTCCGCTCCTCCTACGCCATGTACGAGCCATCCGGAGATCCGAGCCGAGACTAAAACCTATTTTAATTTACAACCATCGATCTTTTACTCCACAAGGGAGTGTACATGAAATCTAGATCGAAAGTAAAATAAAATAAAGAGTGGCTAAACAATGCCGTATTTAATTTATAAAAACTAAATACTAGCCTCGTCAACCCAGAGGATTCAATAAAATAAATATTTACACACATACAATCATATACACACATATGACCATAATAGTCGGATCTTATGCCTGCAACCGAAAAGTTAAACTACGCATATCCTACTATTATCCAGCACATATAATATATGAAAAAGTGCATAAAAATTAACTGAATCCTAAACACTCAAAATTGAAAACCTTGGCTCTAATACTAATTGAAGGGGTTTTTATTGCCCCGGAAGCTCTCATACCAATTTAATGGTTTTAGCTTATCGAGTCCGTGAGGGGAAGCTTCGCTTCCCACTTCACCTTGGTCGTTTGATCATGGCGATCCCTTCGATGTCCCCTTCATTAAAAATTTAATCATAGACAAAAGCGATTGCCCAAACAACCAAGCCATTGTCGTGCTATTCGTTTAGAGAGGTCACTTGAACAAACTAGTTGTTCAAGCGACCATCCTCTATTCTACGAGTATCCGCGGAATAGACGATGTCCGGATCACCGATTTTTGTGTTTATGCTCGGGATCCAAGTATTATTTAGCCATTTATAGATTTATATCATGCTCATAAATGAAAAACAAATACAAACATGTAACATATAAAAATTAGAGAATCGATATACCTCTCGATCTTCTAATGTATGCCCTTCCTCCTTTCAAACGTCGTGTGGGCGACGCTCTACAAAAAGTCGAAGCTCCTAGATCGCAAATCTTCCTTCCTTGCTCTTACAAAGCAAGACGAAGAATAGAAACAAGTCTCATCTCTTTCCTATAGCCAACCAACAAGCAATAAAAGAAATGCTTGCCGCCGGCAAACAAGGAGAAGGAGATAATGGTGGAAACCGGCCAAGATACCAAGGGAAACCCTATATCTTGTTTCCACCACCTAAGGAGAAGGAGAAGAGGTCTTTGGAATCCATACAAGGGCTAGGATAGGGCTGTGGGTGCCGTCCACCAAAAGATAGGAAGAAGAAACCAAACTACTTCCTTATTTGGTGCCACCCAAGCCTCCTAAACCCTAAGCTTCCAAACCCTAATCCTAGCTTTCCATATTGCCGGCAATGGAAGAGGGGAAGAAGAATAAGATGAGCTTATGCCAAGGTAGAGAAGAGAATAATAGCGGCCGGCCAACCTTAGGAAGAAGAAGGAAACCCTCATCCACTTGTGGCCGCCCACCCTTAGCTCCCAAAACCCTAGCCACCCAAACCTAATCCTAAACCAACTAGGATTCCTAGCCTCCAAAGGAAGAAAACCCTAATCCCCTTATCATTTTTTTGCCGTCCAAGCCAATAAGCCTTATTTATAGAGTTGGTTTTAAGCCATGGATTAATCTCCTCCATTGGTTCTAGGGATTTAATCTCAACCGTCGGATCTAGAGATTTAATCTCAACCATCAGATCTAGAGATTTATTCTCCACCTTTGGATCTAGAGTTTTGTTTCTATCCTTTGGATCTAAGCATCATAAGGTGTTAATAGGCTACGTTAGGGACCATGAGGAGGAGTTGGATCTTGTCCACCCATGGATCAAGCCCACATAAAGTCCGATCAACTAATGATGATCCAATCCACTAAAGGATCATCATTGAACTACCTCACCAACCCCCATATGATAATATGGGCTCCATATATTATTTGTACATTTTCTCCCCGTGTTTAAGATCTCGAATGTCTGTCGATTAATTAATTTACCGACCATTAATTAATCAACATCTAACTCCTTGAGTAGTACCACTCAACCTTTTCATCATGCCGGACCAAGTCCACCTGCAGGGTTTACATGATGAACCTTATGAGCTCCTCAAGGGGACATCATCATCCTAATATACAGGACATGGTTTCCTCCTATAATCAACGGCACACCATATAAATAATATCATCTCCCAACTTACCGAGCCTATCGATTTAATCTATAAATCTTGCCCATTGGTAAATCAAAAAGATGAGTACTAAGTATATGTGCCCGTTATTATATCGGGATTAAGAGCATGTACTAAATAATATCTGCGGTCCGATTCGATTATGTAGTCAACAATAAATCGAATCATCTCTAAGTCGATCCTGCTCAATACACACAAAGTGCACTAGTGTGATTCTATGGTCAAGACAAACCAATACCAAATCACACTACAACCATTCCGATGGTTTGTCCAAAGCCATCTCGGTTGTGAGCCTTTAATTATACTTTTCAAGGAGCCGATAACATGATCTCCTGTGTGACACCACACACCATGTTATCTACAATGTAAAGTATTAGACAATATTGCATAACCAAAAAAATATGCAAACAATGATCATGTGATTCTTATTTCAAAATAAAGATGTTCATACAAAAGATAGACTTTTCAGTATACATCCCTACAAGGGAGACCTCGTGTTTAAGGATTTTAACTTCCTCAACCAGGGTCCCGACCTTGGACTCGGACTTAGCTAATTTTTTAGTTAAAAACTTAATTGGACTATAAAGTGTACTAATGAGGGATCGACTTACCTTGAGTGTATCTTTTGAACCGGATGCGTATCCATGGCTTATCTTGAATAGTGCTTCGTAGTCCGATTCTTCTTCGGTTTCCGATTCAAGTTCCGGTTCTGACTCCGTCTCTGATTCCACCAGTTTAGACATGAGAACACGATCATTATCTTCTTCCTCGGATGCTTCTTCTCATGTAGCGTTGAGTGCCTTTTTTTGTTTTGGTGCTTTGCTCTTGAGTTTTGGGCATTCGGACTTGATATGTCCAAACTTGTTGCATTTGTAGCATCTAATATTTGAACTTTTAGTCTTACCTTCGTTGGGTCGAGTGATGGTTCATTTTCGGCCCTTGACTATCCTCCGAACTAGGTTGACTAGTTCAGCCTCCATTTCCGAGTCGACCTCCGAATCAGACTTATCCTCTTCTTCCTTCGGAGGTGCCTTGCTTGCGGTTTTCTTCCTTGAACCTGCAAAAAGTGCTATAACCTTCTCGAGTTCCGAGTTAGACTGCTCATGAAGTTCAAAATTAGAAAATAATTCATATAACCTAAGTTTCAAAAGATCCTTGGAGACCTTGTAGGCATCGACCATGGATGCCCATAAGGTAGTCCTCGGAAAGGAGTTAAGAACATACCTTATAAGGTCGCGGTTTTCGACCTTTTGCCCGATTGCGTGTAGATTGTTGACTTTGTCTTGAATGCGAGCGTGAAGTTGCATCGCGACTCATGTTCCTGCATTTTTATAATATATAGTTTATTAAATAAAAGATCTCGCTTACATACCTTGGCTTCATCGGTACCTTCGTGTAGCTCCACTAGCTTTGTCCAAAGGTCCTTTGCGCTGATGAAGGGGCCGACGCGATTTAGTTCCTCCTTGGACAAACCACATTGGAGGATTTGAGTTGCCTTGGCATCGGCTTCGACTTGTCATTTTGTCGCAATGGTCCATTGGTCATAACCTATGGATTCACCCACTTCGTTAGTCGGAAGTGTGAAACCCATTTGGATTATGATCCACATCTCGATTTGGGTTTTGAGAAAGCATTCCATCCGACCCTTCCAATAACGGAAGTCATCTCCATTGTAAAACGGAGGTCGGACTGTGCTAAAACCCTCGATATGGGCCATTAAAACAATAGAAACAAGGATATGAAGACGAAAAACCTAACAACGACAAAAACACACGAAAATGTACCAAGACATCTTGGATTAGTAGTGCGGGAGAAAAACTAACCAAATGAAATAAATCTGGAATAAACAGAATTAAAAATAAAAAAAATCTGTAAAAATCTAGATCGGTGGTTTCACCAAATCTTAGCAACCCCTGGCTCTGATACCAATTGTTGGATAGAAGCAGATCACTAGAGGGGGGGGGGTGAATAGCGATAAAACATTTTCTTTTGTTCGTTCGTTAAAACTCGAGTAGATAATTAATTTCTAGCGGAAATATAAGCAATAAATAAAAGGAGACAAATATTTTTACTTGGTTCGTAGCCTTCGGCTACTACTCTAAGGCCCTAGCGGTCCTTGACCACGTACGGAGGGCAAAAACACTAAAGAACTCCTCCTCGTTAGAGGTAGGAGTTAATCGATACAAAAAAAACAAAGCTTGAGGTAGAGGGACACTCCCCCTCTCCTCATTATGATAAAAGCTTCGAGAAATTACAGTAATGAACTGAAATAAAAACTTAAACCGACGTTACAAAAAGAAAGCAATTAAAACCTAGACGTCGGAGAAGAAACACTTCGTTGTAGGAAAGTTGTAGCTTGGCTGAGGCTTTTGGAAGCTTAGAATTGATGAAGAAACCCTAGGATAGGCCCTCCTTTTATAGCCTTTGAGCCCCTTTTCGAGAGGAACCCTATCCAATCACATTTGAGCACCACTCCCCTTGAAATGAGCTGATAAGCCTTGACTCCTCGAGGCTGATCCTTGACCATCAGTCGACTGATGGACATCATCAGTCGACTGATGGCAGCATCAGTCGAATGCTGACTTTAGGAAGTCGACTGTTGGACGGTAGTCGAGTCCTCTAAGCTTACAGTCGACTGATGTTAGCTGCAAGACAAAGTTAGCTTAACAAAAACAGTATTTCAACAGCCTCCGACCGTCCGATCTCGGCTTAGACCACCTATAGGATGTCTTTGGTTGGATCTACGCTTAAGATCATCCCCGTAAAGAGGATACGACCTCACTTACTCTCGCACACACACGAGCTTACCTCGATACTTACTGTGTTGCTTTCGCTTCCGGCCTTCCACTCGATTCCTTCGGCTCCCTCCGAAGTCACTCGAGTGTCGCCCGACCACCGCAGCTTCCTCCGGGTGTCTCTAGCCTTCAGCTTCAGCTATAGCAATTTTTTTCACACTCGATTTAGCTTGTGAGATAACGACATGAGCTTAACTTTGTATCATTTTCAATAATCAAAACTCAGGTTCAACTTAGGTGTCTGCTGCACCAACAATGGCTTCCAGGTCGTGGCGAGGCACAGAGGCCTTCTTTTATCGGAACAACGACCACTTCCTTAGACAAATCTAATTTCAAGAAAATGTTCACTTAAGTCACTTAGGGTTACTTCCTGGTCTAACTAGTTTAGGATGTGGCGAGGTAGCTTTAGCTAGTTCAACTTAGCCGAGTGCACCAAGCTAGATATGCATTATTTAGCTCGGATACACAAGACCTCATTTCACTAATGTACTATCATCTCGCTGCATCCTGATATGTTATCAACGTTGACTAACTATTGTCCTATCTAGCAATTCTAAAAATTAAAACAAAAATAACTAAGCATGCAAAAACTAAATCAAGAAGTAGAGCAAACAAGTTTAGTACTAGCTTCCCTTTGATCATTGAACCGATATGGTCTTTCCACGTAGTGGATTTGATCCTTGGGAACCCAATACTTGGTTGATCCTAATTGTGAATTCAAAAAGATCTTAGGGACCCATGCTTGGAATTTTTGTCTATTTCGATTAACAATCGACATATACGACTTGTTCATTGTGGTTGTTCTAAATCCGAGTTCGGTGTTATTGTACACAGCCCTTTGTGATCCAAGTAGTAGATCAAGACACTTGGACCCTAAAGTAAACCTTTACAATGATTTCCTAAGGACTTGGACTTGTCCTTTCAAAAGAGAGTTATCTTCTTCAAGTTTTTCAACTTGAGTTGAGTTCTACTCTCGAACTTGACTAGTAGAAGAGGTTAGGGAGACCTCTTGCTTAAGGAGTTTAACTTCCTTAACTAAGGTCTCGACCTTGGACTCAGACTTACCTAACTTCTTAGTTAAATATTTAATTGCACTATATGAAGTATCAATTAGAGATCGACTTACCTTAATCAAATCTTTTGAACTAGATACGGATCAATGGTTTGTCTTGAATTGGAGTTCGTTGTCGGATCCGGAGTCGGACACGGTCTCGGACTCGTAGTTCATTTAGGTTTTGAATTCATCTTCAGGCTCGATCAGGTTGGCCATGAATGCTAGATTGTTGAGTTCATCTTCTTCCTCTGATGACTCCTCCCAAGTTGTGTTGATGGCTTTCTTTGTTTGTGGTTGCTTGTTCTTTAGCCTTGGACAATCGGATTTGATGGGACCTCTTTTGTTGCATTCATAGCATTTGAAATTTAAACCTTGCTCGGGTCTCTTCTCCTTGGATTGCTTGATAGGTCATCTTCTGCTCTTGATCATCTTCCGAACTAGATTCACTAGCTCGGTTTCCATCTCATTGTTCACCTCTGATTCGTACTCTTGTTCTTCGAGAGGTGGTTTGCTCTTTACCTTCTTCTTTTGACCTGTAACCAAGGCAATACTTTTCTCGACCGGGGACGATTTAGATTGTTCATGTAATTCAAATTCGGAAAAAATGTCGTCTAGTCTAATCTTAGATAAGTCTCTAGATACTTTGTTGGCATCAACCATAGATGCCCACAAAGTGGTCCTAGGAAATGCGTTGAAAGCATACCTTATCATGTCCCTATTCTCTACCTTTTGTCCAATTGAGTGTAGTCTGTTCATGATGTCCTGGATCTTTGCGTGGAGTTGCGTCTCCATCTCATGATCCTGCATTTTTAAATTAAATAATTTATTTAGGATGAGGTCCCATTTGCATACCTTTGTCTCAGCCATTCCTTCGTGTAGCTTGATGAGCTTGTTTCAGAGGTTCTTCGCGCTGATGAACGGGCCGACATGGTTGAGCTCTTCCTTGGAGAGACAACATTGAAGAATTTGTGTAGCCTTTTCATCGGCCTCCACTTGATGCTTCATGGTGTTCGTCCACTTGTCGCAATCCAAGTATTCATCGTCTTCATTGGTTGGAAGGGTGAACCCGGTCTGGATGACTATCCACATCTCAACTTGAGTTTTGAGATAACACTCCATCCGACCCTTCCAATAATGGAAGTCATCTCCGCTGTAAAATGGAGGTCGAGTGGTGCTAAACCCCTCGTGATGGGCCATTGAATAAAACTTTGCACAACAAAAAGAATGACAAAAACAGGAATTGACAAGGCTTTGCCTTGGATTAGTAGTGCCGAAAAAATAATAAGGAAAAGCTTAAATTGAACGAAGCAAAGAAACACGAAAAGAATAAAAACTTGCTAGATCGTTGGTTCCACTAAATCTTAGCGCCCCGCTATGATACGAATTGTTGGATCAAAGCGTCGCTAGAGGGGGGTGAATAGCGATCATAAAACTTTCTTTTCATTTTGTTAAAACCAAACTAAATATAGAAAAAGTAAAGACAATAAAAAGAGACACCTTTTGTTTTTACTTGGTTCACAACTGAAAGGTTGCTACTCCAAGGCCCTGCGATCATAGACTGTGTACGATGGGGCAATTCACTAAAAGTCTCCTCCTCGTTCGACTTAGGAGATGACGATTGCAAGGAAAAACAAGATCGAGGATGAGGCAACAAGCCTACCTCTCCTCATTACGATAAAAGCCTCGAGTACAAGAAATGAAAGCAAATTGAACAACAACTTTAAGCTACAGATGAAGAAGAAGTAGAATTTAGGCATGTTGTTGGCATTATGGCGGCATAGTGTTGTCGTTGAAGGAGCGACATTGTTGGAGCACTTTGGGAGCAAGAATTGATGATCCAAAAGGGTGAAAACCCCCTTCTTTTATAGCCCTTCAAACCCTAGCTCATTTAGATCCATATCTGGGTGAAAGATCCACATCCCCCAAACTTTGATGAAGCTTATCTTGACATTCTTCGAGCTGACTAGTTTTAATATTAGTCGACTGATGACCCTCAGCAGTCGACTGATGGTGGGATCAGTCGACTGCTAATAGCCTTCAGTCGACTGTTGGCTTAATCACTCACCTACAACAAAGATTTTGCACAGAAACACAAAGTAGTGGAAATTACGACGGTTTCTTACCGTTCGATCTTGACCTAGTCCTTTACCCCAAAGTCTCAGTCGGATCGTCACCTAAGTTCGTGCCCATACAAAGGATATGACCTCAGTATTACTTTGCACTCAGTGCTTACCTTTGGTCCTCCTGACCTGTCACTTAGCTTTCGATTGCCACCGAGGTTCCTCGACTCCTATGAGGTTCTCCTAGTGTCGCCCGACCACCATGGATTCTCATCCCGAGATTCTTCGGGTGTCGCTGACCTTTAGCTTAGCTTAATCATTTTTTGCACATTCAAGCCAACACATGAGATAACAATAATAGCTTAACTTTGAACCTTTGCCATAACCAAAACCTAGGTTCGATTATCTGGTGCCCCTGCAACAACAATGGGTCCCTAAGACCTTTTTAAACTCACAACTAAGTGCAACTAAGTCTTGTGTTCCAAGGATCAAATCCACTATGTGGATAGACTGCATCAGTTCAATGATCTAGGTGGAGCTAATGCTAAACTTGTGTGCTCAATTTCTTAATTAGTGTAACTTTGCATGCTTAGTTTTTTTTTATTTTTAGAATGGTTAGATAGGACCAATGATTAATCAACCTTGACAACATAGTATCAGGATGCGGTGAGATAATAGTACGTTAGGGAAACAAGATCTTGTGTATTCCAGTTAGATAAGGCGTATCTAGCTTGGTGCACTTGGCTAAGTTGAACTAAGTGAAGCTACCTCACCACATCCTAAACTAGTTAGACCAGGACGTAACCCTAAGTGAGTTAAGTGTGCAATTTCTAAAGATTGGCTTTGTCTAAGGAAGTGGTCAATGTTCTGATCAAAGAAGGCCTCTGTGCCTCACCACGACCAAGAAGCCATCTTTTGAAAGTTCAGTCAACTAACGAAAGGTTAAATCCGAATCTAACCCAAGGTTAATTAGTCTTCAAATCACTAAATTTAACTAAGTAAAAATGATGTAATATCACAAAAACAAATAAGGTAAACATGTTTAGTCATGTAGAAAGGGTGAGATGAATCCTAGATTAAAATGTTCAACTTAATTTAAAATTCTAATATCCGATCCAACTACTATATGTGTAGGATCAATGGATGTTGGATAGTGGGTACACCCCACATATGACCGAAAACCGACTAAAGTTTACGAAGCTCAGATTCAAAAACCAAAGATCAGTAGCCTTCAAAAACAACGAGAATCTCAAAATCATCGGATCAGGTGATATTGAGCTAAACTCGAACTTCATAATACGTATAGTACTGTTAGTTGAAAATTTCGAATTTAGTCATTTAATTGTTAGTCAATTGTGTGATAATAGTTATAAGGTTATATTCTTACCTAATGAGTGCTTGATTAAAAATAATGATTTTCAAAAACTATACTTAAGCGAATTTGGAATAATAATATTTACACAATAGATCTACCTAACTCCTCAACTAAGTGTCTAATGACACAACAAGAGGAATCATGGTTGTGGCACCAACGACTCGGTCATTCACATCCAAGACTCATACTTAAAATATGTCAAAATGGTCTAGTTAGAGGTCTACCCAACCTAAGTAACCTTGAAAATAGAATATGTATTGCTTGTCAACAAGGAAAACAAACTAGGACTTCACATAAACTAACTAATCAAGAAAGAACTAAAAGTGTGATTGAGCCCCTACACTTAAACCTATTTGACTCTCATGGAGCCAAGTCACTAAATGGAAGTCAGTATTGCCTAGTAATAATAGATGACTACTCTAGATTCACATGGGTAAAGTTCTTAAAACATAAGAGTGAAACCTTAGATCAACTTACTAATTTATGTAAACTAATAGAAAATGAAAATAACATAAGGATTAAGAGAATTAGAAGTGATCATGGTGGTAAATTCGAAAGCCATAAGTTTATCGATTTTTATAATTAAAATGGATACCACCATGAATTCTCTTGCCCTAGGACCCCTAAACACAACGGGTTAGTTTACGTAAAAATAGAATCATACAAGAAGTTGCTAGGACCATGGTAAATGAATACAATCTACCTAATAGGTTTTGGGCAGAAACAGTGAATACTGCTTGCTATGTCCAAAATAGAACCTTAAAAGTTAAGCAACACCAAAGAATGTCCTATGAAATTTATTAGGGAAAATTGCCTAACATTAAGTACTTTAGGGTCTTTGGATGTAGGGTACACATATTAAACACAAAAGACTACTTAGGAAAAATTTACCTCTAAAACAATTACCGAGACATTTCTAGGATATTCAACTACTAGTAAAGACTATAGGGTATATAACAATGAAACCCTAAAAATAGAAGAAACAATTAATGTAGTGTTTGATGAAGAAAACAAGTCTACAAAACCCAAAGTAAAATTGAATAATGAAGAAGTAAAAGATGATGTTAGACCTCAACCTAACCCACAAAATGAATCTAGTGTAAACTCTAACCCGAATCAATTTAGATTACAAGATAATCATCCAATTATCAAGTGATAGGTGATCCAAATTTTGGGATTTGAACTAGAGCATCCAATAGGAATCTAAGTCAAATCACTTATATCTAAAATCGAACCCAAAACCATAGAGCAAGCACTTCTTGACCCAGATTGGATCATTTCTATGCAAGAAGAGTTACCTCAATTCACTAGGAGTCATGTTTGGGAATTAGTACCCCAACCTAAAGGGAAAATGATAATTGGAACAAGGTGGGTATTTCGAAATAAACTCGATGACAAAGGTGAAGTTATAAGGAATAAAGCTAGGTTAGTAGCTAAGGGGTTTAGTTAAGTAGAGGGACTAGATTATGATGAAACATATGCACCCGTAGCTAGACTTGAATCAATTAGAATGCTATTAGTCTACGCTACACATCGAGGTTTTAAGTTGTTTCAAATGGATGTAAAGTCAGCATTTCTAAATGGATTCATTAATGAAAAGTTTATGTTAGCCAACCACCAGGATTTGAAAGCTTAGACCAACCTAACAATGTACTTAAACTTAGAAAAGTCTTATATGGATTAAAGCAACCTCCTAGAGCTTGGTATGAAAGGCTATGAATCTATCTTAAGTTTAAAGGATTCAGTCAAAGAATATTTGACCCAACTCTATTTGTAAAATCCATAGGAAAAGAAATTTTTATAGCACAAATCTATGTAGATGGTATAATCTTTGGAACAACCAACACAACACTTTTAAATGACTTCATTTCACTAATGGAAAGTTATTTTGAAATGAGCTTAGTAGGTGAACTTATCATCTTCTTAGGATTAAAAATAAAACAATCTAGATAAAAAAAATTTACATGCATCAATGTAAATATGCTAAGGAATTAATTAGTAAATTTGGGATGCAAAATGCTAAAGAAATTAGTAAACCTATGGCAACCAACGTAAACATTGGAGAAGACTTAGAGGGAAAAACTATATATTTAAAATACTATAGGAGTGCAAGAGTTAGCCATCTTACCTTAACTACAAGTTGACCTGATATACTCTTTGCAGTAAATATGTGTGCAAGAATTCAATCTTGTGCCAAAGAATCGCACCTAACCTTTGTTAAACGAATCTTTAGATACTTAAAAGGAACAAAGAATGTAGGAATTTGGTACCCTAGGTCAAGTGAGTTTAAACTAATCGTCTCCCTTGTAGGGATATATACTGAAAAGTCTATCTCTTGTATGAACATCTTTATTTTGAAATAAGAATCACAAGATAATTGTTTGCATATTTATGGTGATGCATATTATTTAATACATTACATTGTAGAAAACATGGTGTGTGGTGTCACACGGGAGATCATGTTATCGGATCCTTATAAAGTATAAGTATAGGCTCACAACCGAGATGGCTTTGGACAAACCATTGGAATGGTTGTAGTGTGATTTGGTATTGGTTTGTCTTGATTATAGAATCACACTAGTACACTTTGTGTGTATTGAGCAGGACTGACTTAGAGGTGATTCGATTTATTACTGACTACATAATCGAATCAGACCTTAGATATTATATTGTACATTCTTTTAATCCCGATATAATAACGGGCACATATACTTAGTATTCATTTCTTTGATTTACCAATGGGCGAGATTTATAGATTAAATCGATAGGCTCGGTAAGTTGGAAATGAAATTATTTTATATGGTGTGGCGTTGATTATAGGAGGAAACTATGTCCTATATATTAGGATAATGATGTCCCCTTGAGGAGCTCAAAAGGTTCATCATGTAAACCCTGCAGGTGGACTTAGTCCGACATGATGAAAAGGTTGAGTGGTACTACTCATGGAGTTAGATGTTGATTAATTAATGATCAGTAAATTAATTAATCGACGAACATTCGAGATCTTAAACACGGAGAGAAAATGTACATATAATATATGGAGCCCATATTAACTTATGGGGGTTGGTGAGGTAGATCAATGATAAACCTTTAGTGGATTGGATTATCATTAATGGATCGGACTTTATGTTGGCTTGATCCATTGGGTGGCCAAGATCCAACTCCTTCTCATGGTCCCTATTGTAGCCTATTAATACCTCATGAAGCCTAGATCCAATGGATGAAAACAAAACTCTAGATCCAAAGGTAGAGATTAAATCTCTAGATCCGATGGTTGAGATTAAATCTCTAGATCCGACGGTTGAGATTAAATCCCTAGAACCAATGGTGGAGATTAAGACAAGGCTTATCCCTAACTCTATAAAAGAAGAGGAGGAGGTGGGCGGCAAGAAGAAACCCATTAGAGATAGGATTAGGGCAAGGGGCGGCAAGCAAGGGGATTAGGGTTAAGGTGTTGGTGACACCAAATAAGGAAAACTTTTCCTTATCTTCTTCTTCTTCCTTGGTGGCCGGCGCCCATACATCCCTTCCCTCCCTTGTACAGCATCCAAACCAGCCCTTCTCCTTCTCCTTGGCCAGTGGAAACAAGACTTAGGGTCTTCCCTTGGAGTCTTGGTCGGTTTCCATCTTATTCTTCTTCTCCTTCTTGGCCGGTGGCAAGCACCAAGCTTGGAGCTTGGTGGTTGGTTGAAAGAAGGAGAAGTGCTTTGTTTCTTAGTCTTACTCTTGTTCGGAGCGAGCAAGGAAGGAATATTGGTGATCTAGGAGCTTCGACTTTTGGTAGATCGTCGCCCACATGACATCCAAAAAGAGGAAAGACATATGATAGAAGATCTAGAGGTATAATACTTGTCTATTTTCTTATGTAACATGTTTATGATTGTTTTCAATTATATATGCATGATATATTCTATTTTGTGGCTAAAATAACTTGGACCCCGAAGATAAACACAAAAGCCGGCGATCCGTACATCGTCTATTCCGTGGCTATTCGTAGAATAGAGGTTGGTTGCTTGAACAACACGTTTGTTCAAGTGACTACTCTAATCGAATATCACGATGATGAAACGGTTGCTTGGGTAATCCCTCTTGTCCAGGATAAATTTTTTTTATCCGGGGATGTAGAAGGGATCGCCATGAACAAGCGACCGAGTTGAAGTGGGAAGCGAAGTTCTCCACCTTCAAGTGGTATTAGAGCCATGGTTTCCGGTTTTGTGTATTTAGGATTCGGTTACTTTTATGCACTTTTCATATATTATATGTTCCGGATAATAGTAGGATATGCGTAGGTTAACTCTTTGGTTGCAGGCATATGATCCAACTATTATGGCCATATGTGTGTAATTGTATATTTTATTGAATCCTCGGGGTTGACGAGACTAGTATTTAATTTTTGTAAATTAGATAGGACATTGTTTAGCCACTCTTTTTATTTTAGTTTACTTTTGATCTATATTTCATGTACACTCCCTCGTGGAGTATAGGATCGATGGATGTAAATTAAAATATTTTTTTTCTTGGCTCGATCTCCAGATGGCTTGTACATGACGTAGGGAGGAGCGGACGAGATGGCGATACGACGGGAGACATATTGATGACAAAAGCCATAATAGTTGGAAAATTTTTATTTTTCATATTTATTGCTTATTGTTTGATATGCTTGTCATAGGCTAGAAAATTTCTCAATTTCAAATTACTAAGTGGGAGAGGGATATTTTTATAAATTCCCACCGCCTCCATTACGATTTGACATGTGATGCAAACAAACTTGCGCGTCGGCTCTGAGTGCCTTCCTCCCCATGGGATGAGTTTGTTTGTGGATCACAAGGTCGAATATGGTTATAGGAAATTATTAATGAGCGTGCGAACTTCCTCATCAAAAGGCACATAACCCGAGATAATTTCCTTGGTACCAAATAATGGTGAACACTTAGATACAAATATATGTATCCTCCCCATCGGAGTCACTGCTTTTATTTGTATGGCCAAAGAGGAACCAACTATTAATTTTACTTGTCAAAAAGTTAGGTTGACAAGATAGTAAAATTAATGGGTAAAATCTCCTCTTACAAATGTAGAATTCGTATACATCCACACAATCGTGGCATATGATATTCTCGGTGTTTTGAGGTGTTGGTTGATTTTAAAATTTTATTGTTTGAAGAATCAATAATTTTTTGAAATCTAATGTTTTGATCTATGTGATTCTTAGGTTTTTTTTCAAAATTACTTTCAACCCACTTGTTGTGATACTGAAAGAGAATAAACTTATTGGACCCAACTATGTTGATTGGAAGAGGAATCTTAACATTGTCTTGACTGCTGAGGAATACAAATATGCACTCCTTAAAGAGTGCCCTCATAATCCTACGGATGATTCTGGGGAAAAGGAGAAGAAGAGTTATAAGAAGTGGATCAAGGCCGATAAGATGGCGCGGTGTTACATTTTGGCATCTATGTCAAATGTACTACAACATCAACATCAAGTCATGCCCACTGCTTATGACATGATGCTCAATCTCAAAGAGCTTTTCGGACACCAGAATCGGGCTGCAAGGTAGGAAGCCATGAGGAACTTGATGACGACCACCATGATCGAGGGAACACCCGTGAGAGATCATGTTCTCAAGATGATGGCTCATTTGAATGAGTTGGAAGTCCTTGGAGCTGAGATCGATGGGGAAACCCAGGTCGATATCATTCTACAATCTCTACCTAGGAGTTTTGAGCAGTTTCTCCTGAACTACAACATGAACAAGAGGTTGTATTCGTTGGCGGAGCTTCTGACAGAACTCTAGGCAGCAGAGGGGCTATTTTGTCAGAGTGCTCAGGCGCATGCCATGGTTACCCAAAAGGTTTCTACTTCTAAGTCGAAAGGCAAGAAGAAGAAGAAACAAGCTGGGGCAAAGGCGGTGGGAGGAAATCAAGGAGGAGTGAAGAAGCCGAAAGGCAAGTGCTTCACTTATAAGCAGACTGGACACTGGAAGAAGGACTGCCCCAACCGCAAGCAGAACAAAGGTATATCTTTTGGTCTAGTCGTTGAAACATGTTTAGCGGTATTATCTACCGGCACATGGTGTGTAGATACAGGAGCCACTGATCATGTCTGCAATACTTTGTAGGGGTTCCAGGAAACCAGACGACTAGCTGAGGGGGAGATTACCTTGTACTTGGGCAATGCCACGAAGGTGGCGGCTGTTGCAGTGGGAGACGTTGATTTATCTTTTGAGAAAAATAAAGTTTTGGTTCTTAAGAATTGCCTTTATGTACCTTTATTTAGAAAGAATTTAATTTCGGTTTCTAAATTGTTTATGGATAGATATTCTATTTCTTTTGATGACAAAGTTGTTATAAAAAGGAATAGGGACATTATCTATTCAGGTGCATTGATAGGAAATCTATACACACTTGAACCAAAACCTCCCACGATGCAAATTGAAGTTAATAACTCATCTTCTAATCCCAATAAGAGAAAAGAACCTTCGAAGATGAACAAAACATATCTTTAGCATCTTAGGCTTGGTCATAATAACCTAAGAAAAATTCAAAGGTTGATAGCTGATGGACCTCTGGGTTCATTAGTGGTGGAAGATTTCCCAACCTGCGAATCTTGCTTGGAGGGTAAAATGACCAAGAGGCCTTTTAAGGCCAAGGGGTATAGAGCCAAAGATGTGTTAGAATTGGTTCATTCTGATTTGTGTGGTCCTATGTCTATCCTGGCTAGAGGTGGTTTTGAGTATTTCGTCTCTTTTATAGACGATTATTCAAGATATGGATACATTTACTTCATGCGTCGCAAGTATGAATGCTTTGACAAGTTCAAAGAATTCAAGGCTGATGGGGAGAAACGTCAAGGTAAAAGTATCAAGACACTACGATCTGATCGTGGTGGTGAGTACCTTTTGGGAGAGTTTAGGAATTACTTATCAGAGGTTGGGATTCAATCCCAATTGTCTGCACCTGGCACACCCCAGCAGAATGGTGTAGCAGAGCGAAGGAATATGACTCTTATGGAGATGGTTAGATTGATGATGAGTTATTTTGTGTTGCCAGATTCGTTCTGGGGATATGCTCTAGATACGGCGGTGTACATTATGAATATGGTTCCATCTAAATCAGTGCCTTATACTCGCACAGAATTGTGGACTGGGCGAAAGCCTAGTCTAAGACATATTCAGATTTAGGGGAGTCCAGCACATGTGCTAAAGGTGGATGCTGGTAAGTTTGAACCTCGTACAGAAGTACGCATGTTCGTTGACTATCCTAGGGGAACAAAAGGTGGTTAGTTTTATAGTCCTAGATATCATAAGGTGATCATTAGCACGAACGCCAGATTTCTAGAGGAAGACTATGTGATGAACCATAAGCCTATGAGTAAGATTGTTCTGGAGGAAATAAAAGGGGAAGTCGCTTCTTCAGTATCACCGGTACAAGAGGATATACCACAAGTCACTGCACCGCGTGTCACAGAGGATACATAGGTGATACCTCGTCGTAGTGGGAGGGTTGTGAGACTGCTTGATAGATTCATGTTCTTGGGAGAATCTTCTGATTTGATCCCTGGCGAACATGAACCTGATCCCTGGACATATGACGAGGCAATCCAAGATAAAGATGTGGTATCTTGGCAATGTACAATTAATGCTGAGATTGAATCTATAGATTCGAATCAGGTCTGGGAGCTAGTAGAACCACCCGATGGTGTAAAAACCATTGGATGCAAGTGGATCTACAAATGAAAGAGAGGAATAGATGGGAAGATTGAGACCTTCAAAGCGAGGCTTATTATGAAGGGGTATACTCAGAAAGAGGGTATCGATTATGAGGAGTCCTTTTCGGCGGTGGCCATGCTTAAGTCTATCCAGATTCTCTTATGCATTGCAGCTCATATGGATTATGAGGTGTGGCAGATGGATGTCAAGATAGGTTTCCTTAATGGAATTCTTGAGGAAAACATCTATATGAAGCAACCAGAGGGATTCATTCCGAAGGGCAAAGAGCATCTTGTATGTAAGCTTAATCGGTCCATTTATGGATTGAAGCAAGTTTTGAGGTCTTGGAACATCCACTTTGATGAGGTAATCTAGTCTTATGGATTTATTCAAAGTCTGTTGAGTCTTGTGTATAAAAAAGATGTGACGAAAACGTAGTGATATTTCTTGTACTATACGTAGATGACATTTTATTAATTGGCAACAATGTCAAGGTGTTATCGGACGTAAGGGTATGGTTGTCCAAACAGTTTGATATGAAGGACTTGGGAGAATTGGGACACATCCTTGGGATCAAGGTTATAAGGGATCGCAGGAAAAGGATATTGTGCTTATCTCAAGCTTCATACATAGACACTATTATGGATCGTTTGAGCATGCAAAACTCCAAGAAAGGTTTTCTACCTTTCAGGCATGGAGTTCCTTTATCTAAGGAGATGTGTCCTAGAACATCTGAGGAGATAGAGGAGATGAAGGCGGTTCCTTATGCTTCGGTGGTTAGAAGCCTCATGTATGTTATGCTTTGTACGAGACCAGATATCTGTTTTATCGTGGGCATGGTCAACAGATATCAGAGTAATCCAGGACAGGGATATTGGACTGCGGTAAAGAATATATTGAAGTACCTGAGAAGGACTAGGGATTATATGCTAGTTTACCAGGCAGACCAATTACTCTCTGTGGGTTATACAGATTCCGGCTTCCAATCAGATAGGGATAATAGAAAGCCTACCTCAGGTTTTGTGTTTACTTTGGGAGGTGGAGCCATTGTATGGAGGAGTGTCAAGCAGAAATGCGTGGCGGACTCTACTATGGAAGTTGAGTATGTGGCGGCCTCTGTGGCGGCCAAAGAAGCTGTGTTGCTCAGGAACTTCCTGATGGACTTGGATGTAATTCCTAGTTTGCCCAGAACTATCAAAATTTATTGTGATAATAGTGATGCAGTTGCAAACTCGAAGGAACCACGAGCCCATAAGGCAAGTAAACACATAGAGCGCAAGTACCACCTGATACGAGAAATCGTAAAGAGAGGAGAAGTTGTTGTTGCCAAGATTGCATCGGAGGATAACCTGACAGATCCTTTCAATAAGGCCCTTCTGGCGAGAGCTTTTGATAGGCATGTGGAGGAATGAGAATCAAATGTATGGCAGTTTTAGGACAACATAGTCTTTTAGTATAAGTGGGATATTGTTGAGATGTATACTGAAAAGTTTATCTTTTGTATGAACATCTTTATTTTGAAATAAGAATCACATGATCATTGTTTGCATATTTATGGTGATGCATATTATCTAATCCATTACATTGTAGATAACATGGTGTGTGGTGTCATATTGGAGATCATGTTATCGGATCCTTGTAAAGTATAAGTATAGGCTCACAACGGAGATGGCTTTGGACAAACCATTGGAATGGTTGTAGTGTGATTTGTTATTGGTTTGTCTTGACCACATAATCACACTAGTACACTTTGTGTGTATTGAGCAGGACCGACTTAGAGATGATTCGATTTATTACTGACTACATAATCGAATCGGTCCTCAGATATTATATTGTACATGCTCTTAATCTCGATATAATAATAGACACATATACTTAGTATTCATTTCTTTGATTTACCAATGGGCGAGATTTATAGATTAAATCGATAGGCTCGGTAAGTTGGGAAAAGATATTATTTTATATGGTGTGTCATTGATTATAGGAGGAAACTGTTTCCTATATATTAGGATCATGATCTCCCCTTGAGGAGCTCAAAAGGTTCATCATGTAAACCCTGCAGGTGGACTTGGCCGGCATGATGAAAAGGTTGAGTGGTACTACTCATGGAGTTAGATGTTGATTAATTAATGGTCAGTAAATTAATTAATCAAATGACATTCGAGATCTTAAACACGGGGACAAAATGTACATATAATATATGGAGCCCATATTAACTTATAGGGGTTGGTGAGGTAGATCAATGATAAACCTTTAGTGGATTGGATTATCATTAATGGATCGGACTTTATGTGGGCTTGATCCATTGGGTGGCCAAGATCCAACTCCTCCTCATGGTCCCTATTGTAGCCTATTAATACCTCATGAAGCCTAGATCCAATGGATGAAAACAAAACTCTAGATCCAAAGGTAGAGATTAAATCTCTAGATCCGATGGTTGAGATTAAATCTCTAGATCCGACGGTTGAGATTAAATCCCTAGAACCAATGGTGGAGATTAAAACAAGGCTTATCCCTAACTCTATAAAAGGAGAGGAGGGGGTGGGCGGCAAGAAGAATCCCATTAGAAATAGGATTAGGGCAAGGGGCGGCTAGCAAGGGGATTAGGGTTTAGGTGTTGGCAGCACCAAATAAGGAAAAGTTTTCCTTATCTTCTTCTTCTTCCTTGGTGGCCGGCGCCCATTTAGCCCTTCCCTCCCTTGGCCGGCATCCAAACCAGCCCTTCTCCTTCTCCTTGGCCGGTGGAAACAAGACTAAGGGTCTTCCCTTGGAGTCTTGGCCGGTTTCCATCTTATTCTTCTTCTCCTTCTTGGCCGGCGGCAAGCACCAAGCTTGGAGCTTGGTGGTTGGTTGAAAGAAGGAGAAGTGCTTTTTTTCTTAGTCTTCCTCTTGTTTGGAGCGAGCAAGGAAGGAAGATTGGTGATCTAGGAGCTTCGACTTTTGGTAGATCGTCACCCACACGACGTCCAAAAGGAGGAAAGACATACGATAGAAGATCGAGATGTATAATACTTGTCTATTTTCTTATGTAACATGTTTATGATTGTTTTTAATTATATATGCATTATATATTATGTTTTGTGGCTAATATAACTTGGACCCCAAACATAAACACAAAAGCCGGCGATCCGTACATTGTCTATTCCACGGCTATTCGTAGAATAGAGGTTGGTTGCTTGAACAACAAGTTTGTTCAAGTGACTACTCTAATCGAATAGCACGACGATGAAACGGTTGCTTGGGTAATCCCTCTTGTCAAGGATAAATTTTTTTTATTCGGGGATGTAGAAGGGATCGCCATGAATAAGCGACCGAGTTGAAGTGGGAAGCGAAGTTTTCCACCTTCACACTCTGACTCAGATTATGCCAGTAGTAAACCCGATAGGAAGAGTATAAGTGTTTGTTGTCAACTCCTAGTATCGTGTCTAGTCAGCTGGTGTAGTAGAAAAACACATTGTTTTGCCTAATCTACTACTGAGGCTAAATACATAGTCATGGGTGATTGTGTAGCTCAACTTCTTTGGATGAAGCACACTCTCAAAGACTTCAAATTAAATTTTAGTATTACTAAAATCTTGATTGATAACATTAGCTCAATTAACTTAACTAAAAATCCTATATATCATTCTAGAACTAAACACATATAAGTAAAACACCATTTTATAAGAGAACATGTAGCTAATGGGAATGTAAAACTTGAATACGTAGAATCAAAATCGAACCTAGCAGACATCTTTACCAAACCATTACTTGAAGCAGAGTTTAGTATGTTGAGACGAAGATTAGGAATGTGCATAGTAGAGTTGGACCTATTATTTATTTATTATCTATCTTTTTTCCTTTTGTGCTACATGGAACTAGATTAGGACTTACCTTATAAAGTTTGAACCTATAGTTTTAAGTTGCCAACACATCTCACAATACAAAGGTTAAATGTGACTGTGTATTGAGCCACGTAGATGGGCATGAGATGTTTGGACCTTACTCCTGATTCAAGATGTAGAACATGTTAGGTGGCCGCATCGGAGGCTCATTGGCTCTCATGTCCCCGGATTAAAATTTTCACTAATGAAAGAATTAATCCGGATGGGATGAGCTTCCTTAGCACAACCTATTCGTCGTCGTGCTAATAACTTGAGTGGTCGCTTGAACAAACTAGTTGTTCAAGCAACACAACTCTTCTAGTTGGTTAGCCGCGGAAGAGACGACTGATTGATCGCCGGTTTTTGTGTTTGTCTTCGGGGTCCATGATTATACAATATATATTCATACACACACATGCATAATCAAAACAAATAAGAACATGCTCAGATCTGTACATAAAGTTAAAATAACTTTATACCTCACGATCTTCTACCGTATGTCTTATCCTTCTCGTGGACGACGTGTGGACGAAGTTCCTCCACGAGTAGAAGCCTTCTAGATCGCTTTCTTCTCTACCTTGTCCGCTGCGAACAAAGAGAAGAACTCACAAATACCTTTCCTATCTAGAACCTGCCACCAAATTAGGGAATTTGGTGCAACCGCCGGCCAAGGAGCAATGGATGATGCGCCGGCCAACTTCAAGAAGTGTTGCCGCTGGCCACTTTGGAGAATAGGGAGGAGGAAGAGAACCGGCCACCAATGGGAGGAGAACCGCCGGATAAGGAAGAAGAGAAAAGCCTTAAGGTTGGGCGCCGGCCAAGTATTGATGGTGCAAGTTGGGCGCCGGCAACAACTAGAAGGAAGAAGATAGTTGCCGCCCACTTTTGCTCCAAACCCTAGCCGCCCACCTCTCCAAGAGCCAAACCCTAATTCCAAAACCAATTCTTGATCAATCTTGCCGCCCAACCCTAAGCATCTATTTATAGAATAGGGCTTAAGCCTCCTTTAATCTCCACCGTCGGATTTAGGGATTTAATCTCCACCGTCGGATCTAGGGTTTTATCCCAACTGTCGGATCTAGGGTTTAATCCCAACCATCGGATCTAGGATTTCATCCCAACCGTCGGATCTAAGGTTTCATCCCAACCGTCGGATCTAGGGTTTTATCCCAACCATCGGATCTAAGGATTTAATCCCAACCGTCGATTCTAGGATTTCATCCTAACCATCGGATCTAGGGATTTAATCCCAACCGTTGGTTCTAGGGTTTCATCCAACCATCGGATCTAGGGATTTAATCCCAACCGTTGGTTCTAGGTTTTGTTTTACATTCTTGGATCTAGACTTCACAAGGATTATATTAGGCTATGATAGGGACCATAAGGAGGAGTTGGGTCTTGGCCACCCGATGGATCGGAACCACACAAACTTGATCCATCAATGATGTTACATTCCACTAGAGGATCATCATTGAACTACCTCACCAACCCCCATAAATCAATATGGGCTCCATATATTATTTGTACATTAATCTCCCCGTGTTTAAGATATCGAATGTCCGTCAATTAATTGATTTACTGACCATCAATTAATTAACATCTAATTCCTCGAGTAGTACCACTCAACCTTATCATCATGTTGACTAAGTCAATCAGCTGGGTTTACATGATGAACCTTATGAGCTCCTCAAGGGAACATCATCAACCTAATATATAGGACACGGTTTCCTCCTATAATCAACGGCACACCATGTAAATAATATTATTTCCCAACTTACCGGGCATATTGATTTAATCCATCTAAATCTCACCCACTGATAAATCAAAGAAATAAATACTAAGTACATGTGCCCGTTATTATATCGGGATTAAGAGCATGTACAACATAATATCCGAGGTCCGATTCAATCATGTAGTCAGTACTAAATTGAATCACCTCTTTGTCGGTCATGCTCAATACACCTAAGTGTATCAGTGTAACTCTATGTTCAAGACAAAACAATACCAAGCTACACTACAATCATGCCAATGGTTTGTTCAAAACCATCTTGGTTGTGAGCCTTTACTTATATTTTACAAGGTACTGATAACATCATCTTCTGTGCCACACCAAGCACCATGTTATCTACAATGTAAAATATTAGACAATATGCACACATATATAATGAATATATAAAATGCAAATAATGATCATGTGATTCTTATTTCAAAATAAAATGTTCATACAAAAAGAGCTAGGCTTTCAGTATACATTCCAACAATCTCCCACTTATACTAAAAGACTATGTCGTCATCACTCTGCCATACATCTGATCCCCATGTCCTCCACATGCCTATCAAACGCTTTCGCTGGAAGGGCCTTAGTGAATGGATCCGCCAGGTTATCCTCTGATGCAATCTTGGCGACAGCAACTTCTCCTCGCTTTACGATCTCTCGTATGAGGTGGTACTTGCGCTCTATGTGTTTACTCGTCTTATGGGCTCGTGGTTCCTTCGAGTTTGCAACTGCACCACTGTTATCACAATAAATTGTGATAGTTCTGGGCAAACCAGGAATCACATCCAAGTCCATCAAGAAGTTCCTGAGCCATACAGCTTCCTTGGCTGCCTCAGAGGCTGCCACATACTCAGCTTCCATGGTAGAGTCCGCCATGCATTTTCTGCTTGACACTCCTCCATACTATGGCTCCACCTCCAAAAGTAAACACAAACCCCGAGGTAGATTTACTCTTGTCCCTATCTGATTGGAAATCCGAATCCGTGTAACCCACAGGGACTAATTGATCTGCTCGGTAAACCAGCATATAATCCCTAGTCCTTCTCAGGTACTTCAATATATGCTTTACCGTAGTCCAATGTCCCTGTCCAGGATTACTCTGATATCTGCTAACCATGCCCACGACAAAGCAGATATCCGGTCTCGTACATAACATAGCATACATAAGGCTTCCTACTGCCGAAGCATAAGGAACCGCCTTCATATCCTCTATCTCCTTTGATGTTTTGGGACACATCTCTTTAGATAAAGGAACTCCATGCCTAAAAGGTAGGAAACCTTTCTTGGAGTTCTGCATGCTAAAACGAGCAAGGATAGTGTCAATGTATGAAGCTTGAGATAAGCACAACATCCTTTTCTTGCGATCCCTTATAACTTTGATCCCAAGGATGTGTCCTACTTCTCCCAAGTCCTTCATATCAAACTGTTTGGACAACCATACCCTTACGTCTGATAACACTTTGATATTGTTGCCAACTAACAAAATGTCATCTACGTATAGTACAAGAAACACCACTACGCTTCCACACATCTCTTGTATACACAAGGCTCATCCGGACTTTGAATAAATCCATATGACTGGATTACCTCATCAAAGCGGATGTTCCAAGATCTAGAAGCTTGCTTCAATCCATAAATGGACCGATTAAGCTTACATACAAGATGCTCTTTGCCTTTAGCAATGAATCCCTCTGGTTGCCGCATATAGATGTTTTCCTCAAGACTTCCATTAAGGAAAGCTGTCTTGACATCCATCTTCCAAATCTCATAATCCATATGAGCAGCTATAGATAAGAGAATCCGGATAGACTTAAGCATAGCTACCAGCGAAAAGGTCTCCTCATAATCGATACCCTCTTTCTGAGTATACCCTTTCGCAACAAGCCTAGCTTTGAAGGTTTCAACCTTCCCGTCTACTCCTCTCTTTTTCTTGTAGATCCACTTGCATCCAATGGTTTTTACACCATCGGGTGGCTCTACTAGCTCCCAGACCTGATTAGAATCCATAGATTCTATCTCTGAATTCATCGCACTTTGCCAAGATACTGCATCTCTATCTTGGATTGCCTCGTCATATGTCCAGGGATCAGGTTCATGTTCACCAGGGACTAAGTCCGAAGACTCTCCCAAAAATATGAATCTCTTGGGTTGTCTAACAACCCTCCCACTACGACGAGGTGCCTCCTGTGTATGCTCTGTGACACACGGTGCAGTGACTTGTGGTGTCTCCTCTTGTACCGGTGGTACTGAAGTCGGGACTTCCCCTGTCAACTCCTCAAGAACAATCCTACTCTTGGGCTTGTGGTTCATTACATAATCCTCCTCTAGAAATCTGGCGTTCGTGCTAACGATCACCCTCTGATCTCTAGGATTATAAAACAAACCAGCTTTCGTTCCCTTAGGGTAGCCAACAAACATGCACACTACTGCACGAGGTTCCAACTTACCAGCATCAGCCTTCAGCACATGTGCTAGACTCCCCCATATCCGAATATGTTTCAGACTAGGCTTTCGCCCAGTCCACAATTCTACAGGGGTAGAAGGTACTGATTTAGATGGAACCAAGTTCAGAGTGTACATGTCATATCCGCATACCCCCAGAACAAAACAGTAACTCGAATAACTCATCATCGATCTAACCATCTCCATAAGAGTCCTATTCCTTCGCCTCCGCCACACCATTCACTGGGTGTGCCAAAGTGCATAATTGGGATTGAATCCCACCTCGATAAGTAACTCCTAAACTCTCCCAAGAGGTACTGCCACCACGATCGATCGTAATGTCTTGATACTTTTACCTTGACGGTTCTCCACATCACCTTGAATTCTTTGAACTTGTCAAAGCATCTGGACTTCGCATCAAGTAAATGTATCCATACCCTTGAATAATCGCCTATAAATGACGGCAAGTATTCAAAGCCACCTCTTGCCTGGATAGACATAGGATCACAAATCGAATGAACCATTTCCAACACATCTTTGCTCTATACCCTTGGCCTTGAAAGGCCTCTTGGTCATTTTACCTTCCAAGCAAGATTCGCAGGTTGGGAGATCCTCCACCACTAATGAACCCAAAGGTCCATCAGCTATCAACCTTTGAATTCTGCTTAGGTTAATATGACCAAGCCTTAGATGCCAAAGATATGTTTGGTTCATTTGCGAAGGTTCTTTTCTCTTATTAGACTTAGAAGATGAGTTATTGATTTATATATGCATCGTGGGAGTTTTTGGTTCAAGAGTATATAAATTGCCAACCAATGTACCAGAACAGATAATCTCCCTATTCCTCTTTATAACCACTTTGTCATTAAAAGAAACAGAATATCCATCCATAAACAATTTAGAAACTGAAATTAAATTCTCTCTAAAAGTAGGTACATAAAGACAATTTCTTAAAACCAAAACTTTATTCCTATCAAAAGATAAATAAATGTCTCCCACTACAATAGCCGCCACCTTTGAAGCATTGCCCATGAAGACGGTAATCTCTCCCTCAGCTAGTCGTCGGGTTTCCTGGAACCCCTGCAAAGTATTGCAGACATGATCAGTGGCTCCTGTATCTACACACCAGGCACTGGTAGATAACACCGCTAAACATGTTTCAACAACTAAACAAGAAGATATACCTTTGTTCTTTCGGCGAGGACAGTCCGCCTTCCAATGTCCAGTCTTCTTGCAAGTGAAGCACTTGCCTTTCGGCTTCTTCACTCCTGCCTGAGGTCCTGTTGCCACCTTCTTCGCTCCACCTTGCTTCTTCTTCTTCTTACCTTTCGGTTTAGAGGAAGAAACCTTCTGAGCGACCATGGCTTGAGCACTCTGACGAAAAAGCCCCTCTGCCGCCTGGAGTTCTGTCAGAAGCTCCGCCAACGAATACAACCTTTTGTTCATGTTGTAGTTGAGGCGGAACTGCTCAAAACTCCTAGGCAGACGGAGAATGATATCGACCTGGGTTTCCCCATCGATCTCAGCTCCGAGGACTTCCATCTCATTAAGATGAGCCATCATCTTGAGAACATGATCCCTAACGGGTGTTCCATCGACCATGGTGGTCGTCATCAAGTTTCTCATAGCCTCCTGCCTAGCCGCCCTACTCTGATGTCCGAAAAGTTCCTTGAGATTGAACATCATGTCATAAGCAGTGGCTATGGCCTGATGCTGATGTTGCAGCACATTTGACATAGATGCCAAAATGTAACACCGCGCCATCTCATCTGCCTTAACCCATTTCTTATAATGTTCTTTCTCCTTTTCATCAGAGTCATCGGAGGGCTTAGGAGGACAGACCTCGAAGAGTACAAATTTGTACTCCTCCGCAGTTAGGACAATATCCAGGTTTCTTTTCCAATCAATGTAGTTTGAACCAGTAAGTTTGTTTTCTTTTAAAATCACAGCAAGTGGGTTGAAAGCCATTTGAAAATCCTAAAAATCACAATGATCAAAATATTAGATTTCAAAAATTATTGATTCCTCAAAACAATAAAATCCCGAAATCAACCAACACCTCAAATGACCGAATGTCGCATGCCACTAGTGTGGACGATACGAATTCTACATTTGTAAGAGGAGGTTTTACCCATTAATTTTATTATCTTGTCAACCTTACTTTCGACAAATAAAATTAATAGTTGGTTCCTCTGGCCCTACAAATAAAAGCAAAGGACTCATGGGGAGGATACTTTTATTTGTATCTAAGTGTGCACCATTACACATACTAAGGGAATTATTTTGGATTATGTGCCTTACCTCTGGGAAGTACACATGCTCCTAGATAATTTCCTATAACCATTATTTGACCTAGTGATCCGCAAACAAACCGGTCCTCCGATGGGAGGAAGGCACTCAAAGCCAACACACAAGTTTGTTGCATCACACGCCAAATTGTAATGGAGGTCATGGAATTAATTAAAATGTCCTCTCCCACTTAGTAAATTGCAAATGAGGAATTTTAAATCATACACAACATGCATATAAAACAAATAAGCAATAAATATGGAAAAAATAGAATTTTTCCAACTATTATGGCATTGTCCTCCAATATGCATCCCGTCGTGTCGCCACCTCGTCCGCTCCATCTTTTCCCGCGGCGCAAGTCACCAAAGAGTTCGAGTCGAGATAAATCATTTTATTTACATCCATCGATCCTATACTCCACGAAGGAGTGTACAAATAGTCTAGATCGAAAGTAAACTAAAATGATCGGCTAAACAATGCCATATTTAATTATAAAAATTAAATACTAATCTAGCCTCGTCAACCCCAAGGATTCAAATAATAAATTTTTACACACATCCATTCACATACACACACATGGCCATAATAGTCGGATCTTATGCCCGCAACCAAAGAGTTAAACTACGATATCCTACTATTATCCCATATATAATATATGAAAATGCATAAAAATTAACCAATCCTAAACACACAAAACCGAAACCGATGGCTCGATACCAATTGTTAGGTGGATGCGACGAGGCTCATTGGCTCCCATGTCCCCGGATTAAAATTTTCACTAATGAAAGAATTAATGATGGGATGAGCTTCCTTAGCACAACCTATTCATCGTCATGCTAACAACTTGAGTGGTCGCTGAACAAACTAGTTGTTCAAGCAACACAACTCTTCTAGTTGGTTAGTCGCGGAAGAGACGACGGATGGATCGGTTTTTTATGTTTGTCTTCGGGTCCATGATTATACAATATATATTCATACACACATGCATAATCAAAACAAATAAGAACATGCTCAGATCTGTACATAAAGTTAAAATAACTTTATACCTCACGATCTTCTACCGTATGTCCTATCCTTCTCGTGGATTTACGTGTGGACGAAGATCCTCCACGAGTAGAAGCCTTCTAGATCGCTTTCTTCTACCTTGTCCGCAAGTAACAAAGAGAAAAAACCACAAATACCTTCCTATCTAGAACCGGCCACCAAATTAGGGAATTTGGTGCAACCGCCGGCCAAGGAGCAATGGATGATGCGCCGGCCAACTTCAAGAAGTGTTGCCGCCGGCTACTTTGGAGAATAGGGAGGAGGAAGAGAACCGGCCACCAATGGGAGGAGAGAACCCTAAGGAAGAAGAGAAAAGCCTTAAGGTTGGGGGCCAAGTATTGATGGTGCAAGTTGGGCGCCGGCAACAACTAGAAGGAAGAAGATAGTTGCCGCCCACTTTTGCTCCAAACCCTAGCCGCCCACCTCTCCAAGAGCCAAACCCTAATTCCAAAACCAATTCTTGATCAATCTTGCCGCCCAACCCTAAGCATCTATTTATAGAATAGGGCTTAAGCCTCCTTTAATCTCCACCGTCGGATCTAGGGATTTAATCTCCACCGTCGGATCTAGGGTTTTATCCCAACCGTCGGATCTAGGGTTTAATCCCAACCATCGGATCTAGGATTTCATCCCAACCGTCGGATCTAAGGTTTCATCCCAACCGTCGGATCTAGGGTTTTATCCCAACCGTCGGATCTAAGGATTTAATCCCAATCGTCGATTCTAGGATTTCATCCTAACCATCGGATCTAGGGATTTAATCCCAACCGTTGGTTCTAGGGTTTCATCCAACCATCGGATCTAGGGATTTAATCCCAACCGTTGGTTCTAGGTTTTGTTTTACATTCTTGGATCTAGACTTCACAAGGATTATATTAGGCTACGATAGGGACCATAAGGAGGAGTTGGGTCTTGGCCACCCAATGGATCGGAACCACACAAACTTGATCCATCAATGATGTTCCATTCCACTAGAGGATCATCATTGAACTACCTCACCAACCCCCATAAATCAATATGGGCTCCATATATTATTTGTACATTAATCTCCCCGTGTTTAAGATATCGAATGTCCGTCAATTAATTGATTTATTGACCATCAATTAATTAACATCTAATTCCTCGAGTAGTACCACTCAACCTTATCATCATGTTGACTAAGTCAACCAGCTGGGTTTACATGATGAACCTTATGAGCTCCTCAAGGGGACATCATCAACCTAATATATAGGACACGGTTTCCTCCTATAATCAATGGCACACCATGTAAATAATATTATTTCCCAACTTACCGGGCATATTGATTTAATCCATCTAAATCTCACCCACTGGTAAATCAAAGAAATAAATACTAAGTACATGTGCCCGTTATTATATCGGGATTAAGAGCATGTACAACATAATATCCGAGGTCCGATTCAATCATGTAGTCAGTACTAAATTGAATCACCTCTATGTTGGTCCTGCTCAATACACCTAAGTGTATCAGTGTAACTCTATGTTCAAGACAAAACAATACCAAGCTACACTACAACCATGCCAATGGTTTGTCCAAAACCATCTTGGTTGTGAGCCTTTATTTATATTTTACAAGGTACTGATAACATGATCTTCTGTGCCACACCAAGCACCATGTTTTGTACAATGTAAAATATTAGACAATATGCACACATATATAATGAATATATAAAATGCAAATAATGATCATGTGATTCTTATTTCAAAATAAAATGTTCATACAAAAAGAGCTAGGCTTTCAGTATACATTCCAACAGAACAAGTGCATCAACATAAATCATGGAGTATAATTTTTCAAAATAACCAACTCTAGTCATGACTTATTGATCATCTTATATCAATTGAGTCAAACAGAGTTGAACGTTCTTATTAGATGAATTATGTTAAAACTTTTATTTTTTATAAAAAGCGGCCATGCTTCGACTCATTTCTTCTATCATTTGAATTTTTAATGCTCTTTCAGAAAGGTTATTAAGAGTTTCTTTACATACATGTTTAAGAATACACACCTCATAAAATTAGTTTTGATATATGGCAAAAGGGGGAGAAAAGGAGTTAAGAGGGAGAAATTGTAAGAGCTTAACTTTTTTTCGAAAAGTTCACTTAACTTAGTTATTCAAAAAACTCATCTAGGGTTAGGGGGAGGTAATCTTGAGGGGGAGGTTTGAAAAAACAAGTTGTTTAATGCTTACTATTTTCTTAACTTTTAATTGGTGTGCCAAAGATAAAAAAAGGGGGAGGTGGTTGGTGCAAGGGCACTAGATAATCAAACCTAGGTTTTGATAATGACAAAGATTCAAAGTTAAGCCATTCTTGTTATCCCATATATTGTGTTGAGTGTTCAGGTAATGTATTAAGCTTTGTTAAGGTCAACGACGCTAGGAGAATCTTGGGACAAGAAACCTTGGTAGTCAGGCAACACCAGGAGAAGCTCAGGGAGTTGAGGAACTTCAGTGGTGATCGGAAGCTAAGCGACAGGTCAGAAGGACCAAAGGTAAGCTTCGAGTGTGGAGTGATGGTATGGATGTGTCCTCCGTAAAGGGACAATCATAGGTGGTGATGTGACTAGGACTTCTGGAGGAAGGTCTAGGTCAAGGTCGGACGGTAAGGGATCGTCAGATTTTCCATAAATAAAAGACTTTTGTGCTAACCTTGTATTGCAGGTGAGTTATCAAGCTATCAGTCAACTCGAGAGAAATGGCAGTCGACTGAACTATCATTAGTCGACTGTCGTATGGCATCAGTAAACTGTTGGTCATGTTGATCACTTTGAGGAGAGTCAAGATAAGATCCATCAAAAGAGTGGTGATGTGGAGGTTTGATCCAGATCTGGATCTCAACGAGATAGTGTTCAAATGGCTATAAAAGGAGGACCAATTCACCTCTTTCTATCATCTAAAAAGGCTCCAAAGTGATCTGACAAATCCAAGTACTCTTTGACAATGCAAAGCCATCATAAAGCCGACTACACGTGCATCTCTATTCCATAAGTTTGTAGTTTCTTTTTGTAGTTGTTCTTGTTCCTATACTTGTGCATTTAATTGTTAAGAGGAGAGGTAGACTTTGTTGCCTCTTCCCCTATCTTCCTTTTGTAATTGTTGTCTATTGTCTCTAATGAGGAAGAGACTTTTTAGTGGATTTCCCATCAGAAGCAATCTAGGATCATGGGGCCTGATGGCGTTCTCGGAGGCTCGTTGGCTCCCATGTCCCTGGATTAAAATTTTCACTATTGAAAACTAATCCGGATGGGATGAGTTTCCTAAGCTCAACCAATTCGTCATCGTGCTAACGACTTGAGCGATCGCTTGAACAAACTAGTTGTTCAAGCAACCAAACTCTTCTAGTCGGTTAGTCGCGGAAGAGACGACGGACGGATCGCCGGTTTTTGTGTTTATCTTCGGGGTCCATGATTATACAAATACATATGGATGTAGACATGTATAATCAACACATACATTCATATTAATAAGAACATGCAAAGATCAATAATAAAACTTGTATAAACTTTTATACCTCTCGATCTTCTATCGTATGTCCTAACCTCCTTGTAGACTTCGTGTGGGCGAAGATCCTCCACAAGTTGAAGCTTCCTAGATCTTCTTCAATCAAAAGAAAGAAGAATTCTCCTTCCCTTCTTGCTTGAGCCAACCACCAAGCCACAAAGGCTTGATGCCGCCGGCCCCAAGAAAAGGAGAACAAGATGACCAACCAAGGAACCGAACAAGGGAACAATCCCTATCTCCTTTGTGCCGCCGGCCAAGAGGAAAAGAAGAGGAGAAGAGGAATCGATTGAGCCCTGACCAAGGTAGAGGGAAGAAGAGGTAGGAGCCGGCCACACCTTAGGAAGAAGAAGAGCACTCTCCTATAGTTGCCGCCCAACCAAAGAACCAAACCCTAATCTCCTTAGGGTTTCTTGTCGCCCAAGCTATTGATAGGCAAAACCCTAATCTCCAAAAATCATGAACCCCCCAACTACTCTTGCCGCCCACCTTAAGCCTCCTTTTATAGAGTTAGGCTTAAGCCTTGTTTTAATCTGCACCGTTGGTTCTAGGGATTTAATCTCAACCGTCGGATCTAGAGATTTAATCTCAACCGTCTGATCTAGAGATTTAATCTCAACTGTCGGATCTAGGGATTTAATCTCAACCGTCGGATCTTGAGATTTAATCTCAACCATCGGATCTAGAGATTTAATCTCCACCGTCGGATCTAGGGATTTAATCTCAACCGTTGGATCTTGAGATTTAATCTCAACCGTCGGATCTAGGGATTTAATCTCAACCGTCGGATCTTGAGATTTAATCTCAACCGTCGTATCTAGAGATTTAATCTCCACCGTCAGATCTAGAGTTTTGTTTTCCATCATTGGATCTAGGCTTCATGAGGTTTATACGATAGGGACCATGAGGAGGAGTTGGATCTTGGCCACCCGATGGATCGGAACCACACAAACTTGATCCATCAATGATGTTCCATTCCACTAGAGGATCATCATTGAATTACCTCACCAACCCCCAAAAATTAATATGGGCTCCATACATTATTTGTACATCCATCTCCCCGTGTTTAAGATATCGAATGTCCGTCAATTAATTGATTTACTGACCATCAATCAATTAACATCTAACTCCTCGAGTAGTACCACTCAACCTTATCATCATGTTGACTAAGTCAACCTGCAGGGTTTACATGATGAACCTTATGAGCTCCTCAAGGGGACATCATCAACCTAATATATAGGAGGCGGTTTCCTCCTATAATCAACGACACACCATGTAAATAATATCATTTCCCAACTTACCGGGCATATTGATTTAATCCATATAAATCTCACCCTTTGGTAAATCAAAGAAATAAATACTAAGTACATGTGCCCGTTATTATATCGGGATTAAGAGCATGTACAACATAATATCCGAGGTTCGATTCAATTATGTAGTCAGCAATAAATTGAATCACCTCTATGTCGGTCCTGCTCAATACACCTAAGTGTACTAGTGTAACTCTATGTTCAAGATAAAACAATACCATGCTACACTACAACCATGCCAATGGTTTGTCCAAAACCATCTTGGTTGTGAGCCTCTACTTATATTCTACAAGGGACTGATAGCATGATCTTCTGTGCCACACCAAGCACCATGTTATCTACAATGTAAAGTATTAGACAATATGCACACATATAATAAATATAAAGTGCAAACAATGATCATGTGATTCTTATTTCAAAATAAAAATGTTCATACAAAAGAGCTTGGCTTTCAGTATACATTCCAACAGGGCCTTGGACTAGCAACCAATTGGTTCTAAACCAATTAAAAACAAAGTTGTCTTTCTTATTTTGTATTTGAGTTTTCTACTGCATTCTTGGGTTTTAAACGATGAAACAAAATGATTTCTGAACGCTATTCGCCCCCCCCCCTCCTCTAGCATTTCTCGATCCAACAGTTATCCATCAAGGAATGATGGATGAGTATTCATCAAAAAGGGGAGAATTGGAGAATAGTGAGGATTGCCTCTCATTTAGTGATATGTGATTTATCACTAGGAAGAGTGAAGGCACCCCAAATATTTTTGGACCAAGGGGAAGAATGTAAGATATCATTGGTATATGAGACATTGAAACCCTTGGGGAGACACTTTTTGATGTATGTTAAAAAGGGGAAGAATTGATGGCTTGAGTTAAGTAGCTTAACTCAAAGGCTTTGTCAAACATCAAAAAAGAGAAAATTATTGGTACAATCGGACTGAGTCATGAATGACCAGACTCGAGTTTGATTCGAGTAGTATTTTGATGTTCGACAAAACGTATGACAATATGATTGTAATAGGAAGTCCAAGAATGGAACTTGGAAAATGAAAGTCCAAGCATGGGTTTGGCAATGAAAAAGTCTAAGCTTAGGTCTTGGCAGTGGTAAAGTCCAAGTCATGCGTACTTGGCTTGGGAAGTCAAAAGGTATAGTCTTGGCAGCATAAGTCCAAGTGTGTAGTCTTAGTATCGTAAAGTCCAAGTGAACTTTGGCAGTGAAAGTCCAACTATGGATGCTTGGCATTTGGGAAGTCCAAGGGTGTTATATTGGCAACAAAAAGTCCAGGTTGTAGTCTTGGCAGCATAAGTCCAATGTTTGGAGGTATAACGTCCAAGCATTTATCTTGGCGGCATAAGTCCAAATGTACCTTGGCAAAGTAGGCCCGGTTAGCATGACAATAGCCGATGGAAGCACCAGAAGACTAGCGTATGGATGAACAAGTCATGGATGACTTGTAGGGATCTGATAGGCATGAGGTTGATTTAGGTGGTTGTTGGATCGAGAAGCGTCGCTAGGGGGGGGGGTGAATAGCGAGTGTAAATCTTTTCGTTCGTTCGTTCGATACACGAGTAAGTTTAGCGGAAAAATAAAAAGACACGTTTATTTTTTACTTGGTTCACAACCCAGCGATTGCTACTCCAAGGCCCTAATGATCCTAGACCATGTACGGAGGGCAAAACACTATAACGTCTCCTCCTCGTTGGAGATAAGAGACAACGATCACAAAACCTAAAGTACGAGGATGAGGCAACAAGCCTACCTCACCTCATTACGAATAAAAACAAAGAATACAATAACAAAATATGTTACTTATTGCTGCTATCGACGAAGAGGATTAGAACTTGTCGTCGCATCGGTGTTATGACGATGTTGGCACTTTGGCGTTGTAGGAGCACTTGAGAATAATCTTGATCATCTTTGGAGTTGGAATCCTCCCCTCCTTTTATAGAGTTTGGCCTCTGAATATGTCTCCTCATCTTTTGAAACAAATCACGAAGTTGTATCAAATTTTATCGCGAAGTGGTCGTGTCAAACCTTATCCATTTTAACCTAGCACAAAGGCTGATTCGTCACCATCAGTCGACTGATGCCTCCTATCAGTCGATTGATGAGCATCACCGACCGCCTAATGTCCAATGATCCACCGGCTGGCCTTCCACTGCGCAGTAAGAGGTTAGCACGGAAAATGGTAAATGCGACGGTTTCTAACTGTCCGATCTCGACCTAGGCCTTCCATAGGAAGTCTTAGTCGGATCGCCGCCTACGATCGTCCCCGTACAGAGGACACGACCTTACCATCTCTCTCACACGAGCTTACCTCGATACTTATTCTGTAGCTCTTGCTTCCGGCCTTCCACTCGATTCCTTCGGCTTCCTCCGAAGTCACTCGAGTGTCACTCGACCACCACGACTTCCTCCTGGTGTCGCTAGCCTTCATCTCCAGCTTTAGCATTTTTCTGCACACTCGATTTAGCTCGTGAGATAATTATGTAAACATAACTTTGTGTCTTTGACATAATCAAAACACAGGTTCGATTATTTATTGCCCCTGCACCAACAATCTCCCCCTTTTTTATCTATGGCAAGCCAACACAAAGTTAAGGGAAATTAAAGCATAAAATAAGGACAGTAAATGATGAATGCCATTTCCAAAAACTCCCCCTTAACCCTAGGTGAGTTTTGAAAGATATACTTTAATTTTCAAAATTAAATTTTGTGTTACTCCCCCTTAACTTTTGCTCTTCTCCCCCTTTTGCCATAAATAAAAAAATGTTGGGGTTTTTGTATAAAATAGGGTTTTTAAAAACAATATCGTATATGCATGCATCTAGATAAATCAACTATGAGTCCAAGCATGCGTCTAGCAGTTGTTAGATAGATTGGTTCGAGGTGTGATGCTCTACAACAATAATCTAAAAATTTGTAATATAACCCTTAGGGATAGTTTGCTCTCCCCCTTAGTCAAATATATGAAGTATAAGAGATGTAGGGGGTGCTAAAATTTAGCCTAAGAGTTGTAACTAGTCGTTAAGTACAATAGTTAAAAAAAGATAAGTAGTATTTTGAAGAGGTTATATTTCAATTATCCTTAACATCTCACCTATTCTATGTGTCTCATAATTTGTTCACCATATATATTTTTGAGATGATTTGAAATTTATTAAAGATAGTCAACCTTGGGTTAGATTTGGATTTAACCTTTTGACCGTTAAGTAACTTTTCGAGAAACTAGCTTCCAGGTCATGGCGAGGCACAGGGGCCTTCATTGATCGGAACAATGACCACTTCCTTAGACAAAGCCAAATTCAAGAAAATATCACTTAAGTCACTTAGGATTACTTCCTGGTCTAACTAGTTTAGGATACGGCGAGGTAGCTTCAGCTAGTTCCACTCTGTCAAGTGCACTAAACTAGATATGCCTTATCTAGTTCGAATACACGAGACTTTGTTTTCCTAACGTACTATCATCTCGCAGCGTACTGATACTATGTTGTCAAGAGTTGACTAATTATTTTCCCTATCTAGCCGTTCTAAAAATTAAAATAAAATATTCAATGGTTTTGCTAAGTAAGAGGGTATACTATTTTAGTGTTAGCTCCCCCTGGACCATTGAACCAATATGGTCTATTCAAATAATGAACTTGATCCTGGGGAATCCAAAACTTATTAGTCCTTATATGTGAGTTCAATAAAACATTTGGGACCCATGCTTGGACTCTTTGAAGACTACGATTTACGATAGACATATATGATCTATTCGTAGTCTTTGGACCAAACCCGTGTAGGGATGCATACTGAAAAGTCTACCTTTTGTATGAACATCTTTATTTTGAAATAAGAATCACATGATCATTGTTTGCATATTTTTATGGTTATGCATATTGTCTAATACATTACATTGTAGATAACATGGTGTGTGGTGTCACACGGGAGATCATGTTATCGGCTCCTTGTAAAGTATAAGTAAAGGCTCACAACCGAGATGACTTTGGACAAACCATCAGAATGGTTGTAGTGTGATTTGGTATTGGTTTGTCTTGACCATAGAATCACACTAGTGCACTTTGAGTGTTTTGAGCAGGACCGACTTAGAGGTGATTCGATTTATTGCTGACTACATAATCGAATCGGACCTCAGAAATTATTATGTACATGCTCTTAATCCCGATATAATAATGGGCACATATACTTAGTATTCATCTCTTTGATTTACCAATGGGCGAGATTTATAGATTAAATTGATAGGCTTGGTAAGATGGGAGATTATATTATTTATATGGTGTGTCATTGATTATAGGAGGAAACCGTGTCCTATATATATTAGGATGATGATGTCCCCTTGAGGAGCTCATAAGGTTCATCATGTAAACCCTGCAGGTGGACTTGGTCCGGTATGATGAAAAGGTTGAGTGGTACTACTCATGAAGTTAGATGTTGATTAATTAATGGTTAGTAAATTAATTAATCGACGGACATTCGAGATCTTAAACACGGGGAGAAAATGTACAAATAATATATGGAGCCCATATTATCTTATGGGGGTTGGTGAGGTAGATCAATGATAATCCATTAGTGGATTGGATTATCATTAGTGGATCGGACTTTATGTGGGCTTGATCCATAGGTGGTCAAGATCCAACTCCTCCTCATGGTCCCTAATGTAGCCTATTAACACATCATGAAGCTTAGATCCAATGGATAGAAACAAAACTCTAGATCTAAAGGAAGAGATTAAATCTCTAAGATCCGACGGTTGAGATTAAATCTATAGATCCGGCGGTTGAGATTAAATCCCTAGAACCAATGGAGGAGATTAAATCATGGCTTATCCCTAACTCTATAAAAGGAGGGCAAGGGCTGAGCGGCAAGGAGAGGAATCCTAATTGAGATAGGATTAGGGTTTGGAGGCTTAGGGTTTTGGAGGCTTGGGCGGCGCCAAATAAGGAAGTTTTTCCTTTCTTCTTCTTCCTTCAAAGTGGCCGCCGTCCAGCAGCTATTCTAGCTCTTTTCCAGCCATTGGCCAGCAGCCAAAGACTCTCTTCTCTTCTCCTTGAGTGGTGGAAACAAGACTTAGGGGTTTCCCTTGGTGTCTTGGTCGGTTTCCATCATCATCTCCTTCTCCTTGTTGGCTGGCGGCAAGCATTCTTCTTGTTGCTTGTTGGTTGGCTATAGGAAGGATTAGAGTCTTGTTTCTATTCTTCCTCTTGCTTTGGAAGATCAAGGAAGGACGATTTTTGATCTAGGAGCTTCAACTTTTGGTAGATCGTCGCCCACACGACGTCCGAAAGGAGGAAGGTCATACATTAGAAGATCGAGAGGTATACCTATTCTTCATTCTCTTTTGTAACATGTTTGTTTTTTTTTCAATTATGAGCATGTAATATTCTGTTTGTTGCTAAATAATACTTGGATCCCGATCATAAATACAAAAGCTGGCGATCCGGACATCGTCTATTCCGAGGCTACTCGTAGAATAGAGGATGGTCGCTTGAACAACGAGTTTGTTTAAGTGACCTTTCTAAACGAATAGCACGACGATGACTTGGTTGTTTGGGCAATCTCTTTTTTCTAGGATTAATTTTTTTTTTATCCAGGGACATCGAAGGGATCGCCATGATCAAGCAACCGAGGTGAATTGGGAAGCGAAGTTTCCCCTCACGGACTCGATAAGCAAAACCCTTCAATTGGTATCAGAGCAAAGGTTTCCGGTTTTGTGTGTTTAGGATTCGGTTAATTTTTATGCACCTTTCATATATTATATGTGCCGTATTAAGTAGGATATGCGTAGTTTAACTCTTTGGTTGTAGGCATAAGATCCGACTATTATGGCCATATGTGTGTATGTGATTATATGTGTGTAAATATTTATTTTGTTAAATCCTCGGGGTTGACGAGGCTAGTATTTGATTTTTTGTAAATTAGATATGACATTGTTTAGATACTCTTTATTTTATTTTACTTTCGATCTAGATTTCATGTACACTCGCTCGTGAAGTATAGGATCGATGGATGTAAATTAAAATAGGTTTTAGTCTCGGCTCGGATCTCCGGATGGCTCGTACATGGCGTAGGAGGAGCAGACGAGATGGCGATGCGACGGGATACATATTGAAGACAAAAGCCATAATAGTTGGAAAATAATTTATTTTTCATATTTATTGCTTTTTGTTTGATATGCATGTCGTAGGCTAGGAAAATTCCTCAATTTTAAATTACTAAGTGGGAGAGGGAAATTTTTATAAATTCCCATGACCTCCGTTACGATTTGACAAGTGATGCAAACAAACTTGCGTGTCAGCTCTGAGTGTCTTCCTCCCCATCGGATGAGTTTGTTTGCGGATCTCAAGGTCAAATATGGTTATAGGGAATTGTTAAGGAGCGTATGCACTTCCCCATAGGAAGGCACATAACCCGAGATAATTACTTTGGTACTGAGTAATGGTGAACACTTAGATACAAATATAAGTATCCTCCCCATCGAAGTCACTGCTTTTATTTGTAGGGCCAAAGAGGAACCAACTATTAATTTTACTTGTCAAAAATTTTGGTTGACAAGATAGTAAAAATAATGGGTAAAACCTCCTCTTACAAATGTAGAATTCGTATACGTTCACACTATCGTAACATACGATATTCTCAGTGTTTTGAGGTGTTGGTTGATTTTAAAATTTTATTGTTTGAGGAATCAATAATTTTTTGAAATCTAATGTTTTGATTTATGTGATTCTTAGGTTTTCTATCAAAATGACTTTCAACCCACTTGCTGTGAAACTGAAAGAGAACAAACTTACTTGACCCAACTATGTTGATTGGAAGAGGAATCTAGACATTGTCTTGACTGCTGAGGAATACAAATATGTACTCCTCGAAGAGTGCCCTCCCAAGCCTGCAGATGATTCTGGGGAAAAGGAGAGAGAGAGCTATAAGAAGTGGGTCAAGGCCGATGAGATGGCGCGATGTTACATTTTGGCATCTATGTCAAATGTACTGCAACATCAACATCAAGCTATGCCCACTGCTTATGATATGATGCTCAATCTCAAGGAACTTTTCGGACACCAGAATCGGGCTGCGAGGCAAGAAGCCATGAAAAACTAGATGATGACCACCATGATCGAGGAACACACGTAAGGGATCATGTTCTCAAGATGATGGCTCATTTGAATGAGCTGGAGGTCCTTGGAGTTGAGATCGATGGGGAAACCCAAGTCGATATCATACTCCAATCTCTACCTAGGAGTTTTGAGTAGTTTCGCCTGAACTACAACATGAACAAGAGGTTGTATTCATTGGCGAAACTTCTGACAAAACTCCAGGCGGTAGAGGGGCTATTTCGTCAGAGTTCTCAGGCGCATGCGTGCTGACCAAAAAGATTTCTACTTCTAAACCGAAAGGCAAGAAGAAGAAGAAACAAACTGGGGCGAAGGCGGTGGGAGGTAGTCAAGGAAGAGTGAAGAAGCCGAAAGGCAAGTGCTTCACTTGTAAGCAGACTGGACAATAGAAGAAGGACTGCCCCAACCGCAAGAACAAAGGTATATCTTTTGGTTTAGTCGATGAAACATGTATAGCAGTGTTATCTACCGACACCTGGTGTGTAGATACGGGAGCCACTGATCATGTCTGCAATACTTTGCAGGGGTTCCAGGAAACCGCACGATCGGGCCGAGGGGAGATTACTGTACTTAGCGATGCCATGAAGGTGGCGGTCAAGGCGGGGAGATGTTCATTTATCTTTTGAGAAAAATAAACTTTTGGTTCTTAAGATTTGCCTTTATGTACCCTTATTTAGAAAGAATTTAATTTTAGTTTCTAAATTTTTTATGGATGGATATTCTATTTCTTTTAATGACAGAGTTGTTATAAGAAGGAATAGGGACATTATCTGTTCGGGTGCATTGATAGGTAATTTGTACACACTTGAACCAAAAGCTCCCACGATGCATATTGAAATTAATAACTCATCTTCTAATTCCAATAAGAGAAAAGAACCTTCAAAGATGAACCAGACATATCTTTGGCATCTTAGGCTTGGTCACAATAACCTAAGCAGAATTCAAAGGTTGATAGTTGATGGACCTTTTGGTTCATTAGTGGTGGAGGATCTCCCAACCTGCGAATCTTGCTTGGAGGGTAAGATGACCAAGAGGCCTTTTATGGCCAAGGGGTATAGAGCCAAAGATGTGTTAGAATTGATTCATTCTGATTTCTATGGTCCTATGTCTATCAAGGCTAGAGGTGGTTTTGAGTATTTTCTCTCTTTTATAGACGATTACACAAGATATGGATACATTTAGCTGATGCGTTGCAAGTCTGAATGCTTTGACAAGTTCAAAGAATTCAAGGATGATGTGGAGAAACGTCAAGGTAAAAGTATCAAGACACTACGATCTGATCGTAGTAGTGAGTACCTCTTGGGAGAGTTTAGGAACTACTTATCAGAGGCTGGTATTCAATCCCAATTGACTACACCTGGCACACCCCAGCAGAATGGTGTAGCAGAGCGAAGGAATAAGACTCTTATGGAGATGGTTAGATCGATGATGAGTTATTTTGAGTTACCAGATTCATTCTGGGGATATGCTCTAGATACGGCGGTGTACATTCTAAACTTGGTTCCATCTAAATCAGTGTCTTCTACTCCCACAGAATTGTGGACTAGGCGAAAGACTAGTCTAAGACATGTTCGGATATGGGGGAGTCCAGCACATATGCTGAAGGTAGATGCTGGTAAGTTGGAATCTTAAACAGAAGTATGCATGTTCGTTGGGTATCTTAGAGGAACGAAGGGTGGTTTGTTTTATAGTCCTAGAGATCAGAGGGTGATCGTTAGCACGAATGGCAGATTTCTAGAGGAAGACTATGTGATGCACCACACACCCAAGAGTAAAATTGTTCTCGAGGAATTAAAAGGGGAAGTCACTTCTTTAGTACCACCGGTACAAGAGGATATACCATATGTCACTGCACCGCGTGTCACAGAGGATACACAGGTGATAACTCGTCGTAGTGGGAGGGTTGTGAGACAGCCTGATAGATTCATGTTCTTTGGAAAATCTTCTAATTTGGTCCCTGGTGAACATGAACCTGATCCCTGGACATATGACGAGGCAATCCAAGATAAAGATACAATATCTTGTCGAAGTGCAATGAATGCTGAGATTGAATCTATGGATTCAAATCAGGTATGGGAGCTAGTAGAACCACACGATGGTGTAAAAACCATTGGATGCAAGTGGATCTACAAAAGAAAGAGAGGAATAGATGGGATGGTTGAGACCTTCAAAGCGAGGATTGTTGCAAAGGGGTATACTTAAAAAGAGGTTATCGATTATGAGGAGACCTTTTCGCCGGTAGCCATGCTTAAGTCTATCCGGATTCTCTTATGCATAGCAGCTCATATGGATTATGAGGTGTGGCAGATGGATGTCAAGATAGCTTTCCTTAATGGAAGTCTTGAGGAAAACATATATATGAAGCAACCAGAGGGATTCATTGCTAAAGGAAAAGAGCATCTTGCATGTAAGCTTAATCGGTCCATTTATGGATTGAAGCAAGCTTCGAGATCTTGGAACATCCGATTTGATGAGGTAATCCAGTCTTATGGATTTATTCAATGTCCGGATGAGTCTTGTGTATATAAGAGATGTGACGGAAACGTAGTGGTATTTCTTGTACTATACGTAGATGACATTTTGTTGATTGGCAACAATATCAAGGTGTTATCAGACGTAAGGGTATGGTTGTCCAAACAGTTTGATATGAAGGACTTAGGAGAAGTTGGACACATCCTTGGGATCAAGGTTATAAGGGATCGCAAGAAAAGGATGTTGTGCTTATCCCAAGCTTCATACATAGACACGATTATGTATCGTTTTAGCATACAGAACTCCAAGAAGGGTTTTCTACCTTTCAAGCATGGAGTTCCTTTATCTAAGGAGATGTGTCCTAGATCATCTGAGGAGATAGAGGAGATGGAGGCGATTCCTTATGCTTCGCCAGTAGGAATCCTCATGTATGTGATGCTATGTACGAGACCAGATATCTTCTTTGTCGTGGGCATGGTCATCATATATCAGAGTAATCCAAGACAGGGACATTGGACTGCGGTAAAGCATATATTGAAGTACATGAGAAGGACTAGGGATTATATGTTGGTTTACCAGGCAGACCAATTACTCCCTGTGGGTTACACGGATTCCGACTTCCAATCTGATAGGGATAACAGTAAGTCTACCTTAGGTTTTTTATTTACTTTGGGAGGTGGAGCCATTGTATGGAGGAGTGTCAAGCAAAAATGCGTGGCGGACTCTACCATGGAAGCAGAGTATGTGGCAGCCTCTGAGGCGGCCAAAGAAGTTGTATGGCTCAGGAACTTCCTGATAGACTTGGATGTGATTCCTGGTTTGCCCAGAACTATCACAATTTATTGTGATAATAGTGGTACAATTGCAAACTCGAAGGAACCACGAGCTCATAAGGCTAGTAAACACATAGAACGCAAGTACCACATGATACGAGAAATCGTAAAGAGAGGAGAAGTTGATGTGGCCAAGATTGCATCGGAGGATAACCTTGCAGATCCTTTCACTAAGGCCCTTCTGGCGAGAGCTTTTGATAGGTATGTGGAGGGAATGGGGATCATATGTATGGCAGTTTGAGGACAGCATAGTCTTTTAGTATAAGTGGGAGATTGTAGGGATGTATACTGAAAAGTTTACCTTTTGTATGAACATCTTTATTTTGAAATAAGAATCACATGATAATTGTTTGCATATTTTTATGGTTATGCATATTGTCTAATACATTACATTGTAGATAACATGGTGTGTGGAGTCAAATGGGAGATCATGTTATCGGCTCCTTGTAAAGTATAAGTAAAGGCTCACAACCGAGATGACTTTGGATAAACCATCGGAATGGTTGTAGTGTGATTTGGTATTGGTTTGTCTTGACCATAGAATCACACTAGTGCACTTTGAGTGTATTGAGCATGACCGACTTAGAGGTGATACGATTTATTGCTGACTACATAATCGAATCGGACCTCAGATATTATTATGTACATGCTCTTAATCCCGATATAATAACGGGCACATATACTTAGTATTCATGTCTTTGATTTATCAATGGGCGAGATTTATAGATTAAATCGATAGGCTCGGTAAGTTGGGAGATGATATTATTTATATGGTGTACCGTTGATTATAGGAGGAAACTGTGTCCTATATATATTAGGATGATGATTTCCCCTAGAGGAGCTCATAAGGTTCATCATGTAAACCCTGCAGGTGGACTTGGTCCGGCATGATGAAAATGTTGAGTGGTACTACTCATGGAGTTAGATGTGGATTAATTAATGGTTAGTAAATTAATTATTCGACAGACATTCGAGATCTTAAACACGAGGAGAAAATGTACAAATAATATATGGATCTCATATTATCTTATGGGGGTTAGTGAGGTAGATCAATGATAATCCTTTAGTGGATTGGATTATCATTAATGGATCAGACTTTATATGGGCTTGATCCATGGGTGGCCAAGATCCAACTCCTCCTCATGGTCCCTAATGTAGCCTATTAATACCTTATGAAGCTTAGATACAATGGATAGAAACAAAACTCTAGATTCAAAGGTAGAGATTCAATCTCTAAGATCCGATGGTTGAGATTAAATCTCTAGATCCGACGGTTGAGATTAAATCCCTAGAACTAATGGAGGAGATTAAATCATGGCTTATCCCTAACTCTATAAAAGGAGGGCAAGGGTGTTGGCAACGTGCTATTCCTCGGAATGCTCATCGACTGCCATGTCACCGGATTACAATTTTCACTAATGAAAACTAATCCGGATGGGATGAGTTTCCTAAGCACAACCAATTCGTCGTCGTGCTAACGACTTGAGCGATCGCTTGAACAAACTAGTTGTTCAAGCAACACAACTCTTCTAGTCGGTTAGCCGCGGAAGAGACGACGGACGGATCGCCAGTTTTTGTGTTTCTTATCGGGGTCCATGATTATACAAATACATACAAATGTAAACTAGTATAATCAACACATACTAACATAAAGAACATAAGCTAGCATATCAATAAGAACATGTAAAGAACAATAATAAAAGTTGTAAAACTTTTATACCTCTTGATCTTCTATCGTATGTCCTAACCTCCTTGTAGACTTCGTGTGGGCGAAGATCCTCCACAAGTTGAAGCTTCCTAGATCTTCTTCAATCCAAAGAAAGAAGAACTCTCTTTCCCTTCTTGCTTGAGTCAACCACCAATCCGCAAAGGATTGATGCCGCCGGCCCCAAGAATAGAGAGAACAAAATGGAAACCACCAAGGAACCAAACTAGGGACAAACCCTAGCTTCTAGTGCCGCCGGCCAAGATGGAATGAAGAGGAGAAGAGGAATACATTGGGCGCCGGCCAAGGTGGAGGGAATAGAGGAAGGAGCCGGCCACACCCTAGGAAGAAGAAGAGCTCCTCTCCTATAGATGCCGCCCACCTTCTTGCAAACCCTAGCCGCCCAACCATAGGAGGCAAACCCTAATTAGGGTTTCCTCCTTAGGCTTTCTTGCCGCCCAACCATGGTGAAGGGAAGAGATCTAGGAGCCGGCCACCATCTTGGAAGAAGAAGAGATCCTCCACAAGTTGCCGCCCACTCTCCCTTCCAAACCTTGCCGCCCAACCAAAGAGCCAAACCCTAATCCAATTAGGGTTTCCTCCTTAGGGTTTCTTGCCGCCCAAGCAATGAGAGGCTAAACCCTAATTTCCATCATCCATCATCTTTTTTCTTTGCCGCCCACCTTAAGCCTATATATATAGAGTTAGGTTTAGTCCTTGGTTTAATCTCCACCGTCGGTTCTAGGGTTTTAATCTCAACCGTCGGATCTAGAGATTTAATCTCAACCGTCGGTTCTAGGGTTTTAATCCCAACCGTCGGATCTAGAGATTTAATCTCCACCGTCGGTTCTAGGGATTTAATCCCAACCGTCGGATCTAGAGATATGTTTTCCATCATTTGATCTAGACTTCATGAGGTTTATATTAGGCTACGATAGGGACCATGAGGAGGAGTTGGGTTTTGGCCACCCGATGGATCGAAACCAGACAAACTTGATCCATCAATGATGTTCCATTCCACTAGAGGATCATCATTGAACTACCTCACCAACCCCCATAAATTAATATGGGCTCCATATATTATTTGTACATCCATCTCCCCATGTTTAAGATATCGAATGTTCGTCAATTAATTGATTTACTAACCATCAATTAATTAACATCTAACTCCTCGAGTAGTACCACTCAACCTTATCATCATGTTGACTAAGTCAACCTGCAGGGTTTACATGATGAACCTTATGAGCTCCTCAAGGGGACATCATCAACCTAATATATAGGACACGGTTTCCTCCTATAATCAACGGCACACCATGTAAATAATATTATTTCCCAACCTACCGGGCATATTGATTTAATCCATAGAAATCTCACCCTTTGGTAAATCAAAGAAATAAATACTAAGTACATGTGCCCGTTATTATATCGGGATTAAGAGCATGTACAAAATAATATCCGAGGTCCGATTTCAATTATGTAGTCAGCAATAAATTGAATCACCTCTATGTCGGTCCTGCTCAATACACCGAGGTGTACTAGTGTAACTCTATGTTCAAGATAAAACAATACCAAGCTACACTACAACCATGCCAATGGTTTGTCCAAAACCATCTTGGTTGTGAGATTCTACTTATATTCTACAAGGGACTAATAACATGATCTTCTGTGCCACACCAAGCACCATGTTATCTATAATGTAAAATATTAGACAATTTTGCATAACTATAAAAATATGCAAACAATGATCATGTGATTCTTATTTCAAAATAAAGATGTTCATACAAAAAAACAAGGCTTTCAGTATACATCCCAACAATCTCCCACTTATACTAAAAGACTATGCTGTCATCACACATCCATACATCTGATTCCCCTTCCTTCCACATGCCTATCAAAGCTCTCGCTAGAAGGGCCTTAGTGAAAAGGGTCTACCAGGTCATCCTCTGATGCAATCTAGGCGACAGCAACTTCTATCTCCTTTACGATTTCTTGTATCAGGTGGTACTCGCACTCTATGTGTTTACTAGCCTTATGGGCTCGTGGTTCCTTCGAGTTTGCAATTGCACCATTATTATCACAATAAATTGTGATAGTTCTGGGCAAACCAGGAATCACATCCAAGTCCATCAAGAAGTTCCTGAGCCACTCATCTTCTTTAGCCACCTCATAGGCTGCCACAAACTCAGCTTCCATGGTGGAGTCCGCCATGCATTTCTGTTGGGAACTCCCCATACAATGGCTCCACCTCCTAAAGTAAACACAAAACCTGAGGTAGACTTACTGTTATTCCTATCTGATTGGAAATCGCAATCCATGCAACCCACAGGGAGTAATTGGTCTGCTCGGTAAACTAGCATATAATCCCTAGTCCTTCTCAGGCACTACAATATTGCTTTACCGCAGTCTAATGTCCCTGTCCTGGATTACTCTGATATCTGCTGACCATGCCCACGGCAAAGTAGATATCTAGTATAGTACAGAGCATCGCATACATGAAGCTTCCTACTGCCGAAGCATAAGGAACCGCCTTCATCTCCTCTATCTTCTTTGATGTTGGGACACATCTCTTTAGATAAAGGTACTCCATGCCAAAAAGGTAGAAAACCTTTCTTGGAGTTCTGCATGCTAAAATGATCAAGATTGTGTCTATGTATGAAGCTTGGGATTAGCACACTAACCTTGATCCCAAGGATGTGTCCCACTTCTCCCAAGTCCTTCAAAACTGTTTGGACAACCATACCCTTACGTCTGATAACACTCTGATATTGTTGCCAACTACCAAAATGTCATCTACGTATAGTACAAGAAATACCACTACGTTTCCGTCACATCTCTTGTATACACAAGACTCATCCGGACTTTGAATAAATCCATAAGTCTGGATTTACCTCATCAAAGCGGATGTTCCAAGACCTCAAAGCTTGCTTCAGTCCATAAACGGACCGATTAAGCTTACATACAATACGCTCTTTGCCCTTAGCAATGAATCCCTCTGGTTGCTTCATATAGATGTTTTCCTCAAGACTTCCATTAAGGAAAGTTGTCTTGACATCCATCTGCCACACCTCATAATCCATATGAGCTGCTATGCATAAGAGCTCCCAGACCTGACTTGAATCCATAGATTCAATCTCAGTATTCATTGCACTTTGCCAAGATGCCATATTTATATCTTGGATTGTCTCGTCGTATGTCTAGGGATCAGGTTCATGTTTGCTAGGGACCAAATCAGAAGATTCACCCAAAAACATGAATCTAAGAGGCTGTCTAACAACCCTCCCACTACGATGAGGTATCATTTGTGTATCCTTTGTGACACGCGGTGCAGTGACATGTGGTATATCTTCTTGTACCGGTGGTACTAAAGAAGTGACTTCCCTTTTTAACTCTTCCAGAACAATTTTACTCTTGGGCTTGTGGCTTTATCACATAGTCTTCCTCTAGAAATCTGGTGTTCGTGTTAACGATCACCCTCTAATCTCTAGGACTATAAAACAAGTCAGAATAACTCATCATCGATCTAACCATCTCCATAAGAGTCCTATTCCTTCTCTCTGCTACACCGTTCTGCTGGGGTGTGCCAGGTGCAGTCAATTGGGATTGAATCCCAACCTCTGATAAGTAGTTCCTAAACTCTCCCAAGAGGTTCTCACAACCACGATCAGATCGTAGTGTCATCCATATCTTGAATAATCGTCTAAAAAAGAGACGAAATATTCAAGATTACCTCTTTCCTAGATAGTCATAGGACCTCACAAATCAGAATGAACCATTTCTAACACATCTTTGGCTCTATACCCCTTGGCCTTAAAAAGGCCTCTTGGTCATCTTACCCTCCAAGCAAGATTCGTAGGTTGGGAGATCCTCCACCACTAATGAACCCAAAGGTCCATCAGCTATCAACCTTTGAATTCTGCTTAGGTTAATGTGACTAAGCCTAAGAAGCCAAAGATAGGTTTGGTTCATCTTCGAAGGTTCTTTTCTCTTATTGGAATTAGAAGATGAGTTATTAACTTCAATTTGCATCGTGGGAGGTTTTGGTTCAAATTTCCTTTCAATGTACCTGAATAGATATTTTCCCTATTCCTTTTTATAACAACTCTGTCATTAAAAAGAATAGAATATCCATCCATAATAATTTAGAATCTGAAACTAAATTCTTTCTAAATAAAGGTACACAAAGGAAATTTTCCAGAACCAAAGTTTTATTATTCTCAAGAGATAAATAAAACTTCTCCCACTGCAATAGCCGCCACCATCATGGCATTGCCCAAGTAAATGGTAATCTCCCCTTTAGCTAGTCATCGGGTTTCCTGGAACCCCTGCAAATTGTTGCAGACATGATTAGTGGCTCCCGTATCAACTCACCAGGTGCCGGTAGATATCACCGCTAATCATGTTTCAATGACTAGTCCAAAAGATATACCTTTGTTCTGTTTTGGATTGGGACAGTCCTTCTTCCAATGTCCATCCTGCTTGCAAGTGAAGTACTTGCCTTTCGGCTTCTTCACTCTTCCCTGAGATCCTCCCACCATCTTTGCTCCACCTTGTTTCTTCTTCTTCTTGCCTTTCGGCTTAGAAGTAGAAACCCTTTTTGAGCAACGATGGCTTGAGGACACTATTTGAAGAGCACATACTTGTACTCCTTAGCAGATAAGACAATATCTAGAATCTTTTTCAATCAACAATATTTAGGTACAGTAAGTTTATTTCCTTTAGTATCATAGTAAGTGGACTGAAAGTCAATTTTGAAAATCCTAAAAATCACATAGATCATTACTTTAGATTTCAAAAAATTATTGATTCCTCAAACAATAAAATTTCGAAATCAACCAACACCTCAAAACACCGAGAATATCGCATGCCACGATAGTGTGGACGTATACGAATTCTACATTTGTAAGAGGAGGTTTTACCCATTAATTCTATTATCTTGTCAACCTTACTTTTTGACAAATAAAATTAAAAGTTGGTTCCTCTTTGGCCCTACAAATAAAAGCAGTGACTCCGATGGGGATGATACTTTTTATTTGCATCTAAGTGTGCACCATTACACGGTACTAAGGGAATTATTTCAGATTATGTGTCTTACCGCTGTGGAAGTACACACGCTCCTAGATAATTTCCTATAACCATTATTTGATCTAGTGATCCGCAAACAAACTCATCCGATGGGGAGGAAGGCACTCAGAGCCGACGCGCAAGTTTGTTGCATCACATGTCAAATTGTAATGGAGCCCACAGGAATTAATTAAAATGTCCCTCTCCCACTTAGTAAATTGAAAATGAGGAATTTTCAAGCACACACAACATGCTTATTATTACTGTAGATTTCAATAAAAATTATTGATTCCTCAAACAATAAAATTTCGAAATCAACCAACACCTCAAACACCGAGAATATCGCATGCCACGATAGTGTGGACGTATACGAATTCTACATTTGTAAGAGGAGGTTTAACCCATTAATTTTATTATCTTGTCAACCTTACTTTTTGACAAATAAAATTAATAGTTGGTTTCTCTTCGGCCCTACAAATAAAACTACTTTTTATTTGTATCTAAGTGTGCACCATTACACGGTACTAAGGGAATTATTTCGGATTATGTGCCTTACCGCTGTGGAAGTACACACACTCCTAGATAATTTCCTATAACCATTATTTGACCTAGTGATCCGCAAACAAACTCATCCGATGGGGAGGAAGGCACTCAGAGCCGATGCGCAAGTTTGTTGCATCACACGTCAAATTGTAATGGAGGCCACGGGAATTAATTAAAATATCCCTCTTCCACTTAGTAAATTGAAAATGAGGAATTTTCAAGCACACACAACATGCATATAAAACAAATCAGCAATAAATATGGAAAAACAGAATTTTTTTCCAACTATTATGGCATTGTTCTCCAATATGTGTCCCATCGTGTCGCCACCTCGTCCGCTCCTCCTACGCCATGTACGAGCCATCCGGAGATCCGAGACGAGAATATAACCTATTTTATTTTACATCCATCGATCCTATACTCCACAAGGGAGTGTACATGAAATCTAGATCGAAAGGAAAATAAAATAAAGAGTGGCTAAACAATGTCGTATTCAATTACAAAAATTAAATACTAATTTAGCCTCATCAACCCCGAGGATTCAAATAATATACATACAATCACACACAAACAACCACATACACATATATAGCCATAATAGTCGGATCTTATGCCTGCAACCAAAAAGTTAGCCTACGCACATCCTACTATTATCCGACATACTCAATATATGATATGTGCATGAAAGTAACCGAATCCAAAACACACAAAACCGGAAACCGTGGCTCTGATACCAATTGTTGGCAACGTGCTATTCCTCGGAATGCTCATCGGCTCCCATGTCACCGGATTAAAATTTTCACTAATGAAAACTAATCCGGATGGGATGAGTTTCCTAAGCACAACCAATTCATCGTCGTGCTAACGACTTGAGCGATCGCTTGAACAAACTAGTTGTTCAAGCAACACAACTCTTCTAGTCGGTTAGCCGTGGAAGAGACGACGGACGGATCGCCAGTTTTTGTGTTTCTTATCGGGGTCCATGATTATACAAATACATACAAATGTAAACTAGTATAATCAACACATACTAACATAAAGAACATAAGCTAGCATATCAATAAGAAGATGTAAAGAACAATAATAAAAGTTGTAAAACTTTTATACCTCTTGATCTTCTATCGTATGTCCTAACCTCCTTGTAGACTTCGTGTGGGCGAAGATCCTCCACAAGTTGAAGCTTCCTAGATCTTCTTCAATCCAAAGAAAGAAGAACTCTCTTTCCCTTCTTGCTTGAGTCAACCACCAATCCGCAAAGGATTGATGCCGCCGGCCCCAAGAATAGAGAGAACAAAATGGAAACCACCAAGGAACCAAACTAGGGACAAACCCTAGCTTCTAGTGCCGCCGGCCAAGATGGAATGAAGAGGAGAAGAGGAATACATTGGGCGCCGGCCAAGGTGGAGGGAATAGAGGAAGGAGCTGGCCACACCCTAAAAAGAAGAAGAGCTCCTCTCCTATAGATGTCGCCCACCTTCTTGCAAACCGTAGCCGCCCAACCATAGGAGGCAAACCCTAATTAGGGTTTCCTCCTTAGGCTTTCTTGCCGCCCAACCAAGGTGAAGAGAAGAGATCTAGGAGCCGGCCACCATCTTGGAAGAAGAAGAGATCCTCCACAAGTTGCCGCCCACTCTCCCTTCCAAACCTTGCCGCCCAACCAAAGAGCCAAACCCTAATCCAATTAGGGTTTCTCCTTAGGGTTTCTTGCCACCCAAGCAATGAGAGGCTAAACCCTAATTTCCATCATCCATCATCTTTTTTCTTTGCCGCCCACCTTAAGCCTATATATATAGAGTTAGGTTTAGGCCTTGGTTTAATCTCCACCATCGGTTCTAGGGTTTTAATCTCAACCGTCGGATCTAGAGATTTAATCTCAACCGTCGGTTCTAGGGTTTTAATCCCAACCGTCAGATCTAGAGATTTAATCTCCACCGTCGGTTCTAGGGATTTAATCCCAATCGTCGGATCTAGAGATATGTTTTCCATCATTTGATCTAGACTTCATGAGGGTTATATTAGGCTATGATAGGGACCATGAGGAGGAGTTGGGTTTTGGCCACCCGATGGATCGGAACCACACAAACTTGATCCATCAATGATGTTCCATTCCACAAGAGGATTATCATTGAACTACCTCACCTGTTAGTAATATATGAGAGATGTCCTAAGGCAATCGCCTTATGTATGAACCATTTATATGATAAATGAAGATTCACTATTTGAGTATACATGTTTTATGTATTTGATTGGATCTTAAACTCATTTACTGAATGTCCACGATACGATTCACGGCATGAGAGAATTTGTGATTGGATCACAACTAGTGAGTATCTCTACATGTGTAATTGTGATGTATCGGAATTATCCTAGTCGATGAATTGATGGATTTGGACACCATCAATTCGCCGAGACTAGCACGAGGTATACTCCTTGGTGTATCCAAGCGGTGATTCTCCTTTGGTGGAGACATAGTGATGTCGAGTTAATCGTGGATGCTAGTTATGGTAACTAGTTCATTGGAGTGACCACCGTAAGACTTCATATGGTTCTCTGCATATATAGATATGTCAATGAAGTTCTTACTGTGGCTTAAGTGCGATGTTCCTTTGACTTGCGGTATTCAAGTCATCTTGATCATGGAGACTTATGCTTTGACATCTTAAGCAAACATCTCTAAGGAGATGTGGACCCTGGATGATTGGGTATAAGTCGAAGTGATCGAAGGTGTTTGAATAGCCTATAAAGGATTCACCACTCCTTGCGAGGAGATGTATACCCATGGCCTCTCGTCGGATTGTTAATAAAGTCTTTGGCCAAAGCATTACATGTTTAGAGTAAGGTACTCTTCGATACATGTGGAGTAACTAGAATCCGTAGGACGAGGAAATGATACTTGGGCTAGGTGTGACATAGTCAGCCTAGTGGGGACTGACACAATAGACCATGTCCTGAACCAAGTGGGTATAAGATGAGTGAAGGGAATGGGGCACGAATCATTCGAGCTGCTGAAGGGTTTCAGAAATAGTTCTGGATCAACCGTTAATCTTTTCGGTTAATTGGGGATCATGATTTTCTACTAGGTGCCACTCATGATCGTTCTATAATTAATGGTTAATTATAGACGACCAACATAAACCGAGAACCTATTTGGTCACACGCACAACGAGTGTAATCCAAAGGATTTAAAACGAGCTTGAGAATGAGATTCTCAGACCGAGAGAAACTAGGTTTGGTTGGACCAAATATAAAGCGAGCATGAAATCGTTTCAGTCGCAATGGAAGCGTGGATGGGCCGAGTCTTATGAAGACGTAATGGATAAACCAAAATGGTTTGGTTCTAATCCAATGGAGGAGAATAAACCAAAGGGTTTGGTTTATTTTAAACGAATGAACCAAAAGTTGGTTCGGTTCGTTTTAACTTAAAATAAACCATCATGGTTTGGTTTATTTTAACTTATCTTAATGGAGCAGGTTAACGGTCCTAATGGTTATGATCCAATAACCATTAAGAGAATTAGTTCTCTATAAAAGAGGGCTTAATGGATAATTAAGCCCTAATCCAAAACCCTAGTTGGAGTTGCCGCCCAACCTAGTTGTGCTGCCCAACCTAGGTGTGCCGCCCAAGCTCCTTGGCCGCCCAGCCCCTTGTGCCGGCGTCCAGCTCCTTGCCGGCGACCAAGCTTCAGCCGGTGACCCTCCGGTGATCTTCCTAGGCCTCGGTGAAAAGGTGAGCACTTGGCTTCCTTGGTTTTGGCCGGCGCCTACTCCTCCACCAAGCTGTCCAGTTTTCTGGACAGCTTCTTCTCCTCTCGTCGGAGCGTCGTTTGGACGACGGTTAGAGCTCCGACAGTGGATAACTTATCGGGGATTCGATCTCCGGTAATCCTCTGAGGTGGAGGACGAAGGATTCGTCAATCGGTTGACGAATACCTCTCCGGAGAAGCAAGTTTTGAGGACTCGTTTTGGATCCGAATTTGGATTCGGATCGTGATCATCTCTCGATCACGTCGTCTTCAACACGAGGCTAGTAACCCGTACGAAGACGAAGCTCGTGGCTTAGCGAAGTCATCCCGAGGAACTCGGCGTGGACGGATAGAGAGCGATTCTAGCGAGGATCGTTCGGTTGATGCCGTTCCGCTACACGTCATCTGAAAGGTATAACGTAGATAAATTTCCTTTTATTGCAAATTTAAATTTACGGTTATGTCTACACTTGTTAATATGCATCGTGTGTTGTGTGTGTTGTAATAAATAGAATATTTATTATTTTATTGCTTCATTGTGTTCATGTTTCTGGAAACATGATCGAACACACACAGCCAGTGATCTTGAAACCCAACAGTGGTATCAGAGCCCAGGTTGTGTTTTGACATAATCGTAAAATGGTTTTGCGATAGTCATAATGTATTTCTGGAAATTTTCTAATTTTGGAAATTTAGAAGTATTTATGGAAATTTTTCAATTTTGGAAAGTCTAGAAGTATTTATGGAAATCTTCCACTTTTGGAAAGTTGGAAGTATTTATGGAAATTGATATTTTCCATAAATAAAATATTTGATTAGATTCTAGAAATTTGTTTCCTAATTTAATCATGATTTGATTTGGGAAATCAAATCTTAAAATATTTTATTTCCATAAGTAGTTTTAATGATTTAGGAAATTGGTTTCCTAAATAGATTTTCCTTAATCAAATAATTCCATGAATAAAATATGTGATTAGATTTGGAAATTTGTTTCCTAATTTAATTATGATTTGATTTGGAGAATCAAATCTTAAACATATTTTATTTCCATAAATAGTTATGACATATAAGGAAATATATACATGACATAATTGTATGTCATGTAATTGCATTAGATGCATAACATTATGCCATGCGTGTCGTGACATGTAGATGTATGTCATGTATGCCATGTCATGTAGATAATAGTTATTTGCATGCAAAGAGGATGAGACATAAAAACCCTTAAACAATATTAAAGCCTACACCTTCCATTAATATGGTTAGAACCAGAGTTCCGTTTCTTGTTTGGGTTGTTGGACTCTCTCCAAGCCCGGCTCGAACCCGAATATGTTCAAACCATGGAATAGTTTAATACTAATATAGTAAGAGTCAGAGGTCAATCGTTAGCTTTGGTTGTTGGACTCTCTCCAAGCTGGGCTAATTGGTTGAATGCGCTCTAACCATATTAAAACTATTTCCCGATTAATGGGTTGGCTTTAACCTGGAGCATCGGCTTGTTGGACTCTCTCCAAGGTCGATGTAAAGGGAGGTGAAGTTGGGTGCTATGCATATGATGCATACTTGTTAATGTGTTAACAACCCGATGTATGTGTGAACATTCAATTAGTTGATAGCACATTGTGATAGTTGCATATACGTGATATGCAATCGGTATAGTTGATACCTACCGTCGTAGTTATGAATGGCTTGTTGGACTCTCTCCAAGGTTGTTCATAACTATGATGGATATCAGCCCATTCGGAGATGGACCTACGATCTCCCAAAGTGATTTTGGGGTTTTTGAAATTCGAAAAATGAATGGGATTTATAAATGTATATTGATGCATTTTAAAATCATTTTCTCATATATGCTCGTTTTGTATTTCTAGGTCAATAAATTGATCATGACGTCTTTGAATTTGCGCACTATTTTGGATTCGAACAAACTGACTGGGCCTAACTTCCTGGACTGGCTTAGAAACCTGAGAATTGTTCTCAAGGCGGAAAAGCTTGCATATGTCCTTGAAGAGCCTCTTCCTGACCGTCCTAAGGACGATGCAACTCCAGACCAAATGTTGGTCTATCAGAAGCATGTGGCAGATTCTGAGCTGGCGAGTTGCATCATGCTAGCGGCGATGGTACCTGAGCTGCAAAAGCAGCATGAGCATATGGATGCTAATACTATGGTCTTCCATCTTCATGAGTTGTTCGATGAGCAAGCGAGATCCGAAAGGTTCGAGGTCTCTAGGCTCCTCTTCACCACGAAGATGCAAGAAGGTTCATCTGTAGTGCAGTTTGTGCTAAAGATGAACGGGTACATCGAGCGGCTAGCTACCCTCGGTTTTGTGATGGATCATGAGTTAAGTATTGACTTAATTCTGCATTGTTTGCCCAAGAGTTTCTCGCAATTTGTGATGAACTATCGGATGAACAAATTGGAATCCACCATTCTCGAGCTCCTCAATATGCTGAAGACTGTGGAGCCTTCTGTGAAGCATGAGGAGAAGGCGGTTCTGTTAGTTGATTCCTCAAAGAAAGGTTCTAAGAGGAAGGCAAAAGAACAGAAGAAAGGAAAGAACAAAAAGGCAAAGAAGGCGGAACCAGCGCAAAAGGGCACTTGCCATCACTGTGGCAAGGAAGGCCACTGGCGAAGAAACTGCAAGATTTATCTTGAGTCCATGAAGAAGAAGAAGGCATCCGATGCCCCATCCTCTTCAGGTATCTTCGTTATTGATTGTCATTCTATTTCCTTGGACACTTGGGTATTGGATACTGGGTGTAGCTCACATATATGTAATGACATACAGGGGCTAAGGAATAGAAGAAGACTCGTCAAGGGAGAGTCAAATTTACGTGTTGGGAATGGAGCAACGGTTCTTTGCGGATGCCATCGAACTTATTTCTTTGAAGCTCCCTAGTGGACTAGTCTTAGAATTGGACAATTGCTATTATGTTCCTTCTCTAATAAAGAACATTGTTTCTATTTCCTGTTTAAATAGAAATGGTTTCCATTTGACGTTTAGTAACAATTGTTGTTATATAACTTTAAATGGCGTACTTTATGGAACTGGAACTTTGAGTAATGGCATTTATACGTTGGACGTATCCAGTGACATTTTCAATATCGAAGCGAGCAACACGCGTGCTCGAAAGGATAATCAAATAGACTCCTATATGTGGCATTGTCGTCTTGGCCATATAAGCAAAAACGCATGTCCGAATTACACCGATGTGGAATTAGGAATCGTTTGAATTGGATTCATACGATACATGCGAATCATGCTTAAAAGGCAAGATGACTAAGTTACCTTTCTGGAAAAGGTGAGCAGTGGGAGAGTTACTAGGTCTAATACATACTGATGTATGTGGACCTATGTCAACTCAAGCATTAGGAGGCTATAGCTACTTCATTACCTTCACCGATGATCACTCACGGTTTGGGTATGTGTTCTTGATGAAACACAAGTCTGAAGCCTTTGAAAGGTTCAAAGAATTCAGAAATGAAGTAGAGAAACAACATGACAAGAGTATTAAAATACTTCGATCGGATCGAGGTGGTGAATACTTAAGTCAAGAGTTTCTTGATTATCTAAGAGACAATGGCATATTGTCTCAATGGACTCCGCCCTATACACCACGACATAATGGTGTATCGAGAGGCGTACTTAGGACCTTGTTGGACATGGTCAGTCAATGATGAATCATGCAACTCTTCCCAAGTCCTTTTGGGGTTATGCACTTGAGACGGTGTTTACTTGTTAAGCAGAATGCCTACAGGTAGTCTCAACTACTCCATATGAGATATGGAATAGTAAGAAACCTCATGTATCTTACTTGAAGATATGGGGTTGTCACCTTATGTGAAGCGGTGTATCAGACAAATTGGATGCTAAGTCGATAAATGTCTATTTATTGGATACCCTAAGGAAACAAGGGTTACCAATTCTATCATCTGTGGAACAAAAGGTGTTTGTTTCAAGGCATCTTTGTTTCTAGAGAAAGAGTTTCTCTTGCAAGAAAATAGTGGGAGTGTTCGAGCTTGAGGAGGCTCGAGAGACTCAAATAGACATTGATGAGATACACGGTGAAGCACCTGACGGTAGCAACTCATAGTGATGAGCAATCATTTGGACCTATTGTAACACCACATCTTCGTAGATCTGGTAGAACAAATATTCTGAGAGATATGGATTTCTCGTAAGTGAATCGAGCGGCGTGTTACTCATTGATGATGAGAGCCTACGAGTTATGAAGAAGTCTTGACAAGTTCGAGAAAGGGATAAGTGGCTTGGTGCCATGAAGTCGGAAATGGATTCCATGTATGAAAACCAAGTTTGGAACTTGGTTGACCCACTGAAGGATAAAGCCTATAGGGTGCAAGTGGGTTTTCAAGAAGAAAACCGACATGGATGGTAATGTGATTACCTATAAGGCTAGATTGGTGGCGAAGGATATCGTCAAAAACAAGGTGTTGATTATGACGAAACCTATTCGCCTGTAGCTATGCTTAAATCCATTCGGATGCTCCCGCCATAGCGGCTCATTATGATTATGAGATATGGCGGATGGATGTGAAAACAGCTTTCCTTAATGGAAACTCGCCGAGGACGTGTATATGATACGCTGAGGTTTCACATCGGTTGATAAAACCAAGGTATGCAAATTGCGACGGTCCATTTATGGATTGAAGCAAGCATCCAGAGCTGGAATATCCGCTTTTGATGAGACAATCAAAAGTTTGATTTCTCACAAAATCCGCAGAACCTTGTGTGTACAAGAAGGTTAGTAGAGTGCAACATCGTATTCCTAGTATTGTATGTCGATGACATACTACTTATAGGAAACGATGTTTCAATCTTACTGATGGTTTGGTTATCCAAGACATTCTCCATGAAAGACACAGGAGAAGCAACCTACATCCTCGGGATTAAGATCTATAGAGATAGATCGAACGGTTGCTTGGTCTTTTCGCAGTCTACATATATAGGACCGAAAAGCAAAGAGGTTTAGCATGTCGGAATCCAGAAAGGTTTCCTACCCATCGCATGGGGTACACCTTTCAAGTCTATGTGTCCGCACACGTAAGGCGAGAGGATTTGCATGAGTAAGATTCCCTATGCATCCGCAATAGGATCTATCATGTATGCTATGTTATGTACGAGGCCCGATGTATCATATGCTCGAGTGTCACGAGCAGATACCGATCCGATCCGAGAATGGATCATTGGCGGTATTAAGACGATCCTTAAGTACTTGAGAAGAACTAAGGATGTGTTCCTAATATATGGAGAAGGGACATGGTGATACGCGGGTATACGGATGCGGCTTCCGAGCGGACAAGGATGATTCCGTGTCTCGATCGATACGTGTTCACCTTGAATGGGGCGCAGATGAGTTGGAAAAGTTCCAAACAAGAGATCAGAGCGGATTCTACGAGGCGAATACATTGCGGCAGGCGGAAGCGGTTTGGATCAAAAAGTTCGTTCATGAACTTGGTGTGATTTCGCCATTGTTGAAGCAATACCGTGTATCGCGACAACAATGGAGCAATTACCACAGCGAAAGAGCCAAGGTCTCATCAGCGATCCAAACATGTGTGCCGCCGCTATCATCTTATCGGAGAGATCATCGAGGAACGAAATACAAATCGAGAAAATTCCCACCGAAAGGAACTTAGCGGATCCTTTGACTAAGGCATTACCTCAAAGTAAGTTTGAGGGTCATGTTGAGCTTATGGTATTGGATACCGTAGCGATTGGCATTAGGCCAAGTGTCTGTTAGTAATATATGAGAGATGTCCTAAGGCAATCGCCTTATGTATGAACCATTTATATGATAAATGAAGATTCACTATTTGAGTATACATGTTTTATGTATTTGATTGGATCTTAAACTCATTTCTTGAATGTCCACGATACGATTCACGGAGAGAATTTGTGATTGGATCACAACTAGTGAGTATCTCTACATGTGTAATTGTGATGTATCGGAATTATCCTAGTCGATGAATTGATGGATTTGGACACCATCAATTCGTGAGACTAGCACGAGGTATACTCCTTGGTGTATCCAAGCAGCTGATTCTCACTGGCTGGAGACATAGTGATGTCCGGAGTTAATCGTGGATGCTAGTTATGGTAACTAGTTCATTGGAGTGACCAGCCGTAAGACTTCATATAGTTCTCTGCATATATAGATATGTCAATGAAGTTCTTACTGTGGCTTAAGTGCGATGTTCCTTTGACTTGCGGTATTCAAGTCATCTTGATCATGGAGACTTATGCTTTGACATCTTAAGCAAACATCTCTAAGGAGATGTGGACCCGGGATGATTGGGTATAAGTCGAAGTGATCGAAGGTGTTTGAATAGCCTATAAAGGATTCACCACTCCTTGCAAGGAGATGTATACCCATGACCTCTCGTCGGATTGTTACTAAAGTCTTTGGCCAAAGCATTACATGTTTAGAGTAAGGTACTCTTCGATACATGTGGAGTAACTAGAATCCGTAGGACGAGGAAATGATACTTGGGCTAGGTGTGACGTAGTCAGCCTAGTGGGGACTGACACAATAGACCATGTCCTGAACCAAGTGGGTATAAGATGAGTGAAGGGAATGGGGCACTAATCATTCGAGCTACTGAAGGGTTTCAGAAATAGTTCTGGATCAACCGTTGATCTTTTCGGTTAATTGGGGATCATGATGTACTACTAGGTGCCACTCATGATCGTTCTATAATTAATGGTTAATTATAGACGGCCAACATAAACCGAGAACCTATTTGGTCACACGCACAATGAGTGTAATCCAAAGGATTTAAAACGAGCTTGAGAATGGGATTCTCAGACCGAGAGAAACTAGGTTTGGTTGGACCAAACATAAAGCGAGCATGAAATCGTTTCAGTCGCAATGGAAGCGTGGATGGGCCGAGTCTTATGAAGACGTAATGGATAAACCAAAATGGTTTGGTTCTAATCCAATGGAGGAGAATAAACCAAAGGGTTTGGTTTATTTTAAACGAATGAACCAAAAGTTGGTTCGGTTCGTTTTAACTTAAAATAAACCATCATGGTTTGGTTTATTTTAACTTATCTTAATGGAGCGGGTTAACGGGCCTAATGGTTATGATCCAATAACCATTAAGAGAATTAGTTCTCTATAAAAGAGGGCTTAATGGATAATTAAGCCCTAATCCAAAACCCTAGTTGGAGTTGCCGCCCAACCTAGGTGTGCCGCCCAAGCTCCTTGGCCGCCCAGCCCCTTGTGCCGGCGTCCAGCTCCTTGCCGGCGACCAAGCTTCAGCCGGTGATCCTCCGGCGACCCTCCGGTGATCTTCCTAGGCCTCGGTGAAAAGGTGAGCACTTGGCTTCCTTGGTTTTGGCCGGCGCCTACTCCTCCACCAAGCTGTCCAGTTTTCTGGACAGCTTCTTCTCCTCTCGTCGGAGCGTCGTTTGGACGATGGTTAGAGCTCCGACAGAGGATAACTTACCGGGGATTCGATCTCCGGTAATCCTCTGAGGTGGAGGACGAAGGATTCGTCAATCAGTTGACGAATACCTCTCCGGAGAAGCGAGTTTTGAGGACTCGTTTTGGATCCGAATTTGGATTCGGATCGTGATCATCTCTCGATCACGTCGTCTTCAACACGAGGCTAGTAACCCGTACGAAGACGAAGCTCGTGACTTAGCGAAGTCATCCCGAGGAACTCGGCATGGATACGGATAGAGACGATTCTAGCGAGGATCGTTCCGGTTGATGTCGTTCCCGCTACACGTCATACGAAAGGTATAACGTAGATAAATTTCCTTTTATTACAAATTTAAATTTACGGTTATGTCTACACTTGTTGTAATATGCATGCGTGTGTTGTGTGTGTTGTAATAAATAGGAGTATTTATTATTTTTATTGCTTCCGCTGTGTTCATGTTTACGAAACATGATCGAACACACACACGCCGCGGTGCCGGAAACCCAACATCACCAACCCCCATAAATTAATATGGGCTCCATATATTATTTGTACATCCATCTCCCCGTGTTTAAGATATCGAATGTCCGTCAATTAATTGATTTACTAACCATCAATTAATTAACATCTAACTCCTCGAGTAGTACCACTCAACCTTATCATCATGTTGACTAAGTCAACCTACAGGGTTTACATGATGAACCTTATGAGCTCCTCAAGGGGACATCATCAACCTAATATATTGGACACGGTTTCCTCCTATAATCAACGACACACCATGTAAATAATATTATTTCCCAACTTACCAGGCATATTGATTTAATCCATAGAAATCTCACCCTTTGGTAAATCAAAGAAATAAATACTAAGTACATGTGCCCGTTATTATATCGGGATTAAGAGCATGTACAACATAATATCCGAGGTCCGATTCAATTATGTTGTCAGCAATAAATTGAATCACCTCTATGTCGGTCCTGCTCAATACACCGAGGTGTACTAGTGTAACTCTATGTTCAAGATAAAACAATACCAAGCTACACTACAACCATGCCAATGGTTTGTCCAAAACCATCTTGGTTGTGAGCCTCTACTTATATTCTACAAGGGACTGATAATATGATCTTCTGTGCCACACCAAGCACCATGTTATCTACAATGTAAAATATTAGACAATTTTGCATAACTATAAAAATATGCAAACAATGATCATGTGATTCTTATTTCAAAATAAAGATGTTCATACAAAAAAACAAGGCTTTTAGTATACATCCCAACAAAGGGGTTGGCAGAAAGGAGAGGAATCCTAATTGAGATAGGATTAGGGTTTGGAGGCTTAGGGTTTTGGAGGCTTGGGCGGCACCAAATAAGGAAGTTTTTCCTTTCTTCTTCTTCCTTCAAAGTGGCCGGCGTCCAGCAGCTATTCCAGCCCTTTTCCAGCCATTGGCCGGCAGCCAAAGAGTCTCTTCTCTTCTCCTTTAGTGGTGGAAACAAGACTTAGGGGTTTCCCTTGGTGTCTTGGTCGGTTTCCATCATCATCTCCTTCTCCTTGTTGGCCGGCGGCAAGCATTCTTCTTGTTGCTTGTTGGTTGCCTATAGGAAGGAGAAGAGCCTTGTTTCTATTCTTCCTCTTGCTTTGGAAGAGCAAGGAAGGAAGATTTGTGATCTAGGAGCTTCAACTTTTGGTAGATCGTCGCCCACACGACATCCGAAAGGAGGAAGGTCATACATTAGAAGATCGAGAGGTATACCTATTCTTCATTCTCTTTTGTAACAATTTTGATTTTGTTTTTCAATTATGAGCATGTAATATTCTGTTTGTGGCTAAATAATACTTGGATCCTGATCATAAATATAAAAGTCGGCGATCCGGACATCGTCTATTCCGTGGCTACTCGGAGAATAGTGGATGGTCTCTTGAACAACGAGTTTGTTCAAGTGACCTCTCTAAACGAATAGCACGACGATGACTTGGTTGTTTGGGCAATTCCTTTTGTCTAGGAGTAATTTTTTTTTATCCGGGGACATCGAAGGGATCTCCATGATCAAGCAACCGAGGTGAAGTGGGAAGTGAAGTTTCCCCTCACGGACTCGATAAGCAAAACCCTTCAACCCGAGTCTGACTTTGTTGTACACGGCTCTTTGGGTTCCAAGTAGTCGGTTAAGGTTCTTAGATCCCAACGTGAACCTTTCCAACCTAGCCTAGACCTCTTGAACTCGATCTTTTATGAGAGAATTCTCTTCCTCAAGTTTTTCAACTTGGGCTGAGTTTCTCTCTTGAACTTGACTAGTTGAAGAGGTTAGAGTAGCCTTTTGCTTGAGAGTTTCAACCTCCTCAAGTAACGAGTCAACCGTAGACTCAGACTTAGTTAATTTCCTAGTAAGCATTTTAATTGTAAGGTAAAGTGTACTAATTATAGAGCGGCTAACCTTGACTTTACTTTTTGGTCCAACTTTGAGTTTCCTCTCGAAGTAATATTCGGGGTCGGAGTCGGAGTTATAGTTGGACTCAGCTTCAGATTCTGACTTGGACTCGTCCGGTCTTGCCATGTAAGCTATGTCTTCTTTGTTGTCCCAAGTCGCATGGAAAGCCTTCTTTTGATTTGATTTGAATTGTGCCCTCTTTTGGTTCTTTAGTAGCCTCCTTTCCCTCCGAACGATCTTCCGCACTACATTCACTATTGCCTCCACCTCTTCAGATTCGGACTCTGATTCATCTTCGAGTTCGAGTCCATCTTCTTGCCTGGTAGGTGGCTTGCTTCTTTGTCCTTCATGTAGAGCAATACCTCTCTCGGCCCGGACCACGTTAGTCTGCTCGTGAAGTTCAAACTCGGAAAATAATTCGTCTAACCTAAGCTTTGAAAGGTCCTTAGAGACCTTGTAGGCATCGACCATGGATGTCCACAAGGTAGTCCTAGGAAATGAATTAAGAACGTACCTTAGGAGGTCGCGGAATAATGTTATGACGGTGTTGGCGCTTTGACGTTGTAGGAGCACTTGAGAATAATCTTGATCATCTTTGGAGATGGAATCCTCCCCTCCTTTTATAGAGTTTGGCCTCTGAATATGTCTCCTCATCTTTTGGAACAGATCACGAAGTTGTATCAAATTTTATCGCGAAGTGGTCACGTCAAACCTCATCCTTTTTGACCTAGCGCAAAGGATGATTCATCGCCATCAGTCGACTGATGCCTCCCATTAGTCGATTGATGAGCATCAATCGACTGCCCAATGTCTAACAGTCGACTGCTAGCCTGACCACTTCCCTGCAGTAAGAGGTTAGCACAGAAAATGGTAAATGTGACGATTTCTAATCGTCCGATCTCGACCTAGACCTTTCATAGAAAGTCTTAGTCGGATCGCCACCTACGGTTGTCCCCGTATAGAGGACACGACCTTACCATCTCTCACTCACACGAGCTTACCTCGATACTTACTTTATAGCTCTCGCTTTCAGCCTTCCACTCGATTCCTTCGGCTCCCTCCGAAGTCACTCGAGTGTCGCCTGACCACCGCGGCTTCCTTCGGGTGTCACTAGCCTTCAGCTCTAGCTTTAGCACTTTTCTGCACACTCGATTTAGCTCATGAGATAAAGATGTAAACTTAACTTTGTGTCTTTGCCATAATCAAAATACAGGTTCGATTATCTGGTGCCCCTGCCCCAATAATGGATAGAAGGCTTAGATCTAGGCTAAGGGTAGTCTATATAGTATGAGGGGATCATACTTGGGTTAAACCTCATGGCTGAGTTTTATCAGTCAACTATAGATATGGACTAGTCGACTGGAGTTATGGACCAGTTGATTAGCCAAGTGTTTGACACTTTGTAACATAATCAACTTGCATCGATCCACTGGGATTATGACTAGTCGACTTGTCAAGTAATTGATTGAGTTTCAAACTGCTCACACAAAGCTTTGGCAGTCGACTGCTAGTTTTGGGTAGTCGATTGGCCTTGGGTAGTCGACTGTCATGGAGGGAAGTCGACTGATTTAAATGGACACGAGCACAAAGGCTTTGCTAGTTGATTGACCAATCGACTACTAGTAAGGGCAGTAAATTGATGAGTTATTTGTTGGAGTTTTTCTTGCGTGGATAGAGGCATTGTGAGACGATGACATAAATACCAGTCGAGTGCTGAGTAAGAGTAGTCGACTAGAAGGCAAACATTAGTCGAAGTGGCAACTTTATAAGGAGCTCGAGAAGGAGGATTTTGGCAATGGTTCTTAGGGTGATTTGAATGGGAATTGATGTTGCATTCTAGACCTTCAAGGGCATTCCAAAGCAACCAAAGAACAAGCATTCAAAAGCTCACATTTGTAAAGTATTTTATTTACTTGTATTCATTTGCTTAGTGTAATTGCTTGTATCTTGTTATTATTATTCTAAGAATTATTGTAAGAGGTTTTCACCACCTCCGAAGTATTTTCCGAGAAGGAGAGGTTTATTAGTGGCGGTGTCCATCACTAGAGCTCACTTGAGCTCGGCCCGTGGAGTAGGAACCCTAGGTTCCAAACCACGTTATATTGCCTTGTTATGCTTGTGTATTTCTATTTCTATTTTGTATTGTATATTTCACTTTGTATAACGCTTTTATAGACGAGCACAACACGAACGCGATTGAATCCATCAAACGACGAGAAATGGCTATTCACCCCCTCTAGTGACGTCAACTGATTGCCCACACAAATAAGTACAAGTCTTTCCAGCCCTTGTGGGAGGTGGGCATATCGGTGTGGAATTGGTAGTCCTGGTATACCATGAAGTAGAAGACACCAATATCTGTCATATTGAGTTGGTACAGGCAGTGAAAGATGTGGGGAGTTTGAGAGATCTTAAGGTGTTTGAAGATAATTAGAGTTTCGATGATGGTCGTTGATGAGGAGTCGAGATGATGGTGGAGAGGCCTTCTAGGATATATTTGGGATCGTGACAGAAGAAGAAATGGTTGAGGGTCAATTGCTTGGGGGTGGTCTCGTAGCAAGGAGGAGTGGTGGAAGAAGAAGCCATTGGAGAAGTTGGTTGTAGGGGTGTTGGAGGTATCGGGGACGAAGGAGGTTAGGGTTTTAGGATGGGTCAAGGCGGGTTGGGTTAAGTGTTAAGTGGAGCGGTGTTTAAAAAATATGGGGGAAAAATGAAAAATGAAAAATAAAAAATGAAGAAGGATATGATAGATAAAGGGGGGGGGCGGGGAGGGATAGAGGAACTTAAAGTGGATTTTTGTATTTCTTTTTAGCCTTTATGTTTTTTTTTCAAAAATTAGGTGAGGTTTTCTTAAAAATATTCTTTTGCAGAAGGTAGTGATTTGTTTCTAAGGCTTTGTGCCTTGAGGTTAAATAATTATGTTTCTTTGGAAGGATCAGGGGTGTGTTCCAAGGCTTTACACCTTATATAATAGCCTATGGGCTAGATAATTATATTTCCTCTCCGGGACAATAACAGTCCGCTATAGTGGCTAAGTAAAATTTTCTCATGACTCTCACGCCTAATATAACAGCGTAAGGGCTAGATAATTGTGTTCCCTCTTTGGGACTATGATACTATCATCTATCATTTTATCGTATTATTTTGGTCCTTAATCTAAATATTTTTATCCTCTCGAGTGATTAATTATCGTTTATATGCATGTTTTATGAGTTGGATCATTTTTGGATCTTATTGTAAATTCTCTTAAAATTTGGACTTATATGAAAATTTTATCTCTTGTTTGTAGAAGATCAAGATGAACCAATGGACTAGACTCAAGTTGGATTATGTATGGCTTCATCTATGATCATAAGGGGCATTTTAAGTTGAATCAATCAAAATTGTTCATCAAGATCAAAGGTAATTTAATCAAGGGACAAGATCTGATCAATATGGATGCTCCGATGAAATTTGATTTATTCTAAGTCGTCTGTCCAGATCTGGCTCATACATTAAGATCCACACATCATGGTCGTTCATCTGAACATTTGATCTCGACCATTCATTTAGATCTGATCAGATTCATTCATTAGAGATCAGAATAATTCTGGTGGTCCGATCAGATCAAAAATTTAATTATAAAATTCAGAGATTTTTTTCATTCAGGGGGACTTCTTACACCGATTCTGAGATCTCTGTCTTCTTCTTCTCCTCACCGCTGGCCACTCCTCTCCTCCACCAAGGTCGACGGTTATCGACCACTCCATCTTCTCTACCGCCAGAAACTCCATCACAGCTGCAACCAATAGCTTATCCTCTGCTCCGAGCATTGCCACCGCCAACAAATCGGAGAAGGAGTTTACCCTCTGATCAGTCGATATTCATTCTTTCCTTCACTGGACAACCATCGGAGAAGGGGATTTACCCTCCGATTGTCAGTTCCTTCCATTTATTCTTCCGGTAGTTTCTCCATCTCTTCTCCTTGCTCACCATCGGTTGAAGCGGAGAAGGGGATTCCCCTTCTCTTCAACTGGATGATCTTCTTCCCTCATCATAGCTCCGACAATCCTATTCCATCTTCGATAACTTCATCACAACTTCAGATATCTTTTTTGACAGTTCTATTTTCAGCTTCTGCAGGTCAACCATCCACGCTTAGCCATTTCTAGATTTTGACAACCACCTTTATAGCTCTGTTTCTCTCTGATTATGAATAAATTCAAGCTAAGGGGGTTCCCTAGCTTAACTCTTTAGATACTTTCTTAATCTAGCATTTTTGTTTTGTTAAAATGGATGTTTAATTTACCTGCTTTAGTTTGATTTGATTGGCAGTTACTTAATTTCAGATGTGTGATTGTTGTGTTGTTCTTAAGATTCCTCATGTTATGTTCTGTTGGATAATTTGTTAAGATTGTTGCTGTTTTAATTCAATTTGTTTGAGTTGTTATAGGTTCAATTGTGTTCGTTAGAGCTGATTAGATCTGTGATATAGGTTGAAGTTTTATTTTTGTAGAGATTTGTTACCTTGCAGCATTCTTCATGCTCTGTTCTTGATTTTTGCTATTTGAATTCAATCCTTCATTACCTAGTGATTAAGTCTTGATAGATCGGTTAATGTTTTGCAATGAATTTTTGTTGTTAATTGTTTCCCTTTAATTGCATTAGCTTAGCTTGGTTGAATGTCATGAATCCAAGTTTGTTGAATTGTTTTACATGTTTTGGATAGGTAGTTAGATTTTATCAATAGAATGTTCTTTTTTGTTTTTATTTCAATTGTCATCTTGTGTCATTGAAAACTCCAATTATAATTCAAAAACCCCAAACCTTTGATCATGAATAATTGATCCTGAGATTATTACTCTTCCGTTACATTCATTCGGAGACGATCCAAGTTATCCTATACTGTATTTATTAGGGGGTTCGAGAATTTGTGTTGATATAGTGGTACGACACATGCTTATCAGACTATAACAACCCGCTATATATAGTGGCAAAGTAAATTGTTCTTAAGGCTCTGACGCCAAATATAATAGTCTAAGGACTAGGCATTTATATTCCCTCTTTGGGACTATAACAACCAGTTATATTGGCTAAGTAAATTGCTAACATAACAGCTTGAGTCTCTGTGCCTAGTATGACAATTTAAGACCCTGTGCTTAATATGACATCTTGTGGTTGTATGTTTGATATTGCAAAATCTTTGTCTCAGTGAATACTTATGATGGGTTCAATGATTTTTAAATAAGGCAGAAAATACTTCATTCGACTTTGCTTTTCAATTTTATTAAAGAGGGGGAACTTAACTTATCATGGGTTCAAGGTTTGTTGCTAAGGCAGAAAAAAAACTTCATTAGACTTAGCTCTTCAGTTTTACTAAAGAGGAAGAACTTTGTTAATACAGAGAGCATCACTTCTTAGTTTTGATGTATGAAGCAAAGTTAAAGTTAGGATTTACTTGTGTTCTTATATGAGTGTTAAGTGTGCAAACTTAACAGGAAGTCCTAGTAGGTCGTGTTGATCGCATACTAGGTAGATGTCTTAACAGATCAGGAGGATCGGACACCAGGCATAAAGTCCAGATGGGTCAAGTGGACCGAACATCTGGCATGAAGACTGATTGGGTCAGAAGACTAGACAATTGATAAAAAGTTCAGCTGGCTCAAGTAGACCGGACATTTGGTGGAAGTTCTAGTGGGTCAGATCGGATTTCAAGAATGGTAAGTCCGGCAGGGTAGCCGATAGGTAAGCCTCAAGTGGAGAGGTGAGGTCGAGTCCTATGTAGGGGGACAAAGCTAAGCGTCGATCCGACAGAAAATCCGCATGGGACTTAGAAGAATTGATCGTTGCTAGAGGGGGTGAATAGGATGTACATTGCGTAGATGGAAATCAATCACGTGCATGCTACAAAACTTGTTATACGCAATGGATATACAAATAATAAATCAATAAAAAAAATACAAGTGCAAGAAAACATGCGATATAATGTGGTTCGGATCCTTAGGGTTCCGACTCCATGGATTGGGCACGAATGAGCCCTAGCGATGCAAATACCACCACTAATCAAAATACTCCTTCTCGACAACAAGTCGGAGGCAAAGAAACCTCTTACAATGAATACAAAAGTAATACACGAGATATACAAACAAATATAAATGAAATACACAAAACAACGTAAAGAAAATTTTACAACTATTGCTTTGGATGCTTGCTTGTTAATTACTTGAACCGTGCTTGAAGACCCTAATTTACACCAGTAAATTGTATGAAAAATGCCCAAGAAATTGATGTCAAATCCTCCTCCATGAGATACTTTTATAACTTTGCATTAGTGGATTTACTTTGACGATCATTGCCATAAGGCCCGATCGGCCCAATGATGTCGTTGTCTCACATGGACTTAATCCACATCGACATTCAAGGTAACAGATACAGTGTCAGTCAACTGCCATTACCCATCAGTCTAATGCCAAAAATGGAGCCACTGACCAGTCGGCTACCGAGCATTCTGCTCCTGTATCCTTGACCAGTAGTCGACTGCCATCCATGGCAGTCGAATGCTCAAGCCATCTGTCGACTATCTAATATTGGCAGTCGACTGTCATGGCCTTTTTCTACAATTGAACCCTAGCCGACTCATGGCAGTCGACTGGTCATAATCCCAGTCGACTGCCAAGAGTCAACTCGACTACAAAGTGTCAAAACACTTGACCAATCGACTTGTCTAAAGCCTCAGTCGACTAATAAACTCAACCATGAGGTTTAACCTCAAGTATGATGCCCTCATACTTGCTAGACCACCCTTAGCCTAGACCTAAGCCTTCTAGCCACCTCTGTCACCCTCAAGCCTATTGGACCCCTCCAAGTCATCCATGACTTGTTCATCCATACACTAGCCTTCAGGTGCTCCCATTGGCTACTATCATCCTAAGCTTGTCTATGCCACCAAGGTACATTTGGACTTACGCTGCTAAAACTACCGCTTGGACTTTACGTCACCAACCATTGGACTTATGCTGTCAAAACTCCCGCTTGGACTTTACGTCACAAATATAAACCCTTGGACTTTCCTTGGCATCCCATGTTGGACTTTCCATTTGCCAAGGATGAAGCTTGGACTTTCCCTTACCAAGACCCATGCTTGGACTTTCCATGCTAACCCATGTTGGACTTTCCCATTGCCAAGTGTCCCACTTGGACTTTCCCATGACAATCAAATTTCCATACATTTTGTCAAACATCAAAATACCGCTAGAGTCAAACTCGAGTCTGGTCAATCATGACCTGGGCCGATTGCACCACAATCTCTCCCTTTTTTATGTTTGAAAAAAACCACAAACACCTTTGAGTTAGGTCACCTAACTCAAATCTCCTTACCAATTATCCTAAATTGGTAATTCTCATTCTCCCATCACTTCTCCCCCTTTTTGACATACATCAAAAGGTTCTTTCCTTAAAGGTGTTAGTGTCTCATATCCCAATGAGATCTTACATTCTCCCCCTTTGTTCAAAAACACCTAGGATGCCTTCACTCTTCCTAGTGATAAGTCCCATATCACTAAAGAGAGGGAATCCTCAAACTCTCCAACTCTCCAAATTCTCCCCCTCATGAGGAAGAACACATCCATCATCCCATGATGGATAACCTCCCCCTAAAGGCTTGCTCTCCCTTGACCATTGCACCAACAATGCCCTTGGAGAGTCTCTAAGCCTATAGGAACACTAAAACATCAAAATTAAGGTTAAAAGTTCAACCTTGAACTTTCACACACCATAAAATTTGATACACACCCAAAAAACTCTCCTAATCCATATCTTTATAATGCTTTCTAAAGCATATCCTAAGGTTAGGAGAAGTTATGGTAGCCTAACACAGCTGAAATTAGGCAAAATAAAATTTGTTTACCCGAAATCAAGCCAATCTGTCGACTCTATCAGCCAAGAGTCAACTGCCCTTAACGCTTGTAGACTACCATAAGCGGCAGTCGACTGATTTATGCAAATGCAAAAATTCAATTTCAGAAAATGAATTTACGAAAATCATATGTAATTATATGTAATTTGAAAAATCTTGAAACTTGATACGTATAATACTTATATAACTCATAATGGGTGAAAAATAAAGTACCCATAAAATGGGAGATTGACACAATGTTCAAAACCATTGAAAATTTTAATGTTTTTACCCTACTTTTAACATCTCTATCAATGGTGATTGTTATCAAAAGATAGACTTCACCAAGGTTTTTTAAAATAATTTTAAAATATTTTTGAAAACTTATATTGGATCATGATCAATGGGCTCAATACAAATGACTTACACATTAGCTTTCCCCATGATCCACCCATGGTTTAAGATGAGTTTGAGTTCATCTAAATGCAAAAACTATGCATCTTGAACTTAACTCATTTCCAAGCAACTCACATGTGTCTAGAGTGTTTGAAAACACACATATATCAATTTGATGTGATATGTGGGTTTTGTTTATCCTAATCTAGGGTTTCATTCTTCTTTCTAAGGCAACACTACTTGATTCCCTTATACATGGGACTTCAAATCATGCCATAGTCCTTAAATCAATTTTAATTACCTTAAATGCATGAAATATGATTATGGCATAAAATGATTGAATAAATAAGCATGTGCCAAAAATCATGATGCCAAGGCATATAGAAAAAAACTAAACATACATGACACAAAACTAAACTCTAGAAAATAATCATGACATTTTATATGATTTAAATAAATATGACATGGCATATGAAAAATAAAGCATTACAAATAAAAGGTATAGGTATAAAAATACCTAAATTTTAATATTGATTGTCATTTGTTATTAATAAGTTCATTTTGTCATATAATCACTTATTCCCCAAGTGTGCCAAAAACCAAAAATGTCACACCATGACTTTAAGACCTAACTTGTGTTGGGTTTCCGGCACCGCGGCGAGTGTGTGTTCGAACATGTTTCGTAAACATGTGCACAACAGAAGAAATAAAAATAATAAATCTACATTTATTACAATACACACATCGCACGCATGCATAGTACAACATGTGTAGACATAACCATAAATTTAAATTTTGCAAGAAAATGAAATTTAACTACGTATACCTTACGTATCACGTGTAGCGGGAAAGACATCAACCAGAACGATCCTCACTAGAATCGTCTCTATCCGTATCCACGCCGAGTATCTTCGGGATGACTTCACCAAGTCAGGAGCCTCGTCTTCGTACGGGTTACTAGCCTCGTGTTGAAGACGATGTGATCGAGAGAAGATCACGATCTAAATCCAAATTCGGATCCAAAACCAAGTCCTCAAAACTCGCTTCTCCGGAGAGGTATTCGTCAACCGTTTGACGAATCCTTTGTCCTCCACCTATATGAGGATTATCGGAGATCGAATCCCTGGCAAGGCTACCACTGTCAGAGCTCCAAACGTTGTGCAAATGACGCTCCGACGAGAGGGAAACAAGCTGTCCAAAAAACTGGACAGCTTTGGTGGAGGAGTAGGGCCGGCCAAAAAGGAAAGATGGAAGCTCACCTTATTACCGAACCCAAGGGAGATCACCGGAGCTCCTCCGGCAGCAGCTCGACGCCGGCAAGTGGAGAAGACGGCAGCAACTGGTCGCCGGTTGGAGGAGGTGGGCGGCGGCACTAGGGTTGGCACCGACTTCTTCAAAGGGGAGGAGGTGGGCGGCAACTCTAGGTTAAGGGAATTGGATTAGGGCTTAACAAACCCTTAAGCCCTCTTTTATAGAGAACTAATTCTCTTAATGGTTATTGGATCATAACCATAAGGCCCGTTAACCCGCTCCATTAATTTAAGTTAAAATAAACCAAACCATGATGGTTTATTTTAAGTTAAAACGAACCGAACCAACTTTGGTTCATTCGTTTAAAATAAACAAAATCCTTTGGTTTATTCTCCTCCATTGGATTAGAACCAAACCATTTTGGTTCATCCATTATGTCTTCACAAGACACGGCCCATCCACGCTTCCATTGCGACTGAAACGATTTCATGCTCGCTCCACGTTTGGTCCAACCAAACCTAGTTTCTCTCGGTCTGAGAATCTCATTCTCAAGCTCGTTTTAAATCCTTCGGATTACGCTCGTTGTGCGTGTGACCAAATAGGTTCTCGGTTTATGTTGACCGTCTATAATTAACCATTAATTATAGAACGATCATGAGTGGAACCTAGTAGTACATCATGATCCCCAATTAACCGAAAAGATCAACGGTTGATCCAGAACTATTTCTGAAACCCTTCAGCAGCTCGAATGAATCGTGCCCCATTCCCTTCACTCATCTTATACCCACTTGGTTCAGGACATGGTCTATAGTGTCAGTCCCCACTAGGCTGACTACGTCACACCTAGCCCAAGTATCATTTCCTCATCCTACGAATTCTAGTTACTGCACATGTATCGAAGAGTATCTTACTCTAAACATGTAATGCTTTGGCCAAAGACTTTAGTAACAATCCGACGAGAGGCCATGGGTATACATCTCCTCGCAAGGAGTGGTGAATCCTTTATAGGCTATTCAAACACCTTCGATCACTTCGACTTATACCCAATCATCCCGGGTCCACATCTCCTTAGAGATGCTTGCTTAAGATGTCAAAGCATAAGTCTTTATGATCAAGATGACTTGAATACCGCAAGTCAAAGGAACGTCGCACTTAAGATACAGTAAGAACTTCATTGACATATCTATATATGCAGAGAACCATATGAAGTCTTACGGTTGGTCACTCCAATGAACTAGTTACCATAACTAGCATCCACGATTAACTCCGGACATCACAATGTCTCCAGCCAGTGAGAATCAGCTGCTTGGTTACACCAAGGAGTATACCTCGTGCTAGTCTCGACAGAATTGATGGTATCCAAATCCATCAATTCATCGACTAGGGATAATTCTGATACATCACAATTACACATGTAGAGATACTCACTAGTTGTGATCCAATCACAAATTCTCTCATGCTGTGAATCGTATCGTGGACATTCAGTAAATGAGTTTAAGATCCAATCAAATACATGAAAACATGTATACTCAAATAGTGAATCTTCATTTATCATATAAATGGTTCATACATAAGATGATTGCCTTAGGACATCTCTCATATATTACTAACAACTTGTGCCAATTTGATTAGTTTTTTAAACTTCTTAAATGATATTGGCACATCCTAAAATCCTTGAGGATATAAGATCAAACTTATTTTCAAGGTACCCATAACCATGAAACTGACCTAAAGTGCTACCTTTACCAAGTTTAGGTTAACTACCCAGCCAAACAAGGTTGACACAACCTAACCCATTTTGCATGAACCGATCACGTTGCTAGGAACCCAATACCTATTTGAGCTCCTTGGGTTTACTAGAGGTTGGTGCAACTGACCCAGGTCACAATTGACCATACTTGAGTATGACTCAAATAGTATTTTGATGTTAGACAGAACATATGACATGTGAGTCTCATGGGAAAATCCAAGCATGGGGCTTGGTGTTGGGAAAATCCAAGCATAGGGCTTGGTGTTGGTAAAGTCCAAGTGTGTAGCCTTGGCATGAAAAATCCAAGCATGGAGCTTGGTGTTTGTAAGTCCAAGTGTGTAGCCTTGGCAATGAGAAGTCTTGAGGACTTGGCAAGGTCACTAGTCTTGTAGGCTCAAGGTCCTTAAGTCGGTGAAGGATGACATTGTGGAAGCTATGAGCTTGGTGCATCCGAGGGACCATCGGACGGGGAGCAAATGGAGTGAGGCCAAAGGGAAACTGACTTCGAGGATAAGACACGAAGGATGATATTGCGAAGTCGTGCACTTGGTGCATCCAAGGGACGTAGGACAAGGGAAGAGAGCTTCGGTGTGGAACTCCATGAAAGGATGAGGTGGACTTGCCCAAGTGGCTAAGATGAAGTATCGGATGCTCAAACATGATGTTTGAGGCTTTACTTGACAGTCGGATGCTCAAATAAAGTGTTTGTTTAAGGTTTTACTCGACAGCAGTCAACTGGTATAGGTGCCGCTTCAACTAATCCAAGTCGATGACAATCAATTGGTGTGTGACTGGTGGTTTCTAGCCTAGCAGTCGACTGCTAGACCATCTGTCGACTGCCAAGGGACTGCAGTTAATTGATAAAGGTGAATGCAAGCACCGAACCATTTTGAGTCGACAGATTGCCTGGATCATTCGACTGATGGTTAGATTAGTCGACTGATTGGCATGATCAGTCGACTGATGGTGGATCCATTGGAACTTGTCCAGCGTGGATCGAGTCATTGTGAGACAATGGCTATAGGAGCACCTAACTGATGGTCTCGATTAGTCGACGGATTGGCATGAAATAACCTCAATGCGGGTTATTTAAGGAGCTCGAGATGGAGCATTTTGCAACCATTTTTGGGGAGATTTTGGAGGGGAATTGCTGTTGCATTCCAAACCTTCAAAAGCAAACCAAAGCAAGCAACAAGCAAGTGATCAAAGCTAAGTGTTGTAAAGTTGTTCTTTACTTGTATTTCATATTGTCTTTGTATTTTTCTTGTACTTTTGTATTACCTGTTGTAATTTCTTGTACGTGGTTTCTCCACCTTCGATTTGTTGTCGAGAAGGATTTTGGTTAGTGTTCTGCGCATAACTTGAGCTCGGTGAGCTCACCCCATGGAGTAGGAACCCTAAGATTTCGAACCATGTATATCGGTTGCCTATTGTAATTGTGTATTTGTGTTTATTTTGTATTTCATATTTGCATTTCCGCTGTCCATATTAACGATCATTGTAGACAAAGCACGCAAGAACGAACTGTTGGACCGTCGGTGGACGGCTAGAGGGGGTGAATAGCCCTCTTTCACGTATGGTGGAATTCGCTCGTTGATTGCTTGTCTACAAACTCATTAGCGCAAGATGAAATATAAATAATAAAGACAAAGCAATAAGAATTGGGACAAACGCTAACAAAGAGTTTTAACGTGGATCACGGCCTTGCCGCTAATCCATGACACTATTCGTCCAAGGTGAATCATGCCTTAAGCTTCACTATTCTCTCCTTGGCACCAAGAAAGGTGGAGGTAACCTTTTCTTACAAGAATCTCTCTTCTTACGATAGGATTGAAATAAATGCAAGTAAAAAGAGTAGGAGATGTGTTGGCACTTGGGAGTATGTTTTGAGTTCAAGCATTAGGCTCCCCAAGTGTCCAAAAGCCCCTTCATATAGGGAAGAGCTCATTCTTCTCTTTGGGCGCTTGTCAATCGATTGATGCCTCGATCAGTCGACTGCCCCTGTAGTCATTGCTCTATAACGACTTCTTCTACATTAGATTTCATCCAAAGGCTCTCACATCAGTCGATTGATCATCCCATCAGTGAACTGATGGAGCTAACAATTGAGTGCCGGAAGCAAGCAGTCGACTATCAACCATTCTGTGCCTGAAACCCTCGTGACTAGTCGACTGCTGCCATCAGCAGTCGACTGATGATTTTGGCAGTAGACTATCAACCCTTGGAAGTCGACTGTTGGGACACAAACGAGACTCGAACACCAGTCGAGTCAATAGTCAACTTAAAGCTCTCGAGTGTCATGATATGGTAATCGACTGATATCGGGAAAACTCATCCGACACTTAGCTAATTGGCCAAGTCTCACCTAAGCGCTACCCGACCTGAGTTACATTCACTCACTCTCATCTTTCCTTGGAGTCCCTTGCCTTTGAAGTTATCTTCGTCCGGCCACGTCACTCGGATGCGCCAAGCGCATGGCTTTGCAGCGCCATCCTTCACGTCTCGCCCTGAAGTCTACTTCCTCCGTCTTCACTCCAATGCTCCTCGTCCGGCGGTCCCTCGGATGCACAAAGTGCACGGCTTCTGCGATGCATCTTTCACCGACTCAAAGACCGAATCATGAGAGGTGAAACTTGCCAAAGCTCCATGTGCAAATTACTAAGTCCTTCATGACTTCAACGCACATATCAAATCCATAATAATCCTAACTTAAACCCTTTGCCACACACATCAAAACCACATCACTTGGGTTGATTGCACTAACAATCTCCCCCTTTTTAATGTGTGGCAATCCGTTTAAGTTAGGTAAAACAATTACAATAAAAACATAAGGAAAGAAAGCATGTAAATAATATGAGTATCAAAACTCCCCCTTAAACATGCAACTCCCCCTTAAGACATGCTAAATTTTCCCCTTTAGCATTATTAACTTAAACTCTCATAATTCTCCCCCTTTGACACCATCAAAAACATTATACAAATGTTATACACGCATGACATCAAGTCTAAGGAAGAGAAATACCCAAAACCAACCCACAACCTAATAAAATAGGTTATTTTGCTCGTGCATAGTACATCAGTCGACTGAATCAGTCAATCAGTCCACTGGCACTCAATTTTCAAGTTTTTCTAATTTTTTAAATGAACTTCAGAAATGCACCAGAAATTATAGAAAATTCAAAAAATCGTGAAATTTTGAGTACATATTTCTAGTGAGTTCCTTTATCAGTGAAAAATGATATTTCATGAAAAATCGTTTAATTTTTGAAAGTTTGGCAAAAACTCAAAAGTTGCAAAAATATCAAAAGTTTGTATTTACATTAAAGCCTAGTTTTGCCTTGAAACTTTTTAAAATATTAACTCACTGTTTACAAAGTATAAAATTGTTTTAAAACATTTAAAATATTCAACTATGATCTATGGGCAATATGTCCATTGATTAAACATTTTCTTTCCCCATAGTTGGTTTATTATTGCTCTAATGATACACCTAATGACCCATCTAAGTGCCATAAGCATTAGTGGACCATTTGTATCATCATATCATCTCACCCATTGCTAATTTCTCAATCAAGTTAGCCTTATAGTGGGATGTGAGATGTTCCTAAAGGTATTTACACTTAACCAAAATTGCATACATGTCTACCCATGGTTAAGTATCATCCTAAAAACCCAATCATGAACATGGATCAAAAATTATCAATCATGATCATAAATCATCAATTATTGCATATCATGATTATAAATTATAAAATTAAGCATGAATCATTATTTAAGCATTTAATTTATGGGTTATACATTATCATCACCCAACACCATGTTAAAAATTTATAACCCACACAATCCTAAGTCAACCATATGATATGATATAAATAAAATCCTCATGATTGACTAACCTAGGGTTTTCCTAACCCTTAAGAATGAATTTGGGAACCCAACATAAAATCTTTCCAATAGGGTTCACCAAAAATTCCTTAGGGATCCATTTTTTAGCTACTGTTTTATTTTTGGCTTGACCCCTAGCTATTAGGCAATTATAGGCCTTTTCATTTTCACCCCCCCCCCTCTAGCATTTCTCGATCCAACAGTTATCTATCAAGGGATGATGGATGAGTATTCATCAAAAAAAGGAGAATTGTAGAATAGTGAGGATTGCCTCTCATTTAGTGATATGTGATTTATCACTAGGAAGAGTGAAGGCACCCCAAATATTTTTGGACCAAGGGGAAGAATGTAAGATATCATTGGTATATGAGACATTGAAACCCTTGGGGAGACACTTTTTGATGTATGTTAATAAGGGGGAGAATTGATGGCTTGAGTTAAGTAGCTTAACTCAAAGGTTTTGTCAAACATCAAAAAGGGGAAAATTGTTGGTGCAATCAGACTCAGTCATGAATGACCATACTCGAGTTTGAATCGAGTAGTATTTTGATTTTCGACAAAACATATGACAATGTGATTGTCATAGGAAGTCCAAGAATGGAACTTGACAAATGAAAGTCCAAGCATGAGTTTTGGCAATGAAAAAGTCTAAGCTTAGGTCTTGGCAGTGGTAAAGTCCAAGTCATGCGTACTTGGTATGGGAAGTCCAAAGGTATAGTCTTGGCATCATAAGTCCAAGTGTGTAGTCTTAGTATTGTAAAGTCCAAGTAAACTTTGGCAGTGAAAGTCCAACTATGGATGCTTGGCATTTGGGAAGTCCAAGGGTGTGATATTGGTAGCGAAAAGTCCAGGCTGTAGTCTTGGTAGTATAAGTCCAATGTTTGAAGGCATAAAGTCCAAGCATTTATCTTGGAGGCGTAAGTTCAAATGTACCTTGGCAAAGTAGGCCCAGTTAGCATGACAATAGCCAATGAAAGCATCAGATGACTAGCGTATGGATTAACAAGTCATGGATGACTTGTAGGGATCTGATAGGCATGAGGTTGATGGAGGTGGCTAGAAGACTTAGATATAGGCTAAGGGTAGTCTATATAGTATAAGGGGATCATACTTGGGTTAAACCTCATGGCTGAGGTTTATCGGTCAACTGTAGATATGGACAAGTCAACTGGAGTTATGGACCAGTTGACTAGCCAAGTGTTTGACACTTTGCAACATACTCAACTTGCATCAATCCACTAGGATTATGACTTGTCAACTTGTCAAGTAGTTGATTGAGTTTCAAACTACTCGGACAAAGCTTTGGCAGTCGACTGCCAGCTTTGGGCATTCGATTGGCCTTGGGTAGTCGACTGCCATGGAGGGTAGTCGACTGATTTAAGTGGACATGAGCACAAAAGCTTTGCTAGTCGATTGGCCAATCGACTACTAGTAAGGGCAGTAAATTTATGAGTTATTCATTGGAGTTTTTCTAGCGTGGATAGAGGCATTGTGAGACGATGACATAAAGACCAGTTGAGTGCTGAGTAAGAGTAGTCGACTAGAAGGTAAAAATCTACCGAAGTTGCAACTTTATAAGGAGCTCGAGAAGGAGGATTTTGGAAATGTTTATTAGGGCAATTTGAATGGGAATTGATGTTGCATTCTAGACCTTCAAGGGTATTACAAAGCAACCAAAGATCAAGCATTCAAAAGCTCACCTTTGTAAAGTGTTTTCTTTACTTGTATTCATTTGCTTAGTGTAATTGCTTGTATTTTGTTCTTATTATTCTAAGAATTATTGTAAGAGGTTTTCTCCACCTCCAGAGTGTTTTCCGAGATGGAGAGGTTTATTAGTGGCGGTGTCCATCACTAGAGCTCACTTGAGCTCGGCCCATGGAGTAGGAACCTTAGGTTCCAAACCACGTTATATTGCCTTGTTGTGCTTGTGTATTTATATTTCTATTTTTTATTGTATATTTCACTCTATATAATGCTTTTATAGACAAGCACAACACGAATGCGATCGAATCCATCAAACGATGAGAAATGGCTATTCACTCCCTCTAGTGACGTCTGATCTCCAACACAAATAAGTACAAGACTTTCCAGCCCTTGTGGGAGGTGGGCATATTGGTGTGGAATTGGAAGTCCTGGTATGCCATGAAGTAGAAGACACCAATATCTGTCATTTTGAGTTGGTACAGGCAGTGAAAGATGTGGGGAGTTTGAGAGATGTTAAGGTGTTTGAAGATAATTAGGGTTCCGATGAGGATGCGGATGGAGTTGCGGGTCATTTGGTTTATGGGCAAACCATAGAAGGATAAGATGTTAAAGAAGGGTTTGGTGATAGGAAGGTGGAGACCTCCCTCGAGTTGGCCAGTAAAGAGGGTACTGGTGACGGTTGGGGGTTGGTGAGGCCGTTGATGGGGAGTTGAGATGATGGTGGAGAGGCCTTCTAGGATATATTTGGGATCATGACAGAAGAAGGAATGGTTGAGGGTCAATTGGCTAGGGGTGGTCTCGTAGCAAGGAGTGGTGGAAGAAGAAGCCATTGGAGAAGTTGGTTGTAGGGGTGTTGGAGGTATCAAGGACGAAGGAGGTTAGGGTTTGAGGAAGGGTCAAGGCGGGTTGGGTTAAGTGTTAAGTGGAGCGGTGTTTAAAAAAAATGGGGGGAAAAGGGAAAAATGAAAAATGAAGAATGAAGAATGAAGAATGAAGAAGGATATGATAGATAAGGGGGGGGGGGGGGGATAGATTAAGTTAAAGAGGTTTTTTGTATTTCTTTTTAGCCTTTATGTTTTTTTTTTAAAAATAGGTGAGGTTTTCTTAAAAATATTCTTTTGCAGTAGGTAGTGATTTTTTTTCTAAGGCTTTGTGCCTTGAGGTTAAATAATTATGTTTCTTTGGTAGGATCAGGGGTGTGTTCCAAGGCTTTACACCTTTTATAATAGCCTATGGGCTAGATTATTATATTTCCTCTCTGGGACAATAACAGTCCGGTATAGTGGCTAAGTAAAATTTTCTCATGTCTCTCACGCCTAATGTAACCGAGTAAGGGCTAGATAATTGTGTTCCCTCTCTGGGACTATGATACTATCATCTATCATTTTATCATATTATTTTGGTCCTTAATCTAAATGTTTTTATCCTCTCGAGTGATTAATTATCGATTATATGCATGTTTTATAAGTTTGATCATTTTTGGATCTTATTGTAAATTCTCTAAAAATTTGGACTTATATGCAAATTTTATCGCTTGTTTGTAGGAGATCAAGATGAACCAATGGACTAGACTCAAGTTGAATTATGTATGGCTTCATCAAGATCATATGGGGCATTTTATGTTGAATCAATCAAAACTGTTCATCAAGATCAAAGGTAATTTAATCAAGGGACAAGATCCGATCAATCTGGATGCTCCGATGAAATTTCATTTATTCTAAGTCGTCTATCTAGATCTGGCTCATACATTAAGATCGACACATCATGGTCGTTCAACTGAACATTTGAACTCAACCATTCATTTAGATCTGATCAAATTCGTTCATTAGATATCAGAATAATTCTGGTGGTCCGATTAGATCCAAAATTTAATTATAAAATTCAGAGATTTTTTTCATTGGGGGGGGGACTTCTTACGCCAATTCTAAGATCTCTGTCTTCTTCTTCTCATCACCGCTGACCACTCCTCTCCTCCACCAAGGTCGATGGTTATCGACCGCTCCATCTCCTCTGCCACTAGAAACACCATCATAGCCACAACCAACAACTTATCCTCCGCTCCGAGCTTTGCCACCGCCAACAAATCGGAGAAGGAGTTTACCCTCCGATCAGCTAATCTTCATTCTTTCCTTCATTGGACAACCATCGGAAAAGGGGATTTACCCTATGATTGTCAGTTCCTTCCATTTCTTATTCCGGTAGTTTCTCCATCTCTTCTCCTTGCTCACCATCGGTTGAAGTAGAGAAGGGGATTCCCCTTCTCTTCAGCTGGACGATCTTCTTCCCTCATCACAGCCCCGACAATCCTATTCCATCTTCGTGTTGGGATGTATACTGAAAAGTCTATCTTTTGAAATAAGAATCACATGATCATTGTTTGCATATTTTTATGGTTGTGCATATCGTCTAATATATTACATTGTAGATAACATGGTGTGTGGTGTCACACGGGAGATCATGTTATCGGTTCCTTGTAAAGTATAAGTAAAGGCTCACAACCGAGATGGCTTTGGACAAACCATTGGAATGGTTGTAGTGTGATTTGGGATTGGTTTGTCTTGACCATAGAATCACACTAGTGCACTTTGTGTGTATTGAGCAGGACCGACTTAGAGGTGATTCGATTTATTGATGACTACATAATCGAATCAGACCTCAGATATTATATTATACATACTCTTAATCCCGATATAATAATGGGCACATATACTTAGTAGTCATCTCTTTGATTTACCAATGGGCGAGATTTATAGATTAAATCGATAGGCTCGGTAAGTTGGGAGATGGTATAATTTATATGGTGTGTCGTTGATTATAGGAGGAAACCATGTCCTATATATTAGGATGATGATGTCCCCTTGAGGAGCTCATAAGGTTCATCATGTAAACCCTGCAGGTGGACTTGGTCCGACATGATGAAAAGGTTGAGGGGTACTACTCTTGGAGTTAGATGTTGTTTAATTAATGGTCAGTAAATTAATTAATCGACGGACATTCGACATCTTAAACACAGGGAGAAAATGTACATATAATATCTTGAGCCCATATTAACTTATGGGGGTTGGTGAGGTAGATCAATGGTAATCCTTTAGTGGATTGGATTATCATTAATGGATCAGACTTTATGTGGGCTTGATCCATTGGGTGGCCAAGATCCAACTCCTCATGGTCCCTATTGTAGCCTATTAAAGCTCATGAAGCTTAGATCCAATGGATGGAAACAAAACTCTAGATCCAAAGGTAGAAATTAAATCTCTAGATCCGACGGTTGAGATTAAATCTCTAGATCCGACGGTTGAGATTAAATCCCTAGAACCAATGGTAGAGATTAAAACAAGGCTTATCCCTAACTCTATAAAAGGAGAGTCTAGGGTTGGCGTGGAGGACAATTAAGAAGCAATGGGAGGCTTGGAAGTTGGCGGCAAGGAGTTGGAGCTAGGGTTTGGGCTTGGCGGCACCAAATAAGGAAAGACTTTCCTCGTCTCCTTCCTCTCTATTGGTGGTCGGCACCCATTGAAGCTTTTCCAGCCCTTTGCCGGCATCCAAACTCCCTCCTCTCCTCCTCCTTGGCCGATGGAACCAAGCCTTAGGGTCCTCCCTTAGAGCTTTTGGCCAGCAACCATTGTTTCCCTTCTCCTTGTTGGCCGGCGGCAAGCAAGGTGCTTGGTGCTTCTTGGTTGGCTAAAGGAAGGAGAAGGATCTTGTTTCTATTCTTCCTCTTGCTCGAAATGAGCAAGGAAGAGAGATTGGTGATCTTCAACTTTTGGTAGATCGTCGCCCACACGATGTCCGAAAGAAGGAAGGTCATACAATAGAAGATCGAGAGGTATATAGATTCTCTATTTTCATTTGTTACATGTTTATATTTTGTTTTTCAATTATGAGCATGATATATTCTGTTTGTGGCTAAATAATACTTGGATCCCGAACATAAACACAAAAATCGATGATTCGTACATCGTCTATTCTGCGGCTATTCGTGGAATAGAGGTTGGTCGCTTGAACAACAAGTTTGTTCAAGTGACTACTCTAAACAAATAGCACGACGATGACAATTGCTTGGGTGTTCCCTTTTGTCTTGGATTAAATTTTTTATCCGGGGACATCGATGGGATTGCCATGAACAAGCGACCGAGTTGAAGTGGGAAGCGAAGTTTCCCCTCACGGATCAACCCAACAATTGGTATCATAGCCAAGGTTTCCGGTTTTGTGTGTTTAGGATTTGGTTACTCTTATGAATTTTTCATATATTATATGTGCCAAATAATAGTAGTATTGGGATCTTTGTAATGGCTAGAGGGGGGTGAATAGCGCGTGTTCTTTCGTTGATGGAATTTGATCGTGATCGTCTCTACAATTTCGTTAGTATGCAGCGGAAATAGAAATAATACAATAACGAAATAAACAATCACACACGAACACAATTGTTTAACGTGGTTCGGAACCGCACGGTTCCTACTCCACGGATCGGGTTCGTATGAACCCTAGCGATGCCAATCACACACCACTATAAAACACTCCTTCTCGGAACAATCCGGAGGCGGAGACACCTCGTACAAGATGATTACAACAATAATCAAAAGCTACAAGCAAATACAATGAAATACAAAGCAAGACTAGTAAAGAAAAACACTTTACAAATGCTCTTGAATGCTTGATCGCTAGGTTGATCGAGTAGCACTTGGAGACCCTGAATTGCAGCAGCAACTCGCCCCAAATCGCCTCAAAGAACCATGCCAAATTCCTCCATCACGAGCTCCTTATAAAGCTTCAACCTGTGCTGGAAAAAGTCAATCAGTCGACTGCTCGGGACCATCAGTCGACTGATGCCACTGTTGTCATGAGACAACGGCTAGATCCATGCTGGATAAGTCCAACGGATCTACCATCAGTCGACTAATGGTGTCCTCACTCGACTACTGGTCCCAGCAGTCGAGTGAGACTACACTCTGTGGTCGAATTCCCGAGCACCAGTCGACTGATCATGCAATCGATCGCTGAGCCATCGACCGCCATTCTCCGGCAATGATCGCTAGGCCACTTCCCGCATCAAACCCTAGTTGATTGATCCGATCGCCACATGGCACTAGGCACCGATCATTGTCACACCTCAAACATGAGGTTTTAACCCAAGTATGGTGCCCCATACTTGCTAGACCACCCTTAGCCTAGACCTAAGCCTTCTAGCCACCTCCATCAGCCTCACGCCTCTCGGATCCCTCCAAGTCATCCATGACTTGTTCATCCATCGCGCTAGCCTTCAGGTGCTTCCATCGGCTATGTCATGCTAACGATGTCTACACCGCCAAGGCACATTGGACTTACGCCGCCAAGACTCCGCTTGGACTTTACGCCGCCAACCATTGGACTTATGCTGCCAAGACTCCCACTTGGACTTTACGCAACCAATATCAAACCCCTTGGACTTCTCATGCCAAGACTCAAGCTTGGACTTTCCCTTGCCAACCCATGTTGGACTTCTCAAATGCCAAGACCATGCTTGGACTTTCCCTTGCCAACCCATGTTGGACTTTTACATTGCCAAGACCCATGCTTGGACTTTTCATGCCAAGTACTCAAGACTTGGACCTTACCAAATGCCAAGTGTTCCACTTGGACTTTCCATGCCAAGTACCCATGACTTGGACTTTACCTTGACAATTACATTATCATATATTTTTATCGAACATCAAAACATCACTCGAGTCAAACTCGAGTCCTGGTCAATCGTGTCCTGGGCCGATTGCACCAACAATCTCTCCCTTTTTGATGTTTGACAAAAACCAAACAAATCATTGAGTTAGAACACTAACTCAAATCCCTTACCAATTATCCCAAATTGGTAATCTTAAACATTCTCCAAATGTTCTCCCCCAAACATTCTCCCCCTTTTTGACTAACATCAAAAAGTTATCTCTCCAAGGAGGTCAAAGTCTCATGTCCTAGTGAGATCTTACAATCTCCCCCTTGGTCCAAAAATACCTAGGATCCTTACCATCTTCCTCAAGATAGGCAATCCTATTCACTCTCCCAATTTCCAAATTGGGTATCAAAAACCCATCAATTTTCCCAAATTGATGATACTCTTCCAATAACTTCTCCTCTTCAAGGAGAAAAACACATCCATCATCCCAAGATGGATACCTCCCCCTAAAGGCTTGCTCCCCCTTAACCATTGCACCAACAATGTTCTTGGGAAGTCCCTAAGCCAATAGGAACTCTAAGCCATCAAAATTAAGGTTAGAAATTCAACATTGAACTTTCCAACACCTTAAAATTGATACAAACCCTAAACACCTCTCCTAATCCATATCTAATGGATTTTCACCCTTTATCATTCTTCCCAAAGCATATCCTAGGGTTAGGAGTGATTAGGGACCTTAACCGTAGCTGAGTTAAACAAGCTTGTTTATCCTGAAACCAGGCAATCAGTCGAGTGATTCAGAAATCAGTCGACTGAACCCCACATCAGTGGACTGCCACTATGAGCAGTCAACTGATAACTGAAAAATCCGATTTTCAATTATCAGAAATGAGATTTGGGAATTCATAAATAATTATACGTTTTTCGAAAAATCACGAAAATTGATACGTATAATACCTATGACCAATACAATGGGTGAAAAATGTTTGAGAAATATTTTACCCATAAAATACCGAAATTGATACAAAATTCAAAAGTGAAGAAAACTTCTAAGTTTTTTTGGCTCACTTTGTATCAATCTCATCAATGGTGATTGCTATCAAAAGATAGACTTCACCAAGGTTTTTCAAAAAGATTTTAAAATGTTTTCAAAACCTTATTTTGGATCATATTCCTTGGGCCCTATGTATGTGACTTGTACACAAGCTTTCCCAATGATCCACAATTGAAATTAGATGAGTTTTAGTTCATCTAGATACAAAAACTATGCACCTTGAACTTAACTCATATCCTAGCATCTCACATGTATCTAGGGTGTATAAATACACATACATGTCAATTGGATGTGAGATGTGGGTTTTGTTCTCCCTAATCTAGGGTTTCATGCATTTTTCTAAGGCAACCCTACTTGATTCCCTTATAAATGGGACTCCAAGTCATGCCATTGTCTTTAAATCAATTTCAATCAAATTATCTTAAATGCATGAGTGATTATGGCATTAGAGATGATATAGATAAACACATGCTCATAATCATGATGTCATGGCATTATATGAAATCTAAAAACACATGACATTTAATCCTTAATCCTAAACATGTACATGACATATAGAATGATTAAAAATAAGCATGATGTCATGGCATGTTATATGGCAAACAAAACATGACATATAAAATATATAGGTATAGTAATACCTAAATTTTAATATTAATTGCCATTTCATATAATTAATTATATTTTGCCATATTTCTATTTTTCTCCCAAGTGTGCCAAAAACCCAAAATGGCACACTAACCTCTAAACCTAAATTGTGTCAATTTTGATCATTTTATCAAACTTCTCAAGTAATATTGGCACATCCTAAAACTTTTAGGATTAAGACTCAAATGTATTTCCAAGGTAACCATAACCTTGAAAATATCCTAAAGTGTCACCTTTGCCATGGTTAAGTTAACTACTCATCCAATCAAGGTTGGCACATCCTAACCCCATCTAGCGTGAATCTATCACGCTCCTAGGAACCCAAAACCTATTTGAGCTCCTTGGGTTAACTAGGTATTCCTTAGGGATAACCTCCCTAGATACCTTCCTAATGACCCTTCTAGGCTTATTAGCCTTGGTCATTTGGGTCTTACCTAGGTTGACTCTAGGGGTAACTCCCCTTGAAACCTTCTTAGTGGCCACCCTAGGTTTCCTAGAAACCCTAGCCACTAGGCACAAACTATGGTTACTCTTAGGGATAGCTTCCCTAGTAACTTTGGTCTTTTTAGACTTAGTTTGTGTTCCATAATCAAATGGAACACTATGGTAAGCCACCTTAGGCTTAGGTTTGTGACCCAAACCTTGCTTGCCCTTGGTTGACTTTTGACTTTGAGGTCCTAAATGTTGACTTTGAGATCTAGACCTAGACTTTTGATCATTAGACCCTTTAAATTGAGTTTGTATATTCCTAAGGGACTTTTCTAGTTTCTCAAGCCTTGACCTCAAGACTTGGTTCTCCAATTCTAATTGCCCAATTTTTGAGTTTTGATTTAAACCATGGCCATTGTCCTTTCTAGGCATATGCCTAGTCCATTTAGGGTTAAAACCTAAGTGTTATTGTATTTTCCTAATAGATTCCTTAGGTAAGGTTTTTCTAGGAACCTTAGTCCCAAATTTCTTCTTATTTCCTAAGTGGACCATTTTAGCACCTAAACAAATATGTCTATTACTTCTAGCATGCTTTTCATGTACAATAGCAAAAGAATTAAATCTTCTAGCATGCTTTTGCCTATTAACTAAGGAAGGTGCATTATTGAAATATACCTTAGGGTTTGCCTTGGATGCTCCCCCTACATGTGTAACTCCCTCTTTGGTCTTTTTGCTCCCCCTAGGACATTGATTCCTATAATGCCCTTTTGAATTGCACTTGAAGCATATGATGTGCTCCTTGCCTTTAGATGTTGGGGAACCGACATCCTTGACTTTTGGTGCCGGTGGAGCTTTCCTAACCTTCTTTGAGCATTTGCTATTGTAATGCCCAAATTACCTACACTCAAAACACATGATATGATTTTTATTAGAAATTGATGTGTTTGAGTTACCTAGGGTCGTGGCGGAAACTCGAGCTTGCTCTTCCTCTTGACCGAAAGTAGAGGCTTCTTCTTGACTTGACTCTTGCTTCGAAGTGGATGGTCTAACTTCCTCCCCCTCAATCCTAGAGGTGGAGGTCTCCTCCAATTCTTTCACCTCCTCTTCCACTGATTCAGAAGTTGATTCCCTATCAACCTCCGAATCCCCACTTTCTTGTGAAGATGATGAAGCTTCCTCTTCGGTCTCCTCCTCTTCCAAGTCTTCTTGGACCGATTCGGGATTGTCGTAGAACTTGACCAACTTGTTCTACAACTCCTTGGCATCCTTATAGCTTCCTAATCTAGATAAAATGTCATTAGGTATCAAATTAATCAACATTTTTGTTACCTTAATGGTTGTCTTGAATTTTTGACGTTGCTCCTCGGTCCATCGCTTCATTTTGAGGATTTCGCCGTTCTCTCCTCTCGGAGCATCAAAACCTATAATCACAGCAAACCAATTTTCTATATTCGTCATTAGAAAATATTCCATTCTACCTTTCCAATACGCGAAATGTTCGCGGTCGAAGGAAGGCGGAACGTTGATGTCGTCACCCAATCTCTCCTTAAATTCCATCTTGTTCCTCTAGTGTGCTCCCTTGGTTGTTAATCCGTAGAAGAGCCCTGGGCTCTAATACCACTTGTTGGGATCTTTGTAATGGCTAGAGGGGGGGGGGGTGAATAGCACATGTTCGTTCGTTGATGGAATTTGATCGTGATCGCCTCTACAATTTTGTTAGTATGCAGTGGAAATAGAAATAATACAATAACGAAATAAACAATCACACACGAACACAATTGTTTAACGTGGTTCGGAACCGCACGGTTCCTACTCCACGGATCGGGTTCGTACGAACCCTAGCGATGCCAATCACACACCACTATAAAACACTCCTTCTCGGAACAATCCGGAGGCGGAGAAACCTCGTACAAGATGATTACAACAATAATCAAAAGCTACAAGAAAATACAATGAAATACAAAGCAAGATTAGTAAAGAAAAATACTTTACAAATGCTCTTGAATGCTTGATCGCTAGGTTGATCGAGTAGCACTTGGAAACCCTGAATTGCAGCAGCAACTCGCCCAAAATCGCCTCAAAGAACCATGCCAAATTCCTCCATCACGAGCTCCTTATAAAGCTTCAACCTGTGCTAGAAAAAGTCAATCAGTCGACTACTCAGGACCATCAGTCGACTGATGACACTGTTGTCGTGAGACAACGGCTAGATCCACGCTGGATAAGTCCAACGGATCTACCATCAGTCGACTGATCGAACCCATCAGTCAACTGATGGTGTCCTCACTCGACTGATGGTCCCAGCGGTCGAGTGAGACTACACTCTGTGGTCGAATTCCCGAGCACCAGTCGACTGATCATGCAATCAGTCGACTGCTCGAGCCATCAGTCGACTGTCATTCTCTGGCAGTCGATTGCTAGGCCACTTCCCACAGTCAAACCCTAGTTGACTCGGTCCAGTTGACTGCCACATGGCACCAGTCGACTGGCACACCTCAAACATGAGGTTTTAGCCCAAGTATGGTGCCCCCATACTTGCTAGACCACCCTAAGCCTAGACCTAAGCCTTCTAGCCACCTCCATCAGCCTCACGCCTCTCAGATCCCTCCAAGTCATCCATGACTTGTTCATCCATCACGCTAGCTTTCAGGTGCTTCCATCAGCTATGTCATGCTAACGGTGTCTACACCGCCAAGGTACATTGGACTTACGCCGCCAAGACTCTGTTTTGACTTTACGCCGCCAACCATTGGACTTATGCTGCTAAGACTCCCGCTTGGACTTTACGCAGCCAATATCAAACCCCTTGGACTTCTCATGCCAAGACTCAAGCTTGGACTTTCCCTTGCCAACCCATGTTGGACTTCTCAAATGCCAAGACCATGCTTGGACTTTCCCTTGCCAACCCATGTTGGACTTTTACATTGCCAAGACCCATGCTTGGACTTTTCATGCCAAGTACTCAAGACTTGGACTTTACCAAATGCCAAGTGTTCCACTTGGGCTTTCCATGCCAAGTACCCATGACTTGGAATTTACCTTGACAATTACATTGTCATATATTTTTGTCGAACATCAAAACATCACTCGAGTCAAACTCGAGTCCTGGTCAATCGTGACCTAGGCCGATTGTACCAACAAGTAGGATATGCATAGGTTAACTCTTTGGTTGGAGGCATAAGATCCGACTATTATGGCCATATGTGTGTATGTGATTGTATATGTATATTTTGTTGAATCCTCGGGGTTGACGAGGCTAGTATTTATTTTTTTATAAATTAGATATGACATTGTTTAGCCACTCTTTTTATTTTAGTTTACTTTCGATCTAGATTTCATGTACACTCCCTCGTGGAGTATAGGATCGATGGATGTAAATTAAAATAGATTTTTGTCTCGGCTCGAATCTCCGGATGGCTCATACATGGCGTAGGAGGAGTGGACTAGAAGGCGATGCGACGGGAGACATATTGAAGACAAAAGGCATAATAGTTGGAAAATAATTTATTTTTCATATTTATTGCTTATTTTTTGATATGCATGTCGTAGGCTAGAAAATTCCTCAATTTCAAATTACTAAGTGGGAGAGAGATATTTTTATAAATTCCCATGGCCTCCATTACAATTTGACATGTGATGCAAACAAACTTGCGCGTCGACTCTGAGTGCCTTCCTCCCCATCGGATGAGTTTGTTTGCGAATCACAAGGTCGAATATGGTTATAGGAAATTATTAAGGAGCGTGTGTACTTCCCCATCGGAAGGCACATGACCCGAGATAATTATCTTGGTACCGAGTAATGGTGAACACTTAAATACAAATATAAATATCCTCCCCATCGGAGTCACTGCTTTTATTTGTAGGGCCAAAGAGGATCCAACTATTAATTTTACTTGTCAAAAAGTTCGGTTGACAAGATAGTAAAATTAATTGGTAAAACCTCCTCTTACAAATGTAGAATTCGTATACATCCACACTATCGTGGCATACGATATTCTCGGTGTTTTGAGGTGTTGGTTGATTTTAAAATTTTATTATTTGAGGAATCAATAATTTTTTGAAACCTAATGTTTTGATCTATGTGATTCTTAGGTTTTCTTTCAAAATGACTTTCAACCCGCTTGCTGTGATACTAAAAGAGAATAAACTTACTGGATCCAACTATTTTGATTGGAAGAGGAATCTTGACATTGTCTTGACTACTGAGGAATACAAATATGTACTCCTCGAAGAGTGCCCTCCTAAGCCTCCAGATGATTCTGGGGAAAAGGAGAAAGAGAGTTATAAGAAGTGGATAAAGGCCGATGAGATGACGCGGTGTTACATTTTGGCATCTACGTCAAATGTACTGCAACATCAGCATCAAGCCATGCCCACTGCTTATGACATGATGCTCAATCTCAAAGAGCTTTTCGGACACCAGAATCGGGCTGCGCGGCAAGAAGCCATGAGAAACTTGATGACGACCACCATGATCGAGGGAACACCCATAAGGGATCATATTTTCAAGATGATGGCTCATTTGAATGAGTTGGAGATCATTGGAGCTGAGATCAATGGGGAAACCCAGGTCGATATCATACTCCAGTCTCTACCTAGGAGTTTTGAGCAGTTTCGGTTGAACTACAACATGAACAAGAGGTTGTATTTGTTGGCGAAACTTCTGATAGAACTTCAGGCGGCAGAGGGGCTATTTCGTCAGAGTGCTAAGGCACATGCCATGGTGACCCAAAAGGTTTCTAATTCTAAGACGAAAGGCAAGAAGAAGAAGAAACAAACTGGGGCAAAGGCAGTGGGAGGTACTGAGGGAGGAGTGAAGAAGCCGAAAGACAAGTGCATCACTTGTAAGCAGACTGGACACTGGAAGAAGGACTGCCCCAACCGCAAGCAGAACAAAGGTATATCTTTTAGTCTAGTCATTGAAACATATTTAGCGGTGTTATCTCTTGGCACCTGGTGTGTAGATACGGGAGCCACTGATCATATCTGTAATACTTTGCAAGGGTTCCAGGAAACCAGACGACTGGCTGAGGGGGAGATTACCGTGTACTTGGGCGATGCCACGAAGGTGGCGGCTATTGCAGTGGGAGATGTTCATTTAACTTTTGAGAAAAATAAAGTTTTGGTTCTTAAGAATTGCCTTTATGTACCTTTATTTAGAAAGAATTTAATTTCGGTTTCTAAATTGTTTATGGATGGATATTCTATTTCTTTTAATGACAAAGTTGTTATAAAAAGGAATAGGAATATTATCTATTCAGGTGCATTGATAGGAAATCTATACACACTTGAACCAAAACCTCCCACGATTCAAATTGAAGTTAATAACTCATCTTCTAATTCCAATAAGAGAAAAGAACTTTCGAAGATGAACCAAACATATCTTTGGCATCTTAGGCTTGGTCATATTAACCTAAGCAAAATTTAAAGTTTGATAGCTGATGGACATCTGGGTTCATTAGTGGTGGAGGATTTCCCAACATGTGAATCTTGCTTGGAGGGTAAAATGACCAAGAGGCCTTTTAAGGCCAAGGGGTATAGAGCCAAAGATGTGTTAGAATTGGTTCATTCTGATTTGTGTGGTCCTATGTCTATCCATGCTAGAGGTAGTTTTGAGTATTTCGTCTCTTTTATAGATGATTACTCAAGATATGGATACATTTACCTGATGCGCCGCAAGTCTGAATGCTTTGACAAGTTCAAAGAATTCAAGGCTGATGTGGAGAAATGTCAAGGTAAAAGTATCAAGACACTACGATCTGATCGTGGTGGTGAGTACCTCTTAGGAGAGTTTAGGAATTACTTATTAGAGGCTGGGATTCAATCCCAATTGTCTGCACCTGGTACACCCCAACAAAATGGTGTAGCAGAGCGAAGGAATAGGACTCTTATGGAGATGGTTAGATCGATGATGAGTTATTCTGAGTTGCCAGATTCGTTCTGGGGATATGCTCTAGATACGACGGTGTACATTCTGAACTTGGTTCCATCTAAATCAGTGCCTTCTAGTCCCACAGATTTGTGGACTGGACGAAAGCCTAGTCTAAGATATATTCGGATATGGGGGAGTCCAGCACATGTGCTGAAGGCAGATGCTAGTTAGTTGGAACCTCGTACAGATGTACGCATGTTCGTTGGCTATCCTAGAGGAACGAAGGGTGATTTGTTTTATAGTCCTAGAGATCAGAGGGTGATCGTTAGCACAAATGCTAGATTTCTAGAGGAAGACTATGTGATGAGCCACAAGCCCAAGAGTAAAATTGTTCTGGAGGAATTAAAAGGGGAAGTCACTTCTTCAGTACCACCGGAACAAGAGGATATACCACAAGTCACTGCACCGCGTGTCACAGAGGATACACAGGAGATACCTCGTCGTAGTGGGAGGGTTGTGAGACATCCTAATAGATTCATGTTCTTGGGAGAATCTTCTAATTTGGTCCCTGGCGAACATGAATCGTATCCCTGGACATATGACGAGGCAATCCAAGATAAAGATGCAGTATCTTGGCGAAGTGCAATGAATGCTGAGATTGAATCTATGGATTCAAATCAGGTCTGGGAGCTAGTAGAACCACCTGATGGTGTAAAAACTATTGAATGTAAGTGGATCTACAACAGAAAGAGAGGAATAGATGGGAAGGTTGAGACCTTCAAAGCGAGCCTTGTTGCGAAAGGGTATACTCAGAAAGAGGGTATCGATTATGAGGAGACCTTTTCGCCGGTAGCCATGCTTAAGTCTATCCGGATTCTCTTATGCATAGCAGCTCATTTGGATTATGAGGTGTGGCAGATGGATGTCAAGAGAACTTTCCTGAATGGAAGTCTTGAGGAAGACATCTATATGAAGCAACCAGAGGGATTCATTGCGAAGGGCAAAGAGCATCTTGTATATAAGCTTAATCGGTCCATTTATGGATTGAAGCAAGCTTCGAGGTCTTGGAACATTCGCTTTGATGAGGTAATCTAGTCTTATGGATTTATTCAAAGTCCGGATGAGTCTTGTGTATACAAGAGATGTGATGGAAACGTAGTGATATTTCTTGTACTATACGTAGATGACATTTTGTTGATTGGCAACAATATCAAGGTGTTATCGGACGTAAGGGTATGGTTGTCCAAACAGTTTGATATGAAGGACTTGGGAGAGGTGGGACACATCCTTGGGATCAAGGTTATAAGGGATCGCAGAAAAAGAATGTTGTGCTTATCCCAAGCTTCATACATAGACACGATTATAGAGCGTTTTAGCATGCATAACTCAAAGAAGGGTTTTCTACCTTTCAGGAATGGAGTTCCTTTATCTAAGGAGATGTGTCTTAGAACATCTGAGGAGATAGAGGAGATGAAGGCACTTCCTTATGCTTCAGCAGTAGGAAGCCTGATGTATGCGATGCTATGTACGAGACAAGATATCTGCTATGCCGTGGGACATTGGACTGCGGTAAAGCATATATTGAAGTACATGAGAAGGACTAGGAATTATATGCTAGTTTACCAGGCAGAACAATTACTCCCTGTGGGTTACACGGATTCCGACTTCCAATCAGATAGGGATAACAGTAAGTCTACCTCAGGTTTTGTGTTTACTTTGGGATGTGGAGCCATTGTATGGAACAGTGTCAAGCAGAAATGCGTGGCAGATTCCACCATGGAAGCTGAGTATGTGGCAGCCTCTGAGGCGGCCAAAGAAGTTGTGTGGCTCAGGAACTTCCTGATGGACTTGGATGTGATTCCTGGTTTTCCTAGAACTATCACAATTTATTGTGATAATAGTGGTGCAGTTACAAACTCGAAGGAACCGTGAGCCCATAAGGCTAATAAACACAGAGAGTGCAAGTACCACCTGATACGAGAAATTGTAAAGAGAGGAGAAGTTGTTGTGGCTAAGATTGCATCGGAGGATAACCTGGCAGATCCTTTCACTAAGGCCCTTTCGGCGAGAGCTTTTGATAGGCATGTGGAGGGAATGGGGATCAGATGTATGGCAGTTTGAGGATAGCATAGTCTTTTAGTATAAGTGGGAGATTGTTGGGATTTATACTGAAAATTCTATCTTTTGTATGAACATCTTTATTTTGAAATAAGAATCACATGATCATTGTTTGCATATTTTTATGGTTGTGCATATCGTCTAATACATTACATTGTAGATAACATGGTGTGTGGTGTCACACAGGAGATCATGTTATCGGTTCCTTGTAAAGTATAAAGGCTCACAACCGAGATGACTTTGGACAACCCATTGGAATGGTTGTAGTGTGATTTGGGATTGGTTTTTCTTGACTGTAGAATCACACTAGTGCACTTTGTGTGTATTGAGCAGGACCGACTTAGAGGTGATTTGATTTATTGCTGACTACATAATCGAATCATACCTTAGATATTATATTGTACATACTCTTAATCCCGATATAATAATGGGCACATATACTTAGTAGTCATCTCTTTGATTTACCAATGGGTGAGATTTATAGATTAAATCGATAGGCTCGGTAAGTTGGGAGATGATATTATTTATATGGTGTGACGTTGATTATAGGAGGAAACTGTGTCCTATATATTAGGATGATGATGTCCTCTTGAGAAGCTCATAAGGTTCATCATGTAAACCCTGCAGGTGGACTTGGTCCGGCATGATGAAAAGGTTGAGTGGTACTACTTATGGAGTTAGATGTTGATTAATTAATGGTTAGTAAATTAATTAATCGACGGACATTCGAGATGTTAAACATGGGGAGAAAATGTACATATAATATCTGGAGCCCATATTAACTTATGGGGGTTGGTGAGGTAGATCAATGGTAATCCTTTAGTGGATTGGATTATCATTAATGGATCGGACTTTATGTGGGCTTGATCCATTGGGTGGCCAAGATCCAACTCCTCCTCATGGTCCCTATTGTAGCCTATTAAAACCTCATGAAGCTTAGATCCAATGGGAGGACAATTAAGAAGCAAGGGGAGGCTTGGAAGTTGGCGGCAAGGAGTTGGAGGTAGGGTTTGGGCTTGGCGGCACCAAATAAGGAAAGACTTTCCTTGTCTTCTTCCTCTCTATTGATGGTCGGTGCCCATTGAAGCTTTTCCAGCCCTTGGCCGGCGTCCAAACTCCCTCCTCTCCTCCTCCTTGGCCAGTGGAACCATGCCTTAGGTTCCTCCCTTAGAGCTTTTGGCCGGCAACCATTGTTTCCCTTCTCCTTGTTAGCCGGCGGCAAGCAAGGTGCTTGTTGCTTGTTGGTTGGCTAAAGGAAGGAGAAGGATCTTGTTTCTATTCTTTTTCTTGCTCGGAACGAGCAAGGAAGGGAGATTGGTGATCTAGGAGCTTAAACTTTTGTGTAGATCGTCACCCACACGACGTCCGAAAGGAGGAAGGTCATACAATAGAAGATCGAGAGGTATATTGATTCTCTATTTTCATTTATTACATGTTTATTTTTTGTTTTTCAATTATGAGCATGATATATTCTATTTGTGGCTAAATAATACTTGGATCCCAAACATAAACACAAAAACCGACGATCCGTACATCGTCTATTCCGCGGCTATTCGTGGAATAGAGGTTGGTCGCTTGAACAACAAGTTTGTTCAAGTGACTACTCTAAACGAATAGCATGACGATGACAATGTTGCTTGGGTGTTCCCTTTTGTCTTGGATTAAATTTTTAATCCGGGGACATCGATGGGATTACCATGAACAAGCAACCGAGTTGAAATGGGAAGCGAAGTTTCCCCTCACGGATCAACCCAACACTTCGATAGCTTCAACACAACTTCAGATATCTTTTCCGATAGTTCTATTTCCAACTTCTGTAGATCATCCATCCACGCCCATCCATTCCTAGATTTTGACAACCACCTTTACAACTCTGTTTCTCTTTGATTATGATCAAATTCAAGATAAGGGGGTGCCCTAGCTTAACTCTTTAGATACTTTCATAATCTAGCATTTTTGTTGTGTTAAAATGGTTGTTTAATTTACCTGCTTTAGTTTGATTTGATTGACAGTTACTTAATTTCAGATGTGTGATTGTTGTGTTGTTCTTAGGATTCCTCGTGTTATGTTCTGTTGGATAATTTGTTAAGATTGTTTCTGTTTGAATTCAGTTTGTTTGAGTTGTTATATGTCCAATTGTGTTTGTTAGAGTTGATCATTTCTGTCATATAGGTTGAAGTTTTATTTTTGTAAAGATTTGTTACCTTGCAACATTCTTCATGCTCTTTTCTTGATTTTTGCTATTTGAATTCAATCCTTCATTACCTAGTGATTAAGTCTTGATAGATCGGTTAATGTTTTGCAATGAATTTTTGTTGTTAATTGTTTCCCTTTAATTGCATTATCTTAGCTTGGTCGAATGTCATGAATCCAAGTTTGTTGAATTGTTTTACCTGTTTTGGATAGGTTGTTAGATTTTATCAATAGGATGTTTTTTTTTTATTTCAATTGTCATCTTGTGTCATTGAAAACCCCAATTATAATTCAAAAACCCCAAACCTTTGATCATGAATAATTGATCCTGAGATTATTACTGTTCCGTTACATTCGTTTGGAGACGATCCAAGTTACCCTATACTGTATTTGTTAGGGGGTTCGAGAATTTGTGTTGATACGGTGGTACGACACATGCTTATTAGACTATAACAACCCGCTATATATAGTGGAAAAGTAAAATGTTCTTAAGGCTCTCACGCCTAATATAATAGCCTAAGGACTAGGTATTTATATTCCCTCTTTGGGACTATAATAACTAGCTATAATGGCTAAGTAAATTGCTAACATAACAGCTTGAGTCTCTGTTCTTAGTATGACAATTTAAGGCCCTGCGCTTAATATGACTCTTGTGGTTGTATGTTTGATATTGCAGAATCTTTGTCTCAGTGAATACTTATGATGGGTTCAATGATTTTTAAATAAGGCATAAAATACTTCATTCGACTTTGCTTTTCAATTGAACTAAAGAGGGGGAACTTAACTTATGATGGGTTCAAGGTTTGTTGCTAAGGCAGAAAAAAAAAACTTCATTAGACTTAGCTCTTTAGTTTTACTAAAGAGGAAGAAGTTTGTTGATACATAGAGCATCACTTCTTAGTTTTGATGTATGAACCAAAGTTAAAGTTAGGATTTACTTGTGTTCTTATATGAGTGTTAAGTGTGCAGGTTTAACAGGAAGTCCTAGTAGGTCGTGTTGATCGCATACTAGGTAGATGTCTTAATAGATCAGGAGGACCGGACACAAGGCAAGAAGTCCAGATGGGTCAAGTGGACTAAATATCGGGCATGAAGACCGATTGGGTCAGAAGACCAGACAATCGACAAAAAGTTCAGCTGGGTAAAGTAGGGTGGACCGTTGGTGGAAGCTCTAGTGGGTCAGATCAGATTTCAAGAATGATAAGTCCGGCTGGGCAGCCGAAAGGTAAGCTTCGAGTGGAGAGGTGAGGTCGAGTCCTATGTAGGGGGACAAAGCTAAGCGTCGATCCGACGGAAAATACGCATGGGACTTAGAAGAATTGATCGTCGCTAGAGGGGGGGTGAATAGCACGTACGTTGTATATATGGAAATCAATCACGTGCATGCTACAAAACTTGGTATGCGCAACAAATATACAAATAATAAATCAATAAAACAAATACAAGCACAAGAAAACACGCGATATAATGTGGTTCGGAACCTTAGGGTTCCTACTCCACGGATTGGGCTCGAATGAGCCCTAGCGATGCAAATACCACCACTAATCAAAATACTTCTTCTCGACAACAAGTCGGAGGCGAAAAAACATCTTACAATGAATAGAAAAGTAATACACCAGATATACAAACAAATATAAAGGAAATACACAAAATAACGTAAAGAAAACTTTACAACTATTGCTTTGGATGCTTGCTTATTAATTACTTGAACCGTGCTTGAAGACCCTGATTTACACCAGTAAATCGTTTGAAAAATGCCCAAGAAATCACTGCCAAATTCTCCTCCACAAGCTGCTTTTATAACCTACATTCAAGCTGGATTCGCGCCTGACAGTCGACTGCCATAAGGCCCCAATCGACTGCCAACAGTGTCATTGTCTCACATGGACATAATCCACATCGACATTCAAGCCAACGGATACATTGTTAGTCGATTTCCATTACCCATCAGTCTAATGCAAAGGACATAGCCGACTGACCAGTCGGCTACCGAGCATTCTGCTCCTGTATCCTCGACCAGCAGTCAATTGCACAAGCCATCAGTCAACTATCAAATACTGGTAGTTGACTATCACGGCCTTTTGCTACAGTTGAACCCTAGTCGACTCACGGTAGTCGACTGGTCATAGGCTCAGTCGACTGCCAAGAGTCAACTCGACTGCCAAGTGTCAAAACACTTAACCAATAGACTTGTCCAAAGCCTCGGTCGATTGATAATCTCAACCATGAGGTTTAACCTCAAGTATGATGCCCTCATACTTGCTAGACCACCCTTAGCATAAACATAAGCCTTTTAGCCACCTCTGTCACCCTCACACCTATCGGAGCCCTCCAAGTCATCCATGACTTGTTCATCCACACACTAGCCTTCAGGTGCTTCCATCGGCTACTATCATGCTAAGCTTGTCTATGCCACCAAGGCACATTTGGGCTTACGCTGCCAAGACTACCGCTTGGACTTTATGCCACCAACCATTGGACTTATGCTGTCAAGACTCCCACTTGGACTTTACTCCGCCAATATCAACCCTTTGACTTTCCTTGGCAACCCATGTTGGACATTCCATTTGCCAAAACTCAAGCTTGGACTTTCCCTTGCCAAGACCCATGCTTGGACTTTCCATGCCAACCCATGTTGGACTTTACCATTTCCAAGTGTCCCACTTGGACTTTCCCATCACAATCACATTTACATACATTTTGTCAAACATCAAAATACCGCTCGAGTCAAACTCGAATCTGGTCAATCATGACCTGGGCCGATTGCACCAACAATCTCCTTTTTTTTATGTTTGACAAAAACCAAAAACACCTTTGAGTTAGGTCACCTAACTCAAATCTCCTTACCAATTCTCCCAAATTGGTAATTCCCATTCTCCCATCACTTCTCCCCCTTTTTGACATACATCAAAAGGTTCTCTCCTTAAGGGTGTCAATGTCTCATATCCCAATAAGATCTTACAATCTCCCCCTTTGTCCAAAAAACACCTAGGATGCCTTCACTCTTCCTAGTGATAATTCCCATATCACTAAAGAGAAAGAATCTTCAAACTCTCCAACTCTACAAATTCTCCCCCTCATGAGGAAGAACACATCCATCATTTCATGATGGATAACCTCCCTCTAAAGGCTTGCTCTCCCTTGACCATTGCACCAACAATGCCCTTGGAGAGTCCCTAACCCTATAGGAACACTAAAACATCAAAATTAAGGTTAAAAGTTCAACCTTGAACATTCACACACCTTAAAATTTGATACACACTCAAACAAATCTCCAAATCCATACCCAATGGATTTTCACCCTTTATAATGCTTTCTAAATCATATCCTAGGGTTAAGAGAAGTTAGGGTAGCCTAACACAGGTGAAATCAGGCTAAACAAACCTTGTTTACCAGAAATCAAGCCTAGCAGTTGACTCTGTCAGCCAAAAGATGACTGCCCTTAATGCAAGTCGACTGCCATAAGCGGCAGTCGACTAATTTATGCAAATGCAAAAATTCAATTTTAGAAAATGAATTTACGAAAATCATATGTATAATACTTATATCAATCCTAATGGGTGAAAATTATTTGAAAAATAAAGTACCAATAAAATGGGAGATTGATACAACGTTCAAAACCATTGAAAATTTTAATGTTTTTACCCTACTTTTATCAACTCTATCAATGGTGATTGCTATGAAAAGATAGACTCCACTAAGGATTTTTAAAATAATTTTAAAATATTTTTGAAAATCTATATTGGATCATGATCAATGGGGTCAATGCAAATGACTTGCACATTAGCTTTCCCCATTATCCACCCATGGTTTAAGATGAGTTTGAGTTCATCTAAATGCAAAAACTATGCACCTTGAACTTAACTCATTTTCAAGCATCTCACATGTGTCTAGAGTGTTTGAAAACACACATATATCAATTTGATGTGAGATATGGGTTTTGGTTATCCTAATCTAGGGTTTCATTCTTCTTTCTAAGGCAACACTACTTGATTCCCTTATACATGGGACATCAAGTCATACCATAGTCCTTAAATCAATTTTAATTACCTTAAATGCATGAAATATGATTATGGCATAAAATGATAGAATAAATAAGCAAGTGACAAAAATCATGATGTCATGGCATATAGATAAAAACTAAACATACATGACATAAAACTAAACCCTAGAAAATAATCATGACATTTTATATGATTTAAATAAATATGACATTGAATATGACAAATAAAGCATGACAAATAAAAGGTATAGGTATAAAAATACCTAAATTTTAAAATTTATTGTCATTTGTTATTATTAAGTTCATTTTTCCATATAATCACTTACCCCCCAAGTGTACCAAAAACTAAAAATGTCACACCATGACTCTAAGACCTAACTTGTGCCAATTTGATTAGTTTTTCAAACTTCTTAAATGAAATTAGCACATCCTAAAATCCTTTAGGATATAAGATCAAACTTATTTTCAAGGTACCCATAACCTTGAAACTGACCGAAAGTGCTACCTTTACCAAGTTTAGGTTAACTACCCATCCAAACAAGGTTGACACAACCTAACCCATTTTGCATGAAACGATCACATTCCTAGGAACCGAATACCTATTTGAGCCCCTTGGGTTTACTAGAGGTTGGCGCAACCGACCCAGGTCACGAATGACCGGACTTGAGTTTGACTCGAATAGTATTTTGATGTTAGACAAAACATATGACATATGAGTGTCATGGGAAAATCCAAGCATGGGGCTTGGTGTTGGGAAAATCCAAGCATAGGGCTTGGTGTTGGTAAAGTCCAAGTGTGTAGCCTTGGCATGAATAATCCAAGCATGGATCTTGGTGTTGGTAAGTCCAAGTGTGTAGCCTTGGAAATAAGAAATCATGAGAACTTGGCAAGGTCACTAGTCTTGTAGCCTCAAGGTCCTTGAGTCGGTGAAGGATGACATTGCAGAAGTTGTGAGCTTGGTGCATCCGAGGGACCGTCGGATGGGGAGAAAATGGAGTGAGGACAAAGGGAAACTGACTTCGAGGGCAAGACACGAAGGATAATATTGCAAAGTCACGTGCTTGGTGCATCTGAGTGATGTAGGACGAGGGAAGAGAGCTTCGGTGGGGAACTCCATGAGAGGATGAGGTGGACTTGGCCAAGTGGCTAAGACGAAGTATCGGATGCTCAAACATGATGGTTGAGGTTTTACTTGACAGTCGGATGCTCAAATAAAGTGTTTGTTTGAGGTTTTACTTGATAGCAGTCGACTGGTATAGGTGTCGGTTTGACTGATCCAAGTCGATGGCAATCAACTTGTGTGCGACTGGTGGTTTCTGGCCTAGCAGTCGACTACCAAGGGATGTCAGTCTACTGCTAGACCATCTGTCGACTGCCAAGGGATTGCAGTCGACTGATAAAAGTGAATGCGAGCACAGAACCATTTTGAGTCGACTGATTGTCATGATCAGTCGATTAATGGTGGATCCGTTGGAACTTGTCCAGTGTCGATCAAGTCGTTGTGAGACAATTGCTATAGGAGCAGCCGACTGATGGTCTCGATTAGTCGATTGATTGGCAAAAAATCATCTCAATGCAGGTTATTTAAGGAGCTCAAGATGGAGCATTTTGCAACCATTTTTGGGGAGATTTTGGAGGGGAATTGTTGTTGCATTCCAGACCTTCAAGTGCAAACTAAAGCAAGCAACCAGCAAGTGATCAAAGCCAAGTGTTGTAAAGTTGTTCTTTACTTGTATTTCATATTGTCTTTGTATTTTGCTTATACTTTTGTATTACCTGTTGTAATTGCTTTTACGAGGTTCTCCACCTCCGATTTATTGTCAAGAAGGAGTTTGGTTAGTGTCCTGCGCATAACTCGAGCTCGGTGAGCTCACCCCGTGGAGTAGGAACCCTAAGGTTCCGAACCACGTATATCGGTTTCCTATTCCGATTGTGTGTTTGTGTTTATTTTTTATTTCATATTTGCATTTCTACTGTCCATATTAATGATCATTGTAGACAAAGCAAGCAATAACGAACTATTGGACCGTCGATGGACGGCTAGAGGGGGGTGAATATCCCTCTTTCACGTATGGTGGAATTCGCTCGTTGATTGCTTGTCTACAAACTCGTTAGCTCAAGATGAAATATAAAAAATAAAGACAAAGCAATAAGAAATGAGACAAATGCTAACAAAGTGTTTTAACGTGGATCACGGCCTTGCCGCTAATCCACGACACGATTCGTCCAAGGTGAATCACGCCTTAAGCTTCACTATTCTCTCCTTGGCACCAAGCAAGGTGGAGGTAACCTTTTCTTACAAGAATCTCTCTTCTTACAATAGGATTGAAATAAATGCAAGTAAGAAGAGTAGGAGATGTGTTGGCACTTGGGAGTATGTTTTGAGTTCAAGCATTAGGCTCCCCAAGTGTACAAAGGCCCTTTCTTATAGGGAAGTGCTGATTCTTCCCGTTGGGCGCCTGTCAGTCGACTGATGCCTCGATCAGTAGACTGTGTTGGTGCAATCGGCCCAGGTCACGATTGACCAGGACTCGAGTTTGACTCGAGTGATGTTTTGATGTTTCGACAAAAACATATGATAATGTAATTGTCATGGGAAAGTCCAAGTCTTGAGTACTTGGCATGGGAAGTCCAAGTGGGACACTTGGCATTTGGTAAAGTCCAAGTCTTGAGTACTTGGCATGAAAAGTCCAAGTGGGACACTTGGCACAAGGAAAGTCCAAGCATGGGTCTTGGCATGAAAAGTCCAACATGGGTTGGCAAGGTAAAGTCCAAGCATGAGTCTTGGCATGAGAAGTACAAGGGGTTTAATATTGGCTGCATAAAGTCCAAGCGGGAGTCTTGGCAGCATAAGTCCAATGGTTGGTGGCGTAAAGTCCAAGCGGAGTCTTAGCGGCGTAAAGTCCAAGCGGAGTCTTGGCGGCGTAAGTTCAATGTGCCTTGGCGGTGTAGACACCGTTAGCATGGCATAGCCGATGGAAGCACCTAAAGGCTAGCGCGATGGATGAACAAGTCATGGATGACTTGGAGGGATTCGAGAGGTGTGAGGCTGATGGAGGTGGCTAGAAGGCTTAGGTCTAGGCTAAGGGTGGTCTAGCAAGTATGGGGGCACCATACTTGGGCTAAAACCTCATGTTTGAGGTGTGTCAGTCGATTGGTGCCATGTGGCAGTCGATTGGACCGAGTCAACTAGGGTTTGACTACGGGAAGTGGCCTAGCAGTCGACTGCCATAGGTGGTCAGTTGACGGATGCCTCAAGCAGTCGACTGATTACATGATCAGTCGACTGGTGCTCGGGAATTCGGCCACAGAGTGTAGTCTCACTCTACCGCTGGGAACAACAGTCGAGTGAGGACACCATCAGTCGACTGATGGGTTTGATCAGTCGACTGATGGGTTTGATCAGTCGACTGATGGTAGATCCGTTGGACTTATCCAGCGTGGATCTAGCTGTTGTCTCACGACAACAGTGGCATCAGTCGACTGATGGTCTCGATCAGTCGACTGATCGACTTTTTCCAGCACAGGTTGAAGCTATAAAAGGAGCTTGTGATGGAGGAAATTAGCATCAGTTTCTTGAGGGTTTTGGAGCGATTTGTTGTTGCAAATCAGGGTCTCCAAGGTGATTTCAAGCAACCAAGCAATCAAGCAATCCAAAGGCAATCGTAAAGCAGTTTTCTTTACTTGCATTGTATTTCATTATTGTAATTGCTTGTATTTGTATCTTATTGTTGTAAGATTACTTGTAAGGGGTTTCTCCACCTCTGACTTGTGTCGAGAAGGAGTATATGTGATTAGTGAGTGTGTGTTCATCACTAGAGCTCGTAGATCTCGATCCGTGGAGTAGGAACCGTGCTGTTCTAAACCATGTTAAATATTTGTGTTTGCGTGTTGTATATTTTGTTATCATTATTATCTTTCTATTTCCGCTGTGCTAATAAAATTGTAGAGACAACCGCGAACGAATTCCATCTACGAACCGTCACGCGCTATTCACCCCCCCCCCTCTAGCGGCGTCAAATATCCAATAAGTGGTATCAGAGCTCGGGGCTCTTCTACGGATTAACAACCCGGAGTCAAGACGCTAGATGGAAAGATGGAAGTCCAAGAACAATTAGGATGGGACATCAACACACCGGTCCCTTATTCATCCTATGGACGAGAAGGCTTCAATTCTTGGAAGAAAAGGATTGAAGATTTTTTTATGATGAAAGATTTTGAGGGGTGATCCCTATTAATGGAAGGATTTGAGTTTCCAAGAGCACCAAAAGGTGGATTCCTCAAAAGGAAGAGATGGAGTGAAGATCAAATTCAAGCCTTCGAGAAAAACGTAAAGGTAGTAAATTTTATTTTTGATTTGGTCCCTAATGATATTGTGTGTATGGTAGGGGACTTTATGGATGCTAAGGAGTTATGGAGCCAAGTGGCAAAGCTCCATGAAAACTCATCATCGGTCCAACAAGAAGAAGAAGAAGAGGTGGAAGAAGTATCCACTTCTAGGATTGAAGAGGAGAGACCATCTACACCGGAGCAACCTCAAGAAGAGCCTTCAACATCCGGTCACGATGAGGAAGCTCAAAATTCAACTCCGACACCTACCATCACCCTAGGTAACTCAAGCATATCTGTTAATAATAAAATGCATATAATATGTTTTGAGTGTAGGGAAACAGGGCACTACAAGAGCAAGTGCCCAAAGAAGGTTAAGAAAGCTCCTCCGGCGTCCAAAAGTCAACAAAAGTCAAAGGATGCAGGTTCCCCAAGTCAAAAGAGCAAGGAGCACATCATATGCTTCAAGTGCAATTCAAAAGGACATTATAGGAATCAATGTCTTAGGGGGAGCAAAAAGACCAAAGAGGGAGCTACACATGTAGGGGGAGCATCCAAGGCAAACCCTAAGGTATATTTCAATAATGCACCTTCAATTTCTAGGGATAAGAAGCATGCTAGGAATAATTTTAATAGTCTTGCTATTGTACATGAAAAGCATGCTAGAAATAATAGACATATTTGTTTAGGTGCTAAGAAGGTCCACTTAGGAAATAAGGAGAAATTTGGGACCAATGTCCCTAGAAAAACCTTACCTAAGGAATCTATTAGGAAAATACAAGAACACTTAGGTTTTAACCCTAAATGGACTAGGCATATGCCTAGAAAGGACAATGCCCATGATTTAAATCAAAACTCAAAAATTGGGCAATTAGAATTGGAGAACCAAGCCTTGAGGTCAAGGCTTGAGAAACTAGAAAAGACCCTTAGGAATATACAAACTCAATTTAAAGGGTCTAATGATCAAAAGTCTAAGTCTAGATCTCAAAGTAAACATCTAGGACCTCAAAGTCGAAAGTCAACCAAGGGCAAGCAAGGGTTGGGTCACAAACCTAAGCCTAAGGTGGCTTACCATAGTGTTCCATTTGATTATGGAACACAAACTAAGTCTAAGAAGACCAAAGTTACTAGGGAAGCTATCCCTAAGAGTAACCATAGTTTGTGCCTAGTGGCTAAGGTTTCTAGGAAACCTAGGGTGGCCACTAAGAAGGTTGCAAGGGGAGTTACCCCTAGAGTCAACCTAGGTAAGACCAAAATGACCAAGGCTAATAAGCCTAGGAGGGTCATTAGGAAGGTATCTAGGGAGGTTATCCCTAAGGAATACCTAATTAACCCTAGGAGCTCAAATAGGTTTTGGGTTCCTAAGAGTGTGATTAATTCACGCTAGATGGGGTTAGGGTGTGCCAACCTTGATTGGATGGGTAGTTAACTCAACCATGATAAAGGTGGCACTTTAGGATATTTTCAAGGTTATGATTACCTTGAAAATACATTCGAGCTTTAATCCTAAAAGATTTTAGGATGTGCCAATATTATTTGAGAAGTTTGATATAATGATTAAATTGGCACAATTTAGTTTTAGAGATTAGTTTGCCATTTTGGGTTTTTGGCACACTAGGAAGATTAGTGATAATATGGAAAAATATAATTAATTATATGAAATGACAATTAATATTAAAATTTAGGTATTACTATACCTATATATTTTATATGCCATGCTTTGTTTGCCATATGACATGCCATGACATCATGCTTATTCTTAATCATTTTATATGTCATGAGTATGCTTAGGTTAAGGATTTAAGTGTCATGTGTTTTTAGAATTTATCATATGCCATGACATCATGATCATTGGCCATGCTTAAGTATTGCTTTCTTTATGCCATGATCATTTCATGCAATTAATTGATTAAAATTAAACTAAGGACAATGGCATGACTTGAAGTCCCATTTATAAGGGAATCAAGTAGGGTTGCCTAGGAAATGTATGAAACCCTAGATTAAATGAACCAAAACTCACATCTCACATCCAATTTACATGTATGTGTATTTATACACCCTAGATACATGTGAGATGCTAGGATATGAGTTAAGTTCAGGGTGCATAGTTTTTGCATCTAGTTGAACCCAAACTCATCTTAACTCAACATATAGATCATTGGGAAAGCTTGTGTACAAGTCATATATATAGAGCCCAAGAAATATGATCCAAAATAAGGTTTTGAAATATTTTAAAATCATTTTGAAAAACCTTGGTGAAGTCTATCTTTTGATAGCAATCACCATTGATGAGATTGATACAAAGTGAGCCAAAAACTTAGAAGTTTTCTTCACTTTTGAATTTTGTATCAATTTCGATATTTTATAGGTAAAATATTTTTCACCCATTGTATTTGTCATAGGTATTATACGTATCAATTTTCGTGATTTTTCAATAAATGTATAATTATTTATGAATTCCCAAATCTCATTTATGATAACTGAAAATCAGATTTTTTCAGTTATCAGTCGACTGCTCATAGTGGCAGTCGACTGATGTGGGGTTCAGTCAACTGATTTCTGAATCACTCGACTGATTGCTTGATTTCGGGATAAACAAGCTTGTCTAACCTGATTTCGACTGCGGTTAAGGTCCCTAGCCACTCCTAACCCTAGGATATGCTTTGGGAAGCATGATGAAGGGTGAAAATCCATTAAATATGGATTAGGAGAGTTGTTTAGGGTTTGTATCAATGTTAAGGTGTTGGAAAGTTCAATATTGAATTTCTAACCTTAATTTTGATAGTTTAGAGTTCCTATTGGCTTAGGGACTTCCCATGGACATTGTTGGTGCAATGGTCAAGGGGGAGCGAGCCTTTAGGGGGAGGTATCCATCTTGGAGTGATGGATGTGTTTTTCTTTTTCCTTGAAGGGGAAAAGGTTATCAATTGGGAAAATTGATGGATTTTTAGAAACCCAATTTGGAAATTGGGAGAGTATATAGGATTGCCTCTCTTGAGTGATATGGGACTTATCACTAAGAAGATGGTAGGCATCCTAGGTATTTTTGGACCAAGGGGGAGATTGTAAGATCTCATTGGGACATGAGACATTGACCTCCTTGGAGAGAAGACCTTTTTGATGTTAGTCAAAAAGGGGGAGAATGTTTGGGGGAGAACATTTAAGATTACCAATTTGGAATAATTGGTAAGAGACTTGAGTTAGTGGTCTAACTCAAATGATTTGTTTGGTTTTTGTCAAACATCAAAAAGGGGGAGATTGTTGGTGCAATCGGCCTAGGTCACGATTGACCAGGACTCGAGTTTGACTCGAGTGATGTTTTTATGTTTCGACAAAAACATATGACAATGTAATTGTCATGGGAAAGTCCAAGTCTTGAGTACTTGGCATGGGAAGTCCAAGTGGGACACTTGGCATTTGGTAAAGTCCAAGTCTTGAGTACTTGGCATGAAAAGTCCAAGTGGGACACTTGGCACAAGGAAAGTCCAAGCATGGGTCTTGGCATGAAAAGTACAACATGGGTTGGCAAGGTAAAGTCCAAGCATGAGTCTTAGCATGAGAAGTCCAAGGGGTTTATTATTGGCTGCTTAAAGTCCAAGAGGGAGTCTTGGCAGCATAAGTCCAATGGTTTGCGGCGTAAAGTCCAAGCGGAGTCTTGGTGGCGTAAGTCCAATGTGCCTTGGCGGTGAAGACATCGTTAGCATGACATAGCTGATAGAAGCACCTGAAGGCTAGCGCGATGGATGACTTGGAGGGATTCGAGAGGCGTGAGGTTGATGGAGGTGGCTAGAAGGCTTAGGTCTAGGCTAAGGGTAGTCTAGCAAGTATGGGGGCACCATACTTGGGCTAAAACCTCATGTTTGAGGTGTGCCAATCGACTGGTGCCATGTGGCAGTCGACTAGACCGAGTCTACTAGGGTTTGACTGCGGGAAGTGGCCTAGCAGTCGACTGCCATAGGTGGTCAGTCGACTGATGCCTCGAGCAGTCGATTGATTGCATGATCAGTCGACTGGTGCTTGGGAATTTGGCCACAGAGTGTAGTCTCACTCGACCGCTGGGAACAGCAGTCGAGTGAGGACACCATCAGTCGACTGATGGGTTTGATCAGTCGACTGATGGTAGATCCGTTGGACTTATCCAGCGTGGATCTAGCCGTTGTCTCACGACAATAGTGGCATAAGTCAACTGATGGTCCCGATCAGCCGATTGATCGACTTTTTCCAACACAGGTTGAAGCTATAAAAGGAGCTCGTGATGGAGGAAATTGGCATCGGTTTCTTGAGGGTTTTGGAGCGATTTGTTGATGCAAATCAGGGTCTCCAAGGTGATTTCAAGCAACCAAGCAATCAAGCAATCCAAAGGCTATCGTAAAGTAGTTTTCTTTACTTGCATTGTATTTCATTATCGTAATTGCTTGTATTTGTATCTTATTGTTGTGAGATTACTTGTAAGGGGTTTCTCCACCTCCGACTTGTGTCGAGAAGGAGTATTTGTGATTAGTGAGTGTGTGTGCATCACTAGAGCTCGTAGAGCTCGATCCGTGGAGTAGGAACCGTGCGATTCCGAACCACATTAAATATTTGTGTTTGCGTGTTGTATATTTTGTTATAATTATTATCTTTCTATTTCCGCTGCGCTAACGAAATTGTAGAGACAACCGCGAATGAATTCTATCTATGAACCGTCACGCGCTATTCACCCCCCCTCTAGCTGCGTCAAATATCCAACAGACTGCCCCTGTAGCCGTTTCCCTATAACGACTTCTTCCACATTGGATTTCATCCAATGGCTCCCACATCAGTCGACTGATCATCCCATCAATCGACTTATGGAGCTAACTATCGAGTGCCGAAAACAAGCAGTCGACTATCAACCATTTTATGCCCGAAACCTTCGCGACTAGTAGATCGCCGCCATCGGTCGCGATAATCGATGGTTTCAGTGATCATCCAACCCTTGGCTGATCATTGACACAAACTAGACTTCGAACACCCCAAGTCAATAAATAACTTAGAGCGAATGATCGCCATAATATGGCAGTCTATTGATGTCGGGAAAACCCATCCGACACTTAGCCAATTGTCCAAGTTTCACTTAAGTGCTATCCGACTCGGGTTACATTCACTCACTCTCCTCTTTCCTTGGAGTCCCTCTCCTTTGATGTTCTCTTCGTCCAGCCACGTCCCTCAGATGCGCCAAGCACACGGCTTTGTAGCGCCATCCTTCGCGTCTCACCCTGAAGTCTACTTCCTCCATCTTCACTCACTCCAATGCTCCTCGTCCGGTGGTCCCTCGGATGCACCATGCGCACGACTTCCGCAATGCATCTTTCACCGACTCAAAGACTGAGTCATGAGAGGTGAAACTTGTCAATGCTTCATGTGTGAATTACTAAGTCTTGTATGACTTCAACGCACATATCAAATCCATAATAATCCTAACTTAAACCCTTTTCCACACATCAAAACCACATCACTTGGGTTTATTGTACTAACAATCTCCCCCTTTTTGATGTGTGGCAATCCTTTTAAGTTAGGTAAAACAATTACAATAAAAACATAAGGCAAGAAAACATGTAAATAACATGAGTATCAAAACTCCCCCTTAAACATGCTACTCCCCCTTAAGACATGCTAAATTTTCCCCTTTAGCATGTGTGGCAATTCGTTTAAGTTAGGTAAAACAATTACAATAAAAACATAAGGTAAGAAAACATGTAAATAACATGAGTATCAAAACTCCCCCTTAAACATGCTACTCCCCCTTAAGACATGCTAAATTTTGCCCTTTAGCATGATTAACTTAAACTCTCATTATTCTCCCCCTTTGACACCATCAAAAACATTGTACAAATGTTATACACGCATGACATCAAGTCTAAGGAAGAGAAATACCCAAAACCAACCCACAACCTGATAAAATAGGTTATTTTGTTCGTGCATAGTACATCAGTCGACTGAATCAGTCAATCAGTCAACTGGCACTCAATTTTCAAGTTTTTCTGATTTTTCGAATGAACTTCAGAAATGCACCAGAAATTATAGAAAATTTGAAAAATCGTGAATTTTGAGTACATATATCTAGTGAGTTCCTTTATTAGTGAAAAATGATTTTTCTTAAAAAAACATTTTATTTTTGAAAGTTTGGCAAAAACTCAAAAGTTGCAAAAATGTCTAAAGTTTGTATTCACTTTAAAGCCTAGTTTTGCCTTGAAACTTTTTAAAACATGAACTCACTGTTTACAAAGTATAAAATTGTTTTAATACATTTAAAATATTCAACTATGATCTATGGGCAATATGTCCATTGATTAAACAATTGCTTTCCCCATAGTTGGTCAATGATTTCTCTAATGATACACCTAATGACCGATCTAAGTGTCATAAGCATTAGTGGATCATTTGTATCATCCTATCATCTCACCCATTGCTATGTTCTCAATCAAGTTAGCCTTATAGTGGGATGTGAGATATTCCTTAAGGTATTTACACTTAACCAAAATTTCATGCATTTCTATCCATGGTTAAGTATCATCCTAAAAACACAATCATGAACATGCATCAAGAATTATCAATCATGATCATAAATCATCAATTATTGCATATCATGATTATAAATTATAAAATTAAGCATGAATCATGATTTAAGCATTTAATTTATGGGTTATACATTATCATCACCCAACACTATGTTAAAAATTTATAACCCACACCATCCTAAGTCAACCATATGATATGATATAAATAAAATCCTCATGATTGACTAACCTAGGGTTTTCCTAACCCTTAAGAATGGATTTGGGAACCCAATATAAAATCTTTCCTATAGGGTTCACTAAAATTTCCTTAGGGATCCATTTTCTAGCTATTGTTTTATTTTTGGCTTGACCCCTAGCTATTAGGCAATTATAGGCCTTTTCATTTTTATTTCTTTTATAACCTAGGCCTTTCTTATTAAAGCTTTCCCTTTGGCTCCCAATTATCATTTTCAAAGTATTGGAGCCTATGGTAAATTTTTCTAGTGACTTAGTTAAATGGTCTAGTTTTCCTCTTAAAACCCTATTCTCCTCAATACATGCATCATTAACATTAAAAGGCATGTAATCATCATGTGAGCATGCATTGTTGATGCTTGAAGAAACATTATCATTCACATTTAAATATATTTTTTTTAGCTTTTCTTCTAGGGCCTTAATTTCATTTTGCATGGATTTATTTTTATTTTTTATTTTAAATAAGTCCCTAGGTAAACTTGAAATCATGGAAACTATTTTCTTAGGAGAAAGATTCGTTACCAAAATTTCCATGTCTTCTTCCTTCGATTTCGATGAGGATGAGGATGAAGCTCCCCCTTCACTTGAGCTCTCCTGACTAGTGCTTCTTTCTTCTTGCTCAGAGGAGGAGGAGGAGTCCAAGTCTTCTATGGATATTAGGTCAAGGCTTGTGAAGGCTTCTTCTTCTTCCGATGAGGTTTATGGATCATCCCATGTTGCCTTGTGTGCTTTGGCCTTCCCTTTTTCCTTGGCTTTCTTCTCTTCTTCCTTTTTCTTGCTCCCCTTCTTCATTTCTTCTTTCTTTCTCCTTTCCTCCTTTCTTTTGTTCAAGAGGGGACAATCATCTCTTATGTGTCCCTCTCCTTGGCAATTGTAGCAAATAATTTTCCTCCTTGGCCTTCTCCTCCTATCATTAGATTTGTTAAAGTTGAAACTTTTCAAAGCACATCTTACCTTCCTTACCATGTAGGCTTCTTCTGTGCTATTCATGGAGGAGGAGGAGAAGTCTTCATCGGATGAATAGGGTGAAGACATCTTCTTCTTCTTTCCTTTCTCTGCTATTAGTGCCACTCCCCTTGATGGCTTGATGATTGGTTTTTCAATTATTCCCTCAAGCCTTGTTTCATGTAACTCTATGGTGGAGAAGAATTCCTCTAGGGTGCTCACCTCTAGATTCTTGGAGATGTAGAAGGAGTCCACCATGGAGCTCCATTTTGAGGACCGGGGAAAGGCATCTAGAGCCTTCATGACCATATCCTAGTTGGAAAGCTTTTCACCCACACTAGACAATCCATTAATTATTTCTTTGAATCTAGAGTGTAGTGATAATACCTTCTCCCCTTTATCGAGTTTAATGTTGTTGAGTTGGGAGCGGAGAAGGTCCCTTCTTTCAAGCTTCGCCTCGGAAGTGCCTTCATGAAGTTCTACCAATCTATCCCACATCTCCTTGGTGCTTGAACACTCTCCAATTCAGTTGATCTCTTGTTGGGGGAGTACATTAAAGAGGTGGTGCTTGGCCTTTGAATTTACAAGGTGCTCCTCCCTTTGCTTTTTAGTCCACCTTGACTTCTCTAGTAGTATCCCCTCTTAATCCCTAGGCATCTCGAAACCGTTTTCCATTATCAACATAATATCGAAGTCGGTTTCGAAGAATATCTCCATTCTCTTCTTCCACCAAGAGAATTCGCCTTCAAATTTTGGTGGGTGAATGTTGGAACCGGCAATCATTGTTGTCGTGCTTATTGTAGCGGTTAGTCCGGTGACAAGCGACTTGGCTATGATACCACTTGTTGGACCATCGGTGGCCGGCTAGAGGGAGGGTTAATAGCCCTCTTTCGCGTATGGTGGAATTCGCTCGTTGTTTGCTTGTCTACAAACTCGTTAGCGTAAGCGGAAATATAAACAATAAAGACAAAGTAATAAGAAATGAGACAAACACTAACAAAGAGTTTTAACGTAGTTCACGGCCTTGCCGCTAATCCATGACCCGATTCATCCAAGGTGAATTACGCCTTAAGCTTCACTATTATTTCCTTGGCACCAAGCAAGGTGGAGGTAACCTTTTCTTACAAGAATCTCTTTTCTTACAATAGGATTGAAATAAATGCAAGTAAGAAGAGTAGGAGACATGTTTGCACATGGGAGTATGTTTTGAGTTTAAGCATTAGGCTCCCCAAGTGTCCAAAGGCCCCTTCTTATAGGGAAGAGCTCATTCTTCTTGTTGGGCACCTATCAGTCGACTGATGTCTCGATCAGTCAACTGCCCCTGTAGTCGTTGCCCTATAACGACTTCTTCCACGTTGGATTTCATCGAACGACTCCCACATCAGTCGATTGATCATCCCATCAGTCGACTGATGGAGCTAACAGTCAAGTGCCAGAAGCAAGCAGTCGACTATCAACCATTCTGTGCTCAAAACCCTCATGACCAGTCAACTGCTGCCATCAGCAGTCGACTGATAATTTCGATGGTCGATTGTCAACTCTTGGCAATCGACTGTCGGGACAAAACCAGACTCGAACACCAGTCGAGTCAACAGTCGACTTGGAGCAGTCAACTGCCATGATCGACTGATGTTGGGAAAACCCATCTGACACTTAGCCAATTGGCTAAGTTTCACCTAAGCGCTACCTGACTCAGGTTACATTCGCTCACTCTCATCTTTCCTTGGAGTCTCTCACCTTTGAAGTTCTCTTCGTCCGGCCACAACCCTTAGATGCGCCAAGCACATGGCTTCGCAGCGCCATCCTTCGCGTCTCACCCTAAAGTCTACTTCCTCCGGCTTCACTCCGATGCTCCTCGTCCGGCGGTCCCTAAGATGCACCAATCGAACGGCTTCCGCAATGCATCTTTCACCGACTCAAAGATAGAGTCTTGAGAGGTGAAACTTGTCAATGCTCCATGTGCGAATTACTAAGTCCTGCATGACTTCAACGCACATATTAAATCCATAATAATCTTAACTTAAACCCTTTGCCACACACATCAAAACCACATCACATGGGTTGATTGCACTAACACGAATAATTTCCATCGAACACATCATGGGCTATTCACACCCCCCTCTAGTCAGCCACTGATCCTCCAACAAGAAGTATTAGAGCGAGGAGGTTGTCATCAAACTCACCACCATGATAATCAACCGAAATGGTCGACATCAACATCCATCCACTAAAATTTGAAGGGGAATTCTCATGGTAGAAGAAACAGATGGAGGTATATCTCGAAACTGATTTTGATATAATGTTAATTTTAGAAAATGGTTTAGAAATGGCTAGGGATAAAGAAAATAAGTCGATAGAGAAGTCAAGATGGAACAAGGATCAAATCAAGGACTTCAAGACAAATAGTAAGGTAATCAAGATGCTTAGTGATTTGATTCTTAACAATATTTGGTCTAGACTACGAAATTATAGGGATGCAAAGGAATTGTGGAATAAGTTGATAAAATTTCATGAAAATTCTGAATCGGCACAAGTAGAGGAGGAGGCCGATGAAGAACGTCCATCAACATTCAAGGATGTAGAGGAATTGGAGGAAACCTCCATCTCTAGCATTGAGGGAGAGGAGAGGTCTTCCATCCTGGAGCAAGAACAAGTAGAAGCATCTACATCCGAGAAAAGTGAAGAACAAGAAGAAAATTCCCTAGGTAACTCAAGCATTGTAATTAAGAATAAAAATCACATTATATGCTTTGAGTGTAGGGAAGTCGAGCATTACAAGAGCAAATACCCAAAATTAGCTATAGAGAGAGCATCAGCTCCAAAAGTCAACCAAAAGTCAAAGGATGCTAGAGTACTCGCTAAGAAGAGCAAAGAGCACATTGTGTGCTTCAAATGCAACCAAAGGGGACACTACCGAAGTCAATGCCCTTGGGGGAAGAAGAAGGGGCAAGAAGGAGCTACACAAGTAGGGGGAGCTTCCAAAGCAAACCTTAAGGTATATTTTAATGCACCTTCTAGTTCTAATGTTGAAAAGCATGCTATAAGTTATTTTAGTACTCTTGCAATTGTTAATGAAAAGCATGCTAGTAGGAATAAATACTATTGTTTAGGTGCAACCATGTAGATTTAACTAAGGACAAACCTAGAACCAATAACACTAGACTTATTTTACCTAGGGAGAGCATAAGGAGGATAGAAGAGAATTTGGACATTAACCCCAAAAAGTCTAGGCATATGCCTTGGAAGTGTCATTCCCAAAGAAAGAATGAAAAATCAAAATTGGGAAGACTAGAATTAGAAAATCAAGCCTTGAGGTCAAGGCTTGAGAAACTTGAAAAGACCTTAGCAATTATGACAAATTCATTTAAGGGGTCAAATGGTCAAAATCTAGGTCCTATAAGGCAAGAACTGTCTAGGGGTAAGAAAGATTTGGGTCACAAATCTAACCCCAAGAAGACTTATCATAATATTCCATTCAATTATGGAACTATTTCTAGGTCTAGCAAAACCAAGATTAATAGAGAAGTTATCCCTAAGATTAGCCATGGTGTGTGTTTAGTGGCTAAAAATTCAAGAAAATCTAAGATAGCCACTAAGAAGGTCAAAGGGAGAGTTACCTCTAGAGTTGACCTAGGAAAGACCCAATTGACTAAGGCTTCAAAGCCAAAAAGGGTCATTAGGAAGGTATCTAGGGAAGTTATCCCTAGCGAATACCTTGTTAACCCAAGGAGCTCCAATAAGTATTGGGTTCCTAGGAGCATAATTGATTCATGCTTGACGGGTTAGAGTGTATCAACCCTAAGTTGATGGGTAGTTAACCTAACCATGGTAGATATGATATTTTAAGATGTGCCAATGAGCTTTGAGAAGTTAAAAATTGATTAAATTGACACAATTAGGTCTTAGAAGTCATGGTGTGGCATTTTGGGTTTTTGACACACTAGTGGGATAGTTGGTATTAAGGCAAAATGGATTTAATTCAAATAATGACAATTTGAGCTTAACACTTAGGTATTTTATAACTAGTATTTTGTACTTGCCATGATTTATTTTTCTTGCCATGTCATGACATCATATTTATTTTTATCATATAAAATATCATGATAATACTTAGGGTTAGCTAAATGTCATGTTATGCTTAAGTATATATCACATGCCATGACATCCTGATTTTGGCACATGCTTTTATTCTTGTTATCAATTATGCTATAATCATCATTCATGCATTAATTAAAATTGAATTAAGGACAATGAAATGATTTGAAGTCCCATGCATAAGGGAATCAAATAGTGTTGCCTAGCATATGCATGAGACCCTAAATGAACAAAACCTACATCTCACTAGGACACTTGACTTGTATGTGTTTCATACACTTAGATACAAGTGAGATGTTTAGGAAAATGAATTTAAAGGTTTTAAAAATATTTCAAAATCATTTTGAAAAACCTTGGAGAAGTCTCTATTTTGATAGCAATCACCATTGAATGAGGTGATACAAAGTAGGGCCAAATATTGAAAATTTCAATGGTTTTAAACTTTGTGTCAATCTCACTAGTTTATGGGTATTTTATTTTTCTTATATTTTTTACCCATAATGTTTGTAATAAGTAATGTGCATATGAATTTTTAAGATTTTTCAAATTATGTATTTTTACTTATGAATTTTTGAAATTTGGTTCTGAAATTTAATTTCTGCACATTGCAAAAATCAGTCGACTGACGTGTATAGCAGTCAACTAGTACCAATGGATGTCGACTGGTAGCTGAGAGAGTCGACTACCAATACTGATTTCGGGTAAACAAGGTTTGTTAGGCCCATGTTCAGCTATATTTTGGTTCTCTAACTACTCTTAACTCTAGGACACGCTTTGGAAAGCATTAGAAAGGGTGAAAATCCATTGGACATGGATTAAGAGAAGTGTTTAGGGTGTGTATCGAATTAAGGGAGGTGAAAGTTCAATGTTGAATCTTTTCTTTTAATTTTGATATTTTAGTGTTCCTATTAACTTAGGGACTCCCCAAGGATATTATTGGTACAATGGTCAAGGGGGAGCAAGCTTTTAGGAGGAGGTATCCATCATGGGAAGATTGATGTGTATTTTTCCTCATGGGAGGAAAATTGAGAGATTGCCTCTCTTAAGTAATATGGAACTTATCACTAGGAAGATTGAATGCATCCTAGATATTTTTGAACCAAGGGGAAGATTGTAAGATCTCATTGAGATATGAGACATTGACACCCTTGAGGAGGACCTTTTTGATGTATGTCAAAAAGGAGGAGAAATTGCCAATTGGGGTTAGTTGGAATTCTCATTAGGATGTGAGAATTGCCAATTGGGGATAATTAGGAGACTTGAGTTTGAAGTTTTGTCAAACATCAAAAAGAGGGAGATTGCTGGTGCAATTGACCCAGGTCACTATTGACCGGACTCGAGTTTTACTCGAATAGTATTTTGATGTTAGACAAAAATATGACAAGTGAGTGTCATGGGAAAATCCAAGCATTGGGCTTGGTTTTGGGAAAATCCAAGCATAGGGCTTGGAGTTGGTAAAGTCCAAGTGTGTAGCCTTGGCATGGAAAATCCAAGCATGGGGATTGGTGTTGGTAAGTCCAAGTGTGTAGCATTGGCAATGAGAAGTCTTAAGGACTTGGCAAGGTCACTAGTCTCGTAGGCTCAGGGTCCTTGAGTCAGTGAAGGATGACATTGCGAAAGTTGTGCACTTGGTGCATCTGAGGGACCGTCAGACGGGGAGCGAATTGAGTGAGGCCAAAAGGAAAGCAAACTTCGAGGGCAAGATGCGAAGGATGACATTGCGAAGTTGTGCACTTGGTGCATCCAAGGGACTTAGGATGAGGGAAGAGAGCTTCGGTGGTGAACTCCATGAGAGGATGAGGTGGACTTGGCCAAGTGGCTAAGACAAAGTGTCGGATGCTCAAACATGATGTTTGAGGTTTTACTCGATGGTCGGATCCTTAAATAAAGTGTTTGTTTGAGGTTTTACCTGACAGCAGTTGACTGGTATAGGTGCCGGTTCGACTGATCCAAGTCGATGGCAATAGACTGGTGTACGACTGGTGGTTTCTGGCCCAGCAATTGGCTGCCATGGGATGGAAGTCGACTGTTAGACCATCAATCGACTACCAAGGGACAACAGTCGACTGATGAAGGTGAATGCATTCACAGAACAATTTTGAGCCGACTGATTGCCTGGATCACTCGATTGATGGTTAGATCAGTCAACTGATGGTGGATTCGTTGGAACTTGTCCAGCGTGGATCAAGTTATTGTGAGACAATGGCTACAGGAGCAGTCGACTGATGGTATCGATCAGTCGACTGATGGTATCGATCAGTCGACTGATTGGCATGAAATCAGTTCGATGCAGGTTATTTAAGGAACTCGAGATGAAGGATTTTGCAACCATTTTTGGGGAGATTTTAGAGGGGAATTGCTGCTGTATTCCAGACCTTCAAGAGCAAACCAAAGCAAGCAACAAGCAAGTGATCAAAGCCAAGTGTTGTAAAGTTGTTCTTTACTTGTATTTCATATTGTCTTTGTATTTTGCTTGTACTTTTGTATTACCTATTGTAATTGCTTCTACGAGGTTTCTCCACCTCTAACTTGTTGTCGAGATAGAGTTGTAGGATCGAAATGAGCGCTAGAGGGGGGGGTGAATAGCTCAAAATGGTTTTTCTTTTCTTTTTTTGTAAAAACGATAAGTGAGAGATAAACGCAGCGAAAAAGAGATGGACACAAGGAGTTTTACTTGGTGCACAGCCAACCGGCTGCTAATCCAAGGCCCTAATGGTCCTAGATCACGTACGGAGGGCAATCACTAAAACACTCCTCCTCGTTGGAGGTAGGAGTTACGATTACAAAACTTTCGACAAAAACACAAGGATGAGAGACAAGCCCCTCTCTCCTTTTTGATATAAAAGCTCGAAAAACACAACTTAAATTAATCGACTAAAACGATTACCAACACTTTAACGGTGAAGCTTCGTGTTGGCGACTTGTAGTGGCGCGTGCGAGAAGAGCGGCGTTGTGGAGGCGTTTGAGAGCTTTGTAATAATTGTTGTATCTAAGATGTGAAGCACCCCCTTCTATTTGAAGCCTTGTCCGCCCACTTGAGATCCAGCCACCTCACCACCAATTGAGAGATAAGTTTCCACCTTGCTTTTGACCGGCCACCTCACCAAGATTTGGGGGATAAGTTGCCACCTTGCTTTTAATTTTATTTCAATTCGAGTTCTAATTTTAATTAGAATTCAAATAAATTCAAATTCTAATTTTAATTCGAATTAGAGTAACTTCGAATTCAAACAAGGGTTAGCTCAAAGCAATATGTAGAAATATTAAATGTGATGGATTTAGATGGTTTCTAACCATCCGATCTCGACTTAGACTTTCATGGAAAGTTTTGGGTTTGATTGTCGCCTAGGATCAACTCCTAAATGGAGGATCCGACCTCACTTGCGCTCGTCGGACACGAGTCTTACCTTGCACTTACTGTGTCGCAGATCTCCAACTCAAGCTTAACCTGTTTCTGCACACTCAAGTAGACTCATGAGATAAAAAAATAGACTTAACCTTGTGTCTTTGCTATAATCAAAACACAGGTTCGATTTCGGTGCCTCACTGCACCAACAATCTCCCCCTTTTTTATCTATGGCAAAAACACACAAAGTTAAGGAAATTAAGTGCATGAAACAGTAAAGACATGAACCAAAAGTAGGAGTATTAAAAACATTTCTCAAGTTCTCCCCTTAGAGGAACCCTCCCCCTTGACCGAGGGTGAGTACTTGAAAAAGACTTTTAGTTCTCCAAACACAAAAGATAACGAGTTAAGTAAATGGCATTACTTAACTTAGGCTCCTTAGAGTCAAAAATAAGTGCAAGTTAAGTAATCAAAAGTTAAGTCAAAAGGTTAATTATTCAAAAGGTTTAACTTTTGATTTCTTAACTTGGGCCTTTAAAGTTTTCAATTCTGAAGAGTTGAAACCTAAACCTTACTCCCCCTTAACTTAGGCCAAAATCAAAGTTTTAAGTTAAGTTATCAAATTCAAAAATTTGAATTTATTGAACCTTAACTTTGGCCTTTTCTCCCCCTTTTGACATAAATCAAGAAAAAAAAGTGGGGGGGGGGGGGTTTAAGAAAACCCTAAGTCCAAGCATGATGATTTTGAAAATAGTATGTGAAAATAATTCATCTAAATGTTCAACTCTAGTTTGACTTGATTGAAATGTTATTATCAACAAGTCTTGATTAGAGTTGGTTAATATTAGTTGCATATTTATACTCCGAGGTTCATATTGACGCACTTGATCTACATCTTGGAACCTGGAGTAGGGTCCTAACATCTCACACCGTTCTAGGTGGCTTAATACACAAATACATTAACCCTATGTGTTGTGAGATGTGTTGGCTCCTTAAATCTATAGGATCATGATATCTAAGGGAAGTCCTAAACTAGTTCCATTTGCATAAAGAAAAAAAATGAGAAAAATAAAATTCGAAAATAAAATTTTTCAAAATAGCATTTGAAAACTTTTGCAAACCTATTCTATTACGCACAAGCCCAATTTTCGTCTCAAGAGACTAAATTCGGCTTCGGGTAGTGGTTTAGTAAATAGGTCTGCTAGGTTAGACTTCGAGTCAACATATTCGAGTTGTATGGAGCCGTTGGCTACATGTTCTCGAATGAAATGGTGTTTTACCTCTATATGCTTTGTCCTTGAATGGCATATAGGGTTCTTAGTTAGATTTATCGAACTTATGTTGTCTACAAAAATTTTAGTTTTGGTGAAGTCCAACCTAAAGTCTCAGAGAGTGTGCTTCTCCAAAGAAGCTGAGTTACACACTCACCCATCGCAACGTATTCGGCTTCGGTGGTAGATAAGGCAACACAATGTTGCTTCCTACTGCACCAACTCACTAGACTCGAGCCGAGTAGTTGACAACAACCACTCGTGCTCTTTCTATCGAGTTTACTACCGGCATAATCCGAATCGGAGTAGCCGATTAGTTCGAACTCCGTAGATCTAGGGTACCAAATACCAACGTTAAGTGTACCCTTAAAATATCTAAGGATACGCTTAACTAGGGTTAGGTGAGACTCCTTAGCACAGGTTTGAAACCTGGCCCACATACTTACTACGAATAGGATGTCGGGTCGACTCGCAGTTAAGTATAAGAGACTTCCTATCGTGCTCTTATAGTACTTTAAGTCAATGGACTTACTTTCTAGGTCTTCTCCTATGTTAACATTAATCGCCATTGGGGTGTTTATTATCTTAGCGTCTTGCATTCCAAATCTTTTAATTAACTCCTTAGTGTATTTTTGTTGATATAGGTATATACCATCCTTAGTTTGTTTAATTTGTAGACCTAAAAAGAAACTTAACTCGCCTACCAAGTTCATTTCGAACTCACTTTCCATGAGTGAAACAAACTCGTTTAGTAGGGCTGAGTTAGAGGTTCCAAAAATTATATTGTCTACATAAATTTGAGCTATGAATATTTCTTTACCTAAGGTTTTTACGAAGAGAGTTGGGTCAACTAAGCCTTGGTTAAACCCTTTTGACTTAAGATGGATTGAAAGTCTCTCGTACCAAGCTCGAGGAGCTTGTTTAAGTCCATAGAGAGCTTTCTTAAGTTTTAGAACATGGTCGGGTTTATTTAGATTTTCAAATCCGGGGGGTTGGCTAACATAAACTTCTTCTTTAATGTATCCATTTAGGAATGCCGACTTAACATCCATTTGAAACAGCTTAAATCCTCGATGTGCGGCATAAGCTAGCAACATTCGAATGGATTCGAGTCTAGCTACTGGGGCATAGGTTTCGTCGTAATCTAAGCCTTCGACTTGACTAAACCCTTTGGCGACTAACCTAACCTTGTTTCTAACTACTTCACCTTTATCATCAAGCTTATTTCGAAACACCCACCTTATTCCAATTATCGTTTTGTCTAGGGTATCATTTTTATGTTTGATGAACCTAACCCAGGTAAACCTGGAGTAGTCGTCAATTATGACTAAGAAATATTGACTTCTATTGAGTGACTTGGCTCCATGTGAATCGAATAGATCCATATGCAGGAGCTCAAGTACACTTGAGGTTCGTTCTTGGTTAGTTAACTTGTGTTGTGTCCTAGGTTGTTTTCCTTGTTGACAAGCATTACAGATTTTATTAACCAAATTGTTGAGGTTTGGTAAGCCTCTGACTAAGCCACTCTGACTCATCTTGTGGACGAGTCTTGGGTGCGAGTGACCGAGTCGTCGGTGTCACAACCATGATTCCTCTTCCTGTGTCATAAGACATTTGGCTGAGGATTTGATTAAGTTAATTGTATAAATGTTATTTGTCCTAGTTCCTTTGAGTATTGTTTTAGCTGTTTTATTTGTTTTAATTACACATTCATTTTCTAAAAATACGACCTTATAGTTATTGTCACATAATTGGCTTACGCTAAGCAGGTTATATTCAAAATTCTCTACAAGTAATACATTTTTAATAACAAAATTCGAGTTAATCTCGATATCACCTGATCCGATGATTTTGAGCTTGCCGTTATTCCCAAAGGCTACCGATCCTTGTCGTTTGAATCGAAGCTTCATGAATTTGAGTTGATCCCCGGTCATGTGTCGGGAGCAACCGCTGTCCAACATCCATTGATCCTACACACAAGGTGGTTGGATTGGATGTTAGATTTTTTTTAAAAAAAAAATTGGTTGTAAGTTGTTAAACCTAGGTCATCTCACCTGTGTCTATATGATCAAGCATGTTATACTTATGTGTTTTTTGTGAGATGACTTCCAATTAAGATGATTAAGTGCATTTAGGTTCAAGTAATTTTATGTTAGATTTGGATTTGACCCTAGGCTTGTCAAGTTTACCTTTTCAAGATCATGGCTTCCAGGTCGTGGCGAGGCACAGGGGTCGTCTTTTATCGGATCATCGACCACTTCCTTAGACAAAGCCATTTTCAAGAAAATGATGACTTGACTCACCTAAGACTATTTCCTAGTCTAACTGGTTATTTTTGAAAAGAGGCTCCCCGAGGCTCAATCTTTTCGAAGGATTTTAGTTGGTTATGTATGTGTTCTAAGTGAGTTCACAAGTTTTAAAAAAAAAATAAATAAAAAAATTTAAGCATGCAATTTCTAAGTTAAAGCACAAACATGTTTTGTACTGGCTCCCCCTAGACCGTTGAATTGGTTCGGTCTATCCACATAGTGGATTTGGTCCTTGGGAACCCAGTACGGGTTGGATCCTAGAGTTGAAATCAAAAAGTTCTTAGGGACCCATGCTTGGACATGTTTCCTATGTCGACTTACAATTGACATATACGACCTATTAGTTGTGTTTGAGTTAAACCCTAGTCCAGCCTTGTAGTACACGGCCCTTTGAGATCCAAGTAGGAGGTCAAGTCCTTTGGATCCCGAAGTGAACCTTTCCAACGTGTTCCTAAGATCTTCAACTTGACTTTTCAAGAGAGAGTTCTCAACTTCGAGCTTTTCTGCTCGAGTTGGGTCCTCTTCTCGTACTTGACTAGTCGAAGAGGTTAGGGAGACCTTGTGTTTGAGAAGTTTGACCTCCTCAACCAGGGTCTCGACCTTGGACTCGGACTTAACTAATTTCCTAGACAAAAACATAACCGTATTATGTAAAGTATTAAATAAAGTTCGACTCACTTTAAGGGTATCTTTTGAACCGGATGCGTATCCGTGGCTTGACTTGAAGGTAGCTTCGTAGTCCGAGTCATCCTCAGGTTCTGACTCAAGTTCAGGTTCGGTCTCCGTGTCTGACTCAATCGATTTCGCCATGAAGACGTGGTCTTCGTCTTCTTTGGATGACGCTTCTTCCCATGTCGCGTTGAGGGCCTTCTTGTGCTTAGGTGCTTGGTGGTTGAGCTTGGGGCACTCGGACTTGATATGTCCAAACCTGTTACACTCATAACACCTAATATTAGAACTTTTAGGCTTACCTTGGTTGGGTCGAGTCGTGGTTCGCTTTCGTCCCTTGGCTATCCTTCGAGCTAGGTTCATTAGTTCGGCAGTCAACTCCGGGTCAACTTCTTCTTCGGACTCGTCTTCCTCCTCGGTTGGTGGTGGCTTGCTTGCGATTTTCTTCTTCTTTGAACCTGCAAACAAGGCTATACCCCTCTCGGGTTCCGAGTTGGACTGCTCATGTAATTCGAAATCTGAGAATAATTCATCTATTCTAACTTTAGCTAGGTCCTTAGATACCTTGTAGGCATCGGGCATGGATGCCCACAAGGTGGTCCTAGGGAAAGAATTTAGAACATACCTGATTAGATCTCGATTTTCGACTTTCTGTCCTATTGAATGCAGCTGGTTGACTATGTCCTGGACGCGGGCGTGCAATTGTGTTGCCGTCTCGTGTTCCTGCATTTTTAGTGTGTACAATTTATTGAACAACAAATCGCGTTTGCAAACCTTAGCTTGATCCGATCCTTCGTGTAACTCGATCTCTTGACGCCGATGAAGGGTCCGACTGCTCACTCCTCCTTGGATAGCTCCGACCGCAGGATTTGAGTCGCCTTTGCATCTCGCCTCGACTTGTCGTTTAGTGGTAATGGACCACTGATTGTAATCCAAGGATTCACCTTCTTCATTAGTAGGAAGGGTGAACCCGGTTTGGATCACAATCCACATCTCTATTTGGGTTTTTAGGAAGCACTCCATCCGACCTTTCCAGTAACGGAAATCGTCACCGTTGTAAAACGGTGGTCGGACGGTGCTAAAACCCTCGAGATGGGCCATTAACATGAAACGGTAAGAAGAAAAAAAAAGAAAAAACACACAGACAACAAAGGTCCCAAGACTCAAGGCCTGGATTAGTAGTCTTGGGAAGAAGAAAAGATAAATAAATCAATCAATAGATTAACTAATTAGAAAATTAATTTTAATTCTGTAAAAAAAATAATTAATTAATTAATTTCGAAAATTAATTAAAAACTATTTTGTAGAAAAATCTAATGTTGAAATTAAAAAATATTGAAAAACCAAACTTATATTCTAGACAAGATTTAAAAATTAAAATAAGTTTTTAATTGATTTTTAATTGATTAAATTTGAAAATTGATTGAAAATCTATTTTAGTGGAAATAAGATTTAATTCAATGCTAAGATTAACGAGAAAACTTTATAAAATGAAATATAAAGATTTTAGGGTTTGAAAAATTCAAGTGTTTAAAAAAAAATGAAAGAATTTTTAATTCTGGGAAAAACTAATTTTAATCAGTAATAGAATTAAAAAAATCGTAATTAAGAGTTTTTTTTTGTTAGGATGATCAATAGAAAGATTAAAAGCGATAAAATTAAATTAAAGAAAAGTCTGAAAAAAAAATTAGAAAAATTAAAAAAAACTCAAAAATTAACGTAGACAGAAACAAAGGAAACAAAAGAAATAAAAATTACTCAAATTGGTGGTTTCACTAAATTTGAGTGCCCCCTGCTCTGATACCAATTGTAGGATCGAAATGAGCGCTAGAGGGGGGGTGAATAGCGCAAAATGGTTTTTCTTTTCTTTTGTTGAAAAAAAGATAAGTGAGAGATAAACGCAGCGAAAAAGAGATGGACACAAGGAGTTTTACTTGGTTCACAGCCAACCGGCTGCTAATCCAAGGCCCTAATGGTCCTAGACCACGTACGGAGGGCAATCACTAAAACACTCCTCCTCGTTGGAGGTAGGAGTTACGATTACAAAACTTTCGACAAAAACACAAGGATGAGAGACAAGCCCCTCTCTCCTTTTTGATATAAAAGCTCGAAAAACACAACTTAAATTAATCGACTAAAACGATTACCAACACTTTAATCTGAAGCCAGGTTGTTGGCGACGCCGTTGTAGTGGCATCGTCGTAGAAGAGCGGCGTTGTGGAGGCGTTTGAGAGCTTTGTAATAATTGTTGTATCTAAGATGTGAAGCACCCCCTTCTATTTGAAGCCTTGTTCGCCCACTTGAGATCCGGCCACCTCACCACCAATTGAGGGATAAGTTTCCACCTTGCTTTTGACCGGCCACCTCACCAAGATTTGGGGGATAAGTTGCCACCTTGTTTTTAATTTTATTTCAATTCGAGTTCTAATTTTAATTCGAATTCTAATTTTAATTCAAATTAGAGTAACTTCGAATTCAAACAAGGGTTAGCTCAAAGCAATATGTAGAAATATTAAATGTGATGGATTTAGATGGTTTCTAACCATCCGATCTCGACTTAGACTTTCATGGAAAGTTTTGGGTCGGATTGTCGCCTAAGATCAACTCCTAAACGGAGGATCCGACCTCACTTGCGCTCGTCGGACACGAGTCTTACCTTGCACTTACTGTGTCGCAGATCTCCAACTCAAGCTTAACCTGTTTCTGCACACTCAAGTAGACTCATGAGATAACAAAATAGACTTAACCTTGTGTCTTTGCTATAATCAAAACACAGGTTCGATTTCGGTGCCTCACTGCACCAACAAGAGTTTGGTTAGTGTCGTCCGCATAACTCGAGCTCGGAGAGCTCACCCCGTGGAGTAGGAACCCTAAGGTTTTGAACCACGTATATTGGTTGCCTATTGTGATTGTGTGTCTATGTTTATATTGTATTTCGTATTTGCATTTCCGCTACGCATATTAATGATCATTGTAGACAAAGCATGCAAGAACGAACGATTTCCATCGAACACATCAAGGGCTATTCACCCCCCCCCCCTCTAGCCAACCACCGATCCTCCAACACTAGGTATTCCTTATGGATGACCTCCCTAGATACCCTTTTAATGACTCTCCTAGGCTTGGTAGCCTTGTTCATTATGGTATTGCCTAGGTTAACTCTAGGGGTGACTCCCCTTGTAACCTTCTTAGTGGCTTCCCTAGGTTTCTTCAAAACCTTAGCCACTAGGTACACTCCATGGTCAACTCTAAGGATGACTTCTCTTGTGACCTTGGTTTTCCTAGACCTAGGTTTAGTTAGATAGTCAAATGGAACATTATGATAAGTAGGCATTACCTTATTCGATGTAGGCTTGTGAACAAACCTTGACTCCTAGATGGTTCTTGCCTCTTACACCCTTGACTTTGACTTATAGACCCTAGAGTTTGATTTTGCATATTTCTAAGGGTCTTTTCTAGTTTATCAAGCCTTGACCTCAAGGCTTGGTTCTCCAATTCTAATTGTTCAATTTTTGAATTTTGATTTAGTCCTTGGGCAGTACCATTTCTTCTAGTCATATGCCTACCCTTCTTAGGGTTAATGCCTAAATGGTTTTCTATCTTCCTAATACTTTCCTTAGGTAAAATTGTTTTAGGTACATTAGTCCCAAATTTCTTCTTAGTTCTAAGGTTACAACTCTTAGCACCTAAATAATTCAATCTATTTATACTAGCATTCTTTTTAACATTAAAACTAGAGGGTGCATTGCTAAAATATACCTTAGGGTTTGCCTTATAGGCTCCCCCAACATGTGTAGCTTCTAATTGCCCTTTGGTTTGCTTTCTCCCCATAGGGCATTGACTTCAGTAGTGTCCCGTTTGATGACACTTAAAGCACACCGCGTGCTCCTTGCTCTTACTAGTGGGGACTCTGGCATCCTTTGAATTTTTGTTGACTTTTGGTGACGGCGAAGCCTTCTTGAGCTTCTTAGGGCACTTGCTCTTATAGTGCCCATATTCCCTACACTCAAAACACATAATATATTTTTTATTTTTAATTAATGTGCTTGAGTTGACTAGGTTTGTGGTGGAAGCCTCTTGAGCATGTTCATCTTCTCGACCGGAGGTTGATGGTTCCTCTTGAGGTTGCTCCAGTGTAGATGAACTAATCTCTCCCCCTCAGTCCTAGAGGTGGAGGCTTCCTCTGCTTCTTCCTCTTCCATCGATCCGGATGTTGACTCCTTCTCAACTTCCGACTCCTCATTTTCTTATGAGGATGAGATTGTTTCTTCGGCCTCCTCTGATTGGGCCGATGAGCATTCCGCTTCTTCTTGGACCGGTTGTGGGTTCTCATGGAATCATGCCACTTGGATCCATAGCTCCTTGGCATACATGTAATCACCTAAACTACACAAAATATTTTTAGGAATTAAATCAACCAAGAATTTAATTGCCTTCTTATTTTTCTCGAATTCTTGAATTTGTTCCTCGGTCCACTTCTTCATTTTGAGGAATCCTCCCTTTGGCCCTCTTGGATAATTGAACCCTTCCATCAAGATGGCCCATTCTTCAAAGTCCCTCATCATCATGAAGTCTTCAATCCTTCCCTTCCATTGGCTGAATTCTTCTCGTCCATAGAGCATGTATGGAATTGGGGTGTTGATGTCCCATCCCACTTTTTTTTCAAACTCGATCCTTCTTCTTCCCTCTAGTGTGCTCCCTTGGTTGTTATACCATGAAGAGCGGCCTCACTATGATACCACTTGTTGGGAATTGATCATTGCTAGAGGCGGGGTGATTAGCGCGTACGTTGCGTAGATGAAAATCGATAGTGTGCTTGCTACAAAACTTGGTATGCATAGGGGATATACAAATAATAAAGGAATAACAAAAATACAAGAACAACAAAACACGCGATATAACATGGTTCGGAACCTTAGGGTTCCTACTCCATGGATTGGGCTCGAATGAGTCCTAGCGATGCAAACACCACCACTAATCAAAATACTCCTCAACAACAAGTCGGAAGAAACCTCTTACAATGATTACAAAAGTAATACACGAGATATACAAGAAAATATAAATGAAATACACAAAACAACGTAAATAAAACTTCACAACTATTGCTTTGGATGTTTGCTTGTTGATTGATTGAACTGTGCTTGAAGATCCTGATTTGCACTAGCAAATCACCTTAAATGCCCAAGAAATCACTGCCAAATCCTCCTCTATGAGATGCTTTTATGACATGCATTCAAGATGGATTCCCGCCTGATAGTCGACTGCCATAAGGCCCTAGTCGATAACCAAAAGTGTCGTTGTCTCACAACGGACTTAATCCAGGTCGACATTCAAGCCAACGGATACACTATCAGTCGACTGCCATTACCCATCAGTCGACTGCCGAGGCAGTAGCCGACTGACTAGTCAACTACCGAGCGTTCTGCTCCCGTAACCTCGACCAGCAGTCAACTTCCATCCATGGTAGTCGACTGCTCAAGCCATCAATCGACTGCCCAATACTGGCAGTCAAGTGCCATGGCCTTTTGCCATAGTCAAACCCTAGTCAACTCATGACAGTTGACTAGTCATAATCTCAGTCCACTGCCAAGTGTCAAAACACTTGACCAATCGACTAGTCCAAAGCCCCAGTCGAATGAAAACCTCAACCATGAGTTTTAACCCCAAGTATGATGCCCTCATACTTGTTAGACCACAATTAGCCTAGACCTAAGCCTTTTACCCACCTCCGTTACCCTCACGCCTATTGGATCCCTCTAAGTCATCCATGACTTGTTCATCCATATGTTAGCCTTCAGGTGCTTCCATCGACTACTATCATGCTAAGCTGGTCTACACCGCCAAGCCACATTTGGGCTTACGCTGCCAAGACTACTACATGGACTTTATGCCGCCAACAATTAGCCTTATGCTACCAAGACTCTCGCTTGGACTTTACGCTTCCAATATTAACCCTTGGACTTTCCTTGGCAACCCATGTTGGACTTTCCATTTTCCAAGACTCAAGCTTGAACTTTCCCTTGCCAAGACCCATGCTTGGACTTTCCATGCCAACCCATGTTGGACTTTCCCATTTCCAAGTGTCCCACTTGGACTTTCCCATGATAATTACATTGTCATACATTTTGTCGAATATTAAAATACGACTCGAGTCAAACTCGAGTTTGGTCAATCATGACCTGGGTCGATTGCACCAACACTATGTAGGGGGACAAAGTTAAGCATCGATCCGACGGATAATCCGTATGAGACTTAGAAGTCGAGATCGAGCAGTATTACTACTGCTACCATGTTTTATATTATTTGCTTGTGCTAATCTCATTTTGCAGGGATTAGTCAACTAAATGGATTCTAGTGGACTAAGGTCCAATCGACTGGGTATTAGTCAATCGACTGGATACCGAGTTGGCTGGATTAGCTGGTGATCGATCAAAGATCTGGCATCATGGATGGAAAATGTTTCAATCAACTGGGGGGGTCCAGTCGATTGGAATGGAAAACTTTCAATGCGAAACCGGGTGACTTGGAGTCAACTGGAAGACCTGATGTACCATATCGACGGGCTGATGTGGAGTCGATTGGAGGATGTTCCAATCGACTAGAAAAAATCTATAAAAGAAATGCACGACCAGCTCCAAGTATAACTCATTTATTATGTCCAAGTGTTGCTACTATTGTTCGTCATCTACAAAAGCTTCATCCCTCTACAAAGACACAATTCCGACACTCCGTGCCTAATTCGATATCCCTAAAAGTGTCTGTATAATTTAGTTATACTTGTTTGTATTAATTTTCAGTTTTATGTACATAATTTGAAAGGGAAGATAGAGTGTTACCTATCTATTATCTTTGTAAAAAATGAACCCCTCCGAAGTCGAGAGATCTTGAGTCAGAGGGTATTATACTGATTGCTCATCGAGGTAGCTCTCAATGAGCTATGGGCCTTAGAGTAGCAACCCGACTAGGGTTACGAAACAAGTAAAAATGCTTGTCTCTCTATTTTATTTATTACGCATCATATTCTTGTTTCAAAATATAAAATTATGTTTTAAAATCTATAGAAAATTTGTAACCTCCCAGATTCACCCTCTCTCTCAGAGCAATTCGATCATAGAATTGGTATCAGAGCGGAGGGCGCTCCGAATTTAGTGCCACCAACGAGAGCATTAGAATTTTATTTTGTTTTTAGCATTTTTGTCTTTTAATAATATTTGCATTAATATTTATTTTTTCCCATTAGAATATATTTTTAATATTTGTCTTGCTTTAGTTTAAATTTATTCTTGCACAATCCATTTTTGCTTAAATTAAATAAATCTAGAAATAATTCTAAAAATTAATTGAATTAATTTAAATAAAAATTTAATAATCGAAATTTAGTAAAGTCGCACTTAAAATGGTATAGCACCGTTCACTCTTCTCTCTTTAACGGAGAGGATTTTTCCTACTTGAAGAGGCGAATGAAGTGTTACCTGAAAACCGACCTCGAGGTATGGTTTTCGATTAGGAAAGGTTTCATCTCTCCGGTAGATGTCTTGGGAGAAGGGAAATTTGCATTTTGTTTCGCTTTGCTTCTGTCGCTTGTCCATGACGATCCTATCTCGTGTCCCCGAATTAAAATTTCATTAATTAAAACTAATCCAGACGAGGATGAATTACCCAAGCAATCGATTCATCATCGTGCTATTCGATTTGAGTGGTCGCTTGAACAAACTTGTTGTTCAAGCAACCTAACTCTTTTCCTCGATTAGCCATGGAATAGATGATGTACGGATCACTGGTTTTTGTGTTTATCATCGGGATCCATGTCAATCAATAACATACAAATACAAAAGAACTAGTGAAGGGAAAACGATGTGTTTCCCGCTTCTTCGATTCAGTCGCTTGTGCATGGCAATCCTATCTCGCGTCCCTAGATTAAAATTTTGTTAATTAAAACTAATCCGGACAGAGATGGATTGCCCAAGCAACCGATTCATCATCATGCTATTCAATTTGAGCGGTCGCTTGAACAAACTTATTGTACAAGCAACCTAACTCTTTTCCTCAATTAGTCGCGGAATAGATGATGTACGGATCACCGGTTTTTTTGTTTATCATCGGGGTCCATTTCAATAAACCACAAACAAAATACAAACAAATAAGAATCAAAATTAAACAAGATTATACCTGTCACGCCCGCCCTTTCCAGGGGTTCGGAGGGGCGGCGCGACGCGATCGTACATACATGCATTACAGCGGAAGACTACATATACTTCTTACAGCGGAAGACTTTAGACTTTTATTTTTTTTTTCTTCTTTAAAACATAAACATGCGTCATCATTTCATAAATACTTCTTTTTAAACATAGAGAATGCATCATCATTTCATAAGTACTTATTTCAAGTCCATAAAAATCATCTTAAAGGAAAACATGCATAAGGAAATATAATAGATCTCCTCCACCATGCCACTACCACACACACTTTACCCCTCCTGCTGCTCCCTTTAGTTTAGCCACCCTTTACCCTTATCTGCAGTACAAGGGAACATAAACTATAAGCACATAGGCTTAGTAGGATTCTGTCCTACTCACAAAAACCATACGTCAAACATTAAGGATAGAGTAGTGACATGATCATATAACACATATAAGCATAACATTCATATAAACATACAACGACATATAAACAAACATAAAATGCATATAAACATACAAGAACATAAGCAAGCATAACATGCATATAACATACTAGAACATAAGCATAGCATTCATATAAACATCTAAGAACATAAGCAAACATAACATGCATATAACATACCAGAACATAAGCATAGCATTCATGTAAACATCTAGAACATAAGCAAACATAACATGGATATAAACATAAGCATAACATGAACATAACATCATAATGATCCAGACATGAACTAAGGATATATGCAGGATGCTCTTTGAAAACATATATTATAGGTATTTAAACATAATCTCAAGATATTGGGCCCGACATTGTACCACATCATCATCATTATAGCGCGCATCCCTAAATAGACCCGAGGTAGCTAATCCCGAACCTACTAGGTTACTAGGCCCGTATTATGTCCGTCGACCTAGGGGCCATCATCATAAGATAGAAGCCCATCCTAGGCCCGTACTTATGACCGTCGACCTAGGGCATCTGGGAGCCCATCCCGTACTAGGTCCGTACTATGAACGTCGACCTAGGGGCAATCATAACATAGAAGCCCATCCTAGGCCCGTACTATGTCCGTCAGCCTAGGGCAACTTAGGAGCCCATCCCTTTGGACCTTGTTAGGGTCCAGTACAAGTCATGCAGAAAGTAAAATACTTATCATGCTTAATATCATAACATATCATATTTCTTTTCATAAACATATCATGTTCCTTATCATGGCATATCATGTTCCTTCTTCATAGCATATCATGTTCCTTCTTCATAACATATCATTTTTCTTTTCATAACATATCATATTCCTTCTTCATAACATATCATATTCTTTTCATACATATCAAGTTCCTTCTTTATAACAAATCATACATTCACACAATTCACATGGCAATGAGCATAACATGATCATACAATTCACATGGCAATGAGCGTAACATGATCATACATTTAACATGGTAATGAGCAGAAATTTATCATGCATCCCTACTATTAACATAGACATATGGTAGTGACATAAACCAATCATGCTAAACCACTTGAGCAAGGACTCCTTAACATCATGTTAACATCACACACATATAGGGCATGGCATAAACATCATGAACAAGTATACATGGAGTGATCTAAACTTCATGGAGTTCTACCAAAGTTTTAAACCCTAAACAACTTATATATGATCTAACTAACCACATATTAATTCTTTCACATATAAAGCATGGCATGGAAGGCACTTATGAGTTTAGATAAGTCTTGGCCGAGAGTTTCAAGAAAATCTAAGATCCATTTCTTAAATCTAGCTTAGGTTTCACATGTTACCTATATCTACATTCAAAACATAGCATGGCAATTTATTGATCATAGCATGATAGACCAAAATGGGTCTTGGCCGAATGGTTCAAGGAACTTAAAGGATCAACCACTTAAATCTAGTTTAGCCAACAACACGTTATCTTAATCTAACATCAAAACATAGCATGAACTCATCTATAGCATTGCATAGAACATGTTATCTTCTTCTAACATCAAAACATCGCATGAACTCATCTAGAGCCTAGCATAGATCATGTTATCTTCATCTAACATCAAAACATATCATGAACTCATCTAGACCATGGCATAGAAAAACACATTAGGGGTCCAAAGGAGCTTGGCCGAGAGTCCTAGGAGGGTTTGAAGATCAACCACTTAACCAAACCCATCTAGAAATCTATCATCATCATATTCATACAAGGTATAGCATAGATCATCATGGAGAGCACAAGTAATGGTCTTGGCCAAAAGTTTCTTGGAGTTTTTAAGATCAAACACTTAACCAAACCTATCTAGCAACCTATCATCATCATATTCCTACAAGGTATGGCATGGTTCATCATTGAAAACACAAGTAAGGGTCTTGGCCGAATGGTTCATGAAGAGATTTATATAATAACATCAATCGAAACAACTTGTATGCAGGTGAGGGGATACTTACATCCTTCGCTTTGTTAATAGTTGGAAAATACCCTAAGGGATGCCAAACCTAGAGCCTTCTTTATCTTGGCTAGCTTTCAGAAAATGGAAGAGGATAAGAGTAGGTTTCGGTGAGGAAGAAGAAGAGGAGAAGTGGAGAATGAAAAATGACTTTTCTCTTGTCTCCTCATTCCCTATTTATTCACTTGAAGGTGTCCCTTAGCCTCCCTTACCCTTATCTATCATTTCCCATATTCCTCTAATAGCACAACCCTGCTGGGCTTCTAGTTATTGGATGCATCTTACGACTTAGCTATCTACTAGAGGTTTGGGGTTCAATTCCTAGGCCATGAATCCTTTTTGGCTCTATTTCTTTTATTTTTTTGAAAGAGCTCACATAAAGCCCATTATAATCATGCAAAAATGCTTGTAAAATTACTAGGAATTTTACGGGTGTTACAATCCTTCATACCTTTTAAAAGTTTCATCCTCGAAACTTAGAACAACTCTGGGTACTTCTATTTCATTTCCTCCTCGTGTTCCCAGGTAGCTTCTTCGTACCGTTGATTTTGCCACAGGACCTTAACTAAGGGCACCTCTTTATTCCTTAGCCTTTTGACTTCTCGGTCTAGTATCTGGATAGGCCGACTTTCATAACTCAGGTCCTCTTGAACTTGCACTATTTGTGGCTCGATCACTTGGTCCGTACTGGAAATGCACTTCTTGAGCATTGAAACGTGGAACACGTTGTGAATAGCCAACATCTCTTGAGGCAGCTCTAGCTCAGAAGCTACCTTGCCAACTCTCTTCAATATCTGATACGGTCCCATATAGTGCGGACTTAGCTTACCCTTCCTTCCGAATCTCATCACTCCCTTTATAGGGGCCACATTGAGGAATACCAGATCCCCGACTTCGAATTCTAACGGTCTATGTCACATATCTGCATAGCTTTTTTGCCGGCTGTGAGTAGTTTCAATTCTTTGGCGGATGTTCTATATAGCTCAGGTGGTGTCATTAATGAAATCTGTTTGGAGTTCCATCCCCTTCTTTTCACCACCCTCGTACCAGCATATAGGAGATCTACATTTTCTCCTGTATAGAGCCTCGTAGGGTGTCATTCCAATAGTAACTTGGTAGCTATTATTGTAGGTGAATTCTACCAAGCATAAGTATCGGCACCAGCTCCCTTTGAAATCCAGGGTGCAAGCTCGTAATATATCCTCCAGTACTTGATTTATCCTTTCGGTCTGTCCGTCCGTCTGAGGATGGAAGGCAATACTGAATAATAGCTTCGTGCCAAGGGCCTTCTGAACACATTCCCAGAAATGGGAAATAAAATGACCATCTCTGTCAGAAATGATGGTCTTAGGAATCCCATGTAATCTGATAATTTCCTTAGCATATAATTGAGCCAATTGCTCAGTCGAATAGGTCAACTTGATTGCTAAGAAGTGGGAAGACTTCGTCAATCTGTCCACAATTACCCATATAGCATCATATCCGTTAGTCGTCTTGGGCAGTCCTGAGATGAAATCCATAGAAATATCTTCCCATTTTCATTCTGGAATTTGGATCGGCTGCAGTGTTCCTCCAGGTCTCTCGTGTTGTGCTTTAACCCTCTAGTAGGTCAGGCAGGTACTGACATACTGAGCCGCATCTCTTTTCATACCGAACCACCAGAATTTTCTTTTCAGATCTTGGTGGTTCCAGGATGCATCGCATAAGGAGTTCCGTGAGCTTCCTCAAATATCTTCTTCCGTAATTCCGGATTATCGGGAATACACAAGCGATCCCTGAGGTAGAGTATTCCACTATCAGAGATACGAAACCCATCATCCTTTCCTTCTAGGACCTCATGCTTGATCCTATGAATGCTCGGGTTACGGGTTTACTTTTCCAATATATCGTCGAACAGCGTCGGTGGTATCGTCATAGTCGATAGCTGTCTGGAAATGATTTTAACCCCGTAACACATAATTTCCTTTTCTAAGGGCCGAGATAATACTGATAGAGACATCAAGGTGGAGTAGGACTTCATGCTAAGTGCATCGACCACCTTGTTCGCTTTTCCTGGATGGTAGAAGATCTCGCAATGATAATCCTTGACGAGCTCGATCCATTTGCGTTGTCTCATGTTCACGTCCTTCTGTGTGAAGAAATATTTCAGACTCTGGTGGTCTGTATAAATCCTACACTGAGTTCCATATAGATAATGCCTCCATGTTTTTAGAGCAAAGACCACGGCCGCTAGCTCTAGATCGTGAGTGGGATAATTCCTTTCATGTTCTTTGAGTTGCCTAGAGGCGTAGGCAATGACCTTGCCATTCTGCATGAGTACATCTCCGAGTCCCAACTTAGAAGCATCGTTGTACATGTCGAAGCCTTCGTTACTATCCGAAAGAGCAAGGATTGGAGCACTGGTCAGTCTCTTTTTCAATTCTGTGAAACTTCTCTTGCAGGCGTCCGTCCATTCATACTTTTTGTTCTTTCTGGTGAGGACTGTCATAGGGGCTGCAATTCTAGAGAAGTTCTCTACAAACTTCCTGTAGTAGCTTGCTAGCCCAAGAAAGCTTTTGATCTCACTGGCATTCTTTGGTCGGTTCCAGTTACTCACAGCTTCAATCTTTATTGGGACTACCATCACTCCGTGCTTGGATATAATGTGACCCAAAAAATGATACTTGATCGAGCCAGAATTCGCATTTGGAGAACATTGCATACAGCTGCTTTTCCCGAAGAATCTGTAATACCATATTCAGGTGTTCTGTTTGCTCTTCTGGGGTTCTCGAATATATTAGTATATCATCGATGAAAACGATTACAAATTTGTCAAGGAATGCCGAGAATACCCAATTCATCATATCCATGAACATAGCAGGTGCATTCGTCACTCAGAAGGGCATTACTACGAACTAGTAATGTCCATATCTTGTTTAGAAAGCAGTCTTTGGTATATCATCTGCTTTCACTTTCACTTGATGATAGCCAGACCTCAGGTCAATCTTAGAGAAGACGGTGGCACCCTTTAGCTGGTCGAACAGGTCGTCAATCCACGGTAAAGGGTACCTGTTCTTGATCGTCACATTATTTAGCGCTCGATAGTCTATGCACATTCGCATAGACCCATCTTTCTTCTTCACCAAAAGTACTGGAGCTCCCCATGGAGAGCGACTTGAGCGTATGAGTCCCTTGTCGAGTAACTCCTGTAGCTGTCCCTGAAGTTCCTTCAATTCAGCCGGTGCCATACGGTAAGGTGCTTTAGAGATCGGGTTAGTACCAGGAATTAATTCGATCTCAAATTCAATTTCTCTATCTGGGGCTAACCCTGGTAGTTCATTTGGGAATACCTCTGGGTAGTTGCATACAACTCTGACATCTTCTAGCTTCTGGTCCTCGTCTGGACTTGTATCAACCACATGTGCTAGAAACCCAGTGCATCCACTGTCTAACATCTTGCGCGCCTACAGAGCTGATAGAAATTTATCGATTCTTATCCTTGGCTCTCCAATAAATTCAAACATAGGTTCTTCCTCCAGTTGGAAGACCACTTTTCTTTTATGGCACTCGATCTAAGCATCGTACTTGCTTAAGAAATCCATGCCCAATATGACATCATAATCCTACATGTCGAGCACCATCAGATCACAATAGAGTTCTCTGTCTGCGATTCTGATGGGTGTGGTTCGCAGCATATGAGTGGAGGGCATTACTTCTCCCGAGGGCAGAGTGATTAAGAACTTGCGATCCAAAGCTTGTGGTGGCATGTCTATCTCCGTGAAGGGTGTAGAAACAAACGAATGTGTTTCCCCAGTATCAAATAATGCAGTAGCATGCTGACAGAAAATAAATATCTCACCTGTGACAACCGTAGAAGCGTTCGCCACATCTTCTTGGGTGAGAGAGAATACCCTAGCATCTATCATAACTAGCGAGGCTTCTAGTCTCCCTTGACTGATCGGGGTACCTTCGATTGTAGCCTGCATCTAGTGTAGCTGTGGAGGAGCACCCCTGTACTGGGCATACTGCTGAGGAGGTGCCTGAACCTGAATAGGGAAGTCCTTGACTCTATGCCCTTCCCGTCCACAGTTGTAGCATCTATTTCTGCCCCGGTAGCATACTCCAGGATGTATCTTCCTGCATGTAGCACACAGAGGGATCTTGGGTTGCTTGTTCACTGGACCACCTTTAGAGTCATCCCATTGCTTTCTCTTGCCAGTGTGGTTCCCTTTCCAAGTACTCTGGTTTCTCTGACCTCCTGACTGGGCTTGACTCCTGCCTTCACTCAGTGCCTTTTTTTGCTGGTTAATATTGTTCAGATAGTGCTCGGTAATCAAGGCACTACTGAATAGCTCCTCTGCGGTCTATTAACTCCGCCGCCCACGTTCAGAGCTATCTCGGGTCGGAGCATCTTCATCATGAGTCTAACCCTTTCTCTTTCTATGCTGACCAACTCTGGCCATAGGCGTGTGAGTCGGTTGAATCTCTTCACGGCTTCACTGACTAATAGGTCACCTTGTCGGAACCCAGTGAACTCGTCATAATGCTTGTTTGTCACCCTCATATGGAAGAATTCTTCGAAAAATTCATACTCGAAGTCCGTCTATCTCATCTGATTCACTTGACTCTTTGCTTTAACCCGTTCCCACCACATCCGAGCATCTCCCGAAAGGCAAAATGACACGCACTTAATCTTATCACATTCGGGCCAGTCCAGTAGCTCTACGATGCTTTCTACAGTCTTGAACCAGGCCTGGGCGTCCCATGGTTCACCAGTACCAGAGAAATTTTCCGGCTTCAGCCTCTTCCACTGGATCAGGTAAGCTTCCTATCGAACCATCGGGCCAGGGCCCGCTGGTGGGGCGGTAGGGTTTCCTCGCTGATTCATTAAGGCATTTATCACTTGTTGTTGTTGTGTTACTTGACACTGGAGTTCAGTAACCACATGCGTAAGGTCATGTGGGGGCGTTATCTCATCGACTCTACTACTGCGTCTCCCAGCCATGTTTATCTTCATATATTAGAGTAAGGCTAGTATAAGATTATCGTTCATTTATCTATGCAAAGTTAAACTAAAATCTAGCATAGTGTTATCATACATATTTTCATGCATATTTAAGCTATAAGCATTTCTTATCATACATGAACAAAAAAATAGAGTAGGCATAGAAATTCTTACTTGGAGCGGCAGGATTGGAGCCTGATGTATGTATAGTGGAAAGGCAGATCTGCTCTGATACCAACCTGTCACGCCCACCCTTTCCAGGGGTTCGGAGGGGCGGCGCGACGCGATCGTACATACATGCATTACAGCGGAAGACTTTAGGCTTATATTTTTTTTTCTTCTTTAAAACATAAACATGCATCATCATTTCATAAATACTTATTTTTAAACATAGAGCATGCATCATCATTTCATAAGTACTTAGTTCATGTCCATAAAAATCATCTTAAAAGAAAACTTGCATAAGGAAACATAACAGATCTCCTCCACCATGTCACTACCACACACACTTTGCCCCTCTTGTTGCTCCCTTTAGTTTAGCCACCCTTTACCCTTATCTGCAGTACAAGGGAACATAAACTATAAGCACATAGGCTTAGTAAGATCCTGTCCTACTCACAAAAACCATACGTCAAACATTAAGCATAGAGTAGTGACATGATCATATAACACATATAAGCATAACATTCATATAAACATACAACGACATATAAACGAACATAACATGCATAAAAACATACAAGAACATAAGCAAGCATAACATGCATATAACATACCAGAACATAAGCATAACATTCATGTAAACATCTAGAACATAAGCAAACATAACATGCATATAAACATAAGCATAACATGAACATAACATCATAATGATCCTGACATGAACTAAGGATATATGCAGGATGCTCTTTGAAAACATATATTATAGGTATTTAAATATAATCTCAACATATTGGGCCCGACATTGTACCACATCATCATCATCATAGCGCGCATCCCTAAATAGACCCGAGGTAGCTAATCCCGAACCTACTAGGTTACTAGGCCCGTACTATGTCCGTCGACCTAGGGGCCATCTTCATAACATAGAAGCCCATCCTAGGCCCGTACTTATGACCGTCGGCCTAGGGCATCTGGGAGCCCATCCCGTACTAGGTCCGTACTATGAACGTCGACCTAGGGGCAATCAAAACATAGAAGCCCATCCTAGGCGCGTACTATGTTCGTCGACCTACGGCAACTTAGGAGCCCATCCCTTTGGACCTTGTTAGGGTCCAGTACAAGCCATGCAGAAAGTAAAATACTTATCATGCTTCATATCATAACATATCATATTTCTTTTCATAAACATATCATGTTCCTTATCATGGCATATCATGTTCCTTCTTCATAGCATATCATGTTCCTTCTTCATAACATATCATTTTTCTTTTCATAACATATCATATTCCTTCTTCATAACATATCATATTCTTTTCATACATATCAAGTTCCTTCTTTAGAACATATCATACATTCACACAATTCACATGGCAATGAGCATAACATGATCATACAATTCACATGACAATGAGCATAACATGATCATACATTTAACATGGTAATGAGCAGAAATTTATCATGCATCCCTACTATTAACATAGACATATGGTAGTGACATAAACCAATCATGCTAAACCACTTGAGCAAGGACTCCTTAACATCATGTTAACATCACACACATATAGGGCATGGCATAAACATCATGAACAAGTATACATGGAGTGATCTAAACTTCATGGAGTTCTACCAAAGTTTTAAACCCTAAACAACTTATATATGATCTAACTAACCACATATTAATTCTTTCACATATAAAGCATGGCATGGAAGGCACTTATGAGTTTAGATAAGTCTTGGCCGAGAGTTTCAAGAAAATATAAGATCCATTTCTTAAATCTTGCTTAGCTTTCACATGTTACCTCTATCTACATTCAAAACATAGCATGGCAATTTATAGATCATAGCATGATAGACCAAAATGGGTCTTGGTCGAATGGTTCAAGGAACTTAAAGGATCAACCACTTAAATCTAGTTTAGCCAACAACATGTTATCTTCATCTAACATCAAAATATAGCATGAACTCATCTATAGCATGACATAGAACATGTTATCTTCTTCTAACATCAAAAAATGGCATGAACTCATCTAGAGCCTAGCATAGATCATGTTATCTTCATCTAACATCAAAACATATCATGAACTCATCTTGAGCATGGCATAGAAAAACACATTAGGGGTTCAAAGGAGCTTGGCCGAGAGTCCTAGGAGGGTTTGATGATCAACCACTTAACCAAACCCATCTAGAAACCTATCATCATCATATTCATACAAGGTATAACATAGATCATCATGGAGAGTACAAGTAATGGTCTTGGCCGAAAGTTTCTTGGAGTTTTTAAGATCAAACACTTAACCAAACCTATCTAGCAACCTATCATCGACATATTCCTACAAGGTATGGCATGGTTCATCATTTAAAACACAAGTAAGGGTCTTGGCCGAATGGTTCATGAAGAGATTGAAGGGTTTTGCTTATCGAGTCCGTGAGGGAAAACTTCGCTTCCCACTTCACCTTGGTATTTTGTGCATGGCGATCCCTTCGATGTCCCCGGATTAAAAAATTTAATCCTAGACAAAACGGATTGCCCAAACCACCAAGTCATCGTCGTGCTATTCATTTAGAGAGGTCACTTGAACAAACTAGTTGTTCAAGCGACCATCCTCTATTCTACGAGTAGCCGCGGAATAGACGATGTCCGGATCGCCGATTTTTGTGTTTATGCTCGGGATCCAAGTATTATTTAGTCATTTACAGATTTATAACATGCTTATAATTGAAAAACAAAAACATGCAACAAACAAAAGAGAAAAGAGAATATATATACCTCTTGATCTTCTATTGTATGTCCTTCCTCCTTTTGGACGTCGTGTGGGCGATGATCTACCAAAAGTCGAAGCTCCTAGATCACAAATCTTCCTTCCTTGCTCTTCCAAAGCAAGAGGAAGAATAGAAACAAGATTTTTCTCCTCCCTCAAACCAACCAACAAGGAGCACACAAACTCCTTGCCGCCGGCCAACTAGAAGGAGGAGAAGAAGATGGAAAACTTCCAAGACACGAAGGGAAGCCCTATATCTTGTTTCTGTTGGGGATCAAAACGGCCGGCTAGAGGGGGGTGAATAGCCCTCGTACGATGGATGTCGTAAATTGCTCGTCTACACAAAGATTAGCGCAAGCGGAATACAAATACAAATAAATAAAGACAAGCAAATAAACAATGAGAACAAACAATACAAACATCGAGATGTAACGTGGTTCACGGCTACGCCGCTAATCCACGGTCCGATTCGTCCACGGTGAATCACTCCACAATCTATCCACTAGATCTCTCCTTTACACAAAGCTTGGTGGAGGTAACCTCTTTACACAAAAACACTCCTCTTACAAATATAATGGAAATAAGCTCAAGTAAGAGGATGGAAAGCTTTAGGGAACTTTGGGAGAGTATTAGAGCATAAGCATTAGCCTTCCAAAGCCCCATCCCCTTCCTTTTTATAGAGGAAGAGGGTTTCTTCCCGTTGACATAGGAGTAGTCGACTGATGCCCTCGATCAGTCAACTGGTCCTGAAGCCGTTGCCCAATAACGACCACTTTCCACGTTGGATTCCATCCAATGGCATTGGCATCAGTCGACTGATGGCACCCATCAGTCGACTGATGTCACTCAGTCAAGTGCTCCGCGAGATCGACTCCATTCTGTGCCGCGGTGTCATCGATCATCACGATCGTCCCTTGGTCGACCATCAACATCGATCGATTGCCCATGTCGACGATCGATCAACTTGATTAAGCTGACTTATACTAGTCGATCGAACCATCGACTCAGATCAGTCGACTGCCATGACATGGCAATCGACTGGTGTCGGAAAATCCCATCCGACACTTAGCCAAATGGCCAAGTTTCACCTAAGAGCTACCCCTACCCGGGTTACATTCGCTCACTCTCATCTCTCAGAGTCCCTCGCCTTCGAAGTTCTCTTCATTCGCTGCCACGTCCCTCGGCAGCATCAGGCGCACGACTCTGTTATGCTCCTTCGCGTCTCTTGCCTCGAAGTCTACTTCCTCCGGTTTCACTCCAAGCTTCTTGTCCGGCGGTCCCTCGGATGCTCCAAGCGCACGACTTCCGCAAAGCAATCCTTCACCGACTCAAGGACCGAGTCATGAGATGTGAAACTTGCCACGGCTCCATGTGCGAATTACTAAGTCCTGCACGAATTCAACGCACATATCAAATCAACATAACAAACTAACTTAAACCCTTTGCCACACACATCAAAATCTAATCATGGCAAAAGATTGCACTAACAATCTCCCCCTTTTTGATGTGTGGCAATCCGTTTAAGTTAGGTAAACATTTGATAAAAATTAAATTTCTAAGGAAAGAATGCATGTAAACATAAACATGATATAGCAACATGCAACTCCCCCTTAATCCATGAAACTCTCTCTACAAATTTCTCCCCCTATTATAATTTACTTAAACATAATCAATTCTCCCCCTTTGACACTCTCAAAAAGATTAACACTAAGTTATAAACTTATGGCATCAAGTCTAATAGGAGAAAAATTCCAAAAATTGTTTTAAAACCTGAAATCAGCCTTTGCTATTCGAAATATCAGGTCACCAGTCGACTGGTTCAGACTACCAGTCGACTTGCACACTGTTTTCAGGAATTCTGATTTCCGGGGTGAAATTCAGAAATGCATTAAAAATTCCAAAAAATTTGAAAAATCATGAAATTTGGGGAACATATTTCTTGTAAGATTATTTATCAGTGAAAAATAGGTCTTCATGAAAAATCATTATATTTTCACGTATTTGCCAAAAATCCAAAAGGTTTAAAAAACCACTAGGTTTTTGATCTTGTGAGTATCAAGTTTAACACCTAGTTTTGGTTCCAATTGTTTCAAAACATGAATACATAGATTTTAGATTAAGAAATTGTTTTGAAAACATATGAAATATCCAACCATGATCTTTGGGCAATATGTCTTTGAATTAAACATAAGCCTTCCCCATGATTGGTCTATTATTGCTATTTTGATACCTTAAATGACCATCTAAATGTCATAGGCATTAGTGGACATTTGTATCATCCTAACATCTCACTCATGCTAAGTTTTCAATCATGGTAGCCTATAGTGAGTGTGAGATGTATCCTAGGGGGTATTTGTATACACTTAACCATTTATATTCATGCAATTCTATCAAGGTTAAGTATCACCCTAACAATCCACATGATCATAATGGCATATATGAATGAATTCTACATTATGATCATGAAATACATGTTTTTCATCAAATTATAATCATGCATTAGGTATTATATAATGATAATAAGCAAAGTATCACCTAAAGCATGATTTAACCCTATTGCTCATGATTATGTGCCAAATATCAAAATCATAAATCATGATTGCAAACATACATAGCAATTACATTAATCATCATGATTTAAGCATTATTAACTATTTATAGGCACGTTATCATCACCTAAAACTATTTAAAAATGTTGTCCCGCCATCCTAAGTCGACCAAAATATGATATAGGTCAATTGCATATGGTTGACTACCCTAGGGGTTTTCTAACCCTTTAGGATGGATTTTGGAACCCAATACAAATTCCTGCCTATAGGGTTCACTAAATACTCCTTGGGGATCCATTTTCTAGCTATTACCTTCTTCTTATCTTGTCCCCTAGCAATTAGGCATTTATAGGCCTTTTCATTTTTCTTTTCTTTGTATCCTAGGCCTTTCTTATTGAAGCTAGCTCTTTGGCTCCCTATGATCATGTTCAAGATGTTTGAGCCAATTGTGAATTTTTCTAGGGCTCTTGTCAAATAATCTACCTTTTCCCTTAAAGCCCTATTTTCATCCATGCATGCATCACTAACATTAAATGGCATATATTCATGTGAGCATGCATCATCATAGCAAGAAGGAATATTTTCATTTTCATTTAAGCATGCTTTTTCTAACTTATTTTCTAAGTCCTTAATTTGATCTAGCATGATTTTGTTCTTCTTCTTAGCTCTAAATAAGTCCTTAGTGAGGCTAGAAATCATAGACATAATTTGCTTAGGGGGTAGATTTGTTACCTCACTTACCAAATCCTCTTCTTCGGATGAGGAGGATGTAGAGGCTCCCCCTTCACTTGAGCTCTCCCCACTTGTGCTTGATTCTTCATTTTCGGTGGAGGAGCAATCCAAATCATCAAAAGCCATTAGTGCTAAATTTGAGTAGACATGCTCTTCTTCATCGGATGAGGAAGAAGAAGCAAGGTCATCCCATGTCTTTGCTTTGAGAGCCATGGCCTTTCCTTTTTCCTTGACCTTCTTTTCTTCTTCCTTCTTTTTACTCCCCTTTTTCTTTTTCTTTTCTTCTTTCTTCTTCCTATCTTCTTTGCTCTTGTTTAGGAGAGGACAATTATCCCTTATATGTCCTTCCCCTTGGCAATTGTAACAAATCACCTTTCCTCTTGGTCTTCTCCTCCTATCATTAGATTTATTAAAATGAAAACCTTTTAAAGCACGTCTTACCCTCCTTACCATATACGCTTCTTCCGTGCTATCCATGGAGGAGGAGGAAGAAGCTTCGTCATCGGAGGAGGAGGGGATCTCTATCTTCTTCTTCCCCTTGTTTGCCAACAATGCTACTCCCCTTGAAGGTTGGATTCTAGGCTCTTCTTGTATACCTTCAAGCCTAGATTCATGTAATTCCATAGTGGAGAAAAATTCATCTAGAGTACTTACCTCTAGATTCTTTGAAATATAAAATGAGTCCACCATTGAACTCCACTTGGATGATCGGGGAAAAGCATCTATGACTTTCATTATCATATCCCGGTTGGATAGCTTCTCTCCTACACTTGATAACCCAATTAATATTTATTTAAACCTAGAATGTAATGAAGTTACCTTTTCTCCCTTTTCTAATTTTATGTTGGATAATTGGGAGGGAGGAGATCTCTCATTGCAAGTTTAGCCTCCGAAGTGCCTTCATGAAGGTCTACTAGCTTCTCCCATATCTCCTTGGCACTTAGGCAATCTCCAATTCTATTTATTTCTTGTTGAGGAAGCACATTGTATAGATGGTGCTTGACTTTTGAATTTGCAAGGTGCTCTTCCCTTTGCTTTTTGGTCCACCTAGATTTCTCTATTGGCTTCCCTTCTTCATCCCTAGGCAAAACGAAACCGGATTCCATTGTGATCATGATATCAAAATCCATTTCTAAAAATACCTCCATTCTCTTCTTCCACCAAGCGAATTCTCCTTCAAACTTCGGTGGATGGATGTTGGAGCCGGCCATTTTGAAAGTTGCTTGTTGTGGCGGTTAGTCCTCGACAAGCTTTCCTTGGCTCTGATACCACTTGTTAGGGATCGAAACGGCCGGCTAGAGGGGGGTGAATAGCCCTCGTACGATGGATGTCGTAAATTGCTCGTCTACACAAAGATTAGCGCAAGCGGAATACAAATACAAATAAATAAAGACAAGCAAATAAACAATGAGAACAAACAATACAAACACCGAGATGTAATGTGGTTCACGGCTACGCCGCTAATCCACGGTCTGATTCGTCCATGGTGAATCACTCCGCAATCTATCCACTAGATCTCTCCTTTGCACAAAGCTAGGTGGAGGTAACCTCTTTACACAAAAACACTCCTCTTACAAATATAATGGAAATAAGCTCAAGTAAGAATATGGAAAGCTTTAGGGAACTTTGGGAGAGTATTAGAGCATAAGCATTAGCCTTCCAAAGCCCCATCCCCTTCCTTTTTATAGAGGAAGAGGGTTTCTTCCCGTTGACACAGGAGCAGTCGACTGATGCCCTCGATCAGTCGACTGGTCTTGTAGCCGTTGCCCAATAACGACCGCTTTCCATGTTGGATTCCATCCAATGGCATTGGCATCAGTCGACTGATGGCACCCATCAGTCGACTGATGTCACTCAGTCGAGTGCTCCGCGAGATCGACTCCGATACGTGCCCGTGCGGTGTCATGTCATCGATCGTATGCGTCCCTTAGCGATCGGCCGATCAAGCCATCGATCGGCCCGATGACGGCGATCAGCGATCAACTTGATTCAGCTGACTTAAATCAGTCGATCGAACTATCGACTCAGATCAGTCGACTGCCATGACATGGTAGTCGACTGGTGTCGGAAAATCCCATCCGACACTTAGCCAAATGGCTAAGTTTCACCTAAGAGCTACCCCTTCCCGGGTTACATTCGCTCACTCTCATCTCTCGGAGTCCCTCGCCTTCGAAGTTCTCTTCGTTCGCGGCCACGTCCCTCGGCAGCATCAGGCGCACGACTCTGCAATGCTCCTTCGCGTCTCTTGCCTCGAAGTCTACTTCCTCCGGCTTCACTCCTAGCTTCTCGTCCGGCGGTCCCTCGGATGCTCCAAGCGCACGGCTTCCATAAAGCAATCCTTCACCGACTAAAGGACCGAGTCATGAGATGTGAAACTTGCCACGACTCCATGTGCGAATTACTAAGTCCTGCACGACTTCAACGCACATATCAAATCAACATAACAAAATAACTTAAACCCTTTGCCACACACATCAAAACCTAATCATGGAAAAAGATTGCACTAACAGTTTCCACCACCCAAGGAGAAGGAGAGGAGGGCCTTTGGTCACCGGCCAATGGCTGGAAAAGGCTGTAGAGGCGCCGACAGCTTGAGGAAGGAGAACAAGGCAAGGAATTCTTTCCTTATTAGGTGTCGCCCAAGCCAAACCCTAACTCTCTTGCCGCCAACTTCCAAAGCCCTAACCTCTCTCTAATTTTTCTTAACTCCATGCCAGCCCCTTGTCTTCCTTTTATAGAGTTAGGGATAAGCCATGAATTAATCTCCTCCATTGGTTCTAGGGATTTAATCTCAACCGTCGGATGTAAAGATTTAATCTCAATCGTCGGATCTTAGAGATTTAATCTCTACCTATGGATCTTAGAGTTTTGTTTCTATCCATTGGATCTAAGCTTCATGAGGTGTTAATAGGCTACATTAGGGACCATGAGGAGGAGTTGGATCTTGGCCACCCATGGATCAAGCCCACATAAAGTTCGATCCACTAATGATGATCCAATCCACTAAAGGATCATCATTGATCTACCTCACCAACCCCCATATGATAATATGGACTCCATATATTATTTGTACATTTTCTCCCCGTGTTTAAGATCTCGAATATCCGTCGATTAATTAATTTACTGACCATTAATTAATCAACATCTAACTCCTTGAGTAGTACCACTTAACCTTTTCATCATGCCGGACCAAGTCCACCTGCAGGGTTTACATGATGAACCTTATGAGCTCCTCAAGGGGACATCATCATCCTAATATATAGGACACGGTTTCCTCCTATAATCAATGACACACCATATAAATAATATCATCTCCCAACTTACCGAGCCTATCGATTTAATCTATAAATCTCGCCCATTGGTAAATCAAAGAGATGAGTACTTAGTATATGTGCCCATTATTATATCAGGATTAAGAGCATGTACTAAATAATATCTGAGGTCCGATTCGATTACGTAGTCAGCAATAAATCAAATCACCTCTAAGTCGGTCCTGCTCAATACACACAAAGTGCACTAGTGTGATTCTATGGTCAAGACAAACCAACATCAAATCTCACTACAACCATTCCGATGGTTTGTCCAAAGTCATCTCGGTTGTGAGCCTTTACTTATACTTTTCTAGGGATCGATAACATGATCTCCTGTGTGACACCACACACCATGTTATCTACAATGTAAAGTATTAGACAATATTCCATAACCATAAAAATATGCAAACAATGATCATGTGATTCTTATTCCAAAATAAAGATGTTCATACAAAAGATAGACTTTTCAGTATATATCCCTACAATCTCTCACTTATACTAAAAGACTATGTTGTCCTCAAAGTGCCATACATTTTATCCCCATTCCCTCCACATGCCTATCAAAAGCTCTCGCTGGAAGGGCCTTTGTGAAAGGATCTGCCAGGTTATCCTCTGATGCAATCTTGGCCACAACAACTTCTCCTCTCTTTACGATTTCTCGTATCAGGTGGTACTTGTGCTCTATGTGTTTACTAGCCTTATGGGCTCGTGGTTCCTTCGAGTTTGCAACTGCACTACTATTATCACAATAAATTGTGATAGTTCTGGGCAAACCAGGAATCATATCCAAGTCCATCAGGAAGTTCCTGAGCCATACAACTTCTTTGGCCGCCTCAGAGGCCGCCACATACTCAGTTTCCATGGTGGAGTCCGCTACGCACTTCTGCTTGACACTCCTCCATACAATAGCTCCACCTCCCAAAGTAAACACAAAACCTGAGGTAGACTTACTGTTATCCCTATCAGAATGGAAGTCGAAATCCGTGTAACCAACAGGGAGTAATTGGTCTGCCCGGTAAACCAGCATATAATCCCTAGTCCTTCTCAGGCACTTCAATATATGCTTTACCGCAGTCCAATGTCCCTGTCCTGGATTACTCTGATATCTACTGACCATGCCCACGACAAAGTAGATATCTGGTCTCGTACAGAGCATCACATACATGAGGCTTCCTACTGTCGAAGCATAAGGAGCCGCCTTCATCTCCTCTATCTCCTCAGATGATCTTGGACACATCTCCTTAGATAAAGGAACTCCATGCCTGAAAGGTAGAAAACCCTTCTTGGAGTTCGGCATGCTAAAACGCTCCATAATCGTGTCTATGTATGAAGCTTGGGATAAGCACAACATCCTTTTCCTGCGATCCCTTATAACCTTGATCCCAAGGATGTATCCCACCTCTCCCAAGTCCTTCATATCAAACTGTTTGGACAACCATACCCTTACGTCCGATAACACCTTGATATTGTTGCCAATCAAGAAAATGTCATCTACGTATAGTACAAGAAATACCACTACGTTTCTGTCACATCTCTTGTATACACAAGACTCATCCGGACTTTGAATAAATTTATAAGACTAGATTACCTCATCAAATGGGATGTTCCAAGACCTCGAAGCTTGCTTCAATACATAAATGGACCGATTAAACTTACATACAAGATGATCTTTTCCTTTAGCAATGAATCCCTCTGGTTGCTTCATATAGATGTTTTCCTCAAGACTTCCATTAAGGAAAGTTGTCTTTACATCCATCTGCCACACCTCAAAATCCATATGAGCTGCTATGCATAAGAGAATCCGGATAGACTTAAGCATGGCTACCGGCGAAAAGGTCTCCTCATAATCGATACCCTCTTTCTGAGTATTCCCCTTCACAACGAGCCTCGCTTTGAAGGTCTCAACCTTCCCATCTATTTCTCTCTTTCTCTTGTAGATCCACTTGCATCCAATGGTTTTTACACCATCGGGTGGTTCTACTAGCTCCCAGACCTGATTTGAACCCATAGATTCAATCTCAGCATTCATTGCACTTTGCCAAGATACTGCATCTTTATCTTTGATTGCCTCGTCAAGGGACCAAATCAGAAGATTCTCCCAAGAACATGAATCTATCAGGCTGTCTCACAACCCTCCCACTATGATGAGGTATCACCTGTGTATCCTCTATGACACGCGGTGCAGTAACATGTGTTATATCCTCTTGTACCGATGGTACTAAAGAAGTGACTTCCCCTTTTAACTCCTCCAGAACAATTTTACTCTTGGGCTTGTGGCTCATCACATAGTCTTCCTCTAGAAATCTCGCGTTTGTGCTAATGATCACCCTCTGATCTCTAGGACTATAAAACAATCCACCTTTCGTTCCCCTAGAATAGCCAACGAACATGTGTACTTCTGTACGAGGTTCCAACTTACCAGCATTTGCCTTCAGCACATGTGTTTGACTCCCTCATATCCGAATATGTCTTAGACTAGGCTTTCTCCCAGTCCACAACTCTGTGGGAGTAGAAGGCACTGATTTAGATGGAACCAAGTTCAGAATGTACACCATCGTATCTAGAGCATATCCCCAGAACGAATATGGCAATTCAAAATAACTCAACATCGATCTAACCATCTCTATAAGAGTCCTATTCCTTCGCTATGCTACATCGTTCTGCTGGGGTGTGCCAGGTGCAGTCAATTAGGATTGAATCCCAGCCTCTGATAAGTAGTTCCTAAACTCTCCCAAGAGGTACTCACCACCACGATCAGATCGTAGTGTCTTGATACTTTTACCTTGACGTTTCTTCACATCAGCCTTGAATTCTTTGAACTTGTCAAAGCATTCAGACTTGCGGTTCATCAGGTAAATGTATCCATATCTTGAGTAATCGTCTATAAAAGAGACGAAATACTCAAAACAACCTTTAGCCTGGATAGACATTGGACCACACAAATCAGAATGAACCAATTCTAACACATCTTTGTCTCTATACCCTTTGGCCTTAAAAGGCCTCTTGGTCATCTTACCCTCCAAGCAAGATTCACAAGTTGGGAGATCCTCCACCACTAATGAACCCAAAGGTCCATCAGCTTTCAACCTTTGAATTCTGCTTAGGTTAATGTGACAAAGACTAAGATGCCAAAGATATGTTTGGTTCATCTTCGAAGGTTCTTTTCTCTTATTGGAATTAGAAGATGAGTTATTAACTTCAATTTGCATCATGGGAGGTTTTGGTTCAAGTGTGTACAAATTTTCTATCAATGCACCCGAACAGATAATGTCCCTATTCCTTCTTATAACAACTCTGTCATTAAAAGAAATAGAATATCCATCCATAAATAATTTAGAAACCGAAATTAAATTCTTTCTAAATAAGGGTACATAAAGGCTTAAAAACCAAAATTTTATTTTTCTCAAAAGATAAATGAACATCTCTCACTGCAACAGCCGCCACCTTCGTGACATCGCCCAAGTACACGGTAATCTCCCCCTCAGCCAGTCGTTTGGTTTCCTAGAACCCCTGCAAAGTATTACAGACATGATCAGTGTCTCCCGTATCTACACACCAGGTGCCGATAGATAACACTGCTAAACATGTTTCAACGACTATACCAAAAGATATACCTTTGTTCTTGCGGTTGGGGAAGTTCTTCTTCTAGTGTTCAGTCTGCTTACAAGTGATGCACTTGCCTTTCGGCTTCTTCACTCCTCCCTAAGTACCTCCCACCACTTTCGCCCAGGTTTGTTTCTTCTTCTTCTTGCCTTTCGGCTTAGAAGTAGAAACCTTCTGAGTCACCATGGCATGCGCCTGAGCACTCTGACGAAATAGTCCCTTTGTCGCCTGGAGTTCTGTCAGAAGTTCCGCCAATGAATACAACCTCTTGTTCATGTTGTAGTTCAGGCGAACCTGCTCAAAACTCCTAGGTGGAGACTGGAGTATGATATCGACCTAGGTTTTCCCATCGATCTCAGCACCTAGGACCTCCAGCCCATTCAAATGAGCCATCATCTTGAGAACATGATCCCTCATGGGTGTTCCCTCGATCATGGTGGTCGTCATCAAGTTTCTCATGGCCTTTGCCTTGCAACCCGATTCTGGTGTCCGAAAAGCTCCTTGAGATTGAGCATCATATCATAAGTAGTGGACATGGTTTGATGCTGATGTTGCATTACATTTGACATAGATGCCAAAATGAAACACTTCGCCATGTCATCGGCCTTGATCCACTTCTTATAGCTCTCTCTCTCCTTTTCCCCAGAATTATCTGTAGGCTTGGGAGGGCACTCTTTGAGGAGTACATATTTGTATTCCTCTGTAGTCAAGACAATTTCTACATTCCTCTTCCAATCAACATAGTTGGGTCCAGTAAGTTTGTTCTCTTTCAGTATCACAGCAAGTGGGTTGAAAGTCATTTTGAAAGAAAACCTAAGAATCACATAAATCAAAACATTAGATTTCAAAAAATTATTGATTCCTCAAACAATAAAATTTTAAAATCAACCAACACCTCAAAACACCAAGAATATCGTATGCCACGATAGTGTGGACGTATACGAATTCTACATTTGTAAGAGGAGGTTTTACCCATAAATTTTACTATCTTGTCAACCTAACTTTTTGACAAGTAAAATTAATAGTTGGTTCCTCTTTGGCCCTACAAATAAAGGCAGTGAGTTCGATGGAGAGGATACTTATATTTGTATCTAAGTGTTGACCATTACTCGGTACCAAGCTAATTATCTCGGGTTATGTGCCTTACGATGGGCAAGTACACACGCTCCTTAATAATTTTCTATAACCATATTCGACCTTGTGATCCGTAAACAAACCCATCCGATATGGAGGAAGGCACTCAGAGCCGACGCACAAGTTTGTTTGCATCACTTGTCAAATCGTAATGGAGGTCGTGGGAATTTTAAAAATTCCCTCTCCCACTTAGTGATTTGAAATTGAGGAATTTTCCTAGCCTATGACATGCATATCAAACAAAAAGCAATAAATATGAAAAATAAATTATTTTCCAACTATTATGGCTTTTGTCTTCAATATGACTCCCGTCGCATCGCCATCTCGTCCGCTCCTTCTACGCCATGTACGAGTCATCCGGAGATCCGAGCCGAGACTAAAACCTATTTTAATTTACATCCATCGATCCTATACTCCATGAGGGAGTGTACATGAAATCTAGATCGAAAGTAAAATAAAATAAAGAGTGGCTAAACAATGCCGTATTTAATTTACAAAAACTAAATACTAGCCTCGTCAACCCCGAGGATTCAACAAAATAAATATTTATACACATACAATCACATACACACATATGACCATAATAGTCGGATCTTATGCCTGCACCAAAGAGTTAAACTACGCATATCCTACTATTATCCGACACATATAATATATGAAAAAGTGCATAAAAATTAACCGATTCCTAAACACACAAAATCGGAAACCTTGGCTCTGATACCAATTGAAGGGTTTTCCTTGTCGAGTCTGTCAGGGGATACTTCGCTTCCCACTTCACCTCGGTAGCTTGTCCATGGCGATCCCTTCGATGTCCCCGGATTAAAAAATTTAATCCTAGACAAAAGGGATTGCCCAAACCACCAAGTCATCGTCGTGCTATTCGTTTAGAGAGGTCACTTGAACAAACTAGTTGTTCAAGCGACCATCCTCTATTCTATCAGTAGCCGCGAAATAGATGATGTCCGGATCGCCGGTTTTTGTGTTATGCTCGAGATCCAAGTATTATTTAGCCATTTACAGATTTATAACATGCTTATAATTGAAAAACACAAACAAGCAACAAACAAAAGAGAAAAGAGAATAGATATACCTCTTGATCTTCTAATGTATGTCCTTCCTCCTTTTAGACGTCGTGTGAGCGACAATCTACCAAAAGTCGAAGCTCCTAGATGGAAAATCTTCCTTCATTGCTCTTCCAAAGCAAGAGGAAGAATAGAAACAAGGTTTTTCTCCTCCCTAAAACCAACCAACAAGGAGCACACAAACTCCTTGCCACCGGCCAACTAGAAGGAGGAGAAGAAGATGGAAAACTACCAAGACACCAAGGGAAGCCCTATATCTTGATTCCACCACCCAAGGAGAAGGAGAGGAGGGCCTTTGGTCACCGGCCAATGGCTGGAAAAGGCTCTAGAGGCGCCGGCAGCTTGAGGAAGGAGAACAAGGCAAGGAATTCTTTCCTTATTATGTTCCGCACAAGCCAAACCCTAACTCTCTTGCCGCAAACTCCCAAATCCCTAACCTCTCTCTAATTTTTCTTAACTCCACGCCAACCTCTTGTCATCCTTTTATAGAGTTAGGGATAAGCCATGAATTAATCTCCTCCATTGGTTCTAGGGATTTAATCTCAACTGTCGGATCTAGAGATTTAATCTCAACCGTTGGATCTTAGAGATTTAATCTCTACCTATGGATCTTAGAGTTTTGTTTCTATCCATTGGATCTAAGCTTCATGAGGTGTTAATAGGCTACATTAGGGACCATGAGGAGGAGTTGGATCTTGGCCACCCATGGATCAAGCCCACATAAAGTCCGATCCACTAATGATGATCCAATCCACTAAAGGATCATCATTGATCTACCTCACCAACCCCCATATAATAATATGGGCTCCATATATTATTTGTACATTTTTTCTCCGTGTTTAAGATCTCGAATGTCCATTGATTAATTAATTTACTGACCATTAATTAATCAACATATAACTCCTTGAGTAGTACCACTTAACCTTTTCATCATGTCGGACCAAGTCCACCTGCAGGCTTTACCTGATGAACCTTATGAGCTTCTCAAGGGGACATCATCATCCTAATATATAGGACACGATTTCCTCCTATAATCAACGGCACACCATATAAATAATATCATCTCCCAACTTATCGAGCCTATCGATTTAATCTATAAATCTCGCCTATTGGTAAATCAAAGAGATGAGTACTAAGTATATGTGCCCGTTATTATATCGCGATTAAGAGCATGTACTAAATAATATCTGAGGTCTGATTCGATTATGTAGTCAACAATAAATCGAATCACCTCTAAGTCGGTCCTGCTCAATACACACAAAGTGCACTAGTGTGATTCTATGGTCAAGACAAACCAACACCAAATCACACTACAACTATTCCGATGGTTTGTCCAAAGCCATCTTGGTTGTGTGCCTTTACTTATACTTTTCAAAGGGCCGATAACATGATCTCCTGTGTGACACCACACACCATGTTATCTACAATGTAAAGTATTAGACAATATTGCATAGTCATAAAAATATGCAAACAATGATCATGTGATTCTTATTCCAAAATAAAGATGTTCATACAAAAGATAAACTTTTCAGTATACATCCCTACAGAGATTTACATAATAACATCAATCGAAACAACTTGTATGCAGGTGAGGGGATACTTACATCCTTCTCTTTGTTAATAGTTGGAAAAAGCCCTAAGGGATGCCAAACCTAGAGCCTTCTTCTTGCTTGGCTAGCTTTCGGAAAATGGAAGAGGAGAAGAGTAGGTTTCGGTGAGGAAGAAGAAGAGGAGAAGTGGAGAATGAAAAATGGCTTTTCTCTTGTCTCCTCATTCCCTATTTATTCACTTGAAGGTGTCCCTTAGCCTCCCTTACCCTTATCTATCATTTCCCATATTCCTTTAATAGCACAACCCTGCTGGGCTTCTGGTTATTGGATGCATCTTAGGGCTTAGCTATCTACTAGAGGTTTGGGGTTCAATTCCTAAGCCATGTATCCTTTTTGGCTCTTTTTCTTTTATTTTTTTGAAAGATCCCACATAAATCCCATTATAATCATGCAAAAATGCTTGTAAAATTACTAGGAAGTTTACGGGGATTACAATACCTTTTGTTTTACGTCTTGATCTTCTATTGTATTCTTATCCTCTACTTGGACGTCGTGTGGGAGACAATCTTCCAAGAATTGAAGCCTCCTAGATCTCGTATCTTCCCTTCCTTGCTCACTCCGAACAAGGGAAGAAAATTCTCCCTTCTTCTCCTTGCTTGTGCCGACCACCAAGCGCCCTCTTCTCCTTGCTTGTGCCAACCACCATAACTCCAAGAGTTAGTGTCCGCCAACCCTAGGAGAGGAAGGGAGTCTTATTGCCACCGACCCTAGGAGAGGGAGAGGAAGCGCTGGCTATAGGAGATGGAGAAGATGAGGGTGGCGCTAACCAAGAGAGGGAGAGGAAGAACAAAACCCTAGCCTCCTTCATTTTTTTTGCCGTCGGTCCTAAGGAAGTGGACAAAGCAAAACCCTAGCCTCCAACTTGTTGCCGCCCAACCTCTCCAACGCCAACCCTAGCACAACTTGTATTTCGTCCAAGGCTCTCCACATCCTTATATAGATCTAGCCTTCATGAGTTATTTATAATAGGCTACAATAGGGACCATGAGGAGGAGTTAAATCTTGGCAACCTAATGGATCCGAACAACATATAACCCGATCCATTAATAATGATCCATTCCACTAGAGGATAATCATTGATCTACCTCATCAACCCCCATAATTAAATATGGGCTCCATATATTATTTGTACAAAATATCTCCCCATGTTTAAGATATCGAATGTCAATTAATTAATTAAATTACTAACAATTTAATTAATTAATATCTAACTCCATGAGTAGTACCACTCATCCTTATCATCATGTTGGACCAAATCCACCTGCAGGATTTACATGATGAACTTTATGAGCTCCTCAAGGGGACATCATCTTCCTAATATATAGGACATTGTTTCCTCCTATAATCAATGGCACACCATGTAAATAATATTATTTCTCAACTTACCAGGTCTATCGATTTAACACATAAATCTCGCCCATTGATAAATCAAAGAAATAAATACTAAGTACATGTGCTCGTTATTATATCGAGATTAAGAGCATGTACACCATAATATCTGAGGTCTGATTCAATTATATAGTTAGTATAAATTAAATCACTACTAAATCGGTCATGCTCAATACACACAAAGTGTACTAGGGTAATTCTACGATAAAGATAAACCAATACCAAATTACACTATAACCATGCCAATGGTTTGTCCAAAACCATCTTGGTTGTGAGCCTCTACTTATACTATATATGGAACTGATAACATGATCTTTTGTGTGACACCACACACCATGTTATCTACAATATAAAGTATAAGATAATATGCATAAATAAATATAAAATGCAAACAATGATCATGTGATTATTATTTCAAAATGAAGATGTTCATACAAAGCTAGGCTTCCAGTATACATTCCATTAATCTCCCACTTATACGAAAAGACTATGTTGCCATCAGACTGCCATACATCTGATTCTCATTCCCTCCACATGCATATCAAAAGCTCTCGCTAGAAGGGCCTTAATGAAAGAACATGCCAGGTTATCCTCTGATGCAATCTTGGTGACAGCAACTTCCCCTCGCTTTACGATCTTTCGTATCAGGTAGTACTTGCGCTCTATGTGTTTACTTGCCTTATGGGCTCGTGGTTCCTTCGAGTTTGCAACTGCACCACTGTTATCACAATAAATTGTGAAAGTTCTGGGCAAACCTAGAATCACATCCAAGTCGATCAAGTAGTTCCTGAGCCATATAACTTCTTTGGCTGCCTCAGAGGCTATCACATACTAAGCTTCCATGGTAGAGTCCGCCACGCATTTCTGGTTAACACTTTTCCATATAATGGCTCTACCTCCCAAAGTAAACACAAAACCCAAAGTAGACTTACTATTATCCCTATCTGATTGGAAGTCAAAATCTGTGTGACCCATAGGGAGTAATTGATTTGCCTGGTATACTAGCATATAATCCCTAGTCCTTCTCAGGTACATCAATATATGCTTTACCGCAGTCCAATGTCCCTGTCCTAGGGGACTCTGATATCTGCTAACCATGCCCACGACAAAGCAGATATCCGCCCTTGTACATAACATAGCATACATGAGGCTTCCCACCACCGAAGCATAAGGAACCGCTTTCATCTCCACTATCTCGTTTGATGTTCTAGGACACATCTCCTTAGATAAAGGTACTCTATGCCGAAAAGGTAGAAAACATTTCTTGGAGTTCTGCATGCTTAAACGAGCTAAAATAGTGTCTATGTATGGAGCTTGAGATAAGCACAATATCCTTTTCTTGCGATCCCTTATAACCTTTATCCCAAGGATGTGTCCCATGTTGGACTATACGAGCCGCAAAAAGCACTTTTTGCGTTGCGGAAACCATGAAAGTCGGCCACGAATCCGTGCGAAAGTAAATAAAAATACATGTATGTGTTTAATACCTTTAGATCAACTCTAGATCTACATGATAAGAGTTTACCCTTGAAGCGATGCCCTTCGCTTATCTCGCTTGTCCAAACGGATTGCTAAAACTCGAGAGTGTCAAGTGTACACTCCTCTATTGGTATCCACACAAGCAATAGGTGGAGAAAAGACAATCTTGAGTGTGCTAGCACTCCTTGAAATCCACGGCAAGACGAGGAAGGGAAAGGAGAGAGCCTGAGGGAAGAAGCAAGGAAGAAGATGATAAAGTTACACACTTAACTTACCACTCATAACCCACATCAAGAGTGGCCGGCAACTTCATGGAAGGGGGGGGGGGGTTACATGCATGCATGTAACTCCAAGAGTCAATGGCACTTGGTCTCTCTCATGAGGTGGCACCCCATGATAAGTCCATGATGATGTGGAACATTATCATTGGCCGACCCCTATGCCAAGTCACCACGACATGGCAATTGGTCAAGTCAAAATTGACCATTCATCTTCCCTCTCAAGTAAAGTCAAACTTGACCACTTATCTCCCATGGTTGATCAAATCTAACCACTTGATTCAAGTAAATTTGATTTAGTGAATCTCTATTCATTAATTTAAATTGACTCAATGAATCAAATCTAAATTAGACTCATTCAACCCTTGAATCAAATTGAGTCTAACTCAATTAGTCTAATTTGGATTACTCTTAATCCAATTTGGTTCATCCCATGAACCTAATCCTCATGGTTCATCATATGAACCTAATCTCCATCTAATTGCCCTTTGTGTCTAACCCTATAGGTTCTTGTAATGTTGGCAATGCTCCTAAACTGATTTAAGAACATAAGCAATCAGCGGTATCTAGCAACACCTCATTGCAACCCAAGTTACAAGAATGTTGAGATCCAACATCACCTTTGTGACTACTAATTGTGACTCTCACAATATGTGACAATGTCGCTCTATCCTTGACATCTAGATTGACCAATTGAGGCATATACCGTGTCATCCTCGGTACAATCTATATCTTGAACTCCAAGTAGACTCACTCTAATCAAATGAGCTCAATATCTCATATTGACACATTTGGGCATGGCCATGCACTTCGTGGTCTCACTCTATCAAGAATAACGATATCACTCCCGTCATATAAGAGGGATAGATCCCATCTACATCACTCACATCCCTCCGCATAATTTGTTACATACCCAGTAATTGCCTTTATACTCCATCCATTTACGGGTGACATTTGACGAAGCTAAAGTATGCAACTCCTTATGTAGGGAACCATGGTGACTTCAGGTCCAAGGACTAATAGTCATACTAATAGTCACATCAGAAAGTATATGACACTCATATAAAGATCCACGATACTTTCTCATGGCGGGTCATTCAGTATACATTCTCCAATGCATACCCATGTGTCAACTTGATATCTCATATCCATGACTTGTGAGATCAAGTCATTGAGTTGACCTACATGCTAGTCTCTACATATTAACATTGTCCCTGAATGTTAATACTTGACTAAAAATGATTAAGAGTAGTGTTCTTTATATCATCTCATTAACGATTCAACCAATTGATTGATATAGATAAAAACCTTTTTCTCAAGGATGTTATTATACTTATTTATTTGGCACCAATACAAGTAAATATAATAACCATGCCTTTATAAATAGGAATATGATACACTAAAGTCCATAGAACAATCATCACATGATTGGCTCTACGGCTTTCACTAACATCCCACTTCTCCCAAGTCCTTCATATCAAATTGTTTGGACAACTATACCCTTACATCTGATAACACTTTGACATTGTTGCCAATGAGTAAAATGTCATCTACGTATAGTACAAGAAATACCACTACATTTCTATCACATCTCTTGTATACACAAGACTCATCCATACTTTTAATAAATCCATATGACTGGATTACCTCATCAAAATGGATGTTCCAAGATCTCGAAGCTTGCTTCAATCCATAAATGGACCGATTAAGCTTACACACAAGATGCTCTTTGCCCTTTGCGATGAATCCCTCTGGTTGCTCTATATAGATGTTTTCCTCAAGAGTTTCATTAAGGAAATCTGTCTTGACATCCATCTGCCAAACCTCATAATCCATATGAGTAGTAATAGACAAGAGAATCCGGATAGACTTAAGCATGACTACCTGCGAAAAAGTCTCCTCATAATTGATACCCTTTTTCTGAGTATACCGTTTCGCAACAAGCCTTGCTTTGAATGTCTCTACCTTCCCATCGGATCCTCTCTTTCTTTTGTAGATCCACTTGCATCCAATGACTTTTACACCATTAGATGGTTCTTCTAGCTCCCAGACCTGATTTGAATCCATAGATTCTATCTCATAATTCATCGATCTTTGCTAAGATACTGCATCTTTATCTTGGATTGCCTCGTCATATGTCCAGGGATCAGTTTCATGTTTGCCAGGGACCAAATCAGAAGATTCTCCCAAGAACATAAATCTATCAGGTTATTTACCAACCCTCCCACTACGACGAGGTATCACCTGTGTATCCTCTGTGACACGCGGTGCAGTCACTTGTGGTATGTCCTCTTGTACCGTTGGTACTGAACTAGTTACTTCCCCTCTTAATTCCTTTAGAACAATCTTGCTCATGGGATTATGGTTAATCACATAGTCTTCTTCTAAAAATCAGACGTTCATGCTAACGATCACCCTCTGATCTCTAGGACTATAGAACAAACCACCTTTCGTTCCTCTAGGATAGCCTATGAACAGGCACACTTCTGTAAGAGATTCCAACTTACTAGCATCTCCCTTCAGCACATGTGCTGGAATACCCCAAATTTGAATATGTCTTAGATTAGGCTTTCGCCCGGTCCATAATTCTGTGGGAGTAGAAGGTACTGATTTAGATAGTTCCAAGTTCAAAATATACACTGTTCTTTCCAGAGCATACCCCCATAATGAATCTGTTAACTCAGAATAACTCATCATCGATCTAACCATCTCCATAAGAGTCCTATTCCTTCACTCTGCCAGACCATTCTACTGGGGTGTATGATAGTCAAATTTTTATCGTGTTATTTTTATTTACATTTGGATATTTTAGGCTCTTTAATGGGGTAATTACAGTTTTAGGATGTTTTTGCATATTAGATTTAATTGCAATTAATTGTTTAATCCCTATAATTTCAGTATTATTTTTCACGGGTTGAATGTGATTTTATAGGGAACATGAAAAGAACCTAATCGGAGCAATCACAGCCGTCGATCCGGATCAAATCGATTGAAGCCGTTGGATTGATTATCAGCCACTTAGGGAGATTAATTGAAGTTATTTAAACCTAGATCTAAATGAGTGGCTTAGATTGGAACTGGCATAATTTAGCGGCTAAGGAAAATTGAAGTTAAAAGCCAACATCTTCTATTGCACGATATAACCAGAACAGAACGCGACGTCTTATTCTTCCACGCGAGCGCAGGGATAAAAAATCCACTCCAGCACTCCGGCGACGATTCTGACTATTCTAGAGTGTTGGTGCAGGGGCACTAGATAATCGAACCTGTGTTTTGATTATGGCAAAGACACAAAGTTAAGTTTATATTGTTATCTCACGAGCTAAATCAAGTGTGCAGAAAAGTACTAAAGCTGGAGCTGAAGGCTAGCGACACCCGGAGGAAGCCGTGGTGGTCGGGCGACACTTGAGTGAATTCGGAGGGAGCCGAAGGAATCGAGTGGAAGGCCAAAAGTGAGAGCTACTATCGAGGTAAGCTCGTGTGAGTGGGAGATTGTAAGGTCGTGTCCTCTTTACGGGGACGACCGTAGGCGACGATTCGACTAAGACTTCCTGTGGAAGGTCTAGGTCGAGATCGGACGGTTAGAAACCGTCGTATTTATCATTTTCCGAGCTAATCTCTTACTGCAGGAAAGTGGCGGTGTGATCATTCTGGACATTGAAGCGATCGTATTATCGATTGGTGATGAGATGCATCGATCGTCATCATCGATCGGCGATGAGAGGCATCGATCGGTGATGGCGACGATTCAGCTTTTGCGCTAGGTCAAAACGGATAACGTTTGACGCGGCCACTTTGCGATAAAAATTTGGAAAAATTCATGATCCGTTCCAAAGAAATAGGAGACAAATTCAGAGGCTAAAGTCTATAAAAGGAGGGGAGGATTCATCTCCAAACATAATCAATTATTCATCAAGTGCTCCTACAACGCCAACGCTTCAACACCGTCATAACGCCGACGCGACGACAACCTCAGATCTTCTTCGTCGGCAGCAGATTCAAGTAATATTTTTGATATTATATTCTGTGTTTTTTATCTTCATAACGAGGTGAGGTAGGCTTGTTGCCTCATCCTCGTGTATTCGATTTTTGTAATCGTTGTCTCCTACCTCCAACGAGGAGGAGACGTTTTAGTGTTTTGCCCTCCGTACGCGGTCTAGGACCGATAGGGCCTTGGAGTAGCAACCGCTGGGTTGTGAACCAAGTAAAATAAACGTGTTCATTTATTTTCCGCTGTGCTTACTTTGCGTATTGAACGAACGAAAAAGAAAAGATTTACGATCGCTATTCACCCCCCCCCTCTAGCGACGCTTCTCGATCCAACACAGAGGTCTTCCCCAAATCCCATTCCATCCAACGTACTCTCCTTCCCTTGGTTTGGTTGAACTGGCGGCTGAAGTTGGGCAGCGGTAGTCCATCAACCAAGCGGCGTGGGTTCGTCCATCATCACCGGTGATTCTCAAATCCCTCACCACCGGAGCTGAGCTACCTTAGCGGGACATGGTCACACGAAGCTAGGGGTGACCTACTACTGCTGTGGTCATGGCAGCATCAATTTCTAGCTTTCGGCAGCAGTACTCCTTCCGATTCAGGCGACGTTCTCCAATTCTAGCTGGTGGTGATGATCAGTCCCTGTTCACATATCTAATTCCTTCCACATTAGCTATCGTGATTCGCGCCACTTCATCTACGCAGAGCCACCCATTGACTGTTGTGGTCACGACAGTCCCGAAGCCACCATCGGAGTTGTGAACTACCTCCATCGATCCAACTCTCGTCGGATTTTGATGAGAGATCCATACACTGAGGTGGTAGGAGATGTTCGGTACCATTGTGGGTCACCAGAGAGAGTGGTACCTTTCCGATGTTTGTGGATAATTGTTTGTTAATTTTTATTCTATTGTGTCTGTTATTGTTTTACTTTGGTTGTTTCATTGTTTTACTTTAGTTGTTTCAGTATTTTTACATTGTTGGCTCACTACTGTTCACTATATTTTTTCAATATTGATTTCCTAGTGTTTAGTTGTGTTTCAATGTTGTTTCAGTCATATTTTTTTTGTGTGGTATATCGTGCACGTCGTAATTTGGTTTGATAGTTTAGTGAGTCTTGTTAGTCATTTCTAGTGTTTACCTAGTGGTTAGATTTATTTCCTTTAGTGTAATTGTTCTTCCTAGTTTTTTGTTAATCTTCGACCAGTGTACCATATAGTGATAGTGTAGTGCTTTGTTGAATTTCTTTAGTTATTAGTTTAGATTTCATTTACATTTGACCACTGTGTCGTATAGTGACAGTGCGGTGCTTGGTTGAATTGCTTACTTTCCTTGTATTTAGTTTTTAGTTAGTCTTCGACCACTGTGTTGTATAGTGATAGTGTGGTGCTTAGTTGAATTGTTTTAAGTTTGTTAGTTTAGTTTTTAGTGATTGTTTGACCACTGTGTCGTATAGTGATAGTGTGGTGCTTAGTTGAATTGTTCACATTTGTTTCTTTGATCATTGTACTGTATAGTGGCAGTGTGGTGCATGATCTTTTACTTTTGCACCTTAGGTTAGTTTCAAAAAGGTTTGATCATTGTATCGTATAGTGACAGTGCGGTGCATGGTCGAATTGCTTGGGTTTGTTAGTTTGGCTTTTGGCCAACACTTGATCATTGTATCGCATAGTGATAGTGTGGTTCTTGGTCGGATTGTTTGGACTTCTCATGTTTGCTTTTTGATTTTTCATTTTAATAGATTCAGAAAACTCCCAGTGTTTACTTGTGTTTAAAAATAAACGTCCATCCATTAGGTTCGTCAGGAGACAATCCATGTCAGTCCTATACTGCATTAGTGTATTTAGGGGATTCGGTAAATAATTTGGGAAACGGTATCACGCGTGACACATAATTTACCGGTTCATCAAAATTTTGGTGCCGTTGTCGAGGAACTTTTTATAATGGTGTTCGTTTGTCTTTAAACTGTAGTTTGTTTGTTTTTTTTCTTTTTCTTTTGTTATTAGGGACTTTCTTATCATTTATATTTGTTTCTCATTGTATTTGTTTGTCTGGATGACTAGGTCTTCAGGCGATAATCTACTTGAGTTTTATGCAGCAGTTTTTCTCTTCCCCTCAGAGGCCCAGCCTAGGAAGTGGGTTGTTGAAGAAAAGGCCTGGGAATTCCAGGAGCTAGTAAATTCCCAAGTATGCCTAGGTTCTGAAAGATTTATGTATTCACAAGAAGAAGCTGAAAGAATTTCTTACAAATTTTTATATTCTTGATATGGAGGTACGAGATGTTGTAGTTCTGTTCAATATTTTGGACGCTATGAAGCACCCAATGGAGAATCATTCTATTCTTAGCGTGGATATAGCTGATGAGCTGGACTGCATGAACTTTATTTCTTAGTCTATTTTTTTGATTTGCATATCTCTGCACCTTCTATATTTTGTTGTGATTTTATTGATTCTGATCATTCTGATGTTGATAATGATTTGTTGTTAGGACCTAGTGAGCCCTCTTTATTATAGATAGGGATATGGAATGTGTAGGGACTTGCACGCTTCAAGTGGAGCCCCAAGGATCACTTCCATCAGATGTTTGTGGGAAATGTCATTTAATGGTCGAGCATGGGATAGTCTTAGGTCATATCATCTCTGTGCATGGTATTGAAGTAGATCTTGCTAAAATTCATGTTATATCTTCTTTATCTTACCCCACTTCTGTGCGGGAAGTTCGTGCTTTTCTGGGTCATGCAAGTTTCTACGAACGTTTTATCAGAGACTTCAGCAAGATTGTCCCTACCCTTGACCTTGTTGCAGAAGGAGGTGGTATTTCAGCTTGACTAGGATTTTGAGGGAGATAGAGCCCACCCCCATAGAAGATTATTTTCCAGATGAGTAGTTTTTTTTTCACCTATAGGGTAAGACACCATGGTATGCAGATCTTTCTATTTATTTTAGTTGCCATGTTGTACCTTCACATTTTACTCATGCACAAGTCCAGAAATTGAAAGTGATGCCAAGTATTATGTATGGGATGATCCTTACCTGTGGAAGTTTTGTAGTGATCAGATCATTAGGCGATGTGTTCCTAATTATGAGTTTCATTCCGTACTTACTTTTTGTTATTCTCTGGCTTGTGGGGGGCATTTTGGACCCCAAAGGACTGCTAGGAAAGTTTTAGAGTCTGGTTTGTATTGGCCCACCCTATTTTATGACGCCTCTAAAATTTATAAGTCTTGTGAGTGATGTCAATGAACAGGGAACATAGGATGTTGAAATGAAATGTCTCACCAATCCTTGTTATTCTGTGAGATTTTTTTATGTTCGGGGTAGATTTTATGGGTCCATTTCCTGTATCTTTTGGATTTTCATATATTCTTTTGGCAATTGATTATGTTTCCAAATGGGTGGAGGTCATCCCCACCAGGACTGATGATTCTCTAGTTGTTGTGAATTTTGTTAGGTCTCAAATATTTTGCAGATTTGGGGTACCCAGGGCGATCATCGGTGATCAAGGGTCTCATTTTTGCAACAGATGCATGAAAGCCATGTTAAGCAGGTATGGGGTGTTTCATAAAATTTCTACTCCTTATCACTCTCAAACAAATGCCAGGCTGAAGTGTCCAATAGAGAGATCAAATCTATATTGAAGAAGACAGTGGGACCAGACAGGAAAGATTGGAGCAAAAGGTTGGAGGAAGCGTCTTAAGATATTTCACGAGGAAGCGAGCGATGCCTTGGTAAAGGAAGTGTACTTTGATGATGCTTCTTCTCTGACATGAAAGGAGAGTGTGTTCTTTTACTTATTGTATTTTCTTCCTTCCTTTCTTGTTCGGAATAAACTGTGTGTTGGTTGTTTATTTGTCTATTGACTTAGGTTTGTTTGTTTTTGTTGTTGTTATGTTGTTGAGTCGAATAATTTTTCCTATGCATGCCTTAGTATCATTTCAGAGGTGGTAAAAATTAGTTGAGTTTGATCATTAAGTTGTGGATTTTTGGTGTATGATAAGAGACTTCACTTGCATGTAGTCACTTGTTAGGATGGTGAATATTTGTCAATAGACCAAGCTTGATTTTTATTCACCTAGTGAGGTTGTAAGACATTTTCATCATTTACCCACTTTGGTGTGATAACACATGTGATACTTGTTGCTCTAGAACTTGCTTTGAGTCTTTTCAAAACTGTAGTAACATTTACTTGCATGAATATGATGAAGGATTTCACTCTTGATTCTTTTCCTTACATGAATTACTTGTTTAATCCACTTGATACTTCCATGTTGTCTTACTTGTAATATCTCTTTATTTATTTTCCATTATCTTTGTATCTTTGTGGATTATCTTTTCACGAATCTTTTGTTTCAATAGTGGAGGAATAACATGATAAGTTGCTTTGTCTGGGATGGACAAAATTCGTAAGTGTGGGAGAGGAGGTAGTGTTTTATTGCTTTGAGCTGAATTTCAAGACTTTCCTTATGCTCTTGGATCAATAGTTGGCACTGCGTTGTAGTCATTCCTACATCTGTTCAGCATCTACTCCAATAGCACCTTTTGTTGCAGAAAATGCTGCATCACAACATTAATTTCTTGCTAATGCTGCATCACAACATTAATTTCCTGCTCAATAGTGTTACCAGAAGGAACAATAGCAACATTATTAGAATGGTATTAGTATCATGTGTAGCCTTCCCTATGTGTGCAGCCAAATCTCGACCTCAACTTAGTGTGCAATTTACACTAATGCAAGGATTACAACCTACCAGGCCTGTTCAGAGGAAGCAAATCACAAATTGGAAGGTCAACCACATGGGAAAAAATGGTGGATCTAGTATAGCTGCATATGGAATTCAATAAGAGCCTTCCGGGCAGATGAGGGATTCTATGAAATTAATGCCTACTTAAAACCTTCAACCAGAACCACTGAAGAATGAATTGGCAAGATGCATGAAGATATGAAATTGAAATTGAAACTTAAGTGTGAACAAGTGTTGCTGAAGGTACATAAAGTGTGCAGATTGAGGTCATGGAGATGATTGATACAGATGTGAGGAATAGAATAGTCCCAGATTTTGTAGTAGTGCATTTAAAAAAAAAACTGGAGTACAGAATTCTGGTTCGACTGCATATTGTCATGATGAAGTGAATTCTCATATTGAAAACCAGATTTGATTCAACATTAACAATAGCTTCATGGGAAACAGGAAACAGGGAGGTTGTTCTTTTTAGCTATTGTCACACTAGAGAAAGCTCAACTGGAAGGCTTTTTGTTTCAGATTGCAAAACTATTAAGGACTTGGAGCTTGTTTCTGGTGGGTGTGAACATTGTGACATCGGAATTTTGTATAACACGACTAACATGGTCCTATGAGTTAGTTTAATTGCAGAAGTGGGTGCAACATTATCAGACCTTAGAAATATCTAGGAAAAAAAATATCGGGAATGTTATCTGAAGTTATTTCTGTGGATGCTATAGTTGGGGAATCTGCTCATGCCCTAGAAGTTGATTTTCAGGCAATTGTTTGCTGGGAAATTGCTATCACATGAAGGAGATAGAAGAGAGCTCTTGTCTTGGCACCACCTAGGGTATATTCTTATACTAAACAAGCGAAAGGATGTAAGTATCCCCTTACCTGCAGTATAAGTTGTTTCGATTATTAAATCCTCTTTTAAACTTCCGCCTAAGACCCCCTTCATGCTTCCAATGATTTTCCATGCCATGATCTATATGTTTTCATGCCATGCTTTGTATGTATATGAAGATAACATGTTGATAGATAGGCTTGATTGAGTGTTTGATTCCAAAGCCCTCCTTGAAGTTTCGGCCAAGTCCTATTTATGCTCCTAATGGTCTTCAATGCCATGATCTATATGTTTCCATGCCATGTTTTGTATGTATATGAAGATAACATGTTGATAGATAGGCTTGATTGAGTGTTTGATTCCAAAGCCCTCCTTGAAGTTTCAGCCATGTCCTATTTATGCTCCTAATGGTCTTCCATGCCATGATCTATATGTAATTGATGTTAACATGTTGTTAGTTAGACCTTGTACAAGTTGTTTAGGGTTTGAATTTTGTTAGAATCCCCATGAAGTTTCAGCCAATCCATGTTATGCTTGTTAATGATGTTTCATGCTATACTATATATGTATATGATGTTAGTATTATGTTAGGTAGACCTTGTACAAGTTGTTTTAGTGGTTGAATTCTTGAGAACCCTCCCTTAGGGTTTCGGCCAACCCATGTTCATGCCCTCTAATAATCCTCTATGCCATGCTACATGTATATAAGATGTTAATATGATGTTAGTTAGGCTTTGTGTAAGTTGTGGAGCATTTGAATCCCTAAAAACCTCCATTAGGGTTTCGGCCAAACCATGTTTGGGCTACCAATGTTTTCCCCTTGTCATGTTTTATATGTATATGATGTTAACATGTTGATAGTTAGACCTTGTACAAGTTGAATTAGGGTTTGAATTCTTAAGATTTCCCATTCGAAGTTTCGGCCAAACCTTGTCCATGCTCACCCATGATCTTCCATGCCATGATATATCTATATATGATGTCAACACTACAAAAAAACTGCTTTTTGGCGACGAACTTTGGCAACGAAAAAAATTCGTTGCAAATCTGCAATAAATTTTGCGACGAATTTTATGTTTCGTCGCAAATTTGTAACGAAATTTCCGACGAAAAAAAATTTGTTACAAAAATTATAAAATTTCCAACATTTAAATTTCGTTGCAAAATTCATCGCAAATTGGCGACGAAAATTATTTTTCGTCGCCAATTTGCGATGAAAAAAATAAATTCGTCGTAAATTTCTACAACGATTATTTTTTTCGTTGCAGAATCCGGCAACGAATTAAAAAATCGTTGCAAAATCTGCGACGAATTTATTTTCGTTACAAATTCTGCAACGAAAAAAATAATCGTTGCAGAAATTTGCGACGAATTTATTTTTTCATTGCAAAATTCTGCAACGAATTGTTTTGCGTTGCAGAATTTGCGACGGAAATAAATTCGTTGCAAAATTTTGCAACGAATTTATTTTTTCGTTGCAGATTCTGCAACAAATTTTGAATTCGTTGCAAAAACTGCAACGAATTTATTTTCGTCGCAAATTCTGCAACAAATTAAAAATTCATTGCAGAAATTTACGACGAATTTGCTATTTCGTTGCAAAATTCTACAACGATTTTTTTTTTCGTTGCAAAATTCTGCTACGAAATATTTTTCGTTGCAGAATCTGTAACGAATTTTTTTTTTTTGTTGCAGAATCTGCAACGAAAAATAAATCGTTGCAGATTCTGCAACGAATTAATTTTTTTGTTGCAGATTCTGCAACGAATATAGAATTTGTCGCCAAATTGGCGACGAATATATGATTCGTCGCCAAATTGGCGACGAAATTAGCGACGAAAAAACATTCGTCGCTAAATTTTCCCTAAAATCCCGCTTCTTCCCTCTCCCTCTCCCTCTCTTCTTCCCTAATTAGCCCGCCGCGCCGATCCAACTCCTCCGATCCCGTCACCGGCCCGTCGGTAAGTCTCCCGATCTCTTCTCCCCTCTCCCTTCCGGCGGCGTCGCCGGAGCTGCGATGTCCATCAGCTTCGCGCTGCGGCAGCAGCTGCCGGCTCGCGTGCCGCTGCCGCCTTCGCGAGCTCGCGGCCGGATGGTCTTGCGCCGCGCCGCAGCGGCAGTCTAGCAGCGATGCTCGCGCCGATCTTTGCCGCGCGAGTCATGCGGTGATCTTGCTACGCGCAATTAAGGTCGCATCAGACCATATTTACCGCAAGCAAGCGACGACATCGGCCGTCGCGAGCAAGCGGCGACATCGATCGGCCGCCGCGAGGTCGCGGCGGGCACGTGGTGGAGGCAGCTAGGTGCTGTCGTGCGTACACGCGGCTACGTTCCTGGTGCGAGATCGCGTGCGGCAGCAGGTTCTTACCGCGATATCGCATACATGTAGCGTGACACCGCAAGCTCGCAATTATAATACTGTGTTGTAATCTAAATACAATATTTTGTTTAATATAGGTTGTCCTACTTTGAAGGTATTTGTCAAGGTGTTCATCTAGGCATCAGCTCATCCCCACGTTGTTTTCTTTTGGACAGGTTCGAGTAAAAATATTATTTATAACATTATTTACAGTATTATGAATTATGTTATAGAATTTATAATCGTAATGTTTGATTTTAGGTAATTTAATTACCGTTAGTAGATCATAATTTGTTCGAAATAATGATCTTATAATTTCCAATTAAATATCACACAAAATAATATTTAGTAGTAGAAAAATATAATGTTGAGTAAAAATTTAAGATTAGATTGAGATATATATATATATATATATATATATATATATATATATATATAGATATATATATATATATATATATATATATATATATATATATATATATATATATATATATATATATATATATATTTATACGGATCAAGTTAATTTGGAAGAAATGAAAAATAATCGTTGTCGATATAATTTCGATGTCAGGATCGATGAAGAGAGAACGCAGTTGGATGTATAAAAAGAATTTATCAGAATGTCGTGGTTTAACCGATGAATTTATAATTGGGTTGGAACAATTTTTAAGATTTGCTACTAATAATGTTGAGTTTATGGATGGGAATAAGTTAAGGTGTCCATGCAAAAAATGTCATAATGGTAAATTTTTCCAATGTGATAAAGTTCGAGAACATCTTTGTAGATTTGGTTTTACGCCAAATTATTATAATTGGACTTGTCATGGTGAACTGTTTATATCTGATGAAGAGGTTGAACGAAACATGCAAAGGACAGTTAGTGGAGAGCAAGTATATTACGATCAATGCAATCCGTACCAGAGGATGATAGTTGATGCAGTTGGTCATAATTTGAATAGGGAACCAAACGCGGCAAGCTCTAAGTATCCTCAAGCATTTGAACACATGTATAATAATTATTCAACACCATGGGAGGAGGTAGAAATTACTGGTGGTAATGCAAATGTGCACAATGAGCCATATATAAAATTTCAAGAAGTATTGAGAGCTGCAGATGAACCCGTGGTGGTCCTAAGACAAATTATCTCTCACCGCAAGATTGTTGAATGTTAAATCTGAGAATAATGTGTCAGAAGAATGTTTTAATGATTTTGTTCAAGCTATTGGAGAAGTATTGCCGCATGATCACATAATGCCGAATGATTTTTACAGTATGAAAAAACTTGTGAAAGATTTGGGTCTTCCGGTGCAAAGAATTGATGTTTGCAGAAATGGTTGCATGCTATATTGGGGAGATAATGTAAATTTAGAGATTTGAAAATTTTGTAGTCAAAGCAGGTACAAGAGTACCATGAGATCAAATCGTAATAAGCGGTTAAAATCATTCAGACAAATGTTCTATTTGCCTGTAACTCCTAGATTGCAAAGGCTTTATGCTTCAAAGGTGACAGCTGAACACATGACTTGACATGCAAATCATGAAACAGAGAATGGGATAATGTGTCATCCATCTGATGCAGAGGCGTGGAAAAATTTTGATCGAACATATCTTGAGTTTTCAAATGAGATATGAAATATTAGGTTGGGTCTATGTGCTGATGGGTTTGCTCCGTTTGGCAAATCAGGAAGAACGTATTCTTGCTGGCCAATTATTGTAACTCCGTACAATCTTCCTCCTGGTATGTGTATGAAAACACCTTATATGTTTTTAACATTGATTGTGCCAGACCCTCATAATCCAAAGAAGTTAATAGATGTGTACATGCAACCGTTGATTGCCGAGTTGATCCAACTATGGGACGTGGGTGTTTCCATGTATGATGTCCATACTAATCAGCTGTTCACTATGAGAGCTGCACTTCTTTGGACCATAAATGATTTTCCTGCTTATGGGATGTTATCGGGTTGGAGTACTGCGGGGATTTTAGGATGTCCAATATGTATGGAGAGATCAAAGTCATTCAGATTGAAACACGGAAAGAAACCGAGTTATTTTGATTGTCATAGACAATTTTTATCGCCAAATCATAAATTCAGAAGAAATAAAGAAGAATTTACTAATAATAGAATTGAAAGAACACCTCTGTTATTGAAGACCCCAATGTCACAACATATGACTATGGAATTACGCATAAATGGACAAAACACAGTATTTTTTAGGATTTACCGTATTGGCAGAATAATTTGATTCGCCACAATCTTGATTTAATGCATATTGAGAAGAATGTTTTTGAAAATATGATAAATATGGTGATGGATATAAATGGAAAAACAAAAGACAATCTGAATGCAAGAAAAGATTTGCGTCTCATATGTAACCGACCTACCCTTGATGTTGATGCAAATAGTAGGGGACCAAAATTGAAATCAGTTTATACATTGAATAAGGATCAGAAACGGATTGTTTGTGAATGGTTGAAATCTTTGAAATTTCCTGATGGTTATGTCTCAAATATTGGTAGATGCGTTGATTTGAAGGAATGCAAATTTATGGGTTTTAAAAGTCATCACTGTCATATATTCATGGAAAGATTAATTCCTATTGCTTTGAAGGAACTGTTACCAAATTTTGTATGGGGTGAAATTACCGAATTAAGCATTTTCTTTCATGATATTTGCTCGACAGTACTGAGTCATTCACACATGGAGACATTAGAGAGAGACATTCCGATTATTTTGTGTAACTTAGAAAGGATATTCCCACCGGCATTTTTTGATTCAATGGAACATATTTTGGTTCACTTGGCATATGAGGCTAAAGTTGGTCCTGTTCAATTTCGATGGATGTATTCATTTGAAAGGTGAATTTTTTTTTTAACTTTTTTGTCGTTGTTATTTCATTTGGTCAACTCTAGTCTAATTTATTTGCTACTAAATTTTATTGTATTACTTTTATATTCCTCTATCAATTGAAAAAAAAAAGTGAAAAATAAAGCTCATGTCGAAGCTTCTATAGTTAATGCTTATATTGTGGAGGAAGTTACAACTTTTGCATCATATTACTTTGAACCTCATGTTCAATGCAAGAGTCGGAAAGCAGGAAGAAACGATGAGGGTCCCGTTGATCCAAATTTGAGGGCATTCTCAATTTTTAATTACCTTGGTCGACCAAGTGGATCTCGTACAAGTAGATACTTAACTGGTACCGAGTGGCGAGCAACCCATACATATATTTTATTGAACTGTCCAGAAGTAACGTCGTATTTCGAGTAAGTATATATTAGTTATATTAAACATTTTGTATATCCTAAAATATTGTTCATGTTTTATTTAATTATATTGTAGGATTTTTCAAACTCTATATTCGGAGCTTCCGGAGCATGAGTTTAATAATTTCTGTGATGAAGAATTTGCACAATGGTTCAAAAATTATGTAAGTAGTGTATGATATTAAATTTGATAAATCTTGTCTGATGACACATATTGATTTTACTTTAGGTTCATGATAATCACTGTCACATTGAGCAAGACCTAATAAACAATCTGTCATGGGGTCCAAATTCAATGGTTAAAACTTGGCCCGCATATTTCATAAACGGATATAATTTTCATACTCAAGCTTATGGAACTGGGAAAACTACAATGAATAGCGGAGTTTGTGTTCAGTCATCTATTGATGGAGGTGCAAGGAATGAATTTTACGGTTTGCTGGATGAAATTTTAGAGGTAGCGTATCCAGGCTCAGATTTGCGAGTTATTTTATTTATGTGTCGTTGGTTTGACCCTATCAAAGGCATGAGGGTGCATCCACAGTTTAATTTGGTTGAAATTAACTACAAAAAAATATACAAGAGGTACAAACCATTTGTATTAGCACAACAAGTGATTCAAGTATTTATGCTTCATATCCTAGTATGAGACGAGACAAAAGTGATTGGTGGGCAGCACGTAATAAAATTGAGGAACATTGGGAGGATATAGCCTATCAACAAGATGAAGTTGTCAATACATTTCATATCGAAGAGTATAATATTTCAACGTTACGAGATCCCAGTGGGATTGTAATAGACATTGATGCAAGTGAACTGAATGAGTATGAAGATGAAGATTTCAATGATGAGGATGAGGATGACGATGACGATGACGCTGACGATGACAATGACGATGACGATGACGATGACGATTAGACGCATTATCAGGCCGAAAATTTTATTGCAGACTTCGATTTCTAATTATTGGTAATTTACCTTTTAATTTATTGAATACCATTTGTGTTTTATTTTACTATGTTATTCGAAAATCTATATATTTGATATGCTAATGAACTTTTTTTTATTTAGGGTCATCCAGTTGCTATGAATATGGTAATATTTTCATATTCTTCCTATTAATAATTCAATATGCATCTACATTTGTTTTCCCTGTAATATTCTTCTAATAATAATAATTGTTAGTTTCGACGTGGCGGTCATAGACGTACTAGTGATGGAAGATCACAGTCTTCCTTTGCTTCAGCACCCGCACATTCTGATGCTCTTGCAGGAAATGTGCCCTCCACCTCTTCCCCAGTTGCAGGATCCTTTGATTCGCAACATATACCTGCTAATGTTTCTTCCCCGGTACAACAAACACTCGTGGAGAGGGAAGATACGAGAGAGTTTATATCTCCGCGAGGAGACTCGTAAGTATTCAAGTTTTATAATATCTATATTAAAATTTTAATACAATAATTTTTTTTTTAAAAGTATATAACGGAGTTTGTTTTTGGTTTTTGTTAGATTTACAAATTCTGTACGTGTTATTCACGAGGTGAATAAAATAGTGAATAATCATTGGGGCGGCACTTCTATAACTTATACAAGCACATCGAAAGATATTAAAGTTTTGTGGTGGAATGAGTTCAAGGTAATTTATTTCAATATTTAGTATATGAAATTGTAGTTAATATAATAAATTTTTATTTTCGATCAATGCAGTGGGTATTTATTTGGGAGGAGACTGAAACACTAGAGATTAGGAGGATTTTTAAGAAAAAATGTGGTGATCATATTCGAAACATACTAAATCATGCAAAAACTAGAAATAAGAAACCCCACTGTATAACAGAGGATAATTTGAATAAAATTGTTGCACATTGGGGATCTGATGAAAGTAAGCGGAGGAGTGAACAGAATAAGCAAAATCATAATTTTAACTCCGGCGTTATGTCTGCCATGTATGCGGGAGGATCCATAAATATCGATGAGCATAGACATCGATTGGTGAGTACTTTCAATTTATGATTTTATAATCTAATACTCACTAATTTATACAAATTAACTGTTTATTTTGTTTAGGCCAAGGAGACGGGAACAGAGCCATTATTTATTGACACTTTCACCCGTACATTTCATAAAAAGGATAAAACATGGAGTGGTGAAAGAGCTAGAACAATAAAGGTGTGTGATTGTAAAAATTTAATTTTCTTATGTTAATATTTAATTCTTTTTTCTTTCACAATAGGAGAAATACGACGAACTTTCATTAAGAAATTCGGGAGCAAGTGAGGATGGAGTCGAATCGGAGCCATCTGTTAGCAATATAAATTTATGGCTCGAAGCATCTGGAGGACCAAAAAGTGGAAGAATACTTGGACTCGACTCTTTGAGCCGATCCTATAAAGTCCCTGGTGCTTCTTCTTCATCCTCTCCAGCATCAAAGGACCAAGTTATTCAATTAACCGAAGAGGTTAATCATTTGAGAGATTTACTAGCGCAGAAGGAAACTGAATCGAGACAGAACGCTCAGGAAGTTCAAGACTTAAATGAAAAGATGAACGAAGTTCAAAGGCAACAAATGTTTATTATGCAACATCTTCAGTTACCGTTTAGCTCAAATCAAGTTCCTCCTTCTAGCTCTGCTCCTCCTCCGCCTGATCCCTGTAATAGAGAAAATGATGATGTGTTTTTTGATGACGATGGTGATGATTTTGATTATCTTTGACTATATTTGTGAAAGTTTATTTGTTAGCTTCTTGACTTATGACATATGTCATATTTATGTTTTTATAAGTTTGTTGTATTTAACCGTTGCCAGATGATAATGATACATATGGTAGACCTTTAATTTAGATGTTTGTTATCTGTATAAATTGGTTTGATTTCCATATTATTGTTTGTTGTATAATTGTGTTTATATTGTTGTGTGTTTGTTGAAATGGTTGAAAAAATATTAATTTGTAAAATTTTTTTTCCTCCAGATTTGCAACAAAAATACAATTTTCGTTGCAAATTTATATATATCAGTCGACTGATGTAGACATTCACTCGACTGTCAAAAATTTTTTGGCCATCAGTCGACTGGTAGATAATGGCAGTCGACTGATGTATCAGAGATTACGTACCCTTCATAGCCGTCAGATCGATGGGCGATCATCGAATCGGCAATGATCGATGGATATGATCGGTCGATGCCATCCAACTCACTAGTTAAATTTTTGCCGAAGAATTATTATTTTCGTCGCAAATTTGGCGACGAAAATAAATTCGTCACCAAATTTAATTTTATTTGTTAATCCCGCCATGAGAAAGTTTCATGGATCGTTATATGAGTGTCATAAACTTTCTCATGTGACTATTGGTATGAATAGTCCTCGAACCTGAAGTCACTACGGTTCCCTACATAAGGAATTATGTACTTTGGTATCGTCAAACGTCACCCGTAACAGGGTGGACCATAAAGGCGATTACTGGGTATATAACAAATTATGCGGAGGGATGTGAGTGATGTAGATGGGATCTATCCCTCTCATATGACGAGAGTGATATCGGTGGGCCCCTTGATTGAGTAGAACTACTAAAACGCATGGCCATGCTCAAATGAGTCAATATGAGATATTGAGCTCATTTGTTTGAGTTAGTTTACTCAGGGATCAAGAAACACATAGATTGATCGAGGATGACACGGTCTATGCCTCATTGGTCAATCTGATATCAAGGATAGAAGGACACGGTCATACATTATAGTAGTCATGGAAAGGTTAGTCGGATCTTGACTTATTTCGTAACTTGGGTAGCAATGATGTATTGCTAGATGCCGCTCATTGCTTGTGTATCTAAAAGAGTTTAGATCCACTACCAACGTTATGAGAGCCTATAGGGTCACACACAAAGAGCATGATGATTAGAAGAATTAGTGCATTCTAGTTTGACTAGAATAATTTGGGAATAAGCTTAAGTACAAAATGGTTTTTGGACTTTAAGTTTAATGAGAATTTTAGCTTATTGATTTAATGAGATTAATTCAATATGATAACATAAGCTTATTGAATTAATAAGATTAATTCAACATGCATGAATGTCACACAAGCATGCCACATAAGCATGCCACCTAAGCTAGATAAGGTGGGCTTATTGAATTAATAAGATTAATTCAACATGCATGAATGCCACACAAGCATGCCACATAATCATGCCACCTAAGCTAGATAAGGTGGAAGGAGACAAAGTGGTTTTTGTCTCCTTAAAGTGGCCGGCCAAACAAGGTGTCTCAATGCAATGGATTGCATTGAATGGTAGGAGGTGAAAGGGTTTTTCCAACCCTATAAAAGACTCCATGGAGTGGCCGGCCAAAGAGTGATTGTGGTTGTGTGAGAGCTTGAGTGCTTGGTGGAAGCTTTGGTTGTGTGGTTTTGTGAGTGTAGGCTAGCAAGAAGAGTAGTCTTCTTCTTCCCTTCTCTTTTTCCCTAGCTTCCTCTCCTTTAGGGACTTCTCTAGCAAGAAGTAAAGGAGAGCCCTTCTAGTTTTTCTTTTGTGAGACAAGAGCTTGCTCGTGTGGATACGTATAGAGGCACGGACATTTGAACGTGCTAAAGATCCAACAAACCAAAAGGAAAAGCGGGATTAACAAGGGCACGCAACAAAGGTAATCCTCTCCTATAAGATAGGTTTGGTTTTAGAGAAATTTATTTTGTACGAGGTTTTCTTTCGGAAGGATCACTAGGAAGGGATCCTAATTTTTCCGTTGCGCATATGCTATTTGGCATAAAGAATTCCCTACAGTGGTATCAGAGCCACTTGCGAAAGATCGTATAAAATAGTTTTTCTCTATTTTATATATGATATAGAAGTAGGATGAATTTTATTATGAGTTGATAATTGCATTAGCAAATTTTCAAACATAATAAAATATCCGATGTCTTTTAAAAGTTAAAATTGACATGGTGCATGGTTATGGCCTAGTCCCAAAAAGTTTGTGATTGTGTGTTGTAATTCTTAATACGACCTGCGTGTCGTGCCTTTCTCCTAAAATTCTTGTTGTAAAATTAGCTTTAGACTCGAATGTAACTCGAGTATTTCTCCTTTTGTAATATACAACAAAGATAGAGGGTCCATTGGAAGATAATGTTACAAGGAGGAAGTCAACAACACAAGACAACCAAAAGGAAGCACTTGGGAGAAGATGCTATCCCTAGGTTGACCAATCAATCTTCTCATTGGCTTGAGAAGATTGTAGAATAAGGGCCATAACCATGACACACTTAGTTTAACTTGTATGTGATGCATGTTAATTTAGCTTATATGTGATGTATGCTAATATGTATGTGATGCATGTTTAAGTTTATATCTTAATAAGTCAAATACGATATGCCTACCAAAGTTTGGTACTCACTACTTCCTCGATCATTTGTTATTGGGTTTGCCAAAGCAAAGCAATACATTTTATCTTGGAAGAGTGCGAGTGGACAATCGTGATGTCCCGCTATCAAACTTGGTTAAGACTTAATTAAGTTTTTCTTAATTAGTTAAGAAAGTAGAGGCATATATTAGCTTTGAGCATAAGTTTTAAAATTAGTTTTATGTGATTTCCGAACATCAGCTTTGTCTTAGAAGTGGTCGTTGCTCCGATATCCAAGAAGGCCCCTGTGCCTCGCCACAGCCTGGAAGCTGGTTTAGGAATAAACACTAAACTAATCTAAACTTAACCAAAGCTATTAAAGAGTTACATCAGATGTAATTGCCAAAAGATTGCCTACCTAATCATACTACGTCTTGGGCGATTAGCCAAAGCTAACTCAAGACGAATTATGATGTGGATCTTTATCCCATATAAATTTATAGCTAAATAGTAGCTAATGATGTAAGCGAAAAGTGTTTGCCTACATCAATGATTAGCTCATATCAAAGCTATGAGAATTTAGTGGGAGCCTCATTTAATTAAAGGCCTAATTAAATGACTTAGGTATGATACTTAATTTTGCATTTTATTGTTGTAGATCACCATGTCATCTAACACGACACACCCCCTCAACTTGCGATCTGTCCTTGAGAAGGACAAGCTCAATGGAGAGAACTTTCTTGACTGGTATAGGAACTTGAGGATTATCCTCAAGCAAGAACGCAAACTGTATGTCCTAGAGCAGTCCACCCCTGAAATACCTGCCCCTGCGGCCACTCGTGCTGAAAAGGATGCTTATAAGAAGCATCAAGATGACGCATTAGATGTGTCATGCCTTATGCTTGCAACCATGAACTCTGAGCTTCAGAAGCAACATGAGAACATGGATGCCTATGATATGGTTGAGCATTTGAAACAACTATATCAAGGACAAGCCGAACACAGCGTTTTGAAGTGTCTAAGGCTCTTTTTGCATGCAAGATGCAAGAAGGAACACCTGTAGGAAATCACGTACTTAAAATGATTGGGTATGTTGAGAACCTTGAAAGACTAGGTTTTCCACTGAGCCAAGAATTGGCAACCGATGTTATCTCCGCAATGCGTTTGGAAGCATATAATCAATTCGTCATGAATTATAACATGAATGAAATTGATAAACCTTTGCTGAGATTCTCGGCATGTTAAGAAGCTCGAACCAAATCTCAAAAGAAAGTTAATGCGTACTAATGGTCAAGAAGGGCAAAGGTAAGCACAAAGGCAAGGGTAAGACCAAGCCAAAGGCAAGGCCAATTCATCCACTTCAAAGGGTAAAGGTAAAGTACCTAAGGAAGGGACTGTTTCCATTGCGGTGAGATCGACCTTTGGAAGCGGGCGCAAAGTCTACCTTGATGAAGTAAAGAATAAAAGAAGTGGGACTTCAGCCTCAGGTATACACGTAATAGAATTTAATCTATCTATATCTTCTACAAGGTTATTAGATATCGGATGTGCATCTCACATTTGTACTAATGTGTAGGGATGAGAAATAGTAGACTAATGGCAAAGGCGAAGTGGACCTACGAGTAGGCAATGTCGCAAAGTTCTTTCTTAGAGTATTGTAGGAAAATATTCCTTGTCTTTGCCCTCTGGGCTTATCATAGACCTACAGGAGTGCTTATATGGACCTGCATTGACAAAGAAAATAATTTCTATATCTTGATTAGACAAGAAAAACTTTTCTTTTATAATAAAGGACAAATGTTGTTCCATTTATTTAAATAAAATGTTCTATTGTAATGCACCACTTATGAATGGTCTCTATGTTCTAGATTTAGAAAACCCAATTTATAACGTAAATACCAAACGGTTCAAATCGAATGATTTGAACCAAACATATCTCTGGCACTGTCACCTAGGTCACATAAATGAAAAACGCATATCCCAACTCCATAAAGATGGATTATTGGACCTATTTGATTTTGAATCATATGAGGTATGAATCTTGCCTTTTAGGAAAGATGACTAAAACTCCATTTAGTGGACATGGCGAGAAGCGGACTTGTTAGGACTCATACATACTTGATGTATGTGGGCCTTTCAATGTCGGGCGAGGAGGCTATAAGTACTTTATTACTTTCATTGATGATATGAGTAGACTTATATTTGATGAGACATAAGTCAGAATCCTTTGAAAAGTTCAAAGCATTCAAGAATGAAGAACAAAACCAACTTGGTAAGCGTATTAAGCTACTTCGATCGGATCGAGGTGGTGAATACCTTAGTCAAGAGTTTCGTGATCACCTGGCTGAGTGTGGGATAATATCCCAACTCACTCCACCTGGAACACCACAATGGAATGGTGTATGAGGAGAAATCGTACTCTATTAGATATAGTACGATCAATGATGAGCCATCTTGATCTACCTACTTCCTTTTGGGGACTAGCTCTAGAGGCAGTAGCTTTCACACTTAATCGCGTCCCATCAAAAGTAGAAAAAGACACCATATACGATATGGACTGGGAAGAGTCCCAAAATGTCTTTTATAAAGATTTGGGGTTGTGAAGCTTATGTAAGACGTCAAGTCTCAGATAAACTAGGACCCAAATCAGATAAGTGTTATTTTGTAGGATATCCCAAGGAAACTAAGGGATATTACTTTTACAATCCCACACTTGGCAAGGTGTTTGTTGCCAGAAATGCTGTCTTTCTAGAAAGAGAATTTATTTCTAGAAAAACTAGTGGGAGTAAAATTCATCTTGAAGAAGTTCAAGATGAAGATAACACTAAGGCTTCGATGGAAAATGAACAGGGACCACAAAGTGTTGTGGATGAGGAAATTGTTGCCCAAAGAGTTGTGGAGCAAACACCTGTTCAAGTAGACCAACCTCTTCATAGATCTGATAGGATCCGTCGTCAACCCGAGAGATATTCTTTTCTCTTGACTGACAACGGTGAGGTATTGCTTGTCGATCTTGACGAGCCTACATCCTATCAAGAAGCTATGATGAGCCCAGATTCCGAGAAATGGCTAGAGGCCATGAGATCCGAAATGGAATCTATGTACACTAACCAAGTATGGACCTTGGTTGATCCACCTGAAGGGGTAAAACCCATTGGGTGTAAGTGGGTCTTTAAAGTAAAGACTGACATAGATGGTAATAAGCATACCTATAAAGGTAGATTGGTGGCTAAAGGATTCAAACAAATTCATGGTATTGACTATGATGAAACCTTTTCACCAGTTGCGATGCTTAAATCCATTCGGATCATACTTGCTATTGCAGCCTACCACGATTATGAGATCTGGCAGATGGATGTCAAAACCGCTTTTCTGAATGGAAAGCTACTCGAGGATGTGTACATGACACTGAGGTTTTGAAGATCCAAAGCATCTGGAAAGGTATGCAAGCGCAAAGGTCCATTTATGGACTAAAGCAAGCCTCTCGAAGCTGGAATCTTCGATTCGATGATGCAATCAAGGAGTTTGGTTTCATCAAGAATGAAGATGAACCTTGTGTCTACAAGAGAAATAGTGGGAGCACAGTTGTATTTCTTGTCTTGTATGTAGATGACATACTTCTCATCGGAAATGATATTCCCTCACTCCAGTCTGTGAAGATGTGGTTAGGGAATTATTTCTCGATGAAAGACTTAGGTGAAGCTGCCTATATTCTAGGCATCAAGATCTATAGAGATAGATCTAAAAGATTACTTGGCCTAAGTCAGAGTACATACATAGATAAAGTGCTAGATCGTTTTGCTATGCAAAATTCCAAGAAAGGATTTCTGCCTTTATCACATGGTGTGAGTCTTTCGAAGACTCAATGTCCCTCTTCTAAGGAGGAGAGAGATCGCATGGATAAGATCCCTTATGCATCTGCCATAGGGTCTATCATGTACGCCATGCTTTGTACTTCTGGCGTCTCGTATGCTTTGAGCATGGCGAGTAGATACGATCGGATCGGTGAAAGTCAGCTGGATAGCGATCAAAAATATTCTTAAATACTTACGAAGAACGAAAGAATATTTACTAATATTTGGAGGCAATGAGGAGCTAGCTGTAAAGGGTTACAGTGATGCAAGCTTCCAAACAGACAAGGATGACTATAGATCGCAATCGGGGTACGTGTTTTGCCTGAATGGTGGAGTCGTGGTGGAAGAGTTCAAAGCGGAGACACGATTCTTGATTCTACAATAAGCCGTATATTCTGCGTCGATGCAGAAAGGAGGTCATTTGGCTCCGCAAGTTCATCAGTGAACTTGGGGTAGTTCCTAGCATTACAGATCCAATAGATCTCTATTGTGACAACAATGGGGCTATTGCACAGGCTAAGGAACCTCGATCACATCAGCGGACCAAACACATACTGCGGCGCTTCCATCTCATTCGAGAGATCATCGATAGAGGAGATGTGAGGATATGCAGAGTACCGACAGAAGCTAACATCGCAGATCCATTGACCAAGGCTTTGGCACAGAGGAAGCATGATGGTAACACTAGGTCACTAGGTATTAGATATCATAGTGATTGGTACTAGTGCTAGTGGGAGATTGTTAGTTATAGCCCTAGAGCTAATCATGTGATGGTTGAAAAGGGAACATTTTGTATCATATTCAATAAAGGCAAAGGATTGGTTATTATATTTACATCTTGCTTGTGCCAGCTAAATTAAATATAATAATGCCCTAGAAAAGTAGGTTCTTATCTACAGCACATCAATTGGCAGAATTGATTATGAGAGGCTGTAGAGAACACTTTCCTAAATGTTCCTAGTCAAGTATTAATATGCAAGGGCAATATTAATACATAAAGACTAGCATGTAGGTCGATTGATGACTTGATCTCACAAGTCATGGATATATGATATCAAGTTGACACATGGGTATATATTAGAGAATATATCTTTGTGACCGCCATGAGAAAGTTTCATGGATCGTTATATGAGTGTCATAAACTTTCTCATGTGACTATTGGTATGAATAGTCCTCGAACCTGAAGTCACTACGGTTCCCTACATAAGGAATTATGTACTTTGGTATCGTCAAACGTCACCCGTAACAGGGTGGACAATAAAGGCGATTACTGGGTATATAACAAATTATGCGGAGGGATGTGAGTGATGTAGATGGGATCTATCCCTCTCATATGACGAGTGATATCGGTGGGCCCCTTGATTGAGTAGAACTACTAAAACGCATGGCCATGCTCGAATGAGTCAATATGAGATATTGAGCTCATTTGTTTGAGTTAGTTTACTCAGGGATCAAGAAACACATAGATTGATCTAGGATGACACGGTCTATGCCTCATTGGTCAATCTGATATCAAGGATAGAAGGACACGGTCATACATTATAGTAGTCACGGAAAGGTTAGTCGGATCTTGACTTATTTCGTAACTTGGGTAGCAATGATGTATTGCTAGATGCCGCTCATTGCTTGTGTATCTAAAAGAGTTTAGATCCACTGCCAACGTTATGAGAGCCTATAGGGTCACACACCAAGAGCATGATGATTAGAAGAATTAGTGCATTCTAGTTTGACTAGAATAATTTGGGAATAAGCTTAAGTACAAAATGGTTTTTGGACTTTAAGCTTAATGAGAATTTTAGCTTATTGATTTAATGAGATTAATTCAATATGTTACCTTATTGATTTAATGAGATTAATTCAATATGATAACATAAGCTTATTGAATTAATAAGATTAATTCAACATGCATGAATGCCACACAAGCATGCCACATAAGCATGCCACCTAAGCTAGATAAGGTGGGCTTATTGAATTAATAAGATTAATTCAACATGCATGAATGCCACACAAGCATGCCACATAATCATGCCACCTAAGCTAGATAAGGTGGAAGGAGACAAAGTGGTTTTTGTCTCCTTAAAGTGGCCGGCCAAACAAGGTGTCTCAATGCAATGGATTGCATTGAATGGTAGGAGGTGAAAGGGTTTTTCCAACCCTATAAAAGACTCCATGGAGTGGCCGGCCAAAGAGTGATTGTGGTTGTGTGAGAGCTTGAGAGCTTGGTGGAAGCTTTGGTTGTGTGGTTTTGTGAGTGTAGGCTAGCAAGAAGAGTAGTCTTCTTCTTTCCTTCTCTTTTTCCCTAGCTTCCTCTCCTTTAGGGACTTCTCTAGCAAGAAGTAAAGGAGAGCCCTTCTAGTTTTTCTTTTGTGAGACAAGAGCTTGCTCGTGTGGATACGTATAGAGGCACGGACATTTTAACGTGCTAAAGATCCAACAAACCAAAAGGAAAAGCGGGATTAACAAGGGCACGCAACAAAGGTAATCCTCTCCTATAAGATAGGTTTGGTTTTAGAGAAATTTATTTTGTACAAGGTTTTCTTTCGCAAGGATCACTAGGAAGGGATCCTAATTTTTCCGTTGCACATATGCTATTTGGCATAAAGAATTCCCTACAGCGGCAACCTTAGGGCTAGGGGTTTTTTTTTGGATTAGGGATTAATTATCCCTTAAGCCCTCTTTTATAGAGAACTAATTCTCTTAATGGTTATTGGATCATAACCATTAGGCCCGTTAACCCGCTCCATTAAGATAAGTTAAAATAAACCAAATCATGATGATTTATTTTAAGTTAAAACGAACCGAACCAACTTTTGGTTCATTCGTTTAAAATAAACCAAACCCTTTGGTTTATTCTCCTCCATTGGATTAGAACCAAACCATTTTGGTCCATCCATTATGTCTTCATAAGACACGACCCATCCACGCTTCCATTGCGACTGAAACAATTTCATGCTCGCTCCATGTTTGGTCCAACCAAACTTAGTTTCTCTCGGTCTGAGAATCCCATTCTCAAGCTCGTTTTAAATCCTTTGGATTACGCTCGTTGTGCGTGTGACCAAATAGGTTCTCGGTTTATGTTGGCCGTCTATAATTAACCATTAATTATAGAACGATCATGAGTGGCACATAGTAGTACATCATGATCCCCAATTAATCGAAAAAATAAATGGTTGATCCAGAACTATTTCTGAAACCCTTCAGCAGCTCGAATGAATCGTGCCCCATTCCCTTCACTCATCTTATACCCACTTGGTTTAGGACATGGTCTATAGTGTCAGTCCCCACTAGGCTGACTACGTCACACCTAGCCCAAGTATCATTTCCTCATCCTACGGATTCTAGTTACTCCACATGTATCGAAGAGTACCTTACTCTAAACAAGTAATGCTTTGGCCAAAGACTTTAGTAACAATTCGACGAGAGGCCATGGGTATACATCGCCTCGCAAGGAGTGGTGAATCCTTTATAGGCTATTCAAACACCTTCGATCACTTTGACTTATACCCAATCATCTCGGGTCCACATCTCCTTAGAGATGCTTGCTTAAGATGTCAAAGCATAAGTCTCTATGATCAAGATGACTTGAATACCGCAAGTCAAAGGAACATCGCACTTAAGTCATAGTAAGAACTTCATTGACATATCTATATATGCAGAGAACCATATGAAGTCTTATGGCCGGTCACTCCAATGAACTAGTTACCATAACTAGCATCCACGATTAACTCCGGACATCACTATGTCTCCAGCCAGTGAGAATCAGCTGCTTGGATACACCAAGGAGTATACCTCGTGCTAGTCTCGACAGAATTGATGGTGTCCAAATCCATCAATTCATCGACTAGGGATAATTCCGATACATCACAATTACTCATGTAGAGATACTCACTAGTTGTGATCCAATCACAAATTCTCTCATGCTGTGAATCGTATCGTGGACATTCAGTAAATGAGTTTAAGATCCAATCAAATACATGAAACATGTATACTCAAATAGTGAATCTTCATTTAACATATAAATGGTTCATACATAAGGCGATTGCCTTAGGACATCTCTCATATATTACTAACAGACTCCCACTTGGCCTAATGCCAATCGCTACGGTATCCAATACCATAAGCTCTAACATGACCCTCAAACTTATTTTGAGGTAATGCCTTAGTTAAAGGATCCGCTAAGTTCCTTTCAGTGGGAATTTTCACGATTTGTATTTCGTTCCTACTGATGATCTCTCTGATAAGATGATAGCGGCGAAGCACATGTTTGGATCATTGATGAGACCACATCAAGTTCAGAGATGAACTTCTTGATCCAAACCGCTTCCTTTCTTTGCTTCAAAGTTGCAATGTATTACGCCTTAGTGGCGAGAATTCGCTATAGTGTCAAGCTTGGAACCTTTCCAACTTATTGCGCCTCCATTCCGGTGAATACATACCCGGACAAAGACAAGAATCATCCTTATGCATGCGGGTAACATCCGTATACCCACGTATCACCATGTACCCTTCTCCATATATTAGGAACGCATCCTTAGTTCTTCTTAAGTACTTAAGGATCGTCTTAACAGTCACCCAATGATCCATTCCTGGATCAGACTGGTATCTGCTCGTGACACTCAGAGCATATGATACATCGGGCCTCGTACATAACATAGCATACATGATAGATCCTATTGCGGATGCATAGGGAATCTTACTCATGCAAATCCTCTCGTCTTCTGTGCGCGGACACATAGACTTCGAAAGGTGTACCCCATGCCTGATGGGCAGATAACCTTTCTTGGATTCCGACATGCTAAACCTCTTTAGCACTCGGTCTATATATGTAGACTGCGAAAGACCAAGCAACCGTTTCGATCTATCTCTATAGATCTTAATCCCGAGGATGTAGGTTGCTTCTCCCAGGTCTTTCATGGAGAATGTCTTGGATAACCAAACCTTAACTGACTGTAAGACTGAAACATCGTTTCCTATAAGTAATATGTCATCGACATATAATACTAGGAACACGATTGCACTCCCACTAACCTTCTTGTACACACAAGGTTCGTCTGGATTTTGTGAGAAATCAAACTTTTTGATTGTCCCATCAAAACGGATATTCCAGCTCCTGGATGCTTGCTTCAATCCATAAATGGACCGTCGCAATTTGCATACCTTGGTTTTATCAACCGATGTGAAACCCTCAGGCTGTATCATATACACGTCCTCGAGCAGGTTTCCATTAAGGAAAGCTGTTTTCACATCCATTTGCCATATCTCATAATCATAATGAGCCGCTATGGCCAGGAGCATCCGAATGGATTTAAGCATAGCTACAGGCGAATAGGTTTCGTCATAATCAACACCTTGTTTTTGACAATATCCTTTCGCCACCAATCTATCCTTATAGGTAATCACATTACCATCCATGTCAGTTTTCTTCTTGAAAACCCACTTGCACCCTATAGGCTTTATCCCTTCAGGTGGGTCAACCAAGTTCCAAACTTGGTTTTCATACATGGAATCCATTTCCGACTTCATGGCACCAAGCCACTTATCCCTTTCTGAACTTGTCAGCACTTCTTCATAACTGGTAGGCTCCTCATCATCAATGAGTAACATGTCGTTCGATTCACTTACGAGAAATCCATATCTCTCAGGAATATTGCGTGTTCTACTAGATCTACGAAGATGTGGTGTTACAAAAGGTCCAGTCGATTTCTCATCACTATGAGTTGTCGGTTGTTGTGCTTCATTAGGTATCTCATCAATGTCTATTTGAGTCTCTCAAGCCTCCTTAAGCTCGATGACACTCCTACTATTTTCTTGCAAGAGAAACTCTTTCTCTAGAAACACAGCATGCCTTGAAACAAACACCTTTTGTTCCACAGGATGATAGAATTGGTAACCCCTTGTTTCCTTAGGGTATCCAATAAATAGACATTTATCAGACTTAGCATCCAATTTGTCGATCGTCACTTCACATAAGCAGGACAACCCCATATCTTCAAGTAAGATACATGAGGTTTCTTACTATTCCATATCTCATATGGAGTAGTTGAGACTACCTTGGTAGGCATTCTGTTTAACAAGTAAATAGCTATCTGAAGTGCATAGCCCCAAAAGGACTTGGGAAGATTCGCATGATTCATCATTGACCTGACCATGTCCAACAAGGTCCGGTTACGCCTCTCAGATACACCATTATGCTGTATATGGCAGAGTCCATTGAGACAATATACCATTGTCTCTTAGATAATCAAGAAACTCTTGACTTAAGTATTCACCACCTCGATCCGATCGAAGTATTTTAATACTCTTATCATGTTGTTTCTCTACTTCATTTTTGAATTCTTTGAACCTTTCAAAGGCTTCAGACTTGTGTTTCATCAAGAAGACATACCCAAACCGTGAGTGATCATCGGTGAAGGTAATGAAGTAGCTATAGCCTCCTAATGCTTGAGTTGACATAGGCCCACATACATCAGTATGTATTAGTCCTAGTAACTCTCCCACTCGTTCACCTTTTCCAATAAAAGGTAACTTAGTCATCTTGCCTTTTAAGCATGATTCGCATGTATCGTATGAATCTTATTCAAACGATTCCAGAATTCCACATCGGTGTAATTCGGACATGCATTTCTTGCTTACATGGCCAAGACGACAATACCACATGTAGGAGTCTAATTGATTATCTTTTCGAGCACGCTTGTTGCTCGCTTCGATATTGAAAATATCACTGGATACGTCCAACGTATAAACACCATTTCTTAAAGTTCCAGTCCCTTAAAGAACTCCATTCAAAGTTATGTAACAACAATTGTTACTAAAAGTCAAATGATACCCATTTCTATTTAAACAAGAAATAGAAATGATGTTCTTTATCAACGAAGGAATATAAAAGCAATTGTCCAATTCTAAGACAAGTCCTACAGGGAGTTCCAACAAATACGTTCCGATGGCGAGTGCAGCAACCGTTGCTCCATTCCCAACACGTAAATTTGACTCTCCCTTGACGAGTCTTCTTCTATTCCTTAGCCCATGTATGTCATTAGATATATGTGAGCCACACCCAGTATCAAATATCCAAGTGTCTGAGGAAATAGAATGACAATCAATAAAGAAGATTTCTGAAGAAGATGAGGCATCCGATGCCTTATCCTTCATCACGGACTCAAGATAAATCTTGCACTTTCTTCGCAAATGACCTTACTTGCCATAATGATGGCAAGTGCCCTTTTGAGATGCTTCTGCCTTTTTAGCCTTTTTCTTCTTTCCCTTCTGTTGTTCCTTTGACTCCCTCTTAGAACCTTTCTTCAAGGAATCAACTAACAACACTGTCCCCTCCTCATGCTTCTCAGAAGGCTCCACAGTCTTCAGCATGTTGAGCAGTACCACAGATGAACCTTCTTGCATCTCAGAGGTGAAGAGCAGCTTGGAGACTTCGAACCTTTCGAATCTCACTTGCTTATCAAACAACTCATAAAGATGAAGGACTACGATATGAGCAACCATATGCTCATGCTGCTTTTGTAGCTTGGGTTCCATCGCGGCTAGCATGATGCAACTTGTCAGTTCAGAATCAGTCACATGTTTTTGATAGACCAACAATTGGTCTGGAGTTGCATCGTCACTAGGATGGGCGGGAAGAGGCGCTTCGAGGACATACGCAAGCTTTTCACCTTGAGAACAATTCTCAAGTTTCTAAGCCAGTCCATGAAGCTCAGCCCAATCAATTTATTCGAATCCAAAATGGAACGCAAATTCAAAGACATCATGATCAATTTTAGAAATACAAAATGAGCATATATGAGAAAGATGATTTTTAAAATGCATCATTATACATTCATAAATCCCATTCATTTTTTGAATTTAAAAAAACCCCAAAATCACTTCGGGAGATCGTAGGTCCACTCCGAATGGGCTGATATCCATCATAGATATGAACAACCTTGGAGAGAGTCCAACAAGCCATTCATAACTATGACGGTAGGTATCAACTATACCGATTGCATATCACGTATATGCAACTATCACAATGTGCTATCAACTAATTGAATGTTCACACATACATCGGGTTGTTAACACATTAACAAGTATTCATCATATGCATAGCACCCAACTTCACCTCCCTTTACATCGACCTTGGAGAGAGTCCAACAAGCCGATGCTCCAGGTTAAAGCCAACCCATTAATCGGGAAACAATTTTAATATGGTTAGAGCGCATTCAACCAATTAGCCCAGCTTGGAGAGAGTCCAACAACCAAAGCTAACGATTGACCTCTGACTCTTACCATATTAGTATTAAACTATTCCATGGTTTGAACATGTTCAGGTTCGAGCCGGGCTTGGAGAGAGTCCAACAACCCAAACAAGAAACGGAACTCTGGTTCTAACCATATTAATGGAACGTGTAGGCTTTAATATTGTTTAAGGGTTTTTATGTCTCATCCTCTTTGCATGCAAATAACTATTATCTACATGGCATGACATACATGGCATACATCTACATGTCACGACACGCATGACATAATGTTATGCATCTAATGCAATTACATGGCATACAATTATGTCATGTATATAATTTCCTTATATGTCATAACTATTTATGGAAATAAAATATGTTTAAGATTTGATTCTCCAAATCAAATTATAATTAAATTAGGAAACAAATTTCCAAATCTAATCACATATTTTATTCATGGAATTATTTGATTAAGGAAAATCTATTTAGGAAATCAATTTCCTAATTCATTAAAACTACTTATGGAAATGAAATATTTTAAGATTTGATTTCCCAAATCAAATCATGATTAAATTAGGAAACAAATTTCCAGAATCTAATCAAATATTTTATTTATGGAAAATATCAATTTCCATAAATACTTCCAACTTTCCAAAAGTGGAAGATTTCCATAAATACTTCTAGACTTTCCAAAATTGAAAAATTTCCATAAATACTTCTAAATTTCCAAAATTAGAAAATTTCCAGAAATAACATTATGACTATCGCAAAACCATTTTACGATTATGTCGAAACACAACCTGGGCTCTGATACCACTGTTGGGTTTCCGGCACCGCGGCGTGTGTGTCTTCGATCACGTTTCGTAAACATGAACACAGCGGAAGCAATAAAAATAATAAATCTACATTTATTACAACACACGCATGCATATTACAACAAGTGTAGACATAACCGTAAATTTAAATTTGCAATAAAAGAAAATTTATCTACGTTATACCTTTCGTATGACGTGTAGCGGGAACGACATCAACCGGAACGATCCTCGCTAGAATCGTCTCTATCCGTATCCACGCCGAGTTCCTCGGGATGACTTCGCTAAGCCACGAGCTTCGTCTTCGTATGGGTTACTAGCCTCATGTTGAAGACGACGTGATCGAGAGATGATCATGATCCGAATCCAAATTCGGATCCTAATACGAGTTCTCAAAACTCGCTTCTCCGGAGAGGTATTCGTCAACAAATTGACGAATCCTTCATCCTCCACCTCAAAGGATTACCGGAGATCGAATCCCTGGTAAGTTAGCCACTGTCGGAGCTCTAACCGTCATCCAAACGACGCTCCGACGAGAGGAGAACAAGCTGTCCAGAAAACTGGACAGCTTTGGTGGAGGTGATAGGCGCCGGCCAACCAAGGGAGATAGAGATCACCTTGATGCCAAACTTGAAGGAGATCACCGGAGCACTAACCGGCAGCAGCTCAACGCCGGCGAGGGGGAAGGAAGCAGCCTTCTGGATGCCGGTTGGAGGAGCTTTGGGAGGCGGCAATAGGTTGGCGCCGAGAGCTCCAAGGAGGAGGTGGGCGGCAACCTTAGGGCTAGGGGTTTTTTTTTTTTTAGGGATTAATTATCCCTTAAGCCCTCTTTTATAGAGAACTAATTCTCTTAATGGTTATTGGATCATAACCATTAGGCCCGTTAACCCGCTCCATTAAGATAAGTTAAAATAAACCAAATCATGATGATTTATTTTAAGTTAAAACGAACCGAACCAACTTTTGGTTCATTCGTTTAAAATAAACCAAACCCTTTGGTTCATTCTCCTCCATTGGATTAGAACCAAACCATTTTGGTCCATCCATTATGTCTTCATAAGACACGACCCATCCACGCTTCCATTGCGACTGAAACAATTTCATGCTCGCTCCATGTTTGGTCCAACCAAACTTAGTTTCTCTCGGTCTGAGAATCCCATTCTCAAGCTCATTTTAAATCCTTTGGATTACGCTCGTTGTGCGTGTGACCAAATAGGTTCTCGGTTTATGTTGGCCATCTATAATTAACCATTAATTATAGAACGATCATGAGTGGCACCTAGTAGTACATCATGATCCCCAATTAACCGAAAAAATCAACGGTTGATCCAGAACTATTTCTGAAACCCTTCAGCAGCTCGAATGAATCGTGCCCCATTCCCTTCACTCATCTTATACCCACTTGGTTCAGGACATGGTCTATAGTGTCAGTCCCCACTAGGCTGACTACGTCACACCTAGCCCAAGTATCATTTCCTCGTCCTACGGATTCTAGTTACTCCACATGTATCGAAGAGTACCTTACTCTAAACATGTAATGCTTTGGCCAAAGACTTTAGTAACAATTCGATGAGAGGCCATGGGTGTTAGTAATATATGAGAGATGTCCTAAGGCAATCGCCTTATGTATGAACCATTTATATGATAAATGAAGATTCACTATTTGAGTTTACATGTTTTATGTATTTGATTGGATCTTAAACTCATTTACTGAATGTCCACGATACGATTCACAGCATGAGAGAATTTGTGATTGGATCACAACTAGTGAGTATCTCTACATGTGTAATTGTGATGTATCAGAATTATCCCTAGTCGATGAATTGATGGATCTGGACACCATCAATTCTGTCTAGACTAGCACGAGGTATACTCCTTGGTGTATCCAAGCAGTTGATTCTCACTGGCTGGAGACATTGTGATGTCCGGAGTTAATCGTGGATGCTAGTTATGGTAACTAGTTCATTGGAGTGACCAGTCGTAAGACTTCATATGGTTCTCTGCATATATAGATATGTCAATGAAGTTCTTACTGTGGCTTAAGTGCGATGTTCCTTTGACTTGCGGTATTCAAGTCATCTTGATCATGGAGACTTATTCTTTGACATCTTAAGCAAACATCTCCGAGGAGATGTGGACCCGGGATGATTGGGTATAAGTCGAAGTGATCGAAGGTGTTTGAATAGCCTATAAAGGATTCACCACTCCTTGCGAGGAGATGTATACCCATGGCCTCTCGTCGGATTGTTACTAAAGTCTTTGGCCAAAGCATTACATGTTTAGAGTAAGGTACTCTTCGATACATGTGGAGTAACTAGAATCCGTAGGACGAGGAAATGATACTTGGGCTAGGTGTGACGTAGTCAGCCTAGTGGGGACTGACACAATAGACCATGTCCTGAACCAAGTGGGTATAAGATGAGTGAAGGGAATGGGGCACGATTCATTCGAGCTACTGAAGGGTTTCAGAAATAGTTCTGGATCAACCGTTGATCTTTTCGGTTAATTGGGGATCATGATGTACTACTAGGTGCCACTCATGATCGTTCTATAATTAATGGTTAATTATAGACGGCCAACATAAACCGAGAACCTATTTGGTCACACGCACAACGAGTGTAATCCAAAGGATTTAAAACGAGCTTGAGAATGGGATTCTCAGACTGAGAGAAACTATGTTTGGTTGGACCAAACATAAAGCGAGCATGAAATTGTTTCAGTCGCAATGGAAGCGTGGATGGGCAGTGTCTTATGAAGACATAATGGATGGACCAAAATGGTTTGGTTCTAATCCAATGGATGAGGATAAACCAAAGGGTTTGGTTTATTTTAAACGAATGAACCAAAAGTTGGTTCGGTTCGTTTTAACTTAAAATAAACCATCATGGTTTGGTTTATTTTAACTTATCTTAATGGAGCGGGTTAACGGGCTTTATGGATATGATCCATTAACCATTAAGAGAATTAGTTCTCTATAAAAGTGGGCTTAAGGGATTGTTAAACCCTAATCCAAAATCAAAACCCTAGCCTCCAAGGAGTTGCCGCCCAACCTGGTTGTGCCGCCCAACCTCCTTGCCGCCCAGCTTGATTGTGCTGCCGTCTAGCTCCTTGCCGGCGACCAAGCTTCAGCCGGTGAACCTCCGGCGACCCTCCGGTGATCTCCTATAGGTTTGGCATCAAGGTGAGGCTTTTCTCTCCTTGTTTTGGCCGGCGCCTACTCCTCCACCAAGCTGTCCAGTTTTCTGGACAGCTTCTCCTCCTCTCATTGGAGCTTCGTTTGGACGACGGTTAGTGCTCCGACAGCGGCTAACTTACCGGGGATTTGATCTCTGGTAATCCTCTGAGGTGGGGGACGAAGGATTCGTCAAACGGTTGACGAATACCTCTCCGGAGAAGCGAGTTTTGAGAACTCGTTTTGGATCCGAATTTGGATTCGGATCGTGATCATCTCTCGATCACGTCGTCTTCAACACGAGGCTAGTAACCCGTACGAAGACGAAGCTCGTGACTTAGCGAAGTCATCCCGAGGAGCTCGGCGTGGATCGGATAGAGACGATTCTTACGAGGATCGTTCCGGTTGATGCCGTTCCCGCTACACGTCATACGAAAGGTATAACGTAGTTTAATTTCCTTTTATTGCAATTTTAATTTACGGTTATGTCTATACTTGTTGTAATAGCATGCATGTGTTGTGTGTGTTGTAATAAATAGGAGTATTTATTATTTTTATTGCTTCCATTTGTGCTCATGTTCTAACATGATCGAACACACCTGCGTCGTGATCAGGAAACCTTGATGGTATCAGAGCCCAGGTTGTGTTTCGACATAATCGTAAAATGGTTTTGCGATAGTCATAATGTATTTCTGGAAATTTTCTAATTTTGGAAATTTAGAAGTATTTATGGAAGTTTTTCAATTTTGGAAAGTCTAGAAGTATTTATGGAAATCTTCCACTTTTGGAAAGTTGGAAGTATTTATGGAAATTTATATTTTCCATAAATAAAATATTTGATTAGATTCTGGAAATTTGTTTCCTAATTTAATCATGATTTGATTTGGGAAATCAAATCTTAAAATATTTTATTTCCATAAGTAGTTTTAAAGATTTAGGAAATTGGTTTCCTAAATAGATTTTCCTTAATCAAATAATTCCATGAATAAAATATGTGATTAGATTTGTAAATTTGTTTCCTAATTTAATTATGATTTGATTTGGAGAATCAAATCTTAAACATATTTTATTTCCATAAATAGTTATGACATATAAGGAAATTATATACATGATATAATTGTATGCCATGTAATTGCATTAGATGCATAACATTATGCCATGCGTGTCGTGACATGTAGATGTATGCCATGTATGCCATGCCATGTAGATAATAGTTATTTGCATGCAAAGAGGATGAGACATAAAAACCCTTAATCAATATTAAAGCCTACACCTTCCATTAATATGGTTAGAACCAGAGTTCTGTTTCTTGTTTGGGTTGTTGGACTCTCTCCAAGCCCGGCTCGAACTTGAATATGTTCAAACCATGGAATAGTTTAATACTAATATGGTAAGAGTCAGAGGTCAATCGTTAGCTTTGGTTGTTGGACTCTCTCCAAGCTGGGCTAATTGGTTGAATGCGCTCTAACCATATTAAAACTATGTCGATTAATGGGTTGGCTTTAACACGACATCGGCTTGTTGGACTCTCTCAAGGTCGATGTAAAGGGAGGTGAAGTTGGGTGCTATGCATATGATGCATACTTGTTAATGTGTTAACAACCCGATGTATGTGTGAACATTCAATTAGTTGATAGCACATTGTGATAGTTGCATATCGGATATGCAATCGGTATAGATGATACCTAAGTCGTAGTTATGAATGGCTTGTTGGACTCTCTCGAGGTTGTTCATAACTATGATGGATATCGACCATTCGGAGATGGACCTACAATCTCGAGTGATTTTGGGGTTTTGAAATTGAAGATGAATGGGATTTATAAATGTATATTGATGCATTTTAAAATCATCTTTCTCATATATGCTCGCTTTGTATTTCTAAGTTAATATATTGATCATGATGTGTTTGAATTTATGCTTCCATTTTGGATTCAAATAAATTGATCGGCCGAACTTCTTGGATCGGCTTAGAAACTTGAGAATTGTTCTCAAGGTGAAAAGCTTGTGTATGTCCTCGGCGCCTCTTCCCGCTCGTCTAGTGACGATGCAACTGGACCAATTGTTGGCCTATCGAAACATGTGAGTGATTCTCGAACAAATGAGTTGCATCATGTTAGCCACGATGGAACCCAAGCTACGAAGCGCATGAGCATATGGATGCTCATATCGTAGTCCTTCATCTTTGTGAGTTGGTTGATGAGCAAGTGAGATTCGAAGGTTCAAGTCTCAAAGCTCCTCTTCACCTCCGAGATGCTAGGAGGTTCATCTGTGGTATCGCCAATATGTCAAGACCGTGGAGTCTTCTCGAGAAGCATGAGCAGGGACGGTGTTAGTTGATTCCTCAAGAAAGGTTCTAAGAGGAAGTCAAAGGAACACAGAAGGGAAAGAAGAGAAAGGCTAAGAAGGTAGAACTAGCAAGAAAAGGAAACTTGCCATCATTATGGCAAGGAGAGCCATTTGTGAAGAAAGTGCAAGATTTATCTTGAGTCCTGAAGAAGGATAAGGCATCTGATGCCCCATCTTCTTCGTAAATCTTCTTTATTGATTGTCATTCTATTTCCTATGACACTTGGGTATTGATATCGGGTGTGGCTCATATATATATGTAATGACATACATGGGCTAAGGAATAGAAGAAGACTCGCCAAGGAGAGTCAAATATACGTGTTGGGAATGGAGCAAAGGTTGTCGACTCGCCATCTAACGTATTTGTTGGAACTCCCGTAGGACTTGTCTTAGAATCGACAATTGCTATATGTTCCTTCGTTGATAAAGAACATCATTTCTATTTCTTGTCTAAATAGAAATGGGTTCCATTTGACTTTAGTAACAATTGTTGTTACATAACTTTGAATGGGTTCTTTATGGGACCGAACTTTAAGCAATGGTGTTTATACGCTGGACGATCAAAGTGACATTTGCAATATCGGGCGAGAAACAAGCGTGCTCGAAAGGATAATCAAATAGACTCCTACATGTGGCATTGTCATCTTGGCCATGTAAGTAAGAAACGCATGTCCGAATTACACCGATGTGGAATTCTGAAATCGTTTGAATTGGATTCATACGATACATGCGAATCATGCTTAAAAGGCAAGATGACTATGTTACCTTTTACGGGACAAGGTGAACGAGTGGGAGAGTTACTAGGTCTAGTACATACTGATGTATGTGGACCTATGTCAACTCAAGCTTTAGGAGGCTATAGCTACTTCATTACCTTCACCGATGATCACTCACGGTTGGGGTATGTGTTCTTGATGAAACACAAGTCTGAAGCCTTTGAAAGGTTCAAAGAATTCAGAAATGAAGTAGAGAAACAACATGACAAAAGTATTAAAATACTTCGATCGGATCGAGGTGGTGAATACTTAAGTCAAGCGTTTCTTGATTATCTAAGAGACAATGGCATATTGTCTCAATGGACTCCGCCCTATACACCACAGCATAATGGTGTATCTGAGAGGCGTAACCGGACCTTGTTGGACATGGTCAGGTCAATGATGAATCATGCAACTCTTCCCAAGTCCTTTGGGGTTATGCACTGCATGATTGTTTACTTGTTAAATGTAATGCCTACTAAGGTAGTCTCAACTACTCCATATGAGATATGGAATGTAAGAAACCTCATGTATCTTACTTGAAGATATGGGGATGTCTCGCTTATGTGAAGCGGATCAGATCGTATAAACCGATGCTAAGTCCGATAAATGTCTATTTATTGATACCCTAAGGAAACAAGGGTTACCAATTCTATCATCCTGTGGAACAAAAGGTGTTTGTTTCAAGGCATGTCGTGTTTCTAGAGAAAGAGTTTCTCTGCAAGAAAACAAGGGAGTGTCGCCGAGCTTGAGGAGGCTCGAGAGACTCAAATAGACATTGATGAGATACGGTGAGCACAACAATGACACAACTCATAGTGATGAGCAATCTACTGACTATTGTAACACCACATCTTCAGAGATCCGTAGAACACGCAATATTCCCGAGAGATATGGATTTCGTAAGTGAATCGAACGACGTGTTACTCATTGATGATGAGGAGCCTACCAGCTTATGAAGAAGTGCCGACAAGTTCAGAAGGGATAAATGGCTTGGTGCCATGAAGTCGAAATGGATTCCATGTACGAAAACCAAGTTTGGAACTTGGTTGACCCACCAAGGCATAAAGCCTATAGGGTGCAAGTGGGTTTTCAAGAAGAAAACCGACATGGATGGTAATGTGATTACCTATAAGGTTAGATTGGTGGCGAAAGGATATCGCCAAAAAAAAACAAGGTGTTGATTATGAGAAACCTATTCGCTGTAGCTATGCTTAAATCCATTCGATGCTCCCGCCATAGCGCTCATTATGATTATGAGATATGGCAGATGGATGTGAAAACAGCTTTCCTTAATGGAAACCTGCTCGAGGACGTGTATATGATACAGCCTGAGGGTTTCACATCGGTTGATAAAACCAAGGTATGCAAGTTGCGACGATCCATTTATGGATTGAAGCAAGCATCCAGAGTCGGAATATCCGCTTGATGAGATCAAAAAGTTTGATTTCTCACAAAATCCGCATAACCTTGTGTGTACAAGAAGGTTAGTGGGAGGCAAATGTGTTCCTAGTATTGTATGTCGATGACATATTACTTATAGGAAACGATGTGTCAATCTTACAAAGCTAAGGTTTGGTTATCCAAGACATTCTCCATGAAAGACTCGGGAGAAGCAACCTACATCCTTGGGATTAAGATCTATAGAGATAGATCAAACGGGCTGTTTGGTCTTTCGCACTATATATATAGACCGAAAAGCAAAGAGGTTTAGCATGTCGGAATCCAAGAAAGGTTTCCTACCCATCGCATGGGGTACACCTTTCAAGTCTATGTGTCCGCGCACGTAAGACGAGAGGATTTGCATGAGTAAGATTCCCTATGCATCCGCAATAGGATCTATCATGTATGCTATGTTATGTACGAGGCCCGATGTATCGTATGCCTCGAGTGTCACGAGCAGATACTCACCGATCCAGAATGGATCATTGGTCGTTAAGACGATCCTTAAGTACTTGAGAAGAACTAAGGATGTGTTCCTAATATATGGAGAAGGGTACATGGTGATACGTGGGTATACGGATGCCAGCTCCAGATAGACAAGGATGATTCCATGTCTCAGTCTGGGTATGTATTCACCTAAAATGGAGGCGCAATAAGTTAGAAAGGTTCCAAGCTTGACACTATAGCGGATTCTGCCACTAAGGCAGAATACGTTGCAGCTTTGGAAGCAGCAAAGGAAGCGGTTTGGATCAATAAGTTCATCTATGAACTTGATGTGGTCTCATCAATGATCCAAACATGTGCTTCGCCGCTATCATCTTATCAGAGAGATCATCAGTAGGAACGAAATACAAATCGAGAAAATTCCCACTGAAAGGAACTTAGCGGATCCTTTGACTAAAGCATTACCTCAAAGTAAGTTTGAGGGTCATGTTGGTGCTTATGGTATTGGATACCGTAGCGATTGGCATTAGGCCAAGTGGGAGTCTATTAGTAATATATGAGAGATGTCCTAAGGCAATCGCCTTATGTATGAACCATTTATATGATAAATGAAGATTCACTATTTGAGTATACATGTTTTATGTATTTGATTGGATCTTAAACTCATTTACTGAATGTCCACGATACGATTCACAAAGATGAGAGAATTTGTGATTGGATCACAACTAGTGAGTATCTCTACATGTGTAATTGTGATGTATCTAATTATCCCTAGTCGATGAATTGATGGATTTGACACCATCAATTTCACGAGACTAGCACGAGGTATACTCCTTGGTGTATCCAAGCACCGATTCTCACCGGGCCGGAGACATAGTGATGTCCGAGTTAATCGTGGATGCTAGTTATGGTAACTAGTTCATTGAGTGACCACCGTAAGACTTCATATGGTTCTCTGCATATATAGATATGTCAATGAAGTTCTTACTGTGGCTTAAGTGCGATGTTCCTTTGACTTGCGGTATTCAAGTCATCTTGATCATGGAGACTTATGCTTTGACATCTTAAGCAAACATCTCGAAGGAGATGTGGACCCGGGATGATTGGGTATAAGTCGAAGTGATCGAAGGTGTTTGAATAGCCTATAAAGGATTCACCACTCCTTGCGAGGAGATGTATACCCATGGCCTCTCGTCGGATTGTTACTAAAGTCTGGCCAAAGCATTACATGTTTAGAGTAAGGTACTCTTCGATACATGTGGAGTAACTAGAACTGAGGACGAGGTGACGAGTCAACCTAGTGGGATCGACAATAGACCATGTCCTCAACCAAGTGGGTATAAGATGAGTGAAGGGAATGGGGCACGATTCATTCGAGCCATCAAGGGTTTCGTAAATAGTTCGATCAACCGCTGATCTTTTTGCTAATTGGGGATCATGATGTACTACTAGGTGCCACTCATGATCGCTCTATAATTAATGGTTAATTATAGACGGCCAACATAAACCGAGAACCTATTTGGTCACACGACAACGAGTGTAATCCAAAGGATTTAAACGAGCTTGAGAATGGGATTCTCGCATCGAGAGAAACTATGTTTGGTCGACCAAACATAAAGCGAGCATGAAATTGTTTCAATGCAATGGAAGCGTGGATGGGCAAGTGGTCTTATGAAGACGTAATGGATGGACCAAAATGGTTTGGTTCTAATCCAATGGATAAGAATAAACCAAAGGGTTTGGTTTATTTTAAACGAATGAACCAAAAGTTGGTTCGGTTCGTTTTAACTTAAAATAAACCATCATGGGTTGGTTTATTTTAACTTATCTTAATGGAGCGGGTTAACGGGCTTTATGGATATGATCCATTAACCATTAAGAGAATTAGTTCTCTATCAAAGTGGGCTTACGGGATTGTTAAACCGCGCCAACTCAAGAGCCCGCCAACCGCCAGTTGTGCCGCTCGCCAAGCTCCTTGCCGGCGCCAAGCTTCAGCCGTGAACCTCCGCGACCTCTCCGTGATCTCCTAGGTTTGGCATCAAGGTGAGGCTTTTCTCTCCTTGTTTTGGCCGGGCGCTACTCTTCCACCAAGCTGTCCAGTTTTCTGACAGCTTCCTCCTTCCGCCGGAGCGCCGCTTGACGACGGTTAGTGCTCCGACAGCGCTAACTTACCGGGATTTGATCTCCGTAATCCTCTGAGGTGGAGGACGGGCGATCTGGCCAAACGGTTGACGAATACCTCTCCGAGAGAAGCGAAGTTGAGAACTCGCTTTAGGATCCGAATTTGGATTCGGATCGTGATCATCTCTCGATCACGCCGCCTTCAACACGAGGCTAGTAACCCGCACGAAGACGGCTCGTGACTTAGCGGTCATCCCGAGGAGCTCGGCGCGGATACGGATAGAGACGATTCTTACGAGGATCGCTCCGTTGATGCCGTTTCGCTACACGCCATACGGAAGGTATAACGTAGTTTAATTTCCTTTATTGCAATTTTAATTTACGGTTATGTCTACACTTGTTGTAATAGCATGCGTGTTGTGTGTGTTGTAATAAATAGGAGTATTTATTATTTTTATTGCTTCACTGTGCTCATGTTTACGGAAACATGATCGAACACACACACGCCATGCGTCTAAAACCAAACAATGGGTATAATCTCTCGCATATATGGTGAACTTTAAGGCTATTCTATAACACCTTCGAGAAGTAATACGTAACTGCCCAATCATCCCGGGTCCACATCTCCTTAGAGATGCTTGCTTAAGATGTCAAAGCATAAGTCTCTATTATCAAGATGACTTGAATACCGCAAGTCAAAGGAACATCGCACTTAAGCCACAGTAAGAACTTCATTGACATATCTATATATGCAGAGAACCATATGAAGTCTTACGGCTGGTCACTCCAATGAACTAGTTACCATAACTAGCATCCACGATTAACTCCGGACATCACTATGTCTCCAGCCAGTGAGAATCAGCTGCTTGGATATACCAAGGAGTATACCTCGTGCTAGTCTCGATAGAATTGATGGTGTCCAAATCCATCAATTCATCGACTAGGGATAATTCCGATACATCACAATTACACATGTAGAGATACTCACTAGTTGTGATCCAATCACAAATTCTCTCATGCTGTGAATCGTATCGTGGACATTCAGTAAATGAGTTTAAGATCCAATCAAATACATGAAACATGTATACTCAAATAGTGAATCTTCATTTAACATATAAATGGTTCATACAAAAGGTGATTGCCTTAGGACATCTCTCATATATTACTAACACGTGATTCACGCCGCTTCATCTACGTAATGCCACCCATTGACTGTTGTGGTCACGGTAGTCCCAAAGCCACCATCGGAGCTATGAACTACCGCCATCGATCCAACTCTTGTTGGATTCTAATGAGAGTTCTATACACTGAGGTCGTAGGAGCTGTTCGGTACCGTTGTGGGTCACCGGAGAGGGTGGTACCTTTACGGTGTTTGTGGATAACTGTTTGTTAATTTTTATTCTATTGTGTTTGTTATTGTTTTACTTTGGTTGTTTCATTGTTTTACTTTGGGTGTTTCAGTATTTTTACATTGTTGGCTCACTACTGTTCACAATATTTTTTTAGTATTGTTTCAGTATTGATATTCCTAGTGTTCAGTTGTGTTTCAATGATGTTTTAGTCATATTTTGTTTGTGTGGTATATCGCGCACGTGGTAATTTGGTTTGATAGTTTAGTGAGTCTTGTTAGAAATTTACAGTGTTTACCTAGTGGTTAGATTTATTTCCTTTAGTGTAATTGTTCTTCCCAGTTTTTAGTTAATCTTCGACCAGTGTACTGTATAGTGACAGTGCGGTGCATTGTTGAATTTCTTTAGTTATTTGTTTAGATTTTATTTACATTTGACCACTGTGTCGTATAGTGACAGTGCAGTGCTTGGTTGAATTGCTTAATTTCCTTGTATTTAGTTTTTAGTTAGTCTTTGACCACTGTGTCGTATAGTAATAGTGCGGTACTTGCTTGAATTGTTTTATGTTTTTTAGTTTAGTTTTTAGTGACTATTTGACCACTGTGCTATATAGTGACAGTGCGGTGCTTGGTTGAATTGTTCACATTTGTTTCTTTGATCATTGTATCGTATAGTGACAGTGCAGTGCTTGATCTTTTACTTTTGCACGTTAGGTTAGTTTCCAAAAGGTTTGATCATTGTATCGTATTGTGATAGTGCAGTGTATGGTTGAATTGCTTTGGTTTGTTAGTTTGGCTTTTGGCCAACACTTTATCATTGTATCGCATAGTGACAGTGCGGTGCTTGGTCGGATTGTTTAGACTTCGCATGTTTGCCTTTTGATTTAGCATTTTAATAGATTCAGAAAACCCCCAGTGTTAACTTATGTTTAAAAAGAAATGTCCATCCATTAAGTACCTTGGGAGACTATCCAAGTTAGTCCTATACTGCATTAGTGTAGTTAGGGGGTTCGGTAAATAATTTGGGAAATGGTATCACTTGCGATACATAATTTACCGGTTCATCAGTGTACCTGGTGTAAACAGTTGGGATTTAATCTCAGCCTTTGATAAGTAACTCCTAAACTGTCCCAAGAGGTACTCACGACCACGATCAGATCATAGTGTCTTGATACTTTTACCTTGACATTTCTCCACATCATCCTTGAATTCTTTGAACCTGTCAAAGCATTCAGACTTGTGGTTCATCAAGTAAATGTATCCATATCTTGAATAATCATCTATAAAAGAGACGAAATATTCAAAACCACCTCTAGCCTGGATAGACATAGGACCACACAAATCAGAATGAACCAATTCCATCACATCTTTGGCTCTATACCCCTTGGCCTTAATAGGCCTTTTGATCATTTTACCTTCCAAGCAAGATTCATAGGTTGGGAAATCTTTCACCACCAATGAACCCAAAGGTCCATCAGCTATCAACTTTTGAATTCAACTCAGGTTAATATGACCTAACCTTAGATGCCAAAGATATGTTTGGTTCATTTTCGAAGGTTCGTTTCTCTTATTAGATTTAGAAGATGAGTTATTTATTTCTATTTGCATCGTGCAAGCTTTTGGTTGAAGAGTGTATAAATTTTCTACCAACGCACCAGAACAGATAATCTCCCTATTCCTTTTTATAACAACTTTATCATTAAAAGAAATAGAATATCCATCAAAAAATAATTTAGAAACTGAAATCGAATTCTTTCTAAATGAAGGTACATAAAGGCAATTTATTAGAACCAAAGTTTTATTCCTATCAAAAGATAAATAAACATCTCTCACTGTAATAGCTACCACCTTCGTAGCATTGCCGATGTAGATGGTAATCTCCCCCTCAGCTAGTCATCTGTTTTCCTTGAACCCCTATAAAGAATTGCAGACATGATTAGTGGCTCCCGTATCTACACACCATGTACCGGTAGATAGCACCACTAAACATGTTTCAACGACTAAACTAAAAGATATAACTTTGTTCTATTTACGGTTGGTCCGCCTTCCAATGTCCAGTCAACTTGCAAGTGAAACACTTGTCATTCGGCTTCTTCACTCCTCCCTGAGATCCTCCCGCCACCTTTACTACACCTTGTTTCTTCTTCTTCTTGTCTATTGGCTTAGAAGTAGAAACCTTTTGATCAACCATGGCCTGAGAACTCTGACGAAATTGTCCCTCTGCCACCTGGAGTTCTGTCAGAAGCTCCGTCAACGAATACAACCTTTTATTCATGTTATAGTTCAGGTGTAATTGCTCAAAACTTCTAGGTAGAGATTGGAGAATGATATAAACTTGGGTTTCCACATTGATCTCAGCTCCAAGGACTTCTAGATCATTCAAATGGGCCATCATCTTAAGAACATGATCCCTCACGGGTGTTCCCTCAATCATGGTGGTCGTCATTAAGTTCCTCATAGCTTCCTACCTAGCAGCCCGATTCTGGTGTCCAAAAAGTTCCTTGAGATTGAGCATTGATGTGAGCAAAACATATAGGGTTTTAGGAGTAGTTTTTGCTCACATCTCGTTATATTTTGTGTTAGTTTCATGCATATGTACTCTATTTTGCATGCATTTCCTATTTTCTGGTTCGGAGGTCTGCTCATTGTACTTTTGTGTGCAAGTTAGCTTTTCAGGTGAAAAAGACATGCTTTCGGAGCAAAAGAAGGACATTTCGCAGCTAGATGCAAAGTGGGACATGGCCAGGGCATGTGTATTCACACTGTCATGTTCAATGGGAGAGATCATCACCCCAGGGCTGCAGACGCCCTGGCTATGTGGAAACACACAGTCATGTGGCGGCCCGACAGATTTGTGCAACTAGGGATTTTTCTGGTTTTGCAGCGGTCCATGTCTATATAAGGATGGCTCCGCCCAAATCCTAGGGGGGAGGCACAACGACTAGGACGACACACCGAAGCCCTAAAAAGCTTCGGTAACTCGCAACGGGGAGGAGGAATGCCACAGGAGGTCCATGCCTTGCACTTCAATGCCGGAGAGAAGACCATGAAAGCATTGTATATCTTTATTCCTGCATTTTATTCCTTATGTATTCAAACTTAGACATGCTTTATGATTCTTCCTTCGTATACATGGAGTAGTACTTTCGATTCTAGGATTAGGGAGTAACTTGTGTACACATACAATATTGGTTCATATTAAATTCTGCTTATGAGTTTGATTTGACAATTGGTAGTTGCTCTTTACTATATCTATGCGTGTTTGACTTTCTTCCTGCTGTGCTTAGGCAATACGAGGGGTGACAGCCCTCGCAGTCTAAAATTTAGGGGATTTTATATAAGGAACCTAGGGGTAAACCTGATCTCCTGTAACTGTAGGGAGAAGGGTGCGGTGGAATTAGAAACAGTTCACCGTAGGGATTGATTTGACATCCTCGTACCCTCTAACCCATCCTTTTGGGCAGAGATAGCTCCCGGTGAATGCGACGGCTCTGCAGGAGAGTGTATGATGTCCCTTCCACAAAACAATAGCTAAACGTCTAGACAATGCCAATTGACAACATTATTTTGTGATGCACAAGCGAAATCGAAGTCCTAGAATCACCTTTGAAGACCTCGACACACTCCTTTCCTCCTCCGTGTGACACCGTACAGAGTAGAGTCCACCGACAACCCTCACAAACTGAAACCTCTTAGAGTCATGTCCATACAATTACAACCACTGAGTATATTAATATTTGAATCCCAGTCCCTGTGGGATCAATAGTCTTTATTATTTGACGACATATGTGCACTTGACGGCGTTGATCGGGAGCGCACACTTTGAGTCCTCGACGATCTCCGTCGCGAGATTTGAGGTCGTGTTTGTGTGCATCACGTTTTTTGCATCGTTGCTGGGGATTAATCGATTTGATATCAAATCGAACAGTGGTAAATTAAATCGGACTTAGGATTAGATTTATTTACTTGCTTTATTTTCTTTCTAGTTTAGTTTATTTGCTTTAGTTCTATATTTTCCATATTTAGATTGAGTTTTTACTTTTAGCAGTAGTTTCCTATTTACTTATTGCATCTTAGATTTTTATTTACTAGATTGATTTATTTTCTACTTTTAGAATTAGATTAGCACTCCTAACTTTGTGGTTTGGTTCATCGTATGCTTAGACGATTAGGGTCGGAAGATCTAATTCCGATCGACTTAGAAATTGAGCGAACCTTTCACCGTCGGAGAGCAGTACAACGAAAGATGGAGAATCAAGCTGCATCCAAGGTGAACATAGGTAACCGACCTCTGCGTGACTACGTAGCTCCTAGTGCTAGAGGATTCAGGCCGAGTATAGCTGGACCATCTATTTCGGTAAATAACTTTGAGTTGAAGCCGACACTTATACATATGGTTCAGTAGAGCCAATTCGGAGGAGCTGCAACTGAAGACCCGAACTGGCACCTTGAGGCATTTCTTTAAATCTGCTCAACGATGAAAATACATGGAGTCCCTTTTGATGTGATCCGCCTGAGCCTATTCCCGTTTTCACTGTGAGATAAGGCTAACGCATGGCTTCACTCCTTACCTGTTGGTGCAATCGGCCCAGGTTGACTCTGAAGGGTTTTGCTTATCGAGCCCGTGAGGGGAAACTTCGCTTCCCACTTCACCTCGGTTGCTTGATCATAGTTGTCAAGTCTCAAAAAAAATAATAATAACAATAATAAATGATAAAAATACATGGGCGTATGTCATCGGAAAAAGGAGGATAAATTTCGGGGTCTATTTATACCCTAAATAATCACCGTTGAGGGGCATGAAGGGGAAAAAAAACCCTAAAACCCATTTAACCGGCCGAACCCTTTTTATTTTCCTTTTCATTTTCTTTTTCCCTTCTTTTTCGTTCGCACGATCCATCCTCCGCTCGCGAGCCGCCGCAGACGACGAAAAGGGGTGATCGTCGAACCCTGCCGCCGGAGACGACGCCAAGCTGTCGGAGCCACACCGACCCTCCTCCTTCCTCTTCACGGTGAGTAGTCTTTGGCTAGGGTTGGCGAGGGCGGTGAGTTCAGCAGATTCTCATTTGGGACGATCGCGGTGAGTTGGAGTCAGGGTGTTAGGGATTGAAGCGTGCCGGTGGAATGGGATTCTCGATTGGGTTCTAGCAAGCTTCCGCGATGGATTATCGGTATTGTTGGGGATGGGTTGAGCTAGGGAAACGGTGGAGTTTGGCTACCCGACGGCTAGGAGGAGGTGACAGGCAGAGAGTTCACGGGAAGGGGGTTAGGGCGTTCAATCTTGGAGTTATAAGGGGAGTTCTCGATGGGAGGTGATTGGAATCGGTGGATTTGGGGGTATTCGGTAGGTGAAGGGCAGGGGAGAGGGTGCGGGTAAACAGAGTGGTGTTGTTGGGAGAGAAGGGGATCGGTTTAGGATTTTAGGATCATTTTGATGAATTTACGCGTGAATAGGTATGGTGGGATTCATCCGGTAGGACTATAATAATGGAGTATACACATGTTGGGGTCGTTACGAATTGAGTATGCCGCGTGATGTATATGAGGTTTAAATCTTCAGTTAATAGCCAGATAAAGGTTTAATTGATGTAAGGAGTAGTTTGTTTGAAAAGAATTAGCCTGCTAGGGTGGATGTAAAAATTTGTATATACATGAGCTTTATGTCTGTAGATGATTCCTGCTATATTTGTTCTCAGTCAGCATGTTTAGTTAATCCTTTATAAGATTTTTCTTAATGCTGTAAATGATATATAATATGTGATAAATATCGTCTACCTGTGTATGAGGTTAGATGCTATATGTATATGTGTGTAATTAGCATCTACCTGTGTATGAGGTTAGATGCTATATATAGATATATATATTTGTTCACCTATGATGTTTAATGTTATTATTTTTAGCTAAATGTTCATCAGATCTTTCTTGTACTTCGATGTTATGTGAATAAGTTATATTATCATTTACCTGTGTGTAAGGTTAGATGCTATATGTACATGTGTGTAATTATCATCTACCTGTGTATGAGGTTAGATTCTATATATATATGTGGGTGTAATTAACATCTACCTGTGTATGAGGTTAGATGCTATATATAGATATATACTCGTTCACTCATGATGTTCTGTGTTATCCTTCTGCGACTGAGTATGATAGAAAATGACAGAAATTATTATTTAGCTAACTGTATGTACATGAGCATTAGTGGTGCAGAAAATGACAGAAATTCATATTTAGCTAACTGTATGTACATGAGCATTAGTGGTGCAGAAAATGACAGAAATTCTTATTTAGGTAACTGTATGTACATGAGCATTAGTGGTGCCTGGACGGGTTGGGCTCCCCGGGTTGAGCTCCACGGAGGGCCCACCCAAATTGACAGATTGACTGATGACTGATGACTGACCCCCTTAGTTTCTTTCTAGAGGTACCTCAGGATTGCACAAGAAAATAAGGTATTTGACTGGCTCAACATTTTAAATGCATAATGTGAGGTACCACGAGGGTTTATGTTTATGTACAGTTAGCATAACAGAAAGGCATGATTGGGTTCGCAGTACTTGTTATAATGGCATGATAAAAGTATTGTTTATGTTTCATACTGAATTACAGGAAGTGTAACAGAAAATGTATGTTGAGCTACAGTAGTTTACCTTTACAGTTGTAGAGATATATGTTTCCTGTTGAATTTTCCTCCCTGTGTTATATCCCTATCATTGATCTACTTACTATGAACTCATGATTTCACATAACATTTTCAGGTAGGGAACAGGATTCCCAGATTGGGATGCAAGAAGCGGAGGTGGAGTATGGCGAGGAGATGATGATGAGCATGACACACATTGTCAGGACATCTATGATCTGAGGTTTCAGTTTGAGGAGTTGGTTTTGATGTTCTATTTTTCTTCAGGTTGAGAGGGTAAAGTGTGTAGTTGAGACTGCTAAACTGAATGGAATAAAATAAACTCTCTGCCGGGTGTTCCGATCTTGTGTATAACGGGTAATATTGATGTGTGACTGGGGATTAAGTATATGCATACTGGGTTAGGTCTTTTCAGTTGGTATCAGAGCGAACGATCCTAAAGGACAGTGTGTGCATGCAATCTCATCAAGGACTCAGATACATCCATCCCCGCGTTTGTAAGCTTTAAATTTTCTTTTCAAGTAGTGGTCTTAATGTAATCATGTTTAGGTTTATGTACAAATTAGAGATAACGATGCAGGTATCGGGTTTTATAGGAGAATGGCGGGCTGAAGAAACAATGGTGAAGTGGGGCAGAGTAGTCAGTTTCTCGCTGAGCTTGCCGCAATTATGCAGGAACAGAGTCGGATTCAGGGAGAACAGATCCAACAGCTGTTGAGAGCCAGGGAGCATGGAAACACCCACAGTGGTCCCACAGCCAGTGTGAACCCAGTTTACAAGCAGTTCAAGGATCTTGGACCGACAGAGTTTAAGGAAAGTACAGACCCGATTGTTGCAAAAGAATGGATCGCAAATCTTCCTTCCTTTCTCTTCCAAAGCAAAAGGAAGAATAGAAATAAGGTTTTTCTCCTCCCTAAAACCAACCAACAAGGAACAAAAACAATCCTTGCCGTCGGCCAACAAAGAGAGGGAGATGATGATGGAAACCAACAAAGACACCAAGGGAGACCCCTAAGTCTTGTTTCCACCACTCAAGGAGAAGAGAAGAGAGCCTTTGGCCGCCGGCCAAGGGCTGGAAAAGGTGTTGGACGCCATCCAATGGAGAAGGAAGAAAAAAGGAAAAAACTTCCTTAATTGGTACCACCCAAGCCTCCAAAACCCTAAGCCTCCGAACCCTAATCCTATCTCAACTAGGATTCCTCTCTTGCCGCCCAAACCCTAGCTCTCCTTGGATTCATCTCCACGCCAACCCATCAAGCCCTTTTATAGAGTTAGGGATAAGCCTTCAAATAATCTCCACCATTGGTTCTAGGGATTTAATCTTAACCAGCGGATCTAGAGATTTAATCTCAACAGTCGGATCAAGAGATTTAATCTCTACCTTTGGATCTAGAGTTTTGTTTCTATCCATTGGATCTAAGCTTCATGAGGTGTTAATAGGCTACAATAGAGACCATGAGGAGGAGTTGGATCTTGGCCACCCATGGATCAAGCCCACATAAAGTCCGATCCATAAATGATAATCCAATCCACTAAAGGATTATCATTGATCTACCTCACCAACCCCCATAAGATAATATGGGCTCCATATATTATTTGTTCATTTTCTCCTCGTGTTTAAGATCTCGAATGTTCGTCGATTAATTAATTTACTGACTATTAATTAATCCACATCTAACTCCATGAGTAGTATCACTCAACCTTTTCATCATGTCGGACCAAGTCCACCTGCAGGGTTTACATGATGAACCTTATGAGCTCCTCAAGGGGACATCATCATCCTAATATATAGGACACGGTTTCCTCCTATAATCAACGACACACCATATAAATAATATCATCTCCCAACTTACCGAGCCTATCGATTTAATCTATAAATCTCGCCCATTGGTAAATCAAAGAGATGAATACTAAGTATATGTGCCCGTTATTATATCGGGATTAAGAGCATGTACTAAATAATATCTGAGGTCCAATTCGATTATATAGTCAGCAATAAATCGAATCACCTCTATGTCGGTCCTGCTCAATACATACAAAGTGCACTAGTGTGATTCTATGGTCAAGACAAACCAATACCAAATCACACTACAATCATTCCGATGGTTTGTCCAAAGTCATCTCGGTTGTGAGCCTTTACTTATACTTTACAAGGAGCCGATAACATGATCTCCCGTGTGACACCGCACACCATGTTATCTACACTATAATGTATTAGTCAATATTGTATAACCATAAAAATGCAAACAATGATCATGTGATTCTTATTTCAAAATAAAGATGTCCATACAAAAGGTACACTTTTCAGTTTACATCGCTACAATCTTCCACTTATACTAAAAGACTATGCTGTCCTCAAACTGCCATACATCTGATCCCCATTCCCACCACATGCCTATCAAAAGTTCTCGCCTGAAGGGCCTTAGTTAAAGGATCTGCCAGTTTATCCTCTGATGCAATCTTGGCCACAACTTCTCCTCTCTTTATGATTTCTCGTGTCAGGTGGTACTTGCGCTCTATGTGTTTACTAGCCTTATGGGCTCGTGGTTCATTCTAGTTTGCAACTGCACCACTATTATCACAATAAATTGAGATAGTTCTGGGCAAACTAGTAATCACATCCAAGTCTATCAGAAAGTTCCTGAGCCACACAACTTCTTTAGCCGCCTCAGAGGCAGCCACATACTCAACTTCCATGGTAGAGTCCGCCACGCATTTCTGCTTGACACTCCTCCATACAATGGCTCCACCTCCCAAAGTAAACACAAAACCTGAGGTAGACTTACTGTTATCCCTATCAGATTGGAAGTCGGAATCCGTGTAACCCACAAGGAGTAATTGGTCTGCCTGGTATACTAGCATATAATCCCTAGTCCTTCTCAGGTACTTCAATATATGCTTTACCGCAGTCCAATGTCCCTGTCCTGGATTACTTTGATATCTGCTGACCATGCCCATGGCATAGCAGATATCTGTGTAGGATATTTGAGGCCGCTAGAGGGGGGTGAATAGCGTCGTGCTCTTTCGATAATGGAATTCGTTGCGTTTATCTCTACAATTTCGTTAGCACAGCGGAAATAGAAAACTAATAATGATAGCGAAATATACAACATGCAAACATAAATATTTAACATGGTTAGGAACCAAACAGTTTCTACTCCACGGATTGAGTTCGTACGAACCCTAGCGATGCCAATCACACACCACTATGATAAACACTCCTTCGCAACACAAGTTAGAGGCGGAGAAACCCCTTACAAGCGATCTTACAACAGTAAGAAACAAAAACAAGCAATTACAACAATTAATATGAAATACAAGTAAAGAAAAACTTTACAACACTTGCTTTTGATTGCTTGAATGCTTGGTTGTTTGATTAGCAATTTGAGACCTGATTTGCAGCAACAAATCACCCCTAAAGCTCTCAAAAACCGGATACATTTTTCTCCATCACGAGCTCTTTTTATTGCTTTAACCTGTGCTGGAAAATCTCGAGCAGTCGACTGCTCACGACCATCAGTTGATTGATCACATTGTTGCTGTGAGACAACAGTGTAATCCACGCTGGAAAAATCTAACGGCTAGGACATCAGTCGACTGATCAAACACATCAGTCGACTGATGAAGCATCACTCGACTACTCGTCCCAGCGGTCGAGTGAGACTCCATTCTGTGCCCTACAATCCGAGCATCAGTCGACTGATCACAAGATCAGTCGACTACTCAACCAATCAGTCGACTGCTCGACCAATCAATCGACTGCCCGTCTATGGCAGTCGACTGCTAGGGCAATTCCCACAGTCAAACCCTAGTTGACTACGCTAGTTGACTGCCACATGGCACCAGTCGACTGGAACACCTCAAACATGAGGTTTTAGCCCAAGTATGGTGCCCCCATACTTTCTAGACCACCCTTAGCCTAGACCTAAGCCTTCTAGCCACCTCCATCAGCCTTACGCCTCTCGGATCCCTCCAAGTCATCAATGACTTGTTCATCCATCGCGCTAGCCTTCAGGTGCTTCCATCGGCTATGTCATGCTAACGGTGTCTAGTGCGCCAAGGCACATTGGACTTACACCGCCAAGACTCCCGCTTGGACTTTATGCCACCAATACCAAACCCCTTGGACTTCTCAAGTGCTAAGACTCAAGCTTGGACTTTCCCTTGCCAACCCATATTGGACTTTCCATGCCAAGACCCATGCTTGGACTTTCCCAAATGCCAAGTGTCCCACTTGGACTTTCCATAACCACATGGTCAACCCTAGTCAACCATCAAAGTCTCCCTCGAGACCAGTTAACATAACCCGAGTTGATTGTATAAACAGTCTTCCCAAATTATTAACAGACATTTATGTCAAACATCAATGTCAACTTACTTTGTCAAACATTAAAACATCTCTCGAGTCAAACTCGAGTCTGGTCAATCGTGACCTGGGCCGATTGCACCAACAATCTCCCTCTTTTTGATGTTTGACAAAACAAACCTTGAGTTAGGCCCCTAACTCAAATTCCCTTACCGATTTTCAAAATTGGTAATTTAATGTTCTCTGCCTTTTTGACATACATCAAAAACTGGTTAACTCTCCAGGGAGGTCAATGTCTCATGTCCCAATGAGATCTTACAATCTCCCCCTTTGGTCCAAAAATACCTAGGATGCCTACCATCTTCATAGTGATAAGTCCCATATCACTCAAGAGAGGCAATCCTATATGCTCTCCCAATTTCCAAATTGGGTCTCTCAAAATTTCATTTTCCTCCTCATGAGGAAAAATACCATCCATCATCCCATGATAGATACCTCCCCCTAAAGGCTTGCTCCCCCTTAACCATTGCACCAACAATGTCTTTGGGAAGTCCCTAAGCCAATAAGAACTCTAAACCATCAAAGATAAGGTTAGAAATTCAACATTGAACTTTCCAACACCTTAAATTTGATACAAACCCTAAACACCTCTGCAAATCCATATCCAATGGATTTTCACCCTTTATAATACTTCCCAAAGCATATCCTACGGTTAGGAGTGATTAGGGACCTTAATCGTAGCTGAAATCGGGCTAAACAACCCTAGTTTTCCCAAAATCAGCATTGACAATCGACTCTGTTAGCTATCAGTCGACTGATGTGCCTATCTGTCGACCGCACGGCTAACGATCGAGAGTGATCACGCTGCCGCCAGAGTCAAGCGCCCATCCGATCGCTCAGAGAGGCAAATGATCGATAATCAAAACTCGATTTTTGATATCAGACTCGACTTTTGGAAATTCATAAGTAATTCTCCGTAAATCAAAAAATTACGAAATTTGATACGTATATTACTTATCACACATACAATCGGTGAAAAACTTTAGAAAAATATTTTAACCATTAAAATAGGAGATTGGTACAAAGTTCAAAAACTGTCAAAACTTTAAAGTTTTTGATCTACTTTGTATCAACTTCTACAATGATGATGGCTATCAAAAGATAGACTTCACCAAGGTTTTCTAAAGTGATTTTGAAATGTTTTTGAAAACCTATTTTGTACCATGATTTATTGGCTAAATATACATAACTTGTATATTAGCTTTCCTCATAATTCTTAGTGATGGTGAAACAAGTTAAGTTCATCTAGAAGCACTATCTATGCACCTTGAGCCTAACTTATTATCCTAACATCTCACATATTATCTAAGGTGTATACACACACATACATGTCAATTTAAATGTGAGATATGGGATTAGGATTATTATGGCTTCATGCATTTTCTAGGCAACCCTACTTGATTCCCTTATAAATGGGACTCTAAGTCATGCCATTTTTCCTTAAATCAATTTTAATCAAAATAAATGCATGAATGATCATGGCATAAATTATAACAGTAATAATGCATGGCCAATAATCATGATGTCATTGCATATGATATAATCTAAAAACAAACATGACATCTAAAATAGTCCTAAACAATGAGATGCCATGTTATATGATAAGATGAAATTTCATGTCATGATGTGGCAATTTTCTATAAACCAATACATTAATACAAACACATAATCAAACACAAATGATTTTCATAAGCAGAAATTTCATTCAATTTAATAAAGCTCTAGTTTTTTACATCCAAAATGGAGATTTGAGACGCTCAATCTCACTACACAAACTAAAAGCAAGAATCCTAACGCCCTCTAGCTCTAATCATCTGCAGAAGGTGGAGGTGGAGGAGGCTGCTGGCTCAAGGTCCAGGCTCGCATCATCTCATACATATCGAGCTGACGCTGCTCGATACGGCTTTGTGACTCCTGAATGCGAATATAGCACTCCTCCAACCGACTGAGATGCTCGCCCATGGAGGATTGCCCTACTAAGAGCTCTGACAGTCGAGAGTCGACTGTCTGCTGGTAGTCCTGGAATCTGGCCTCCAGCTGTCCAAACCGATTTGATGGACCCGCTGTCGATGCATCTGCTGGCATCTAGTCCTCCTCATCAGCAGCGTCTGGATCCTCATAGTCCTCTGCAGCCTCTCTAGGCACCAGAGGTGGCTCCCCACGTGCCCTGGGCGGAGGTCGAGGTGCCAACTCCATCTGCCCACATCCCATCCGCAGCTTCGCCAACGAGAAGTTACGAACTGATATGCAATCGTACACCTCAGATAGCGCCCTCAGCGATCCCCTATTAATGTTTATGCCTACAGACTCTAACTATGCAGTGATGATGTGGCCAAAAGGCATATGCACTTTCCCCTGCACAGGGGATATGAAATGTACAATGCAATGATACATGTTCAATGCAATGTTTATGTCTAGTCTATGACTCATGGCGTACAAGAGAAAGAGATGGGGAGGCCGAATCTTGGCCAGACCCCGAGTCACAATCGAAAGAAAACACCCAACAATGACCTTGTAGAGTATATTGTCAGGTGCAGATAGCTCAGTAATAGGAAATAAGTTCTGAGCTGGTGGGCGAGGATGGTGAAAGACATGCTCATGCATGGAATCCAAAGAGATGTGATCAAAGGGCTCAGGTAAAGGGGCATCGAAGGTAGGGTAGAAAATGAAGGTGTCAGCCGATGGCTTACACTCAAGAAACTCCTGCAATATCGCAGGAGTGAACTCTAAGTCGCGTTTTGCAATGCGGGTAGTGTAGGTAGGGCCATCGTCTACCTACTTTAAGTTCTGATAGAACTCCTTAAGGAGATCATCATTGATGGCATGTGTGCATAATACTATTTTCATGAGATGATAATATGAAAATATTTCCATGACGTCACTACAGTAACATGTAAAGAAATCCCTATCAATGTACCTAACCAACATGGTTTGATACAACCGTGATTCAACCTCAGGTGGGTCATTTCTACGGGATCGCCTATATGAATGTAATGCAACGACATGAAATGCAAGGGCACCAATTCACGATTAGATTATAATAGATTATAATGGAACGAAAAATTAGGGTTTTAGAAAAGTAAGAAAATTTTACTTTGGCGCCATTTAGGATGATGATGAGAGAATACTCAGATATCGCTGAAAAGATCGTCGGAGAGTTCGCCGGAGCAGTGGATCGCCAGAACCCTAATCGAAGAGGGAAAAATCGTTGGAAATGAGTGGATTAGGGTTGTGAGATGAGTAAAAACGTGATTGGAAGATTTTGGTTGTCAAACCTAGGACTTAGATTGCCGGCGTGGTCGGAAAAGCTCGTCGGAGAACGAAGTGGCGACCGGAGAGAAAGAAGAAGCGAGGGATCAACGCATGAAGACGCCGAACACTAGCGGTTCGGCGTTATAAAATCGCGATGCCAGTCGACTGATGTGCAACATCAATCGACTGATTGCGGCTTATCGGGTTTCTTGGTGATCTGGGCTTAGCACTCGATCACGAACATTCTCGTATCGAGCTACGAACATCGATGATTGATGCGATCACCACTCGATTCGTGAGCACTTTCGATGATGATCCTCTCGCCTCGATGAGCAGTGCCATCGGTCCGATGATGTATCCTATCGATCGGTGATATACAAACGATGAGTCTGAAGCAACACTTGGCGCTTGACTCACATATCGCATATGATGATCTGATGATCGGTTGATATCAGATCGATCGTGATATCTGATTTCTAGTTCTGAAATTCAGAAAATCTCGATTTCTTTATCTAACTTATTTCATTTGCTCATGTTTAATCTTGTATATCGAGCATATTGATGTTATGCTTATATTCATGTATTCATTAATGTATTTTGATATTTTATTTCATTTTAGCAAACATTAACATCCAATGATTTCAAAATCCTAACATCTCACCCTTTCTAAGTGTTGAAATACACAATCAAGGTAAAAGACTTATTTTGTGAGATGCAATCCACCCTAGACATTCCTTCCAAGCAACCACATGGTGAAACACATGAAGCATGGTAAGTTCAAGACATCAAGGTGTGTGGCACTTGAGTATCACTCTTGATGTAACTTCTACACCAAAAAGAAACTTTTCTTGATACATTAATTCCTAAAGTGTGCCAAAGATCAAAATGACACACTATGACCTCTAAATTTAGATTGTGCCAATTTTGTTGATTTTTCATGATTTCAAAAATATATTGGCACATCCTAAAATCTTTTAGGATAGAATATCAAACCTATTTCCAAGGTATCCATAACCTTGAAAATTACCTAACATGTCAACTTTGCTATGGTTGAGTTAACTACCCATCCAATCAAAGTTGGCACACCCTAACCCATTTAACGTGAATCAATCATGCTCTTTGGAACCCAAAATCTATTTGAGCTAATTGGATTAATTAGGTATTCCTTAGGAATGACTTCCCTAGATACCCTTTTAATGACCCTTCTAGGCTTGTTAACCTTGGTCATTATGGTTTTGCCATGGTCAGTCTTAGGGATTGCCTCCCTAATAACCTTCTTAATGGCTCCCTTAGGTTTCTTAGAAACCCTAGACACTAAGCACACACTATGGTTGGCCTTAGGAATAATTTCCCTAGAGACCTTGGTTTTCTTAGATCTAGGTTTAGTTCCATAATCAAATGGAACATTGTGATAAGTAGGCATTACTTTCTTAGACATAGGTTTGTGACCCAAAACCTGTCTCCTAGATGATTCTTGCCTCTTACACACTTTTTGTTGACTTCTAGATCCTAGAGTTTGACACTTTGACCCTTTAAATTGATTTTGCATATTTGCAAGGGTCTTTTCCAATTTCTCAAGCCTTGACCTCAAGGTTTGATTTTCTAACTCTAATTGCACAAATGATTTTTGATTAGGTTTTTGGGCATTACCATTCACTTTAGGCATATGTCTACCCTTATTAGGATTGATGCCTAAATGATTTTCGATTTTCTTAATTGTTTTCTTAGGAAGGACATTTCTAGGGACATTAGTCCCAAATTTCTCCTTCTTTGAAATAGACCTAGAGTTATCATTTCTAGCATGCTTTGATCCATGAGTAATAGCAAAATTATTTGAATTAATTCTAGCATGCTCTTGCTTAGAATTTAAAGAATGAGCATTATGAAAATATACCTTAGAGTTAGTCTTAGAGACTCCCCCTACTTGTGAAGCTCCCTCCTTTCTTCTGGGACATTGGCTCCTATAGTGTCCCGATTGTCGGCATTTGAAGCACGCCACATGCTCCTTGCTCTTCTTGGTTGGGACACCGGCATCCTTGACTTTTTCATTGACTTTTGGTGCCGGAGGAGCTTTCTTAACCCTTTTTGGACACTTACTTTTGTAGTGTCCGGATTCCCTACACTCAAAGCATATTATATAATTTTTATTTACAATTGACATGATTGAGTTACCTATGGTGGTGGTAGGTGCCGGAATTGGAGCTTCTTCATCTTGACTAGATATCGAAGCTTTCTCTTGTTGCTCCGGAGTGGAAATTCTTTCCTCCCCCTCAATCCTAGAGGTGGAGGTGTCTTCTACTTCTTCTTCCACTGATCCGGAAGTTGACTCCTCTTCAACTTCCGATTCCTCACTTGCCCTTGAGGATAATGAACTCTCTTCATCCTCTTCCTTATCTTCTTCTACTTGTGCCAAGTGGGGCTTCTCATTGAACTTGGCTAATTTTTCCCATAGCTCCTTGGCATCAAGATATTCACCTACCCTAGACAAAACATCATTAGGTATCAAATCTTCTAAAAGTTTTGTTACCTTGGCTTCGGTTTTGAATTTTTGTCGTTGCTCTTGAGTCCATTTCTTCAACTTGAGGACTTGTCCATTCCTATCCCAAGGAGGTTCAAAACCTTCTACGAGGATGAACCAATCCTCTATATCCATCATCAAGAATGTCTCCATTCTTGTTCTCCACGCCGAAAAGTCTTCTCGATCATATGGCGGTGGAGTGTTGACGTCCCATCCAAGCTTGTCTTGGGATTCCATCTTGTTCCTCTAGCGTCTTGACTCCAGGTTGTTAATCTATAGAAGAGCCCCGGGCTCTGATACCAATTGTAGGATATTTGAGGCCGCTAGAGGGGGGGGTGAATAGCGTCGTGCTCTTTTGATAATGGAATTCGTTGCGTTTGTCTCTACAATTTCGTTAGCGCAGCGGAAATAGAAAACTAATAATGATAATGAAATATACAACACGCAAACACAAATATTTAACGTGGTTCGGAACCGAATGGTTCCTACTCCACGGATTGGGTTCGTACGAACCCTAGAAATGCCAATCACACACCACTATGATAAACACTCCTTCTCGAGACAAGTCGGAGGCGGAGAAACCCCTTACAAGCGATCTTACAACAGTAAGAAACAAAAACAAGCAATTACAACAATTAATATGAAAGACAAGTAAAGAAAAACTTTACAACACTTGCTTTTGATTGCTTGAATGCTTGGTTGTTTGATTAGCACTTGGAGACCTGATTTGCAGCAACAAATCGCCCCTAAATCTCTCAAAAACCGGATACATTTTTCTCCATCATGAGCTTCTTTTATAGCTTCAACCTGTGATGGAAAATGTCGATCAGTCGACTACTCGGGACCATTAGTCGATCGATCACACTATTGCTGTGAGACAACGATGTAATCCACGCTGGAAAAATCCAACGGCTAGGACATCAGTCGACTGATCAAACACATCAGTCGACTGATGAAGCATCATTCGACTACTTGTCTCAGTGGTCGAGTGAGACTCCATTCTGTGCCCTACAATCCGAGCATCAGTCGACTGATCACAAGATCAATCGACTACTTGACCAATCAGTCGACTGCCCGTCTATGGCAGTCAACTGCTAGGGCAATTCCCGCAGTCAAACCCTAGTTGACTACGCCAGTCAACTACCACATGACACCAGTCGACTGGCACACCTCAAACATGAGGTTTTAGCCCAAGTATGATGCCCCCAAACTTGCTAGACCACCCTTAGCCTAGATCTAAGCCTTCTAGCCACCTCCATTAGCCTTACGACTCTCGGACCCCTCCAAGTCATCCATGACTTGTTTATCCATCGCGCTAGCCTTCAGGTGCTTCCATCGGCTATGTCATGCTAACGGTGTCTACACCGCCAAGGCACATTGGACATACGCCGCTAAGACTCCCGCTTGGACTTTATGTCGCCAATACCAAACCCCTTGGACTTCTCAAGTGCCAAGACTCAAGCTTGGACTTTCCCTTGCCAACCCATGTTGGACTTTCCATGCCAAGACCCATGCTTGGACTTTCCCAAATGCCAAGTGTCCCACTTAGACTTTCCATAACCACATGGTCAACCCTAGTCAACCATCAAAGTCTCCCTCGAGTCCAGTTAACATAACCCGAGTTGATTGTATAAACAGTCTTCCCAAATTATTAACAGACATTGATGTCAAAAATCAATGTCAACTTACTTTGTCAAATATCAAAACATCTCTCGAGTCAAACTCGAGTCTGGTCAATCGTGACCTAGGCTGATTACACTAACAATCTGGTCTCGTACATAGCATCGCATACATGAGGCTTCATACCTCCGAAGCATAAGTAACCGCCTTCATCTCCTCTATCTCCTCAGATGTTCAAGGACACATCTCCTTAGATAAAGGAACTCCATGCCTGAAAGGTAGAAACCCCTTCTTGGAGTTCTGCATGCTAAAATGATCCATAATTGTGTCTATCTATGAAGCTTGGGATAAGCACAACATCCTTTTCCTGCGATCCCTTATAAGCTTGATCCCAAGGATGTGTCCCACTTCTCCCAAGTCCTTCATATCAAACTGTTTGGACAACCATACCCTTACGTCCGATAACACCTTGATATTGTTGCCAATCAACAAAATGTCATCTACGTATAGTACAAGAAATACCACTATGTTTCCGTCACATCTCTTGTATACACAAGATTCATCCGGACTTTGAATAAATCCATAAGACTGGATTACCTCATTAAAACGGATGTTCCAAGACCTCAAAGCTTGCTTCAATCCATAAATGGACCGATTAAACTTACATACAAGATGCTCTTTGCCCTTCGCAATGAATCCCTCTGGTTGCTTCATATAGATGTTTTCCTCAAGACTTCCATTAAAGAAAGCTGTCTTAAGATCCATCTGCCACACATCATAATCCATATGAGCTCCTATGCATAAGAGAATCCGGACAGACTTAAAGCATGGCTACCGGCGAAAAAGTCTCCTCATAATCGATACCCTCTTTCTGAGTATATCCCTTCGCAACAAGCCTTGCTTTGAAGGTCTCAACCTTCCCATCTATTCCTCTGTTTCTTTTATAGATCCACTTGCATCCAATGGTTTTTACACCATCGGGTGGTACTACTTGTTAGTAATATATGAGAGATGTCCTAAGGCAATCGCCTTATGTATGAACCATTTATATGATAAATGAAGATTCACTATTTGAGTATACATGTTTAATGTATTTGATTGGATCTTAAACTCGTTTACTGAATGTCCACGATACGATTCACAGCATGAGAGAATTTGTGATTGGATCACAACTAGTGAGTATCTCTACATGTGTAATTGTGATGTATCGGAATTATCCCTAGTCGATGAATTGATGGATTTGGACACCATCAATTCTGTCGAGACTAGCACGAGGTATACTCCTTGGTGTATCCAAGCAGCTGATTCTCACTGGCTGGAGACATAGTGATGTCCGGATTTGATCGTGGATGCTAGTTATGGTAACTAGTTCATTGGAGTGACCAGCCGTAAGACTTCATATGGTTCTCTGCATATATAGATATGTCAATGAAGTTCTTACTGTGGCTTAAGTGCGATGTTCCTTTGACTTGCGGTATTCAAGTCATCTTGATCATGGAGACTTATGCTTTGACATCTTAAGCAAACATCTCTAAGGAGATGTGGACCCGGATGATTGGGTATAAGTCAGTGATCGAAGGTGTTTGAATAGCCTATAAAGGATTCACCACTCCTTGCGAGGAGATGTATACCCATGGCCTCTCGTCGGATTGTTACTAAAGTCTTTGGCCAAAGCATTACATGTTTAGAGTAAGGTACTCTTCGATACATGTGGAGTAACTAGAATCCGTAGGGACGAGGAAATGATACTTGGGCTAGGTGTGACGTAGTCACCTAGTGGGGGACACAATAGACCATGTCTGAACCAAGTGGGTATAAGATGAGTGAAGGGAATGGGGCACGATTCATTCGAGCTGAAGGGTTTGAAATAGTTCTGGATCAACCGTTGATCTTTTCGGTTAATTGGGGATCATGATGTACTACTAGGTGCCACTCATGATCGTTCTATAATTAATGGTTAATTATAGGCGGCCAACATAAACCGAGAACCTATTTGGTCACACGCACAACGAGTGTAATCCAAAGGATTTAAAACGAGCTTGAGAATGGGATTCTCAGACCGAGAGAAACTATGTTTGGTTGGACCAAACATAAAGCGAGCATGAAATTGTTTCAGTCGTAATGGAAGCGTGGATGGGCAGTGTCTTATGAAGACATAATGGATGGACCAAAATGGTTTGGTTCTAATCCAATGGATGAGAATAAACCAAAGGGTTTGGTTTATATTAAACGAATGAACCAAAGGTTGGTTCGGTTCGTTTTAACTTAAAATAAACCATCATGGTTTGGTTTATTTTGACTTATCCTAATGGAGCGGGTTAACGGGCTTTATGGATATGATCCATTAACCATTAAGAGAATTAGTTCTCTATAAAATAGGGCTTAAACCCTAACCGTAACTCTAATCTAGCAATTGGAGTTGCCGCCCACCCCTTGAAGGAGGTTTTCGGCGCCAACACTTGTGTGCCGCCGCCCAACCTCTTGTGCCGCCGTCCAACTTGTTGCCGGCGTCCAAGCTTCAGCCGGCTATCCTCCGGCGACCCTCCGGTGATCTCCTCTAGGTTCGGTGATAAGGTGAGCTTCCATCTCTCCTTGGCCGGCCTCTATTCCTCCACCAAAAGCTGTCCAGTTTTTCTGGACAGCTTGTTTCTTTGTTGTCGGAGCATCGTTTGGACGACGGTTAGTGCTCCGATAGCGCCTAACTTACCGGGGATTTGATCTCCGGTAATCCTCTGAGGTGGAGGACGAAGGATTCGTCAATTGGTTGACGAATACCTCTCCGGAGAAGCGAGTTTTGAGAACTCGTTTTAGGATCCGAATTTGGATTCGGATCGTGATCATCTCTCGATCACGTCGTCTTCAACATGAGGCTAGTAACCCGTACGAAGACGAAGCTCGTGACTTAGCGAAGTCATCCCCAGGAGCTCGGCGTGGATACGGATAGAGACGATTCTTACGAGGATCGTTCCGGTTGATGCCGTTCCCGCTACACGTCATACGAAAGGTATAACGTAGAAAATTTCCTTTTATTGCAAATTTTAATTTACGGTTATGTCTACACTTGTTGTAATATGCATGCGTGTGTTGTGTGTATTGTAATAAATAGGAGTATTTATTATTTTTAATTGCTTCCGCTGTGCTCATGTTTACGAAACATGATCGAACACACACACGCCGCGGTGCCGGAAACCAAACACTACTAACTCCCAGACCTGGTTTGAATCCATAAATTCAATCTCGGTATTCATTGCATTTTGCCAAGATGCTGCATCTTTATCTTGGATTGCCTCGTCATATGTCCAGGGATCAGGTTCATGTTCGCCAAGGACCAAATCAGAAGATTCTTCCAAGAACATGAATCTATCAGGTTGTCTCACAACCCTCCCACTACGACGAGGTATCACTTGTGTATCTTCTGTGACATGCGGTGCAGTGACATGTCGTATATCCTCTTGTACCGGTGGTTCTAAAAAAGTGACTTCCCCTTTTAATTCCTCCTGAACAATTTTACTCTTGGGCTTATGGCTCATCACATAGTCTTCCTCTAGAAATCTAGCGTTAGTGCTAACGATCACCCTCTGATCTCTAGGACTATAAAACAAACCACCCTTCGTTCCTCTAGGATACCCAACGAACATGCATACTTCTGTACGAGGTTCCAACTTACTAGCATCTACCTTCAGCACATGTGCTGGACGCTCCCATATCCGAATATGTCTTAGACTAGGCTTTTGCCTAGTCCACAATTCTGTGGGAGTAGAAGACACTAATTTAGATGGAACCAAGTTCAGAATGTACACTGTCGTATCTAGAGCATATCCCCAGAACGAATCTGGCAACTCAGAATAACTCATCATCGATCTAACCATCTCCATAAGAGTCCTATTCCTTCGCTCTACTACACCATTCTGCTGGGGTATGCCAGGTGCAGTCAATTGGGATTGAATCCCAGCCTCTGATTAGTAGTTCCTAAACTCTCCCAACAGGTATTCGCCACCACGAGCAAATCGTAGTGTCATCCATATCTTGAATAATCATCTATTAAAAAGATGAAATATTCAAAATCACCTCTATCCTGGATAGACATAGGACCACATAAATCAGAATGAACCAATTCTAACACATCTTTGGCTTTATATCCCTTGGTCTTAAAAGGCCTCTTAGTCATCTTACCCTCCAAGCAAGATTCGCAGGTTGGGAGATCCTCCACCACTAATGAACCCAAAGGTCCATCAGCTATCAACCTTTGAATTCTGCTTAGGTTAATGTGACCAAGCCTAAGATGCCAAAGATATGTTTGGTTTATCTTCGAAGGTTCTTTTCTCTTATTGGAATTAGAATATGAGTTATTAACTTCTATTTGGATCATGGGAGCTTTTGATTCGAGTGTATACAAATTTCCTATCAATGTAGCTGAACAGATATTCTCCCTATTCCTTTTTATAACAACTCTGTCATTAAAAGAAATAGAATATCCATCTATAAACAATTTAGAAACTGAAAATAAATTCTTTCTAAATAAAAGTACATAAAGGGAATTTTCCAGAACCAAAGTTTTATTTTTCTCAAAAGTTAAATAAAACATCTCCCACTGCAATAGCCGCCACCTTAGTGGCATTGCTCAAGTAAACGGTAATCTCTCCCTCAGCTCATCGTCGGGTTTCCTGGAACCCCTGCAAAGTATTGTAGACATGATCAGATGCTCCCGTATCTACACACCAGGTGTCGATAGATAACATCGCTAATCATGTTTCAACGAATAGACCAAAAGATATACCTTTGTTCTATTTTCGGATTGGGACAGTTCTTCTTCCAATGTCCATCCTGCTTGCAAGTGAAGTACTTGCCCTGAGATCCTCCCACCACCTTTGCTCCATCTTGTTTCTTCTTCTTCTTGTCATTCGGCTTAGAAGTAGAAACCTTCTGAGCAACCATGGCCTGAACCTGAACAAGCCTTTCTGTCAATTGGATAATGATATCGACCTGGGTTTCCCCATCGATCTCAGCTCCAAGGACTTTCATCTCATTCGCAGGCTTAGGAGGACACTCTTCGAAGAGTACATATTTGTACTCCTCACCAGTTAAGACAATATCTAGATTCTTTTCCAATCAATATTATTTGGGTAAAGTAAGTTTATTTTCCGATAGTATCATAGCAAGTGGACTGAAAGTCATTTTGAAAATCCTAAGAATCACATAGATCATTACTTTGGATTTCAAAAAATTATTGATTCCTCAAACAATAAAACTTTAAAATCAACCAACACCTCAAAACACCGAGAATATCGTATGCCATGATAGTGTGGACATATACGAATTCTACATTTGTAAGAGGAGGTTTTACCCATTAATTTTACTATCTTGTCAACCTAACATTTTGACAAATAAAATTAATAGTTGGTTTCTCTTTGGCCCTACAAATAAAAGCAGTGACTCCGATGGGGAGGATACTTATATTTGTATCTAAGTGTTCACCATTACTTGGTACCAAGGTAATTATCTCGGGTTATGTGCCTTACAATAGGGAAGTACACACGCTCCTTAATAATTTCCTATAACCATATTCGACCTTGTGATCTGCAAACAAACTCATCCGATGGGGAGGAAGGCACTCAGAGCCGAACCGCAAGTTTGTTTGCATCACATGTCAAATCATAATGGAGGTTGTGGGAATTTATAAAAATATCTCTCTCCCACTTAGTAATTTGAAATTGAGGAATTTTCCTAGCCTACGACATGTATATCAAACAAAAAGCAATAAATATGAAAAATAAATTATTTTCTAACTATTATGGCTTTTGTCTTCAATATGTCTCCCGTCGCAATGCCATCTCGTCCACTCCTCCTACGCCATGTACAAGCCATCCGGAGATCCGAGCCGAGAATAAAACCTATTTTAATTTACATCCATCGATCCTATACTCCACGAGGGAGTGTACATGAAATCTAGATTGAAAGTAAACTAAAATAAAGAGTGGCAAAACAATGCCATATCTAATTTACAAAAAATCAAATACTAGCTTCATCAACCCCAAGGATTCACCAAAATAAATATTTACACACATACAATCACATACACACATATGGCCATAATAGTCAAATCTTATGCCTGCAACCAAAGAGTTAAACTACGCATATCCTACTCTTATCCGACACATATAATATATGAAAAATGCATAAAAATTAACCGAATCCTAAACACACAAAACTGGAAATCGTGGCTCTGATACCAATTAAAGGGTTTTGCTTATCGAGTCTGTGAGGGGAAACTTCGCTTCCCACTTCACCTCGGTTGCTTGATCATAGCGATCCCTTCGATGTCCCCGGATTAAAAAAATTTAATCCAAGACAAAAGGGATTTCCCAAACAACCAAGTCATCGTTGTGTTATTCGTTTAGAGAGGTCACTTGAACAAACTCCTTGTTCAAGCGACCATCCTCTATTCTACGAGTAGTCGCGGAATAGACGATGTCCGGATCACCAGTTTTTGTTTTTATGCTCGGGATCCAAGTATTATTTAGCCATATACAGATTTATATCATGCTCATAATTGAAAAACAACTACAAACATGTAACATATAAAAATTAGAGAATCGATATACCTCTCGATCTTCTAATGTATGACCTTCCTCCTTTCGGACGTCGTGTGGGCGACGATCTACCAAAAGTTGAAGCTCCTAGATCGCAAATCTTCCTTCCTTGCTCTTTTCGTTTGGATGCCGATATTTGCTCGTCTACAAAGCTAATTAGCGCAAGCGGAAGACTAATAAAGACAAGCAAATAGAAATACGAGAAAACAAACGCTAACAAAGAATGTAACGTGGTTCACGGCTACGCCGCTAATCCACGATCCCGATTCATCCGAGGTGAATCACTCCTCCAAAGCCAATCACTATTGGTCTCTCCTTTGCACCAAGCTAGGTGGAGGTAACCTTTACAATCAAGATCACTCTTCTTACAAATAGAATGAAGTAAAAACAAGTAAGAAGAGTTTAGAGCTTGTGGGGCACTAGGAAGATTACTTAGAGCATAAGCATTAGCCTCTCAAAGGCTTACACCCTCTCTTTTTATAGAGAGGGCTGATTTCTTCCCGTCGGCCGCCACATCATTGCCGCGCCTGGCGATCGTCCGTACTCGGCCTCCGAACACGTCGGATCTCGACCGTTGTAGTCCAACGGAACTCTTGGCGATCGATCGATGGACCTCATCCCGATCGCCGCTTCCTCGTCGATCGCCCATCGGCCATTAACTGCTGGCCAAAACCCTATTGACTACCAATCCAGCTGCGCCTTGTGATCGATGGTCTTAGCGATCGGCGCCACGATGCGATCGGCTTGCGGCCCGCAATCCGATCGATCGTATACCGGTCGAACTCACTCGACTCGAGCAATCGATCGCCATGACATGGAAGTCGATCGGTGTCGGAAAACCCATCCGACACTTGGCCAAATGGCCAAGTTTCACCTAAGAGCTACCCCTCCCGGGTTACAATCGCTACTCTCATCTCTCGAGTCCTTCGCCTTGAAGTTCTCTTCGTTCTCGGCCACGCCCTCGGCGATCAGCGCGACGACTGCAATGCTCCTTCGCGTCTCTTGCCTCGAAGTCTACTTCCTCCGGCTTCACTCCAAGGCTTCTCGTCCGGCGGTCCCTCGGATGCTCCAAGCGCACGACTTCCGCAAAGCTATCCTTCACCGACTCAAGGCACGAGTCATGAGATGTGAAACTCGCCACGTCTCCATGTGCGAATTACTAAGTCCTGCACGACTTCAACGCACATATCAAATCAACATAACACACTAACTTAAACCCTTTGCCACACCATCAAAACCATATTACGGCAAGAGATTGCCCTAACAATCTCCCCCTTTTTGATGTGTGGCAATCCGTTTAAGTTAGGTAAAAACATTTGATATAAATTCTAAGGTAAGAAAGCATGTAAAGATAAATATGATATAGCAACATGCAACTCCCCCTTAATCCATGAAACTCCCCCTTAATTTCTCCCCCTATCATTAGCATAATCATTTCTCCCCCTAAATATATTCCCCTTTACTTAAACATACATTTCTCCCCCTTTGACACCATCAAAAAGATTAATCCTAATTTATAAACTCATGGCATCAAGTATAGTAGAAATAGAACACCAAAAACTTGATTAAAACCTGAAATCAGGAAATATTGGGTTGTTTTTCAGGTTAGCGATCATTGCTATCAGTATGTGATCGGCACAATGGATTAAATTGATTTTCGGAAATTTCAGAAATGCATTAAAAATTCCAAAAAATTCGAAAAATCATAAAATTTGGGGAACACATTTATTTTAAGTATATCTATCAGTGAAAAAATATGTTTTCATGAAAAATCATTATATTTCCACGTATTTGCCAAAAATCCAAAAGCTTTAAAAACTACTAGGTTTTTGATCATAAGAGTATCCATTTTAACACCTAGTCTTGCATCCAATTGTTTCAAAACATGAATACATGTATTTTAAAGTAAGAAATTGTTTTGAAAACATATGAAATATCCAACCATGATCTTTGGGCAATATGTCTATGAATTAAACATAAGCCTTCCCCATGATTGGTCTATTATTGCTATGTTGATACTTTAAATGACCATCTAAATGCCATAGGCATTAGTGGACATTTGTATCATCCTAACATCTCACCCATGCTAAGTTTGTAATCAAGTTAGCCTATAGTGAGTGTGAGATGCATCCTAGGGGGTATTTGTATATACTTAACCAATATATTCATGCAATTCTATCATGGTTAAGTATCAACCTCACAATTAACATGATCATAATGACATATATGAATCAATTTCACATAATGATCATGAAATACATGTTTTCATCAAATAATAGTCATGCATTAGGTATTATATGATGATAATAAACAAGGTATCACCTAAAGCATGATTCAATCCTATTTCTCATAATTACGTGCCAAATATTAAAATCATAAATCATGATTTCAAACATACATAGCAATTACATTAATCATCATGATTTAAGCAATATTATCTATTTATGGGCACGTTATCATCACCCAACACTATTCTAAAAATGTTGTCCCGCCATCCTAAGTCAACCAAAATATGATATAGGTTAATTCCATATGGTTGACTACCCTAGAGTTATCCTAACCCTTAAGGATGGATTTTGGAACCCAAAATAAGTTCTTTCCTATTGGGTTCACTAAGTATTCCTTGGGGATCCATTTTCTAGCTATTACCTTCTTCTTATCTTGTCCCCTAGCTATAAGGCATTTGTAGGCCTTTTCATTTTTCTTTTCCTTGTAGCCTAGGCCCTTTTTGTTGAAACTAGCTCTTTGGCTCCCTAATATCATGTTCAATGTGTTGGAGCCAATTGTGAATTTTTCTAGGGCTTTTGTTAAATAATCTACCTTTTCCCTTAAAGCCCTATTTTCCTCTATGCATGCATCATTAACATCCAAAGGCATATAGTCATGTGAGCATGCATCATTATGGCAAGAAGAAACATTATCATTTAAGCATGCATTTTCTAGCTTTTGTTCTAATTCCTTAATTTGATTAAGCATGCTTTTATTTTTCTTTTTCATTCCAAATAAGTCCTTAGTTAAACTAGAAATTATGGAAACTATTTTCTTAGGAGAGGCTTTCGTTACCATAGTTTCCATGTCCTCTTCTTCTTCGGATGATGAGGATGTAGAAGCTCCCCCTTCATTTGAGCTCTCGCCACTTGAGCTTGATCTTTCATTTTTGGATGAAGAGCAATCCAAGTCATCAAAGGCCATCAAGGCCAAATTGGTGACAAAGGCATTCTCCTCATCCGATGATGATGAGGAGGATGAGGATGGGTCATCCCAAGTCCTTGCCTTGAGAGCTTTAGCCTTTTCCTTTTCCTTTGTCTTCTTCTCCTCTTCCTTCTTTTTCTTACTCCCCTTTTTCTTCTTATTTTCTTCTTTCTTTTTCCTCTCTTCCTTGCTCTTGTTTAGGAGAGGACAATTGTCCCTTATGTGCCCCTCTCCTTGGCAATTGTAGCATATGACCTTCCCCCTTGGTCTTCTATTCCTATCATTAGATTTATTAAATCTAAAATTCTTAAATGCACGTCTTACCTTCCTTACCATATAGGCTTCTCCGGTGCTATCCAAGGAGGAGGAGGAAGACGCTTCGTCATCGGAGGAGGAGGGAATTTCCATCTTCTTCTTCCCCTTGTTCGCTATCAAAGCTACTCCTCTTGAGGGTTGAATTCTAGGCTCTTCTTGTATTCCTTCAAGCCTAGTTTTGTGAAGCTCCATTGTTGAGAAAAATTCCTCCAAGGTACTTACTTCCAAGTTCTTGGAGATGTAAAATGAGTCCACCATGGAGCTCCATTTTGAGGACCGGGGAAAGGCATCTATGGCCTTCATTACCATATCCCGGTTTGATAGCTTCTCACCTACACTTGTTAGCCTAATTAATATTTCTTTAAACCTAGAATGCAATGAAGTTACCTTTTCTCCTTTTTCTAATTTGATGTTTGATAGTTGGGAGCGGAGGAGGTCTCTCCTAGCTAGCTTGGCCTCGGATGTGCCTTCATGGAGTTCTACAAGCTTTTCCCACATCTCTTTGGCGCTAGCACACTCTCCGATCCGGTTGATCTCTTGTTGAGGGAGCACATTGAGAAGATGATGTTTTGCCTTTGAGTTTGCAAGGTGCTCCTCTCTTTGCTTCTTAGTCCAACGTGATTTTTCAATTGGGTCACCCCTTTCATTCCTAGGCAACTCGAAACCATTTTCCATTATAAGCATGATATCAAAATCGGTCTCGAAGAATACCTCCATTCTCTTTTTCCACCAAGAGAATTCACCGTCGAACTTCGGTGGGTGGATGTTTGAGCCGGCCATTTTGAAAATTTGCTTGTTGTGGCGGTTAATCCTCGACAAGCTTAACCTGGCTCTGATACCACTTGTAGGGGATCGGTACGGCCGGCTAGAGGGGGGTGAATAGCCCTTTTCATTTGGATCCCGGTATTTGCTCGTCTACAAAGCTAATTAGCGCAAGCGGAAGACTAATAAAGACAAGCAAATAGAAATACGAGAAAACAAATGCTAACAAAGAATGTAACGTGGTTCACGGCTACGCCGCTAATCCACGATCCCGATTCGTCCGAGGTGAATCACTCCTCCAAAGCCAATCACTATTGGTCTCTCCTTTGCACCAAGCTAGGTGGAGGTAACCTTTACAATCAAGATCACTCTTCTTACAAATAGAATGAAGTAAAAACAAGTAAGAAGAGTTTAGAGCTTGTGGGGCACTAGGAAGATTACTTAGAGTATAAGCATTAGCCTCTCAAAGGCTTACACCCTCTCTTTTTATAGAGAGGGCTGATTTCTTCCCGTTGGCCGCCACTCATTGCCGCCCTTGGCGATCGTCATCACTCTGCGGCCTCCGAATCGTCGGATCCGACCGTTGTAGTCCAACGGAACTCTTGGCAGTCGACTGATGGACCTCATCGATCATTCTACGTCCCGTAATCGCCCGATCGGCTCACGAGTTCTGGCCAAAACCTATTGACCCGATCATTGCGCGCCCGATGATCGGCGATATCGATCGGCGATCGGCACGAATGCGCTCGCCACAATCCGATCGATCGTATATACGGTCGAACTCACTCGACTGCCATGACATGGAAGTCGACTGGTGTCGGGAAAACCCATCCGACACTTGGCCAAATGGCCAAGTTTCACCTAAGAGCTACCCTTCCCCGGGTTACAATCGCTCACTCTCATCTCTCGGAGTCCTTCGCCTTCGAAGTTCTCTTCGTTCTTGGCCATGTCCCTCGGCAGCATCAGGCGCACGACTCTGCAATGCTCCTTCGCGTCTCTTGCATCGAAGTCTACTTCCTCCGGCTTCACTCCAAGGCTTCTCGTCCGGCGGTCCCTCGGATGCTCCAAGCGCACGGCTTCCGCAAAGCTATCCTTCACCAACTCAAGGCACGAGTCATGAGATGTGAAACTCGCCACGGCTCCATGTGCGAATTACTAAGTCCTGCACGACTTCAACGGACATATCAAATCAACATAACACACTAACTTAAACCCTTTGCCACACCATCAAAACCATATTACGGCAAGAGATTGCCCTAATAGCTCTTCCAAAGTAAAAGGAAGAATAGAAACAAGGTTTTTCACTTCCCTAAAACCAACCAATAAGGAACAAAAACAATCTTTGCCGCCGGCCAACAAAGAGAGAGAGATGATGATGGAAACCAACCAAGACACCAAGGGAGACCCCTAAGACTTGTTTCCACCACTCAAGGAGAAGAGAAGAGAGCCTTTGGGTGCCGGCCAAGGGCTGTAAAGGGGCTGGAAAAGGTGCTGGACACTGGCCAATGGAGAAGGAAGAAAAAAGGAAAAAACTTCCTTAATTGGTACTGCCCAAGCCTCCAAAACCCTAAGCCTCCAAACCCTAATCCTATCTCAACTAGGATTCCTCTCTTGCCACCCATACCCTAGCTCTCCTTGGATTCATCTCCATGCCAACCCATCAAGCCCTTTTATAGAGTTAGGGATAAGCCTTCAAATAATCTCCACCATTGGTTATAGGGATTTAATCTCAACCGTCGGATCTAGAGATTTAATCTCTACCTTTGGATCTAGAGTTTTGTTTCTATCCATTGGATCTAAGCTTCATGAGGTGTTAATTGTCAACAATAGGGACCATGAGGAGGAGTTGGATCTTGACCACCCATGGATCAAACCCACATAAAGTCCGATCCATAAATGATAATCCAATCCACTAAAGGATTATCATTGATTTACCTCACCAACCCCCATAAGATAATATGGGCTCCATATATTATTTGTACATTCCCGTGTTTAAGATCTTGAATGTCCATCGATTAGTTAATTTACTGACTATTAATTAATCAACATCTAACTCCATGAGTAGTACCACTCAACCTTATCATCATGCTGGACCAAGTCCACCTATAGGGTTTACATGATGAACCTTATAAGCTCCTCAAGGGGATATCATCATCCTAATATATTGGACACGGTTTCCTCCGATAATCAACGACACACCATATAAATAATATCATTCCCCAACTTACCGAGCCTATCGATTTAATCTATAAATCTCACCCATTGGTAAATCAAAGAGATGAATACTAAGTATATGTGCCCGTTATTATATCGGGATTAAGAGCATGTACTAAATAATATCTAAGGTCCGATTCGATTATGTAGTCAGCAATAAATCGAATCACCTCTATGTCGGTCCTGCTCAATACACACAAAGTGCACTAGTGTGATTCTATGGTCAAGACAAACCAATACCAAATCACACTACAACCATTCCGATGGTTTGTCCAAAGTCATCTCGGTTGTGAGCCTTTACTTATACTTTACAAGGAGTCGATAACATGATCTCCCGTGTGACACCACACACCATGTTATCTACAATGTAATGTATTAGATAATATTACATAACAATAAAAATTCAAACAATGATCATGTGATTCTTATTTCAAAAAAAAGATGTTCATACAAAATGTAGACTTTTCAGTATACATCCCTACCATCTCCCACTTATACTAAAAGACTATGTTGTCCTCAAACTGTCATACATCTGATCCCCATTCTCTCCACATACCTATCAAAAGCTCTCGTCGGAAGGGCCTTAGTGAAAGGATCTGCCAGGTTATCCTCTGATGCAATCTTGGACACAACAACTTCTCCTCTCTTTACGATTTCTCGTATCAGGTGGTACTTGCGCTCTATGTGTTTACTAGCCTTATGGACTCGTGGTTCCTTTGAGTTTGCAACTGCACCACTATTATCACAATAAATTATGATAGTTCTGAGCAAACCAAGAATCACATCCAAGTCCATCAGGAAGTTCCTGAGCCACACAACTTTTTTGGCCGCCTCAGAGGCTACCACATACTCAGCTTCCATGGTAGAGTCCGCCACGCATTTCTGCTTGACACTCCTCCATACAATGGCTCCACCTCCCAAAGTAAACACAAAACCTGGGGTAGACTTACTGTTATCCCTATCAGATTGGAAGTCAGAATCCGTGTAACCCACAGGGAGTAATTGGTCTACCTGGTATACTAGCATATAATCCCTAGTCCTTCTCAGGTACTTCAATATATGCTTTACCGAAGTCTAATGTCCCTCTCCTGGATTACTCTGATATCTGCTGACCATGCCCACGGCATAGCAGATATCTGGTCTCATATATAGCATCACATACATGAGGCTTCCTACTGCCGAAGCATAAGGAACCGCCTTCATCTCCTCTATCTCCTCAGATGTTCTAGGACACATCTCCTTAGATAAAGGAACTCCATGCCTGAAAGGTAGAAAACCCTTCTTGGAGTTCTGCATGCTAAAACGATCCATAATTGTGTCTATGTATGAAGCTTGGGATAAGCACAACATCTTTTTCCTGTGATCCCTTATATCCTTGATCCCAAGGATGTGTCCCACTTCTCCCAAGTCCTTCATATCAAACTGTTTGGACAACCATACCCTTATGTCCGATAACACCTTGATATTGTTGCCAATCAACAAAATGTCATCTATGTATAGTACAAGAAATACCACTATGTTTCCGTCACATCTCTTGTATACACAAGACTTTCCGCACTTTGAATAAATCTATAAGACTGGATTACCTCATCAAAGAGGATGTTCCAAGACCTCAAAGCATGCTTCAATCCATAAATGGACCAATTAAGCTTGCATACAAGATGCTCTTTGCCCTTCGAAATGAATCCCTCTGGTTTCTTCATATAGATGTTTTCCTCAAGACTTCCATTAAGGAAAGTTGTCTTAACATCCATCTTCCACACATCATAATCCATATGAGCTGCTATGCATAAGAGAATCTGGATAGACTTAAGCATGGCTACCGGCGAAAAAGTCTCCTCATAATCGATACCCTTTTTCTGAGTATACCCCTTCGCAACAAGCCTTGCTTTGAAGGTCTCAACCTTCCCGTCTATTCATCTCTTTCTTTTGTAGATCCACTTGCATTCAATGGTTTTTACACCATCGGGTGGTTCTACTAGCTCCCAGACCTGATTTGAATCCATAGATTCAATCTCAGTATTAATTGCATTTTGCCAAGATGCTGCATCTTTATCTTGGATTGCCTCGTCATATGTCCAGGGATCAGGTTCATGTTCGGCAGAGAACAAATCAGAAGATTCTCCCAAGAACATGAATCTATCAGGCTGTCTCACAACCCTCCCACTACGACGAGGTATCACCTGTGTATCCTCTGTGACATGCAGTGCAGTGACATGTGGTATATCCTCTCTTAGCGGTGGTACTAAAGAAGTGACTTCCCCTTTTAATTCCTCCAGAACAATTTTACTCTTGGTATTGTGGCTCGTCACATAGTCTTCTTCTAGAAATCTGGCGTTCGTGCTTACGATCACCCTCTGATCTCTAGGACTATAAAACAAACCACCGTTTGTTCCTCTAGGATACCCAACGAACATGCGTACTTCTGTATGAGGTTCCAACTTACCAGCATCTGCCTTTAGCACATGTGCTGGACTCTCCCATATCCGAATATGTCTTAGACTAGGCTTTCGCCCAGTCAACAATTCTATGAGAGTAGAAGGCACTGATTTAGATGGAACCAAGTTCAGAATGTACACCGCCGTGTCTAGAGCATATCCCCAGAACAAATCTGGCAACTCAGAATAACTCATCATCGATCTAACCATCTCTATAAGAGTCCTATTCCTTCGCTCTACTACACCATTCTGCTGGGGTGTGCCAGGTGCAGTCAATTGGGATTGAATCCCAGCCTCTGATTAGTAGTTTCTAAACTCTCCCAAGAGGTATTCTCCACTACGAGCAAATCGTAGTGTCATCCATATCTTGAATAATCATCTATGAAAAAGACGAAATATTCAAAACCACCTCTATCCTGGATAGACATAGGACGACATAAATCAGAATGAACTAATTCTAACACATCTTTGCTTCTACACCCTTGGCCTTAAATGGCCTCTTGGTCATCTTACCCTCCAAGCAAGATTCGCAGGTTGGGAGATCCTCCACCACTAATGAACCCAAAGGTCCATCAGCTATCAACCTTTGAATTCTACTTAGGTTAATGTGACCAAGCCTAAGATGCCAAAGATATGTTTGGTTCATCTTCGAAGGTTCTTTTCTCTTATTGGAATTAGAAGATGAGTTATTAACTTCTATTTGCATCGTGGGAGCAAATAGAATATCCCTATTTGCTATTGATTCGAGTGTATACAAATTTCCTATCAATATACCTGAACATATATTCTCCCTATTCATTTTTATAACAACTCTGTCATTAAAAGAAATAGAATATCCATCTATAAATAATTTAGAAACTGAAAATAAATTCTTTCTAAATAAAAGTACATAAAGGGAATTTTCTAGAACCAAAGTTTTATTTTTCTCAAAAGTTAAATAAAACATCTCCCACTACAATAGCCGCCACCTTAGTGGCATTGCTCAAGTAAACGGTAATCTCTCCCTCAGCTCATCGTCGGGTTTCCTGGAACCCCTACAAAGTATTGCAGACATGATCAGATGCTTCCGTATCTACACACAAGGTGCCGGTAGATAACATCACTAATCACATTTCAACGACTAGACCAAAGGATATACCTTTGTACTATTTTCGGATTTGGACAGTCCTTCTTCCAATGTCCATCCTGCTTGCAAGTGAAGTACTTGCTCTGAGATCCTCCCACCACCTTTGCTCCATCTTGTTTCTTCTTCTTCTTGCCTTTCGGCTTAGAAGTAGAAACCTTCTGAGCAACCATGGCCTGAACCTGAGCAAGCCTTTCTATCAATTGGAGAATGATATCGACCTGGGTTTCCCCATCGATCTCAGCTCCAAGGACTTTCAGCTCATTCGCAGGCTTAGGAGGACACTCTTCGAAGAGTACATATTTGTACTCCTCAGCAGTTAAGACAATATATAGATTCTTTTCCAATCAACATTATTTTGGTACAGTAAGTTTATTTTCCTTTAGTATCATAGCAAGTGGACTGAAAGTCATTTTGAAAATCCTAAGAATCACATATATCATTACTTTGGATTTCAAAAAATTATTGATTCCTCATACAATAAAACTTTAAAATCAGCAACACCTCAAAACACCGAGAATATCGTATGCCATGATAGTGTGGACGTATATGAATTCTATATTTGTAAGAGGAGGTTTTACCCATTAATTTTACTATCTTGTCAACCTAACTTTTTGACAAATAAAATTAATAGTTGGTTTCTCTTCGGCCCTACAAATAAAAGCAGTGACTCCGATGGGGAGGATACTTATATTTGTATCTAAGTGTTCACCATTACTTGATACCAAGGTAATTATCTCGGGTTATGTGCCTTACGATGGGGAAGTACACACGCTCCTTAATAATTTTCTATAACCATATTCGACCTTGTGATCCGCAAACATACTCATCCGATGGGGAGGAAGGCACTCAGAGCTGACGCACAAGTTTGTTTGCATCACATGTCAAATCGTAATGGAGGTCGTGTGAATTTATAAAAATATCTCTCTCTCACTTAGTAATTTGAAATTGAGGAATTTTCCTAGCATACGACATGCATATCAAACAAAAAGTAATAAATATGAAAAATAAATTATTTTCCAACTATTATGGCTTTTGTCTTCAATATGTCTCCCGTCGCAATGCCTTCTCGTCCGCTCCTCCTACGCCATGTACAAGCCATCCGTAGATCTGAGCAGAGACTAAAACCTATTTTAATTTACATCCATCGATCCAATACTCTACGAGAGAGTGTACAAGAAATCTAGATCGAAAGTAAACTAAAATAAAGAGTAGCTAAACAATGTCGTATCTAATTTATAAAAAATCAAATACTAGCCTCATCAACCCCGAGGATTCACCAAAATAAATTTTTACACACATACAATCACATACACACATATGGCCATAATAGTCAAATCTTATGCCTGCAACCAAAGAGTTAAACTACGCATATCCTACTATTATCTGCCACATATAATATATGAAAAGTGTATAAAAATTAATCGAATCCTAGACACACAAAATCGGAAACCGTGGCTCTGATACCAATTGAAGGGTTTTACTTATCGAGTCCGTGAGGGGAAACTTCGCTTCCCACTTCACCTCGGTTGCTTGATCATAGCGATCCCTTCGATGTCCCTGGATTAAAAAAATTTAATCCTAGACAAAAGGGATTGCCCAAACAACCAAGTCATCATCGTGCTATTCGTTTAGAAAGGTCACTTGAACAAACTCGTTGTTCAAGCGACCATCCTCTATTCTACGAGTAGCCACGGAATAGACGATGTTCGGATCGCCGATTTTTGTGTTTTTTCTCAGGATCCAAGTATTATTTATCCATATACAGATTTATATCATGCTAATAATTGAAAAACAAATACAAACATGTAACATATAAAAATTAGAGAATCGATATACCTCTCGATCTTCTAATGCATGACCTTCCTCCTTTCGGACTTCGTGTGGCCGACGATCTATCAAAAGTTGAAGCTCCTAGATCACAAATCTTCCTTCCTTTCTCTTCCAAAGAAAAACAAAGAATAGAAACAATGTTTTTCCCCTCCCAAAAACCAACCAACAAGGAACAAAAACAATCCTTGACGTCGGCCAACAAAGAGAGGGAGATGATGATGGAAACCAACCAAGACACCAAGGGAGACCCCTAAGACTTGTTTCCACCACTCAAGGAGAAGAGAAGAGAGCCTTTGGGCACCGGCCAAGGGCTGGAAAAGGTGTTGGACGCTGGCCAATGGAGAAGGAAGAAGAAAGGAAAAAACTTCCTTAATTGGTACTGCCCAAGCCTCCAAAACCCTAAGCCTCACTACCCTAATCCTATCTCAACAAGGATTCCTCTCTTGCCGCCCAAACCCTACCTCTTCTTGGATTCATCTCCACTCCAAACCATCAAGCCCTTTTATAGAGTTAGGGATAAGCCTTCAAATAATCTCCTCCATTGGTTCTAGGGATTTAATCTCAACCGTCGGATCTAGAGATTTAATCTCTACCTTTGGATCTAGAGTTTTGCTTCTATCCATTGGATCTAAGCTTCATGAGGTGTTAATAGGCTACAATAGGGACAATGAGGAGGAGTTGGATCTTGGCCACCCATGGATCAAGCCCACATAAAGTCCGATCCATAAATGATAATCCAATCCACTAAAGGATTATCATTAATCTACCTCACCAACCCCCATAAGATAATATGGGCTCCGTATATTATTTGTATATTTTCTCCCCGTGTTTAAGATCTCGAATGTCCGTCGATTAATTAATTTACTGACTATTAATTAATCAACATCTAACTCCATGAGTAGTACCACTCAACCTTTTCATCATGCCGGACCAAGTCCACCTGCAGGGTTTACATGATGAACCTTATGAGCTCCTCAAGAGGATATCATCATCCTAATTTATAGGACATAGTTTCCTCCTATAATCAACGACACACCATATAAATAATATTATCTCCCAACTTACCGAGCCTATCGATTTAAACTATAAATCTCACCCATTGGTAAATCAAATAGATGAATACTAAGTATATGTGCCCGTTATTATATCGGGATTAAGAGCATGTACTAAATAATATCTGAGGTCCGATTCGATTATGTAGTCAGCAATAAATCGAATCACCTCTATGTCGGTCCTGCTCAATACACACAAAATGTACTAGTGTGATTCTTGGTCAAGACAAACCAATACCAAATCACACTACAACCATTCCGATGGATTGTCCAAAGCCATCTCGGTTGTGAGCCTTTACTTATACTTTACAAGGAGCCGATAACATGATCTTCCATGTGACACCACACACCATGTTATCTACAATGTAATGTATTAGACAATATTGCATAACCATAAAAATGCAAACAATGATCATGTGATTCTTATTTCAAAATAAAGATGTTCATACAAAAGGTAGACTTTTCACTATACATCCCTACAGACTCGAGTTTGACTCGAGCAGTACCTTGATAGTATTTTGATGATAGACAAAACTCATGACATGGGATTGTCATGGAAAAGTCCAACATGGGGTTGGCATGGAAAATCCAAGCATGGAGCTTCTTGAGGAAAAGTCCAAAGCATTGCGAAGCCGTGCGCTTGGTGCTTGGTGAGAAATGCATTGCGAAGTCGTGCGCTTGGTGCATGTGGGAAGTCTTGAGGACTTGGTAAGTTCACTAGGCTCGGGGTCCTTGAGTCGGTGAAGGATGGCATTGCGAAGCCGTGTGCTTGGTGCATCCGAGGGACCGCCGAATGAAAAGCGAATGGAGTGAGGCCCAAGGGAAGCATACTTCGAGGGCATGAGATGCGAAGGATGATATTGCGAAGCCGTGCGCTTGGTGCATCCGAGGGATGTAGGCCGAGGGAAGAGAGCTTCGTTGGGGAACTCCATAAGGGATTATGTGGACTTGGCCAAGTGGCTAAGACTGAGTGTCGGAGGCTCAAACTTGATGTTTGAGGGTTTACTCGACGGTCGGATGCTCAAACAACTTGGTGTTTGAGGTTTTGTCTGATGGCAGTCGACTGACATAGGTGTTAGTCGACTGATCCATGTCGACTAGGGTTCGACTGGTTTAAGACTGTGGGTTTTGTTCTTGACGATGATCATGTCATGGACTAGCGATCGTGATATTCGGCAATGATCGCCATTGGATGCGATCGGTGATGGGAGTGTCATGAGCATAGAATGCTCTATAGCCGACTGGGCAGTCGGCTACTAGGTCACCAGTCGACTGACATGGACTGGCATTCGAGTAGTAGGTGATTCGTTGGAACTTATCCAATGTGGATCTGGCCGTTGTGAGACAACGATTACAGGGGTAGTCGACTGGGGCCTTTTGGCAATCGACTGCTGGGCGCGAAAATTGCTTGATGCAGGTTATAAATGGAGCTCAAGTTGGAGGATTTCGCCAAGACTTTAAGGGAGCTATTGAAGGGGAATTACTGTTGCATTCCAGTCCTTCAAGAGCCATCCAAAGCAAGCATCAAGAAAGGGTTCAAAGCTAAGAGTTGTAAAGCATTCTTTACTTGTATTTCTTGTGTCTTTGTATTTCTTGTAGTATTACTGTTGTAATAGCTTGTACGAGGTTTCTCCACCTCTGACGTCTAGTCGAGAAGAAGTTTAGTTAGTGTCGTGCGCATAACTAGAGCTCGATGAGCTCGCCCGTGGAGTAGGAACCATTCGGTTCCGAACCACGTATATGCTTGTGTATTTCTTGTGATTGTTATGTGTTGTTAGTATTGTTATTATCATTGTTATTCCGCTGCGCTAACAATAATCGTAGACAAGCAACACAACGAAAATGAGCAAATTCCATCATTGAACGATTGAGGGCTATTCACCCCCTTCTAGCTGGCCAATACACACCGATCGATCCCCAACAAGTGGTATCAGAGCCAAGGTGCTTGTCAAGGACTAACCGCCGACACAAGCACTATAAGATGGCCTGCTACAACCTCCAACCACCAAAATTCGAAGGAGATTTCCTATGGTGGAGAAGAAAAATGGAGGTGTACCTAGAAATTGATTTTGATTTTATGCTAATCTTAGAAAATGGTTTCGAATTGCCTAGGAATGAAAGAAATAGGCAAATTGAGAAGTCAAGGTGGACCGAAGACCAAATCAAGGACTTCGAGACAAATCGCAAGGTAATCGAATTACTTAGTGATTTGATTCCTAACAACATTTGGTCTAGGTTGGGTAATTTTAGGGATGCAAAGGAATTATGGGATAAAGTAATGAAATTCCAAGAAAATTCCCAACCGACACAAGTAGAGGAGAATGCCGAGGAAGAAGCACCCATAACATTTGAAGATGTTGATGATTTGGTGGAGACCTCCACCTCTAGCATTGAAGGAGAGGAAAGGGTTTCCATTTCGGAGCAAGATCAAAATAAAGCTTCTACCTTCGGAAGAAGTGAAGAGGTCTCCACCACCTCCATAGGTAACTCAAGTGTTGTTATTTTAAATAAAAATCACATAATATGCTTTGAGTGTAGGGAGAAAGGGCACTACAAAAATAAATTCCCTAAATTGGCTAAGGAAAAGGCATCGACATTAAAAGTCAACCCAAAGTCAAAGGATGCCGGAGTCCCCTCAATTAAGAGCAAAGAGCACATTGTGTGTTTTAAATGCAATCACAAGGGACACTACTGAAGCCAATGCCCTAGGGGGAGGAAAAAAGGGCAAGAAGGTGTATCTCATGTAGGGGGAGCTTCCCAAGCTAACCCTAAGGTAAATTTAAATAATGCACCTTCAATTCCTAAAGTTAAAAACCATGCTAAGAATTATTTTAGCTCTCTTGCAATTATCAATGAAAAGCATGCTAGTAGGAAGAAATATGTTTGTATAGGTGCTAAGCATATTAGTTTCTCTAAGGACAAACCTAGGACTCATAATACTAGAACTATTTTTCCTAGGGAGTCAATTAGGAGAATTGAAGAAAATTTGGGTGTTAATCCCAAAAAGTCTAGGCATATGCCTAAGAAGAAGAATATTTCCCAAAAGATAAATGAAAACTCAAAATTGGGAAAATTAGAGCTAGAAAACCATGTCTTGAGGTTAAGACTTAAGAAAATGGAGAAAACCTTTAGAATCATAGAAAATTCAATTCTAGGGTCAAACGCCCAAAAGTCAAGGCCTAGGAAACAAGAACAGTCTAAGGACAAGAAAGGTTTGAGTCACAAACCTATGTCCTATCACAATGTTCCATTTAATTATGGAACAACATCTAGGTCTAGAAAAACCAAGGCTAATAGGGAAGCTATCCCTAAGTCTAGCCATGGTGTTTGCTTAGTGGCTAAGACCTCAAAGAAATCAAATGTAGCCACTAGGAAGGTCAAAGGAGGAGTCACCTCTAGGGTTGACCTAGGAAAGGCCCAAAAGACTATGGCTTTAAAGCCTAAAAGGGTCATTAGGAAGGTATCTAGGGAAGTTATCCCTAGAGAATACCTTGTTAACCCAAGGAGCTCCAATAGATATTTGGTTCCTAAGAGCGTGATCGATTCACGCTAAATGAGTTAGGGTGTGTCAACCCTAAGTGGATGGGTAGTTAACCTAACCATTGTGTGTTGACACATTAGGGTGTGCCAATGTGCTTGAGAAGTTAAAAATGATTAAATTGGCACAAATAGGTCATAAAGGTATTGATGTGCCATTTTGGGTCTATGGCACACTAGGGGGATAAATGGCTTTAAGGTAAAATGGAATTAACCCTAGAAATGACAATTTGAGTTTAACACTTAGGTATTTTATACCTTAGTATACTTTACTTGCCATGATTTATTTGCCTTGCCATGTCATGACATCATTTTCATTGTTATCTATAAAAATGTCATGATCATGTTTAGAATTATTTTTAGATGTCATGTATGCTTAGATGTCTCTCATATGCCATGACATCATGATTTTGCCATATGCTTTTATCTATATCATATCTATGCCATAATCATCATCATGCATATAATTAAAATGGAATTAAGAACCATGGCATAATTTGATGGGAATCAAAGAATATTGCCTAGAAATATGCATGAGACCATTAAAGATCAAAACCCCACATCTCACTAAAAACTTGCCTTGTATGTGTTTTACACATCAAGATACAAGTGAAATGTTTAGGAAAAAGAAATTAAAGGTTTCAAAAATATTTTGAAAACATTTTGAAAAACCTTGGTAAAGCCTATCTTTTGATAGCTATCACCATTGAATGGGATGATACAAAGAGGGCTCTTTATTGAAGCTTTTCTTAACTTTTGAACTTTGTATCAATCTCCTAATTTAATGTGTAAAATAATTTTCAAATATTTTTCACCCATAGTGTTTCTGATAAGTAATATACATACCAAATTTCAAGATTTATCAACTTATGTATATTTACTTATGAATTATCGGAAATCCAGCTTCGAAAAATGTCAATATCACTGATCGCCAGAAGCTATCACGATCGCTATGGACTGGCCGATCGTTAATTCGATGGGTCGACCGCATAAGCCGGCTTCGTAATCTTCCGATAATTAGAGTAATACGTAAGCTAGGTTAAGGTCCTCTAACCACTCCTAACCCTAGGATATGCTTGGGAGAGCATTAGAAACGGTGGAAATCCATTGGACATGGATTAGGAGATGGGTTTAGGGAGAGTATCAATTTTAAGGTGGAAGAGAGTTCATTGTTGAACTTTGCCTTAATTTTGATTGATTAAATGTTCCTATTGGCTTAGGGACTCTCCAAGGACATTGTTGGTGAAATGGTCAAGGGGGAGCAAGCCTTTAGGGGGAGGTATCTGTTGGTGCAGGGGCACTAGATAATCGAACCTGTGTTTTGATTATGGCAAAGACACAAAGTTAAGTTTATATTGTTATCTCACGAGCTAAATCAAGTGTGCAGAAAAGTACTAAAGCTGGAGCTGAAGGCTAGCGACACCCGGAGGAAGCCGTGGTGGTCGGGCGACACTTGAGTGAATTCGGAGGGAGCCGAAGGAATCGAGTGGAAGGCCGGAAGCGAGAGCTACTATCGAGGTAAGCTCGTGTGAGTGAGAGATTGTAAGGTCGTGTCCTCTTTACGGGGACGACCGTAGGCGACGATTCGACTAAGACTTCCTGTGGAAGGTCTAGGTCGAGATCGGACGGTTAGAAACCGTCGTATTTATCATTTTCCGAGCTAATCTCTTACTGCAGGGAAGTAGCCGGTGTGATCATTGCTGGACATTGGCGATCGTTATCGGTTGATGATGAGATGCATCGATCGGTATCGATCGATGAGAGGCATCGATCGTGATGGCGGCGATTGACTTTGCGCTAGGTCAAAGCGGATAACGTTTGTGCGCCGCCAGCGATAAAAATTTGGAAAAATTCATGATCCGTTCCAAAGAAATAGGAGACAAATTCAGAGGCTAAAGTCTATAAAAGGAGGGGAGGATTCATCTCCAAATCACATCAATTATTCATCGCTCAACACCGCCATAACGCCGACGCGACGCCAAGTTTTGATGTTCTTCGTCAGCAGATTCAAGTAATATTTTTGATATTATATTACGTCAGATTTTTATCTTCATAACGAGGTGAGGTAGGCTTGTTGCCTCATCCTCGTATATTCGGTTTTTGTAATCGTTGTCTCCTACCTCCAACGAGGAGGAGACGTTTTAGTGCTTTGCCCTCCGTACGCGGTCTAGGACCGATAGGGCCTTGGAGTAGCAACCGCTGGGTTGTGAACCAAGTAAAATAAACGTGTTCATTTATTTTCCGCTGTGCTTACTTTGCGTATCGAATGAACGAGAAAGAAAAGATTTACGATCGCTATTCACCCCCCCTCTAGCGACGCTTATCGATCCAACAGTATCCATCATGGGAAGATGGATATGTATTTCCTCATGGGAGGAAAATTGGGCTGCCTCTCTTTAAGTGATATGGGATCACTAGAGAGATTGTAGGCATGTGTTCCTCCAAGGGAGAGATTGTAAGATCTCATTGGGATATGAGACATTCATACCCTTGGGGAGGACCTTTTTGATGTAATGTCAAAAAGGGGGAGAAGTTACCAAGTTGCCAATTAGGGTTCGTTGGAATTCTCATTGGGATATGAGAATTGCCAATATGGGAGAATTGGTAGACTTGAGATGGTAGTTTTGTCAATCATCAAAAAGGGGGAGATTGTGGGTGCAATCGGCCTAGGTTGACTCGAGTTTGACTCGAGCAGTACCTTGATAGTATTTTGATGATAGACAAAACTCGTGACATGGGATTGTCATGGAAAAGTCCAACATCGGGTTGGCATGGAAAATCCAAGCATGGAGCTAGGTGAGGAAAAGTCCAAAGCATTGCGAAGCCATGCGCTTGGTGCTTGGTGAGAAATGCATTGCAAAGTCGTGCGTTTGGTGCATGTGGGAAGTCTTGAGAACTTGGTAAGTTCTCTAGGCTCGGGGTCCTTGAGTCAGTGAAGGATGGTATTGCGAAGTCGTGCACTTGGTGCATCCGAGGGACTGCTGGATGAGGAGCGAATGGAGTGAGGCCCAAGGTAAGCATACTTCGAGGGCATGAGAAGAGAAGGATGGCATTGCGAAGCCATGTGCTTGGCACATCTGAGGGATGTAGGCTGAGGGAAGAGAGCTTCGGTGGGGAACTCCATGAGGGATGATGTGGACATGGCCAAGTGGCTAAGAATGAGTATTGGAGGCTTAAACTTGATGTTTGAGGGTTTACCCGACGGTCGGATGCTTAAACAACTTGGTGTTTGGCATAAGTGTCGGCCGATCGATCCAAGTCGACTAGGGTTTTTAAGAGGTTTTATGTGGCGATCATTGCCATGTGATCGGTGATGTCAATCTTGATCGGCGCGCCATGGGATGATCGGTGATGGGAGTATTGCGAACACGAACGCCGTGGCCGTGGCGATCATCTACTAGGTCGCGATCGGCCCGACATGGTAGCAATCAACTGGTAGGTGATCCGTTGGAACTTATCCGACGTGGATCTAGCCGTTGTGAGACAATGGCTACAGGGGCAGTCGACTGGGGCCTTTTGGCAGTCGACTGCTGGGCGCAAAAATAGCTTGATGCAGGTTATAAATGGAGCTCAAGTTGGAGGATTTCGCCAAGACTTGAAGGGACCTATTGGAGGGGAATTGCTGCTGCATTCCAGTCCTTCAAGAGCCATCCAAAGCAAGCAACAAGAAAGGGTTCAAAGCTAAGAGTTGTAAAGCATTCTTTACTTGTATTTCTTGTGTCTTTGTATTTCTTGTAGTATTACTGTTGTAATAGCTTGTACGAGGTTTCTCCACCTCCGACGTGTAGTCGAGAAGGAGTTTAGTTAGTGTCGTGTGCATAACTAGAGCTCGGTGAGCTCACCCGTGGAGTAGGAATCATTCGGTTCTGAACCACATATATGTTTATGTATTGCTTGTGATTGTTATGTGTTGTTAGTATTGTTATTATCATTGTTATTCTGCTGCGGTAAAAACAATCGTAGACAAGCAATGCAATGAGAACGAGCAAATTCCATCATTGAACGATTGAGGGCTATTCACCCCCCTCTAGCCGGCCAATACACACTGATTGATCCCCTACATTACCTTCTGGCAGCATCACTACATGGGAGCAATGTGAGTAGCAGTTTCTGAATAAATACTTCCCACCAAGTAAGACTGCTCACATGCACCATCTTATCACGAGCTTTCGCTAAAAGGAGGGGGAGTCCTTATTCGAGGCCTAGGATCCCTACAAAGGGCTACTTTACCAATGCCCCCACCACAGACTGGAGAGGTGGTTGGTGATCCACATTTTCTATAATGGGATTGCTTACGCCATGAAGATGTCTCTAGATTCTGCCACAGGAGGATCACTGATGAATAAGACCATAGAAGAAGCAGAAGAGCTGATAAAAGAGGTGGCCTAGAACCACCATCAATGGGCTTCCGAACGTGGTCAACCCATGCCTGCAGCGGGACGATACACTGGCAACTCCATGGACCACCTTTCAGCAAGGATGGACACGCTCAGTAGATGGTTTGAATCTTTGAATCCTTCATCTGCATGCGCGACCATTGATTTTGGAGAGGGAGTGACAGCGTATCAAGAGGACCACTATGGAGGGTCGGGGACCTTAGATGAGTAGATTGAGCACTGTGACGCGGTTGGAGACTATGAATCAAAGGTCCCACAACCCATACTCCAATACCTACAATCCCGGATGGAGGAATCACCCGAATTTCTTCTATAAGAATAACTCGGGAAACTCCCAACCATCAGGGGGTATGGGCAGCAGCAGGGCAATGGGCAGCGACCACAGAAGTCCAGACTGGAATTGATGATGGAGGACTTCATCGCTACCCAAACTAAGGCCAATGAGGAATTTCCTCGCCAACATCAGAAGTCAGAAGAATCACTTAGAGACTTGAAGGCCACCGTTGACGGCCTTGCAAGTCATACCGGGATGTTGGAGATGCAAGTGGCCTAGATAGCCCAATCCATGTCGCAACCTATGAAGAGCTCTCCGGTGAGTCAAAGTAAAGAGGATGGAGTAGGGAAATGTAGCCAATTCGCCAAGGGGTGTGCAACCATGATTACCACCCTACTTGACCAAGCTGAGTTTGAAGAGAAGATTCCATTATAGCTTGAGGACCCCGGTGAATTTATTATCCCCTGCTCGATTTATTGGGAGAGCTTCGACGAAGCGCTATGTGACTTGGGGTCATCAGTCAGTGTGATGCCCTATGCATACTATCTGAAGATGGGACTGGGCGGGCTCCAACCAGCGAATCTTTGTATTTGTATGGGGGATGATTTAGTCAAGGAGCCCATTGGCCTGCTACCGCACGTACCTATGATGATTGAATATTTTGTGATACCCATGGACTTCATCATACTGGACATAGGACCAAATTCCCAGAATCCCATCATTCTGGGAAGGCCTTTTCTAGCCACTGCAGGGGTATGCATAAATGTGAAGGCACACCAGATCTCCCTGAAGGTAGACAGGGAGATCATCCTATTCAGCCTTTCGAAGCATAGAGCTCCCTACCTCGACGGATTCACATTTAGAAGAATGAAGTTGGGACCTCCAGATAACGATCCCGAGATGGATGAATGGAGGTTCACTGAACCACTAGAGCCAAGTTGATAGTGGAGTGTGGTCGAGCTAAATGACCTTAAACAAAGTGCTTCTTGGGAGGCAACCCAAGCATAGTTTTAGATTTTCCTTTTCGATTTCATTTCATGCATTTGTTTGATATTAGTTTTGATTTCCATCCCATTTAGAGTTAGGGCTAGAAAATAACTTTGCTAGGCAAAAATAAAATCCATATTAGCCAACACGGCGAAGAGCATGAGAAAATTTGGACTGTGGTGCATAAATGGGTGAAAAATGGGGACACATGGCCTGGCCATGTGTTTTCCCACCACCGTGCCCAACCAACTTGAGACGCACATGGCCTGGCTGTGTGTTTTCACACGGCAATGTTGCGCGAGGTTAAAAGGGGCGAGCCATATGTTTTCACCCCATTTGCATCGTGTGCTTTGAAAGTTCTTGCCCTAACCGTGTGATTTCGTATTCCCCACCATCTAGAAGCATTTTTAATCTCTAAGAAAGTCAAAAGAAGCAAGGATGAGGAGGGCCAAGCTTGTGGCACCCTGATCCGGTGCCTCGGAGCAATGAACAAGGAGAGACGATGCCCCTCAAGCTCCGGAGGTGGGTAACACTTTACCCACTCTTATTTTTCGCAATAATGAACATAGGGATAGATATAATATGCTCTCCACTCGTAAACTCACTACTACTAGGTACTTAGATGAAGATTTGCTAGAATCTTTAGGGTTGTTGGGTGATATGCAAACCCTATTTGCATAAATGGGGTGGGAAGAGATTATGGGAATAAGGCACCTAACCTACCCTAGGATTTTTTTAGAATTTTTGAGCTCCTTAGAGGCGAAAGTTTTAACGGGTAGAGAAAGCGAGGAGGGTAGGATAACTTTTAGGCTTTTTAACATTGAGCATGAGTGGACCCTTCACCAATGGAACTCATGCTTTGGCTTGCCAAGTGGCAGAGAGAGAAGGACCCCTAATGGGTACAACTCTCGGATAGTTTGGACTGAGTTGATAGGGGAGCACGCTTATGAACCTTCTAGGGCCATAGCGTCGCGCCTCCAAAACCTCATCTTTCGATACCTCCACCGCATCATGGCCAGTACCATATTTGGTCGTGGGGAGAGTGACGGTATAGTTAGAGCTAGCGAGCTGCTTTGCCTATGGGATATGCTACAAGAAAGGAGTAGCATCGATGTAGGGTCCCACTTCATCAGACACTTAGTGAAGATGGGCAAAGCAGCATGAGGAGAGATCAATGTGGGAGGCCTACTTACCCACATTTGTCATAGGATGGGGTACAATTACACTACATTAGAGAGTATAGAGGGGAGCCCTAGGATCGAACTAGGAGTATACATGGCCATGAAAATAATTGTGAGAGAAGGAGACTCCTTATGCTTTGTAAGAAAAAATCTTACGACCCTTAGGCTCCCCGACCCGGATCGTACCACCATCACTATACGTGCCAACTAGTGCTTGGACCTGATAGTGGAGTCCCCTCCACATGAGGGACCATCCACATCAATACCCATCTCTCCACCTTTATATCACTCTCCCTCCAGTCCACATGTGTATAGGAGCCCACCTAGTCCACGTCGACATGAGCCTGCACCTGCACCACCACCTTTTTCTACTTTTATGCAGGATGCAGGTACATCGGCCTATGATTTCTCGGAGTTTCGATCATGCCTTGACGACATTTACACTGAGCAGCAGACGCAGAGGCAACGATGGGAGGAGCAGAGTGCCTATCAGCAGGCGGAGTTCCAGGGATTCTAGGAGCATTTCCAGTGGGCTGAGGAGTTCTACGATGAGGCTCGCATATACTTCCAGGAGGAGGCTATTTGTTGCCAGGATGAGGCCGCCTACCGTAGGGAGATGCGGCAGCACATGCATGCCCAGCAGGCGTAGTAGGCCAGGGAGGAGAAGCACCAAGAAGCCACTGCATCCACCAGCTCTCAGATCGACAACATGTACATGTGGCATCAGCGGCTCAGCAGCAGGTTCTCCCAGGATCCAAAGATGCCCAGGCTCCTAGACTTTCTGCCTTGTCCACCATATTAGAGGTATATTTTTGTTTAAGTATGGGGGGGGGGAGACCCCAAGGTTTATTTTGTTTTGTTTCCTAGTAGTAGTTTCTTTTCTGGTATTTTCATTTATTCATACATGGGTTGTTAAGTTTTTTTAGTACTTAATTTTTGTTACCTATAAAGCTACCTCAGTAGTATTTTTGAAAGTTGCTTACATTAGTTGTTCCCATAGGTAGTTTAACATCATTTATCTCGTGGTATTTTATTTTATTCGCTCTATTGAATGTTCTAGACTTACATTGGTTATGCTTTACTTTTAGACTTACACATGTCGAACATTCTGAAAGGAAGAATCTAGTACATAATGAGTTATGATTCATCTCAGTAGTCTAGTACTTTGGAATCTATAGGTGACTCTAGATTTAGCATTTTACTTACTGGAGATGCTCGGATTGTGTAAGCCCATTTGGAAAAATCAAAATTCCAGTGAGCCAAAAAAAAAATAAAAGAGAGAGAAGAAAAAAAAGAAGAGAGAAAATATTATGAGTGATAAAAAAACAGTTGTCATGGGTGGAAATGGCTAGGTGCCCCTTTGAGACCGAGTTAGATTACTAGAGAAACACCTACCAATTTCTCTAAATACAGAGCACGCCTTTGAAACTTTATGCTAGATCTAGGGAATGACCCTCGCTTTGGGCAGGTAAGTGCCTAAGAGCTGGAAACCTTAGGAAAGCTATGAAATGACGACTTAACTCACCATGGAACGGGTAGCCCCTAAGAATGATTCGCCTATCACGAGCACGAGGAGCTAACTTAGTAAATTTCTAGACCATATTTATTTTGCTTTGATTGTAAATACCACTTGATAAATTTAGTTAACATGCTAATTATGGAACAATTTCTTTTTAAAAATTTTGTGGCACTGAGGTTTGCTTGAGGACAAGCAAAGATTTAAGTCTGGGGGAAGTGATGTGAGCAAAATATATAGGGTTTTAGGAGTAGTTTTCGCTCACATCTCGTTACATTTTATGTTAGTTTCATGCATATGTACTCTATTTTGCACGCATTTCCTATTTTCTGGTTCGGATGTCTGCTCGTTGTACTTTTGTGTGCAAGTTAGCTTTTCGAGAGAAAAAGATGCACTTTCGGAGTAAAAGAAGGACATTTCGCAGGTAGACGCAGAGTGAGACATGGCCAGGGCGTGTCGATTCACACAGTTGTATCCAATGGGTGAGATAAGCACCCCAGGGCCGCACACGAACTGACCATGTGGAAACACACGATCGTGTGGCGGCCTGACAGATTTGCCAGACTAGGGCTTTTTTCATATTTTGCAGCGGTCCGAGGAGATGTCTATATAAGGATGGCTCCGCCCAAACAGTAACGCCTATAAAATTCCTAGCAAATTTTATAAGAATTTTTGCATGATTATAATGGGCTTCTATGTGGCTCTTTAAAAAAATAAAAGAGAATAGAGCCAAAAAGAATGCATGGCCAAGGTTTGAACCCTGAACCTCCAAGCAGGTAACTAAACCTTAAGATGCATATGATAACTAGAAGCCCAGTAGGGGTGTGCTATTAGAAGGGTAAGAGAAAGGATAGATAAGGGTAGGGGAGGCAAAGGGACACCTTCACTTAGAATAAATAGGAGTAAGTGAGAAGGCAAGAGAACAACAAGTCATTCTCTTCTTCCTTCTTCTTCCTCCACCGAAAACCACTCCTCTCCTTCTTCCATTTTCGAAAGCTCAAGAAGATAAAGGAGGCCTTGTCTTGGTACCTAGGGTATATCTCTTATAGTAAACTAAGCGAGAGGATGTAAGTAATCCCCTCACCTGGAATACAAGTTGTTTCGAGTGTTTGATTCTTAAAAATCTCCCTTGGAAGTTTCAGCCAAATCCATACTTATGCTTACTAATGATCTTCCATGCCATGCTATATATACATATGATGTTGACATGATGATAGTTAGACCTGGTGTTAGTATGTTTGAGTGATTGATTTCTTAAAATCTTCCTTGGAAGTTTCGACCAAGTCCATACTTATGCTTTCTAATGATCTTCCATGCCATGCTATATATACATATGATGTTAACATGATGATAGTTAGACCTTGTGTTAGTATGTTTGAGTGTTTGAATCCTTAAAACCTCTCTTAGAGATTTCGGCCAAGACCAAGAATTAGGGTTAGGAGGAAATTCCAAGCCCCTCTATGGTTGCTAAGAATACCCCATGTTAGGTAGTATGTGATGGTATTGTTTATCATCCTTAAAACATGCTTATGCTTACTAATGATCTTCCATGCCATGATATATATATATATATATATATATATATATATATATATATATATATATATATATATGATGTTGACATGATGATAGTTAGACTTTGTGTTAGTATGTTTTGTTTATGCCACTATCTTATTTCCATGTTAATTGTATCAATGTATGCTTATGTTATGTTCATTGCATCAAGATGTACACGCTGATGTTTCATGTCCATTAGGGCACACCTACGTTATGCATGGCTTAAGTATGTATGATGAAATGCCTAAGAGATGCTTCCCTATGAACGGGGACTAAGAGCACCCTTTATGTTATGATAAGGAACATGATATGTTATTTTACTTTTGTATGTCTTGTACTGGACTCTAGCAAGGTCCATGGGATGGGCTCCTACGTTCCCCTATGTCGACGGTCATAGTACAGACCTAGTACGGGATGAGCTCCTACGTTGCCCCTAGGACGACGGTCGTAGTACGGGCCTAGTACCCTAGTAGATTCGGGATTAGCTACCTCAGATCTATTTAGGGATGCGCACAAAATGTTGTATGTGGTACAATACTGGGCCCTCATGTTGAGATTTATATTTAAGTACTTATAAAATATTTGTTTTCAAAGAGCATCTTACATATACCCATTTCATGTCTATGTGATTGTCACTATTTTTATGAATTCTAGTCCTATGTTCCTAAATGATCATGTCATGACTTTTATATGAATGCTATGCCTATATGTTGTCTAGATGAACATGTCACTATTTTTTTATGAATTCTAGAACTTTGTCCCTAAATGATCTTGTCATAACTTTTATATGAATGCTATGCCTATATGTTGTCTAGATGAACATGTGACTAATCTATGTCTAATTCCTAATGTATGGATTTTGTGAGTAGGAAAGGATCTTACTAAGCCTATGTGCTTATAGTTTCATGTTTCCCTTGTACTGCAAAATAGGGTAAAGAATGACTAAACTAAAGGGAGCAGCAGGAGAGGCAAAGTGTGTGTGGTAGTGGCATGGTGGAAGAGATCTGTTTTATGTTCCAAGACTTATGCATGTTCTATAGTTTTACATGTTAATTGTTAAGAGTTGATCACTACTTGATGTTTTGATGGTTACTACTTGGTGTTAAATTAGACTTGTTTTGAGGGTTTATACTTGATGTGAACCTATACTCATCTTGTTTTATGAAACCTTGGCATGTTAAGCACTTGATTTAGTTAACGAATTGCTAAGAACCTTCTTATCCTGATTGAATTGTTAGGTGATAGAGAACTTTGTACCTAGATGATACTTTGAATTCTTCATTGATGTCCATGTACTCTATACTCGTATTTAGGCTCCTATAACTCCATTAAGTTAATTATCATGGACTTGAATCAAGTAATGCCCTGTATGAAATGATTATGCATGCTTAGTAGTCCACCTCCTACTCATAGTGTACTATAATTTGCAGTTAAAAGAGCATGTAAAGTATGGAAGAATGAAAAGCTTTAACCAATTATACCCATGCATGTTAAGCATACTCCCCTGAGATAAATGTTCACCTGTTACATAGTTAAGAATGTAGAGATATTTGCATGGTTGAAGGTAAATGCATGTTCTATTTTTTTTAAGTTTAAATTCTTTCATTGTATTTGCACACATGTATGTTCACGTCGCGCTGCCCTTCCTCCCCCTCTAGATTACGAGAAGGCCGGGAGTGACAGGTTGGTATCAGAGTAGATCTGCCTTTCCACTATACACACATCATGATCCTATCTTGCCGCTCCAAATAAGAAATTCTATGCCAACTCTATTTTCTTTATGTATGATAAGGAATGCTTTTAGTTTAAATATTCATGAATATATGTATGATAATCTTATGCTAGCCTTATTATAATATGTGAAGATAAGCATGACTGGAAGACACAGTAATAAAGTCGATGAGACAGTACCCCCACCTGATCTTATGCATGTGGTTACTGAACTCCAGCTTAAAGTCACAAAGCAGCAGCAAATGATAAATGCTTTAATGAATCAGCGAGGAAACCCTACCGCCCCACCAACAGGCCCTGGCCCGATAGTTCAACAAGAAGCTTACCTAATCCAGTGGCAGAGGCTAAAGCCAAAAAATTTCTCTGGTACTGGTTAACCATGGGACGCCCAGGCCTAGTTCAAGACTATGGAAAGCATCATAGAGCTACTAGATTGGCCCGAACATGAAAAGATTAAGTGCATATCGTTTTGCCTTTCGGGAGATGCCCGAATGTGGTGGGAAAGGGTTAAAGCAAAGAGGAAAGTGAATCAAATGAGATGGACGGACATCGAATATTAATTTTTCGAAGAATTCATCCATATGCGGGTGACAAACAAGCATTACGACGAGTTCACCGAGTTCCGGCAAGGTGACCTCTCAGTTAATGAAGCTGTGAAAAGATTCAACCGGCTCACACGCCTATGCCCAAAGTTGGTCAGTACTGAAAGAGAAAGGGTTAGACTCATGCTGAAGATGCTCTGACCCGAGATAGCTCTGAACGTGGCTGGCGGAGTTAATAGACCGTAGACCGCAGAGGAGCTGTTCAGTAGTGCCCTGATCACCGAGCACTACCTGAACAATATTAACCAGCAAAAGAAGACACTGAGTGAAGGCAAGAGTAAAGCCCATTCAGGAGGTCAGAAAACCCAAAGTACTTGGAAAGGAAACCACAATGGCAAGAGAAAGCAATGGGATGACTCTAAAGGTGGTCCAGCGAACAAGAAGCCCAAGATCCCTCAGTGTACTACATGCGGGAAGATACATCCCGGAGTGTTCTACAAGGGCACGAATAGATGGTTCAGCTATGGACTAGAAGGGCACAGAGTCAAGGACTTCCCTACTCAGGTTCAGGCACCTCCTCAATAGTATACCCAGTACAGGGGTGCTCCTCCACAGCTACACCAGATGCAAGCTGCAATCGAAGGTACTCAGATAAGCCAAGGGAGATTGGAAGCCCCGCTAGTTACGACGAATGCCAGGGTATTCTCTCTCACCAAAGAAGATGCGACGAGTGCTTCTATGGTGGTCACAGGTCAGATATTTATTTTCTGCCAGCATGCTACTGTATTATTTGATACTGGGGCAATACACTCGTTTGTCTCTACACCTTTCACGAAGAAGATGGACATGCCACTACAAGCTTTGGATCACAAGTTCTTAACGACACTGCCCTCAAGAGAAGTGATGCCATCTACTCATATGCTGTGAGTTGCACCCATCAGAATTGAAAACAGAGAACTCTATTGTGATCTAATAGTGCTCGACATGTAGGATTATGATATCATATTGGGCATGGATTTCTTAAGTAAGTACGGTGCTTCGATCGAGTGTCATAAAAGAAAAGTGGTCTTCCAGCCGGAGGCAGAACCTATGTTTGAATTTATTGGAGAGCCAAGGAAAATAATCGATAAATTTTTATCAGCTCTAAAGGCACGCAAGATGTTAGACAGTGGATGCACTGGGTTTCTAGCACATGCGGTTGATACAAGTCAAGCTGAGGACCAGAAGCTAGAGGATGTCAGAGTTGTATGCAACTACCCAGAGGTATTCCCAGATGAACTACCAGGGTTAGCCCCAGATAAAGAAATTGAATTTGAGATCGAATTGATTCCTGGTACTAACCCGATCTCTAAAGCACCATACCGTATGGCGCCGACTGAATTGAAGGAACTCCAGGGACAGCTACAGGAGTTACACGACAAGGGACTTATACGCCCAAGTCGCTCTCCATGGGGAGCTCCAGTACTGTTAGTAAAGAAGAAAGATGGGTCTATGCAAATTTGCATAGACTACCGAGCGCTAAATAATATGACGATCAAGAACAGGTACCCTTTACCATGGATTGACGACCTGTTCGACCAGTTAAAGGGTGCCACCATCTTCTCTAAGATTGATCTAAGGTCTGGCTATCATCAAGTGAAAGTGAAACCAGATGATATACCAAAGACGGCTTTTCGAACAAGATACTAACATTATGAGTTCGTAGTTATGCCTTTCGGAGTGACGAATGCACCTGCTATGTTCATGGATATGATAAATCGGGTTTTCTCGGCATTCCTCGACAAATTTGTGATCGTTTTCATCGATGATATCCTGATATATTCGAGAACCCAAGAAGAGCACGCCGAACACCTGAATACGATATTGCAGATTCTTCAAGAAAAGCAGTTGTATGCAAAGTTTTCCAAATGCGAGTTCTGGCTCGATCAAGTATCATTTTTGGGTCACGTTATATCCAAGCATGGAGTGATGGTAGACCCAATAAAGATTGAAGCTGTGAGTAACTGGAACAGGCCAAGGAATGCCAACGAAATCAGGAGCTTCCTCGGGCTAGCAAGCTACTATAGGAAGTTTGTAGAGAACTTTTCTAGAATTGCAGCCCTTATGACAGTTCTCACTAGAAAGAACAAAAAGTATTAATGGACGGACGCCTGCGAGAAGAATTTCACGGAATTGAAAAGGAGACTGACCAGTGCTCCAATCCTTACTCTTCCGGACAGTAATGAAGGCTTCGACATGTACAACGACGCTTCCAAGTTGGGACTCAGAGATGTACTCATGCAGAATGGCAAGGTCATTGCCTACGCCTCTAGGCAACTCATGGAACATGAAAGGAATTATCCCACTCACGATCTAGAGCTAGTGGCCTTGGTCTTTGCTCTCAAAACATGAAGAATTTATCTATATGGGAGCTCAGTGTAGGATTTATACAGATCACCAGAGTCAAAAATATTTCTTCACACAGAAAGACCTAAACATGAGACAATGCAGATGGCTAGAGCTAGTCAAAGACTATGACTGCGAGATCTTCTACCATCCAGGAAAAGCGAACAAAGTGGTCGATGCACTCAGCAGGAAGTCATATGCCACCTTGATGTCTCTATCGGTATTATCTCGACACCTAGAAAGGGAAATTATGTGTTACGGGGTTGAAATCATTTCCGGACAGCTTTATACCATGACGATAGCACCGACGCTATTTGACGATATATTAGAAAAGCAAGCCCATGACCCAAGCATCCAAAGGATCAAGCAAGGGGTCCTAAAAGGAAAGGATGATGGATTTCGTATCGCTAACAGCGGAGTACTATACCTCAGGGATCACTTATGTATTTCCGATGATCCAAAGTTACGAAAGAGGATATTTGAGGAAGCTCATGGAACACTCTATGCGATGCATCCTGGATCGACCAAGATGTACCAAGATCTGAAAGGGAAATTCTGGTGGTTTGTTATGAAAAGATATGTGGCTCAGTATGTCAGTACCTGCCTAACCTGCCAGAGGGTTAAAGCAGAACACCAGAGACCTGGAGGAGCACTGCAGCCAATCCAAATTTTAGAATGGAAATGGGAAGATATTTCTATGGATTTCATCTCAGGACTACCTAAGACGACGAACGGACATAATGCTATATGGGTGATCATGGAGAGATTGACGAAGTCTGCCCACTTCTTAGCAATAAAGATGACCTACTCGACTGAGCAACTGGCTCAATTATATGCCAGGGAAATTATCAAACTACATTGGATTCCTAAGACCAACATTTCTGATAGAGATGGTCGCTTTATTTCCCATTTATGGGAATGTGTTCAGAAGGCCCTTGGCACGAAGCTATTATTCAGTACTGCCTTTCATCCTCAGACCGACGAACAGACAGAAAGGGTGAACCAAGTACTGGAGGATATGTTACGAGCTTGTGCCTTGGATTTCAAAGGGAGCTGGTGTCGATACTTATGCTTGGAAAAATTCGCCTACAATAATAGCTACTAAGCTACTATTGGAATGGTACCCTACTAGGCTCTATACGGGAGGAGATGTAGATCTCCTATACCCCGGTACGAGGGTGGTGAAAAGAAGGGGATGGGACTCCAAACAGATTTCATTGACGACACCACCCGAGGTATATAGAACATCCTCCAAAGAATTGAAACTGCTCAGAGCCGGCAAAAGAGCTATGCGGATATGCGACATAGACCGTTGGAATTTGAAGTCAGGGATTTGGTATTCCTCAAGGTAGCCCCTATGAAGAGAGTGATGAGATTCGGAAGGAAGGGTAAGCTGAGTCTGTGCTATGTGGGACCATATCTGATACTGAAGAGAGTCAGCAAGGTAGCTTACGAGCTAGAGTTGCCTCAAGAGATGTCGGCCATTCACAACGTGTTCCATGTTTCGATGCACAAGAAGTGCATTTCCAGTACAGACCAAGTCATTGAGACACAAACAGTGCAAGTTCAAGGAGACCTAAGTTATGAAAGTCGGCCTATCCAGATACTAGACCGAGAAGTCAAAAGACTAAGGAATAAAGAGGTGCCCTTAGTGAAGGTCCTGTGGCAAAGTCAACTGTATGAAGAAGCCAATGAAGGTCCTGTGGCAAAGTCAACTGTACGAAGAAGCCACCTGGGAACGCGAGGAGGACATGAAACAGAAGTGTCAAGAGTTGTTCTAAGTTTCGAGGAAGAAACTTTTAAAAGATATGAAGGACTGTAACGCCATAAAAATTCCTAGCAAATTTTATGAGAATTTTTGCATGATTATAATGGGCTTCTATGTGGGCTCTTTCAAAAATAAAAGAGAATAGAGCCAAAAAGGATGCATGGCCAAGGTTTGAACCCTGAACCTCCAAGCAAGTAACTAAACCTTAAGATGCATTTGATAACCAGAAGCCCAGCAGGGGTGTGCTATTAGAAGGGTAAGAGAAAGGGACACCTTAACTTAGAATAAATAGGAGTAAGTGAGGAGGCAAGAGAACAACAAGTCATTCTCTTCTTCCTTCTTCTTCCTCCACCGAAAACCACTCCTCTGCTTCTTCCATTTTCAAAAGCTCAAAGAAGATAAAGGAGGCCTTGTCTTGGCACCAAGGGTATATCTCTTATAGTAAACTAAGTGAGAGGATGAAAGTAATCCCCTCACCTGCAGTACAAGTTGTTTCGAGTGTTTGATTCTTAAAAATCTCACTTGGAAGTTTCGGCCAAGTCCATACTTATGCTTACTAATGATCTTCCATTCCATGCTATATATACATATGATGTTGACATGATGATAGTTAGACCTTGTGTTAGTATGTTTGAGTGTTTGATTTCTTAAGATCTTCCTTGGAAGTTTCGGCCAAGTCCATACTTATGCTTACTAATGACCTTCCATGCCATGCTATATATACATATGATGTTAACATGATGATAGTTAGACCTTGTGTTAGTATGTTTGAGGGTTTGATTTCTTAAGATCTCCCTTGGAAGTTTTGGCCAAGACCATGTTTATGCTTACTAATGATCTACCATGTCATGCTATATATACATATGATGTTAACATGATGATAGTTAGACATTGTGTTAGTATGTTTGAGTGTTTGATTTCTTAAGATCTCCCTTGGAAGTTTCGGCCAAGACCATGTTTATGCTTACTAATGATCTTCCATGCCATGCTATATATATATATGAAGTTGACATGATGATAGTTAGACTTTGTGTTAGTATTGTTTTGTGTTTGATTTCTTAAAAACCTCCCTTGGAAGTTTCAGCCATGTCCATGTTTAGGTTTACTAATGATCTTCCATGCCATGCTATATATATTGACATGATGATAGTTAGACTTTGTGTTAGTATGTTTGAGTGTTTGAATCCTTAAAACCTCCCTTAGAGGTTTCGACCAAGACCAAGAATTAGGGTTAGGAGGAAATTCCAAGCCCCTCTATGGTTGCTAAGAATCCCCCATGTTAGGTAGTATGTGATGGTATTGTTTATCATCCTTAAAACATGCTTATGCTTACTAATGATCTTCCATGCCATGATATATATATATATGATGTTGACATGATGATAGTTAGACTTTGTGTTAGTATGTTTTGTTTATGCCACTATCTTATGTCCATGTTAATTGTACCAATGTATGCTTATGTTATGCTCATTGCATCATGATGTACACGCTGATGTTTCATGTCCACTAGGGCACACCTACGTTATGCATGGCTTAAGTATGTATGATGAAATGCCATAGAGACGCTTTCCTATGAATGGGACTAAGCACTCTTTATGTTATGATAAGGAACATGATATGCTATTTTACTTTTGTATGGCTTGTACCAGACTCTAGCAAGGTCCATGGGATGGGCTCCTACGTGCCCATAGGTCGACAGTCATACTACGGACCTAGTACAGGATGGGCTCCTACGTTGCCCCTAGGTCGACGGTCATAGTACGAGCCTAGTACCCTAGTAGATTCAGGATTAGCTACCTCAGATCTATTTAGGGATGCGCGTAAAATGATGTATGTTCTACAATGCCGATCCCTCATGTTAAGATTAATGTTTAAGTACCTATAAAATATATGTTTTCAAAGAGCATCTTGCATATACCCATTTTATGTCTATGTGATTGTCACTATTTTTATGAATTCTAGTATTATGTTCCTAAATGATCATGTCACAACTTTTATATTAATGCTATGCCTATATGTTGTCTAGATGAACATGTCACTAATTTTTTATGAATTCTAGACCTTTGTCCCTAAATGATCATGTCATGACTTTTATATGAATGTTATGCCTATATGTTGTCTTGATGAACATGTCACTAATCTATGTCTAATTCCTGATGTATGACTTTTGTGAGTAGGAAAGGATCTTACTAAGCCTATGTGCTTATAGTTTCATGTTTCCCTTGTATTGCAGAAAAGGGTAAAGAATGGCTAAACTAAAGGGAGCAGCAGGAGGGGCAAAGTGTGTGTGGTAGTGGCATGGTGGAAGAGATCTGTTTTATGTTCCAAGACTTATGCATGTTCTATAGTTTTACATGTTAATTGTTAAGAGTTGATCACTACTTGATGTTTTGATGGTTGCCACTTGGTGTTAACTTAGACTTGTTTTGAGAGTTTAAACTTGATGTGAACCTATACTCGTTTTGTTTTATGAAACCTTGGCATGTTAAGCACTTGATTTAGTTAATGAATTGCTAAGAACCTTCTTATCCTGATTGAATTGTTAGGTGATAGAGAACTATGTACCTAGATGATACTTTGAATTCCTCATTGATGTCTATGTACTCTATACTTTTATTTAGGCTCCTATAACTCCATTAAGTAAATTATCATGGACTTGAATCAAGTAATGTTTTTTATGAAATGATTATGCATGCTTAGTAGTCAACCTCCTACTCATAGTGTACTATAAGTTGCAGTTAAAAGAGCATGTAAAGTATGGCAGAATGAAAAGCTTTAACCAATTATACCCATGCATGTTAAGCATACTCCCCTGAGATAAATGTGTTGTGTTTTCGGAGACGCAAAAACCGCTTTTTACATTGCAGAAACATCAGAAGCCCGACCACGGATCCATGCAAAGATATACAAAATAAAATATGTATATGTTTAAATAGTCTAGATCTACCTTAGATCTATAAGATGAGAGCATTACCCTCGTAGCGACGCCCTTCGATTATCCCGCTCGTCCAAATGCTTTGTCGGAACTCAAGAGTGTCAAGTGTACACTACTCTATTTGTATCCACACGGACAAATGTTGGAGAAAAACAACCTAGAGTGTGCTAGCACCCCTTGGAAGTTTTGGCCAAAGTAGAGGATTGGGAGAGAGCTTGAGAGGAAGAAGAAGATGGAGTTACCAACCAAATGAATTCCATCAAATGGAAAAAGTGGCTGGCCACTTCAATGGGTGGGGGTTACATGCATGCATGTAACTCCAAGAGCCAATGGCTCTTGGTCTCCCTCATGAGGTGGCACCACATGATAAGTCTATGATGATGTGGAACACCATCATTGACCGGCCCACATGACATGTCACCATGACATGACAATTGGTCAAGTCAAAATTGACCATTCATCTTCCCTCTCAAGTCAAGTCAAACTTGACCTCTTATCTCCCATTCTTGATCAAATCTAACCACTTGATTCAAGTCAATTTGATTTAATGAATCTCTATTCATTAATTTAAATTGATTCATTGAATCAAATCTAAATTAGACTCATTCAACACTTGAATCAAATTGAGTCAAACTCAATTAGTCTAATTTAGATTACTCTTAATCCAATTTGGTTCATCCCATGAACCTAATCTTCATGTTTCATCATATGAACCTAATCTCCATCTAATTGCCCTTTGTGAGTGACCCTATAGGTTCTTGTAACATTGGCAATGTCCCTAAACCGATTTAGGAACATAAGCAATGAGCGGTATCTAGCAACACATCATTGCTACCCAAGTTACAAGAATGTTGAGCTCCAACATCACCTTTGTGACTACTAATTGTGACTCTCATAATATGTGACAATGTCCCTCTATCCTTGACATCTAGATTGATCAATTGAGGCATAGACCGTGTCATCCTCGGTACAATCTATATCTTGAACTCCAAGTAGACTCACTCTAATCAAATGAGCTCAATATCTCATATTGACTCATTTGGGCATGGCCATGCACTTCGTGGTCTCACTCTATCAAGAATAACGATGTCACTCCCGTCATATAGGAGGGATAGATCCCATCTACATCACTCACATCCCTCCGCATAATTTGTTACATTCCCAGTAATCGCCTTTATAGTCCACCCATTTATGGGTGATGTTTGACGAAGCCAAAGTATGCAACTCCTTATGTAGGGAACCATGGTGACTTCAAGTCCAAGAACTAATAGTCACATGAGAAAGTATATGACACTCATATAACGATCCATGATACTTTCTCATGGCGGGTCATTCAGTATACATTTTCTAATGCATACCCATGTGTCAACTAGATATCTCATATCCATGACTTATGAGATCAAGTCATCGTGTTGACCAACATGCTAGTCTCTACGCATTAACATTGTCCCTAAATGTTAATACTTGACTAGGAATGATTAAGAGTAGTGTTCTCTGTATCATCTCATTATCGATTCAACCAATCGATTGATATAGATATGAACCTTCTACTCAAGGACGTTATTATACTTAGTTATTTGGCACCAATACAAGTAAATATAATAATCATGCCTTTATAAATAGGAATATAATACAATAAAGTCCATACAACAATCATCACATGATTGGCTCTAGGGCTTTCACTAACAATCTCCCACTAGCACTAGTGCAAATCACCGTAGTATCTAATACCCAATGACCTAGTGTGACCATCATGCTTTTTCTGTGCCAAAGCCTTTGTCAAGGGATCTGCGATGTTAGCCTCTGTGGGTACTCTACAAATCCTCACATCTCCTCTATCGATAATCTCTCGAATGAGATGGAAGCGTCGTAGTATGTATTTGGTCCGCTGGTGTGAGCGAGGTTCCTTAGCCTGTGCAATCGCTTCATTATTTTCACAATAGAGCTCTATGGGATCTTCTATGCTAGGAACCACCCCAAGCTCAGTAATGAACTTGCAGATCCAAACTGCCTCCTTTGCTACCTCATATGCAGCGATATACTCGGCTTCTGTTGTAGAATCAACAACTGTGTCCTGCTTCAAACTCTTCCAACTCACAGCACCACCATTCAAGCAAAACACGAACCCTGACTGCGATCTATAATCATCCTGGTCAGTTTGGATGCTGACATCGCTGTAACCCTTTACAGCTAGCTCCTCATCGCCTCCAAATATCAAGAAATATTCTTTAGTCCTTCTCAAGTACTTAAGAATATTCTTGACTGCTATCTAGTGACGCTCACCTGGATCTGACTGGTATCTACACATCATCCTCAAAGCATACGAGACATCAGGACGAGTACACATCATGGCGTACATGATAGATCCTATAGCAGATGCGTAAGGGATCTTATCAATGCAGTATCTCTCCTCTCTAGAAGAGGGACTTTGAGTCTTTGAAAGACTCATACCATGTGACATCGGCAGAAGTCCCTTCTTGGAATTTTGCATGGTAAACCGTAGTAATACCGTGTCAATGTATGTACTCTGACTTAGGCTAAGCAATCTCTTAGATCTATCTCTATAGATCTTGATGCATAGAATACATGTTGCTTCACCTAAGTCCTTCATTGAGAAGCATGTCCCCAGCCAAGTCTTCACAGACTGTAGTGAAGGGATGTCATTCCCAATGAGTAGTATGTCATCCACATACAATACAAGGAAGACAACTGTGTTCCCATTAACCCTCTTGTAGACACATGGTTCATCTTCATTCTTAATGAAACCAAACTATTTGATCGCATCATCGAATCAAAGATTCCAGCTCCAAGAAGCTTGCTTTAGCCCATAAATGAACCTTTGTAGCTTGCATACTTTCCCAATATGTTGTTGATCTACAAAACCCTCAGGTTATATCATGTACACATCCTCGAGTAATGTTCTATTCAGAAACACAATTTTGACATCCATCTACCAGATCTCATAATCATGGTATGCTGCAATAGCAAGCATGATCCGAATGGACTTAAACATCGCCACTGGAGAAAAGGTTTCATCATAGTCAATACCATGAATTTGCTTGAAACCTTTAGTCACCAATCGACCCTTATAGGTATGCGTAAGTCCTTCCATGTCAGTCTTTCTCTTAAAGACCCACTTACACCCAATGGGTTTGACCCCTTCAGGTGGATCAACCAAAGTCCATACTTGGTTGGTGTACATGGATTCCATCTCGGATCTCATGGCCTCTAGCCATTTCTCAGAGTCTGGGCTCATCACAGCTTCCTGATAGGAGGTAGGCTCATTCTCAATGAGCATAACGTCATCATGGTCAGACAAGAGAAATGAGTATCTCTCAGGCTAACGACGTACCCTATCAGACCTGTGAAGAGGTAGGTCTACCAGAACAGGTGGTTGTTCCACAACTCTTTGTGTAACAATCTCATCACCCACAACACTTTGTGGTTCCTGTTCAACCTCCATCAAGGCCTCAATGCTATGGTCCTTCTCTTGAATTTCTTCAAGATCGAATGTACTCCCACTAGTTTTTCTAGAAATAAAATCCCTTTCTAGAAAAACCCTAGTCTTTGCCACAAACACTTTGTGTTGACTGGGAATGTAGAAGTAATATCCCTTCGTGTCCTTGGGATCTCCAACAAAATAGCACTTATCAAATTTGGGTCCCAGTTTATCTGAGACTTGACGTCGAACATAAGCCTCACAACCCCAAATCCTCATGAAAGACATCTTGGGATTTCTCCCTGTCCATATCGTATATGGTGTCTTTATCACAGCCTTGGATGGTACACGGTTAAGGGTGAAGGCTGCTGTGTCTAGAGCATATCCCCAAAAGTATATAGGAAGATCTGTGTGACTCATCATAGATCGTATCATATCTAATAGGGTATGATTCCTCCTTTCGGATACACCATTCCACTGTGGTGTTCCAAGAGGAGTGAGTTGGGATAGAATCCCACATTTAGCTAGATAATCACGAAACTCATGGCTAAGGTATTCACCACCTCAATCTGATCGAAGTATTTTAATACTCTTGCCAAGCTGGTTTAGTACTTCATTCTTGAATTCTTTGAACTTTTCAAAGGATTCTGATTAATGTGTCATTAGATACACATAACCATACCTACTAAAGTCATCAGTAAATGTAATGAAGTACCTGTAACCACCTATAGCAGTAACATTGAAAGGGCCACATACATCACTATGTATAAGTCCTAACAAGTTTGTTGCTCTTTCACTGTGTCCACTAAAGGGAGTCTTGGTCATCTTGCCTAGAAGGCAAGACTCGCATGTCTCATATGATTCAAAATCAAATGAGTCCAGCAGCCCATCCTTATGGAGCTGGGATAAGAAACTCTCATTTATGTGACCTAAGCGACAATGCCAGAGATAGGTTTGGTTCAACTCATTTGACTTGAACCTTTTGGTACTTATGTTATAGATAGGGCTCTCTAAGTCTAGAAATTAGAGTTTGTTCATTAGAGGTGCACTACAATAGAACATATCATTTAAATAAACTGAACAACATTTGTTCTTTATTATAAATGTAAATCCTTTCTTGTCCAAACAAGAAACTGAAATTATGTTCTTAGTTAAAGCAGGCACATAACAATATTCATCTAATTCTAGTACAAGCCCAGAGGGTAGAGATAGAACATAAGTTCCTACAGCAACATCAACAACTCTTGCTCCATTGCCTACTCGTAGGTCCACCTCGACCTTTGTCAATGCCCTGCTATTTCTCAGCGCCTGCATATTGGTACAAATGTGAGATGCACATCCGGTATCTAATACCCATGATGAAGAAATAGATAGATTGACTTCTATAACATTTATACCTGAAGTAGAAGTCTCACTTCTCTTCTTCTTAAGATCTTTCAGGCAAGCTTTGCAGTTACGCTTCCAGTGTCCAGCTTCCTTGCAGTGGAAGCAAGCCCCTTCTTTAGCCACCCCTCCTTTGGGTTTAAGTTCTTTGCCTTTGCCCTTGGCTTGGGACTTTCCCTTACCTTTAGGCTTGCCCTTGCCTTTCTTCTTTTGCACCATCAAAATGAAGTCATATTTTCCCTTCTTAAGATTGAGCTCAGCAGTTCTCAACATGCTGAGCATCTCAGGCAGTGTCTTATTAATTTCATTCATGTTGTAATTCATGACAAATTGATTGTAGCTTTGTGACAAAGACAGCAAGATCAAGTCAGTGGCCAACTCTTAGCCAAGGGGGAATCCCAATCTCTGTAGGTTTTCTATGTACCTAATCATCTAGAGTACATATGGACCTACGAGAGTCCCATCTTGCATCTTGGACATAAATAATGCCTTAGAGACTTCATATCTCTCGTAACTTGCTTGTCCTTGATATAGTTGACAAAGATGTTCAATCATATCATAAGCATTCATGAACTCCTGTTGCTTCTGAAGCTCAGAGTTCATGGTCGCGAGCATAAGACATGACACATCTAATGCATAATCTTGATACTTCTTATAAGCATCTTTGTCAGCTCGCGAGGCAGTGGCAGGAGGTGCCTCTAGAATGGCCTACTCAAGGACGTATAGTTTCCTTTCTTGGGTGAGAACGATTCTCAGGTTCCTGTACCAGTCCAAGAAATTTGCTCCATTGAGCTTGTCCTTCTCAAGGACAGAACGTAGGGAGAGAGTGTTCGTGTTTGTCGACATAGTAATCTACAACATACACAATGCAAAAAATTAATATCATATTCCTTTTATCATTTAATTAGGTCTTTAATCAAATGATGCTCCCACTGAATTATAGTAATTTTGTAGAATCGAGTTATGGATGTGGTCAAACCACATTACTAGATTCATCCAAACTAGCTATAATTCCTACGGGATAAGATCCACATCATACTAAGCCTTGAGTTAGCTTTGGCTAAATCGCCCAAGAATTAGTATGATCGGTGGGTAACACATTACCGATTACATCTCTATGCAACTCTTATTTATAGGATCAAGACCCAAATTTGCAAAAGACCTTGAGTTAGGTTTGGCTAAATCGCCCAAGATTTAGTGTAAATGCGATCTTATCCTATCTTTCCAACGGTTGGAATATGCCTATAGTTCTACACGATCCAATTGAGTTAACTAGTTTTACTCAATCTAATTGAGCTTACTCTGACCCAAGCCATGATAGGCGGGACCAAGATTGTCCCTCCGCACCCTACCAAGATAATATGCGTTGCTCTGTTTTAGCAAATTCAACAACTACAAATGATCGAGGTAGCGATGGGTATCAAGGACTTGGTAGGCATTTTCGAGTTGATTCGATTAAGATCTAATCTAATCGTAATGTGTATCATATACGCATTAAGGCCTTTATTATCCTATACTAGCATGAATCACATACATACAAGCATTATTCTAGCATGCATCATATATATACAAGAAAAATATCCTAGCATGCATCATATACATACAAGCATTATTCTACTAGCATGCATCACATACATACAAGCATAACAAATATATATATATATATATATATATATATATATATATATATATATATAATTATTTGTGATTAGGTCATGACCCTACTACGATCTTCTCAAGCCAATGAGAAGATCGGACCGTCAACCTACAGTTAGCGACTTCTCCAAGCGCCTCCTTTGACCGCCATGTGTCGTCGGCACCCTTCTCGTAACTCCGTCTAGAAGTGGACCTTCGACCACTCCATTTTGTACATTACAAACATGAAAATCGAGTTACATTCGAGTCTAAAACTATTTACAACTAGAATTTTAAAAAGATGAGGCATGACGTGCAAGTCGCATACCCTATACAACAAGCACAATCACAAAAACGGCACGCAGACCGTATTATGAATTATAACACATTAACATCCAATCATATTGGGGTTCTTGGGCCATGACCATAAAATAATTATACATAATACTAAATTATATATTTTATAGAAAATTTCTATAATTTTACCTATTTTCTTTCAATTTTATGAGTCACCTCTCCATAACAGTCCCGCTAAGCGATTTCCGGGCTGGATTGCGGGACAAGGCCCCTTTCGGGGATAGGGGCAGTGCCCCATCTCACAAAAATAAACTTTGTGAGTGTCCCTACTAGATATTACAATGACTTAAGTCGCTGTCCCAAAAACCTAAAGCGAGAACTCACCGTTTCGGAGAGTTTTTCTCGGTGGTTGAAGCCTAGAAGTGTCCCAACGCTTGTTGCTTCGACTCTTCGAGAAAAATACCCAAAAATTCTATAAAAATAGGAAATTTACAGAAACATAAAAAATATATAATTTTTATATCTAATACAAAAACTACAAATATGAAACACATACATTCTTCGCACGTGGCTCTGATACCACTGTTGGACTTTCTGAGCCACAAAAACTGCTTTTTGCGTTGCGGAAACCTCGGAAACCCGGCCACGGATCCCTGTGAAGATATAAAAATAAAACATGAATGTGTTTAAACACCCTCTATCTATCTTAGATCTACAAGATGAGAGCATTACCCTCATAGCGACGCCCTTTGCTTATCCCGCTCGTCCAAATGCTTTGCCGGAACTCAAGAGTGTCAAGTGTACAATCCTCTATTGGTATCCACACGGACAAATGGTGGAGAAAAACAACCTAGAGTGTGCTAGCACCCCTTGGAAGTCTCAGCCAAAGTAGAGGATTGAGAGAGAGCTTGAGAGGAAGAAGATCCAAGGAAAAAAAAGATGGAGTTACCCACCAAATGAATTCCATCAAATGGAAAAAGTGGTCGGCCACTTCAATGGGTGGGGGTTACATGCATGAATGTAACTCCAAGAGCCAATGTCTCTTGGTCTCCCTCATGAGGTGGCACCACATGATAAGTCCATGATGATGTGGAACACCATCATTGGCCGGCCCACATGCCATGTCACCATGACATGGCAATTGGTCAAGTCAAAATTGACCATTCATCTTCCCTCTCAAGTCAAGTCAAACTTGACCTCTTATCCCCATGGTTGATCAAATCTAACCACTTGATTCAAGTCAATTTGATTTAATGAATCTCTATTCATTAATTTAAATTGACTCAATGAATCAAATCTAAATTAGAATCATTCAACACTTGAATCAAATTGAGTCTAACTCAATTAGTCTAATTTGGATTACTCTTAATCCAATTTGGTTCATCCCATGAACCTAATCCTCATGGTTCATCATGTGAACCGAATCTCCATCTAATTGCCCATTGTGTGTGACCCTATGGGTTCTTGTAACGTTGGCAATGTCCCTAAACCGATTTAGGAACATAAGCAATGAGCGGTATCTAGCAACACATCATTGCTACCCAAGTTACAAGAATGTTGAGATCCAATATCACCTTTGTGACTACTAATTATGACTCTCACAATATGTGACAATGTCCCTCTATCCTTTACATCTAGATTGACCAATTGAGGCATAGACCGTGTCATCCTCGGTACAATCTATATCTTGAACTCCAAGTAGACTCACTCTAATCAAATGAGCTCAATATCTCTTATTGATTCATTTGGGCATGGCCATGCACTTCGTGGTCTCACTCTATCAAGAATAACGATGTCACTCCCATCATATAGGAGGGATAGATCCCATCTACATCACTCACATCCCTCTGCATAATTTGTTACATTCCCAGTAATCGCCTTTATAGTCCACCCATTTACGGGTGACGTTTGACGAAGCCAAAGTATGCAACTCCTTATGTAGGGAACCATGGTGACTTCAGGTCCAAGAACTAATAGTCATACTAATAGTCACATGAGAAAATATATGACACTCATATAACGATCCATGATACTTTCTCATGGCGGGGCATTCAGTATACATTCTCCAATGCATACCCATGTCTCAACTTGATATCTCATATCCATGACTTGTGAGATCAAGTCATTGTGTTGACCTACATGCTAGTCTCTATGCATTAACATTGTCCTTGAATCTTAATACTTGACTAGGAATGATTAAGAGTAGTCTTCTCTATATCATCTCATTCTCGATTCAACCAATCGATTAATATAGATAAGAACCTTCTACTCAAGGACGTTATTATACTTAGTTATTTGGCACCAATATAAGTAAATATAATAACCATGCCTTTATAAATAGGAATATGATACAATAAAATCCATACAACAATCATCACATGATTGGCTCTAGGGCTTTCACTAACAAAATGTTCACCTGTTACATAGTTAAGAATGTAGAGATATTTGCATGGTTGAAGGTAAATGCATGTTCTATTTTTTTTAAGTTTAAATTCTTCCGCTGTATATGCACGCATGTATGTTCGCGTCGCGCCGCCCTTCCTCCCCCTCTAGATTATGAGAAGGGTAGGTGTGACATAAGCCTTGGGGGAGGCACGACGGCTAGGACGGCACGCCAAAGCCCTAAAAAGCTTCAGTAACTCGCAATGGGGAGGAACGTCGTCGGAGGTCCACACCTTGCACTTCAACGCCGGAGAGAAGACCATGAAAGCATTGTATATCTTTATTCGTGCATTTTATTCCTTATGTTTTCAAACTTAGACATGATTTATGATTCTTCCTTCGTATACATGGAGTAGTACTTTTGATTCTTGGATATGGGAGTAGCTTGTGTACACATACAATGTTGGTTCATGTTAAATTCTGCCTATGAGTTTGATTTGACAATTGGTAGTTGCTCTTTACTATATCTATGCGTGTTTGGATTTCTTCCTGCTGTGCTTAGGTGATATGAGGGGTGACAGCCCTCGTAATCTAAAATTTAGGGGATTTTATATATGGAACCTAGGGGTAAACCTGATCTCCTATAACTGCGAGGAGAAGGGTGCGGTGGAATCGGAAACAGTTCACCGTAGGGATTGATTTGGCATCCTCGTACCCTCTATCCCGTCCTTTTGGGCGGAGATATCTCCTAGTGAATGTGGCGGCTCTGCGGGAGAGTGTACGATGTCCCTTCCACAAAACCATAGCTAAACGTCTAGACAACGCCAATTGACAACATTATTTTGTGATGCACAAGCGAAACTGAAGTCCTAGAATCACCTTTGAAGACCTCGGCACACTCCTTTCCTCCTCCGTGTGATACGTCTTAGAGTCACGTCCGAACAATTACAACCACTGAGTACATTGGTATTCGAATCCCAGTCCCTGTGGGATCGATAATCTTTATTACTTGACGACATCCGTGCACTTGCAGGCGTTGAGCATGAGCACGCGCTTTGTGTCCTCAACGGTCTCCGTCGTGAGATTTGAGCTCACGTTCATGCGCATCAAGCATAATGTCATAGGAAGTATTCATGGATTGATGCTGATGTTGCGATACATTTGACATAGAAGCCAAAATGTAACACCGCGCCATCTCATCAGCCTTAATCCACTTCCTATAACTCTCTTTCTCTTTTTCACCAGAATCATCCATAGGCTTAGGAGGACACTTTTCGAAGAGTATATATTTGTACTCCTCAACAGTCAAGACAATGTCCAGATTCCATTTCCAATCAACGTAGTTAGGTCCAAAAAGTTTGTTTTCTTTCAGAATCACAACAAGTGAGTTGAAAGCCACTTTGAAAAAAACTAAGAATCACTGTGATCAAAATATTAGATTTCAAAATTTATTGATTCCTCAAATAATAAAATTTTAAAATCAACCAACACCTCAAAACCCTGAGAATATCGTATGCCACGATAGTGTGAAGGTATACGAATTATACATTTGTAAGAGGAGATTTTACCTATTAATTTTATTATCCTTTCAACCTTACTTTTTGATAAATAAAATTAATAGTTGGTTCCTCTTCAACCCTACAAATAAAAGAAGTGACTCCGATGGGGAGGATACTTTTATTTGCATCTAAGTGTTTACCATTACCCGATACTAAGAAAATTATCTCGGATTGTATACTATTACCAGTACACACGCTCCTAAATAATTTTCTATAACCATATTTAACCTAGAGATCCGCAAAACAAACTCATCCAATAAGAAGGAAGGCACTCAGAGCCAACGCGCAAGTTTGTTTGCATCACATGTCAAATTGTAATGGAGGCCGCGGGAATTAAAAAATATCCCTCTTCAACTTAGTAATTTAAAATTGAGGAATTTTTACACAACATGCATATCAAATAACAAGCAATAAATTTGAAAAAAACTTTCCAACTATTATGACTTTTGTTTTCCAATATGCTTCACGTCGTGTCGCCACGTCGTCCGCTCCTCCCTTTACCATGTGCAAGCCACAAAAAGGATCCGAGCAGAGATAAACTTTTTTAATTTACATCCATCAATCCTATACTTCACAAAGGAGTGTACAACATAACTAGATCGAAAGTAAATTAAAATGAGGTGCTAAACAATGTCATATTTAATTACAAAAATTAAATACTAATTAGCCTCATCAACCCCCGAGGATTCAAATAATTAGTTACAATCACACACACACAATCACATACATCCACATAGCCATAATAGTTGGATCTTATGCCTGCAAACAAAAAGTTAGCCAATGCACATCCTACTATTATCTGGCATATACAATATATGATAAATGCATGAAAGTAACTGAATCCAAACACACAAAACAAGAAACCTGCGGCTCTGATACCACTTGAAGGGAAAATGATGTGTTTCCCGCTTCTTCGCTTCGGTCGCTTGTGCATGGCAATCCTATCTCGCGTCACCGGATTAAAATTTTATTAATTAAAACTAATCCGGATGGAGATGGATTTTCCAAGCAACCGATTCATCATCGTGATATTTGATTTGAGCGGTCGCTTGAACAAACTTGTTGTTCAAGTAACCTAACTCTTTTCCTCAATTGGCTGCGGAATAGATGATGTACGGATAGTCGGTTTTTGTGTTTATCATCGGGGTCCATTTCAATAAACCACATACAAAATACAAACAAACAAGAATCAAAATTAAACAAGATTATAACTCTTGTTTTACCTCTTGATCTTCTATTGTATTCCTATCCTCTTCTTGGAAATCGTGTGGGCGATGATCTTCTAAGAATCAAATCCTTCTAGATCTCATATCTTCCCTTCCTTGCTCGCTTTGAACAAGGGAAGAAAATTCTCCCTTCTTCTCCTTGCTTGTGCTTTCCACCAAGCACCCTCTTCTCCTTGCTTGTGTTGACCACCACAACTCCAAGAGTTGTTGTCCGCCGACCCTAGGAGAGGAAGGGAGTCTTGTTGCCGCCAACCCAAAGAGAGGGAGAGGAAGGGCCGGCTATAGGAGATGGAGAAAAAGAGGGTGGCACTAGCCAAGTGAGGGAGAGGAAGAACAAAACCCTAGTCACCTTCACTTGTGTTGTCGCCGACCCTAAGGAAGTGGACAAACCAAAACCCTAGCCTCCAACTTGTTGCGGCCAAACCTCTCAAACGCCAACCCTAGCACATCTTGTATTTCGCCCAAGGCTCTCCACATCCTTATATAGATCTAGGCTTCATGAAGTATTTATAATAGGCTACAATAGCGACTATGAAGAGGAGTTGGATCATGGCCACCTAATGGATCCGAACCACATATTGAAGGGGGAAAATTTTGCTTCCCACTTCAACTCAGTCGCTTGTTCATGGCGATCCTTTCTACGACTGTTGGCAATCAGCTAATTCGGAGACTCATCAGCTCCCATGTCCCCGGATTAAAATTTTCACTAATGAAAATTAATCCGGATGGGATGAGTTTCCTAAGCTCAACCAATTCGTCATCGTGCTAACGACTCGAGCAATCGCTTGAACAAACTTGTTGTTCAAGCAATCAACTCTTCTTGTCGGTTAGCCGCGGAAGAGACGACGGACGGATCGCTGGTTTTTGTGTTTATCTTCGGGGTCCATGATTATACAAATACATACAAATGTAAACTAGTAGAATCAACACATATAAGCATAATAATAAGAACATGCAAAGATCAATAATAACACTTATAAAACATTTATACCTCTTGATCTTCTATCGTATGTCCTAACCTCCTTGTAGACTTCGTGTGGGTGAAGATCCTCCACAAGTTGAAGCTTCCTAGATCTTCTTCAATCCAAAGAAAGAAGAACTCTCCTTCCCTTCTTGCTTGAGCCAACCACCAATCCACAAAGGATTGATGCCGCTGGCCCCAAGAATAGAGAGAACAAAATGGAAACCACCAAGGAACCAAACTAGGGACAAACCCTAGCTTCTAGTGCCGCCGGGCAAGATGGAGTGAAGAGGAGAAAGGGAATATGTTGGGCACCGGCCAAGGTATAGGGAAAAGAGAAGGAGCCGGCAACACCCTAGGAAGAAGAAGAGCTCTTCTCCTATAGTTACCGCCCACCTTCTTGCAAACCCTTGCCGCCCAACCATAAGAGCCAAACCCTAATCTAATTAGGGTTTCCTCCTTAGGCTTTCTTGCCGCCCAACCAAGGTGGAAGGAAGAGATCTAGGAACCGGCCACCTTCCCTAGGAAGAAGAAGAGCTCTTCTCCTATAGTTTCCGCCCCTCTCCTTCCAAACCTTGCCGCCCAACCAAAGGAGCCAAACCCTAATCTAATTAGGGTTTCCTCCTTATGGTTTCTTGCCGCCCAAGCCATTAATGGGCAAAACCCTAATCTCCAAAACATCCAACTCCATCCACCTCCTTGCCGCCCACCTTAAGCCCATATATATAGAGTTAAGTTTAGGCCTAGGTTTAATCTCCTCCATTGGTTCTAGAGATTTAATCTCAACCGTCGGATCTTAGAGATTTAATCTCAACCGTCGGATCTTAGAGATTTAATCTCCACCTTGGGATTTAATCTCAACCGTCGAATCTAGAGATTTAATCTCAACCGTCGGATCTCAACCGTCGATTCTAGAGATTTAATCTCCACCGTCGGTTCTAGGGATTTAATCTCCACCGTCGGTTTTAGAGATTAAATCTCAACCGTCGGTTTTAGGGATTTAATCTCCACCGTCGGTTCTAGAGATTTAATCTCAACCGTTGGTTCTAGGGATTTAATCCCAACATTTGATCTAGACTTCATGAGGTTTATATTAGGCTACTATAGGGACCATGAGGAGGAGTTGTATCTTGGCCACCCGATGGATCGGAACCACACAAACTTGATCCATCAATGATGTTCCATTCCACTAGAGGATCATCATTGAACTACCTCACCAACCCCCATAAATTAATATGGGCTCCATATATTATTTGTACATCCATCTCCCTGTGTTTAAGATATCAAATGTCCGTCAATTAATTGATTTACTGACCATCAATTAATTAACATCTAACTCCTCGAGTAGTACCACTCAACCTTATCATCATGTTGACTAAGTCAACCTGCAGGGTTTACATGATGAACCTAATGAGCTTCTCAAGGGGACATCATCAACCTATATATAGGACACGGTTTCCTTCTATAATCAACGACACGCCATGTAAATAATATCATTTCTCAACTTACCGGGCATATTGATTTAATCCATCTAAATCTCACCCTTTGGTAAATCAAAGAAATAAATACTAAGTACATGTGCCCGTTATTATATCGGGATTAAGAGCATGTACAACATAATATCCGAGTGCGATTCAATTATGTAGTCGACAATAAATTGAATCACCTCTATGTCGGTCTGCTCAATACACCTAAGTGTACTAGTGTAACTCTATGTTCAAGACAAAACAATACCAAGCTACACTACAACCATGCCAATGGTTTGTCCAAAACCATCTTGGTTGTGAGCCTCTACTTATATTCTACAAGGGACTGATAACATGATCTTCTGTGCCACACCAAGCACCATGTTATCTACAATGTAAAATATTAGACAATATGCACACATATAAAATTTTGCAAACAATGATCATGTGATTCTTATTTCAAAATAAAGATGTTCATACAAAAGAGCTAGGCTATCAGTATACATCCCAACAATCTCCCACTTATACTAAAAGACTATGCTGTCATCACACTGCCATACATCTGATTCCCCTTCCCTCCACATGCCTATCAAAGCTCTTGCTAGAAGGGTCTTAGTGAAAAGGGTCTGCCAGGTCATCCTCTGATGCAATCTAGGCGACAGCAACTTCTACCTCCTTTACGATTTCTCGTATCAAGTGGTACTCACGCTCTATGTGTTTACTAGCCTTATGGGCTCGTGGTTCCTTCGAGTTTGCAACTGCACCATTATTATCACAATAATTTGTGATATTTCTGGGCAAACTAGGAATCACATCCAAGTCCATCAGGAAGTTCCTGAACCACCAAGCTACTTTGGCCGCCTTAGAGGCTGCCACATACTCAGCTTCCATGGTGGAGTCTGTTGGGCTTTTCCGGGCCGCAAAAACCGCTTTTTGCATTGCGGAAACCCCGGAAGTCCCGGCCACGGATCCGTGCGAAGAAGTATTAAAACTAATTACATGTATGTGCTTACAAAATCCTCTAGATCTACCTTAGAACTAAGAGATAAGGATGTTACCCTTGATGCGATGCCCTTCGCAAATCCCGCTCGTCCAAAGTCCGCCGGAACTCGAGAGTGTCAAGTGCACACTCCTCTATGGTATCCACACAAGCAATAGGTGGAAGAAAACTCAACCTTGAGTGTGCTAGCACTCCTTGGTTGGTTCGGCCAAAGAGAGGAAGGAGAGGGAGAGCTTGAGAGGAAAATTCCCAAGGAAGAAGATGAAGTAATGAGTGATTACTCACAAAATCAATTTTCACTCACTTAACCCCCAAATGGTGGCCGGCCACTTCATGGAGGGGGAGTTACATGCATGCATGTAACTCCCATGACCCTTGGTCTCCCTCATGATGTGGCACTAATTGACCAAGTCAATGATGATGTGGAGCATCATCATTGGCCGGCCATGCCTAGTCATCATCATGACATGGCATTTGGTCAAGTCAAACTTGACCTTTCATCTTCCCTCTCAAGTCAAGTCAAACTTGACCTCTAATCTCCCATGGTTGATCAAATCTAACCACTTGACTCAAGTCAATTTAATATAATGAATCTCTATTCATTAATTTAAATTGATTTGATGAATCAAATCTCAATTAGACTCATTCAACACTTGAATCAACTTGAGTCTAACTCAATTAGTCTAATTTGGATTACTCTTAATCCAATTTGGTTCATCCCATGAACCTAATCCTCATGGTTCATCATATGAACCTAATCTCCATCTAATTGCTCTCATGTGTGTGACCCTATAGGTTCTTGTAACGTTGGCAATGTCCCTAAACCGATTTAGGAACATAAGCAATGAGCGGTATCTAGCAACACATCATTGCTACCCAAGTTACAAGAATGTTGAGCTCCAACATCACCTTTGTGACTACTAATTGTGACTCACAATATGTGACAATGTCCTCTATCCTTGACATCTAGATTGACCAATCGAGGCATAGACCGTGTGTCATCCTCGGTACAATCTAAATCTTGAACTCCAAGTAGACTCACTCTAATCAAATGAGCTCAATATCTCATATTGACTCATTTGGGCATGGCCATGCACTTCGTGGTCTCACTCTATCAAGAATATCGATGTCACCCTGGCCATATAGGAGGGATAGATCCCATCTACATCACTCACATCCTCCGCATAATTCGTTACATACCCGAATCGCCTTTATAGTCCACCCATTTACGGGTGACGTTTGTGGCCAAAGTATGCAACTCCTTATGTAGGGAACCATGGTGACTTCAGTCTAAGGACTAATAGTCATACTAATAGCCACATGAGAAAGTATATGACACTCATATAACGATCCATGATACTTTCTCATGGCGGGTCATTCAGTATACATTCTCCAATGCATACCCATGTGTCAACTTGATATCTCATATCCATGACTTGAGAGATCAAGTCATCTTGTTGACCTACATGCTAGTCTCTACGCATTAACATTGTCCCTGAATGTTAATACTCGACTAGGAATGATTAAGAGTAGTGTTCTCTATATCATCTCATTATCGATTCATCCAATCGATTGACATAGATAAGAACCTACTACCCAAGGACATTATTATATTTAGTTATTTGGCACCAATACAAGTAAATATAATAACCATGCCTTTATAAATAGGAATATGATACAATAAAGTCCATACAACAATCATCATATGATTGGCTCTAGGGCTTTCACTAACAATCTCCCACTAGCACTAGTGCCAATCACCGTAGTATCTAATACCCAATGACCTAGTGTGACCATCATGCTTTTTCTGTGCCAAAGCCTTGGTCAAGGGATCTGCGATGTTAGCCTCTGTGGGTACTCTGCAAATCTTCACATCTCCTCTATCGATGATCTCTCGAATGAGATGGAAGTGCCGTAGTATGTGTTTGGTCCGCTGGTGTGAGCGAGGTTCCTTAGCCTGTGCAATCGCTCCATTGTTGTCACAATAGAGCTCTATAGGATCTGCAATGCTAGGAACCACCCCAAGCTCAAGAATGAACTTGCGGATCCAAATCGCCTCCTTCTCGCCTCGATGCAGCGATATACTTACCTGTTGTAGAATCAAGAATCGTGGTCCCGCCAACTCTTCCACCACAGCCACCATTCAAGCAAAACACGAACCCCGATCGCGATCGTAATCATCTCCGCTTTGGAAGTCGCATCGCTGTAACCCTTTACAGCTAGCTCCTCATCGCCTCCAAATATCAAGAAATATTCTTTAGTCCTTCTCAAGTACTTAAGAATATTCTTGATTGCTATCCAAAGGACGCCACCGATCCGACCGTATCTACTCGTCATGCTCAAAGCATACGAGACATCGTGACGAGTACACAACATGCGTGCATATGATAGATCCTATAGCAGATGCAAGGGATCTTATCCATGCGGTCTCTCTCCTCTCTAGAAGAGGGACTTTGAGTCTTCGAAAGACTCACACCATGTGACACTCCAGTAAGTCCTTTCTTGGAATTCACGATGGCAAACCAAGTAATACCGTGTCAATGTATGTACTCGACTTAGGCCAAGCAATCTCTTAGATCTATCTCTATAGATCTTGATGCCTAGAATACAGTCGCTTCACCTAAGTCCTTCATTGAGAAGCACGCCCTCACCAAGTCTTCACAGCATCAGAGAAGGGATGTCATTCTAATGAGTAGTATGTCATCCACATACAATACAAGGAACACAACGTGTTCCCATTAACCCTCTTGTAGACACAGTGGTTCATCTTCATTCTTGATGAAACCAAACTGCTTGATCGCATCATCGAATCGAAGATTCCAACTCCGAAGCTTGCTTTAGCCCATAAATGGACCTCACTTGCATACCTTCCCAAGATGTCGTGGATCTACAAAACCCTCGTGTTGTGTCATGTACACATCCTCGAGTAAGTTTCCATTCGTAAACGCTTTTGACATCCATCCGCCAGATCTCATAATCGTGGTATGTCGCAATAGCAAGCAAGATCCGAATGGACTTAAACATCGCCATCGAGAAAAGGTTTCATCATAGTCAATACCATGAATTTGCTTGAAACCTTTAGCCACCAATCGCCCTTATAGGTATGCGTAAGTCCATCCATGCTTTTTCTCCTAAAGACCCACTTACACCCAATGGCTCAATTCTTCGTGGATCAACCAAAGTCCATACTTGGTTAGTGTACATGGATTCCATCTCTGATCTCATGGCTGCCTAGCCATTTCTCGTAACTGGCTCATCACAGCTTCCTCGATAGGAGGTAGGCTCATTCTCAATGAGCATAACGTCATCATGGTCGACAAGAGAAATGAGTATCTCTCAGCCGACGACGCATTCTATCGACCGAAGAGGTAGGTCTACTTGAATGTGGTTGTTCCACAACTCTCAGGTAACAACCTCATCACCCACAACACTTTGTGGTTCCTGCTCAACCTCCATCAAGGCCTCAAGCATATGGTCCTTATCTTGAATTTCTTCAAGATCGAAGGTACTCCCACTAGTTTTTCTAGAAACAAAATCCCTTTCTAGAAAAACCCCAGTCTTTGCCACAAACACTTTGTGCTGACTGGGAATGTAGAAGTAATATCCCTTTGTTGACTTGGGATATCCAACAAAATAGCACCTATCGGATTTGGGTCCCAATTTGTCTGAGACTTGACGTCGAACGTAAGCCTCACAACCCCAAATCCTCATAAAAGACATCTTGGGATTTTTCCCTGTCCATATCGTATATGGTGTCTTTACCACAGCCTTGGATGGTACACGGTTAAGGGTAAAGGTTGCTATGTCCAGAGCATATCTCCAAAAGGATATAGGAAGATCTGTGTGACTCATCATAGATCGTACCATATCCAATAGGGTACGATTCCTCCTTTCGGATACACCATTCCACTGTGGTGTTCCAGGAGGAGTGAGTTGGGATAGAATCTCACACTCAGCTAGATAGTCACGAAACTCATGGCTAAGGTATTCACCACCTCGATCTGATCGAAGTATCTTAATACTCTTGCCAAGCTGGTTTTGTACTTCATTCTTGAATTCTTTGAACTTTTCAAAGGATTCAGATTTATGTGTCATAAGATACACATAACCATATCTACTAAAGTCATCAGTAAATGTAATGAAGTACCTGTAACCACCTCTAGCAGCAACATTGAAAGGACTACATACATCACTATGTATAAGTCCTAACAAATCTGTTGCTCTTTCGCTATGTCCACTAAAGGGAGTCTTGGTCATCTTGCCTAAAAGGCAAGACTCGCATGTCTCATATGATTCAAAATCAAATGAGTCTAACAGCCCATCCTTATGGAGCTGAGATAAGCGACTCTCATTTATATGACCTAAGCGACAATGCCAGAGATAGGTTTGGTTCAACTCATTTGACTTGAACCTCTTGGTACTTATGTTATTGATAGGGCTCTCTAAGTCTAGAAAGTAGAGTCCGTTCATTAGAGGTGCACTACAATAGAACATATCATTTAAATAAACTGAACAACATTTGTTCTTTATTATAAATGAAAAACCTTTCTTGTCCAAACAAGAAATTGAAATGATGTTCTTAGTTAAGGCAGGCACATAACAACATTCATCTAATTCTAGTACAAGCCCAGAGGGCAGAGATAGATCATAAGTTCCTACAGCAACAGCAGCAACCCTTGCTCCATTGCCTACTCGTAGGTCCACCTCGCCCTTTGTCAATGCCTGCTATTTCTCACCGCACATTGGTACAAATGTGAGATGCACATCCGTATCTAATACCCATGATGAAGAAATAGATAGATTGACTTCTATAACATTTATACAAGTAGAAGTCTCACTTCTCTTCTTCTTAAGATCTTCGGGTATGCCTTGCGATTCCTTCCAATGTCCTGCTTCCTTGCGGAAGCAAGCCCCTTCCTTGGCTACCCTCCTTTGGGTTTAAGTTCTTTGCCTTTGCCCTTGGCTTGGGACTTTCCCTTACCTTTAGGCTTGCCCTTGCCTTTCTTCTTGCACCATCAAAATGGTGTCGATTTACCCTTCTTAAGGTTAAGCTCGTGATTCTCAACATCTTTGAGCATTTCAGGCGATGGCTTATCAATTTCATTCATGTTATAATTCATGACAAATTGATCGAAGGCTCTTGGCAAAGATTGCAAGATTAGGTCGTGGCGACTCTTGGCCAAGTGGGAATCCCGACCTTTGTAGGTTTTCACGCATACCCAATCATCTTGAGTACATATGAACCTACAGAGTCCCTTCTTGCATTTTAGACCCAAATAGTGCTTTAGAGACTTCATATCTCTCATGCCTAGCTTGTCCTTGATATAGTTGACGAAGATGTCCAACCATATCATAAGCATTCATGAACTCATGTTGCTTAAGCTCGAGTTCATGGTCGCGAGCATTAGACATGACACATCTAATGCATCATCTTGATGCTTCTTGTAAGCATCTTTGTCACCGCGAGGCGGGCGGGAGGTGCCTCCGGAATGGGCTGCCCAGCGTCTGACTTCCTTTCTTGGGTGAGAACAATTCTCGTGTTCTGCATCATCCGAAATTTGCTCCATCGAGCTTGTCCTTCTGGACAGATCGCAGAGAGAGAGTGTTCGTGTTGTTTGACATAGTAATCTACAACATACAATGCAGAATTAATATCATATTCCTTTTATCATTTAATTAGGCCTTTAATCAAATGATGCTCCCACTGAATTATAGGAATTTTATAGAATCGAGTTATGGATGTGGTCAAACCACATTTACTTGATTCATACAAACTAGCTATAATTCTTGTGGGACAAGATCCACATCATACTAAGCCTTGAGTTAGCTTTGGCTAAATCGCCCAAGACTTAAATGCGATCGGTGGGTAACACATTACCGATTACATCTCTATGCAACTCTTGTTTATAGGATTAAGACCCACATTTACAAAAGACCTTGAGTTAGCTTTGGCTAAATCGCCCAAGATTTAGTGTAAATGCGATCTTAACCTATCTTTCCAACGATTGGAATATGCCTATAGTTCTACTCGATCCAATTGAGTTAACTAGTTTTGCTCAATCTAATTGAGCTTACTCTAACCCGAGTCGTGATAGGCGGGACCAAGATTGTCCCTCCGCACCATACCAAGATAATATGCGTTGCTCTGCTTTGGCAGATTCAACAACAACAAATGATCGAGGTAGTGATGGGTATCAAGGCTCGGTAGGCATTTTCGAGTTGATTCGATTATGATCTAATCTAATCGTAATGTGTATCTTATACGCATTTAGGCCTTTATTATCCTATATTAGCATGCATCATATACATACATTCATTATTCTAGCATGCATCATATACATACAAGAAAATTAACCTAGCATGCATCATATACATACAAACATGTTTCTACTAGCATGCATCACATACATACAAGCATAAATCAATTAAATATATATATATCAACATATATATATATATAATTAAATGTGATATAGTCATGGCCCTACTACAATCTTCTCAAGCCAATGAGAAGATCGGATGGTCAACCTAAGGCTAGCGGCTTCTCCAAGCGCTTCCTTTGACCGCCATGTGTCGTCGTCACCCTTCTCGTAAGCTCGTCTTCAAGTGGACTTTCCACCGCTCCATTTTTGTACATTACAAATACGAAACTCGAGTTACATTCGAGTCTAAAACTATTTACAACTAGAATATTAAAAGAAGAGGTGAAGAGGTCGCAAACATTTTACAACACGCACAACCACAAAACGGCACGCAGGCCGTATTATGAATTACAACACACATAATCCAATCCTATTGGGTTATTGGGCCATGACAATCACAGAATCATACATAATTCAAAATTATGTATTTTTACAGAAAATTTCTATAATTTTTCCTAATTTATTTCGAATTTATGAGTCACGGTCCGCTAAGCGGTTCTGGCGCGATCAAGGACACGGCCCTTCGGGATAGGGCAGCGCCCTACTGCAAAAATAAACTTCGCGAGTGTCCCTACAATGATCCTACAGCGACTTAAGTCGCTGTCCCAAAAACCCAAAAAGCGAGAACTCACGATTGGAGAGTTTTTCTCGACGGTTGAAGCCTACGAGTGTCCCAACACTGCTGCTTCGACTCTACGAGAAAAATACCCAAAAATTCTATAAAATTAGGAAATTTACAGAAACATAAAAATCTGTAATTTTTATATCTAATATAAAAATACAAAAACGAAACACATACATGCTTTGCACGTGGCTCTGATACCACTGTTGGGCTTTTCCGGGCCGCAAAAACCGCTTGCGTCATGAAACCCCGAAGTCCCGACCACGGATCCGATGTAAGAAGTATTAAAACTAATTACATGTATGTGCTTACAAAATCCTCTAGATCTACCTTAGAACTAAGAGATAAGGATGTTACCCTTGATGCGATGCCCTTCGCAAATCCCGCCTTTCAAAGTCCGCTGGAACTCGAGAGTGTCAAGTGCACACTCCTCTATGGTATCCACACAAGCAATAGGTGGAAGAAAACTCAACCTTGAGTGTGCTAGCACTCCTTGGTTGGTTCGGCCAAAGAGAGGAAGGAGAGGGAGAGCTTGAGAGGAAAATTCCCAAGGAAGAAGATGAAGTAATGAGTGATTACTCACAAAATGACTTTTCACTCACCTAACCCCAAATGGTGGCGGCCACTTCATGGAGGGGAGTTACATGCATGCATGTAACTCCCATGACCCTTGGTCTCCTCATGATGTGGCACTAATTGACTAAGTCAATGATGATGTGGAGCATCATCATTGGCGCCATGCCTAGTCATCATCATGACATGGCATTTGGTCAAGTCAAACTTGACCTTTCAACTTCCCTCTCAAGTCAAGTCAAACTTGACCTCTAATCTCCCATGGTTGATCAAATCTAACCACTTGACTCAAGTCAATTTAATATAATGAATCTCTATTCATTAATTTAAATTGATTTGATGAATCAAATCTCAATTAGACTCATTCAACACTTGAATCAACTTGAGTCTAACTCAATTAGTCTAATTTGGATTACTCTTAATCCAATTTGGTTCATCCCATGAACCTAATCCTCATGGTTCATCATATGAACCTAATCTCCATCTAATTGCTCTCATGTGTGTGACCTATAGGTTCTTGTAACGCTTGGCAATGTCCCTAAACCGATTTAGGAACATAAGCAATGAGCGTATCTAGCAACACATCATTGCTACCCAAGTTACAAGAATGTTGAGCTCCAACATCACCTTTGTGACTACTAATTGTGACTCTCACAATATGTGACAATGTCCCTCTATCCTTGACATCTAGATTGACCAATCGAGGCATAGACCGTGTCATCCTGTACAATCTAAATCTTGAACTCCAAGTAGACTCACTCTAATCAAATGAGCTCAATATCTCATATTGACTCATTTGGGCATGGCCATGCACTTCGTGGTCTCACTCTATCAAGAATATCGATGTCACCCCACATATAGGAGGGATAGATCCCATCTACATCACTCACATCCTGCATAATTGTTTACATACCCAAGAATCGCCTTTATAGTCCACCCATTTACGGGTGACGTTGACGGCCAAAGTATGCAACTCCTTATGTAGGGAACCATGGTGACTTCAGGTCTAAGGACTAATAGTCATACTAATAGCCACATGAGAAAGTATATGACACTCATATAACGATCCATGATACTTTCTCATGGCGGGTCATTCAGTATACATTCTCCAATGCATACCCATGTGTCAACTTGATATCTTATATCCATGACTTGTGAGATCAAGTCATCTTGTTGACCTACATGCTAGTCTCTACGCATTAACATTGTCCCTGAATGTTAATACTCGACTAGGAATGATTAAGAGTAGTGTTCTCTATATCATCTCATTATCGATTCATCCAATCGATTGACATAGATAAGAACCTACTACCCAAGGACATTATTATATTTAGTTATTTGGCACCAATACAAGTAAATATAATAACCATGCCTTTATAAATAGGAATATGATACAATAAAGTCCATACAACAATCATCATATGATTGGCTCTAGGGCTTTCACTAACAGAGTCCGCCACGCATTTCTGCTGGACACTCCTCCATACAATGGCTCCACCTCCCAAAGTAAATACAAAACCTGAGGAAGCCTTACTGTTATCCCTATCAGATTCGAAATCGGAATCTATGTAACCCACAGGGAGTAATTGGTCTGCCCGGTAAACTAGCATATAATCCCTAGTCCTTCTCAGGCACTACAATATATGCTTTACCGCAGTCCAATGTCCTTGTCCTGGATTACTCTGATATCTGCTGACCATGCCTACAACATAGTAGATATCGGGTCTCATACATAGCATCGTATACATGAGGCTTCCTACTGCCGAAGCATAAAGAACCGCCTTCATCTCCTCTATCTCCTCAGATGATCAAAGACACATCTCCTTAGATAAAGGAACTCCATGCCTGAAAGGTAGAAAACCTTTCTTGGAGTTTTGCATGGTAAAACGATCCATAATCGTGTCTATGTATGAAGCTTGGGATTAGCACACTAACCTTGATCCCAAGGATGTGTCCCACTTCTCCCAAGTCCTTCAAAACTGTTTGGACAACCATACCCTTACGTCTGATAACACTCTGATATTGTTGCCAACTACAAAAATATTATCTACGTATAGTACAAGAAATACCACTACATTTCCATCACATCTCTTGTATACACAAGACTCATCCAGACTTTGAATAAATCCATAAGTCTGGATTTACCTCATCAAAGCGGATGTTCCAAGACCTCGAAGCTTGTTTCAATCCATAAATGGCCCGATTAAGCTTACATACAAGATGCTCTTTGCCCTTAGCAATGAATCTCTGGTTGCTTCATATAGATGTTCTCCTCAAGACTTCCATTAAGGAAAGCTATCTTGACATCCATCTGCCACACCTCATAATCCATATGAGCTGCTATGCATAAGAGCTCCCAGACCTGATTTGAATCCATAGATTCAATCTCAGTATTCATTGCACTTTGCAAAGATGCTGAATCTTTATCTTGGATTGCCTCGTCATATGTCCAGGGATCAGGTTCATGTTCGCCAGGGACCAAATCGGAAGATTCTCCCAAGAACATGAATTCCTCCATTTGATCGCATCCAACCTTATCCAAGTGACATACGTGTAACCGAACGAACACGCGGTGCAGTGACATGTGGTATATACTCTTGTACCGGTGGTACTGAAGTCGGGACTTCCCCTGTCAACTCCTCAAGAACAATCCTACTCGTGGGCTAGTGGTTCATCACATAGTCCTCCTCTAGAAATCTGACATTCGTACTAACGATCACCCTCTGATCTCTAGGACTATAAAACAAACCACCCTTCGTTCCCCTAGGATAGCCAACAAACAAGCGCACTTCTGTACGAGGTTCCAACTTACCAGCATCAGCCTTCAGCACATGTGCTGGACTCCACCATATTCGAATATGTCTTAGACTAGGCTTTCGCCCAGTCCACAACTCTGTGGGAGTAGAAGGCACTGATTTAGATGAAACCAAGTTCAGAATGTACACCGCCGCATCTAGAGCATATCCCCAGAACGAATCTGGCAAGTCAGAATAACTCATCATCGATCTAACCATCTCCATAAGAGTCCTATTCCTTCGCTCTGCTACCCCGTTCTGCTGGGGTGTGCCAGGGGCAGACAATTGGGATTGAATCCCAGCCTATGATAAGTAATTCCTAAACTCTCCCAAGAGGTATTCACCACTACGATCAGATCGTAGTGTCATCTTGAATATTTGTCTATGAAAAAGATGAAATATTCAAAACTACCTCTTGCCTGGATAGACATAGGACCATACAAATCAGAATGAACCAATTCCAACACATCTTTGGATCTATACCCCTTGGCCTTGAAAGACCTCTTGGTCATCTTACCCTCCAAGCAAGATTCGCAGGTTGGGAGATCCTCCACCACTAATGAACCCAAAGGTCCATCAGCTATCAACCTTTGAATTCTGCTTAGGTTAATATGACCAAGCCTAAGATCCCAAAGATATGTTTGGTTCATCTTCGAAGGTTCTTTTCTCTTATCGGAATTAGAAGATGAGTTGTAAACTTCAATTTGGATCGTGGCAGCTTGTGGTTCAAGTTATAAATTTCCTATCTATGTACCTGAATAGATAATGTCCCTATTCCTTTTATAACAAATCTGTCATTAAAATGAATAGATTATCCATCCATAATTTAGAAACCGAAAGCAATTCTTTCTAAATAAAGGTACATAAAGAAAATTCTTAAGAACCAAAAACTTTATTTTTCTCAAAATATAAATAAAACATCTCCCACTGCAATAGCCGCCATCTTCATGGCATTGCCCAAGTAAATGGTAATATCCCCTTTAGCTAGTCGTCGGGTTTCCTGGAACCCCTACAAAGTGTTGCAGACATGATTAGTGGCTCTCGTATCTACACACCAGGTGCTGGTAGATAATGCCTCTAACCATGTTTCAACGACTGGACCAAAGGATATACATTTGTTCTTGCTTTGGATTGGGATAATCCTTCTTCTTATGTCCAGTCTGCTTGCAAGTGAAGTACTTGCCTTTCGGCTTCTTCACTCCTCCCTGAGATCCTCCCACCACCTTTGCTCCACCTTGTTTCTCCTTCTTCTTGCCTTTTGTCTTAGAAGTAGAAACCTTTTTGAGCAACCATGGCTTGAGGACACTCTTTGAAGAGTGTATACTTGTACTTCTTAGCAGATAAGACAACATCTAGATTCTTTTCCAATCAACATTATTTGGGTACAGTAAGTTTATTTCCTTTAGTATCATAGTAAGTGGATTGAAAGTCATTTTTGAAAATCCTAAGAATCACAATGATCAAAATATTAGATTTCAAATATTATTGATTCATCAAAACAATAAAATTCCGAAATCAACCAACACCTGAAAACACCGAGAATATCGCATGCCACGATAGTGTGGACGTATACGAACTCTACATTTGTAAGAGGAGGTTTTACCCATTAATTTTATTATCTTGTCAACCTTACTTTTTGACAAATAAAATTAATAGTTGGTTCCTCTTTAGCCCAACAAATAAAAGCAGTGACTCCGATGGGGAGGATACTATTTATTTGCATCTAAGTGTGCACCATTACACGATACTAAGGGAATTACCTCGGATTATGTGCCTTACCGATGTGGAAATACACACACTCCTAAATAGTTTCCTATAACCATTATTTGACCTAGTGATCCACAAACAAACTCATCCGATGGGGAGGAAGGCACTCAGAGCCGACGTGCAAGTTTGTTGCATCACACGCCAAATTGTAATGGAGGCCGCGGGAATTAATTAAAATATCCCTCTCCCACTTAGTAAATTGAAAATGAGGAATTTTCAAGCACACACAACATGCATATAAAACAAATCAGCAATAAATATGGAAAAAACAGAATTTTTCCAACTATTATTGCTTTGTTCTCCAATATGCGTCCCGTCGTGTCGCCACCTCGTCCGCTCCACCTTTTCCCGTGCGCAAGTCACCAAAGCGATCCGAGCCGAGATAATCTATTTTAATTTACATCCATCGATCCTATACTCCACGAAGGAGTGTACAAATAATCTAGATCGAAAGTAAACTAAAATGATCGGCTAAACAATGTCATATTTAATTACAACAATTAAATACTAATCTAGCCTCGTCAACCCCGAGGATTCAAATAATATACAATCACACACAAACAATCACATACACACATATAGCCATAATAGTCGGATCGTATGCCTGCAACCAAAGAGTTAGCCTACGCACATCCTACTATTATCCGGCATACTCAATATATGATATGTGCATGAAAGCTACCGAATCCAAAACACACAAAACTGGAAACCATGGCTCTGTTACCAATTGTTGGCAATCAGCTACTTCGGAGACTCATCGGCTCCCATGTCCCCGGATTAAAATTTTCACTAATGAAAACTAATCCGGATGGGATGAGTTTCCTAAGCTCAACCAATTCGTCGTTGTGCTAACGACTCGAGCAATCGCTTGAACAAACTTGTTGTTCAAGCAATCAACTCTTCTTGTCGGTTAGCCGCGGAAGAGACGACGGACGGATCACCGGTTTTTGTGTTTATCTTCGGCGTCCATGATTATACAAATACATACAAATGTAAACTAGTATAATCAACACATATAAACATAATAATAAGAACATGCAAAGATCAATAATAACACTTATAAAACTTTTATACCTCTTGATCTTCTATCGTATGTCCTAACCTCCTTGTAGACTTCGTGTGGGCGAAGATCCTCCACAAGTTGAAGCTTCCTAGATCTTCTTCAATCCAAAGAAAGAAGAACTCTCCTTCCCTTCTTGCTTGAGCCAACCACCAATCCACAAAGGATTGATGCCGCTGGCCCCAAGAATAGAGAGAACAAAATGGAAACCACCAAGGAACCAAACTAGGGACAAACCCTAGCATCTAGTGCCGCCGGCCAAGATGGAGTGAAGAGGAGAAAGGGAATATGTTGGGTGTCGGCCAAGGTATAGGGAAAAGAGAAGGAGCCGACAACACCCTAGGAAGAAGAAGAGCTCCTCTTGTTTGCAATGTGCTATCCCTCGGAATGCTCATCGGCTGCCATGTCCCCGGATTAAAATTTTCACTAATGAAAACTAATCCGGATGGGATGAGTTTCCTAAGCACAACCAATTCGTCGTCGTGCTAACGACTTGAGCGATCGCTTGAACAAACTAGTTGTTCAAGCAACACAACTCTTCTAGTCGGTTAGCTGCGGAAGAGACGACGGACGGATCACCGGTTTTTGTGTTTATCTTCGGGGTCCATGATTATACAAATACATACAAATGTAAACTAGTATAATCAACACATACTAACATAAAGAACATAAGCTAGCATATCAATAAGAACATGTAAAGAACAATAATAAAAGTTGTAAAACTTTTATACCTCTTGATCTTCTATCGTATGTCCTAACCTCCTTGTAGACTTCGTGTGGGCGAAGATCCTCCACAAGTTGAAGCTTCCTAGATCTTCTTAAATCCAAAGAAAGAAGAACTCTCTTTCCCTTCTTGCTTGAGCCAACTACCAATCCACAAAGGATTGATGCCGCCGGCCCCAAGAATAGAGAGAACATAATGGAAACCACCAAGGAACCAAACTAGGGACAAACCCTAGCTTCTAGTGCCGCCGGCCAAGATGAAATAAAGAGGAGAAGAGGAATGAGTTGAGCGCCGACCAAGGTAGAGGGAATAGAGATAGGTCCCGACAACACCTTAGGAAGAAGAAGAGAACCTCTCCTATAGTTGCCGCCCACTCCAACTTCCAAACCCTAGCTGCCCAACCAAACCCTAACCTAGGATTTCTTGCCGCCCAACCAAAGGAAAGGAAAAACCCTAATCTCTTTGAAAACCATCTTCTATGTGCCGGCCATGGAAGAGGAGAAGAAGCATAGAGTGTTGACCGACCAAGGTAGAGGGTAGAAGGAAGGGACCGGCCATGCCTTAGGAAGAAGAAGAAACTCATCTTCCACTTGTTGCCGCCCATCTTTGCTCCCAAACCCTAGCCGCCCAAAAATTCTAAACAAACTAGGGTTTCTTAGCCTCCAAAGGAAGCAAACCCTAATCCCCTAAACCATCCATCATCCATGCCGCCCAACCCAATAAGCCTTATATATAGAGTTGGGTTTTTGCCTTGGATTAATCTCCTCCATTGGTTCTATAGATTTAATCTCAACCGTCGGATCTAGAGATTTAATCTCAACCGTTGGTTCTAGAGATTTTAATCTCCACCATCGGTTCTAGAGATTTAATTCCAACCGTCGGATCTAGAGAATTAATCTCAACCATCGGTTCTAGAGAATTAATCTCAACCGTCGGTTCTAGAGAATTAATCTCAACCGTCGGATCTAGAGATCTAGAGAATTAATCTCAACCGTCGGATCTAGAGATTTGTTTTCCATTATTTGATCTAGACTTCATGAGGTTTATATTAGGCTACGATAGGGACCATGAGGAGGAGTTGGGTTTTGGCCACCCGATGGATCGGAACCACACAAACTTGATCCATCAATGATGTTCCATTCCACTAGAGGATCATCATTGAACTACCTCACCAACCCCCATAAATTAATATGGGCTCCATATATTATTTGTACATCCATCTCCCCGTGTTTAAGATATCGAATGTCCGTCAATTAATTGATTTACTAACCATCAATTAATTAACATCTAACTCCTCGAGTAGTACCACTCAACCTTATCATCATGTTGACTAAGTCAACCTGCAGGGTTTACATGATGAACCTTATGAGCTCCTCAAGGGGACATCATCAACCTAATATATAGGACACGGTTTCCTCCTATAATCAACGGTACACCATGTAAATAATATTATTTCCCAACCTACCGGGCATATTGATTTAATCCATAGAAATCTCACCCTTTGGTAAATCAAAGAAATAAATACTAAGTACATGTGCCCATTATTATATCGGGATTAAGAGCATGTACAACATAATATCCGAGGTCCGATTCAATTATGTAGTCAGCAATAAATTGAATAACCTCTATGTCAGTCCTGCTCAATACACCGAGGTGTACTAGTGTAACTCTATGTTCAAGATAAAACAATACCAAGCTACACTACAACCATGCCAATGGTTTGTCCAAAACCATCTTGGTTGTGAGCCTCTACTTATATTCTACAAGGGACTGATAACATGATCTTCTGTGCCACACCAAGCATCATGTTATCTACAATGTAAAATATTAGACAATTTTGCATAACTATAAAAATATGCAAACAATGATCATGTGATTCTTATTTCAAAATAAAGATGTTCATATAAAAGAGAAAGGCTTTCAGTATACATCCCAACACCTCTCCTATAGTTGCCACCCACCTTCTTGCAAACCCTAGCCGCCCAACTATAAGAGCCAAACCCTAATCTAATTAGGGTTTCCTCCTTAGTCTTTCTTGCCGCCCAACCAAGGTGGAAGGAAGAGATCTAGGAACCGGCCACCTTCCCTAGGAAGAAGAAGAGCTCTTCTCCTATAGTTGCCTCCCCTCTCCTTCCAAACCTTGCCGCCCAACCAAAGGAGCCAAACCCTAATCTAATTAGGGTCTCCTCCTTAGGGTTTCTTGCCGCCCAAGCCATTGATGGGCAAAACCCTAATCTCCAAAACATCCAACTCCATCCACCTCCTTGCCGCCCACCTTAAGCCCATATATATAGAGTTAGGTTTAGACCTAGGTTTAATCTCCTCCATTGGTTCTAGAGATTTAATCTCAACCGTCGGATCTTAGAGATTTAATCTCAACCGTCGGATCTTAGAGATTTAATCTCCACCTAGGGATTTAATCTCAATCGTCGGATCTAGAGATTTAATCTCAACCGTCGGATCTCAACCGTCGGTTCTAGAGATTTAATCTCCACCATCGGTTCTAGGGTTTTAATCTCCACCGTCGGTTTTAGAGATTTAATTTCAACCGTCGGTTCTAGGGATTTAATCTCCAACGTCGGTTCTAGAGATTTAATCTCAACCGTCGGTTCTAGAGATTTAATCCCAACATTTGATCTAGACTTCATGAGGTTTATATTATTCTACGATAGGGACCATGAGGAGGAGTTGGATCTTGGGCACCCGATGGATCGGAACTACACAAACTTGATCCATCAATGATGTTCCATTCCACTAGAGGATCATCATTGAACTACCTCACCAACCCCCATAAATTAATATGGGCTCCATATATTATTTGTACATCCATCTCCCTGTGTTTAAGATATCGAACGTTCGTCAATTAATTGATTTACTAACCATCAATAAATTAACATCTAACTCCTCGAGTAGTACCACTCAACCTTATCATCATGTTGATTAAGTCAACCTGCAGGGTTTACATGATGAACCTAATGAGCTCCTCAAGGGGACATCATCAACCTATATATAGGAAACGGTTTCCTCCTATAATCAACGACACACCATGTAAATAATATCATTTTTCAACTTACCGGGCATATTGATTTAATCCATCTAAATCTCACCCTTTGGTAAATCAAAGAAATAAATACTAAGTACACGTGTCCGTTATTATATCGGGATTAGAGCATGTACAACATAATATCCGAGGTCCGATTCAATTATGTAGTCAGCAATAAATTGAATCACCTCTATGTCGGTCCTGCTCAATACACCTAAGTGTACTAGTGTAACTCTATGTTCAAGACAAAACAATACCAAGCTACACTACAACCATGCCAATGGTTTGTCCAAAACCATCTTGGTTGTGAGCCTCTACTTATATTCTACAAGGGACTGATAACATGATCTTCTGTGCCACACCAAGCACCATGTTATCTACAATGTAAAATATTAGACAATATGCACACATATTAAAATTTGCAAACAATGATCATGTGATTCTTATTTCAAAATAAAGATGTTCATACAAAAGAGCTAGACTTTCAGTATACATCCCAACAACGACCTTGGATAAAAGAAATTTATCTTTGACAAGGAGGGATCACCCAAGCTACCGTTTCATCGTCGTGCTATTCGATTAGAGTAGTCATTTTAACAAACTTGTTGTTCAAGCCACCAACCTCTATTCTACGAATAGCCATGGAATAGACGATGTACGAATCATTGGCTTTTGTGTTTGTATTCGGGGTCCAAGTTAATTTAATAACAAAACAGAATATACAACATATGATTGAAAAACAATTATAGCCATGTTACAAAAGAAAATAAACAAGCGTTATACCTCTCGATCTTCTATTGTATGTCCTTCCTCCTTTTAGATGTCATGTGGGCGACGATCTTCCAAAAGTCGAAGCTTCCTAGATCACCAATCTTCCTTCCTTGCTCGCTCCAAAGAAGAGGAAGTATAGAAACAAAACTCTTCTTCTTCCTTTAACCAATCACCAAGCACCAACCTTGATGCTTGCCGCCGGCCAAGAGGAGAAGAAGGATGGTGGATGCCAGCCAAAACTTCAAGGGAAGAGACCCTATGCTTTGTTTCCACCGGCCAAGGAGAAGAGAAGGAAGAGCTTTGGACGCCGGCAAAGGAGAGAAAAGAGGAGAATAGGCGTCGGCCACCTAAGGAAGAAGAAGGAAAGAAGTTTCCTTATTTGTGGCCGCCCAACCTCCTTGCCCTTGCCGCCCAAAACCTAGCCCCTCTTCAATTTCTCTTGCCGCCCACCCCCTTGCCACCTTTTATAGAGTTAGGCCTAAGCCTCTTTTAATCTCCACCATCGGTTCTAGGGATTTAATATGAACCGTCGGATCTAGAGATTTAATCTCGACCATCGGATCTAGAGATTTAATCTCCACCAATGGATCTAGAGTTTTGTTTTCAACCATTAGATCTAGGTTTCATGAGGTTTTAATAGGCTACAATAGGGACCATGAGGAGGAGTTGGATCTTGGCCACCCAATGGATCAAGCCCTCATAAAGTTCGATCCATTAATGATAATCCATTCCACTAGAGGATTATCATTGATCTACCTCACCAACCCCCATAAGTTAATATGGGCTCCATATATTATTTGTACATTTATCTCGCCGTGTTTAAGATCTTGAATGTTCGTCGATTAATTAATTTACTGACAATTAATTAATTAACATCTAACTCCATTAGTAGAACCACTCAACCTTATCATCTTGCCGGACCAAGTCCACCTGCAGGGTTTACATGATAAACCTTATGAGCTCCTAAAGGGGACATCATCATCCTAATATATAAAACATAGTTTCCTCCTACAATCAACGACACACTATATAAATAATATCATTTCCTAACTTACCGAGCCTATCGATTTACTCTATAAATCTTTCCCATTGGTAAATCAAAGAAATGAATACTAAGTATATGTGCCAATTATTATATCGGGATTAAGAGCATGTACAACATAATATCTGAGGTCCGATTCGATTATGTAGTCAGCAATAAATCGAATCACCTCTATGTCGGTCCTGCTCAATACACACAAAGTGTACTAGTGTAATTCTTTGGTCAAGACAAACCAATACCAAATCACAGTACAACCATTCCAATGGTTTGTCCATAACCATCTCGGTTGTGAGCCTTTACTTATACTTTACAAGGAACATATAACATGATCTTTCGTGTGACACCACACATCATGTTATCTACAATGTAATGTATTACACGATATGCATAACCATTCATATGCAAACAATGATCATGTGATTCTTATTTCAAAAATAAAGATGTTCATACAAAAGATAGACTTTTCAGTATACATCCCAACAATCTCTCACTTATACTAAAAGACTATGCTGTCCTTAAACAACCATATATCTGATTCTCATTCCCTCTACATGCCTATCAAAAGCTCTCGCCGGAAGGGCCTTAGTGAAAGGATCTGCCAGGTTATCTTCCGATGCAATCTTGGCCACAACAACTTCTTCTCTCTTTACTATTTCTCATATCAGGTGGTACTTGCGCTCTATGTGTTTGCTTGCCTTATGGGCTCATGGTTCCTTCGAGATTGCAACTGCACCACTATTATCATAATAAATTGTGATAGTTCTGGGCAAACCAGGAATCACATCCAAGTACATAAAGAAGTTTCTGAGCCACACAACTTCTTTGGCCGCCTCAAAAGCTGCCACATACTCAACTTCCATGGTGGAGTCCACCACGCATTTCTGCTTGACACTCCTCCATACAATGGCTCCACCTCCCAAAGTAAACACAAAACCTGAGGTAGACTTACTGTTATCCCTGTCTGATTAGAAGTCAGAATCTGTGTAACCCACAGGGAGTAATTTGTCTACCTAGTAAACTAGCATATAATCCCTAGTCCTTCTCAGGTACTTCAATATATGCTTTACCGCAGTTTAATGTTTCTATCATGGATTACTCTGATATCTGCTGACCATACTCACGACAAAGCAGATCTCTGATCTCGTACATAACATCGCATACATGAGGCTTCCTACTGCCGAAGCACAAGGAACTGCCTTCATCTTCTCTATCTCTTTAGATGTTCTAGGACACATCTCCCTAGATAAAGGTACTCCATGTCTGAAAGGTAGAAAACCTTTCTTGGAGTTTTGCATGATAAAACGATCCATAATTGTGTTTATGTATGAAGCTTGAGATAAGCACAACATCCTTTTCTTGCGATCCCTTATAACCTTGATCCCAAGGATATGTCCCACCTCTCCCAAGTCCTTCATATCAAACTGTTTGGACAACCATACCCTTACATCCGATAACACCTTGACATTGTTGCCAATTAACAAAATGTCATCTACATATAGTACAAGAAATACCACTACGCTTCAGTCACACCTCTTGTATACACAAGACTCATCCGGACTTTGAATAAATCCATAAGACTGGATTACCTCATCAAAGTGGATGTTCCAAGACCTCGAAGTTTGCTTCAATCCATAAATGGACCGATTAAGCTTACACATAAGATGCTCTTTGCCCTTTGCAATGAATCCCTTTGGTAGCTTCATATAGATGTTTTCCTCAAGACTTCCATTAAGGAAAGCTGTCTTGAAATCCATTTGCCATACCTCATAATCCATATGAGCAGCAATACATAAGAGAATTCGGATAGACTTAAACATGGCTACCGGCGAAAAGGTATCCTCATAATCGATTCCCTCTTTCTGAGTATACCCTTTCGCAACAAGCCTAGCTTTGAAGGTCTCAACCTCCCCGTCTACTCCTCTCTTTATTTTGTAGATCCACTTGCATCCAATGGTTTTTACACCATCGGGTGGTTCTACTAGCTCCCAAACCTCATTTGAATCCATAGATTCAATCTCAGCATTCATTGCACTTTGCCAAGACACTGCATCTTTATCTTGGATTGCCTCGTCATATGTCCAGGGATCAGGTTCATGTTCGCCAGGGACCAAATCAGAAGATTCTCCCAAGAACATGAATCTATCAGGCTGTCTCACAACCCTCCCACTACGATGAGGTATCACCTGTGTATCCTCTGTAACACGCGGTGCAGTGACTTATGGTATATCCTCTTGTACCGGTGGTACTGAAGTAGTGACTTCCCCTTTTAATTCCTCCAGAACAATCTTACTCATGGGCTTGTGGTTCATCACATAGTCTTCCACTAGAAATCTTGCGTTCGTGTTAACGATCACCTTCTTATCTCTAGGACTATAAAACAAATCACTTTTCATTCCTCTAGGATAGCCAACGAACATGCACACTTCTGTACGAGGTTCCAACTTACCAGTATCTACCCTCTGCACATGTGCTGGACTCCCCTAAATCCGAATATGTCTTAGACTAGGTTTCGCCCAGTCCATAATTCTGTGGGAGTAGAAAGCACGAATTTAGATGGTACCAAGTTCAGAATATACACTACCGTATCTAGAGCATATCCCCAGAACGAATCTGGCAACTCAAAATAACTCATCATCGATCTAACCATCTCCATAATAGTCCTATTCCTTCGCTCTGCTACACCATTCTACTAGGGTGTGCCAGGTGCAGGCAATTGCGATTGAATCCTAGCCTCTGATAAGTAATTCCTAAACTCTCCCAAGAGGTACTCACAACCACGATCAGATCGTAGTGTCTTGATACTTTTACCTTGACGTTTCTCCACATCAGCCTTGAATTCTTTGAACTTGTCAAAGCATTCAGACTTGCAGCGCATCAAGTAAATGTATCCATATTTTGAATAATCGTCTATGAAAGAGATGAAATACTCAAAACCACCTCTAGCCTGGATAGACATAAGACCACACAAATCAGAATGAATCAATTCCAACACATCTTTGGCTCTATTCCCCTTGGCCTTAAAAGGCCTCTTGGTCATTTTACCCTCCAAGCAAGATTCGCAGATTGGAAATCTTCTACCACTAATGAACCCAGAGGTCCATCAGCTACCAACCTTTGAATTCTGCTTAGGTTAATATGACCAAGCCTTAGATGCCAAAGATATGTTTGGTTCATCTTCGAAGGTTCTTTTCTCTTATTGGAATTAGAAGATGAGTTATTAACTTCTATTTGCACCGTGGGAGCTTTTGGTTCGCGTGTATACAAATTTCCTATCAATGCACCAGAACAGATAATCTCCCTATTCCTTTTTATAACAACTCTGTCATTAAAAGAAACAGAATATCCATCCATAAACAATTTAGAAATTGAAATCAAATTCTTTCTAAATAAAGGTACATAAAGGCAATTCTTAAGAACAAAAACTTTATTTTTCTCAAAAGACAAATAAACATCTCCCACTGCAACAGCCGCCACCTTTGTGGCATCGCCCAAGTATACGGTAATCTCCCCCTCAGGCAGTCGTCTGGTTTCCTAGAACCCCTGCAAAGTATTGTAGACATGATCAATGGCTCCCGTATCTACACACTAGGTGCCGGTAGATAACACTGTTAGTGCATATAAGATCCACATATCTCCACAATGGTATGATATTGTCCACTTTGGGCCCAAGCCCTCATGGTTTTTGTTTTTGGGCTTTACCCAAAAGGCCTCAGGCCAATGGAGATATCTTTTTTCTTATAAGCACATGATCTTTTCCATGTCTTACCAATGTGGGACTTTGATTGTATTCCCCATACTCTCAACAATCCCCCCCTCAAACGAAGGACCACATTGGGCCCCCCCTCAAGCCTATCCCTCCTCGAAGGATTTTCTCTGCTTGATGTCCGATCTTCAACCCACCAGGACTTCCTGCCAGTTGTTCGGTCCCCCCGACCCAACTAGACTTCCTTCCTGATGTCTGGTTCTCTTGATCCGGACGTGGGAGCTCAACTTCCTTCGTTCAAGGTTCATGGCTTGACATGGACCATGGCTCTGATACCAATTGTTAGTGCATATAAGATCCACATATCTCCACAATGGTATGATATTGTCCACTTTGGGCCCAAGCCCTCATGGTTTTTGTTTTTGGGCTTTACCCAAAAGGCCTCAGGCCAATGGAGATATCTTTTTTCTTATAAGCACATGATCTTTTCCATGTCTTACCAATGTGGGACTTTGATTGTATTCCCCATACTCTCAACAAACACCGCTAAACATGTTTCAACGACTAGACCAAAATATATACCTTTGTTCTGCTTGCGGTTGGGGCAGTCCTTCTTCCAGTGTCCAGTCTGCTTATAAGTGAAGCACTTGCCTTTTGGCTTCTTCACTCTTCCCTGAGTTCCTCCCAACGCCTTTGCCCCAGCTTATTTCTTCTTCTTCTTGCCTTTTGGCTTAGAAGTAGAAACCTTTTGGGCAACCATGGCTTGCACCTGAGCACTCTGACAAAAAAGCCCCTCTGCCGCCTGGAGTTCTGTCAGAAGCTCCGCTAAAGAATACAACATCTTGTTCATTGTTAGTGCATATAAGATCCACATATCTCCACAATGGTATGATATTGTCCACTTTGGGCCCAAGCCCTCATGGTTTTGTTTTTGGGCTTTACCCAAAAGGCCTCATACCAATGGAGATATCTTTTTTCTTATAAGCACATGATCTTTTCCATGTCTTACCAATGTGGGACTTTGATTGTATTCCCCATACTCCCAACAATCCCCCCCTCAAACGAAGGACCACATTGGGCCCCCCCTCAAGCCTATCCCTCCTCGAAGGATTTTCTCTGCTTGATGTCCGATCTTCAACCCACCAGGACTTCCTGCCAGTTGTTCGGTCCCCCCGACCCAACTAGACTTCCTTCCTGATGTCTGGTTCTCTTGATCCGGACGTGGGAGCTCAACTTCCTTCGTTCGAGGTTCATGGCTTGACATGGACCATGGCTCTGATACCAATTGTTAGTGCATATAAGATCCACATATCTCCACAATGGTATGATATTGTCCACTTTGGGCCCAAGCCCTCATGGTTTTATTTTTGGGCTTTACCCAAAAGGCCTCATACCAATGGAGATATCTTTTTTCTTATAAGCACATGATCTTTTCCATGTCTTACCAATGTGGGACTTTGATTGTATTCCTCATACTCCCAACAATCCCCCCCTCAAACGAAGGACCACATTGGGCCCCCCCTCAAGCCTATCCCTCCTCGAAGGATTTTCTCTGCTTGATGTCCGATCTTCAACCCACCAGAACTTCCTGCCAGTTGTTCGGTCCCCCCGACCCAACTAGACTTCCTTCCTGATGTCTGGTTCTCTTGATCCGGACGTGGGAGCTCAACTTCCTTCGTTCGAGGTTCATGGCTTGACATGGACCATGGCTCTGATACCAATTGTTGGATCGAAAGTGTCGCTAGAGGGGGGGGGGTGAATAGCGATACGATGTCGTTAAAAAACTTTTGCAATAAGTAAAAAGCAAGTAGAGAGTGCACAGCGGAAATATAAAGTAGACAAGATATTTTTACGTGGTTCACAATCTTTCGATTGCTAATCCACGGCCCTAGTGATCCTTGATCACGTACGGAGGGCAATTCACTAAAACCACTCCTCCTCGTTGGAGGTAGAACCGATTACAAAAGAAATCAAGGCAAAGGGACACTCCCCCTTTCCTTGTTACGATTAAAGCACAAAGACAATTTAAAGAAGTAGAACTTAAATAAATATACCGACAACTCTTATAAGTAGAAGATGTAGCTTTCGTTGTCGGCGGCACTTCGTCGTAGCAAATGTGAGTAGTAGTAGCGACGTTACGACGGCGTGTTGAGAGCTCTTGAATTCTTGTCATTTTCTTGGCTTGAACATGTCTATTTATGGATATTGATCTATGAATTTAGACATAGGTAGTGTCCAAGGTGAGGTTCTTATCCCCCAAGACTTGTTCATCCACATCCTTTGCGCCAACTCAAGGATGAGGTGTTTCATCCAACCACCTTGTGCCACCTCCAACCTCCTTGTGCGCCAACTCAAGGATGAGGTGTTTCATCCAACCACCTTGTGCCACCTCCAACCTCCTTGGGCGCCAACTTGAGGATGAGGTGTTTCATCCAACCACCTTGTGCCACATCATGGGAGCCAACCATCTTGTGCCAACTCACCTTATTTTGGGCGTCCACCACAAGGAAGCTTGGTGATGGTTTGGATGTCCACCTTGATGCCACATCACCCTTTGTACCAAAACACGAGTCAAGTCCAAATTCACCCCCTTGAAATTCGAGCTCTTCTAGGTGGAACTTGACTAGCAGTTGATGTAGTCAAAGGGTTTTAATTTAGCTTAAAATATAAATGCGATGGTTCTAACCATCGATCTCAAACCTAGACCTTCCATTGGAGGTATTGGGTCGGATCTACGCTAACGACCTTGCTTCGCTTTCACACGAGCTTACCTTGTAGCCTCGCCTTAGGTCTTCACCCGAGTACCTCGGCTTCCTCCAAGTCCCTCTGGCGTTGCGACCACCTCGGTTCCCACCGGGTGTCGTGACCTTCCGCTCAACTTTAGCATTTACGCACACTTAATTGAGCTCGTAAGATAACAAATATACCCTTAACTATTGAGCCTTTTGCCATAATCAAAATACGGTTCGACTTTGGTGCCCACTTTGCACCAACAATCTCCCTCTTTTGATTCATGGCAAACCGACACAAAAGTTAAGGAAAAATTAAACATAACAGAAGCTAGCATAATGATTAAGCATGAATGAGCTAGCATAAAGATTAAATATGAATGAGCTAGCATAATGATTAAGCATGAATGAGCTAGCATAAAGATTAAATATGAATGAGCTAGCATAAAGATTAAATATGAATGAGCTAGCATAATGATTAAATATGAATGAGCTAGCATAATGATTAAGTATGAATGAGCTAGCATAAAGATTAAGCATGAGTGAGAAATATTATTGTTTCAAGTTCTCCCTTTGAGGTAACCTCCCTTGACCGAAGGTGAGTTCTTGAAAAATAATTTTTACTCCCCTTAATAGTTGCTTAAGTAAGCGGAATTACTTAATATAAAGGTAATAATTTTGTTTACTTTCTTCCTTACTTTTGTGACTTTCTCCCCCTTTTGCCTTAACTCAAAAGTTTGTAAATATATTTTAGGGTTTGTAAGTCCAAGCAAGTTCCCAATATAAATATATATTTTTTTAAAATAATAATAAGCTTGAAAATATGTTCATCTAAAATGTACAACTCCGGTTGGACTTGATTGATATAGAATGATCAATAAGTCTTGAAGGAGTTGATTAATTTTAAATAATTATACTCCATGGTTCATGTCGATGCACTGAATCTACATCTGGAACCAGGAGTAAGGTCCTAACATCTCACGCCCGTCTACGTGGCTAAGTACACAAACACATTAGTCCTATGTGTTGTGAGATGTGTTGGCTCCTTAAATCTATAGGTATATGATTTCTAAGGTAAGACTTAGGCTAATTTCATAAAAAGAAGCAAAAGTAGAGTACATATATAGAAAAATTTAAATCCTACTCTATTACGCACATAACTAACTTTCGTCTTAATAAACTAAATTCGGCTTCGGGTAGTGGTTTGGTGAAGATGTCCGCTAGGTTTGATTTGGACTCAACATACTCTAGTTGTATAGTTCCATTAGTTACATGTTCCCTAATGAAGTGGTGTTTAACTTCTATATGTTTTATCCTAGAATGACATATTGGATTTTTAGTTAAGTTAATTGAACTAATGTTATCTATGTAGGTTTTAATGTTGTTAAAGATTAAGCTAAAGTCTTGGAGAGTGTGCTTCATCCACAGGAGCTGAGAGACACACTCACCCATCATAGCGTGTTCGGCCGGTGGTAGATAAGGCAACGCAATCTTTGCTTCCCTCGCACCAACTTACTAGACTCGGTAGGATTTGACAACAACCACTCGTGCTCTTTCTATCGAGTTTACTACGGCATAGTCGGGTCAGATGGCCGATTAGATTAAACTCGGTAGATCTAGGGTACCAAATACCCACGTTTAGCGTGCCCTTTAGATATCTAAGGATACGCTTGACTAGGGTTAGGTGAGACTCCTTGGCACAGGTTTGTAACCTTGCGCACATACTTACCGCGAATAAAATGTCGGGTCGGCTCGCGGTTAAGTATAGGAGACTTCCTATTGCGCTCTATAGTATTTTAGGTCAGCGGGTTTTCCTTCTACATCTTCGTTTATATTAACATTAGTTGCCATAGGTGTATTGATTATTTTAGCATCTTGCATTCCAAATCGATTTATTAAGTCCTTAGTATATTTTTGTTGATGTAAATATATTCCATCTTTAGTTTGTTTAATTTGTAAACCTAAGAAGAAACTTAACTCTCCACTAAATTCATTTCAAATTCACTTTCCATAAGTGAGATGAATTCGTTTAGCGAGGATCGAGTTGGTAGTTCCAAAATTATATCATCTACATAGATTTGGGCTATAAAGATTTCTTTTCCTACGGTTTTAACGAATAAGGTTGGGTCGACTAAACCTTGGTTGAATCCTTTGGACTTAAGATAGATCGAAAGCCTTTCGTACCAAGCTCTTGGGGCTTGTTTGAGTCCATATAGGGCTTTCTTAAGTCTAAGGACATGGTCGAGTTTATCTAGATTTTGAATCCGGAGGTTGGTAGCGTAAACTTCTTCCTTAATGTATCCATTCAAAAATGCTGACTTGACATCCATTTGAAACAATTTAAAACCTCGATGTGCGATATGCTAACAACATTCGGATGGACTCTAGTGCGGCTCTGCGAGGCGTAGGTCTCATCGCCGTAATCTAAACCTTCGACTTGACTAAACCCTTTGCGACTAACCTAGCTTTATTTCTAACTACTTCACCTTTATCATCAAGTTTATTTGAAATACCCACCTTGTTCCAATAATTGATTTTTCTTTAGGTGGTGGTACTAATTCCCGGACTTCATTTCTAGTGAATTGAGCTAGCTCTTCTTGCATAGCAATAATCCGATCGGGATCAAGAAGTGCTTGTTCAATAGTTTTGGGTTCGATTTTGGAAATTACTTGAGATTTGACTAAGGTTTCGATATGAAGCTCTAGTTCGAACCCTAAATTTGGATCACCTATAACTTGATTGATAGGATGATTTGTTTGAGTCTTAGTGTGACTCGGGTTAGGGTCATCTATCACTTGGTCGATAGGATGACTTGGGTGAGTTCTAGTTTGACTTGGGTTAGAGTCATCTATCACTTGGTCGATAGGATGACTTGGGTTAGGGCGAGATTCAAGTTCAAGATCAGTCGGGTTGCTATAAGTTGATTTGCTAGTTGGTTTTGTTAAGGATTGAGCGGGTTCGTGTCCTTTGTCGAAAACTATATTAATGGTTTCTTCGACTCTAAGAGTGTCGTGATTGTATACCCTATAAGCTCTTGGTGGTTGAGTATCCTAGAAAGGTTCGATGAGGTTTTGGATTTGAATTTCCTAGGTAATCCTTAGTGTTTAAGATATGTACCTTGCATCCAAATACCTAAAGTACTTGATGTTGGTATTTTATCGTGATAAATCTCGTCTGAGGTCTTTTGGTGCCTCTTTACCATAAGGATCCTATTTTGGACATAGCAAGCCGTACTAACGGCTCTACCCAAAATCTATCGGAGTAGGTTATACTCGTTTAACATTGTCCTAGCGGGGGGGGGGTTCTAATTTTCCTTTCGACTAACCCATTTTGGTGTGGGGTTCTAGGACATGAAAACTCAAGGTGGTATACGGTTCGGTTACAGAAATCTGTAAAACTGTGGTTTTCGAATTCACCACCATGATCGCTTCTAAGTCTTTTAATCTTAAGGTTCTTTTGATTTTGATTAACCTCTGATTGATTAGTTGGTCTAGGGTATCATTTTTATGTTTGATAAACCTAACCCAAGTAAATCTAGAATAGTCGTCAATTATGACTAAGCAAAATTGACTACCATTGAGTGACTTAGCTCCATGTGAATCAAATAGATCCATGTGTAGGAGATCAAGAACACTTTTGGTTAGTTCTTGATTAGTTAATTGATGTTGTGTCCTAGATTGATTACCTTGTTGACAATCATTACATATATTATTATCCAAGTTGTTTAGTTTAGGCAAACCTATAACCAAGCCACTCGACTCATCTTGTGGGCCGAGTCTTGGAGTGCAGTGTCAAGTCTTGATTGCCATAACCAAGATTCCTCTTCTTTGTCATAAGACACTTGGTTGAGAGTTGGGTAAATTTATTGTGTAGATGTTGCTACTCCTAGTTCCTTTAAGTATTATTTTAGATGTTGCATTTATTTTGATTACGCATTCATTTTCTAGAAATATGACCTTATAATTGTTATCACACAATTGGCTTACACTAAGTAAATTATATTGAAAGTTTTCTACTAATAAGACATTTTGAATTGTAAAGTTAGAGTTGAGCTCAATATCACGATCCGATGATTTTGAGCTTGCCGTTATTCAGAAAGGCTCGATCCTTGTCGTTTGAATCGTAACCCGAAAATTTGAGTTGATCCCGGTCATGTGTCGGGAGCAACCAGCATCCAACATCCATTGATCCTACACATAAGGTAGTTGGATCGGATATTGGAATTACTAAAGGGTTGTTTAGCAATTTTTAAACCTAAATCATCTCACCAATATCTACATGATCAAAACATGTTATTCCTATGTGTTATTGTGAGATGACTATCAATTTACTTGATTAATTTTAATGAATTTAAATTAACCAACATTAGGTTAGATTCGGATTTAGTCTAAGCTCATCAAGTAATCTTTTCAAGAGATTAGCTTCGGTCGTGGCGAGGCCTGAGAGGCCTTCTTTGATCGGAACAACGACCACTTCCTTAGACAAAGCTAATTTCAAGAAATTGATAACTTCGACTTGCTTGAGACTACGTCTTGGTCTAACTAGTTATTTTTGAAAGAGGCTCCCCGAGGCTCAATCTTTTCGTAGGATTTTAGTTGGTTTATTTTGAAAAGAGGCTCCCGAGGCTCAATCTTTTGAGGATTTTAGTTGGTTATGAGTCCTATCTAACCATTCTAAAAATAAAGGAAAAACTAAGCATGCAATTTCTAAGACTTAACAAAAATACATTTTGTATTGGCTCCCCACTGGACCATTGAATCAGTGGGTCTATTCACATAGTGAATTTGGTCCTTAGGAACCCAATACATGTTAGATCCTAAAGTTGAAATCAAAGTGGTCTTAGGGACCCATGCTTGGACATTTTTCTTATGTTGGTTTACTATAGACATATATGACTTATTGGTTGTATTTGAGTTAAACCAGTCCGGCCTTGTTGTACGGCCCTTTGTGATCAAGTAAGAGGTCAAGTCCTTGGATCCCAAAGTGAACCTTTCAACGTGTTCCTAAGGTCTTGACTTGTGTTTTCAAAGCGAGTTCTCAACTTCAAGCTTTTCAGCAGGTTGAGTCCTCCTCTTGAATCTCGAGTAGTCGAAGAGGTTAGGGAGACCTCATGTTTGAGAAGGTTAACCTCCTCGATTAGGGTCTCGACCTTGGACTCGGACTTAGCTAGTTTCTTATTTAAAATTTAATTGCACCATACAAAGTATTAAGTAGCGACCGACTTACCCTTAATGATTCTTTTGAACGGATACGGATCCGTGGCTTGTCTTGAATGGAAGCTCATCGCCGGATTCGGACTCGGACTCTTCTTGATTTGAGTCGTGCTCGGTCGGCTTGGCCATTAGAGCTTGGATATCATCTTCTTCCTCCGACAACTCCTCCCAAGTAGCGTTTAGCGCTTTCTTGGTCTTTGATGCGTTATTCTTTAGCTTTGGGCACTCGGACTTGATGTGACCGAACCTGTTGCACTCATAGCATCTAAAATTAGAAGTATTTGAATTAGGTTAGACGAATTGTTTTCGGAACTTGAATTACATGATATGATATTGTCCACTTTAGGCCCAAGCCCTCATGGTTTTTGTTTTTGGGCTTTACCCAAAAGGCCTCATACCAATGGAGATATCTTTTTTCTTATAAGCACATGATCTTTTCCATGTCTTACCAATGTGGGACTTTGATTGTATTCCCCATACTCCCAACATTCATGTTATAGTTCAGGCGAAACTGCTCAAATCTTTTAGGTAGAGACTGGAGAATGATATCAACCTGGGTTTCCCCATTGATCTCAGCTCCGAGAACTTCCAGCTCATTCAAATGAGCAATCATCTTGATAACATGATCCCTCACGGGTGTTCCCTCGATCATGGTGGTCGTCATCAAGTTCCTCATGGCTTCCTGCCTAGCAGCCCGATTCTGGTGTCCGAAAAGCTCTTTGAGATTGAGCATCATGTCATAAGCAGTGGGCATGGCTTGATGCTGATGTTGCAGTACATTTGACATAGATGCCAAAATGTAACACCGCACCATCTCATCCGTCTTGATCCACTTCTTATAACTCTCCTTCTCCTTTTCCCCAGAATCATCCGCAGGCTTAGGAGGGCACTCTTCGAGGAGTACATATTTGTATTCCTTAGCAGTCAAGACAATGTCAAGATTCCTCTTCCAATCAACATAGTTGGGTCTAGTAAGTTTATTTTCTTTCAGTATCACAGCAAGCGGGTTGAAAGTCATTTTGAAAACAACCTAAGAATCACATAGATCAAAACATTAGATTTCAAAAAATTATTGATTCCTCAAACAATAAAATTTTAAAATCAATCAACACCTCAATACACCGAGAATATCGTATGCCACAATAGTGTAGATGTATACGAATTCTACATTTGTAAGAGGAGGTTTCACCCATTAATTTTACTATCTTGTCAACCCAACTTTTTGACAAATAAAATTAATAGTTGGTTCCTCTTCGGCCCTACAAATAAAAGCAGTGACTCCGATGGGGATGATACTTATATTTGTATCTAAGTGTTCACCATTACTCGGTACCAAGGTAATTATCTCGGATTATGTGCCTTCCGATGGGGAAGTACACACGCTCCTTAATAATTTCCTATAACAATATTCGACCTTGTGATCCGCAAACAAACTCATCCGATGAGGAGGAAGGCACTCAGAGCCGACGCGCAAGTTTGTTTGCATCACATGTCAAATTGTAATGGAGGCCGTGGGAATTTATAAAAATATCTCTCTCCCACTTAGTAATTTAAAATTACGGAATTTTCTAGCCTATGACATGCATATCAAACAATAAGCAATAAATATGAAAAATAAATATTTTTCAACTATTATGGCTTTTGTCTTCAATATGTCTCCCATCGTATCGCCATCTCGTTCGCTCCTCCCTACGCCATGTACAAGCCATCCGGAGATCTGAGCTAAGACAAACTATTTTAATTTACATCCATCGATCCTATACTCCACGAAGGAGTGTACATGAAATCTTGATCGAAAGTAAACTAAAATAAAAAGAGTTGCTAAACAATGCTGTATCTAATTACAAAAATAAAATACTAGCCTCGTCAACCCCGAGGATTCAATAAAATATACAATTACACACATACAATCACATACACACATATGACCATAATAGTTGGATCCTATGCCTGCAACAAAAAAGTTAACCTATGCACATCCTATTATTATCCGGTACATATAATATATGAAAAGTGCATAAAAGTAATCGAATCCTAAACACACAAAACCAAAAATCGTGGGTCTGATACCACTTGAAGGGGAGAAACTTCGCTTCCCACTTCAACTCGGTCGCTTGTTCATGGCGATCCCTTCTACATCCCCGGATAAAAAAAATTATCCTTGATAAGGAGGGATCACCCAAGCTACTATTTCATCATCGTGCTCTTCGATTAGAGTAGTCAATTGAACAAACATGTTGTTCAAGCCACCAACCTCTATTCTACAAATGACCGCGGAATAGACAATGTACAGATCGCCGACTTTTGTGTTTGTATTCGGGGTCCAAGTTAATTTAACCACAAAACAGAATATACAACATGTATATGATTGAAAAACAATTATAGACATGTTACAAAAGAAAATAAACAAATGTTATACCTCTCGATCTTCTTTTGTATGTCCTTCCTCCTTTTGGACGTCGTGTGGGCGATGATCTTCCAAAAGTCGAAGCCTCCTATATCACCAATCTTCCTTCCTTGCTTTCTCTGAACAAGAGGAAGTATAGAAACAAAACTCTTCTCCTTCTTTTAACCAACCACCAAGCACCAACCTTGATGCTTGCCGCCGGCCAAGAGGAGAAAAAGGATGGTGGACGCCGGCCAAAACTCCAAGGGAAGACACCCTATGTTGTGTTTCCACCGGCCAAGGAGAAGAGAAGGAAGAGCTTTGGATGCAAGCAAAGGAGAGAAAAGAGGAGAATAGGCGCCGGCCACCTAAGGAAGAAGAAGGAAAGAACTTTCCTTATTTGTGGGCGCCCAACCTCGTTGCCCTTGCCGCCCAAACCCTAGCCCCTCTTCAATTTCTCTTGCCGCCCACCCCCTTGCCTCCTTTTATAGAGTTAGGCCTAAGCCTCTTTTAATCTCCACCGTCGGTTCTAGGATTTAATCTCAATCGTCGGATCTAGAGATTTAATCTCAACCGGTAGATCTAGAGATTTAATCTCCACCATTGGATCTAGAGTTTTGTTTTCAACCATTGGATCTAGACTTCATGAGGTTTTAATAGGCTACAATAGGAACCATGAGGAGAATGGGATCTTGGCCACCCAATGGATCAAGCCCACATAAAGTCCAATCCATTAATGATAATTCATTCCACTAGAGGATTATCATTGATCTACCTTACCAACCCCCATAAGTTAATATGGAATCCATATATTATTTGTACATTTAGCTCCCCGTGTTTAAGATCTTGAATGTCTGTCGATTAATTAATTTACTGACAATTAATTAATCAACATTTATTAACTCAATGAGTATTACTACTCAACCTTATTATCATGTCGGACCAAGTCCACCTGAAGGGTTTACATGATGAACCTTATGAGCTCCTCAAGGGGACATCATCATCCTAATATATAGGACATGGTTTCCTCCTATAATCAATGACACACCATATAAATAATATCATTTCTCAACTTACCGAGCCTATCGATTTACTCTATAATTCTTGCCCATTGGTAAATCAAAGAAATGAATACTAAGTATATGTGCCCATTATTATATCGGGATTAAGAGCATGTACAACATAATATCTGAGGTCCGATTCGATTATGTAGTCATTAATAAATCGAATCACCTCTATGTCGGTCCTGCTCAATATACACAAAGTGTACTAGTGTAATTCTATGGTCAAGATGAACCAATACCAAATCACACTACAACCATTCCAATGGTTTGTCCATAACCATCTCGGTTGTGAGCCTTTACTTATACTTTACAAGAAACTGATAACATGATCTCCAGTGTGACACCACACGCCATGTTATCTACAATGTAATGTATTAGACGATATGCATAACCATAAATATGCAAAAAATGATCATGTTATTCTTATTTCAAAAATAAAGATGTTCATACAAAAGATAGACTTTTCAGTATACATCCCAACACATATAACCCAATCCATTAATGATGATCCATTCCATTAGAGGATCATCAATGATCTACCTCACCAACCCCCATAGTTAAATATGGGCTCCACATATTATTTGTACAAAATATCTCACGTGTTTAAGATATCGAATATCCATTAATTAATTAAATTACTGACAATTTAATTAATTAATATCTAACTCCATGAGTAGTACCACTCATCCTTATCATCATGTTGGACCAAGTCTACCTGCAAGATTTACTTGATGAACTTTATGAGCTCCTTAAGGGATCATTTGAAGGGAGGAAACTTCGCTTCCCACTTCAACTCGGTCGATTGTTCATGGCGATCCCGTCTACGTCCCCAGATAAAAAAAAATTTTCTTGACAAAGAGGGATTACCCAAGCAACCGTTCCATCGTCGTGCTTTTCGATTAGAGTGGTCACATGAACAAACTTGTTGTACAAGCAACTAACCTCTATTCTTCGATTAGCCGCGGAATAGATGATGTACAGATAGTCGATTTTTGTGTTCGTATTCGGGGTCCAAGTAAATTAGCCACAAAAAAAATATACAACATGCATAGAATAAGAAAAGATTCATAAACAAGCATTATACCTCTTGTTATACCTCTTGATCTTCTATTGTATGTACTTCCTCCTTTTGGACATCGTGTGGGCGATGATCTTCCAAAAGTCAAAGCCTCCTTGAACACGTTCTTCCCTTCCTTGCTCGCTCCGAACAAAAAGAAGAATGAAACGAAACTCTTCTTCCTCTCTAGAATTGGCCACCAAGTTAATGAACTTGATGCTGCCGCCGGCCAAGGAGGAGAATAGGATCACTGACCAACCTTGAAGAAAGGTTGCCCCGGCAAAATTAGAGGAGAGAGCGCCAGCCAAAGCTTGAGGGAGAGAGTCACCGACCAAGGAAAGGAGGAGAAGAAGAAAACCTAAGCCTCCAACCTTGTTGTCGCCGGCCATAGGAGGAGCAAACCCTAGCAATCTTGCCGACCCAAACCCTAACCCTAACCCTAGAAGCCTTGCCGCCCAAGCCAAAACCTAATCTCCCTTGTTTTATGTCACACCCAAGCCTTGGCCTCCTTTTTATAGAGCTAGGCTTAAGCCTCCTTTTAATCTCCACCGTCAAATATAAGGATTTAATCTCGACCGTCAGATCTTGGGATTTAATCTCGACCGTCGGATCTAGAGATTTAATCTCCACCATCAGATCTAAAGATTTAATCTCCACTGTTGGATCTAGAGATTTAATCTCCACCATCGGATCTAGAGATTTAATCTCCACCGTCGGATCTAGAGTTTCATTTTCCATCATCGGATCTAGGCTCCATGAGGGTTTTAATAAGCTACAATAGGGACCATGAGGAGGAATTGGATCTTGACCACCCAATGGATCAAGCCCACATAAAGTCGAATCCATTAATGATAATCCATTCCACTAGAGGATTATCATTGATCTACCTCACCAACCCTCATAAGTTAATATGGGCTCCATATATTATTTATACATTTATCTCTCCGTGTTTGAGATCTCGAATGTCCGTCAATTAATTAATTTGCTGACAATTAATTAATCAATATTTAACTCCATGAGTAGTACCACTCAACCTTATCAACATGCCGGACCAAGTCCACCTGCAGGGTTTACATGATGAACCTTATGAGCTCCTCAAGGGGCCATCATCATCCTAATATATAGGACACAGTTTCCTCCTATAATCAACGACACACCATATAAATAATATCATTTCTCAACTTACCGAGCCTATCGATTTACTCTATAAATCTTGCACATTGGTAAATAAAAGAAATAAATACTAAGTATATGTGTCCGTTATTATATCGGGATTAAGAGCATATACAACATAATATCCGAGGTCCGATTCAATAATGTAGTCAGCAATAAATCGAATCACCTCTAAGTCGGTCTTGCTCAATACACACAAAGTGTACTAGTGTGATTCTATGGTCAAGACAAACCAATACTAAATCACAGTACAACCATTCCAATAGTTTGTCCATAACCAGTTTGGTTGTGAGCCTTTACTTATACATTACAAGGAACTGATAATATGATCTCCCGTGTGACACTACACACCATGTTATCTACAATGTAATATATTAGACGATATGCATAACAATAAATATGCAAACAATGATCTTGTGATTCTTATTTCAAAAATAAAGATTTTCATACAAAAGATAGACTTTTCAATATACATCCCAACAACATCATCATCCTAATATATAGGACACGGTTTCCTACTATAATCAATGGTGCACCATGTAAATAATATTATTTCCCAACTTACCAGGCCTATCGATTTAACACATAAATCTCGCTCATTGGTAAATCAAAGAAATAAATACCAAGTACATGTGCCTGTTATTATATCGGGATTAAGAGCATGTACACCATAATATATGAGGTTTGATTCAATTATATAGTCAGTATAAATTGAATCACCTCTAAATCGGTCCTACTTAATACACACAAAGTATAATAGTGTAATTCTATGGTCAAGGTAAACCAATACCAAATTACACTACAACCATGCCAATGGTTTGTCCAAAACTATCTTGGTTGTGAGCCTATACTTATACTCTATAATAAACTGATAACATGATCTTCTGTGTGACACCACATACCATGTTATCTACATTGTAAAGTATTAGACAATATGCATAAATAAATATAAAATGCAAACAATGATCATGTGATTCTTATTTCAAAATAAAGATGTTCATAATAGGCTAGGCATTCAGTATACATCCCAACAACTAGAATCCAAATTAAACAAGATTATACCTCTTGTTGTATCTCTTGATCTTCTATTATATTCCAATCCAATTATTGGATGTCAAGTGGGCGACGATCTTCCAAGAATCGAAGCCTCCTAGACCACGAACCTTCCCTTCCTTGCTCACTGCGAACAAGGGAAGATAATCCTCCCTTCTTCTCCTTGCTTGTGCTGACCACCGAACACTATGTCCTTGGTGTTCGCCGGCCCTAAGGAGAATGAGAAGATGGTGCCGGCAAAGAGAGAAGGATCACCATCAACCCTTGATGTCGTCGGCCCTTTGAGAAGGAGAGGAGGCGCCGACAATGAGATGGGGAGGAGGTACTGGCCAAGTGAGGGAGGGGAAGGACAAAACCCTAGCCCCCTTGTCTTGTTGCTGCCGACCCTAAGGAGATGGACAAACCAAAACCCTAGCATAACCAAGCCTTGCCGCCTAACCTCTCCAATGCCAACCCTTAGATCATCCTTAGGTCTAGGCTTCATGAGGTATTTATAAAAGGCTACAATAGGGACAATGAGGAGGAGTTGGATCTAGACCACCCAATGGATCCGAACCATATATAACCTGATCCATTAATGATGATCCATTCCACTAGATGATCATTATTGATCTACCTCACCAAACCCTATAATTAAATATAGGCTCCACATATTATTTGTACAAAATATCTCCCCATGTTTAAGATATCGAATGTCCATTAATTAATTAAATTACTAAAAATTTAATTAATTAATATCTAACTCCATGAGTACTACTACTCATCCTTATCATCATATTGGACCAAGTCCACCTGTAGGATTTACATAATGAACTTTATGAGCTCCTCAAGGGGACATTATCATCCTAGTATATAAGACACGATTTCCACCTATAATCAACTGCACACCATGTAAATAATATTATTTCCCAATTTATTAGGCCTATCGATTTAACACATAAATATCACCCATTGGTAAATCAAAGAAATAAATACCAAGTACATGTGCCCATTATTATATCGGGATTAAGAGCATGTACACTATAATATCCGAGGTCTGATTCAATTATATAGTAAGTATAAATTGAATCACTTCTAAATCGATCATGCTCAATACACACAAAATGTACTAGTGTAATTCTACGGTAAAGATAAACCAATACCAAATTACATTACAACCATGCCAATGGTTTGTTTAAAACCATCTTGGTTGTGAGCCTCTACTTATACTCTACAAGGAACTGATAACATGATCTTCTGTGTGACACCACACACCATGTTATCTATAATGTAAAGTATCAAACAATATGCATAAATAAATATAAAATGCAAACAATGATCATGTGATTCTTATTTCAAAATGAAGATGTTCATACAAAGGCTAGGCTTTCAGTATACATCCCAACAACTAGAATCAAAATTAAACAAGATTATACCTCTTGTTTTATCTCTTGATCTTCTATTGTATTCCTATCCTCTTCTTGGGCGTCATGTGGGTGACGATCTTCCAAGAATCGAAGCCTCCTAGACCACAAATCTTCCCTTCCTTGCTCGCTTCGAACAAGGGAAGATAATCCTCCCTTCTTCTTCTTGTTGGACTATCCATGCCACAAAAACCATTTTTTGGATTGCGAAAAGCTCGGAAGTCAGCCATAGATCCGTGCAAAGTTTAACAAAAATATAATACATGTACATGTTTAGAAAACCTAGATCTACCTTAGATCTACATGAAAAGAGTGTTACCCTTGTAGCGATGCCCTTCGCTTTTCCCGCTCGTCCAAATGAAAAGAGTATCAAGTGTACACTCCTCTACATGTATCCACATGGATAATAGGTGGAGAGAACCACCTTGAGTGTGCTAGAACTCTTGGAGGTCACAGTAAGGAGGATGAGGGAGAGAGCTAGAGAGGAGAGGAGGAAGAAGATGAAGTTAATTCCCACACACTAACTCCTTAATTTTTGGCCAGCCACTTAATGGGATTAAAAACATCCATGTAATACCAAGAGCCATGACTCTTGGTGTCCCTCAAGAGGTGGCACACCATGATGTGTCCATGATGATGTGGAACATCATCATTGGTCGGCCACATGCCAAGTCACCATGATGTGGCATTTGGTCAAGTCAAACTTGACGTCTTATCTCCCATGGTTGATCAAATCCAACCATTTGATTCAAGTCAATTTAATTTAATGAATCTCTATTCATTAGTTTAAATTGACTCAATGAATCATATCTAAATTAGACTCATTCAACACTTGAATCAAATTGACTCCTACTCAATTAGTCTAATTTGGATTACACTTAATCCAATTTGGTTTATCAAATGAACCTAATCCTCTTGGTCCATCATATGAACCTAATATCCATCTAATTTCCCTTTGTGTATAACCCTATAGGTTCTTGTAACGTTGGCAATGCTCCTAAACCGATTTAGAAACATAAGCAATGAGCAGTATCTAGTAATACATCATTGCTACCCACGTTACAAGAATGTTGAGATCCAACATCACCTTTGTGACTACTAATTGTGACTCTCACAATATGTGACAATGTTTCTCTATCCTTGACATCTAGATTGACCAATTGAGGCATAGACTGTATCATCCTCTGTACAATCTATATCATGAACTCCAAGTAGACTCACTCTAATCAAATGAGCTCAATATCTCATATAGACTCATTTGGGCATGACCATGCACTTAGTGGTCTCACTCTATCAAGAATCATGATTTCACTCCCGTCATATAGGAGAGATAGATCCCATCTACATCACTCACATCCCTCCGTGTAATTTGTTACATATCTAGTAATCGCCTTTATAGTCCATCCATTTACAAGTGACGTTTGACGAAGCCAAAGTGTGCAACTCCTTATGTAGGAAACCATGGTGACTTCAAGTCCAAGGACTAATAGTCATACTAATAGTCACAAGAGAAAGTATATGACACTCATATAACAATCCATGATAGTTTCTCATGGCGGGTCATTCAATATACATTCTCCAATGCTTACCCATGTGTCAACTTGATATCTCATATCCATGACTTGTGAGATCAAGTCTAGTCTCTTCGCATTAAAATTATCCCTGGATGTTAATACTTGACTAGGAATGATTAAGAGTAGTATACTCTATATCATCTCATTATCGATTCAACCAATCGATTGATATAGATAAAAACCTTCTACACAAGGACACTATTATACTTAGTTATTTGGCACCAATACAAGTAAGTATAATAACCATAAAGCAATGCCTTTTTTAATATATATAGGAATATGATACAACAATAATCATATGATTGGCTCTAGGACTTTCACTAACACTCCTTGCTTGTGCCGACCACCAAACACCAAGTCCTTGGTGTCCGCCAGCCCTAAGGAGAGGGAGAAGATGACACCGACAAAGAGAGTGTTGTTGCAATCAACCCAGGTCATGATTGACCAAACTCGAGTTTGACTAGTGAGATGTTTTGATGTTTGAAAAAGTAAGTTGACATTGATGTTTGACATTAATGTCTGTTGATGTTTTGGGGAAATTATTTATACAATCAACCCGGGATATGTTTAACTGGACTCGAGGGAGACTTTGATGGTTGACTAGGGTTGACCATGTGATTATGGAAAGTCCAAGTCATGGGTACTTGGCATGGAAAGTCCAAGTGGGACACTTGGCATTTGGGAAAGTCCAAGCATGGGTCTTGGCATGGAAAGTCCAACATGGGTTGGAAAGGGAAAGTCCAAGCTTGAGTCTCGGCATTTGAGAAGTCCAAGGGGTTGATGTTGGCGGCGTAAAGTCCAAGCGGGAGTCTTGGCAGCATAAGTCCAATGGTTGGTGGCGTAAAGTCCAAGCAGAATCTTGGCGACGTAAGTCCAATGTGCCTTGGCGGTGTAGACACCGTTAGCATGACATAGCCGATGGAAGCACATGAAGGCTAGCGCGATGGATGAACAAGTCATGGATGACTTGGAGGGATCCGAGAGGTGTGAGGCTGATGGAGGTGGCTAGAAGGCTTAGGTCTCGGCTAAGGGTGGTCGACAAAGTATGGGGGAACCATACTTGGGCTAAAACCTCATGTTTGAGGTGTGTCGATCGACTGGGGCAATGTGGCAGTCGACTGGACAGTGTCAACTAGGGTTTGACTACGACAATTGCTCTAGCAGTCGACTGCCATAGGTGGGCAGTCGACTGATGGGCTCAGCAGTAGACTGATCTTGTGATCAGTCGACTGGTGCTCGTGATATCGGGCATAGAATGGAGTCGAGACTCGACTGGTCGAGTGAGGCTCCATCAGTCGACTGATGGGTATCATCAGTCGACTAATAATGGATCTGTTGGACTTATCCAGCGTGGATCTAGCCGTTATCTCACGACAACAGTGGCACCAGTCGACTGATGGTCCTGATCAGTCGACTAATCGACTTTTTCCAGCACAGGTTAAAGCTTTATAAGGAGCTCGTGATGGAGGAAAATGGTATGGTTTCTTGAGCATCCTTGGGGCGATTTGTTGCTGCAAATCAAGGTCTCCAAGGTCATTCTTCAAGCAATCAAAAGCAAGCAATCCAAAGGCATTCGTATAATGTTTTCTTTACTTGTATTGCATTGTATTTCATTATAATTGCTTGTTGTATTTATTTTATTGTTATAAACTATTGTATGAGGTTTCTCCGCCTCTGGATTGTTCCGAGAAGGAGTGTTTATTAGTGGTGTGTGATTGGCATCACTAGGGCTCGTTTGAGCCCGATCCATGGAGTAGGAACCTTGAGGTTCCAAACCACATTATATGACCATGTTATGATTGTATATCTTGTTGTATTTATTTGTTATTACTATTCCACTGTGCTAACAAGATTGTAGATGATCGAACGTGAAACGAATTCCATCACGCGATGCTATTCCCCCCCCTCTAGCGGCCTCAAATCTCCTACAATTGGTATCAGAGCCCGGGGCTCTTCTACGGATTAACCACCGGGAGCTAAAGTAGCTAGAGAGAAGATGGAATTTCAAGACAAGCTTGGATGGGACATCAACACTCCACCACCATATGATCGAGAAGACTTTTCGGCATGGAGAACAAGAATGGAGACATTCTTGATGATGGATATAGAGGATTGGTTCATCCTCGTAGAAGGCTTTGAACCCCCTCGGGATAAGAACGGAAACATCTTGAAATTGAAGAAGTGGACACAAGAGCAACGTCTCAAGTTCAAGACCGAAGTCAAGATAACAAAGCTTTTAGAAGATTTGATACCTAATGATATTTTGTCTAGTTTAGGTGAATTTCAAGATGCCAAGGAGCTATGGGACAAATTGGCCAAGTTCCATGAGAAGCCTCACTTGGCACAAGTAGAAGAAGAAGAATCTTCATCGGCTCAAGAAGAAGAAGAAGAAGAGGAGTGCTCGCCCTCTCAATCTCAACCAAGTACACCGTCATCTAAAGAGCTTGAGGATTCGGAAGTTGATAGAGAATCAATTTCCGGATCGGTGGAAGAAGTGGAAGAAGTATCCACTTCTAGGATTGAGGAGAAGAAACCATCCTCCACACCGGAGCAATCTCAAGAGGAGCCATCCACCTCCGGAAGAGATAAAGAATCCACTCTGGCGCCTACAACCACTCTAGGTAACTCAAGCAATTCGGTTTTAAACAAAAATCATATAACTTGCTTTGAGCGTAGGGAATTTGGACACTACAAGAGTAAGTGTCCAAAAAGGGTAAAGAAGGCTCAACCGGCTCCAAAAGTCAAGGATGTCGGTCCCTCAACGCATAAAAGCAAGGAGGAAGTCATTTGCTTCAAATGCCGACAACTGGGACATTACCGGAATCAATGCTCGAAGGGGGAAAAGAAGAGGCAAAACGGAGCATCACAAGCAGGGGGAGCTACTAAGGCAAACCCTAAGGTATATCATGTTAATAATGCTTTTTCTTTAGTTAAAAGTCAAAAGCATGCTAGGAAATTTAATTCTCTTGCAATTCACCATGAAAAGCATGCTAGAAATAAATATTTGTGTTTAGGAGCTAAAAGTGTCCACTTAGGAAATAAGGAGAAATTTGGGACTAATTGTTGGTGCAATCGGCCCAGGTCACGATTGACCAGGACTCGAGTTTGACTCGAGTAATGTTTTTATGTTTCGACAAAAACATATGACAATGTAATTGTCATGGGAAAGTCCAAGTCTTGTGTACTTGGCATGGAAAGTCCAAGTGGAACTCTTGGCATTTGGTAAAGTCCAAGTCTTGAGTACTTGGCATGAAAAGTCCAAGTGGGACACTTGGCAATGTAAAAGTCCAAGCATGGGTCTTGGCAATGTAAAAGTCCAACATGGGTTGGCAAAGGAAAGTCCAAGCATGGTCTTGGCATTTGAGAAGTCCAACATGGGTTGGCAAGGGAAAAGTCCAAGCATGGGTCTTGGGAATGTAAAAGTCTAACATGGGTTGGCAAGGGAAAGTCCAAGCTTGAGTCTTGGCATGAGAAGTCCAAGGGGTTTGATATTGGCTGCGTAAAGTCCAAGCGAGAGTCTTGGCAGCATAAGTCCAATGGTTGGCGGCGTAAAGTCTAAGCGGAGTCTTGGCGGCATAAGTCCAATGTGCCTTGGCGGTGTAGACACCGTTAGCATGATATAGCCGACGGAAGCACCTAGAGGCTAGCGCGATGGATGAATAAGTCATGGATGACTTGGAGGGATCCGAGAGGCATGAGGCTGATGGAGGTGGCTAGAAGGCTTAGGTCTAGGCTAAGGGTGGTCTAGCAAGTATGGGGGCACCATATTTGGGTTAAAACCTCATTTTTGAGGTTGGCAGTCGACTGCCATTATGGCCGGTTCGACTGCCGTGAGTCGACTTGAGTTCGACTACCAGTTTAGAGATGGAAATGCTCAATGATTGCTCATTGAGAGCCGATTAGTGTCGACTGTAGTCGACGCTGTGTGGCTCGCGCAATGATCGCCACCCAATGTCGAGCACGAACGCTCAGAGGCCGACCGCCACGGATACGGTATTGCCGGGCAATGATCAATGTTTGTGATACAAATATAAGTATCCTCCCCATCGGAGTCACTGCTTTTATTTGTAGGGCCGAAGAGAAACCAACTATTAATTTTACTTGTCAAAAAGTTAGGTTAACAAGATAGTAAAATTAATGGGTAAAACCTCCTCTTGCAAATGTAGAATTCGTATACGTCCACACTATCGTGGCATACGATATTCTCGGTGTTTTGAGGTGTTGGCTGATTTTAAAATTTTATTGTTTGAGGAATCAATAATTTTTGAAATCTACAGTAATGATCTATGTGATTCTTAGGATTTTCAAAATTGACTTTCAGTCCACTTGCTTTGATACTAAAGGAAAATAAACTTACTGTACATAATTATGATGATTGGAAAAGAATCTAGATATTGTCTTATCTGCTAAGGAGTACAAGTATGCACTCTTCGAAGAGTGTCCTCAAGCCATGGTTGCTCAAAAAGGTTTCTACTTCTAAGCCGAAAGGCAAGAAGAAGGAGAAACAAGGTGGAGCAAAGGTGGTGGGAGGATCTCAGGGAGGCGTGAAGAAGCCGAAAGGCAAGTACTTCACTTACAAGCATGATGGACATTGGAAGAAGGACTGTCCCAATCCAAAGCAGAACAAAGATATATCCTTTGGACTAGTCGTTGAAACATGATTAGCGGTGTTATCTACCGACACCTGGTGTGTAGATACGGGAGCCACTAATCATGTTTGCAATACTTTGCAGGGGTTCCAGGAAACCCGACGACTAGCTAAAGGGGAGATTACCATTTACTTGGGCAATGCCATGAAGGTGGCGGCTATTGTAGTGGGAGAAGTTTTATTTATCTTTTGAGAAAAATAAAACTTAGGTTCTGGAAATTTCCCTTTATGTACCATTATTTAGAAAGAACTTAGTTTCAGTTTCTAAATTGTTTATGGATGGCTATTCTATTTCTTTTAATGACAGAGCTATTATAAAAAGGAATAGGGAGAATATCTGTTCAGGTACATTGATAGGAAATTTGTATACACTTGAACCAAAACCTCCCACGATGCAAATTGAAGTTTATAACTCATCTTCTAATTCCAATAAGAGAAAAGAACCTTCGAAGATGAACCAAACATATCTTTGGCATCTTAGGCTTAGTCATATTAACCTAAGCAGAATTCAAAGGTTGATAGCTGATGGACCTCTAGGTTCATTAATGGTTGAAGATTTTCCATCCTGCGAATCATGCTTGGAGGATAAAATGACCAAGAGGCCTTTTAAGGCCAAGGGGTATAGAGCCAAAGATGTGTTAGAAATGGTTCATTCTGATTTGTGTAGTCCTATGACTATCCAGGCAAGAGGTGTTCTTGAATATTTTGTCTCTTTCATAGACGATTATTCAAGATATGGAAGACACTACGATCTGATCGTGGTGGCGAGTACCTCATGGGAGAGTTTAGGAATTACTTATCAGAGCCTGGGATTCAATCCCAATTGTCTGCACCTGACACACCCCAGCAGAATGGTGTAGTAGAGCGAAGGAATAGGACTCTTATGGAGATGGTTAGATCAATGATGAGTTATTCTGAGTTGCCAGATTCGTTCTAGGGATATGCTCTAGATACAGCGATGTACATTCTGAACTTAGTTCCATCTAAATCAGTGCCTTTTACTCCCACAAAATTGTGAACTGGGCGAAAGCCCAGTCTAAGACATATTCAGATATGGGGGAGTTCAGCACATGTGCTGAAGGCAGATGCTGGTAAGTTGGAACTTCGTACAGAAGTACGCATATTCGTTGGCTATCCCAGGGGAACGAAGGATGGATTGTTTTATTGTCCTAGAGATCAGAGGGTAATCGTTAGCACGAACACCAGATTTCTAGAGGAAGACTATGTGATGAGCCACAAGCCCAAGAGTAAAATTGTTCTGGAGGAGTTAAAAGGGGAAGTCACTTCTTTAGTACCCCCAGTACAAGAGGATATACCACATGTCACTGCACCGTGTGTCACAGAGGATACACAAATGATACCTCGTCGTAGTGGGAGGGTTGTGAGACAGCCTGATAGATTCATGTTCTTGGGAGAATCTTCTGATTTGGTCCCTAGCAAACATGAACCTGATCCCTGGACATATGACGAGGCAATCCAAGATAAAGATACAGTATCTTGGCTAAGTGCAATGAATGATGAGATTGAATCTATGGATTCAAATCAGGTCTGGGAGCTAGTAGAACCACCCGATAGTGTAATAACCATTGGATGCAAGTGGATCTACAAGAGAAAGAGAGGAATAGATGGGAAGGTTGAGACATTCAAAGCGAGGCTTGTTGCGAAGGGGTATACTCAGAAAAAGGGTATCGATTATGAGGAGACCTTTTCACCGGTAGCCATGCTTAAGTCTATCCGGATTCTCTTATGCATAGCAGCTCATATGGATTATGAGGTGTGGCAGATGGATGTCAAGACAGTTTTCCTTAATGGAAGTCTTGAGGAAAACATCTACATGAAGCAACCAGAGGGATTCATTGCTAAGTGCAAAGAGCATCTTGTATGTAAGCTTAATCGATCCATTTATGGATTGAAACAAGCTTCGAGGTCTTGGAAACGGCCGGCTAGAGGGGGGGTGAATAGCCCTCGATCATTGGATGTCGAAATTTGCTCATTCTCATTGCGTTGCTTGTCTACAATTGTTGTTAGCGCAGCGGAATAACAATAATAATGAAACTAACAACAATACACAATTACAAAACACAAGATATACGTGGTTAGGAACCAAATGGTTCCTACTCCACGGGCGAGCTCGCCGAGCTCTAGTTATACGCACGACACTAACTAAACTCCTTCTCGACTACACGTCGGAGGTGGAGGAACCTCTCACAAGAAATTACAACAGTAATATACAAATACAAAAAAGAATATAAAAACAATACAAAAGAAACACTTTTCACCGATTGCTTTTGATCACTTGTTTGTTGCTTGCTTTGATTAGCTCATGAAGGACTGGAATGCAACAACAATTCCCCTCCAATAGCTCCACAAAAACCATAGCAAAAACCTCCATCTCGAGCTCCTTTTATAACATGCATCGAGCTGTTTTCGCGCCTAGCAGTCGACTGCCAAAAGGCCCCAGTCGACTGCCACTGTAGCCGTTGCCTCGCAACGGCCAGATCCACGTCAGACAAGTTCCAACGGATCACCTACCAGTCGACTGATGATGCCCATCAGTCATCTAGTGACCCATCGCCATCTCTCGGCAAGCGATCATTGTTGACATCGGGCCGACTTCGATCCATGGCATGACGCCAAGCATAAAACCTTAGCCTTACACCAGTCGAACTCTAGTCGACTTGGATCAGTCGAACCGGCACCGATGTCAATCAACTGATGTCGGGAAAAACCTCAAACACCAAGTTGTTTGAGCATCTGACCGTCGGGTAAACCCTCAAACATCAAGTTTGAGCCTCCGACACTCAGTCTTAGCCACTTGGCCAAGTCCACCTTATCCCTCATGGAGTTCCCCACCGAAGCTCTCTTCCCTCGGCCTACGTCCCTCGGATGCGCCAAGCGCACGGCTTTGCAACGCCATCCTTCGCATCTCATACCCTAGAAGTATGCTTCCCTTTGGGCTCACTCCATTCTCTCCCCGTCCGGCGGTCCCTCGGATGCACCAAGCGCACGACTTCGCAATGTCATCCTTCACCGACTCAAGGACCCGAGCCTGGTGAACTTGCCAAGTTCTCAAGACTTCGCAAATGTACCAAGCGCACGGCTTCGCAATGCATTTCTCACCGAGCACCAAGCGCACGGCTTCGCAATGCTTTGGACTTTCCCATGACAAGGCTTCCCCCTTGGACTTTCACACCAAGCTCCATGCTTGGATTTTCCATGTCAACCCCATGTTGGACTTTCCCATGACAATCCCATGTCATGAGTTTTGTCTATCAACAAAATACTATCAAGGTACTGCTCGAGTCAAACTCGAGTCAACCAGGGCCGATTGCACTAATAATCTCCCCCTTTTTGATGATTGACAAAACTACCATCTCAAGTCTACCAATCCTCCCATATTGGCAATTCTCATATCCCAATGAGAATTCCAACAAACCCTAATTGGTAACTTGGTAACTCCTCCCCCTTTTTGACATTACATCAAAAAGGTCCTCAAGTGTTTCAATGTCTCATATCCCAATGAGATCTTACAATCTTCCCCTTGGCATGCCCTCAATCTTTCTAGTGATCCCATATCACTTAAGAGAGGCAACCCAATTTTCCTCCCATGAGGAAATACACATCCATCTTCCCATGATGGATACCTCCCCCTAGAGGCTTGCTCCCCCTGGACCATTGCACCAACAATATCCTTGGAGAATCTCTAAGCCAATAGGAACATTAACCAAATCAAAATTAAGGCAAAGTTCAACAATGAACTCTCTTCCACCTTAAAGTTGATACTCTCCCTAAAACCCTTCTCCTAATCCATGTCCAATAGATTTCCACCCTCTCTAATGCTCTCCCAAGCATATCCTAGGGTTAGGAGTGGTTAGGGGATCTTAACCTAGCTGAACATGGGCCTAACCAACACCAATCACATTATGGCGATCGATAATCGTGATTCCATGTAGCAAAGATTTTAAATGGATTTCCGAAATCTATAAGTAAATATAGATAAGTTTAAAATTCTTGAAATTTGGTATGTATATTACTTATCATAAACACTATGGGTGAAAAATATTGGAAAATTATTTTACCTATTAAATTAGGAGATTGATACAAAGTCCAAAATTTAAGAAAAGCTTCAATAAAGAGCCCTCTTTGTATCATCCAATTCAATGGTGATAGCTATCAAAATATAGGCTTCACCAAGGTTTTTCAAAAAGTTTTTAAAACCTTTATTTTTTTTTTCCTAAACATCTCACCAATATCTAAATGTGTAAAACACATACAAGTAAAAAATCTTAGTGAGATGTGGGTTTTTTGTTCTTTATGTTCTCATGCATATTTCTAAGGCAACATAATTTGATTCCCATCAAATCATGCCATAGTCCTTAATTTCATTTTATTTATATGCATGATATGATTATGGCATAGATATAATATAAATAAGAGCATATGCCAAAATCATGATGTCATGGCATGTGAATGATGTTTTAGCATACATGACATATAAGGATAAGTCTAAACATGATCATGACATTTTTAGAGATAAAAATGAAAATGATGTCATGACATGGCAAGGCAAATAAAGCATGGCAAGAAAAATATACTAAGGTATAAAATACCTAAGTGTTAAAATCAATTTGCCATTTCTAGGGATTAAATTCACTTTGCCTTAAACCATTCATTTCCCTAGTGTGCCAAAAACCCAAAATAGCACACCACGACCTCTATGACCTAATTGTGCCAATTTAAATCATTCTAAACTTCTCAAACACATTGGAACATCCTAATGTGTCAACTCTACTATGGTTAGGTTAACTACCCATCCATTTAGGGTTGACATACCCTAACCCATCTAGCGTGAATCAATCACGCTTTTAGGAACCCATACCTATTGGAACTCCTTGGGTTAACAAGATATTCCCTAGGGAGAACTTCACTAGATACCTTTCTAATGACCCTTTTTGGCTTTGAAGCCTTAGTCAAATGGGTCTTACTTGGGTCAACTCTAGAGGTGACTCCTCCATTGACCTTCTTAGTGGCTACATTTGATTTCTTTGAGGTGTTAGCCACTAAACACATTCCATGGCTAGACTTAGGGATGGCTTCCCTATTAGCCTTGGTTTTCCTAGACCTAGATGTGGTTCCATAATTAAATGGAACATTATGGTAGGACATAGGTTTGTGACCCAAACCCTTCTTACCCTTAGACATTTCTTGCTTTCTAGGTCTTGACTTTTGTACATTAGACTCCTTAAACGAATTTGATATTATTTCTAGGGTCTTCTACAATTTTTCTAGCCTTGACCTCAAGGCTTGGTTTTCTAACTCTAATTTTCCCAATTTTGAATTTTCATTTATCTTTTGGGAAATGTTTTTCTTTTTAGGCATATGCCTAGATTTCTTGGGATTAACACCCAAGTTTTCTTCAATTCTCCTAATTGACTCCCTAGGTAAAATAGATCTAGTGTTTTGAGTCCTAGGTTTGTCCTTAGAGAAACTAACATGCTTAGCACCTAAGCAATAAACCTTATTGTTTCTCCTAGCATGCTTTTCATTAATAATGGCAAGAGAACTAAAATAATTTTTGGCATGCTTTTTGACTTTAGGAATTGAAGGTGCATTAACTAAATGTACCTTAGGGTTAGCTTTTGGAGCTCCCCCTACATGTTATACACCTTCTAGCCCTTTCTTCCTCCCCCTAGGGCATTGGCTTTGGTAGTGCCCCTTTTGATTGCATTTAACGCACACAATGTGCTCTTTGCTTCTTGTTTTGGGAACACCGGCATCCTTTGACTTTAGGTTGACTTTTGGTGTCGATGCCTTTTCCTTAGCCAATTTTGGTTGTTTGCTCTTGTAATGCCCTTTCTCCCTACACTCAAAACAAATAATATAATATTTATGATTAATTATAATACATGAGTCACCTAGGGAGTTGGTGGAAGCCTCTTGGTCATTTCTTCCGGAGGTAGATGCTTCATTTTGGCTTGGCTCCAGAGTTGAAATCCTTTCCTTCCCCTCAACGCTAGAGGTGGAGGTCTCCACCAAATCATCAACATCATCAAAAGTAGATGGTGCTTCTTCTTCGGCATTATCCTCTACATGTGCCAGTTGGGAGTTTTCTTGAAATTTCATTATCTTCTCCCATAATTCCTTTGCATCCCTAATAGTCACCCAAACTAGACCAAATTTTGTTAGGTAACAAATCACTAAATAATTTTATTACCTCGAGATTTGTCTTGAAGTCCTTAATTTGGTCTTGGGTCCACCTTGACTTTTCAATTGGCTTGTTGTATTTGTCCCTAGGCATCTCAAAACCATTTTCTACAATAATCATATAATCAAAATTGGTTTCGAGATATACCTCCATCCATTCCCTCCACCAAGCAAAATCTCCATCAAATTTCGGTGGATGGATGAAGTCGGCCATTTTGTAGTGCTCTCACGGCGGTTAGTCTTTGAAGAGCGACCTCGGCTATGATACCACTTGTAGGGGGATTGAAATGGTCGGCTAGAGGGGGGGGTGAATAGCCCTCGATCGTTGGATGTCGGAATTCGCTCGTTCTCATTGCATTGCTTGTCTACGATTGTTGTTAGCGCAGCAGAATAACAATAATAATGAAACTAACAACAATACACAATCACACAACACAAGATATACGTGGTTCGGAACCAAATGGTTCCTACTCCACGGGCGAGCTCACCGAGCTCTAGTTATGCGCACGACACTAACTAAACTCCTTCTCGACTACACGTCGGAGGTGGAGAAACCTCTCACAAGCAATTACAACAGTAATATACAAATACAAACAAGAATACAAATACAATACAAAAGAAACACTTTTCACCGATTACTTTTGATCACTTGTTTGTTGCTTGCTTTGATTGGCTCTTGAAGGACTGGAATGTAGCAACAATTCCCCTCCAATAGCTCCACAAAAACCATAGCAAAAACCTCCATCTCGAGCTCCTTTTATAACCTGCATCGAGCTATTTTCGCGCCTAGCAGTCGACTGCCAAAAGACCCCAGTCGACTGCCCCTATAGCCGTTGTCTCACAACGGCCAAATCCACGTCAGACAAGTTCCAACGAATCACCTACCAGTCGACTGATGATGCCCATCAGTCGACTGGTGACCTAGTAGTCGACTGTCTAGTTGGCTACGGAACGTTCTGTGCTCGCGACACTCCCATCACATCGCCATCCCTAGCCGATTGTCGCTCGACATCGATCCGACTTACATCACGATCATTGCCGATCATCACGATCGATCGCCGATCCATAACGATCGCCAAGCACAAAACCCTAGCCTTACACCAGTCGAACCCTAGTCGGCTTGGATCAGTCGAACCGGCACCTATGCCAGTCAACTGATGTCGGGCAAAACCTCAAACACCAAGTTGTTTGAGCATCCAACTGTCGGGTAAACTCTCAAACATCAAGTTTGAGCCTCCGACACTCAGTCTTAGCCACTTGGCCAAGTCCACTTTATCCCTCATGGAGTTCCCCACCGAAGCTCTCTTCCCTCGGCCTACGTCCCTCGGATGCGCCAAGCGAACGACTTCGCAATGCCATCCTTCGCGTCTCATACCATAGAAGTATGCTTCCCTTTGGGCTAACTCCATTCGCTCCCCGCCCGACGATCCCTCGGATGCACCAAGTGCACGACTTCGCAATGCCATCCTTCACCGACTCAAGGACCCGAGCCTAGTGAACTTGCCAAGTTCTCAAGACTTCCCAAATGCACCAAGCGCACGGCTTCGCAATGCATTTCTCACCAAGCACCAAGCGCACGGCTTCGCAATGATTTGGACTTTCCCATGCCAAGGCTTCCCCCTTGGACTTCCACACCAAGCTCCATGCTTGGATTTTCCATGCCAACCCCATGTTGGACTTTCCCATGACAATCCCATGTCATGAGTTTTGTCTATCATCAAAATACTATCAAGGTACTGCTCGAGTCAAACTCGAGTCAACCTGGGCCGATTGCACCAAAAAGATTTATTTTCTTGGGAGAATCTACTGATTTGGTCCCTAGCAAACATGAACCTGATCCCTGGACATATGACGAGGCAATCCAAGATAAAGACACAATATCTTGGCTAAGTGCAATGAATGATGAGATTGAATCTATGGATTCAAATCAGGTCTGGGAGCTAGTAGAATCACCCGATGGTGTAATAACCATTGGATGCAAGTGGATCTACAAGAGAAAGAGAGGAATAGATGGGAAGGTTGAGACCTTCAAAGCGAGGCTTGTTGCGAAGGGGTATACTCAGAAAGAGGGTATCGATTATGAGGAGACCTTTTCGCCGGTAGCCATGCTTAAGTCTATCCGGATTCTCTTATGCATAGTAGCTCATATGGATTATGAGGTGTGACAGATGGATGTCAAGACAGTTTTTCTTAATGGAAGTCTTGAGGAAAACATCTACATGAAGCAACCAGAGGGATTCATTGCTAAGGGCAAAGAGCATCTTGTATGTAAGCTTAATCGGTCCATTTATGGATTGAAACAAGCTTCGAGGTCTTGGAACATCCACTTTGATGAGGTGATCCAGTCTTATGGATTTATTCAAAGTCCGGATGAGTCTTTTGTATACAAGGGATGTGAGGGTAACGTAGTGGTATTTCTTGTACTATACGTAGATGACATTTTGTTGATTGCCAACAATATCATGGTGTTATCGGACATAAGGGTATGGTTGTCCTAACAGTTTGATATGAAGGACTTGGGGGAGGTGGGACACATCCTTGGGATCAAGGTTATAAGGGATCGCAGGAAAAGGATGTTGTGCTTATCCCAAGCTTCATACATAGACACGATTATAGAGCATTTTAGCATGCAGAACTCCAAGAAGGGTTTTCTACCTTTCAGGCATGGAGTTCCTTTATCAAAGGAGATGTGTCCTAGATCATATGAGGAGATAGAGGAGATGAAGGGTATTCCTTATGCTTCGGCAGTAGAAAACCTCATGTATGTGATGCTCTGTACGAGACCAGATATCTGCTTTGTCGTGGGTATGGTCAGCAGATATCAGAGTAATCCAGGACAGGGACATTGGACTGCAGTAAAGCATATATTGAAGTACCTGAGAAGGACTAGGGATTATATGCTGGTTTATCGGGCAGACCAATTACTCCCTGTGGGTTACACGGATTCTGACTTCCAATTTGATAGGGATAACAGTAAGTCTACCTCAGGTTTTGTGTTTACTTTGGGAGGTGGAGCCATTGTATAGAGGAGTGTCAAGAAGAAATGCGTGGCGGACTCCACTATGGAAGCTGAGTATGTGGCAGCCTCTGAGGCGGCGAAAGAAGTTGAGTGGCTCAGGAACTTCCTGATGGACTTGGATGTGATTCCTGGTTTGCCCAGAACTATCACAATTTATTGTGATAATAGTGGTGCAGTTGCAAACTCGAAGGAACCACGAGCCCATAAGGCTAGTAAACACATAGAGCGCAAGTACCACCTGATACGAGAAATCATAAAGAGAGGATAAGTTGCTGTGGCCAAGATTGCATCAGAGGATAACCTGGCAGATCCTTTCACTAAGGCCCTTACGGCGAGAGATTTTGATAGGCATGTGGAGGGAATGGGAATCAGATGTATGACAGTTTGAGGACAGCATAGTCTTTTAGTATAAGTGGGAGATTGTAAGGATGTATACTGAAAAGTATATCTTTTGTATGAACATCTTTATTTTGAAATAAGAATCACATGATCATTGTTTGCATATTTTTATGGTTATGCAATATTGTCTAATACTTTACATTATAGATAACATGGTGTGCGGTGTCACACAGGAGATCATGTTATCGGTCCCTTGAAAAGTATAAGTAAAGGCTCACAACCGAGATGACTTTGGACAAACCATCGGAATGGTTGTAGTGTGATTTGGTATTGGTTTGTCTTGACCATAGAATCACACTAGTGCACTTTGTGTGTATTGAGCAGGATCGACTTAGAGGTGATTGTATTTATTGCTGACTACATAATCGAATTGGACCTCAGATATTATATTGTACATACTCTTAATCCCGATATAATAACGGACACATATACTTAGTACTCATCTCTTTGATTTACCAATGGGCGAGATTTATAGATTAAATCGATAGACTCGGTAAGTTGGGAGATGATATTATTTATATGGTGTGTCATTGATTATAGGAGGAAACCTGTCCTATATATTAGGATGATGATGTCCCCTTGAGGAGCTCATAAGGTTCATCATGTAAACCCTGCAGGTGGACTTGGTCCGGCATGATGAAAAGGTTGTGTGGTACTACTTATAGAGTTAGATGTTGATTAATTAATGGTCAATAAATTAATTAATCGACGAACATTCGAGATCTTAAACACGGGGATAAAATGTACAAATAATATATGGAGCTCATATTGTCATATGGGGGTTGGTGAGGTAGATCAATGATGATCCTTTAGTGGATTGGATCATCATTAGTGGATCGGACTTTATGTGGGCTTGATCCATGGGTGGCCAAGATCCAACTCCTCCTCATGGTCCCTAATGTAGCCTATTAACACCTCATGAAGCTTATATCCAATGGATAGAAACAAAACTCTATGATCCATACGTAGAGATTAAATCTTTAAGATCCGACGGTTGAGATTAAATCTCTAGATCCGAGGGTTGAGATTAAATCCCTAGAACCAATGGAGGAGATTAATTCATGACTTATCCCTAACTCTATAAAAGGAGGGCATGGGGTTGGTGTGGATAACAACATCAAGAGAGCTAGGTTTTTTGGGCGGCAAGGGAGAGGAATCCCAGTTGAGATAGGATTAGGGTTAGGGTTTGGAAGCTAGGGCGGCACTAATTAAGGAAGGTGATTGCTTTCATCTTCCTCCTTCATTGGTCGGCATCCAGCAGCCCTTCCAGCCTTTTTCCAGTCCTTGGCTAGCGGCCAAATCCCCTCCTCTCTTCTCCTAAGGTGGTGGAAATAAGATATAGGGCTTCCCTTGGTGTCTTGGTTGTTTTCCATCATCTTCTCCTCCTAGTTGGCCAGCGGCAAGGAGTTTTTGTGTTCCTTATTGGTGTTAGTGATATATGAGAGATGTCCTAAGGCAATCGCCTTATGTTTGAACCATTTATATGATAAATGAAGATTCACTATTTGAGTATACATGTTTTCATGTAATTGATTAGATCTTAAACTCATTTATTGAATGTCCACGATACGATTCACAGCATGATAGAATTTGTGATTGGACCACAACTAGTGAGTATCTCTACATGTGTAATTGTGTTGTATCGGAATTATCCCTAGTCGATGAATTGATGGATTTGGACACCATTGATTCTGTCGAGACTAGCACGAGGTATATGTTGGTGCAGTGGGCACCAAAGTCGAACCGGTATTTTGATTATGGCAAAAGGCTCAATAGTTAAGGGTATATTTGTTATCTTACGAGCTCAATTAAGTGTGCAGAAATGCTAAAGTTGAGCGGAAGGTCTGCGACACCCGGTGGGAACCGAGGTGGTCGGGCAACGCCAGAGGGACTTCGGAGGAAGCCGAGGTACTCGGGTGAAGACCGGAAGCGAGGCTACAAGGTAAGCTCGTGTGAAAGCGAAGCAAGGTCGTTAAGCGTAGATCCGACCCAATACCTCCAATGGAAGGTCTAGGTCGAGATCAGATGGTTAGAACCATCGTACTTTATAGTCAAGTTCCAGCCTCGAGAAGAGCTCGAATTTCAAGGGGGTGAATTTGGACTTGACTCGTGTTTTGGTACAAAGGGTGATGTGGCATCAAGGTGGACATCCAAACCATCACCAAGCTTCCTTGTGGTGGATGCCCAAAATAAGGTGAGTTGGCACAAGATGGTTGGCTCCCATGATGTGGCACAAGTTGAATGGCTCCAACAAGTTGGCGCCAAGGAGGTTGGAGGTGGCACAAGGTGGTTGGATGAAACACCTCATCCTCAAGTTGGCGCCCAAGGAGGTTGGAGGTGGCACAAGGTGGTTGGATGAAACACCTCATCCTCAAGTTGGCCCAAGGAGGTTGGAGGTGGCACAAGGTGGTTGGATGAAACACCTCATCCTTGAGTTGGCGCACAAGAAGGTTGGAGGTGGCACAAGGTGGTTGGATGAAACACCTCATCCTTGAGTTGGGATAAGAACCTCACCTTGGACACTACCTATGTCTAAATTCATAGATCAATATCCATAAATAGACATGTTCAAGCCAAGCAAATAACAAGAATTCAAGAGCTCTCAACACGCCATCGTAACGCCGCTACTACTACTCACATTTGCTACGACGAAGTGCCGCCGACAACGAAAGCTACATCTTCTACTTATAAGAGTTGTCGGTATATTTATTTAAGTTCTACTTCTTTAAATTGTCTTTGTGCTTTAATCGTAACAAGGAAAGGGGGAGTGTCCCTTTGCCTTGATTTCTTTTTGTAATCGTTGCTCCTACTTCCAACGAAGAGGAGTGGTTTTAGTGAATTGCCCTCCGTACGTGATCAAGGATCACTAGGGCCGTGGATTAGCAATCGAAAGATTGTGAACCACGTAAAAATATCTTGTCTACTTTATATTTCCGCTGTGCATTCTCTACTTGCTTTTTACTTATTGCAAAATTTTTTTAACGAAATCGTATCGCTATTCACCCCCCCCCCTCTAGCGACACTTTCGATCCAACAATTGGTATCAGAGCCGGGGGCGCTAAGATTCGGTGAAACCACCAATCTAGCTTTGTTTTTCTTTTTTTTACAGATTTTTTTATTTATTTCTGTTTTCGTATAATTATTTCACTTGCTTATCTTCTCCTACATATAGAATTGCATTAGAGGCTTTAGGATCCGGATAAGGTTGTCCTTCGGGTTAGATCCCGAGTAAGGTTGTCCTCTGGAACTTCAACGACATTCGCATTTGATTGTTTATTTCTTTTTGCAAGTTACATTTTATATATCTTTTTACTTCTTCAAGACTACTAATCCAAGACGAAAGTCTTGGAATATTCTTTCGTGTGTGTTTTGCAAGATTCTTTTAATCGTTCTTCTTCTTGTTTTTAAATGGCCCATCTCGAAGGGTTGACCCCCGTTTTACAACGGTAATGACTTTCGTTATTGGAAGGGTCGGATGGAATGCTTTCTTAAAACCCAAATCGAGATGTGGATCGTAATCCAAACCGGTTTCACACTTCCTATTAATGAAGATGGTGAATCTTTGGGTTACGATCAATGGTCAAATTCCATGAAAAACAAGTAGAAGCCGATGCCAAGGCAACTCAAATCTTGCAATGTGGGTTGTCAAGGAAGAGCTCAACCGCTGGCCCCTTCATTAGTGCAAAGGACTTATGGACCAAGCTAGTGGAACTACACGAAGGCACCGACGACACGAAGGTATGTAAAAGAGATTTACTTTTAAATAAATTGTATAACTTGAAAATGCAGGAAAACGAGACCGCAACTCAACTACATGCTCGTATTCCAAGACATCACAACCAACTCCATGCCATCGGACAAAAGGTCGAGAATCGCGACCTTATCGGTATTCTCTTAACTCGCTTTCCTAGGACCACCTTGTGGGCATCCATGGTCGATGCCTACAAGGTCTCCAAGGACGCTTTCTAAAATTAGGTTAGACGAATTGTTTTGAACTTGAATTACATGAGCAAACTAACGTGGTCCAAAGCCGAGAAGAGTATTGCGTTAGTTGCGGTGTTCCAAGAAGAAGAAGCCCGCAAGCAAGCCACCCCAGAAGGAAGAAGACGAGTCCGAATCGGAAGTAGACTCGAATAGAATCCGAACTAGTCAATCTAGTTCGGAAGATGATCAAGAGACAAACGACCAACAACTCAAGGTAAGCCTAAACCTAATTCAAATACTTCTAATTTTAGATGCTATGAGTGCAATGTGTTCGGTCACATCAAGTCCGAGTGCCCAAAGCTAAAGAATAACGCATCAAAGACCAAGAAAGCGCTAAACGCTACTTGGGAGGAGTTGTCGGAGGAAGAAGACGATATCCAAGCTCTAATGGCCAAGCCGATCGAGCACGACTCGAAACCAAGAAGAGTCCGAGTCCGAATCCGATGATGAGCTTCCATTCAAGACAAGCCACGGATCCATCCGGTTCAAAAGAATCATTAAGGGTAAGTCCGTTACTTAATACTTTGTATGGTGCAATTAAATTTTTAAATAAGAAACTAGCTAAGTCCGAGTCCAAGGTCGAGACCCTAATTGAGGAGGTTAACCTTCTCAAACATGAGGTCTCCTAACCTCTTCGACTACTGTATTCAAGAGGAGGACTCAACTCAAGTTGAAAAGCTTGAAGTTGAGAACTCGCTTTTGAAAACACAAGTCGAAGACCTTAGGAACACGTTGGAAAGGTTCACTTTGGGATCCAAGGGACTTGACCTCTTACTTGGATCACAAAGGGCCGTGTACAACAAGGCCGGACTCGGGTTTAACTCAAATACAACCAATAAGTCATATATGTCTATAGTAAACCAACATAAGAAAAATGTCCAAGCATGGGTCCCTAAGACCACTTTGATTTCAACTTTAGGATCTAACATGTATTGGGTTCCCAAGGACCAAATTCACTATGTGAATAGACCCACTCGATTCAATGGTCCAGGGGGAGCCAATACAAAATGTATTTTTGTTAAGTCTTAGAAATTACATGCTTAGTTTTTCCTTTATTTTTAGAATGGTTAGATAGGACTCATAACCAACTAAAATCCTGCGAAAAGATTGAGCCTCGGGGAGCCTCTTTTCAAAAATAAACCAACTAAAATCCTACAAAAAGATTGAGCCTCGGGGAGCCTCTTTTCAAAAATAACTAGTTAGACCAAGACGTAGTCTCAAGTAAGTCGAGTTATCAATTTCTTGAAATTAGCTTTGTCTAAGGAAGTGGTCGTTGTTCCGATCAAAGAAGGCCTCTGTGCCTCGCCACGACCTGGAAGCTAATCTCTTGAAAAGATTACTTGATGAGCTTAGACTAAATCCGAATCTAACCTAATGTTGGTTAATTTAAATTCATTAAAATTAATCAAGTAAAATTGAAAGTCATCTCACAATAACACATAGGAATAACATGTTTTGATCATGTAGATATTGGTGAGATGATTTAGGTTTAAAAACTTACAAACAACCCTTTAGTAATTCCAATATCCGATCCAACTACCTTATATGTAGGATCAATGGATGTTGGACAGTGGTTGCTCCCGACACATGACCGGGGATCAACTCAAATTTTCGAAGTTACGATTCAAACGACAAGGATCGGTAGCCTTCGGAAATAACGGCAAGCTCAAAATCATCGGATCAGGTGATATTGAGCTCAACTCTAACTTTACAATTCAAAATGTCTTATTAGTAGAAAACTTTCAATATAATTTACTTAGTGTAAGCCAATTGTGTGATAACAATTATAAGGTCATATTTCTAGAAAATGAATGCGTAATCAAAATAAATGCAACATCTAAAATAATACTTAAAGGAACTAGGAGTAGCAACATCTACACAATAAATTTACCCAACTCCTCAACCAAGTGTCTTATGACACAGCAAGAGGAATCTTGGTTATGGCACCGAAGACTCGGACACTCGCACCCAAGACTCGTCCACAAGATGAGTCAGAGTGGCTTGGTTATAGGTTTGCCTAAACTAAACAACTTGGATAATAAAATATGTAATGCTTGTCAACAAGGTAAACAATCTAGGACACAACATCAATTAACTAATCAAGAACGAACCAAAAGTGTTCTTGAGCTCCTACACATGGATCTATTTGATTCACATGGAGCTAAGTCACTCAATGGTAGTCAATTTTGCTTAGTCATAATTGGCGACTATTCTAGATTTACTTGGGTTAGGTTTATCAAACATAAAAATGATACCCTAGACCAACTAATCAATCTTTGTAGGTTAATCAAAAATCAAAAGAACCTTAAGATTAAAAGACTTAGAAGCGATCATGGTGGTGAATTCGAAAACCACAGGTTTACAGATTTCTGTAACCTAATCGGATACCACCATGAGTTTTCATGTCCTAGAACCCCACAACAAAATGGGTTAGTCGAACGGAAAAATAGAACCCTACAAGAAGCCGCTAGGACAATGTTAAACGAGTATAACCTACCCGATAGATTTTGGGCGGGAGGCTAGTTAGTGCGGCTTGCTATGTCCAAAATAGGATCCTTATGGTAAAGAGGCACCAAAAGACCTCATACGAGATTTATCACGATAAAATACCGAACATCAAGTACTTTAGGGTATTTGGATGCAAGGTACATATCTTAAACACTAAGGATTACCTAGGGAAATTCAAATCCAAAACCTCTCGAACCTTTCTAGGATACTCAACCACCGAGAGCTTATAGGGTATACAATCACGACACTCTTAGAGTCGAAGAAACCATTAATATAGTTTTCGACGAAGGACACGAACCCGTTCAATCCTTAACAAAACCAACTAGCAAATCAACTTATAGCGAACCCGACTCTGATCTTGAACTTGAATCTCGTCCTAACCCAAGTCATCCTATCGACCAAGTGATAGATGACTCTAACCCAAGTCAAACTAGAACTCACCCAAGTCATCCTATCGACCAAGTGATAGATGACCCTAACCCGAGTCACACTAATACTAAAACAAATCATCCTATCAATCAAGTTATAGGTGATCCAAATTTAGGGGTTCGAACTAGAGCTTCATATCGAAACCTTAGTCAAATCTCGTTAATTTCCAAAATCGAACCCAAAACTATTGAACAAGCACTTCTTGATCCCGACTGGATTATTGCTATGCAAGAAGAGCTAGCTCAATTCACTAGAATTGAAGTCTGGGAATTAGTACCACCACCTAAAGAAAAATCAATTATTGGAACAAGGTGGGTATTTCGAAATAAACTTGATGATAAAGGTGAAGTAGTTAGAAATAAAGCTAGGTTAGTCGCAAAAGGGTTTAGTCAAGTCGAAGGTTTAGATTACGATGAGACCTACGCCCCCGTAGCTTGGACTAGAGTCCATCCGAATGTTGTTAGCATATCTGCACATCGAGGTTTTAAATTGTTTCAAATGGATGTCAAGTCAGCATTTTTGAATGGATACATTAAGGAAGAAGTTTACGCTACCAACCTCCGGATTCAAAATCTAGATAAACCCGACCATGTCCTTAGACTTAAGAAAGCCCTATATGGACTCAAACAAGCCCCAAGAGCTTGGTACGAAGGCTTCGATCTATCTTAAGTCCAAAGGATTCAACCAAGGTTTAGTCGACCCAACCTTATTCGTTAAAACCGTAGGAAAAGAAATCTTTATAGCCCAAATCTATGTAGATGATATAATTTTTGGAACTACCAACTCGATCCTCGCTAAACGAATTCATCTCACTTATGGAAAGTGAATTTGAAATGAATTTAGTGGAGAGTTAAGTTTCTTCTTAGGTTTACAAATTAAACAAACTAAAGATGGAATATATTTACATCAACAAAAATATACTAAGGACTTAATAAATCGATTTGGAATGCAAGATGCTAAAATAATCAATACACCTATGGCAACTAATGTTAATATAAGCGAAGATGTAGAAGGAAAACCCGTTGACCTAAAATACTATAGGAGCGCAATAGGAAGTCTCCTATACTTAACCGCGAGCCGACCCGACATTTTATTCGCGAAGTATGTGCGCAAGGTTACAAACCTGTGCCAAGGAGTCTCACCTAACCCTAGTCAAGCGTATCCTTAGATATCTAAAGGGCACGCTAAACGTAGGTATTTGGTACCCTAGATCTACCGAGTTTAATCTAATCGGCTACTCCGACTCGACTATGCGGTAGTAAACTCGATAGAAAGAGCACGAGTGGTTGTTGTCAAATCCTCCTCGAGTCTAGTAAGTTAGTGCAAGAGGAAGCGAAGATTGCGTTGCCTTATCTACCACCAAGCCAGAATACGTATGCGATGGGTGAGTGTGTCTCTCACTCACGTGGATGAAGCACACTCTCCAAGACTTTAGCTTAATCTTTAACAACATTAAAACCTACATAGATAACATTAGTTCAATTAACTTAACTAAAAATCCAATATGTCATTCTAGGACAAAACATATAGAAGTTAAACACCACTTCATTAGGGAACATGTAACTAATGGAACTATACAACTAGAGTATGTTGAGTCCAAATCAAACCTAGCGGACATCTTCACCAAACCACTCCCAGAAGCCGAATTTAGTTTATTAAGACGAAAGTTAGGTATGTGCGTAATAGAGTAGGATTTAAATTTTTCTATATATATACTCTACTTTTGCTTCTTTTTATGAAATTAGCCTAAGTCTTACCTTAGAAATCATATACCTATAGATTTAAGGAGCCAACACATCTCACAACACATAGGACTAATGTGTTTGTGTACTTAGCCCCGTAGACGGGCGTGAGATGTTAGGTCCGTACTCGTGGTTACAGATGTAGATTCAGTGCATCGACATGAACCATGGAGTATAATTATTTAAAATTAATCAACTCCTTCAAGACTTATTGATCATTCTATATCAATCAAGTCCAACCGGAGTTGTACATTTTAGATGAACATATTTTCAAGCTTATTATTATTTTAAAAAAAAATATATATTTATATTGGGAACTTGCTTGGACTTACAAACCTTAAAATATATTTACAAACTTTTTGAGTTAAGGCAAAAGGGGGAGAAAGTCACAAAAGTAAGGAAGAAAGTAAACAAAATTATTACCTTTTATATTAAGTAATTCCGTTTACTTAAGCAACTATTAAGGGGAGTAAAATTATTTTTCAAGAACTCACCTTGGTCAAGGGGAGGTTACCTCAAAGGGGAGAACTTGAAACAATAATATTTCTCACTCATGCTTAATCTTTATGCTAGCTCATTCATACTTAATCATTATGCTAGCTCATTCATATTTAATCATTATGCTAGCTCATTCATATTTAATCTTTATGCTAGCTCATTCATATTTAATCTTTATGCTAGCTCATTCATGCTTAATCATTATGCTAGCTCATTCATATTTAATCTTTATGCTAGCTCATTCATGCTTAATCATTATGCTAGCTATCGTTATGCTTAATTTTTCCTTAACTTTTGTGTCGGTTTGCCATGAATCAAAAAGGGGGAGATTGTTGGTGCAGTGGGCACCAAAGTCGAACCGGTATTTTGATTATGGCAAAAGGCTCAATAGTTAAGGGTATATTTGTTATCTTACGAGCTCAATTATGTGCGTAAATGCTAAAGTTGAGCGGAAGGTCTCATGACACCGGTGGAACCGAGGTGGTCTGGGCAACGCCAGAGGGACTTCGAGGAAGCCGAGGTACTCGGGTGAAGACCTAAGCGAGGCTACAAGGTAAGCTCGTGCGAAAGCCGGCAAGGTCGTTAGCGTAGATCCGACCCAATACCTCCAATGGAAGGTCTAGGTCGAGATCGGATGGTTAGAACCATCGTACTTTATATTTTAAGCTAACTTGTCACTAGCCCAAAACCCTTTGACTACAGTCAAGCTGCTAGTCAAGTTCCAAATCGAGAAGAGCTCAATTTCAAGGGGGTGAATTTGGACTTGACTCGTGTTTTGGTACAAAGGGTGATGTGGCATCAAGGTGGACATCCAAACCATCACCAAGCTTCCTTGTGGTGGACGCCCAAAATAAGGTGAGTTGGCACAAGATGGTTGGCTCCCATGATGTGGCACAAGTTGAATGGCTCCAACAAGTTGGCGCCCAAGGAGGTTGGAGGTGGCACAAGGTGGTTGGATGAAACACCTCATCCTCAAGTTGGCGCCCAAGGAGGTTGGAGGTGGCACAAGGTGGTTGGATGAAACACCTCATCCTCAAGTTGGCGCCCAAGGAGGTTGGAGGTGGCACAAGGTGGTTGGATGAAACACCTCATCCTTGAGTTGGCGCACAAGAAGGTTGGAGGTGGCACAAGGTGGTTGGATGAAACACCTCATCCTTGAGTTGGGATAAGAACCTCACCTTGGACACTACCTATGTCTAAATTCATAGATCAATATCCATAAATAGACATGTTCAAGCCAAGCAAATAACAAGAATTCAAGAGCTCTCAACACGCCGTCGTAACGCCGCTACTACTACTCACATTTGCTACGACGAAGTGCCGCCGACAACGAAAGCTACATCTTCTACTTATAAGAGTTGTCGGTATATTTATTTAAGTTCTACTTCTTTAAATTGTCTTTGTGCTTTAATCGTAACAAGGAAAGGGGGAGTGTCCCTTTGCCTTGATTTCTTTTTGTAATCGTTGCTCCTACTTCCAACGAAGAGGAGTGGTTTTAGTGAATTGCCCTCCGTACGTGATCAAGGATCACTAGGGCCGTGGATTAGCAATCGAAAGATTGTGAACCACGTAAAAATATCTTGTCTACTTTATATTTCCGCTGTGCATTCTCTACTTGCTTTTTACTTATTGCAAAAGTTTTTAACGACACCGTATCGCTATTCACCCCCCCCTCTAGCGACACTTTCGATCCAACAGTATACTCCTTGGTGTATCCAAGCAGCTGATTCTCACTGACTGGAGACATTGTGATGTTCGGAGTTATTCGTGGATGCTAGTTATGGTAACTAGTTCATTGGAGTGACCAGCCGTAAGACTTCATATGGTTCTCTGCATATATAAATATGTAAATGAAGTTCTTACTGTAGCTTAAGTGCGATGTTACTTTAACTTGCGGTATTCAAGTTATCTTGATCATGAGGACTTATGCTTTGACATCTTAAGCAAGCATCTCTGAGGAGATGTGGACCCGGGATGATTGGGTATAAGTCGAAGTGATCGAAGGTGTTTGAATAGCCTATAAAGGATTCACCACTCCTTGCGAGGAGATGTATACCCATGGCCTCTCGTTGGATTGTTACTAAAGTCTTTGGCCAAAGCATTACATGTTTAGAGTAAGGTACTCTTCGATACATGTGCAGTAACGAGAATCCGTAGGACGAGGAAATGATACTTGGGCTAGGTGTGACATAGTCAGCCTAGTGGGGACTGACACTATAGACCATGTCCTGAACCAAGTGGGTATAAGATGAGTGAAGGGAATGGGGCACGATTCATTCGAGTCGCTGAAGGGTTTCAGAAATAGTTCTGGATCAACCGTTGATCTTTTCAGTTAATTAGGGATCATGATGTACTACTAGGTGCCACTCATGATCGTTCTATAATTAATGGTTAATTATAGACGGCCAACACAAACCGAGAACCTATTTGGTCACACGCACAATGAGCGTAATCTGAAGGATTTAAAATGACCTTGAGAATGAGATTCTCAGACCGAGAGAAACTAGGTTTGGTTGGACCAAACATGGAGCGAGCATGAAATCGTTTCAGTCGCAATGGAAGCGTGGATGGGCCGTGTCTTATGAAGACATGATGGATGAACCAAATTGGTTTAGTCTAATCCAATGGAGGAGAATAAACCAAAGGGTTTGGTTTGTTTTAAACGAATGAACCAAAGTTGGTTCGGTTCGTTTTGACTTAAAATAAACCATCATGGTTTAGTTTATTTTAACTTAAATTAATGGAGCGGGTTAACGGGCCTTTGGTTATGATCCGATAACCATTAAGAGAATTTGTTCTCTATAAAATAGGGCTTAAGGGTTTTGTTAAGCCCTAATCCAAAAAGCCCTAACCTAGAGTTGCCGCCCACCTCTCCCCTTTGAAGAAGTCGGTGCCAACCCTAGTGTCGCCGCCCCTTCTCCTCCAACCGGTGACCAGCTGCTGCCGTCTTTTCCACTTGCCGGCGTTGAGCTGCTGCCGGAGGAGCTCCAGTAATCTCCCTTGGGTTCGGTAATAAGGTGAGCTTCCACCTTTCCTTTTGGCCGGCCCCTACTCCTCCACCAAAGCTGTCCAGTTTTCTGGACAGCTTGTTTCCCTCTCGTCGGAGCATCGTTTGGACGATGTTTGGAGCTCCGACAATGGTAGACTTGCCGGAGATTCGATCTCCGATAATCCTCATAGGTGGAGGACGAAGGATTCGTCAAACGGTTGACGAATACCTCTCCGGAGAAGCGAGTCTTGAGGACTCATTTTTGGATCCGAATTTGGATTCGGATCGTGATCTTCTCTCGATCACATCATCTTCAACACGAGGCTAGTAACCCGTACTAAGACGAGGCTCATGACTTGGTGAAGTCATCCTGAAGATACTCGGTGTGAATATGGATAGAGACGATTCTAGTGAGGATTGTTCCGGTTGATGCCTTTCCCGCTACACGTGATACGTAAGGTATACGAAGTTAAATTTCCTTTTATTGCAAAATTTAAATTTACGGTTATGTCTACACATGTTGTACTATGCATGCGTGTGATGTGTGTGTTGTAATAAATGTAGATTTATTATTTTTATTTCTTCCGCTGTGCACATGTTTACGAAACATGTTCGAACACACACTCGCCGCGGTGCCGGAAACCCAACAATGGTATCAGAGCCCAGGTTGTGTTTCGACATAATCGTAAAATTATTTTAAGATAGTCATAATGATATTTCTGGAAATTTTCTACTTTTGGAAAGTTAGAAGTATTTATGGAAATTTTTATTTTTTGAAAGTCTAGAAGTATTTATGGAAATCTTCCACTTTTGGAAAGTTGGAAGTATTTATGGAAATTGATATTTTCCATAAATAAAATATTTGATTAGATTTTGGAAATTTATTTCCTAATTTAATCATGATTTGATTTAGGAAATCAAATCTTTAAATATTTTATTTCCATAAGTAGTTTTGATGATTTAGGAAATTGGTTTCCTAAATTGACTTTCCTTAATCAACTATTTCCACAAATAAAATATGTGATTAGATTTAGAAATTTGTTTCCTAATTTAATCATGATTTGATTTGGAGAATCAAATCTTAAACATATTTTATTTCCATAAATAGTTATGACATATAAGGAAATATTATACATGACATAATTGTATGCCATGTAATTGCATTAGATGCATATCATTATGCCATGCGTGTAACGCCCGCCCTTATCTGCTCTCAGGGCGGCACTACTTTTTTTTTTTTTTTTATAACATGACATATAGGGATCATTTCACAATCTACATACTTAGACATGTTATCATGACCTAAACCTTCTTTTATGCATGCATCACACATCATATTCATAATTAGAATGTTAACATATCATAGCTTCTTTTATAACATGCATCACATTTCATATTCATAATTTGGCATGTTCCATATCCTATCTCATTTTACCACATGCATAACATGAAGATCTATTCATGAGTTCTATCATATCAAACTTTTATAAGTAATTGAACAGTAACATAACTAAGCAACATTCAACATGGTACTAATAAATCTCAAGTCTTATAAGCGGAAGCAAATGTCTTAAGGTGTTCACGGAGCATATAAATATAGGCAGATAGTAATAGGGTCATTTTCCACCATGCCACTATCACACACACTTGGCCCCTCCTGCTACTTCCTCTTAGTTCATGTTTCCTTTATCTGCAGTATATGGACAACATAAACTATAAGCATATAGCTTAGTAAGATTCTTGCCTACTCACAAAAGCCATAAACTTCATCAAACAAATAGAAAGCAGGAGCATACTAGCATAAATAGCATATGTATTTCATAACAACACTATGCATCAACTTACCAATGTAATGAGAACATAAGCATGGCATACAATTTACATAGCATGCTGAACATAATTAAATCTAAGCAGGGCATAAATTAAACCATAAGCATTCATGGCATCATCAACCCTAAACATGCATAAAGGACATAATCATAAGCATTCTTAAACTTGACATAAGCATTCATAATTTTCTCAATTCTAACATGCATAAAGGTCATAATCATAAGCGTTCTTAAACTTAATATAAGCATTCATAATTTCATAAATCATAGACAAGCATCAGGGACATAATCATAAGCATTCTTAAACTTAACATAAGCATTCATAATTTCATAAATCATAGACAAGCATCAGGGACATAATCATAAGCATTCTTAAACTTAACATAAGCATTCATAATTTCATAAATCATAGACAAGCATCAGGGACATAATCATAAGCATTCTTAGACTTAACATAAGCATTCATAATTTCATAAATCATAGACAAGCATCAGGGACATAATCATAAGCATTCTTAAACTTAACATAAGCATTCATAAAAGTCCTTTCTTTTCAAAACATATACATAAAGGTACTTTAACATAATCATAACTTGAATGGGGGGCCCCAGGTTAAGTACCACATAATGCGCATTCCCTAATAGGCTGGGGTAGCGAGCCACCAAACCTACTAGAGCAAGACCTCTTACGTCTTACCAGGGCAAGACCTCTTACGTCTTCTTATGTCCCTATGGATTTGATTAACGACCACCTGACGGGTCGGGTACTTAACCTCTTACAAAGTAAAATACTTAATTCCTTTCTTTCTTGTCATATCATAAAGAATGCTCTTAATCCCCAACATAAACAGGGAAGCATCTCAATCTTGTCTTATCATAAGGAGAGCTCTTAATCCTTACTTGAAAGGGAAGCATCTCCATCTTAGACATTTCATAACATACATGCATTCATAACATAAGAGTACCCTAAAGGGGTCCTAAAGCATAACCATGTTTATCACATAAGCATATTTCAGAGGCATATTCATGGCATATTAAATCATAAAACATGTTCATCTCAAAGGCATATTTCATGTCATATTACATCATAAACATGTTCATCACATAGGCATAATTCATGACATATTATAATCATCCACATAACATATTTCATGGAATATAAAAATCATAATCATGTTCATCACATAAACTTATTTCATGGCTCATAAAAATCATAATCATGTTCATCACATAAACATATTTCATGGCATATAAAAATCATAATCATGTTCCTCATATAAACTTATTTCATGGCACATAAAAATCATAATCATGTTCATCACATAAACATATTTCTTGAAGGCATAAAACCTAATACAACTTCATAAGGGGTATTTTCATGAAACCCTAACCCTAAACCTAATGTTGGCCGAAACATGTAGGGCACCATTTTCTTTATTTTTGTTACATAAACTCCTACTTGAAGGCATACCACCTAATACAACTTCATAAGGGGTATTTTCATGAAACCCTAACCCTAAACCAATGTTGGCCGAAATATGTAGGGTACCAAAATTTGATTCTTGTTACATAAATTCATACATGAAGGCATATGACATAACATAACTTCATAAGGGGTATTTTCATGAAACCCTAACCCTAAAACCATTGGTGGCCGAAACATATAGGGGCACAAAGCTTGGATTTTTGTCACCTAAAAATTTCTACATGAAGCATACAACATATCAAAATTTCCTTAGAAGCATTTTCATGCAACCCTAGCCCCAAAAACCTTGGTTGGCCGAAACTTGTAAGGGCACAAAGACTTGTATTTTGTCCCTAAAATTCCTACATGAAGCATACAACATATCAAAGTTTTTCTTAGAAGCATTTTCATGCAACCCTAGCCCAAAAATACTTGGTTGGCCGAAACTTTCAAGGGCAACAAGACTTATATTTTGTCCCTAAAATTCCTACATGAAGCATACAACATATCAAAGTTTTTCTTAGAAGCATTTTCATGCAACCCTAGCCCAAAAATACTTGGTTGGCCGAAACTTGCAAGGGCAACAAGACTTGTATTTTGTCCCTAAAATTCCTACATGAAGCATACAATCTATAAAATATCTTAGAATGATTTTCATGCAACCCTAGCCCCCAAAAACCTTGGTTGGCCGAAACATGTAGGGTATCAAGCATCCTATTCCTTTCATGTATCATGTCCTACAAGAACTAATATACTGCAGGTGAGGGAATCTTACATCCTTCACTTGCTTTTAGTTGGTAGATGACCTAATGGAAGCCAAGAACTAGCCTTCCCTTGCTTGGATGAGGTTCGGCCAAAGGGTGAAAATGGAGAGGGGGAGAGATGGTTTTCGGTGAGGAAGAAGAAGAGAAGAAGAAGTGGCCAAGTGGAAACTTCCCTCTTCTTTATAAAGGGAGGAAGAGAAGTTTCTCTTCTCTTTTCCATGCCTCTTCATTTACCCCCATCACACTTATCTACAATTTCCCCCCTACCTCTAATGATCTAATCCTATTGGGCTTCTAGTTAGTGGGTGCATCTATAGGGTTTGGCTATCTCTAGAGGTTTGGGGTTCAATTCCTAGGCCTTGAATCTCTTTTTGGCTTATTTTCCTTTTATTTTCGAAAAGGCCCACATAAAGCCCATCATCGTAAAGCCAAAAATTCTCATAAAATTGCTAGAAATTTTACGGGCGTTACAATGCATGTCGTGACATGTAGATGTATGCCATGTATGTCATGCCATGTAGATAATAGTTATTTGCATGCAAAGAGGATGAGACATAAAAAACCCTTACTCAATATTAAAGCCTACACCTTCCATTAATATGGTTAGAACCAGAGTTCCGTTTCTTGTTTGGGTTGTTGGACTCTCTCCAAGCTCGGCTCGAACCCGAACATGTTCAAATCATGGAATTGTTTAATACTAATATGGTAAGAGTCAGAGGTCAATCGTTAGCTTTGGTTGTTGGACTCTCTCCAAGATGGGCTAATTGGTTGAATACGCTCTAACCATATTAAAACTATTTCTCGATTAATGGGTTGACTTTAACCTGAAGCATCGGCTTGTTGGACTCTCTCCAAGGTCGATGTAAAGGGAGGTGAAGTTGGGTGTTATGCATATGATGCTTACTTGTTAATGTGTTAACAACCCGATGTATGTGTGAACATTCAATTAGTTGATAGCACATTGTCATAGTTGTATATACGTGATATGCAATCGGTATAGTTGATACCTACCATCGTAGTTATGAATGACTTGTTGGACTCTCTCCAAGGTTGTTCATATCTATGATGGATATCAACCCATTCAGAGATGGACCTATGATCTCCCGAAGTAATTTTGGGGTTTTTGAAATTCAAAAAATGAATGGGATTTATAAATGTATATTGATGCATTTTAATATCATTTTCTCATATATGCTCGTTTTGTATTTCTAGGTTAATCGATTAATCATGACGTCTTTGAATTTGCGCACTATTTTGGATTCAAACAAATTGACTGGGCCTAAATTCCTAGACTGGCTTAGAAACCTGAGAATTGTTCTCAAGGCGGAAAAGCTAGCATATGTCCTTGAAGAGCCTCTTCCCAACCATCCTAAGGACGATGCAACTCCAGACCAAATGTTGGTCTATCAGAAGCATGTGGCAGATTCTGAGCTGGCGAGTTGCATCATGCTAGCTGCGATGGTACCTGAGCTGCAAAAGCAGCATGAGCATATGAATTCTAATACTATGGTCTTCCATCTTCATGAGTTGTTTTATGAGCAAGCGAGATCCGAAAGTTTCGAAGTCTCCAGACTCCTCTTCACCACGAAGATGCAAGAAGGTTCGTCTGTAGTGCAGTTTGTGCTAAAGATGAACGGGTACATCGAGCGACTAGCCACCCTCGGGTTTGTGATGGATCATGAATTAAGTATTGACTTAATTATGCATTGTTTGCCTAAGAGTTTCTCACAATTTGTGATGAACTATCGGATGAACAAATTAGAATCAACTATTCCTGAGCTCCTCAATATGCTGAAGACTGTGGAGCCTTCTGTGTAGCATGAGGAGAAGGTGGTTCTGTTAGTTGATTCCTCAAAGAAAGGTTCTAAGAGGAAGGCAAAGTAACAGAAGAAAGGGAAGAACAAGAAGGCAAAGAAGGTAGAACCAGCACAAAAGGGCACTTGCCATCATTGTGGCAAGGAATGCCACTGGCAAAGAAACTGCAAGATTTATCTTGAGTCCATGAAGAAGAAGAAGGCATCTGATGCCCCATTCTCTTCAGATATCTTCGTTATTGATTGTCATTCTATTTCCTTAGACACTTGGGTATTGGATACTGGGTGTGGCTCACATATATGTAATGACATACAGGGGCTAAGGAATAGAAGAAGACTCGTCAGAGGGGAGTCAAATTTGTGAGTTGGCAATGAAGCAAAGGTTGCTGCAGTCGCCATCGGAACTTATTTGCTGAAGCTCCCTAGTGGACTAGTCTTGGAACTGGACAATTTCTATTGTATTCCTTCTCTAATAAAGAACAATGTTTCTATTTCCTGCTTAAATAGAAATGGTTACCATTTGACGTTTAGTAACAATTGTTGTTATATAACTTTGAATGGCGTACTTTATGGAACTGGAACTTTGAGCAATGACATTTATATGTTGGACGTATCCAGAGACATTTTTAATATCGAAGCGAGCAACAAGCGTGCTCGAAAGGATAATCAATTAAACTCCTACATGTGGTATTGTCGTCTTGGCCATGTAAGCAAGAAACGCATGTCTGAATTACACCGATGTGGAATTCTGGAATCGTTTGAATTGGATTCATATGATACATGCGAATCATGCTTAAAAGGCAAGATGACAAAGTTACCTTTTTCAGGAAAAGGTGAACGAGTGGGAGAGTTACTAGGTCTGATACATACTGATGTATGTGGACCTATGTCAACTCAAGCTTTAAGAGGCTATAGCTACTTCATTACCTTCACCGATGATTACTCACGGTTTGGGTATGTGTTCTTGATGAAACACAAGTTTGAAGCCTTTGAAAGGTTCAAAGAATTTAAAAATGAAGTAGAGAAACAACATGACAAGAGTATCAAAATACTTCGATCGGATCGAGGTGGTGAATACTTAAGTCAAGAGTTTCTTGATTATCTAAGAGACAATGGCATATTGTCTCAATAGACTCCGCCATATACACCACAGAATAATGGTGTATCTGAGAGGCATAATCGGACCTTGTTGGACATGGTCAGGTCAATGATGAATCATGCAAATATTCCCAAGTCCTTTTGGGGCTATGCACTTCAGACAGCTGTTTACTTGTTAAACAGAATGCCAACCAAGGTAGTCTCTACTACTCCATATGAGATATGGAATAGTAAGAAACTTCATGTATTTTACTTGAAGATATGAGGTTGTCATGCTTATATAAAGCGGACAGTATCAGACAAACTAGATGTTAAGTCTGATAAATGTCTATTTATTGGATACCCAAAGAAAACAAGGGGTTACCAATTCTATCATCCTTTGGAACAAAAGGTGTTTGTTTCAAGGCATGCTGTATTTCTAGAGAAAGAGTTTCTCTTGCAAGAAAACAGTGGGAGTGTCGTCGAGCTTGAGGAGGCTCGAGAGACTCAAATAGACATTGATGAGATACCTGGTGAAGCACAATAGCCGATAACTCATAGTGATGAGCAATCGGCTGGACCTACTGTAACACCACATCTTCATAGATCTGGTAGAACACGCAACATTCCTGAGAGATATGGATTTCTCGTAAGTGAATCGAACGACGTGTTACTCATTGATGATGAGGAGCCTACCAGTTATGAAGAAGTACTGACAAGTTCAGAAAGGGATAAGTGGCTTGAAGCCATGAAGTCGGAAATGAATTCCATATATGAAAACCAAGTTTGGAACTTAGTTGACCCACCTGAAGGCATCAAGCCTATAGGGTGAAAGTGGGTTTTCAAGAAGAAAACCGACATGGATGGTAATGTGATTACCTATAAGGCTAGATTAGTGGCGAAAGGATATCGTTAAAAGCAAGGTGTTGATTATGACGAAACCTATTCGCCTGTAGCAATGCTTAAATCCATTCGGATGCTCCTGGCCATAGCGACTCATTATGATTATGAGATATGGCAGATGGATGTGAAAATAGCTTTCCTTAATGGAAACATGCTCGAGGACGTGTATATGATACAGCCTGAGGGTTTCATATCGGTTGATAAAACCAAGGTATGCAAATTGCGACGGTCCATATATGGATTGAAGCAAGCATCCAGGAGATGGAATATCCGTTTTGATGAGATAATCAAAAAGTTTGATTTCTCACAAAATCCAGACGAACCTTGTGTGTACAAGAAGGTTAGTGGGAGTGCAGTCGTGTTTCTAGTATTGTATGTCGATGACATATTACTTATAGGAGACGATGTTTCAGTCTTACAGTCAATTAAGATTTGGTTATCCAAGACATTCTCCATGAAAGACCTGGGAGAAGCAACCTACATCCTCGGGATTAAGATCTATAGAGATAGATCGAAACAGTTGCTTGGTCTTTCGCAGTCTACATATATAGACCGAGTGCTAAAGAGGTTTAGCATGTCAGAATCCAAGAAAGGTTTCCTACCCATCAGGCATGGGGTACACCTTCCGAAGTCTATGTGTCCGCGCACAGAAGATGAGAGGATTTGCATGAGTAAGATTCCCTATGCATCCGCAATAGGATCTATCATGTATGCTAAGTTATGTACGAGGCCCGATGTATCGTATGCTATGAGTGTCATGAGTAGATACCAGTCTGATCCATGAATGGATCATTGGGTGGCTGTTAAGACAATCCTTGAGTACTTAAGAAGAACTAAAGATGTGTTCCTAATATATGGAGAAGGGGACATGGTGATACGCGGGTATACGGATGCCAGCTTCCAGACAGACAAGGATGATTCCAGGTCTCAGTCTGGATACGTGTTCACCTTGAATGGGGGCGCAGTGAGTTGGAAAAGTTCCAAACAAGACACTGTAGCGGATTCTACAACTGAGGCAGAATACATTGCAGCTTCGGAAGCAGCAAAGGAAGAGGTTTGGATCAAGAAGTTCATTTATGAACTTGGTGTGATTCCGGCCATTGCTTAAACAATACCGGTCTACTGCGACAACAATGGAGCAATTGCACAGGCGAAAGAGCCAAGGTCTCATAAACGATCCAAACATGTGCTTCGCCGCCATCATCTTATCAGAGAGATCATCAGTAGGAAGGAAATACAAATCGAGAAAATCCCCACTGAAAGGAACTTAGCGGATCCTTTGACTAAGGCATTACCTCAAAGTAAGTTTGAGGGTCATGTTAGAGCTTATGGTATTGGATACCGTAGCGATTGACATTAGGCCAAGTGGGAGTTTGTTAGTGATATATGAGAGATGTCCTAAGGCAATCTCCTTATGTTTGAACCATTTATATTATAAATGAAGATTCACTATTTGAGTATACATGTTTTCATGTATTTGATTAGATCTTAAACTCATTTACTGAATGTCCACGATATGATTCACAGCATGAGAGAATTTGTGATTGGATCACAACTAGTGAGTATCTCTACATGTGTAATTGTGATGTATCAGAATTATCCCTAGTCGATGAATTGATGGATTTAGACACCATTGATTATGTCGAGACTAGCACGAGGTATACTCCTTGGTGTATCCAAGCAGCTGATTCTCACTGACTGGAGACATTGTGATGTTCGGAGTTAATCGTGGATGCTAGTTATGGTAACTAGTTCATTGGAGTGACCAGCCGTAAGACTTCATATGGTTCTCTGCATATATAGATATGTCAATGAAGTTCTTACTGTAGCTTAAGTGCAATGTTCCTTTGACTTGCGGTATTCAAGTTATCTTGATCATGAGGACTTATGCTTTGTCATCTTAAGCAAGCATCTCTGAGGAGATGTTGACCTGGGATGATTGGGTATAAGTCGAAGTGATCGAAGGTATTTGAATAGCCTATAAAGGATTCACCACTCCTTGCGAGGAGATGTATACCCATGGCCTCTCGTCGGATTGTTACTAAAGTCTTTGGCCAAAGCATTACATGTTTAGAGTAAGGAACTCTTCGATACATGTGCAGTAACTAGAATCCATAGGACGAGGATATGATACTTGGGCTAGGTGTGACGTAGTCAGCCTAGTGGGGACTGACACTATAGACCATGTCCTGAACAAAGTGGGTAGAAGATGAGTGAAGGGAATGGGGCACGATTCATTCGAGCTGCTGAAGGGTTTCAGAAATAGTTCTGGATCAACCGTTGATCTTTTCAGTTAATTGGGGATCATGATGTACTACTAGGTGCCACTCATGATCGTTCTATAATTAATGGTTAATTATAGACGGCCAACACAAAACAAGAACCTATTTTGTCACACGCACAATGAGCGTAATCTGAAGGATTTAAAACGACCTTGAGAATGAGATTCTCAGACTGAGAGAAACTTGGTTTGGTTGGACCAAACATGGAGCGAGCATGAAATCGTTTCAGTCGCAATGGAAGCGTGGATGGGCCGTGTCTTATGAAGACATGATGGATGAACCAAATTGGTTTGGTCTAATCCAATGGAGGAGAATAAACCAAAGGGTTTGGTTTGTTTTAAACGAATGAACCAAAGTTGGTTCGGTTCGTTTTGACTTAAAATAAACCATCATGGTTTGGTTTATTTTAACTTAAATTAATGGAGCAGGTTAACGGGCCTTTGGTTATGATCCGATAACCATTAAGAGAATTTGTTCTCTATAAAATAGGGCTTAAGGGTTTTGTTAAGCCCTAATCCAAAAAGCCCTAACCTAGAGTTGCCGCCCACCTCTCCCCTTTGAAGAAGTCGGCGCCAACCCTAGTGCCGCCGCCCCTTCTCCTCCAACCGGCGACCAGCTGCTGCCGTCTTCTCCACTTTCCGGCATCGAGCTTTTGCCGGAGGAGCTCCGGTGATCTCCCTTGGGTTCGGTAATAAGGTGAGCTTCCACCTTTCCTTTTGGCCGGCCCCTACTCCTCCACCAAAGCTGTCCAGTTTTCTGGACAGCTTGTTTCACTCTCGTCGGAGAGTCGTTTGGATGACGTTTGGAGCTCCGACAGTGGTAGACTTGCCGGGGATTCGATCTCCAGTAATCTTCATAGGTGGAGGACGAAGGATTCGTCAAACGGTTGACGAATACCTCTCCGGAGAAGCGAGTCTTGAGGACTCGTTTTTGGATCCGAATTTGGATTCGGATCGTGATCTTAATTCTCTCGATCACATCGACTTCAACACGAGGCTAGTAACCCGTACGAAGACGAGGCTCGTGACTTGGTGAAGTCATCCCGAAGATACTCGGCATGGATACGGATAGAGACGATTCTAGTGAGGATTGTTCCGGTTGATGCCTTTCCCGCTACACGTGATACGTAAGGTATACGTAGATAAATTTCCTTTTATTGCAAAATTTAAATTTATGGTTATGTCTACACATGTTGTACTATGCATGCGTGTGATGTGTGTGTTGCAATAAATGTAGATTTATTATTTTTATTTCTTCCACTGTGCACATGTTTACGAAACATGTTCGAACACACACTCGCCGCAGTGCCGAAAACCCAACAATGGTATCAGAGCCCAGGTTGTGTTTCGACATAATCGTAAAATTATTTTGCGATAGTCATAATGATATTTCTGGAAATTTTCTACTTTTGGAAAGTTAGAAGTATTTATGGAAATTTTTGTTTTTTGAAAGTCTAGAAGTATTTATGGAAATCTTCCACTTTTGGAAAGTTGGAAGTATTTATGGAAATTGATATTTTCCATAAATAAAATATTTGATTAGATTTTGGAAATTTGTTTCCTAATTTAATCATGATTTGATTTGGGAAATCAAATCTTTAAATATTTTATTTCCACAAGTAGTTTTGATGATTTAGGAAATTGGTTTCATAAATTGACTTTCCTTAATCAACTATTTCCACAAATAAAATATGTGATTAGATTTAGAAATTTGTTTCCTAATTTAATCATGATTTGATTTGGAGAATCAAATCTTAAACATATTTTATTTCCATAAATAGTTATGACATATAAGGAAATATTGTACATGACATAATTGTATGCCATGTAATTGCATTAGATGCATATCATTATGCCATGCGTGTCGTGACATGTAGATGTATGCCATGTATGTCATGCCATGTAGATAATAGTTATTTGCATGCAAAGAGGATGAGACATAAAAAACCCTTACTCAATATTAAAGCCTACACCTTCCATTAATATGGTTAGAACCAGAGTTCCGTTTCTTGTTTGGGTTGTTGGACTCTCTCCAAGCCCGGCTCGAACCCGAACATGTTCAAACCATGGAATAGTTTAATACTAATATGGTAAGAGTCGAGGTCAATCGTTAGCTTTGGTTGTTGGACTCTCTCCAAGCTGGGCTAATTGGTTGAATGCGCCTAACCATATTAAAACTATTTCTCGATTAATGGGTTGGCTTTAACCTGGAGCATCGGCTTGTTGGACTCTCTCCAAGGTCGATGTAAAGGGAGGTGAAGTTGGGTGCTATGCATATGATGCATACTTGTTAATGTGCTCACAACCCGATGTATGTGTGAACATTCAATTAGTTGATAGCACATTGTGATAGTTGTATATACGTGATATGCAATCGGTATAGTTGATACCTACCATCGTAGTTATGAATGGCTTGTTGGACTCTCTCCAAGGTTGATCATATCTATGATGGATATCAACCCATTCAGAGATGGACCTACGATCTCCCGAAGTGATTTTGGGGTTTTTGAAATTCGAAAAATGAATGGGATTTATAAATGTATATTGATGCATTTTAAAATCATTTTCTCATATATGCTCATTTTGTATTTCTAGGTTAATCGATTTATCATGACGTCTTTGAATTTGCGCACTATTTTGGATTCAAACAAATTGACTGGGCCTAACTTCCTGGACTGGTTTAGAAACCTGAGAATTGTTCTCAAGGCGGAAAAACTAGCATATGTCCTTGAAGAGCCTCTTCCCAACCATCCTAAAGAGGATGCAACTCCAAACCAAATGTTGGTCTATCAAAAGCATGTGGCAGATTCTGAGCTGGCGAGTTGCATCATGCTAGCTGCGATGGTACCTGAGCTGCAAAAGCAGCATGAGCATATGGATGCTAATACTATGGTCTTCCATCTTCATGAGTTTTTTTATGAGCAAGCGATATCCGAAAGGTTCGAAGTCTCTAGACTCCTCTTCACCACGAAGATGCAAGAAGGTTCGTCTGTAGTGCAGTTTGTGCTAAAGATGAACGGGTACATCGAGCGGCTAGCCACCCTCGGGTTTGTGATGGATCATGAATTAAGTATTGACATAATTCTGCATTGTTTGCTTAAGAGTTTCTCACAATTTGTGATGAACTATTGGATGAACAAATTAGAATCCACTATTCCTGAGCTCCTCAATATGCTGAAGACTGTGGAGCCTTCTGTGAAGCATGAGGAGAAGGTGGTTCTGTTAGTTGATTCCTCAAAGAAAGGTTCTAAGAGGAAGGCAAAGGAACAGAAGAAAGGGAAGAACAAGAAGGCAAAGAAGGTAGAACCAGCACAAAAGGGCACTTGCCATCATTGTGGCAAGGAAGGCCACTGGCAAAGAAACTGCAAGATTTATCTTGAGTCCATGAAGAAGAAGAAGCCATCTGATGCCCCCATCCTCTTCAGGTATCTTCGTTATTGATTGTCATTCTATTTTCTTAGACACTTGGGTATTGGATACTGGGTGTGGCTCACATATATGTAATGACATACAGGGGCTAAGGAATAGAAGAAGACTCGTTAGAGGGGAGTCAAATTTGTGAGTTGGCAATGAAGCAAAGGTTGCTGCGGTTGCCATCGGAACTTATTTGGTGAAGCTCCCTAGTGGACTAGTCTTGGAACTGGACAATTGCTATTGTGTTCCTTCTCTAATAAAGAACAATATTTCTATTTCCTGCTTAAATAGAAATGGTTACCATTTGACGTTTAGTAACAATTGTTGTTATATAACTTTGAATGGCGTACTTTATTGAACTGGAACTTTGAGCAATGACATTTATACATTGGACGTATCCAGTGACATTTTCAATATCGAAGCGAGCAACAAGCGTGCTCGAAAGGATAATCAATTAGACTCCTACATGTGGCATTGTCGTCTTGGCCATGTAAGCAAGAAACGCATGTCCGAATTACACCGATGTGGAATTCTGGAATCGTTTGAATTGGATTCATATGATACATGCGAATCATGCTTAAAAGGCAAGATGACTAAGTTACCTTTTTCAGGAAAAGGTGAACGAGTGGGAGAGTTACTAGGTCTGATACATACTGATGTATGTGGACCTATGTCAACTCAAGCTTTAGGAGGCTATAGCTACTTCATTACCTTCACCGATGATCACTCACGGTTTGGGTATGTGTTCTTGATGAAACACAAGTTTGAAGCCTTTGAAAGGTTCAAAGAATTCAGAAATGAAGTAGAGAAACAACATGATAAGAGTATTAAAATACTTCGATCGGATCGAGGTGGTGAATACTTAAGTCAAGAGTTTCTTGATTATCTAAGAGACAATGGCATATTGTCTCAATAGACTCCGCCATATACACCATAGCATAATGGTGTATCTGAGAGGCGTAACCGGACCTTGTTGGACATGGTCAGGTCAATGATGAATCATGCGAATATTCCCAAGTCCTTTTGGGGCTATGCACTTCAGACAGTTGTTTACTTGTTAAACAGAATGCCAACCAAGGTAGTCTCTACTACTTCATATGAGATATGGAATAGTAAGAAACCTCATGTATCTTACTTGAAGATATGAGGTTGTCATGCTTATGTGAAGCGGACAGTATCAGACAAACTAGATGCTAAGTCTGATAAATGTCTATTTATTGGATATCCTAAGGAAACAAGGGGTTACCAATTCTATCATCCTGTGGAACAAAAGGTGTTTGTTTCAAGGCATGCTGTATTTCTAGAGAAAGAGTTTCTCTTGCAAGAAAACAGTGGGAGTGTCGTCAAGCTTGAGGAGGCTCGAGAGACTCAAATAGACATTGATGAGATACCTGGTGAAGCACAACAGCCGATAACTCATAGTGATGAGCAATCGGCTGGACCTACTGTAACTCCACATCTTCATAGATCTGGTAGAACACGCAACATTCCTGAGAAATATGGATTTCTCATAAGTGAATCGAACGACGTGTTACTCATTGATGATGAGGAACCTACCAGTTATGAAGAAGTGCTGACAAGTTCAGAAAGGGATAAGTGGCTTGAAGCCATGAAGTCGGAAATGGATTCCATGTATGAAAACCAAGTTTAGAACTTGGTTAACCCACCTGAAGGCATCAAGCCTATAGGGTGAAAGTGGGTTTTCAAGAAGAAAACCGACATGGATGGTAATGTGATTCCCTATAAGGCTAGATTAGTGGCGAAAGGATATCGTCAAAAGCAAGGTGTTGATTATGACGAAACATATTCGCCTGTAGCAATGCTTAAATCCATTCGGATGCTCCTGGCCATAGCGGCTCATTATGATTATGAGATATGGTAGATGGATGTGAAAACAGCTTTCCTTAATGGAAACCTGCTCGAGGATGTGTATATGATACAGCCTGAGGGTTTCATATCGGTTGATAAAACTAAGGTATGCAAATTGCGACGGTCCATATATGGATTGAAGCAAGCATCCAGGAGCTGGAATATCCGTTTTGATGAGACAATCAAAAAGTTTGATTTCTCACAAAATCCTGACGAACCTTGTGTGTACAAGAAGGTTAGTGGGAGTGCAGTCGTGTTCCTAGTATTGTATGTCGATGACATATTACTTATAGGAGATGATGTTTCAGTCTTACACTCAATTAAGATTTGGTTATCCAAGACATTCTCCATGAAAGACCTGGGAGAAGCAACCTACATCCTCGGGATTAAGATCTATAGAGATAGATCGAAACGGTTGCTTGGTCTTTCGCAGTCTACATATATAGACCGAGTGCTAAAGAGGTTTAGCATGTCGGAATCCAAGAAAGGTTTCCTACCCATCAGGCATGGGGTACACCTTTCGAAGTCTATGTGTCCGCGCACAGAAGATGAGAGGATTTGCATGAGTAAGATTTCCTATGCATCCCAATAGGATCTATCATGTATGCTCTGTTATGTACGAGGCCCGATGTATCGTATTCTCTGAGTGTCATGAGTAGATACTAGTCTGATCCAGGAATGGATCATTGGGTGGCTGTTAAGACAATCCTTAAGTACTTAAGAAGAACTAAGGATGTGTTCCTAATATATGGAGAAGGGGACATGGTGATACATGGGTATACGGCTGCCAGCTTCCAGACAGACAAGGATGATTCTAGGTTTCTGTCTGGATACGTGTTCACCTTGAATGGGGGTGCAGTGAGTTGGAAAAGTTTCAAACAAGACACTGTAGCAGATTCTACTGTTAGTAATATATGAGAGATGTCCTAAGGCAATCGCCTTATGTATGAACCATTTATATGATAAATGAAGATTCACTATTTGAGTATACATGTTTTATGTATTTGATTGGATCTTAAACTCATTTACTGAATGTCCACGATACGATTCACAGCATGAGAGAATTTGTGATTGGATCACAACTAGTGAGTATCTCTACATGTGTAATTGTGATGTATCGGAATTATCCCTAGTCGATGAATTGATGGATCTGGACACCATCAATTCTGTCGAGACTAGCACGAGGTATACTCCTTGGTGTATCCAAGCAGCTGATTCTCACTGGCTGGAGACATTGTGATGTCCGGAGTTAATCGTGGATGCTAGTTATGGTAACTAGTTCATTCGAGTGACCAGCCGTAAGACTTCATATTGTTCTCTGCTTAAGTGCGATGTTCCTTTGACTTGCGGTATTCAAGTCATCTTGATCATGGAGACTTATGCTTTGACATCTTAAGCAAACATCTCCGAGGAGCTGTGGACCCGGGATGATTGGGTATAAGTCGAAGTGATCGAAGGTGTTTGAATAGCCTATAAAGGATTCACCACTCCTTGCGAGGAGATGTATACCCATGGCCTCTCGTCGGATTGTTACTAAAGTCTTTGGCCAAAGCATTACATGTTTAGAGTAAGGTACTCTTCGATACATGTGGAGTAACTAGAATCCGTAGGACAAGGAAATGATACTTGGGCTAGGTGTGACGTAGTCAGCCTAGTGGGGACTGACACAATAGACCATGTCCTGAACCAAGTGGGTATAAGATGAGTGAAGGGAATGGAGCACGATTCATTCGAGCTACTGAAGGGTTTCAGAAATAGTTCTGGATCAACCGTTGATCTTTTCGGTTAATTGGGGATCATGATGTACTACTAGGTGCCACTCATGATCGTTCTATAATTAATGGTTAATTATAGACGGCCAACATAAACCGAGAACCTATTTGGTCACACGCACAACGAGTGTAATCCAAAGGATTTAAAACGAGCTTGAGAATGAGATTCTCAGACCGAGAGAAACTATGTTTGGTTGGACCAAACATAAAGCGAGCATGAAATTGTTTCAGTCACAGAGGAAGCGTGGATGGGCCGTGTCTTATGAAGACATAATGGATGGACCAAAATGGTTTGGTTCTAATCCAATGGATGAGAATAAACCAAAGGGTTTGGTTTATTTTAAACGAATGAACCAAAAGTTGGTTCGGTTCGTTTTAACTTAAAATAAACCATCATGGTTTGGTTTATTTTAACTTATCTTAATGGAGCGGGTTAACGGGCTTTATGGATATGATCCATTAACCATTAAGAGAATTAGTTCTCTATAATAGTGGGCTTAAGGGATTGTTAAACCCTACTAATCCAAAATCAAAACCCTAGCCTCCAAGGAGTTGCCGCCCAACCTGGTTGTGCCGCCCAACCTCCTTGCCGCCCAGCTTGATTGTGCTGCCGTCTAGCTCCTTGCCGGCGACCAAGCTTCAGCCGGTGAACCTCCGGCGACCCTCCGGTGATCTCCTATAGGTTTGGCATCAAGGTGAGGCTTTTCTCTCCTTGTTTTGGCCGGCGCCTACTCCTCCACCAAGCTATCCAGTTTTCTGGACAGCTTCTCCTCCTCTCGTCGGAGCGTCGTTTGGACGACGGTTAGTGCTCCGACAGCGGCTAACATATCGGGGATTTGATCTCCGGTAATCCTCTGAGGTGGAGGACGAAGGATTCGTCAAACGGTTGACGAATACCTCTCCGGAGAAGCGAGTTTTGAGAACTCGTTTTGGATCCGAATTTGGATTCGGATCGTGATCATCTCTCGATCACGTCGTCTTCAACACGAGGCTAGTAACCCGTACGAAGACGAAGCTCATGACTTAGCGAAGTAATCCCGAGGAGCTCGGCGTGGATACGGATAGAGACGATTCTTACGAGGATCGTTCCGGTTGATGCCGTTCCCGCTACACGTCATACGGAAGGTATAACGTAGTTTAATTTCCTTTTATTGCAATTTTAATTTACGGTTATGTCTACACTTGTTGTAATAGCATGCGTGTGTTGTGTGTGTTGTAATAAATAGGAGTATTTATTATTTTTATTGCTTCCGCTGTGCTCATGTTTACGAAACATGATCGTGCCAAAACCCAACATCTACCATCGAGGCAAAATACATTGCAAGGGCGAAAGGAAGAGGTTTGGATCAAGAAGTTCATTTATGAACTTGGTGTGATTCCAGCCATTGTTGAAGCAATACCGGTCTACTGCGACAATAATGGAGCAATTGCACAGGCGAAAGAGCCAAGGTCTCATCAACGATCCAAACATGTGCTTTGCCGCCATCATCTTATCAGAGAGATCATCAGTAGGAAGGAAATACAAATCGAGAAAATCCCCACTGAAAGGAACTTAGCGGATCCTTTGACTAAGGCATTACCTCAAAGTAAGTTTGAGGGTCATGTTAGAGCTTATGGTATTGGATACCATAGCGATTGACATTAGGCCAAGTGGGAGTTTGTTAGTGATATATGAGAGATGTCCTAAGGCAATCGCCTTATGTTTGAACCATTTATATGAAAAATGAAGATTCACTATTTGAGTATACATGTTTTCATGTATTTGATTAGATCTTAAACTCATTTACTGAATGTCCACGATACGATTCACAACATGAGAGAATTTGTGATTGGATCACAACTAGTGAGTATCTCTACATGTGTAATTGTGATGTATCAGAATTATCCCTAGTCGATGAATTGATGGATTTGGACACTATTGATTATGTCGAGACTAGCACGAGGTATACTCCTTGGTGTATCCAAGCAGCTGATTCTCACTGACTGGAGACATTGTGATGTTCGGAGTTAATCGTGGATGCTAGTTATGGTAACTAGTTCATTGGAGTGACCAGCCGTAAGACTTCACATGGTTCTCTGCATATATAGATATGTCAATGAAGTTCTTACTGTAGCTTAAGTGCAATGTTCCTTTGACTTGCTGTATTCAAGTTATCTTGATCATGAGGACTTATGCTTTGACATCTTAAGCAAGCATCTCTGAGGAGATGTGGACCCGGGATGATTGGCTATAAGTCGAAGTGATCGAAGGTGTTTGAATAGCCTATAAAGGATTCACCACTCCTTGCGAGGAGATGTATACCCATGGCTTCTCGTCGGATTGTTACTAAAGTCTTTGGCCAAAGCATTACATGTTTAGAGTAAGGTACTCTTCGATACATGTGCAGTAACTAGAATCCGTAGGACGAGGAAATGATACTTGGGCTAGGTGTTGTTGGTGCAGTGAGGCACCGAAATCGAACCTGTGTTTTGATTATAGCAAAGACACAAAAGTTAAGTCTATTTTGTTTTCTCACGAGCTGAATCGAGTGTGCAGAAGATTGATATAGCTGGAGCTGAAGGCTAGCGACACCCGGAGGAAGCCGCGGTGGTCGGGCGATACTCGAGTTACTTCGGAGGGAGCCGAAGGAATCGAGTGGAAGGCCGGAAGCAAAAGCGACACGTAAGTATCGAGGTAAGCTCGTGTGTGCGAGAGTAAGTAAGGTCGTATCCTCTTTACGGGGATGATCTTAAGCGTAGATCCGACCAAAGACATCTTATAGATTGTCTAGGTCGAGATCGGATGGTCGACGACCATCAAAATTATGTTTTTATTGAGCTAACTTTGACTTGCAGCAAGCATCAGTCGACTGCCAGCTTAGAGGACTCGACTGCCGTGTATCAGTCGACTGCCGAAGGTTATCAATCGACTAATGCTACCATCAGTCGACTGATGATGGCCATCAGTCGACTGATGGTCAATGATCAGATTCGAGGAGTCAAGGCTTATCACTCCACCTCAAAGCGGTTTGGTGTCCATTTGTGATTGGTTGAAGACCCACTCGAAAAGGGGCTCAAAGGCTATAAAAGGAGGGCCAAACCTAGGGTTTCATCAACAATTCTAAGTGCTCAAAAGCCTACGTTACGCTACAACTCTACGACAACGAAGTGCTTCCATTCCGACGTCTAGGTTTAACTTTCTTTATTATTGTACGTCGGTCTTAGTTTTTGTTATCAGTTTGTCATTTATATTTCCGGAGCTTTTATCCTATACGAGGAGAGGGGGAGTGTCCCTCTACCTCAAGTTTTTGTGGTTTCTTCTTGTATCGATTAACTCCTACCTCTAACGAGGAGGAGTTCCTTTAGTGCTTTTGCCCTCCGTACGTGGTCAAGGACCACTAGGGCCTTGGAGTAGTAGCCTTCGGCTACGAACCAAGTAAATCTCTTGTGTCTATTGTCTCCTTTACTTTTTGTTTTGCTTATCTTTCCGCTGCATATAAGTTTTCTTTTAAAACGAGTTCATACGAGAAAAATTTTCTTTCGCTATTCACCCCCCCCCCTCTAGCGAACCGCATTGATCCAACAGGTGTGACGTAGTCAACCTTGTGGGGACTGACACTATAGACCATGTCCTGAATCAAGTGGGTATAAGATGAGTGAAGGGAATGGGGCACGATTCATTCGGGCTGCTGAAGGGTTTCAGAAATAGTTCTGGATCAACCGTTGATCTTTTCAGTTAATTGGGGATCATGATGTACTACTAGGTGCCACTCATGATTATTCTATAATTAATGGTTAATTATAGACGACCAACACAAACCGAGAACCTATTTGGTCACACGCACAACGAGCGTAATCTGAAGGATTTAAAACAAGCTTGAGAATGAGATTCTCAGACCGAGAGAAACTAGGTTTGGTTGGACCAAACATGGAGCGAGCATGAAATCGTTTCAGTCGCAATGGAAGCGTGGATGGGTCGTGTCTTATGAAGACATGATGGATGAACCAAATTGGTTTGGTCTAATCCAATGGAGGAGAATAAACCAAAGGGTTTTGTTTGTTTTAAACGAATGAACCAAAGTTGGTTCGGTTCGTTTTGACTTAAAATAAACCATCATGGTTTGGTTTATTTTAACTTAAATTAATGGAGCGGGTTAACGGGCCTTTAGTTATGATCCGATAACCATTAAGAGAATTTGTTCTCTATAAAATAGGGCTTAAGGGTTTTGTTAAGCCCGCCAACCCTATTGCCGCCACCTCACCTCCTGTGCCGCATCCAAGGTGTCGCCTTCCCTTGCCGGCTGAAGTCGTCCGCCGAGGAGCTCCGGTGATCTCCTTGGGTCCGCGACAAGGTGAGCTTCAACCTTCCTTATTTGGCCGCGCCTATTCTCCACCAAAGCTGTCCCTTTTCTGACAGCTTGTTTCCTTCTATCGGAGCATCGCTTTGACGACGCTTGAGCCCGACAGGTAGACTTGCCGGGGATTCGATCTCCGGTAATCCTCATAGGTGGAGGACGAAGGATTCGTCAAACGGTTGACGAATACCTCTCTGGAGAAGCGAGTCTTGAGGACTCATTTTTGGATCCGAATTTGGATTCGGATCGTGATCTTCTCTCGATCACATCGTCTTCAACACGAGGCTAGTAACCCATACGAAGACGAGGCTCGTGACTTGGTGAAGTCATCCCGAAGATACTCGGCGTGGATACGGATAGAGACGATTCTAGTGAGGATTATTCCGGTTGATGCCTTTCCCGCTACACGTGATACGTAAGGTATACGTAGTTAAATTTCCTTTTATTGCAAAATTTAAATTTACGGTTATGTCTACACATGTTGTACTATGCATGCTTGTGATGTGTGTGTTGTAATAAATGTAGATTTATTATTTTTATTTCTTCCACTGTGCACATGTTTACGAAACATGTTCGAATATACACTCGCCGCGGTGCCGGAAACCCAATAGTTGGTTGGTTTTAGGGAGGAGAAAAACCTTGTTTCTATTCTTCCTCTTGCTTTGGAAGAGGAAGGAAGGAAGATTTGTGATCTAGGAGCTTCGACTTTTGGTAGATCGTCGCCCACACGACGTCCAAAAGAAGGAAGGTCATACATTAGAAGATCAAGAGGTATATCTATTCTCTTTTCTCTTTTGTTTCTTGCTTGTTTTTAGCTTTCAATTATAAGCATGTTATAAATCTGTAAATGGATAAATAATACTTGGATCCTGAGCATAAACACGAAAACCGGTGATCCGGACATCGTCTATTCCGTGGCTACTCGTAGAATAGAGGATGGTCGCTTGAACAACTAGTTTGTTCAAGTGACCTCTCTAAACGAATAGCACGATGATGACTTGGTTGTTTGGGCAATCCTTTTTGTCTAGGATTAAATTTTTTAATCCGGGGACATCAAGGGGATCACCATGAACAAACGACCAAGGTAAAGTGGGAAGCGAAGTTTCCCCTCACGGACTCGATAAGTAAAACCTTTGAAAGTGTATTAGAGCTTCCGGGCAAAACCTTCAAATTACAATGCCCTTAACACCTTGCAATGCAGACTTACCAAAGAAGAGCTCAATAGAGTCGGTCCCTTCGAAAACTCTAAGGAATTATGGGGCAAATTAATTGAACTATATGAAGGAACTAATGATACTATAATCGCTAAATGGGATATTTACTTAATAAACTTTTTAATTGTAAAATTAACTAAAATAAAAAAGCTAGTCAACTCCACACGAGAATAAATCATATATTAAATGGATTACATTTAATTGGACATCAAATAGAAAATAGGGATGTAATTAGGTATACCCTTAAGGCATTCCCGAGGAGCGCCTTATGGGCATCCATCTTCGATGCCTATAAGGTCTCCAGGGATCTTTCCACAATTAAACTAGACGAATTATTTTATGAACTCGAACTACACGAACTAGCTAAGTCGGGTCAAACTGAGAATGGTATTTCTTTAGTTGTAGGTTTGACTAAAAAGGAAAGAAAAATGAAAAGTGAGTTTGAAGACGAGTCGGAATCGGACCTAAACAGAGAAGAAGAAATCGTAAATATAGTCCAGAAAATATTCAACCGGAGAAAGATGTTTACAAAGAAGGATGCTAAGAAGGTCATCGACAATAAGCTTAGACCCAGATCGAAAGTAACTTGCTATGTGTGCAATAGAAAAGGACACTACAAGTTGGAATGCGCAAATCTAAAAAAGGACGAAAAAACCAAAAAGGAAAAGAAGAAGAAAGCACTTAAGGCAACATGGGACGAATCGTTCTCTGAAGAGTCGGATGTAGAAGAGATGAAGAGAAGCTTCGTGGCATTCATGGCCGAATCAAGCTCCAGAGCCAAGTCAATTTCTGAGTACGAGTTCGAGTCCTAGTCCGAGTCTGAGAGAAGCCATGGATCTGCATAGGTTTCCGAAGGACTAGACAAGGTAACTTCTCCTTTAGAAGATAGACTTTACAATATAATTACATGCCTAGGAAGGAAATTAGCTAAGTCCGAGAATCAAGTCGACTCGCTTTTTGAGGAAGTCCAAGTACTTAAGAAGCAAGTAAAATTGAAGACTTCGACTTGCCAAATTAAGAATAGAGACTCAACTCAAGTTGCAAAGCTTGAGGAAGAGAACTCGGTCCTAAAAAGGCAAGTAGAAGATCTCATCGGATGGTTGGAAAGGTTCACTTCGGGCTCCAAGTATCTGAACAAGATGCTTCGGTCTCAATGATCCATGTACAATAAGTCAAGACTCGGACATAAAGCTAAATCCTCATTCAAATCATACATGTCACTACTTAGCCGAAACACTAAGAATCGAATGCAAGCATGGGTTCCTAAGTCTTGCTTAGTCAACCAAGTTGGTGCAAATCAATTTTGCGTTCCCAAGAGTCAAGTTCACTTAATGAACAAAACTCAACTAATTTATCACTTAGGGGGAGCTAAGACTTTGCTTGTTTCCTTGTTTAGTTAAACTATTGCTTGTCTTAGTTTACTTTACTTGCTTAATTTAGAATAGATTAGATAGGAAACAAAGTAGTTTAAACTTGAACAACCTAGTACTAAGATGAAGTGAACTGATACTAAGTTAGGGAAGCTCTTCGAAGTGCATGTCTGGGAAGTGGTCCATCCGATATCCAAGAAGGTCGTATGTCTCGCCACGACCTGGTGCACTAATTCGAGTGGAACTGACCGAAGCTATCTCACTAAATCTTTGACTTGTTAGACCAAAGCTTAGTCCAAAGTGAGGTAACTACTTGATTCCTTCATTGACTTTGTATAGGAAGTGTTGGAATGTATACTGAAAGCCTAGCTCTTTTTGTATGAACATTTTTATTTTGAAATAAGAATCACATGATCATTGTTTGCAGTTTATATATTTATTATATGTGTGTATATTGTCTAATATTTTACATTGTAGATAACATGGTGCTTGGTGTGGCACAAAAGATCATGTTATCAGTCCCTTGTAGAATATAAGTAGAGGCTCACAACCAAGATGGTTTTGGACAAACCATTGGTATGGTTGTAGTGTAGCTTGGTATTGTTTTGTCTTGAACATAGAGTTACACTAGTACACTTAGGTGTATTGATCAGGACCGACATAGAGGTGATTCAATTTATTGCTGACTACATAATTGAATCGGACCTCGGATATTATGTTGTACATGCTCTTAATCCCGATATAATAACGGGCACATGTACTTAGTATTTATTTCTTTAATTTACCAGAGGGTGATTTTTAGATGGATTAAATTAATATGCCCGGTAAGTTGGAAAATGATATTATTTACATGGTGTGTCGTTGATTATAGGAGGAAACTGTGTCCTATATACTAGGTTGATGATGTCCCCTTGAGGAGCTCATAAGGTTCATCATGTAAACCCAGCTGGTTGACTTAGTCAACATGATGATAAAGTTGAGTGGTACTACTCGAGGAGTTAGATGTTAATTAATTGATGGTCAGTAAATCAATTAATTGACGGACATTCGATATCTTAAACACGGGGAGATGAATGTACAAATAATATATGGAGCCCATATTAATTTATGGGGGTTGGTGAGGTAGTTCAATGATGATCCTCTAATGGAATGGAACATCATTGATGGATCAAGTTTGTGTGGTTCTGATCCATCGGGTGGCCAAGATCCAACTCCTCCTTATGGTCCCTATCGTAGCCTAATATAATCCTTATGAAATCTAGATCCAAGGATGTAAAACAAAACTCTATAACCAACGGTTGGGATGAAACCCTAGATCCGACGGTTGGGATGAAACCCTAGATCTGACGGTTGGGATGAAATTCTAGATCCGACGGTTGGGATGAAACCCTAGATCCGACGGTTGGGATAAAACCCTAGATCCGACGGTGAAGATTAAATCCCTAGATCCGAAAGTGGAGATTAAAGGAGGCTTAAGCCCAATTCTATAAATAGAGGGCTTAGGTTGGGCGGCAAGTAAGTGCTCTTGGAGTTAGGGTTTTAGCTTGGGCAGCTAGGGTTTAGAAGCTAAGGCTTGGGCGGCAATTCTTGAAAAGTGGTCGGCGTCCATCTTCTTCCAACAAGTTGTGGCCGGCGTCCATCTTCTTCAAACAAGTTATGGCCGACGCCCATCCTCATTGTTCCCTCTCTTATTCCTTGGCCGGCGGCAACCTCTCTTCAAGGTTGGTCGGCGTTCATTCCTCCATTCTCTCCAAGGTGGCCGGCGGTTCTCCATTCATTGGTGGCCGGCGCTTCATCCATTCATTCCTTGGCCGGCGGTTACATCGAGCTCTTTTGATTGGTGGCCGGTTCTAGAAAGGAAGAGTTTTGTTTTGTTCTTCTCTTTGTTCGCAGCGAACAAGGAAGGGAAGAACGCGATCTAGAAGGCTTCCACTCATGGAGGATCTTCGCCCACACGTCTGTTGGAATGTATACTGAAAGCCTAGCTCTTTTTGTATGAACATTTTATTTTGGAATAAGAATCACATGATCATTGTTTGCACTTTATATATTTATTATATGTGTGTGCATATTGTCTAATATTTTACATTGTAGATAACATGGTGCTTGGTGTGGCACAGAAGATCCTGTTATCAGTCCCTTGTAAAATATAAGTAGAGGCTCACAACCAAGATGGTTTTGGACAAACCATTGGCTTGGTTGTAGTGTAGCTTGGTATTGTTTTGTCTTGAACATAGAGTTACACTAGTACACTTAGGTGTATTGAGCAGGACCGACACAGAGGTGATTCAATTTATTGCTTACTACATAATTGAATCGGACCTCAGATATTTTGTTGTACATGCTCTTAATCCCGATATAATAACGGGCACATGTACTTAGTATTTATTTCTTTGATTTACCAGAGGGTGAGATTTAGATGGATTAAATCAATATGCTCGGTAAGTTGGAAAATAATATTATTTACATGGTGTGTCGTTGATTATAGGAGGAAACCGTGTCATATATATTAGGTTGATGATGTCCCCTTGAGGAGCTCATAAGGTTCATCATGTAAACCCAGCTGGTTGACTTAGTCAACATGATGATAAGGTTAAGTGGTACTACTCGAGGAATTAGATATTAATTAATTGATGGTCAGTAAATCAATTAATTGGCGGACATTCGATATCTTAAACATGGGGAGATGAATGTACAAATAATATATGGAGCCCATATTAATTTATGGGGGTTGGTGAGGTAGTTCAATGATGATCCTCTAGTGGAATGGAACATCATTGATAGATCAAGTTTGTGTGGTTTCGATCCATCGGGTGGCCAAGATCCAACTCTTCCTTATGGTCCCTATCGTAGCCTAATATAATCCTAAAGAAGTCTAGATCCAAGGATGTAAAACAAAACTCTAGAATAAACGGTTGGGATTAAATCCCTAGATCCGACGGTTGGGATGAAACCCTAGAACCAACGGTTGGGATTAAATCCCTAGATCCGATGGTTAGGATGAAACCCTAAAATCAACAGTTGAGATTAAATCCCTAGATCCGATGGTTAGGATGAAACCCTAAAATCGACGGTTGGGATGAAAACCTAGATCCGATGGTTGGGATGAAATCCTAGATACGACGGTTGGGATGAAACCCTAGATCCGACGGTTGGGATAAAACCCTAGATCCGACGGTGGAGATTAAATCCCTAGATTCGACGGTGGAGTTTAAAGGAGGCTTAGGCCCAACTCTATATATAGATGGTTAAGGCTTGGGTGGCAAGATATAGATTGGAAATTAGGGTTTGGCTCATCATAAAGTGGGCGGCAACAAACCCTAGAGGAGCTAGGGTTTTGGGCGGCTAGAAGTGGGCGGCAAGCTTGTTCTCCCTAGGGTTTTGGCCGGCGCCCCTCATCCTATTCTCATCCATTGCCGGTGTTCATCTCTTCCTCTTCCTTTGCTCATTGGTGGCCGGTGGTTCTCCAACTCCTTGGTGGCCGACACTTCTCCAACCTCTAGGTGGCCGGCGGCAACACTTCAACAAGTTGGTCGGCGCTCATCCACTCGTTCCTTGGCCGGCGGTTGCATCAAACTCCCTTGCTTGGTGGCCGATTCTAGAAAGGAAAGGTTTTGTTGGTTCTTCTCTTTGTTTGCAGCGGACAAGGAAGGGAAGAACGCAATCTAGAAGGCTTCTACTCGTGGAGGATCTTCGCCCACACGTCATCCACGAGGAGGATAGGACATACGGTAGAAGATCGTGAGGTATAAAAGTTTTACAACTTTATATTCTGATCTAAGCATGTTCTTTTATGTGTTGATTATACAAGTGTGCATTAGTATATATTTTGTATAATCATGGATCCCGAAGACAAACACAAAAACCGGTGATCCGTCCGTCGTCTCTTCCGTGGCTAACCAACTAGAAGAGTTGTGTTACTTGAACAACTAGTTTGTTCAAGTGATCACTCAAGTTGTTAGCACGACGATGAATTGGTTGTGCTAAGGAAACTCATCCCATCCGGATTAATTCTTTCATTAGTGAAAATTTTAATCCAGGGACATGGGAGCCAATGAGTCTCCGATGCAACTCCCTACAACGTCGTCCACGAGGAGGATAGGACATACGGTAGAAGATCGTGAGGTATAAAAGTTTTACAACTTTATTTTCTGATCTTAGCATGTTCTTTTATGTGTTGATTATACAAGTGTGCATTTGTATATATTTTGTATAATCATGGACCCCGAAGACAAACACAAAAACTGGCGATCCGTCCGTCGTCTTTTCCGCGGCTAACCAACTAGAAGAGTTGTGTTGCTTGAACAACTAGTTTGTTCAAGCGATCACTCAAGTGGTTAGCACGACGATGAATTGGTTGTGCTAAGGAAACTCATCCCATCCGGATTAGTTCTTTCATTAGTGAAAATTTTAATCCGGGGATATGGGAGCCAATGAGCCTCCGAAGCAACTCCCTACAAATGGTATCAGAGTCACGGTTTCCGATTTTGTGTGTTTTGGATTCGGTTACTTTCATGCACATATCATATATTAAGTATGCCGGATAATAGTAGGATGTGCGTAGGCTAACTTTTTGGTTGCAGGCATAAGATCCGACTATTATGGCTATTTGGTTGTATGTGATTGTTTTGTGTGTGATTGTATGTATATTATTTGAATCCTCGGGGTTGACGAGGCTAGATTAGTATTTAATTTTTGTAATTAAATACGGCATTGTTTAGCCGCTCATTTTAGTTTACTTTCGATCTAGATTATTTGTACACTCCTTCATGGAGTATAGGATCGATGGATGTAAATTAAAATGATATATCTCAGCTCGGATCTCTTTGGTGACTTGCGCACGGGAAAAGGTGGAGCGGACGAGGTGGCGACACGACGGGATGCGTATTGGAGAACAATGCCATAATAGTTGGAAAAATTCTGTTTTTTCCATATTTATTGCTTATTTGTTTTATATGCATGTTGTGTATGCTTGAAAATTCCTCATTGTCAATTTACTAAGTGGGAGAGGGACATTTTAATTAATTCCCGCGGCCTCCATTACAATTTGACGTGTGATGCAACAAACTTGCGCGTTGGCTCTGAGTGCCTTCCTCCCCATCGGATGGGTTTGTTTGCGGATCACTAGGTCAAATAATGGTTATACGAAATTATTTAGGAGCGTGTGTACTTCCCCATCGGTAAGACACATAATCCGAAATAATTCCCTTAGTATCATGTAATGGTGCACACTTAGATGCAAATAAAAAGTATCCTCCCCATCGGAGTCACTGCTTTTATTTGTAGGGCTAAAGAGGAACCAACTATTAATTTTATTTGTCAAAAAGTAAGGTTGACAAGATAATAAAATTAATGGGTAAAACCTCCTCTTACAAATGTAGAATTCGTATACGTCCACACTATCGTGGCATGCGATATTCTTGGTGTTTTGAGGTGTTGGTTGATTTCAGAATTTTATTGTTTTGAGGAATCAATAATATTTGAAATCTAATGTTTTGATCATTGTGATTCTTAGGTTTTTCAAATGGCTTTCAACCCACTTATTGTGATATTAAAAGAAAATAAACTTACTGGACCAAACTATATTGATTGGAAAAGAAACTTGGATATTGTCTTAACTGTGAAGGAGTACAAATTTGTGCTCTTCGAGGTCTGTCCTCCTAAGCCCACCGATGACTCTGATGAAAAGGAGAAAGAAAGTTATAAGAAATGGATCAAGGCAGATGAGATGGCGCGGTGTTACATTTTGGCATCTATGTCAAATTTGCTGCAACATCAGCATCATGCCATGGCCACAGCTTATGACATGATGTTCAATCTCAAGGAACTTTTCGGACATCAGAGTAGGGCGGCTAGACAGGAGGCGATGAGAAACTTGATGACGACCACCATGATCGAGGGAACACCCGTTAGGGATCATGTTGTCAAGATGATGGCTCATCTTAATGAGATGGAAGTCCTCGGAGCTGAGATCGATGGGGAAACCCAGGTCGATATCATTCTCCAGTCTCTGCCTAGGAGTTTTGAGCAGTTCCGCCTCAACTACAACATGAACAAGAGGTTGTATTCGTTGGCGGAGCTTCTAACAAAACTCTAGGCGGCAGAGGGGATTTTTCATCAAAGCACTCAAGCTATGGTTGCTCAGAAGGTTTCTTCTTCTAAACCGAAAGGTAAGAAGAAGAAGAAGCAAGGTGGAGCGAAGAAAGTGGCAGTGGGACCTCAAGCAGGAGTAAAGAAGCCGAAAGGCAAGTGCTTCACTTGCAAGCAGACTGGACATTGGAAGGCGGACTGTCCTCGCCGAAAGAACAAAGGTATATCTTCTTGTTTAGTTGTTGAAACATGTTTAGCGGTGTTATCTACCAGTTCCTGGTGTGTAGATACAGGAGCCACTGATCATGTCTACAATACTTTGGAGGGGTTCCAGGAAACCCGACGACTAGATGAAGGAGAGATTGCCGTCTTCATGGGCAATGCTTCAAAGGTGGCGGCTATTGCAGTGGGAGACGTTTATTTATCTTTCGATAGAAATAAAGTTTTGGTTTTGAGAAATTATCTTTATGTACCTACTTTTAGAAAGAATTTAATTTCAGTTTCTAAATTGTTTATGGATGGATATTCTGTTTCTTTTAATGACAAAGTGGTTATAAAAAAAGGAATAGGGAGATTATCTGTTCTGGTACATTGGTTGGCAATTTATATACTGTTGAACCGAAAACTCCCACGATGCATATAGAAGTCAATAACTCATCTTCTAAGTCTAATAAGAGAAAAGAACCTTCGCAAATGAACCAGACATATCTTTGGCATCTAAGGCTTGGTCATATTAACCTAAGCAGAATTCAAAGGTTGATAGCTGATGGACCTTTGGGTTCATTAGTGGTGGAGGATCTCCCAACCTGCGAATCTTGCTTGGAAGGTAAAATGACCAAGAGGCCTTTCAAGGCCAAGGGGTATAGATCCAAAGATGTGTTAGAATTGGTTCATTTTGATTTGTGCGGTCCTATGTCTATTCAGGCAAGAGGTGGTTTTGAATATTTCGTCTCTTTTATAGACGATTATTCAAAATATGGATACATTTACTTGATGCGCCGCAAGTCTGAATGCTTTGACAGGTTCAAAGAATTCAAGGCTGATGTGGAGAACCGTCAAGGTAAAAGTATCAAGACATTGCGATCTGATCGTGGTGGCGAGTACCTCTTGGGAGAGTTTAGGAGTTACTTATCAGAGGTTGGGATTCAATCCCAATTGTCTGCACCTGGCACACCCCAGCAGAATGGTGTGGCGGAGCGAAGGAATATGACTCTTATGGAGATGGTCAGATCGATGATGAGTTATTCTGAGTTACCTGATTCGTTCTGGGGGTTTTCTCTGGAAACAACATCACACATTCTGAACTTAGTTTCATCTAAGTCAGTACCCTCTACTCCCACAGAGTTGTGGACTGGGCGGAAGCCTAGTCTAAGACATATTCGGATTTGGGGTAGTCCAACACATGTGCTGAAGGGAGATGCTGGTAAGTTGGAATCTCGTACAGAAGTACGCTTGTTTGTTGGCTACCCTAAGGGAATGAAGGGTGGTTTATTCTATAATCCTAGAGATCAGAAGCTGATCGTGAGTACGAATGCCAGATTTCTAGAGGAGGACTATGTAATGAACCACAGGCCCACGAGTAGGATTGTTCTTGAGGAGTTGATAGGGGAAGTCCCGACTTCAGTACCAATGGTACAAGAGGAGATACCACAAGTCACTGCACCGCGTGTCACAGAGCATACACAGGAGGCACCTCGTCGTAGTGGGAGGGTTGTTAGACAACCCAAGAGATTCATGTTTTTGGGAGAGTCTTCGGACTTAGTCCCTGGTGAACATGAACCTGATCCCTGGACATATGACGAGGCACTCCAAGATAGATATGCGGTATCTTGGCAAAGAGTGATGAATTCAGAGATAGAATCTATGGATTCTAATCAGGTCTGCGAGCTAGTAGAGCCACCCGATGGTGTAAAATTCATTGGATGCAAGTGGATCTACAAGAGAAAGAGAGGAGTAGACGGGAAGGTTGAGACCTTCAAAGCTAGGCTTGTTGCGAAAGGGTATACTCAGAAAGAGGGTATCGATTATGAGGAGACCTTTTTGCCGGTAGCTATGCTTAAGTCTATTTGGATTCTCTTATCTATAGCTGCTCATATGGATTATGAGATTTGGTAGATGGATATCAAGACAACTTTCCTTAACGGAGGTTTTGAGGAGAACATCTATATGCGGCAACCAGAGGGATTCATTGCTAAAGGCAAAGAGCATCTTGTATGTAAGCTTAATCGGTCCATTTATGGATTGAAGCAAGCTTCTAGATCTTGGAACATCCGCTTTGATGAGGTAATTCAGTCATATGGATTTATTCAAAGTCCGGGTGAGCCTTATGTATATAAGAGATGTGATGGAAACGTAGTGGTATTTCTTGTACTATATGTAGGGGATCGATACGGCCGGCTAGAGGGGGGTGAATAGCCCTCGTTCGTTGGATGTCGTAATTCGTTCGTTTTTCTTGCATTGCTTGTCTACGATTGTCGTTAGCGCAGCGGAATAACAATAATAATGAAGCTAACAATACACAATTACACAACACAAGATATACGTGGTTCGGAACCGAATGGTTCCTACTCCACGGGCGAGCTCACCGAGCTCTAGTTATGCGCACGACACTAACTATAACACTCCTTCTCGACAACACGTCGGAGGTGGAGAAACCTCTCACAAGCAATTACAATGTAATATAGAAATACAAGAAGAAATACAAAGACAATACAAAAGAGAACTTTTACACAATTGCTTTGATCGCTTTCTTGTTGCTTGCTTTGATTGGCTCTTGAAGGACTGGAATGCAGCAGCAATTCCCCTCCAATAGCTCCACAAAAACCATGGAAAAAACCTCCATCTCGAGCTCCTTTTATAACCTGTATCGAGCTATTTTCGCGCCTAGCAGTCGACTGCTAAAAGTCACCAGTCGACTGCCCCTGTACTCGTTGTCTCACAACGGCCAAATCCACGTCGGACAAGTTCCAACGGATCACCTACGATCGATGATGCCCATCGATCGTTGGTGACCCAATCGACCCGATCGGCTATGGAGAGTTCTGCTCGCGACACTCCCATCGGTCATTGCCATCCCTCAGCGATCACTATCGACTCGATCATTGCCGATCCATGGCGATCGCCAAGCACAAAACCCTAGCCTTACACCAGTCGAACTCTAGTCGACTTGGATCAGTCGAACCGGCACCTATGCCAGTCGACTGATGTCGGGCAAAACCTCAAACACCAAGTTGGTTGAGCATCCGACCGTCGGGTAAACCCTCAAACATCAAGTTTGAGCCTCCGACACTCAGTCTTAGCCACTTGGTCAAGTCCACCTTATCCCTCATGGAGTTCCCCACCAAAGCTCTCTTCCCTCGGCCTACGTCCCTCGGATGCGCCAAGCGCAGGGCTTCGCAACGCCATCCTTCGCGTCTCATGCCCTAGAAGTATGCTTCCCTTTGGGCTCACTCCATTCGCTCCCCGTCCGGCGGTCCCTCGGATGCACCAAGCGCACGGCTTCGCAATGCCATCCTTCACCGACTCAAGGACCCGAGCCTAGTGAACTTTCCAAGTTCTCAAGACTTCCCAAATGCACCAAGCGCACGGCTTCGCAATGCATTTCTCACCAAGCACCAAGCGCACGACTTCGCAATGCTTTGAATTTCCCATGCCAAGCAACAAGCGCACGGCTTCGCAATGCTTTGGACTTTCCCATGCCAAGGCTTCCCCCTTGGACTTCCACACCAAGCTCCATGCTTGGATTTTCCATGCCAACCCCATGTTGGACTTTCCCACACCAAGCTCCATGCTTGGATTTTCCATGCCAACACCATGTTGGACTTTCCCACACCAAGCTCCATGCTTGGATTTTCCATGCCAACACCATGTTGGACTTTCCCACACCAAGCTCCATGCTTGGATTTTCCATGCCAACACCATGTTGGACTTTCCCATGACAATCCCATGTCATGAGTTTTGTCTATCATCAAAACACCATCAAGGTACTGCTGGGCCGATTGCACCAACAATCTCCCCCTTTTTGATGATTGACAAAACTACCATCTCAAGTCTACCAATTCTCTCATATTGTCAATTCTCATATCCCAATGAGAATTCCAACGAACCCTAATTGGTAACTTGGTAACTTCTCCCCCTTTTTGATATTACATCAAAAAGATCCTCCCCAAGGGTATGAATGTCTCATATCCCAATGAGATCTTACAATCTCTCCCTTGGAGGAACACATGCCTACAATCTTTCTAGTGATCCCATATCACTTAAAGAGAGGCAACCCAATTTTCCTCCCATGAGGAAATACACATCCATCTTCCCATGATGGATACCTCCCCCTAGAGGCTTGCTCCCCCTTGACCATTGCACCAACAATGTCCTTGGAGAGTCCCTAAGCCAATAGGAACATTAACCAAATCAAAATTAAGGCAAAGTTCAACAATGAACTCTCTTCCACCTTAAAATTGATACTCACCCTCAACCCAACTCCTAATCCATATCCAATGGATTTCCACCCTCTCTAATGCTCTCCCAAGCATATCCTAGGGTTAGGAGTGGTTAGGGGACCTTAACTTAGCTGAACATGGGCCTAACCAACAAGGTTTACCTGAAATCAGCAATGATCAAATCGAAATCGTCGGTTGCCACCCCATCGATCGACTACCAATCCATGGCAATCGGTGATACTACATTCTGAGATTTGACATTTCAGAAATGGATTTCCGAAATCCATAAGTAAATATACGTAATTTTAAAAATCTTGAAAATACATACGTATAATACTTATCCTAAACACTATGGGTGAAAATTATTGGAAAATTATTTTACCCACTAAATTAGGAGATTGATACAAAGTTCAAAAGTTTAGAAAAGCTTCAATAAAGAGCCCTCTTTGTATCATCCCATTCAATGGTGATAGCTATCAAAAGATAGGCTTCACCAAGATTTTTCAAAATGTTTTCAAAAAGTTTTCAAAACCTTTAATTTCTTTTCCTTAAACATCTCACCAATATCTAGATGTGTAAAACACATACAAGTCAAATTTTTGTGAGATTTGGGTTTTGTTTTGTTTATGTTTTCATGCATATTTCTAGGCAACATTAATTTGATTCCCTTCAAATTGTGCCATAGACCTTAACTCCATTTTAAACTATGCATGATGATGATTATGGCATAAATATGATATAGATAAAAACATATGCCAATATCATGATGTCATGGCATGTGAATGAAACTTAAGCATACATGACATCTAAACATAAATCTAAACATGATCATGACATTTTTATAGATGAAAATGAAAATGATGTCATGACATGGCAAGGCAAACAAATCATGGCAAGTAAAATAGACTAAGGTATGGAATACCTAAGTGTTAAAATCAATTTGTCATTTCTAGGGATTAAATTCATTTTGCCTTAATGCCATTCATTTCCCTAGTGTGCCAAAAACCCAAAATGGCACAACAATACCTCTAAGAATTAATTGTGCCAATTTAATCATTTTTTAAACTTCTCAAACACATTGGCATATCCTAATGTGTCAACTCTACTATGGTTAGGTTAACTACCCATCCATTTAGGGTTGACACACCCTAACCCATCTAGCGTGAATCAATCACGCTCTTAGGAACCCAATATCTATTGGAGCTCCTTGGGTTAACAAGGTATTCCCTAGGGATAACTTCCCTAGATACCTTCCTAATGACCCTTTTAGGCTTTGAAGCCATAGTCTTTTGGGTCTTTCCTAGGTCAACTCTAGAGGTGACTCCTCCATTGACCTTCTTAGTGGCTACATTTGATTTCCTTGAGGTGTTAGCCACTAAACACATACCATGGCTAGACTTAGGGATGACTTCCCTATTAGCCTTTGTTTTCCTAGACCTAGATGTGGTTCCATAATTAAATGGAACATTATGGTAGGACATAGGTTTGTGACCCAAACCCTCCTTGCCCTTAGACCGTTTGTGAACCTTAGGTCTTGACTTTTTGACATTTGACCCTAGAATTGAATTTTCTATGATTCTAAGGGCTTTCTCCATTCTCTTAAGTCTTGACCTCAAGACTTGGTTCTCTAGCTCTAATTTTCCCATTTTTGAATTTTCATTAGGTTTTTGGGAGTTGGTTTTCTTCTTAGGCATATGCCTAGATTTCTTGGGATTAATACCCAAATTCTCTTCAATTCTTCTAATTGATTTCCTAGGTAGGATAGGTCTAGTGTTTTGGGTCCTAGGTTTGTCCTTAGAGAAACTAACACGCTTAGCACCTAAGAAATAGACCTTATTGTTTCTCCTAGCATGCTTTTCATTTATAATTGCAAGAGAACTAAAATAATTTTTAGCATGCTTTTTGACTTTAGGAATTAAAGGTGCATTAACTAAATGTACCTTAGGGTTAGCTTTAGGAGCTCCCCCTACATGAATTGCACCTTCTTGCCCTTTCTTCCTCCCCCTAGGGCATTGGCTTCGGTAGTGTCCCTTTTGATTGCATTTGAAGCACACAATGTGCTCTTTGCTCTTGATTTTGGGAACACCGACATTGTTTGACTTTGGGTTGACTTTTGGTGTCGATGCCTTCTTCTTAGCCAATTTAGGGCATTTACTCTTGTAGTGCCCTTTCTCCCTACACTCAAAGCATATTATGTGATTTTTATTTAAAATAATAACACTTGAGTTACCTAGGGAGGTGGTAGAGGCCTCTTCATGATCTTCACTTCTCCCGGATGTAGATGCTTCTTGTTCTTGCTCCGGGATGGAAGATTGCCTTTCCTCCCCCTCAATGCTAGAGGTGGAGGTCTCCACCAAATCATCAACATCTTCAAATGTTGTGGGTGCTTCTTCTTCGGCATTCTCCTCTACTTGTGCCGATTGGGAATTTTCTTGGAATTTCATTACCTTATTCCATAATTCCCTTGCATCCCTATAATCACCCAATCTAGACCAAATAGTGTTAGGCAACAAATCACTAATCAACTTGATTACCTTGAGATTTGTCTTGAAGTCTTTGATTTGGTCTTGGGTCCATTTTGACTTCTCAATTGGCTTGTTGTACTTGTCCCTAGGCATTTCAAAACCGTTTTCTATAATAATCATAAAATCAAAATCAGTTTCTAGATATAGCTCCATCCGTTTCCTCCACCAAGAAAAATCTCCATCGAATTTCGGTGGATGGATGAAGTTGGCCATTTGTAGTGCTCTCGCGGCGGTTAGTCCTTGAAGAGCGACCTCGGCTCTGATACCACTTGTAGGGGATCGATATGGCCGGCTAGAGGGGGGTGAATAGCCCTCGTTCGTTAGATGTCGTAATTCGTTCATTCTTCTTGCGTTGCTTGTCTACGATTGTCGTTAGCGCAGCGGAATAACAATAATAATGAAGCTAACAATACACAATTACACAACACAAGATATACGTGGTTCGGAACCGAATGGTTCCTACTCCACGGGCGAGCTCACTGAGCTCTAGTTATGCGCACGACACTAACTATAACACTCCTTCTCGACAACACGTCGGAGGTGGAGAAACCTCTCACAAGCAATTACAATGTAATATAGAAATACAAGAAGAAATACAAAGACAATACAAAAGAGAACTTTTACACAATTGCTTTGATCGCTTTCTTGTTGCTTGCTTTGATTGGCTCTTGAAGGACTGGAATGCAGCGGCAACTCCCCTCCAATAGCTCCACAAAAAACATGGCAAAAACCTCCATCTCATCGAGCTATTTTCGCGAAAGTCATTTGCCAAAAGGCACCGCGATCACTCGTAGCCGTTGTCTCACAACGGCCAGATCCACGTCGGACAAGTTCCAACGGATCACCTACCAGTCGACTGATGATGCCCATCACCGATCGTGACCAATGAGTCGACGCCTTGATCGGCTCTGAGCGTTCTGTGCTCGCGATACTCCCATCAGTCGACTGCCATCCCTCGGCAGTCGACTGCTATCGACTTCAGTTGACTGCCAAGCACAAAACCCTAGCCTTACACCAGTCGAACTCTAGTTGACTTGGATCAGTCGAACCGACACCTATGCCAGTCGACTGATGTCGGGCAAAACCACAAACACCAAGTTGTTTGAGCATCCGACCGTCGGGTAAACCCTCAAACATCAAGTTTGGGCCTCCGACACTCAATCTTAGCCACTTGGCCAAGTCCACCTTATCCCTCATGGAGTTCCCCACCAAAGCTCTCTTCCCTCTTCCTACGTCCCTCGGATGCGCCAAGCGCACAACTTCGCAATGCCATCCTTCGCGTCTCATGCCCTAGAAGTATGCTTTCCTTTGGGCTCACTCCATTCGCTCCCCGTCCGGCGGTCCCTCGGATGCACCAAGCGCACGGCTTCGCAATGCCATCCTTCACCGACTCAAGGACCCGAGCCTAGTGAACTTGCCAAGTTCTCAAGACTTCCCAAATGCACCAAGCGCACCACTTCGCAATGCATTTCTCACCAAGCACCAAGCACACGGCTTCGCAATGCTTTGGACTTTCCCATGCCAAGGCTTCCCCCTTGGACTTCCACACCAAGCTCCATGCTTGGATTTTCCATGCCAACCCCATGTTGGACTTTCCCACACCAAGCTCCATGCTTGGATTTTCCATGCCAACACCATGTTGGACTTTCCCACACCAAGCTCCATGCTTGGATTTTCCATGCCAACACCATGTTGGACTTTCCCATGACAATCCCATGTCATGAGTTTTGTCTATCATCAAAACACCATCAAGGTACTGCTGGGCCGATTGCACCAACACTATACGTAGATGACATTTTGTTAGTTGGCAACAATATCAAAGTGTTATGAGACGTAAGGGTATGGTTGTCCAAACAGTTTGACATGAAGGACTTGGGAGAAGTGGGACACATCATTGGGATCAAGGTTATAAGGGATCGCAAGAAAAGGATGTTGTGCTTATCTCAAGCTTCATACATTGACACTATCCTTGCTCGTTTTAGCATGCAAAACTCCAAGAAAGGTTTTCTACCTTTTAGGCATGGAGTTCGTTTATCTAAAGAGATGTGTCCCAAAACATCAAAGGAGATAGAGGACATGAAGGCGGTTCCTTATGCTTCAGGAGTAGGAAGCCTTATGTATGTTATGCTATGTACGAGACCGGATATCTGCTTTGCCGTGGGCATGGTTAGCAGATATCAGAGTAATCCTGGACAGGGACATTGGACTGCGGTAAAGCATATATTGAAGTACCTGAGAAGGACTAGGGATTATATGCTGGTTTACCGGGCAGATCAATTAGTCCCTATGGGTTACACGGATTCGGATTTCCAATCAGATAGGGACAAGAGTAAGTCTACCTCGGGGTTTGTGTTTACTTTTGGAGGTGGAGCCATAGTATGGAGGAGTGTCAAGCAGAAATGCGTGGCGGACTCTACCATGGAAGCTGAGTATGTGGCAGCCTCTGAGGCAGCCAAGGAAGCTGTATGGCTCAGGAACTTCTTGATGGACTTGGATGTGATTCCTGGTTTGCCCAGAACTATCACAATTTATTGTGATAACAGTGGTGCAGTTGCAAACTCGAAGGAACCACGAGCCCATAAGGCGAGTAAACACATAGAGCGCAAGTACCACCTTATACGAGAGATCGTAAAGCGAGGAGAAGTAGTTGTCGCCAAGATTGCATAAGAGGATAACCTGGTGGATCCATTCACTAAAGCCCTTCCAGCGAAAGCGTTTGATAGGCATGTAGAGGACATGGGGATCAGATGTATGCCAGTGTGATGACGGTATAGTCTTTTAGTATAAGTGGAAGATTGTTGGAATGTATACTGAAAGCCTAGCTTTTTTGTATGAACATTTTTATTTTGAAATAAGAATCACATGATCATTGTTTGCACTTTATATATTTATTATATGTGTGCATATTGTCTAATATTTTACATTGTAGATAACATGGTGCTTGGAGTGGCACAGAGGATCATGTTATCAGTCCCTTGTAGAATATAAGTAGAGGCTCACAACTAAGATGGTTTTGGACAAACCATTGGTATGGTTGTAGTGTAGCTTGGTATTGTTTTGTCTTGAACATAGAGTTACACTAGTACACTTAGGTGTATTGAGCAGGACCGACATAGAGGTGATTAAATTTATTGCTGACTACATAATTGAATCAGACCTCAGATATTATGTTGTACATGCTCTTAATCCCGATATAATAACGGGCACATGTACTTAGTATTTATTTCTTTGATTTACCAGAGGGTGAGATTTAGATGGATTAAATCAATATGCCCGGTAAGTTGGGAAATGATATTATTTACATGGTGTGCCATTGATTATAGGAGGAAACCGTGTCCTATATACTAGGTTGATGATATCCCCTTTGAGGAGCTCATAAGGTTCATCATGTAAACCCAGTTGGTTGACTTAGTCAACATGATGATAAGGTTGAGTGGTACTACTCGAGGAGTTAGATGTTAATTAATTGATGGTCAGTAAATCAATTAATTGACGGACATTCGATATCTTAAACACGGGGAGATGAATGTACAAATAATATATGAAGCTCATATTAATTTATGGGGGTTGGTGAGGTAGTTCAATGATGATCCTCTAGTGGAATGGAACATCATTGATGGATCAAGTTTGTGTGGTTCCGATCCATCGGGTGGCCAAGATCCAACTCCTCCTTATGGTCCCTATCGTAGCCTAATATAATCCTCAGAAAATCTAGATCCAAGGATGTAAAACAAAACTCTAGAACCAACGGTTGGGTTTAGGGTTTAGGGTTGATGAAACCCTAGATCCGACGGTTGGGATGAAACCCTAGATCCGACGGTTGGGATGAAACCCTAGATCCGACGGTTGGGATGAAATCCTAGATCCGACGGTTGGGATGAAACCCTAGATCCGACGGTTGGGATAAAACCCTAGATCCGACGGTGGAGATTAAATACCTAGATCCGACGGTGGAGATTAAAGGAGGCTTAAGCCCAAATCTATAAATAGAGGGCTTAGGTTGGGTGGCAAGTAAGTGCTCTTGGAGTTAGGGTTTTAGGTTGGGCGGCTAGGGTTTGGAAGCTAAGGCTTGGGTGGCAATTCTTGAAAAGTGGCCGGCGCCCATCTTCTTCCAACAAGTTGTGGCCGACGTCCATCTTCTTCAAACAAGTTGTGGCCGGCACCCATCCTCATTATTCCCTCTCTTATTCCTTCGCCGGCGGCAACCTCTCTTCAAGGTTGGCCGGCGTTCATTCCTCCATTCTCTCCAAGGTGGCCAGCGGTTCTCCATTCATTGGTGGTCGGCGCTTCATCCATTCATTCCTTGGCCGGCGGTTACATCGAGCTCTTTTGATTGGTGGCCGGTTTTAGAAAGGAAGAGTTTTGTTTTGTTCTTCTCTTTGTTCACAGCGAACAAGGAAGGGAAGAACGCGATCTAGAAGGCTTCCACTCGTGGAGGATCTACGCCCACACGTCGACCACGAGGAGGATAGGACATACGGTAGAAGATCGTGAGGTATAAAAGTTTTACAACTTTATTTTCTGATCTTAGCATGTTCTTTTATGTGTTGATTATACAAGTGTGCATTTGTATATATTTTGTATAATCATGGACCCCGAAGACAAACACAAAAACCGGCGATCCGTCCGTCGTCTTTTCCGCGGCTAACCAACTAGAAGAGTTGTGTTGCTTGAACAACTAGTTTGTTCAAGCGATCACTCAAGTTGTTAGCACGACGACGAATTGGTTGTGCTAAGGAAACTCATCCCATCCGGATTAGTTCTTTCATTAGTGAAAATTTTAATCCGGGGATATGGGAGCCAATGAGCCTCCGAAGCAACTCCCTGCAGGAAGTGGTCCATTCGATATCTAAGAAGGCCATATGCCACGCCACAACCTGGAAGTCAATGTTGAAAAAACCTATTTGATTGGATCAAGCTAAGCTTGAATCAAACACAAGTTTAAAAACTTTCAAATTATTTATTAAATTAATTAAGATAAAAAGAAAACTTCATCTCACAAAACCCATAGGATTATCGTGTATTGAAAACTTAGCTCGGGTGAGATGACTTAGAACTTAATCAAGCTAAAACAACTTAACTAAACTAAACTAAACTGAACTGAACAACTTAACTAAACTTAACAACATAACTATACTTAACAACATAACTATACTAAACAACATAACTAAACTAAACTTTACAACATAACTAAACTTAACAACTTAACTATACTTAAAAACATAACTATACTTAGTAACTTAACAACTTAACTAAACTTAACAACTTAATTATACTTAACAACTTTACTAAACTTAACTATACTTAACAACATAACTAAACTTAACTATACTTAACAACTTAACTAAACATAACAACTTAACTCAACTTAACAACTTAACTAAACTTAACAACTAAACTAAATAACTTAACCATCCTATCAACTTAACCATCTAATCAAATCAACTAAACCATTTCAACCTAATCAAATTGACTTAATCAACTCAAATCAATTCAATGTATGAATTATCTTAAAAAATTTAATTCATGTAGGACTCCAGAATGGACCAATGTATTCTAGATAGTGGCTTCTTTAGACACATGATTGGAGATAGTAAAAACTTCTCACAATTAAGCTTCAAGAATCGAGGTTTAGTCACCTTTGGAAACAACTATAAACTTAAGGTAATTGGATCATGTAACATTGAATTAGAATCAAATTTTATTATACAGAAAGTTTTGCTTGTAGAGAATTTTAAATTTAAAGTATAAGTTAGTTATGTGATACTGGTTATAAAGTGAAATTTTTATCAAATGAATGTTTGTTTAACAATATTGAAAACCCAAAAATATCACTTAATGGAGTTAGGAATAAAAATATATATTCAATAAATTTAGAAAGATCCACAATTAAGTGTCATTTGACAAAGCAAGAGGAAAGTTGGTTGTGGCATAGACGACTTGCTCAGATCAACTTTAGGAATATAACAAAGTTAAGTGAAACTAAATTATTTAGAGGTTTGTATAAACTTAAAAATATTGAAAACAAAGTTTGTAATGCTTTCCAAAAAGGAAAACAAACTAAGTCCCGACATAAATTAACTAATCAAGGTCAAACAAGTTCAATACTAGAGTTAATTCACTTAGACGTGTTCGATTCACATGGGGTAAAATCATTAAGTTGAAATTTATATTGTTTAGTGATAATAGATGATTACTATAGGTTTATATGAGTAAAATTTCTAAAATAAAAAGATGAAACATTTGAAGTATTTAAAAAACTTTAGTAAACTAATAGAAAATGAAAAAGATCTTAAGATAAAAAGAATACTAAGCGATAATGGAGGTGAATTTAAAAATAAAAAATTTACAACAATGTGTCTAGAAAATGGATATCAACATGAATATTCATGCCCTAGAACATCCCAAAAATAGAATAGTAGAAAGAAAAAATAGAACCCTTGAAGAAGCTGCTAGGTTAACGTTAAATTAATATAACTTACCTAGTTACTTATGGGCCGAAGTTATAAACACTGCATGTTATGTGCAAAACAGAGTAATAATTAATAAATTACATAATAAAACATCTTATAAAATTTTTAATAATAAAATACCTTCAATAAAATTTCTTAAAGTATTTGGATGCAAAGTATTTATTTGAAATAAAAAGGTCATGGAAAATTCTATTAAAAACCCGATTAAGGGATATTTCTTAGATATTCGACCACTAGTAGGGCCTATATGATTTATAATAAGTAATCTCTAAAAATTGAAGAAACAACTAATGTAAAGTTTGATGAAGAAGAGATTACCAATAATCAAATTAACACATTAAAAGATAATCAAAATCAGCTAAATGTGATTACACATGATGGAGAAGAATAAACCTAATATCAAGACAACTTAAACACATCTAGAATTAATCCAAACCATCCTCTTGAACAAGTATTTAGAAACCCAACTCTAGAAGTTCAAACTAGAACACCCTTAAGAAACTTGAGTCAAATCGCATTAATATCAAAGATAGAACCAAAATCAATAGATGAAGCTTTACCGCACACTGATTGGATAATAGCCATGCAAGAAGAAATAGCACGATTCGATAGAAATGAAGTGTGGGACTTAGTACCTCCACCATCAAATAAATCAGTAATAGACACTAAATGGGTATTTAGAAATAAATTAAATGATCAAAGAAAAATCATAAGGAATAAAGCTCGATTTGTAGCTAAGGGGTTTAGTCAAGTAGAAGGGTTAGACTATGATGAAACTTATGCCCCAGTAGATAGGCTTGAGTCAATTAGGATGTTGCTAGCTTATGCAGCACACAAAGGATTCAAGCTATACCAAATGGATGTCAAATCTACCTTTTTAAATGGAGTCATAAAAGAAGAGGTATATGTAAGTCAACCCCCATGTTTTGAGAGCTTAAGATATCCTAATCATGTATATAAATTAAAAAAGGCCTTGTATGGATTAAAACAAGATCCTATAGCCTGGTATGAGAGACTATCTTCTTATAATCTCAAAAGGCTTCAGACAAGGTCAAATTGACTCAACTCTCTCGTAAAAACCTTGAAACAAGACATTTTTATTGCTCAAATATATGTAGATGATATAGTATTTGGATCAATAAATTCGAATTTCTTAAAAGAATTTATAAACTTAATGGAACAAGAATTCGAAATGAGTCTAGTAGGTGAGTTAAACTTCTTCTTAGGTTTACAAATAAAACAAACAAGTGATGATAACTATATACACCAAAACAAATATGCAAGAGAGTTGATTAAAAGATTTTGAATTGTAAATGCAAAAGACATTAAAACATCCATGACAACAAATGCTATATTAAATGAAGACAAAAAAGGAAAATTTGTAGATCTAAAGTACTATAGAAGTGTCATAGGTAGTTTGCTATACTTAACTACAAGTCGACCCGACATATTATTTGTAGTAAGTATGTGTGCTAGATTTCAAACTTGTTCTAAGGAATCACATTTAAAACATGTCAAAATAATCCTAAGATATATAAAAGGAACAATTAATGTAGGTATGTAGTATCCCAGATCTAATAACTTTGAGTTAGTAGGATACTTTGACTCAGACTATGGAAGGTGCAAACTAGATAGAAAAAGTACTAGTGGAAGTGTCAACTCTTAGGATCATGCTTAGTAAGTTGGTTCAGTAGGAAGCAACATTGTGTTGCTCTTTCCACAACTAAAGCCGAATACATAGAATTAGGAGAATGTGTGGCACAATTATTATGGATGATGCACACACTTAAAGATTTTGAATTAGATTACAAAAAGGTCAAAACATTAGTTGATAACATAAGTTCAATAAACTTAACAAAAAATCCAATCCATCATTCATGTACTAAACACATTGATGTTAAACATCATTTCGTAAGAGATCATGTAGCAAAGACTAGTATTGAACTATGTTGAGTACAAATCTAACCTTGCTGACAACTTCACTAAACCACTTCCAAAGGATGAATTTAGTATTCTTAGAAGACAAATTGGATTATGGTTAGTAGACTAGGATGATTTCATGTTCAGTACTCAAATTCTATTTTGTTAAGTTATATTATTTTCTTAAAGGAAAAATAAAAATCAATCTAGCCACGGCATCAATTTAGTTTTCATGATCTTATAGATCTAGGTAAGCCTTCGCATCTCACAAACACCTAGGATTACCTGTTTGTGTATTGAGCCATGAAGATGGGAGTGAGATGCTAGGTCTTTTAGGACCTATGCGCCCGCTAGAGGGGGGGTGAATAGCGATTTGATGCATTGATGATATTTGTTCGCATTTGATCATCTACAATCTTTTTAGCACAGAGGAATAATAATAACAAAGAAAAATAACAAGATACACAACCACAATGCAACTATGTAATGTGGTTCATAACCTCAAGGTTCCTACTCCATGGATTGGGCTCGAAAGAGCCCTGGCGATGCAAACACACACCACTAATCAAAAACTCCTTCTCAACAACAAGTCGGAGGCGGAGAAACCTCTTACAATGATTACAACATTAATATAAAGTAAAACAAGCAATTATAAATGAAATACGACCAAAGAATACAAAGAAAACTTTACAAATGATCTTTTGGAAGCTTTCTTGTGTTGGACTAACCGAGCCGCAAAAACCGCTTTTTGCGTTGCGAAACCTCGGAAGCCCAGCCACGGATCTGTGCGAAGATATATAAAATAAATTCATGTACGTGTTATGGAAACCTAGATCTACCTTAGATCTACATGATGAGAGCGTTACCCTCATAGCGACGCCCTTCGCTTATCCCGCTTGTCCAAACACTTTGTCGGAGTGTCAAGTGTACACTCCTCTACAAGTATCCACATGGAAAAATGGTGGAGAAGACACCTTAGAGTGTGCTAGCACCCTTGAGGAATCTCGACAAGAAGAGGATGAGGGAGAGAGCCTGAGAGGAGCAACAAAGGAAGAAGATGATGTTAATTCCAATAACTTCACACACTAATGCAAAGTGGTCGGCCACTTCTATTTGGGGGGTTACATGCATGCATGTAACTCCAAGAGCAAATGGATCTTGGTCTCCCTCATGAAGTGGCACCCCATGATAAGTCTATGATGATGTGGAACATCATCATTGGCTAGCCCCCATGCCAAGTCACCATGACATGGCAATTGGTCAAGTCAAAATTGACCATTCATCTTCCCTCTCAAGTCAAGTCAAACTTGACCTCTTATCTCCCATGGTTGATCAAATCTAACCACTTGATTCAAGTCAATTTGATTTAATGAATCTCTATTCATTAATTTAAATTGACTCAATGAATCAAATATAAATTAGACTCATTCAACACTTGAATCAAATTGAGTCTAACTCAATTAGTCTAATTTGGATTACTCTTAATCCAATTTGGTTCGTCCCATGAATCTAATCCTCATGGTTCATCATATGAACATAATCTCCATCTAATTGCCCTTTGTGTTTGACCCTATAGGTTCTTGTAATGTTTGCAATGCTCCTAAATCAATTTAGGAACATAAGCAATGAGCGGTATATAGCAACACATCATTGCTACCCAAGTTACAAGAATGTTGAGATCCAATATCACATTTTTGACTACTAATTGTGAATCTCACAATATGTGACAATGTCCCTCTATCCTTGACATCTAGATTGACCAATTGAGGCATAGACCGTGTCATCCTCGGTACAATCTATATCTTGAACTCAAAGTAGACTCACTTTAATCAAATAAGCTTAATATCTCATATTGACTCATTTGGGCATGGTCATGCACTTTGTGGTCTCACTCTATCAAGAATAACAATGTCACTCTCGTCATATAGGAGGGATAGATCCCATATACGTCACTCACATCCCTTCGCATAATTTGTTACATACCCAATAATCGCCTTTATAGTCCACCTATTCACGGGTGACGTTTGACGAAGCCAAAGTATGCAACTCCTTATGTAGGGAACCATGGTGACTTCAGGTCAAGGACTAATAGTCATACTAATAGTTACATGAGAAAGTATATGACACTCATATAATGATCCATGATACTTTCTCATGGCGGGTCATTCAGTATACATTCTCCAATGCATACCCACGTGTCAACTTGATATCTCATATCCATGACTTATGAGATCAAGTCATCGAGTTGACCTACATGCTAGTCTCTATGCATTAACATTGTCCTTGAATGTTAATACTTGACTAGGAATGATTAAGAGTAGTGTTCTCTATATCATCTCATTATCGATTCAACCAATCGATTGATATAGATAAGAACCTTCTACTCAAGGACGTTATTATACTTAGTTATTTGGCACCAATATAAGTAAATATAATAACCATGCCTTTATAAATAGGAATATGATACAATAAAGTCCATACAATAATCGTCACATGATTGACTCTAGGGATTTCACTAACAATCTCCCACTAGCACTAGTGCCAATCACCGTAGTATCTAATACCCAATGACCTAGTGTGACCATCATGCTTTTTCTGTGCCAAACCCTTCGTCAAGGGATCTGCGATGTTAGCCTCTATGGGTACTCTGCAAATCTTCACCTATCCTCTATTGATAATCTCTCGAATGAGATGGAAGCGTCGTAGTATGTGTTTGGTCCGCTGGTGTGAGCGAAGTTCCTTAGCCTGCGCAATCGCTCCATTGTTGTCACAATAAAGCTCTATAGGATCTGCTATGCTAGGAACCACCCCAAGCTCAGTAATGAACTTGCGGATCCAAACTGCCTCCTTTGCTACCTCTGATGCAGCGATATACTCGACCTCTGTTGTAGAATCAGCAACTGTGTCCTGCTTCGAACTCTTCCAGCTCACAGCTCCACCATTCAAGTAAAACACGAACCCTGACTGTGATCTATATTCATCCTGGTCAGTTTGGAAGCTGACATCGTTGTAACACTTTACCGCTAGCTCCTCATCGCCTCCAAATATCAAAAAATATTCTTTAGTCCTTCTAAAGTACTTAAGAATATTCTTGACTGCTATCTAGTGTCACTCACCTGGATCTGATTGGTATCTACTCGTCATGCTCAAAGCATACATGATAGATCCTATAGCAGATGCATAAGGGATCTTATCCATGCGGTCTCTCTCCTCTCTAGAAGAGGGACTTTGAGTCTTCGAAAGACTCACACCATGTGACATCGGTAAAAGTCCTTTCTTAGAATTTTGCATGGAAAACCGTAGTAATACCGTGTCAATATATGTACTCTGACTTAGGCCAAGCAATCTCTTAGATCTATCTCTATAGATCTTGATGCCTAGAATACATGTTGCTTCATCTAAGTCCTTCATTGAGAAGCATGTCCCCAGCCAAGTCTTCACAGACTGTAGCGAAGGGATGTCATTCCCAATGAGTAGTATGTCATCCACATACAATACAAGGGAGACAACTGTGTTCCCATTAACCCTCTTGTAGACACAGGGTTCATCTTCATTCTTGATGAAACTAAACTGTTTGATCGCATTATCGAATTGAAGATTCCATCTTCGAGAAGCTTGCTTCAGCCCATAAATGGACCTTTGCAGCTTGCATACTTTCCCAGTATGCTGTGGATCCACAAAACCCTCAGGCTGTGTCATGTACACATCCTTGAGCAAGTTTCCATTCAAAAATGCGGTTTTGACATCCATCTGTCAGATCTCATAATCATGGTATGCTGCAATAGCAAGCATGATCCGAATGGACTTAAACATCACCACTGGAGAAAAAGTTTCATCATAGTCAATACCATGAATTTGCTTGAAATCTTTAGCCACCAATCGACCCTTATAGGTATGCTTATGTCCATCCATGTCAATCTTTCTCTTAAAGACCCACTTACACCCAATGGGTTTGACGCCTTCAGGTGGATCAACCAAAGTCCATACTTGGTTGGTGTACATGAATTCCATCTCTGATCTCATGGCTTCTAGCCATTTCTTAGAATATGGGCTCATCACAACTTCCTGATAGAAGGTAGGCTCATTCTCAATGAGCATAATGTCATCATGGTCAGACAAGAGAAATGAGTATCTCTCAGGCTGACGACGTACCCTATCAGACCTGCGAAGAGGTATGTCTACCTGAACAAGTAGTTGTTCCACAACTCTTTATGCAACAAACTCATCACCCACAACACTTTGTGGTTCCTGTTCAACCTCCATCAAGGCCTTAGTGCTATGGTCCTTATCTTGAATTTCGTCAAAATCGAACGTACTCCCACTAGTTTTTCTAGAAATAAAATCCCTTTCTAGAAATACCCCTGTCTTTGCCACAAACACTTTGTGTTGACTGGGAATGTAGAAGTAATATCCCTTCCTCTCTTTGGGATATCCAATAAAATAGCACTTATCGGATTTGGGTCCCAGTTTGTCTAAGGCTTGACGTCGAACGTAAGCCTCACAATCCCAAATCCTCATGAAAGACATCTTGGGATTTCTCCCTGTCCAAATCATATATGGTGTCTTTATCACAGCCTTGGATGGTTCACAGTTAAGTGTAAAGGCTACTGTGTCTAGAGCATATCCCCAAAAGGATATAGGAAGATCTGTGTGACTCATCATAGATCAAACCATATCTAATAGGGTACGATTCCTCCTTTTGAATACACCATTCCAATGTGGTGTTCTAGGAGGAGTGAGTTGGGATAGAATCCCACACTCAGCTAGATAGTTACGAAACTCATGGCTAAGGTATTCACCACCTTGATCTGATCGAAGTATCTTAATACTCTTGCCAAGTTGGTTTTGTACTTCATTCTTGAATTCTTCGAACTTTTCAAAGGATTCTGATTTATGTGTCATCAGATACACATAACCATATCTACTGAAGTCATCAGTAAATGTAATGAAGTACCTATAACCACCTCCAGCAGCAACATTGAAAGGGCCGCATATATCACTATGAATAAGTCCTAAAAAGTCTGTTGCTCTCTCGCTGTGTCTGCTAAAGGGAGTCTTGGTCATCTTGCCTAGAAGGCAAGACTCACATGTCTTATATGATTCAAAATCAAATGAGTCCAGTAGCCTATCCTTATAGAGCTGGGATAAGCGACTCTCATTTATGTGACCTAAGCGACAATGCAAGAGATAGGTTTGGTTCAACTCATTTGACTTGAACCTTTTGGTACTTATGTAATAGATGGGGCTCTCTAAGTCATGAATGTAGAGTCCGTTCATTAGATGTGCACTACAATAGAACATATCATTTAAATAAACTGAACAACATTTGTTCTTTATTATAAATGTAAATCCTTTCTTGTCCAAACAAGAAATCGAAATTATGTTCTTAGTAAAAGCATGAACATAACAACATTTATCTAGTTCTAGTACAAGCCCAGAGGACAGAGATAGATCATAAGTTCCTACAGCAACAACAACAACTCTTGCTCCATTGCCTACTCGTAGGTCCACCTCACCCTTTGTCAATGCCCTACTATTTCTCAGCGCCTGCACATTGGTACAAATGTGAGATGTACATCCAGTATCTAATACCCATGATGAAGAAATAGATAGATTGACTTCTATAACATTTATACCTGAAGTAGAAGTCTCACTTCTCTTCTTCTTAAGATCTTACAGGTATGCTTTGCAGTTACGCTTCCAATGTCTAGCTTCCTTGCAGTGGAAGCAAGTCCCTTCTTTGGTCACCCCTCCTTTGGGTTTCTGTTCTTTGCCTTTGCCATTGGCTTGAGACTTTCCCTTACCTTTAGGCTTGCCCTTGCCTTTCTTCTTTTGCACCATCAAAATGGAGTCAGATTTTCTCTTCTTAAGGTTGAGCTCAATAGTTCTCAACATGCTGAGCATCTCAGGCCGTGGCTTATCAATTTCATTCATGTTGTAATTCATGACAAATTGATTGTAGGTTTGTGGCAAATATTACAAGATCAAATCAGTGGCCAGCTCTTGGGCAAGTGGGAATCCCAATATTTGTAAGTTTTCTATGTACCCAATCATCTTGAGTACATATGGACCTACGGGAGTCTCATCTTGCATCATGGATTAAAACAATGCCTTAGAGGTCTCATATCTCTCATGCCTTGCTTGTCCTTGAAATAGTTGACGAAGATTTTCAACCGTATCATAAACATTCATGAACTCGTGTTGCTTCTGAAGCTCAGAGTTCATGGTCGTGAGTATGAGACATGACACATCTAATGCATCATCTTGATGCTTCTTGTAAGCATCTTTGTTAGTTCGCGAGGCAGTGGCAGGAGGTGCCTCCGGAATGGGTTGCTCCAGGATGTACAGTTTCCTTTCTTGGGTGAGAACAATTCTTAGGTTTCTGTACCAGTCCAGGAAATTTTCTCCATTGAGCTTGTCCTTCTCAAGGACAGAACGCAGGGAGAGAGTGTTCGTGTTTGTCGACAATGTAATCTACAACATACACAATGCAAAAAATTAATATCATATTCCATTTATCATTTAATTAGGCCTTTAATCAAATGATACTCCCACTGAATTATAGGACTTTTGTAAAATCGAGTTATGGATGTGGTCAATCCACATTACTAGATTCATACAAACATGCTATAATTCTTACGGGACATGTTCCACATCATACTAGGCCTTGAGTTAGCTTTGGCTAAATCGCCCAAGACTTAGTATGATCGGTAGGTAACACATTATCGATTACATCTCTATGCAACTCTTGTTTATAGGATCAAGACCCACATTTACAAAAGACCTTGAGTTAGCTTTGGCTAAATTGCCTAAGATTTAGTGTAAATGTGATCTTATCCTATCTTTCCAACGGTTGGAATATGTCTATAGTTCTACTCGATCCAATTGAATTAACTAGTTTTACTCAATCTAATTGAGCTTACTCTAACCCAAGCCGTGATAGGCGGGCCCAAGATTGTCCCTCCGCACCCTACCAAGAAAATATTCGTTGCTCTGCTTTGGCATATTCAACAATTACAAATGATCGAGGTAGTGATGGGTATCAAGACTTGGTAGGCATTTTCGAGTTGATTCGATTAGGATCTAATCTAATCGTGAATATGTATCATATATGCATCAAGGCATTTATTACCCTATACTAGCATGCATCACATACATACAAACATTATTCTAGCATGCATCATATACATACAAGAAAAATATCCTAGAATGCATCATATACATACAAGCAAAATTTACTAGCATGCATCACATACATACAAGAAAAACCTAGGGTTAGCGTAATGGTGATGTGGTCATGGCCCTACCACGATCTTCTCAAGGCAATGAGAAGATCGGACGGTCAACCTAGGGTTAGCGGTTTCTCCAAGCGCCTCCTTTGACCGCCATGTGTCGTCGGCACCCTTCTCGTAACTCCGTCTACTAGTGGACCTTCCACCGCTCCATTCTGTACATTACAAACATGAAAATCGAGTTATATTCGAGTTTAAAACTATTTACAACTAGAATTTTAAAAGAAGAGGCACGACACGTAGGTCGCATACCCTATACAACATGCACAACCACAAAAACGGCACACAGGCCGTATTATGATTTACAACACATTTATCATCCAATCATATTGGGGTTCTTGGGCCATGACCATCATAGAATTATACATAATTCTAAATTATGTATTTTATAGAAAATTTCTATAGTTTTTCCTATTTGTTTCAATTTTATGAGTCACATCTCCGTAATGGTCCCGCTAAGCTGTTTCCGGGCGAGATCTCGGGACAATGCCCCTTTCGGGGTTAGGGGCAGTGCCCCTAATCACAAAATAAACTTTGAGAGTGTCCCATCTAGATATTACAGTGACTTAAGTCACTATCCCAAAAACCTAAAGCGAGATTTCGCCGTTCCGGAGAGTTTTTCTCGGTGGTTAAAGCCTACAAGTGTCCCAACACTTGTTGCTTCGACTCTTCGAGAAAAATACCCAAAAATCTATAAAAATTGGAAATTTATAGAAACTTAAAAATCTGTAATTTTTATATCTAATACAAATACTACAAATTTAAAACACATACATGCTTCGCACGTGGCTCTGATACCACTGTTGGACTAACCGAGCCGCAGAAACCGCTTTATGCGTTGCGAAAACCTCGGAAACACGACCACGGATCCGTGCGAAGATATATAAAATAAATTCATGTATGTGTTATGGAAACCTAGATCTACCTTAGATCTACATGATGAGAGCGTTACCATCGTAGCGACGCCCTTCGCTTATCCCGCTTGTCCAAACGTTTTGCCGGAGTGTCAAGTGTACACTCCTCTACAAGTATCCATACGGACAAATGGTGGAGAAGACACCTTAGAGTGTGCTAGCACCCTTGAGGAATCTCGGCAAGAAGAGGATGAGGGAGAGAGAATGAGAGGAGCAACCAAGGAAGAAGATGATGTTAATTCCAATAACTTCACACACTAATGCAAAGTGGTCGGCCACTTCTATTTGGGGGGTTACAAGCATGCATGTAACTCCAAGAGCCAATGACTCTTGGTCTCCCTCATGAGGTGGCACCCCATGATAAATCCATGATGATGTGGAACATCATCATTGGCTGGCCCCCATGCCAAGTCACCATGACATGGCAATTGGTCAAGTCAAAATTGACCATTCATCTTCCCACTCAAGTCAAGTCAAACTTGACTTATTATCTCCCATGGTTGATCAAATCTAACCACTTGATTCAAGTCAATTTGATTTAATGAATCTCTATTCATTAATTTAAATTGACTCAATGAATCAAATCTAAATTAGACTCATTCAACACTTGAATCAAATTGAGTATAACTCAATTAGTTTAATTTGGATTACTCTTAATCCAATTTGGTTCATCCAATGAACCTAATCCTCATGGTTCATCATATGAACATAATCTCCATCTAATTGCCCTTTGTGTGTGACCCTATAGGTTCTTGTAACGTTGTCAATGCTCTTAAACCAATTTAGGAACATAAGCAATGAGCGGTATCTAGCAACACATCATTGTTATCCAAGTTAACAGAATGTTGAGATCCAACATCACCTTTGTGACTCTCACAATATGTGGCAATGTCCCTCTATCCTTGACATCTAGATTGACCAATTGAGGCATAAACCGTGTCATCCTCGGTACAATCTATATCTTGAAATCCAAGTAGACTCACTTTAATCAAATGAGCTCAATATCTCATATTTACTCATTTGGGCATGGTCATGCACTTCGTGGTCTCACTCTATCAAGAATAACAATGTCACTCCTGTCATATTGGAGGGATATATCCCATCTACATCACTCACATCCCTCCGCATAATTTGTTACATACCCAGTAATCGCCTTTATAGTCAACCCATTTAGGGTGACGTTTGACGAAGCCAAAGTATGCAACTATGTAGGGAACCATGGTGACTTCAGGTCCAAAGACTAATAGTCATGCTAATAGTCACATGAGAAAGTATATGACATTCATATAACGATCCATGATACTTTCTCCTGGAGGGACATTCAGTATACATTCTGCAATGCATACTCATATGTCAACTTGATATCTCATATCCATGACTTGTGAGATCAAGTCATCGAGTTGACCTACATGCTAGTCTCTATGCATTAACATTGTCCCTGAATGTTAATACTTGACTAGGAATGATTAAGAGTAGTGTTCTCTATATCATCTCATTATCGATTCAACTAATCCATTGATATAGATAAGAACCTTCTACTCAAGGACGTTATTATACTTAGTTATTTAGCACCATTACAAGTAAATATAATAACCATGCCTTTATAAATAGGAATATGATACAATAAAGTCCATGAAACAATCATGACATGATTGGCTCTAAGGCTTTCACTAACATCTTGTTTCGTTGCTTGAGATGCACTTGGAGACCCTAAATTGCACTAGCAAATCGCTCCAAATCTCCTCAAAGAACCATAGCCAAATCCCTCTCCACAAGCTGCTTTTATAACTTGCATTCGGGTTGGATTTCGCCTAGTAGTCGACTAATCGAGACCATCAATCGAGTGCTCCTGTAGCCATTGTCTCACAACAGCATGAGCCACATTGGATAAGTTCCAATGGATAGACCATTAGTCGACTGATCATGCCCATTAGTCGACTAATCGAGTCATCACTCGACTGTCAAACCCTAACAGTCGACTCGAAAATATTTTGTCCCCTAAAACTCGACCATCAGTCGACTGATCTTTAGAACATCAGTCGACTCACATCAATCGACTAATAATCATACCAGTCGATTGCTAAACCACATCCATGAGGTTTAACACCAAGTATGATGCCCTCATACTTGCTAGACCACCCATAGCCTAGACCTAAGCCTTCTAGCCACATTCATCAGCCTCATGCCTATCGGATCCCTCCAAGTCACCCATGATTTGTTCATCCATACCCTAGCCTTCAGGTGTTTCTATCAGCTATTGTCATGATAATATGGTCTACATCACCAAGGCACATTGGGCTTACACTGCCAAGACTCCGCTTGCACTTTATGCCGCCAACCATTGGACTTATGCTGCTAAGACTCCACCCTTGGACTTCACACTGCCAATATCACCCCTTGGACTTCCCTTGCCAGCCCATGTTGGACATTCCATTTGCCAAGACTCAAGCTTGGACTTTCCCTTGCCAACCCATATTGGACTTTCCATTTGCCAAGACTCAAGCTTGGACTTTCCCTTGCCAAGACCCATGCTTGGACTTTCCATGTGCCAAGACTCAAGCTTGGACTTTCCCTTGCCAAGACCCATGCTTGGACTTTCCTTGTCAACCCATGTTGAACTTTCCATTTGCCAAGACTCAAGCTTGGACTTTTCCTTGCCAAGACCAATGCTTGGACTTTCCATGCCAAGTACTCAAGACTTGGACTTTTCCTTGACAATCACATTGTCATACGTTTTGTCGAACATCAAAAATATCGCTCGAGTCAAACTCGAGTATGGTCAATCGTGACCTGGGTCGATTGCACCAACAATCTCTCCTTTTTTGATGTTTGAAAAAACCACATACCTTTGAGTTAAAACACTTACTCAATCCAATTATCCCAATTGTCCAAATTGGGAACTGTTGGATCGAGAAGCGTCGCTAGAGGGGGGGGGGTGAATAGCGATCGTAAATCTTTTCGACGTTTCGTTCGAGTAGATAATTAAATGAGTAAGAGCAGAGGAAAATAAAGAGACACATTTATTTTTACTTGGTTCACAACCCAACGGTTGCTACTCCAAGGCCCTATCGGCCCTAGACTGCGTACGGAGGGAAAAACACTATAATGTCTCCTCCTCGTTGGAGGTAGGAGACAACGATCACAAAACCGAAATTATGAGGATGAGGCAACAAGCCTACCTCACCTCGTTACGAATAAAAACAATAAATACAATATGAAAATATATTACTAGATGCTGCTGCCAACGAAGAAGATCTGAACTTGTTGTCGCGTCGGCGTTATGACGGTGTTGGAGCATTGGCGTTATAGGAGCACTTGATGAATAAACTTGATGATTTTTTTAGTTGGAATCCACCCCTCCTTTTATAGATTTTGCCCTCTGAATATGTCTCCTCTTTTTTTGGAACGGATCACGAAGTTGTATAAATTTTATCGCGAAGTGGCCGCGTCAAACCTTATCCATTTTGACCTAGCGCAAAGGCTGATTCGTCGCCATCGATCGGTGATGCCTCCATCGATCGATGAGCATCGATCCGCCCCATGTCCGATGATCGCCCGGCCTGGCCACTTCCCTGCAATGAGAGGTTAGCTCGGAAAATGATAAATACGATGGTTTCTAACCGTCCGATCTCGACCTAGACCTTCCATAAGAAGTCTTAATCGGATCACCGCCTACGGTCATCCCCGTAAAGAGGACACGACATTACAATCTCTCACTCACACGAGCTTTCCTCGATACTTACCTTGTAGCTCTTGCTTCTGGCCTTCCACTCGATTCCTTCGGCTCCCTCCGAAGTCACTCGAGTGTCTCCCAACCACCGCGGCTTTCTCCGGGTGTCGCTAGCCTTCAGCTCCAGCTTTAGTACTTTTCTGCACACTCGATTTAGCTTGTGAGATAACGATGTAAACTTAACTTTGTGTCTTTGCCATAATCAAAACACAGGTTCGATTATCTAGTGCCCCTGCACCAACAGGAACTTAACTTCTCTCCCTTTTTGACATACATCAAAAAGGTTCTCCCCAAGGAGGTTGATGTCTCATATCCCAATTAGATCTTACAATCTCCCCCTTGGTCCAAAAACGCCTAGGATGTCTTCCCTCTTCCTAATGATAAGTCCCATGCCACTTAAGAGAGTCTTCCTATAAACTCTCCCAATTTCCAAATTGGGCATCTACCATTCCCAAAATTCTCCCCCTCATGAGGAAGAACACATCCATCATCCCATGATGGATATCTCCCCCTAAAGGCTTGCTCCCCATTGACCATTGCACCAACAATGTCCTTGGAGAGTCCCTAAGCCTATAGGAACACTAAACCATCAAAAATAAGGTTAAAAGTTCAACATTGAACTTTTCCACACTTAAAATTGATACATCACCCTAACAACTCTCCTAATTCATATTCAATGGATTTTCACCCTTTCCAATGCTTTTCAAAGAATATCCTAGGGTTATGAGTAGTTAGGGAACCCTAACATAGCTGAAACATGGGCTAAACATCCTTGTTTACCCAAAATCAGCTCTGGCAGTCGACTCTGATAGTAATCAGTCGATTGCCATATGCATCAGTCGACTGCCGTCAAGCTGTAGTCGACTGATATCTGCAAAATGTAGATATCAGATTTTAGAAATGAAAAATGAAAATGCATAAGTAATTATACGTAACTTGAAAAATCGTGAAAATTCTTACGTATAATACTTATAACCAATACAATGGGTAAAAAATATTTGAAAAATAATTTACCCAAAAAATAGTGAAATTGATACAATGTTCAAAAATGAGAAAAACATCATTGTTTGAGCTTACTTTATATCAACATCATCAAAGGTGATTGTTATCAAAAGATAGACTTCACCAAGGTTTTTCAAAATGATTTTGAAATAGTTTTATAACCTTATGTTGAACCATGGTGTATGGGCTTGATGCACATGACTTGTACATAAGCTTTTCCTCATGTTTCATCCATGGTATAAAAGTGAGTTTGAGTTCATCAAGATGCAAGAACTATGCACCTTGAACTTAACTCATTTTCTAGCATCTCACATGTGTCTAGGGTGTATCAATACACACATATGTCAATGTGATGTGGGATGTGAGTTTTGTTCATCCTAAACTAGGGTTTCATGGATTTTCTAGGGCAACACTACTTGATTCCCTTATACATCGGACTTCAAGTCATGTCATAGTCCTTAAATCAATTTTAATTACTTTAAATGCATGAATGATCATGGCATAAATGATAACATAAATAAGCATGGCCAATGATCATGATGTTATGACATATGATTAAATTTAAATACACATGACATAAAAGATAAACCCGAAGCGTAATCATGATATTTCTATGATTTAAATGAATATTATGTCATGATATGGTATATGGCAATCAAGACATGGCAAATAAAATATAAAGGTATATAATACCTAAATTTTAATATTTGTTGCCATTTGTTTTTATTAAACCCATTTTGCCATATTACTACTAATCCCCCAAGCGTGTCAAAAATCCAAAATGGCACACCATGACTTTATGACCTAAATTTTGTCAATTTGATCAATTTATCAAACTTCTTAAAAAATATTGGCACATCCTAAAATCTTTTAGGATTAAATTCCAACCACATTTCCAAGGTACCCATAACCTTGAAAATGACCTAAGGTGCTATCTTTACCATGGTTAGGTTAACTACTCATCCATTTAAAGTTGGCACACCCTAACCCATTTAGCGTGAATCGATCACGCTCCTAGGAACCCAATACTTATTGGTGCTCCTTGGGTTTACTAGGTATTCCTTAGGGATAACCTTCCTAGATACCCTCCTAATGACCCTCCTAGGCTTGGTAGCCTTGGTCATTGTGGTCTTACCTAGGTTAACTCTAGGGGTAACTCCCCTTGTAACCTTCTTAATGGTTTCCTTGAAACCTTAGCCACTAAGAACCTACCTTGGTCAACCTTAGGGATGACTTCCCTATTGACCTTGGTTTTCCTAGACCTAGATTGAGTTCCATAATCGAATGGAACATTGTGATAGGTCTTTTTGGGCTTAGGCTTGCCCTTGGATGGTTCTTGTTTTTTAGGCCTTTGACTTTAATGTCACGCCAGCCCTTCTCGTAATCTAGAGGGGAAGGAAGGGCGGCGCGACGTGAACACACATACGTGCATAAACAACGAAAGAATTTAAACTTAAAAAAATAGAACATGCATTCACATTCAACCATGCAAATATCTCTACATTCTTAATTATGTAACAAGTGAACATTTACCTCAGGGGAGTATGCTTAACATGCATGGCATAATTGGTTAAAGCTTTTCTTCTTGCCATACTTTACATGCTCTTTTCACTGCAACTTATAGTATACTATGAGTAGGAGTTGGACTACTAAGCATGCATAATCATTTCATAAAGGACATTACTTGGTTCAAGTCCATGATAATCAACATAATGGAGTTATAGGAGCCTAAATACAAGTATAGAGTTCAAGGACATCAATGAGGAATTCCAAGTATCATCGAGGTACATAGTTCTCTATCACTTAACAATTCAATCAGGATAAGAAGGTTCTTAGCAATTCTTTAAATAAATCAAGTGCTTAACATGCCAAGGTTTCATAAAAAAAAACTAGTATAGTTTCACATCAAGTATATGCTAGTGAAAGCCCTAGAGCCAATCATGTGATGATTGTTGTATGGACTTTATTGTATCATATTCCTATTAATAAAGGCATGGTTATTATATTTACTTGTATTGGTGCAAAATAACTATGTATAATAACATCCTTGAGTAGTAGGTTCTTATCTATATCAATCGATTGGTTGAATCGATAATGAGATGATATAGAGAACACTACTCTTAATCATTCCTAGACAAGTATTAACATTCAGGGACAATGTTAATGTGTAGAGACTAGCATGTAGGTCAACACGATGACTTGATCTCACAAGTCATGGATATGAGATATCAAGTTGACACATGAGTATGCATTAGAGAATGTATACTGAATGACCCACCATGAGAAAGTATCATAGATCGTTATATGAGTGTCATATACTTTCTCATGTGGCTATTAGTATGACTATTAGTCCTTAGACCCGAAGTCACCATGGTTCCCTACATAAGGAGTTGCATACTTTGACTTCGTCAAACGTCACCCAAAAATGGGTGGACTATAAAGGCAATTACTGGGTATGTAACAAATTATGTGGAGGGATGTGAGTGATGTGTTGGATCGATTTGAAACGCTAGAGGGGGGTGAATAGCGTTAGTGAAAACTTTTCTTTTTTGGCGATTAAAACCAAGTACACAGCGGAAAACAAAAGATAAACACAAGAAAGACACAAAGCTTTTTACTTGGTTCACAGCCCACCGGCTGCTAATCCAAGGCCCTGCGATCCTTGATCGCTTCCGGAGGGCAATCACTAAAAGTCTCTTCCTCGTTGGAGGTAAGAGACAAGACGATTACAATGATTATAAGGCTAGTAACAACCTTACCGGTCCTTATACAAATTAAGTACAGAAATATAATAATAATACCGACAATTAATTAGAAGATGACGCACGGTCGGAGTAGCGTTGTAGAGAGCACGAGCACTTGAGAGATTCTTTAATTGGGTTTGAGTCCTCCCCTCCTTTTATAGATTTGCACCTTAGAATTTATCCCGATCCAGATCTAAAACTCGTGGATCTTATCTTGAGGTGGCAGCTTATCTTATCTTGAGGTGGCAGCTTATCTTATCTTGAGGTGGCGGCTTATCTTACCCTGAGGTGGCGACATCAATCTCTATCTCTTTGACCTTGTGCACTGGGTTGATTCGTTTACATCAGCCGACTGATCCTCTTAGAAGTCGGCGCCTTGATCGACTCGACATCTCGATTATCGCGCACTTGAGAATTCCTACAATACAAGATTAGCATAATAGATGCATAATGCCATGCGATGTGGCGATCCTTTGTTGTCCGATCTAAACCGGCATTCCTCGGAAGCCTTAGTCGGATCAACGCCTAGGATTGTCCTCTAGCAGGGACGCATCCTTACCACCGCTCCACACATGGAGCTTACCTTTAGGTCCTCTTGACCTATCGCAGCTTTGGTCACCACCGAGGTTCCTCAACTCCCGAGGTTCTCTGGTGTCACTCGACCATCACAGATTTCTCAACTTGAGATTCTCGGATGTCGCTCGACCTTTGGCTTAGCTTAAACACTTCCTGCACACTTAGCATATCACATGAGATAACAAAATAGCTTAACTTTGAATCTTTGCCATCATCAAAACCAAGGTTCGATTTTCTAGTGCCCCTGCACTAACAATCTCCCCCTTTTTGATCTATGGCAAACCAATTCAAAGTTAAGTGAAAATAAGCAGTAAACATTGAACAGTCATTTTTCAAAACCTCCCCCTTAAGGGTACCTCCCCCTTAACCCTAGGTGATTTTTGAAAAACAATTACTTTTTGGGAAAGAAAAAGTAAGTAACCTCTTAACTTTATTCTCTCTCCCCCTTTGACATATATCAAAAATAACTTTATATTGGGTACATTGCCAAGAAATAGAATTTTTAAACATGCTAATCAAGTTGATTTAATATGTTCAACTTCCTTTAATACTTAGGAGTTTAGGTTTCTAGATCCTGCACCAACAATGTATATCCTAGGTTAGAATGTGACCCCCTAACCTTTAACATTGTTATAAAATTTTGAGAAAGAAAAAAAACATTTTAAAGGCTCATGTCTATTGGTTACTAAGTTTGTCCAACTTAAGTCTTCTCTCCCCCTTGGCATATTATCAAAAGAAGGATTTAAATTTAGAAAGTATTGGTGATTTTTTTTTTAAAAAAATATTTTTTAACAACTTCTATGATGATTATCCAATTAGAACCTCACCCTTAACCTAACATCCTTGTTAGCCACAAGGAAGGCTTATCTAGAGGGTCTCCCCTTTTGTCTGACAAACTCTTAGGACATCCTTGTTGGCCATAAGGAAGGCTCACCTAAGTGTCCACAGGGTCTAGGTATCTAAAGTTGACCTAAGGATTTAGATTTTCAATATTGGTCAACTAACCATCATTTTAAGAAGAATAGTTGTTTTGAAAACTACATATAACTACACACAATAATCATGGCAACCAATAAAAATAGTTTTAAGAATCTATTTATATGTATATAAAATTTGAAATCGTTTTCAAAATCATTTTTAATTTGTTGTCCTTACCATCTCACCCATTCTATATGATCAACCAAGTTATCCTTATAGGTATTCTGAGATGAATTTAATTTAATGCCTTAGAAATTAATTAATCTTGGGTTAGATTCAGATTTAACCTTTAGTTAGTTAAGTGAACATTTCAAAAGAGGGCTTCAGTGTGGCGAGGCACAGGGGCCTTCTTTGATCAGAACAACGACCATTTCCTTAGACAAAGCCAACTTAGGAAATTACACACTTAATTCACTTAGGGTTACGTCCTGGTCTAACTAATTTAGGATGTGGTGAGGTAGTTTCACTTAGTTCCACTTAGTTAAATGTACCAAGCTAGATACTCCTTATCCAACTCGGATACACTTGACTTCATTTCCTTAACGTACTATCATCTCACTGCGTCCTGATACTATGTTGTCAAGATTAATTAATTATTTCCTATCTAACCATTCTATGAGAGTTAATTTAAAACTAGTATGTATGACATGACAAAATAAGCATGATAATGATATGTATGCATGAGCAAGCTACGTTCAATCAATTTAAAGAAATGGTTATTTTCTTGGGTGGACTTTTATTTGTTCCATAGTTATAAGATACTTTATTATAATTAGGTTTACAAATTTTAGTGTCTTGATTTTTGGTTAGCTTAGACTTGTAACCCAAGTCTTCATATTTATTAGTTGAATTTTTAAAAGTTGAAGGTTTAATTGCTAGATTATTAATTTGTGTATAATCAAATGGTACTCTATTATAATTAATTTTATTGGTTTGATTAAGTAATTTTGAATTTTTAATTAAGTTAGATTGTGAATTATTTAAAATAGGATTATTAGAATTTTTCAAAATAATATTATTAGACTTTTTCAAGATAAGATTATTAGACTTTTTAAAAGTAGAATTATTGTTAGAATTATTTAAGATAAGATTGTTAGAGTTTTTAAAGATAGAATTATTATTAGAATTATTTAAGATATTGTTAGAGTTTTTAAAGGGAGAATTATTATTAGAATTATTTAAGATAAGATTATTAGAGTTTTTAAAGGTAAAATTATTATTAGAATTATTTAGATTATCTTTGGAATTTTTTAAAGTTAATTTCGAATTTTTTATGGTTGAATTTTTCAAAACAGAATTTTTTAATTCGGAATTATCTAGATTAATCAGATCTAGGATTTGATGATTCTGTCCTATGGTTTGATTATTCTGATCAAGGTTTTGATTATTCTGATTAAGTCCTAGGTTGGTTTTATCCTTGACTTGATCTAGATCTATGTTAATTAAACTAAAAATTTGATTAATCTCTTGGTTAATTTTATCAAATGTAAGATTAATTTGATCATTTTATTCCATGATATTGTTATTATTATTATTTAAACTAATTAAATCTGAATTAATTAATTTTTTATTAGTTGAATTATTAATTGTATTATTTAATTGACAACAATTACACAATTTATCTAAATTATCAACTATTCTAAAACTCAACTTTTCAAAATTATTAATTTTACTAACCTTTTTCTCCGGACATCGATTCTTATAGTGACCGAATCTTCCGCACCCGAAGCACTTGATGTGCTCCTTGTTCTTCCATACTCCTGGCAATGGTGTCTCCTTTGCCGTCGGTTGTGTCGTTCGAGTCTTACAAGTAGGACACTTATTTTTATAGTGTCCTCTCTCCCTGCACTTGAAACAAATAATATGGAATTTAAAATTTAAATTGACATTGTTACCTTTAGGCATTGAGCGATACTCTTTCATGGTTAGCTCGGTCAACGCTCTTCTAATACTCGCAAAAAAAACACAAACCAAAAAGTCCCAAGACTTGGTCTTGGATTAGTAGTGCGGGAGATAATTAAAAATTAAAAATAAAAATAAAGAAAAGAAAATGCTCGATCGGTGGTTGCGGCGCCTACTGCTCGATACCAATTGTTGGATCGATTTGAAACGCTAGAGGGGGTGAATAGAGTTAGTGAAAACTTTTCTTTTTCGGCGATTAAAACCAAGTACACAGCGGAAAACAAAAGATAAACACAAGAAAGACACAAAGCTTTTTACTTGGTTCACATACCCATTCGCTAATCCAAGGCCCTGCGATCCTTGATCGCTTCCGAAGGGCAATCACTAAAAGTCTCTTCCTCGTTGGAGGTAAGAGACAAGATGATTACAATGATTATAAGGTCGGTAACAACCTTACCAGTCCTTATACAAATTAAAATGCGAAATATAATAATATCTGACAATTAATTAGAAGATGGCCTTGCAGTCGGAGTAGCATTGTAGAAACCACGAGCACTTGAGAGATTCTTTAATTTGGTTTGAGTCCTCCCTCCTTTTATAGATTTGCACCTTAGAATTTATCCGATCCGGATCTAAAACTCGTGGATCTTATCTTGAGGTGGCTTATCTTATCTTGAGGTGGCGGCTTATCTTATCTTGAGGTGGCGGCTTATCTTATCCGAGGTGGCATCATTCTCTATCTCTTGACCATTGGGTTGATTGTCACTACATCGGTAGTGATCCTCTTAGCGATCCGCCTTGATCAACTACGACATCTACTGATTGTTCACGACTTGAGAATTCCTACAATACAAGATTAGCATAATAGATGCATAATGCCATGCAGTGTGACAGTCATTTGACTGTCCGATCTCGACTTCAGCATTCCTCCGGAAGCCTTAGTCGGATCAGCGCCTAGGATTGTCCTCTAACCGAGGACGCATCCTTACCACCGCTCCACACATGGAGCTTACCTTTGGTCCTCTTGACCTATCGCTTAGCTTTCGGTCACCACCGAGGTTCCTCAACTCCCCGAGGTTCTCCTGGTGTCACTCAACCATCACGGTTTCTCAACTTGAGATTCTCCAGATGTCGCTCGACCTTTGGCTTAGCTTAAACACTTCCTGCACACTTAGCATATCACATGAGATAACAAAATAGCTTAACTTTGAATCTTTGCCATCATCAAAACCAAGGTTCGATTTTCTAGTGCCCCTGCACCAACATGATGTAGATGGAATCTATCCCTCCTATATGACGGGAGTGACATCGTTATTCTTGATAGAGTGAGACCACGAAGTGCATGGCCATGCCAAAATGAGTCAATATGAGATATTGAGCTCATTTGATTAGAGTGAGTCTACTTGGAGTTCAAGATATAGATTGTACCGAGGATGACACGGTATATGCCTCAATTGGTCAATCTAGATGTCAAGGATAGAGGGATATTGTCACATATTGTGAGAGTCACAATTAGTAGTCACAAAGGTGATGTTGGAGCTCAACATTCTTGTAACTTGGGTAGCAATGATGTGTTGCTAGATACCGCTCATTGCTTATGTTCCAAGATCGATTTAGGGACATTGCCAACGTTACAAGAACCTATAGGGTCAAACAAAAAGGGAAATTAGATAGAGATTAGGTTCATATGATGAACCATGAGGATTAGGTTCATGGGATGAACCAAATTCGATTAAGAGTAATCCAAATTAGACTAATTGATTTAGACTCAATTTGATTCAAGTGATGAATGAGTCTAATTTAGATTTGATTCATTGAGTCAATTTAAATTAATGAATATAGATTCAATAAATCAAATTGACTTGAATCAAGTGGTTAGATTTGATCAACCATGGGAGATAAGAGGTCAAGTTTGACTTGACTTGAGATGGAAGATGAATGATCAATTTTGACTTGACCAATTGCCATGTCATGGTGACTTGGCATGGGGGCCGGCCAATGATGATGTTCCACATCATCATGGACTTATCATGTGGTGCCACCTCATGAGGGAGACCAAGAGCCATTGGCGCTTGGAGTTACAAGCATGCATATAACCCCCCAAAACAAAGTGGTCGGCCACTTGATGGTGATTCATGGGTGAATTCATTTTTTGGTTTTGTAACTTCATCATCTTCTTCCTAGCTCTCCTTCTTGCTCTCCCAAGACTTCCTTGGCAGAAATACCTAAAGGGTGCTATCACACTCTAAGGTGTTTTTCTTCACCATTTGTTCGTGTGGATACTTGTAGAGGAGTGTACACTTGACACTCTTGAGTTGCGGCAAAGCGTTTGGATGAGCGGGATAAGCGAAGGGCGTCACTACGAGGGTAATGCTCTTACCTTCTAGATCTAAGGTAGATCTAGGGTATTATAAACACATACATGAATTTAGTTTTATATATCTTCGCACGGATCTGTGGCCGGGATTCCGAGGTTTCCGCAACGCAAAAAATGGTTTTTGCGGCTCGGAGAGTCCAACAATGGTATTAGAGCCACGTGCGAAGCATGTATTGTAGGGGATCGATACGGCCGGCTTGAGGGGGGTGAATAGCCCTCATTCGTTGGATGTCATAATTCGTTCGTTCTTCTTGCGTTGCTTGTCTACGATTGTCGTTAGCGCAGCGGAATAACAATAATAATGAAGCTAACAATACACAATCACACAACACAAGATATACGTGGTTCGGAACCGAATGGTTCCTACTCCACGGGCGAGCTCACTGAGCTCTAGTTATGCACACGACACTAACTATAACACTCCTTCTCGACAACACGTCAGAGGTGGAGAAACCTCTCACAAGCAATTACAATGTAATATAGAAATACAAGAAGAAATACAAAGACAATACAAAAGAGAACTTTTACACACTTGCTTTGATCGCTTTCTTGTTGCTTGCTTTGATTGGCTCTTGAAGGACTGGAATGCAGCAGCAATTCCCCTCCAATAGCTCCACAAAAAACCATGGCAAAAACCTCCATCTCGAGCTCCTGCTATTATTTGAAGGCCCCGATCGGCCCAGAGTTATCTCACAACGGCCAGATCCACGTCGGATAAGTTTTAACGGATCACCTACCAATCGACTGATGATTCCTATCAGTCGACTGGTGACCTAGTAGTCGACTGCCCAGTCGGCTATGGAGCGTTCTGTGCTCGCGACACTCCCATCGATCATTGCCATCCCTCCTCGATCATCGCCGACCTCGATCGCGATCCATGGCGATCGGCGCCAGCCGCCAAGCACAAAACCCTAGCCTTACACCAGTCGAACTCTAGTCGACTTGGATCAGTCGAACCGGCACCTATGCCAGTCGACTGATGTCGGACAAAACCTCAAACACCAAGTTGTTTGAGCATCCGACCGTCGGGTAAACCCTCAAACATCAAGTTTGAGCCTCCGACACTCAGTCTTAGCCACATGGCCAAGTCCACCTTATCCCTCATGGAGTTCCCCACCAAAGCTCTCTTCCCTCAGCCTACGTCCCTCAGATGCGCCAAGCGCACGGCTTCGCAACGCCATCCTTCGCGTCTCATGCCCTAGAAGTATGCTTCCCTTTGGGCTCACTCCATTCGCTCCCCGTCCGGCGGTCCCTCGGATGCACCAAGCGCACGGCTTCGCAATGTCATCCTTCACCGACTCAAGGACCCGAGCCTAGTGAACTTGGCAAGTTCTCAAGACTTCCCAAATGCACCAAGCGCACGGCTTCGCAATGCATTTCTCACCAAGCACCAAGCGCACGGCTTCGCAATGCTTTGGATTTCCCATGCAAAGCACCAAGCGCACGGCTTCGCAATGCTTTGGACTTTCCCATGCCAAGGCTTCCCCCTTGGACTTCCACACCAAGCTCCATGCTTGGATTTTCCATGCCAACCCCATGTTGGACTTTCCCACACCAAGCTCCATGCTTGGATTTTCCATGCCAACACCATGTTGAACTTTCCCATGACAATCCCATGTCATGAGTTTTGTCTATCATCAAAACACCATCAAGGTACTGCTGGGCCGATTGCACCAACAATCTCCCCCTTTTTGATGATTGACAAAACTACCATCTCAAGTCTACCAATTCTCCCATATTGGCAATTCTCATATCCCAATGAGAATTCCAACGAACCCTAATTGGTAACTTGGTAACTTCTCCCCCTTTTTGATATTACATCAAAAAGGTCCTCCCCAAGGGTATGAATATCTCATATCCCAATGAGATCTTACAATCTCTCCCTTAGAGGAACACATGCCTACAATCTTTCTAGTGATCCCATATCACTTAAAGAGAGGCAACCCAATTTTCCTCCCATGAGAAAATACACATCCATCTTCCCATGATGGATACCTCCCCCTAGAGGCTTGCTCCCCCTTGACCATTGCACCAACAATGTCCTTGGAGAGTCCCTAAGCCAATAGGAACATTAATCAAATCAAAATTAAGGCAAAGTTCAACAATGAACTCTCTTCCACCTTAAAATTGATACTCACCCTCAACCCAACTCCTAATCCATATCCAATGGATTTCCACCCTCTCTAATGCTCTCCTAAGCATATCCTAGGGTTAAGAGTGGTTAGGGGACCTTAACCTAGCTGAACATGGGCCTTACCAACAAGGTTTACCCGAAATCGATCAAATCAAATCGGCTACCACTATCGATCATTGCCAATCCATGGCGGGCAATGATCGATAATCGATTTGAGTTTTGATTTCAGAAATGGATTTCCGAAATCCATAAGTAAATATACGTAATTTTAAAAATCTTGAAAATACATACGTATAATACTTATCCTAAACACTATGGGTGAAAAATATTGGAAAATTATTTTACCCACTAAATTAGGAGATTGATACAAAGTTCAAAAGTTTAGAAAAGCTTCAATAAAGAGCCCTCTTTGCATCATCCCATTCAATGGTGATAGCTATCAAAAGATAGGCTTCACCAAGGTTTTTCAAAATGTTTTCAAAAAGATTTCAAAACCTTTAATTTCTTTTCCTTAAACATCTCACTTATATCTAGATGTATAAAAACACATTCAAGGCAATTAATCTAGTGAGATGTGGGTTTTTGTTCTTTTAAATTCTCATGCATATTTCTAAGGCAATATTATTTGATTCCCATCAAATCATGCCATAGTCCTTAATTTCATTTTAATTTATGCATGATGATGATTATGGCATAATTATGATATAGATAAAGACATATGCCAAAATCATGATGTCATGGCATGTGAATGAAAATTAAGCATACATTACATACAAACATAAGTCTAAACATTATCATGACATTTTTATAAATAAAAATGAGAATGATGTCATGACATGGCAAGGCAAACAAATCATGGCAAGTAAAGTATACTAAGGTATAGAATACCTAAGTGTTAGAATCAATTTGCCATTTTTAGGGATTAATTCTATTTTGCCTTATTGCCATTCATTTCCCTAGTGTGCCAAAAACCCAAAATGGCACACCAATACCTCTATGACCTAATTTTGCCAATTTAATTATTTTTGACTTCTCAAGCATATTAGCACACCCTAATGTGTCAACTCTACTATGGTTAGGTTAACTACCCATCCACTTAGGGTTGACACACCCTAACCCATTTAGCGTGAATCGATCACGCTTTTAGGAACCCAATACCTATTGGAGCTCCTTGGGTTAACAAGGTATTCCCTAGGGATAACTTCCCTAGATACCTTCCTAATGACCCTTTTAGGCTTTGAAGCCATAGTCTTTTGGGTCTTTCCTAGGTCAACTCTAGAGGTGACTCCTCCATTGACCTTCTTAGTGGCCTTCTTGGTTTTTCTTAAGTCCTTAGCCACTAAACATACACCATGGCTAGACTTAGGATAACTTCCTATTAGGTTGTTCCATAATTAAATGGAACATTATGGTAGGACATAGGTTTGTGACCCAAACCCTTCTTGCCCTTAGATATTTCTTGCTTCCTAGGTCTTGATTTTTGGACATTTGACCCCTTAACCGAATTTGATATTATTTCTAGGGTCTTCTCCAATTTTTCTAGCCTTGACCTCAAGGCTTGGTTTTCTAGCTCTAATTTCTTCAATTTTGAATTTTCATTAGATTTTTTGGAGTTGGTTTTCTTCTTAGGCATATGCCTAGATTTCTTGGGATTAATACCCAAATTCTCTTCAATTCTTCTAATTGATTTCCTAGGTAGGATAGATCTAGTGTTTTGAGTCCTAGGTTTGTCCTTAGTTATATGAACATGCTTGGCACCTAGACAATACACCTTATTATTTCTCTTAGCATGTTTTTCATTGATAATAGCAAGAGAACTAAAATAATTTTTAGCATGCTTTTTGACTTTAGGAATTAAAGGTGCATTAACTAAATGTACCTTAGGGTTAGCTTTAGGAGCTCCCCCTACATGAATTGCACCTTCTTGCCCTTTCTTCCTCCCCCTAGGGCATTGGCTTCGGTAGTGTACCTTTTGATTGCATTTGAAGCACACAATGTGCTCTTTGCTCTTGATTTTGGGAACACCGGCATTGTTTGACTTTGGGTTGACTTTTGGTGTCGATGCCTTCTTCTTAGCAAATTTAGGGCATTTGCTCTTGTAATGCCCTTTCTCCCTACACTCAAAACAAATAATATAATCTTTACGATTAATTATAATACATGAGTCACCTAGGGAGGTGGTGGAGGCCTCTTCATGATCTTCACTTCTCCCGGATGTGGATGCTTCTTGTTCTTGCTCTGGGATGGAAGATTGCCTTTCCTCCCCCTCAATGCTAGAGGTGGAGGTCTCCACCAAATCATCAACATCTTCAAATGTTGTGGGTGCTTCTTCTTCGGCATTCTCCTCTACTTGTGCCGATTGGGAATTTTCTTGGAATTTCATTACCTTATTCAATAATTCCCTTGCATCCCTGTAATCACCCAATCTAGACCAAATAGTGTTAGGTAACAAATCACTAATCAACTTGATTACCATGAGATTTGTCTTGAAGTCTTTGATTTGGTCTTGGGTCCATTTTGACTTCTCAATTGGCTTGTTGTGTTTGTCCCTAGGCATCTCAAAACCATTTTCTATAATAATCATGTAATCAAAATCGGTTTCAAGATATACCTCCATCCGTTTCCTCCACCAAGCAAAATCTCCATCGAATTTCGGTGGATGGATGAAGCCGGCCATTTGTAGTGCTCTCGCGGCGGTTAGTCCTTGAAGAGCGACCTTGGCTCTGATACCACTTGTAGGGGATCGATACGGCCGACTAGAGGGGGGTGAATAGCCCTCGTTCGTTGGATGTCGTAATTCCTTCGTTCTTCTTGCGTTGCTTGTCTACGATTGTCGTTAGCGCAGCGGAATAAAAATAATAATGAAGCTAACAATACACAATCACACAACACAAGATATACGTGGTTCGGAACCGAATGGTTCCTACTCCACGGGCGAGCTCACCGAGCTCTAGTTATGTGCACGACACTAACTATAACACTCCTTCTCGACAACACGTCGGAGGTGGAGAAACCTCTCACAAGCAATTACAATGTAATATAGAAATACAAGAAGAAATACAAAGACAATACAAAAGAGAACTTTTACACACTTGCTTTGATCGCTTTCTTGTTGCTTGCTTTGATTGGCTCTTGAAGGACTGGAATGCAACAACAATTCCCCTCCAATAGCTCCACAAAAAACCATGGCAAAAACCTCCATCTCGAGCTCCTTTTATAACCTGCATCGAGCTGTTTTCACGCCTAGCAGTCGACTGCCAAAAGGCCCCAGTCGACTGCCCCTGTAGCCATTGTCTCACAATGGCCAGATCCACGTCGGACAAGTTCCAACGGATCACCTACCACGATCGGTGATGATGCCCATCACGATCGTGACACAAAGTCGGCCCTAATCGGCTCTGAGCGTTACTGCTCGCGGCACTCCCATCGATCATTGCCATCCCTCGTGATCGACCTCGGATCGCCAAACACAAAACCCTAGCCTTACACCAGTCGAACTCTAGTCGACTTGGATCAGTCGAACTGGCACCTATGCCAGTCGACTGATGTCGGGCAAAACCTCAAACGCCAATTTGTTTGAGCATCCGACCGTCGGGTAAACCCTCAAACATCAAGTTTGGGCCTCCGACACTCAGTCTTAGCCACATGGCCAAGTCCACCTTATCCCTCATGGAGTTCCCCACCAATGCTCTCTTCCCTCGGCCTACGTCCCTCGGATGCGCCAAGCGCACGGCTTCGCAACGCCATCCTTCGCGTCTCATGCCCTAGAAGTATGCTTCCCTTTGGGCTCACTCCATTCTCTCCCCGTCCGGCGGTCCCTCGGATGCACCAAGTGCACGGCTTCGCAATGTCATCCTTCACCGACTCAAGGACCCGAGCCTAGTGAACTTGCCAAGTTCTCAAGACTTCCCAAATGCACCAAGCGCACGGCTTCGCAATGCTTTGGACTTTCCCATGCCAAGGCTTCCCCCTTGGACTTCCACACCAAGCTCCATGCTTGGATTTTCCATGCCAACCCCATGTTGGACTTTCCCACACCAAGCTCCATGCTTGGATTTTCCATGCCAACACCATGTTGGACTTTCCCACACCAAGCTCCATGCTTGGATTTTCCATGCCAACACCATGTTGGACTTTCCCATGACAATCCCATGTCATGAGTTTTGTTTATCATCAAAACACCATCAAGGTACTGCTGGGCCGATTGCACCAACATGTATGTGTTTCATATTTGTAGTTTTTGTATTAGATATAAAAATTATAGATTTTTAAGTTTCTCTAAATTTCCAATTTTTATAGATTTTTTGGTTATTTTTCTCGAAGAGTCGAAGCAACGAGTGTTGGGACACTTGTAGGCTTCAACCACCAAGAAAAACTCTCCGAAACGGCGAGTTCTCGCTTTAGGTTTTTGGGAGGGCAACTTAAGTCACTGTAAGATCTAGTAGGGACACTCGCAAAGTTTATTTTTTTGAGTAGGGGCGTTGCCCCTCTCTCCGAAAGGGGCCTTGTCCCACGATCGCGCCCAGAAACCGCTTAGCGGGACCGTTACGAGGAGGTGACTCATAAAATTAAAAAGAAATTAGGAAAAATTATAGAAATTTTCTGTAAAATATATAATTTAGTATTATTTATAATTATGTGATGGTCATGTCCCAAGAACCCCAATATGATTGGACGTTAATGTGTTGTAATTCATAATACGGCCTGCGTGCCATTTTTGTGCTTGTGCTTGTTGTATAGGGTATGCGACCTGTGTGTCGTGCCTCTTCTTTTTAAAATTCTAGTTGTAAATAGTTTTAGACTCGAATGTAACTCAAGTTTCATGTTTGTAATGTACAAATGGAGTGGTGGAAGGTCCACTTCTAAACGGAGTTACGAGAAGGGTGCCGACGACACATGGCGGTCATAGGAGGCGCTTGGAGAAGCCGCTAACCCTAGGTTGACCGTCCGATCTTCTCATTGGCTTGAGAAGATCGTAGTAGGGCCATGACCTAATCACAATTAATTTATATATATGTATATATGTTGATATATATATATATATATATATATATATATATTAGTTATGCTTGTATGTATGTGATGCATGCTAGTAGAATAATGCTTGTATGTATATGATGCATGCTAGAATAAAGCTTGTTTGTATGTGATGCATGCTAGTGTAGGATAATAAAGGTCTTAATGTGTATATGATACTCATTACGATTAGATTAGATCTTAATCAAATCAACTCAAAAATGCCTACCAAGTCCTTGATACCCATCACTACCTCGATCATTTGTAGTTGTTGAATCTACCAAAGTAGAGCAATGCATATTATCTTGGTAGGGTGCGGAGGGACAATCTTCGTCCCGCCTATCACGGTTTGGGTTAGAGTAAGCTCAATTAGATTGAGTAAAATAAGTTAACTCAATTGGATCGAGTAGAACTATAGGCATATTCCAACCGTTGGAAAGATAGGATAAGATCGCATTTACACTAAATCTTGGGCGATTTAGCCAAAGCTAACTCAAGGTCTTTTGTAAATGTGGGTCTTGATCCTATAAACAAGAGTTGCATAGTGATGTAATCGGTAATGTGTTACCCACCGATCATACTAAGTCTTGGGCGATTTAGCCAAAGCTAACTAAAGGCTTAGTATGATGTGGATCTTGTCCCACAGGAATTATAGCATGTTTGTATGAATCTAGCAATGTGGTTTGACCACATCCATAACTCGATTCTATAAAAATCCTATAATTCAGTGGGAGTATCATTTGATTAAAAGCCTAATTAAATGATAAAAGGAATATGATATTAATTTTCTGCATTGTGTATGTTGTAGATAACTATGTCGATAAACACGAACACTCTCTCCCTGCGTTTTGTCCTTGAGAAGGACAAGCTCAATGGAGCAAATTTCCTGGACTGATATAGGAACCTGAGAATCATTCTCACCTAAGAAAGGAAACTGTACGTCCTGGAGCAGCCCATTCCGAGGCACCTCCTGCCACTGCCTCGCGAGCTGACAAAGATGCTTACAAGAAGCATCAAGATGATGCATTAGATGTGTCATGCCTAATGCTCACGACCATGAACTCTGAGCTTCAGAAGCAACACAAGTTCATGAATGTTTATGATATGGTTGAACATCTTCATCAACTATATCAAGGACAAGCAAGGCACGAGAGATATGAAGTGTCTAAGGCATTGTTTTGGTCCAAAATGCAAGATGGGACTCCCGTAGGTTCATATGTACTCAAGATGATTGGGTACATAGAAAACCTACAGAGATTGGGATTACCACTTGGCCAAGAGCTAGCCATTGACTTGATCTTGCAATCTTTGCTACAAAGCTACAATCAATTTGTCATGAATTACAACATGAATGAAATTGATAAGCCATTGCCTGAGATGCTCAGCATGTTGAGAACTGTTGAGCTCAACCTTAAGAAGGGAAAATCTGACTCCATTTTGATGGTGCAAAAGAAGAAAGGCAAGGGCAAGCCTAAAGGTAAGGGAAAGTCCCAAGCCAAGGGCAAAGGTAAGGAACTGAAACCCAAAAAAGGGGTGGCCAAGGAAGGGGCTTGCTTCCACTGGAAGGAAGCTGGACACTAGAAGCGTAACTATAAAGCATACCTGGAAGATCTTAAGAAGAAGAGAAGTGAGACTTCAACTTCAGGTATAAATGTTATAGAAGTCAATCTATCTATTTCTTCATCATGGATATTAGATACCGATGTGCATCTCACATTTGTACCAATGTGCAAGCGCTGAGAAATAGCAGGGCATTGACAAAGGACGAGGTGGACCTATAAGTAGGCAATGGAGCAAGAGTTGCTGTTGTTGCTGTAGGAACTTATGATCTATCTCTGCCCACTAGGCTTGTACTAGAATTAGATGAATATTGTTATGTGTCTGCTTTAACTAAGAACATAATTTCGGTTTCTTGTTTGGACAAGAAAGGATTTATATTTTTAATAAAGAACAAATGTTGTTCAGTTTATTTAAATGATATGTTCTATTGCAGTGAACCTCTAATGAACGGACTCTACTTTCTAGACTTAGAGAGCCCTATCTATAACATAAGTACCAAAAGGTTCAAGTCAAATGAGTTGAACCAAATCTATCTCTGGCATTGTCGCTTAGGTCACATAAATGAGAGTCGCTTATCTCAGCTTCATAAGGATGGGCTGCTAGACTCATTTGATTTTGAATCATATGAGACATGCGAATCTTGTCTTTTAGGCAAGATGACCAAGACTCCCTTTAGTGGACACATCGAAAGAGCAATAGATTTGTTAGGACTTATACATAGTGATGTATGTGACCCTTTCAATGTTGCTGATAGAGGTGGTTACAGGTACTTAATTACATTTACTAATGACTTCAGTAGATATGATTATGTGTATCTCATGACACATAAATCAGAATCCTTTGAAAAGTTCAAAGAATTCATGAATGAAGTAGAAAATCCACTTGGCAAGAGTATTAAGATACTTCGATCAGATCGAGATGGTGAATACCTTAGCCATGAGTTTCATGACTATCTAGCTGAGTGTGGGATTCTATCCCAACTCACTCCTCCTGGAACACCACAGTGGAATGGTGTATTCGAAATGATGAATCGTACCCTATTAGATATGGTACGATCTATGATGAGTCACACATATCTTCCTATATCCTTTTGGGGATATGCTCTAGACACAGCAGCCTTCACCTTTAACCGTGTATCATCCAAGGCTGTGATAAAGACACCATATACGATATGGACAGGGAGAAATCCCAAGATGTCTTTCACGAGGATTTGGGGTTGTGAGGCTTACGTTCGACATCAAGTCTCAGACAAACTGGGACCCAAATCCGATAGGTGCTATTTTTTTGGATATCCCAAGGATACGAAGGGATATTACTTCTACATTCCCAGTGAGCACAAAGTGTTTGTGGCAAAGACTGGGGTTTTTCTAGAAAGGGATTTTGTTTCTTTAAAACCTAGTGGGAGTATGTTCGATCTTGAAAAATTCAAGATAAGGACCATAGCACTAAAGCCTTGATGGAGGTTAAACAGGAACCACAAAGTGTTGTGGGTGTTGAGATTGTTGCACAAAGAGTTGTGGAACAACCACCTGTTCAAGTACACCTACCTCTTCACAGGTCTGATAGGGTACGTCGTCAACCTGAGAGATACTCATTTCTCTTGTCTGACCATGATGATGTTATGCTCATTGAGAATGAGCCTACCTCCTATCAGGAAGCTGTGATGAACCCAGATTCTGAGAAATGGCTAGAGGCTATGAGATCCGAGATGGAATCCATGTACACCAACCAAGTATGGACTTTGGTTGATCCACCTGAAGGGGTCAAACCCATTGGGTGCAAGTGGGTCTTTAGGAGAAAGACTGACATTGATGGACTTACGCATACCTATAAGGGCCGATTGGTGGCTAAAGGTTTCAAGCAAATTCATTGTATTAACTATGATAAAACCTTTTCTCCAGTGGTAATGTTTAAGTCCATTCGGATCATGCTTGCTATTGTAGCATACCACGATTATGAGATCTGGCAGATGGATGTCAAAACCATGTTTTTGAATGGAAACTTACTCGAGGATGTGTACATGATACATCCTGAGGGTTTGTAGACCCACAGCTTACTGGGAAAGTATGCAAGCTGCAAAGGTCCATTTATGGGCTAAAACAAGCTTCTTAGAGCTGGAATCTTCGATTCGATGATGCGATCAAACAGTTTGGTTTCATCAAGAATGAAGATGAACCCTGTGTCTATAAGAGGGTTAATGGGAACACAGTTGTCTTCCTTATATTGTATGTGGATGACATACTACTTATTGGGAATGACATCCCTTCGCTAAAGTCTGTGAAGACTTGGCTGGGGATGTGCTTCTCAATGAAGGACTTAGGTGAAGCAGCCTGTATTCTAGGCATCAAGATCTATAGAGATAGATCTAAGAGATTACTTCACCTAAGTCAGAGTACATACATTGACACGGTATTACTACGGTTTGCCATGCAGAATTCCAAGAAGGGACTTCTGTCGATGTCACATTGTGTGAGTCTTTCGAAGACTCAAAGTCTCTCTTCTAGAGAGGAAAGAGACTACATGGATAAGATCCCTTATGCATCTGCTATAGGATCTATCATGTACGCCATGATATGTACTCATCCTGATGTCTCGTATGCTTTGAGCATGACGAGTGGATACCAGTCAGATCCATGTGAGCGTCACTGGATAACAGTCAAGAATATTCTTAAGTACTTGAGAAGGACTAAAGAATATTTCTTGATATTTGGAGGCGATGAGGAGCTAGCTGTAAAGGGTTACAGCGATGTCATCTTTCAAACTGACCAGGATGATTATAGATTGCAGTCAGGGTTTGTGTTTTGCTTGAATGGTGGCGCTGTGAGCTGGAAGAGTTCGAAGCAGGACACAGTTGCTGATTCTACAACAGAGGCTGAGTATATCGCTGGATCAGAGGCAGCGAAGGAGGTAGTTTGGATCCGCAAGTTCACTACTGAGCTTGGGGTGGTTCCTAGCATAGCAAATCCTATAGAGCTCTATTGTGACAACAATGGAGCGATTGCACAGGCTAAGGAACCTCGCTCACACCAGCGGACCAAAAAAATACTACAGCGCTTCCATCTCATTCGAGAGATTATCGATAGAGGAGATGTGAAGATTTGTAGAGTACCCACAGAGGCTAACATCGCAGATCCCTTGACCAAGGCTTTGGCACAGAAAAAGCATGATGGTCACACTAGGTCATTGGGTATTAGATACTACGGTGATTGACACTAGTGCTAGTGGGAGATTGTTAGTGAAAGCCCTAGAGCCAATCATGTGATGATTGTTGTATGAACTTTATTGTATCATATTCCTATTAATAAGGTATGGTTATTATATTTACTTGTATTGGTGCCAAATAACAAAGTATAATAACATCCTTGAGTAGTAGGTTCTTATCTATATCAATCGATTGGTTGAATCGATAATGAGATGATATAGAGAACACTACTCTTAATCATTCCTAGTCAATTATTAACATTCAAAGACAATGTTAATGCGTAGAGACTAGCATGTAGGTCAACACGATGACTTGATCTCACAAGTCATGGATATGAGATATCAAGTTGACACATGGGTATACATTGGAGAATGTATACTGAATGACCCGCCATGAGAAAGTATCATGGATCATTATATGAGTGTCATATACTTTCTCATGTGGCTATTAGTATGACTATTAGTTCTTAGACCTGAAGTCACCATGGTTCCCTACATAAGGAGTTGCATACTTTGGCTTCGTCAAACGTCACCCGTAAATGGGTGGACTATAAAAGCGATTACTGGGTATGTAACAAATTATGCAGAGGGATGTGAGTGATGTAGATGGATTCTATCCCTCCTATATGATGGGAGTGACATCGTTATTCTTAATAGAGTGAGACCACGAAGTGCATGGTCATGCCCAAATGAGTCAATATGAGATATTGAGCTCATTTGATTAGAGTGAGTCGACTTGGAGTTTAAGATATAGATTGTACTGAGGATGACACGGTCTATGCCTCAATTTGTCAATCTAGATGTCAAGGATAGAGGGACATTGTCACATATTGTGAGAGTCACAATTAGTAGTCACAAAGGTGATGTTGGAGTTCAACATTCTTTTAACTTGGGTAGCAATGATGTGTTGCTAGATACCGCTCATTGTTTATGTTCCTAGATCGGTTTACAGACATTGCCAACTTTACAAGAACCTATAGGATCACACACAAAGGGCAATTAGATGGATATTAGGTTCATATGATGAACCAAATTGGATTAAGAGTAATCCAAATTAGACTAATTGAGTTAGACTCAATTTGATTCAAGTGTTGAATGAGTCTAATTTAGATTTGATTCATTGAGTCAATTTAAATTAATGAATATAGATTCATTAAATCAAATTGACTTGAATCAAGTGGTTAGATTTGATCAACCATGGGAGATAAGAGGTCAAGTTTAACTTGATTTGAGATGGAAGATGAATGGTCAATTTTGACTTGACCAATTGCCATGTCATGGTGACTTGGCATGGAGGTCGGCCAATGATGATGCTCCACATCATCATGGACTTATCATGTGGTGCCACCTCATGAGGGAGACCAAGAGCCATTGGCTCTTGGAGTTACATGCATACATTTAACTCCCCAAAACAAAGTGGTCGGCCACTTGATGGTGATTCATGGGTGAATTCATTTTTTGGTTTTGTAACTTCATCATCTTCTTCCTAGCTCTCCTTCTTGCTCTCCCAAGACTTCCTTGGCCGAAATACCTAAAGGGTGCTAGCACACTCTAAGGTGTTTTTCTCCACCATTTGTCCGTGTGGATACTTGTAGAGGGGTGTACACTTGACACTCTTGAGTTCCGGCAAAGCGTTTGGACAAGCGGGATAAGCGAAGGGCGTCGCTACGAGGGTAATGCTCTCACCTTCTAGATCTAAGGTAGATCTAGGGTTTTATAAACACATACATGAATTTAGTTTTATATATCTTCGCACGGATCCGTGGCCGGGCTTCCGAGGTTTCCGCAATGCAAAAAGAGGTTTTTGCGACTCAGAAAGTCCAATAGTATAAACTTTCAAAACAAGTCTAAGTTAACACCAAGTAGCAACCATCAAAACATCAAGTAGTGATAAACTCTTAGCAACTAACATGCAAAACTTTAAAACATGCATAAGTCTTGGAACATAAAACATATCTCTTCAACCATGCCACTACCACAGACACTTTGCCCCTCCTGCTGCTCCCTTTAGTTTAGCCATTCTTTACCCTTTTCTGCAGTACAAGGAAAACATGAAACTATAAGCACATAGGCTTAGAAAGATCCTTTCCTACTCACAAAAGCCATACATCAGGGATTATGAAGGTTTTTCCTTTGGAACCGAAGCTCTGATACCACTTGAAGGTAGGAAACTTCGTTTCCCACTTCAACTCGGTCGCTTGTTCATGGCGATCCCATTGATGTCCCCAGATTAAAAAAAAATTAATCCTAGACAAAAGGGATCACCCAAGCAACCGTTTCATCATCGTGCTATTCAATTAGAGTAGTCACTTGAACAAACTTGTTGTTCAAGCCACCAACCTCTATTCTACGAATAGCCGCGCAATAGACGATGTACGGATGACCGACTTCTGTGTTTATATTCGGGGTCCAAGTTATTTTAGCCATAAAAACAGAATAATACATGCATATATAATTGAAAAACAATTATAGACATGTTACAAAAGAAAATAGACAATCGATATACCTCTCGATCTTCTATTGTATGTCCTTCCTCCTTTTGGACGTCATACGGGCAACGATCTACCAAAAGTCGAAGCTCCTAGATCACCAATCTTCCTTCCTTGCTCGCTCCGAACAAGAGGAAGAATAAGAAACAAAACACTTTTCCTTCTTTCAACCAACCACCAAGCTCCAAGCTTGGTGCTTGCTGCCTGCCAAGAAGGATTGGATGAAGAAGATAGATGTCGGCCAAGAGCTCCAAGGGAAGACCCTAAGCCTTGTTTCCACTAGCCAAGGAGAGGAGAAGGATTAGGTTTGGACACCGGCCAAGGGAGGTGAGAAGGATATGGGCGCCGACCACCTAGGAAGAGGAAGAAGAAAAGGAAAAAACTTCCTTATTTGTGGCCGCCCAACACTTCCAAACCCTAAGCCTCTCAAACCCTAATCCTATCTCTATTGGAATTCCTCCTTGCCACCCACCCTAAAGCCTCCTTTTATAGAGTTAGGAATAAGCCTTGTTGTAATCTTCATCATTGGTTATTGGGATTTAATCTCAACCGTCGGATCTAGAGATTTAATCTCAACCCTCGGATCTAGAGATTTAATCTCTACCGTTGGATCTAGAGTTTTGTTTTCATCCATTTGATCTAGGCTTCATGAGGTATTAATAGGCTACAATAGGGACCATGAGGAGTAGTTGGATCTTGGCCACCCAATGGATCAAACCCACATAAAGTCCGATCCATTAATGATAATCCAATCCACTAAAGGATTATCATTGATCTACCTCACCAACCACCATAAGTTAATATGGACTCCATATATTATTTGTACATTTTTCTCCCCGTGTTTAAGATCTCAAATGTCCGTCGACTAATTAATTTACTGATCATTAATTAATCAACATCAAACTCCATGAGTAGTACCACTCAACCTTTTTTCATCATGCCCGACCAAGTCCACCTGTAGGGTTTACATTATGAACCTTATGAGCTCCTCAAGGGGACATTATCATCCTAATATATAGGACAAAATTTCCTCCTATAATCAATGGCACACCATATAAATAATATCATTTTCCAACTTACCGAGACTATCGATTTAATCTATAAATCTCACCCATTGGTAAATCAAAGAAATGAAGACTAAGTATATGTGCCCATTATTATATCGGGATTAAGAGTATGTACAATATAATATCTGAGGTCCGATTCGATTATGTAGTCAGCAATAAATCGAATTATCTATAAGTCGGTCCTGCTCAATACACACAAAATGAACTAGTGTAATTCTATGGTCAAGACAAATCAATACCAAATAACACTACAACCATACCAATGGTTTGTCCAAAGCCATCTCGGTTGTGAGCCTATACTTATACTATACAAGGAGTCGATAACATGATCTCTCGTGTGACACCACACACCATGTTATCTACAATGTAATTTATTAGACAATATGCATAACCATAAATATGCAAATAATGATCATGTGATTCTTATTTCAAAATAAAGATGTTCATACAAAAGATAGACTTTTCAGTATACATCCCAACAATCTTCTGTTAGTAATATATGAGAGATGTCCTAAGGCAATCGCCTTATGTATGAACCATTTATATGATAAATGAAGATTCACTATTTGAGTATACATGTTTTATGTATTTGATTGGATCTTAAACTCATTTTCTTGAATGTCCACGATACGATTCACAGCATGAGAGAATTTGTGATTGGATCACAACTAGTGAGTATCTCTACATGTGTAATTGTGATGTATCGGAATTATCCCTAGTCGATGAATTGATGGATTTGGACACCATCAATTCCGTCGAGACTAGCACGAGGTATACTCCTTGGTGTATCCAAGCAGCTGATTCTCACTTGCTGGAGACATAGTGATGTCCGGAGTTAATCGTGGATGCTAGTTATGGTAACTAGTTCATTGGAGTGACCAGCCGTAAGACTTCATATTGTTCTCTGCATATATAGATATGTCAATGAAGTTCTTACTGTGGCTTAAGTGCGATGTTCCTTTGACTTGCGGTATTCAAGTCATCTTGATCATGGAGACTTATGCTTTGACATCTTAAGCAAGCATCTCTAAGGAGATGTGAACCCGGGATGATTGGGTATAAGTCGAAGTGATCGAAGGTGTTTGAATAGCCTATAAAGGATTCACCACTCCTTGCGAGGAGATGTATACCCATGACCTCTCGTCGGATTGTTACTAAAGTCTTTGGCCAAAGCATTACATGTTTAGAGTAAGGTACTCTTCGATACATGTGGAGTAACTAGAATCCGTAGGACAAGGAAATGATACTTGGGCTAGGTGTGACGTAGTCAGCCTAGTGGGGACTGACACAATAGACCATGTCCTGAACCAAGTGGGTATAAGATGAGTGAAGGGAATGGGGCACGAATCATTCGAGCTGCTGAAGAGTTTCAGAAATAGTTCTGGATCAACCGTTGATCTTTTCAGTTAATTGGGGATCATGATATACTACTAGGTGCCACTCATGATCGTTCTATAATTAATGGTTAATTATAGACGACCAACATAAACCGAGAACCTATTTGGTCACATGCACAACGAGCGTAATCCGAAGGATTTAAAACGAGCTTGAGAATGGGATTCTCAGACCGAGAGAAACTATGTTTGGTTGGACCAAACATGGAGCGAGCATGAAATCGTTTCAGGTGCAATGGAAGCGTGGATGAGTCGTGTCTTATAAAGACATAATGGATGGACCAAAATGGTTTGGTTCTAATCCAATGGAGGAGAATAAACCAAAGGATTTGGTTTATTTTAAACGAATGAACCAAAAGTTGGTTCGTTCATTTTAACTTAAAATAAACCATCATGGTTTGGTTTATTTTAACTTATCTTAATGGAGCGGGTTAACGGGCCTAATGGTTATGATCCAATAACCATTAAGAGAATTAGTTCTCTATAAAAGAGGGCTTAAGGGATAATTAAGCCCTAATCCAAAACCCTAGCTTGGAGTTGCCGCCCAACCTCCATTGCCAACCATTTTGTTGTGTCGCCGTCCAGCTCCTTGCCGGTGACCAAGCTTCAGCCGGTGATCCTCCGGCGACCCTCCGGTGATCTCCTATAGGTTTGGCATCAAGGTGAGCCTTTTCTTCCCTTGGTTGGCCGGCGCCTATCTCCTCCACCAAAGCTGTCCAGTTTTTCTGGACAGCTTGTTCTTCTCTCGTCGGAGCGTCGTTTGGACGACGGTTAGAGCTCCGACAGCGGCTAACTTACCGGGAATTCGATCTCCGGTAATCCTCTGAGGTGGAGGACGAAGGATTCGTCAATTGGTTGACGAATACCTCTTCGGAGAAGCGAGTTTTGAGAACTCGTATTAGGATTCGAATTTGGATTCGGATCGTGATCATCTCTCGATCACGTCATCTTCAACTCGAGGCTAGTAACCCGTACGAAGACGAAGCTTGTGGATTAGCGAAGTCATCCCGAGGAACTCGGCGTGGATACGGATAGAGACGATTCTAGCGAGGATCGTTCCGGTTGATGCAGTTTCCGCTACACGTGATACGAAAGGTATAACGTAGTTAAATTTCCTTTTATTGCAAATTTAAATTTACGGTTATGTCTACACTTGTTGTAATATGCATGCGTGTGTTGTGTGTGTTGTAATAAATGTAGATTTATTATTTTTATTGCTTCCGCTGTGTTCATGTTTACGAAACGTGATTGAACACACACACGCCGCGGTGCCGGAAACCCAACAGTGGTATCAGAGCCCAGGTTGTGTTTCAACATAATCGTAAAATGGTTTTGCGATAGTCATAATGTTATTTCTGAAAATTTTTAAATTTTGGAAATTTATAAGTATTTATGGAAATTTTTCAATTTTGGAAAGTCTAGAAGTATTTATGGAAATCTTCCACTTTTGGAAAGTTGGAAGTATTTATGGAAATTGATATTTTCCATAAATAAAATATTTGATTAGATTCTGGAAATTTGTTTCCTAATTTAATCATGATTTGATTTGGTAAATCAAATCTTAAAATATTTTATTTCCATAAGTAGTTTTAATGATTTAGGAAATTGGTTTCCTAAATAGATTTTCCTTAATCAAATAATTCCATGAATAAAATATGTGATTAGATTTGGAAATTTGTTTCCTAATTTAATTATGATTTGATTTGGAGAATCAAATCTTAAACATATTTTATTTCCATAAATAGTTATGACATATAAGGAAATATATACATGACATAATTGTATGTCATATAATTGCATTAGATGCATAACATTATGCCATGCGTGTCGTGACATGTAGATGTATGCCATGTATGTCATGCCATGTAGATAATAGTTATTTGCATGCAAAGAGGATGAGACATAAAACCCTTAAACAATATTAAAGCCTACACCTTCCATTAATATGGTTAGAACCAGAGTTTCGTTTCTTGTTTGGGTTGTTGGACTCTCTCCAAGCCCGGCTCAAACCCGAACATGTTCAAACCATGGAATAGTTTAATACTAATATGGTAAGAGTCAGAGGTCAATGGTTAGCTTTGGTTGTTGGACTCTCTCCAAGCTGGGCTAATTGGTTGAATGCGCTCTAACCATATTAAAACTGTTTTCCGATTAATGGGTTGGCTTTAACCTGGAGCATCGGCTTGTTGGACTCTCTCCAAGGTCGATGTAAAGGGAGGTGAAGTTGGGTGCTATGCATATGATGCATACTTGTTAATGTGTTAACAACCCGATGTATGTGTGAACATTCAATTAGTTAATAGCACATTGTGATAGTTGCATATACGTGATATGCAATCGATATAGTTGATACCTACCGTCGTAGTTATGAATGGATTGTTGGACTCTCTCCAAGGTTGTTCATAACTATGATGGATATCAGCCCATTCGGAGATGGACCTACGATCTCCCGAAGTGATTTTGGGGTTTTTGAAAGTCAAAAAATGAATGGGATTTATAAATGTATATTGATGCATTTTTAAAAATCATTTTCTCATATATGCTCGTTTTGTATTTCTAAGATTGATCATGATGTCTTTGAATTTGCGTTCCATTTTGGATTCGAATAAATTGACTGGGCCGAGCTTCATGGACTGGCTTAGAAGCTTGAGAATTGTTCTCAAGGTTAAAAAGTTTGCAAATGTCCTCGAAGCACCTCTTCCCGCCCATCCTAGTGACGATGCAACTCTGGACCAATTGTTGGCCTATCAGAAACATGTGAGTGATTCTGAACAAATGAGTTGCATCATGCTAGCCGCGATGGAACCCAAGCTACGAAAGCAGCATGAGCATATGGATGCTCATATCGTAGTCCTTCATCTTTGTGAGTTGGTTGATGAGCAAGTGAGATTCGAAAGGTTCGAAGTCTCAAAGCTCCTCTTCACCTCTGAGATGCTAGAAGGTTCATCTGTGGTACTGCTCAATATGCTGAAGACTGTGGAGTCTTCTGAGAAGCATGAGCAGGGGACGGTGCTATTAGTTGATTCCTCGAAGAAAGGTTCTAAGAGAAAGTCAAAGGAACAGCAGAAGGGAAAGAAGAGAAAGGCTAAGAAGGTAGAACTAGCACAAAAGGAAACTTGCCATCATTATGGCAAGGAGAGCCATTTGCGAAGAAAGTACAAGATTTATCTTGAGTCCGTGAAGAAGAATAAGGCATCGGATGCCCCATCTTCTTTAGATATCTTCGTTATTGATTGTCATTCTATTTCCTCAAATACTTGGGTATTGGATACTGGGTGTGGCTCACATATATGTAATGACATACATGGACTAAGGAATAGAAGAAGACTCGTCAAGGGAGAGTCAAATTTGCGTGTTGGGAATGGAGCAAAGGTTGCTTCAGTCGCCATTGGAACACATTTGTTGAAACTCCCTACAGGACTTATCTTAGAACTGGATAATTGCTTTTATGTTCCTTCGTTGATAAAGAACATCATTTCTATTTCTTGTTTAAATAGAAATGGGTACCATTTGACTTTTAGTAACAATTGTTGTTACATAACTTTGAATGGAGTTCTTTAAGGGACTGGAACTTTAAGCAATGGTGTTTATACATTGGACGTATCCAGTGATATTTTCAATATCAAAGCAAGCAACAAGCGTGCTCGAAAAGATAATCAATTAGACTCCTACATGTGGTATTGTCGTCTTGGCCATGTAAGCAAGAAACGCATGTCCGAATTACACCGATGTGGAATTCTGGAATCGTTTGAATAAGATTCATACGATACATGCGAATCATGCTTAAAAGGCAAGATGACTAAGTTACCTTTTACTGGAAAAGGTGAACGAGTGGGAGAGTTACTAGGTCTAATACATACTGATGTATGTGGACCTATGTCAACTCAAGCATTAGGAGGCTATAGCTACTTCATTACCTTCACCGATGATCACTCACGGTTTGGGTATGTGTTCTTGATGAAACACAAGTCTGAAGCCTTTGAAAGGTTCAAAGAATTCAGAAATGAAGTAGAGAAACAACATGATAAGAGTATTAAAATACTTCGATTGGATCGAGGTGGTGAATACTTAAGTCAAGAGTTTCTTGATTATCTAAGAGACAATGATATATTGTCTCAATGGACTCCGCCATATACACCACAGCATAATGGTGTATCTGAGAGGCGTAACCGGACCTTGTTGGACATGGTCAGGTCAATGATGAATCATGCGACTCTTCCCAAGTCCTTTTGGGGCTATGCACTTGACGGTATTTTACTTGTTAAACAGAATGCCTACCAAGGTAGTCTCAACTACTCCATATGAGATATGGAATAGTAAGAAACCTCATGTATCTTACTTGAAGATATGGGGTTGTCCTGCTTATGTGAAGCGGCCAGTATCAGACAAATTGGATGCTAAGTCTGATAAATGTCTATTTATTGGATACCCTAAGGAAACAAGGGGTTACCAATTCTATCATCCTGTGGAATAAAAGGTGTTTGTTTCAAGGCATGCTGTGTTTCTAGAGAAAGAGTTTCTCTTGCAAGAAAACAGTGAGAGTGTCGTCGAGCTTGAGGAGGCTCGAGAGACTCAAATAGACATTGATGAGATACCTGGTGAAGCACAACAGCCGACAACTCATAGTGATGAGCAATCAGCTAGACCTATTGTAACACATCTTCGTAGATCTGGTAGAACACGCAATATTCCTGAGAGATATGGATTTCTCGTAAGTGAATCGAACGACGTGTTACTCATTGATGATGAGGAGCCTTCCAGTTATGAAGAAGTGCTGACAAGTTCAGAAAGGGATAAGTGGCTTGGTGCCATGAAGTCGGAAATGGATTCCATGTATGAAAACTAAGTTTGGAACTTGGTTGACCCACCTGAAGGCATAAAGCCTATAGGGTGCAAGTGGGTTTTCAAGAAGAAAACTGACATGGATGATAATGTGATTACCTATAAGGCTAGATTGGTGGCGAAAGGATATCGTCAAAAGCAAGGTTTTGATTATGACGAAACCTATTCGCCTGTAGCTATGCTTAAATCCATTCGGATGCTCCTGGCCATAGCGGCTCATTATGATTATGAGATATGGCAGATGGATGTGAAAACAGCTTTCCTTAATGGAAACCTGCTCGAGGATGTGTATATGATACAACCTGAGGGTTTCACATCGGTTGATAAAACAAAGGTATGCAAATTGCGACGGTCCATTTATGGATTGAAGCAAGCATCCAGGAGCTTGAATATCCGTTTTGATGAGACAATCAAAAAGTTTGATTTCTCACAAAATCCAGACGAACCTTGTGTGTACAAGAAGGTTAGTGGGAGTGCAGTCGTGTTCCTAGTATTGTATGTCGATGACATACTACTTATAGGAAACGATGTTTCAATCTTACAGTCAGTGAAGGTTTGGTTATCCAAGACATTCTCCATGAAAGACCTGGGAGAAGCAACCTACATCCTCGGGATTAAGATCTATAGAGATAGATCGAAATGGTTGCTTGGTCTTTCGCAGTCTACATATATAGACCGAGTGCTAAAGAGGTTTAGCATGTCGTAATCCAAGAAAGGTTTCTTACCCATCAGGCATGGGGTACACCTTTCAAAGTCTATGTGTCCGCACACAGAAGACGAGAGGATTTGCATGAGTAAGATTCCCTATGCATCCGCAATAGGATCTATCATGTATGCTATGTTATGTACAAGGCCCGACGTATCGTACGCTCTGAGTGTCACGAGCAGATACCAGTCCAATCCGGGAATGGATCATTGGGCAGCTGTTAAGACGATCCTTAAGTACTTGAGAAGAACTAAGGATGTGTTCCTAATATATGGAGAAGGGGACATGGTGATACGCGGGTATACGGATGCCAGCTTCCAGACAGACAAGGATGATTCCAGGTCTCAGTCTAGATACGTGTTCACCTTGAATGGGGGCGCAGTGAGTTGGAAAAGTTCCAAACATGAGACTGTAGCGGATTCTACCACTGAGGCAGAATACATTGCAGCTTCGGAAGCAGCAAAGGAAGCGGTTTGGATCAAGAAGTTCGTTCATGAACTTGGTGTGATTCCGGCCATTGTTGAAGCAATACCGGTCTACTTCGACAACAATGGAGCAATTGCACATGCGAAAGAGCCAAGGTCTCATCAACGATCCAAACATGTGCTTCGCCGCTATCATCTTATCAGAGAGATCATCAGTAGGAACGAAATACAAATCGAGAAAATTCCCACTGAAAGGAACTTAGCGGATCCCTTGACTAAGGCATTACCTCAAAATAAGTTTGAGGGTCATGTTCGAGCTTATGGTATTGGATACCGTAGCGATTGGCATTAGGCCAAGTGGGAGTCTATTAGTAATATATGAGAGATGTCCTAAGGCAATCGCCTTATGTATGAACCATTTATATGATAAATGAAGATTCACTATTTGAGTATACATGTTTTATGTATTTGATTGAATCTTAAACTCATTTACTGAATGTCCACGATACGATTCACAGCATGAGAGAATTTGTCATTGGATCACAACTAGTGAGTATCTCTACATGTGTAATTGTGATGTATCAGAATTATCCCTAGTCGATGAATTGATGGATTTGGACACCATCAATTCCGTCGAGACTAGCACGAGGTATACTCCATGGTGTATCCAAGCAGCTGATTCTCACTGGCTGGAGACATAGTGATGTCCGAAGTTAATCGTGGATGCTAGTTATGGTAACTAGTTCATTGGAGTGACCAGCCGTAAGACTTCATATGGTTCTCTGCATATATAGATATGTCAATGAAGTTCTTACTGTGGCTTAAGTGCGATGTTCCTTTGACTTGCGGTATTCAAGTCATCTTGATCATGGAGACTTATGCTTTGACATCTTAAGCAAGCATCTCTAAGGAGATGTGGACCCGGGATGATTGGGTATAAGTCGAAGTGATCGAAGGTGTTTGAATAGCCTATAAAGGATTCACCACTCCTTGCGAGGAGATGTATACCCATGGCCTCTCGTCAGATTGTTACTAAAGTCTTTGGCCAAAGCATTACATATTTAGAGTAAGGTACTCTTTGATACATGTGGAGTAACTAGAATCCGTAGGACGAGGAAATGATACTTGGGCTAGGTGTGACGTAGTCAGCCTAGTGGGGACTGACACAATAGACCATGTCCTGAACCAAGTGGGTATAAGATGAGTGAAGGGAATGGGGCACGAATCATTTGAGCTGCTGAAGGGTTTCAGAAATAGTTCTGGATCAACCGTTGATCTTTTCGGTTAATTGGGGATCATGATGTACTACTAGGTGCCACTCATGATCGTTCTATAATTAATGGTTAATTATAGATGGCCAACATAAACCGAGAACCTATTTGGTCACACGCACAACGAGCGTAATCCGAAGGATTTAAAACGAGCTTGAGAATGGGATTCTCAGACCGAGAGAAACTATGTTTGGTTGGACCAAACATGGAGCGAGCATGAAATCGTTTCAGGCACAATGGAAGCGTGGATGAGTCGTGTCTTATGAAGACATAATGGATGGACCAAAATGGTTTGGTTCTAATCCAATGGAGGAGAATAAACCAAAGGGTTTGGTTTATTTTAAACGAATGAACCAAAAGTTGGTTCGGTTCATTTTAACTTAAAATAAACCATCATGGTTTGGTTTATTTTAACTTGTCTTAATGGATCGGGTTAACGGGCCTAATGGTTATGATCCAATAACCATTAAGAGAATTAGTTCTCTATAAAAGAGGGCTTAAGGGATAATTAAGCCCTAATCCAAAACCCTAGCTTGGAGTTGCCGCCCAACCTCCATTGCCGCCACTTGTTGTCTTGCGCCCGTCCAGCTCCTTGCCGGCGACCAAGCTTCAGCCGGTGATCCTCCGGCGACCCTCCAGTGATCTCCTATAGGTTTGGCATCAAGGTGAGCCTTTTCTTCCCTTGGTTGGCCGGCGCCTATCTCCTCCACCAAAGCTGTCCAGTTTTTCTGGACAGCTTGTTCTTCTCTCGTCGGAGCGTCATTTGGATGACGGTTAGAGCTCCGACAGCGGCTAACTTACCGGGGATTCAATCTCCGGTAATCCTCTGAGGTGGAGGACGAAGGATTCGTCAATTGGTTGACGAATACCTCTCCGGAGAAGCGAGTTTTGAGAACTCATATTAGGAGACGAATTTGGATTCGGATCGTGATCATCTCTCAATCACGTCGTCTTCAACACGAGGCTAGTAACCCGTACGAAGACGAAGCTCGTGGCTTAGCGAAGTCATCCTGAGGAACTTGGCGTGGATACGGATAGAGACGATTCTAGCGAGGATCGTTCCGGTTGATGCCGTTTCCGCTACACGTGATACGAAAGGTATAACGTAGTTAAATTTCCTTTTATTGCAAATTTAAATTTACGGTTATGTCTACACTTGTTGTAATATGCATGCGTGTGTTGTGTGTGTTGTAATAAATGTAAATTTATTATTTTTATTGCTTCCGCTGTGTTCATGTTTATGAAACATGATCGAACACACACACGCCGCGGTGCCGGAAACCCAACATCTCCCACTTATACTAAAAGACGATTCTGTCCTCAACCTGCCATACATTTGATTCCCATTTCCTCCACATGCCTATCAAAAGCTCTCGTCGGAAGGGCCGTAGTGAAAGGATCTGCCAGGTTATCCTCCGATGCAATCTTGGCCACAGCAACATCTCCTCAATTTATGATTTATCGTATTAGGTGGTACTTGCGCTCTATGTGTTTACTTGCCTTATGGGCTCATGGTTCCTTCGAGTTTGCAATTGCACCACTATTATCACAATAAATTGTGATAGTTTTGGGCAAACTAGGAATCACATCCAAGTCCATCAGGAAGTTCCTGGGCCACACAGCTTCTTTGGGCGCCTCAGAGGGTGCCACATACTCAGCTTCCATGGTGGAGTCCGCCATGCATTTCTGCTTGACACTCCTCCATGCAATGGCTCCACCTCCCAAAGTAAACACAAAACCTGAGGTAGACTTACTGTTATCCCTGTTTGATTGGAAGTCGAAATCTGTATAACCCACAGGGAGTAATTTGTCTGCCTGGTAAACTAGCATATAATCCCTAGTCCTTCTTAGGTACTTCAATATATGCTTTACCGCAGTCCAATGTCCCTGTCCTGGATTACTCTGATATCTGCTGACCATGCCCATGGCAAAGCAGATATCTGGTCTCGTACACAACATCGCATACATGAGGCTTCCTACTGCCGAAGCATAAGGAACCACCTTCATCTCCTCTATCTCCTCAGATGTTCTAGGACACATCTTCTTAGATAAAGGAACTCCATGCCTGAAAGGTAGAAAACCCTTCTTGAAGTTCAGCATGCTAAAATGATGCATAATGGTGTCTATGTATGAAGCTTGAGACAAGCACAATATCCTTTTCTTGCGATCCCTTATAACCTTGATCCCAAGGATGTGTCCCACTTCTCCCAAGTCTTTCATATCAAACTGTTTGGACAACCATACCCTTACGTCCGATAACACCTTGACATTGTTGTCAATTAACAAAATGTCATCTACGTATAGTATAAGAAATACCACTACATTTCCGTCACATCTCTTGTATACACAAGACTCATCCGGACTTTGAATAAATCCATAAGATTGGATTACCTCATCAAATTGGCTGTTCCAAGACCTTGAAGCTTGCTTCAATCCATAAATTGACCGATTAAGCTTACACACAAGATGCTCTTTGCCCTTTGCAATGAATCCCTCTGGTTACTTCATGTAGATGTTTTTCTCAAGACTTCCATTAAGGAAAGCTGTCTTGACATCCATCTGCCACACCTCATAATCCATATGAGCTGCAATGCATAAGAGAATCCGGATAGACTTAAGTATGACCACCGGTGAAAAGGTTTCCTCATAATCGATACCCTCTTTCTGAGTATACCCCTTCACAACAAGCCTCTCTTTGAAGGTCTCAACCATCCCGTCTATTCCTCTCTTTTGTAGATCCATTTGCATCCAATGGTTTTTACACCATCGGGTGGTTCTACTAGCTCCTAGACCTGATTTGAATCCATAGATTCAATCTCAGCATTCATTGCACTTTTCCAAGATACTGCATCTTTATCTTGGATTGCCTCGTCATATGTCCAGGGATCAGGTTCATGTTCTCCAGGGATCAAATCAGAAGATTCTCCCAAGAACATGAATCTATCAGGCTGTCTCACAACCCTCCCACTACGACGAGGTATCACCTGTGTATCCTCTGTGACATGCGGTGCAGTGACTTGTGGTATATCCTCTTGTACCGGTGGTACTGAAGAAGTGACTTCCCCTTTTAATTCCTCCAGAACAATCTTACTCATGGGATTGTGGTTCATCACATAGTCTTCCTCTAGAAATCAGGCGTTCGTGCTAACGATCACCTTCTGATCTCTAGGACTATAAAATAAACCACCTTTCATTCCTCTAGGATAGCCAACGAACATGCGCACATCTGTACGAGGTTCCAACTAACCAGCATCTGCCTTCAGCACATGTGCTGGACTCCCCCAAATCCGAATATGTCTTAGACTATGCTTTCGCCCAGTCCACAATTCTGTGGGAGTAGAAGGCACTGACACTACAACAAAAAATCGAATAGACAACGGTGAAAAACCGTTGTCTATTAGCAAAAAAATCTGTGGTAAATCGACCCGTTGTGAAAAGTGGTTCGGGCAAAGACAACGATGAAAAACCGTTGTCGTTTCAAGGATAAGACAATGGTTTTACCGCTGTCTTTGAGAACCACTTTCTGTCACAAGTCGATTTACCACGGATGTTTTTGCTAATAGACAACGGTTTTTCACCGTTGTCTTTTCCTTAAATCTACAATGGTCTTTCACCGTTGTCTTTGACCGACCACCGATTTACCACGGATTTTTTTTTTCTCATAGACAACGGTTTTTCACCGTTGTCATTTCTCAACAGTTACTCTAGAACACAATAAACCGTTGTAGATTTATAGTGTTGCGTTTTTAATATAAATCATACAACATCAAAAAGAATTATAGAAAACACATATATACACGTGCACTTGTAGCAATGTAAAGTACAAGGTCACATCACATTTTAAATGATCACTCTTACCGATATATATTAAAAAGTACTGTGGCAAAACAACTACACATCATATGCACCAAAAGTATTATGCATAATATGCAAAACACATATAGATTACCACATGTAACCAAAAGAGTTAAGTACACTTAAATCTCTCCTAATCATCTGATATGTGATCTTGTATGCATTCAGCCCACTCCGAACGTACTTCATCAATTTCCTTTGCCGCTATCACAGATTTTGCGAACTGCATGTGAATAAATGAATGAAAATGTAATTAAACACTATGGTATCAATAAGAAAATTTGAAAATATATCTAATATTACTATTGATCGTAGGGAAGACTTGTCAAAGGATGCGGCGCCTTCAATTATCTCTCTCATATATCGTAAAACAAAATAACCGCATTTAACTCTATCCGGTTGAAAAGGAACCTGTGATGAAAAAAATTATAGCAGTTATGCAGAGATTTTCACAAAGCTTCTCATTTCCTACAAAGTACAAAATATTTAACGGATCTTTGCTAGATTTCAACATCAATATAACTTTCATATCTGCCAGAATGCACAAAAACATTTCCCACTATGACTATGAAACGAACATACAAAAATATAGACATAATAAATTATTATACGTAACTAAGCAAAATAGGAAAAAACAAGTATAATACTCACTTTCTGAATATAGACCAGATTTGTTCTTGTAATTCAGATTGAAGATGGTTGTGCTTCATTAAGTTTGCTTGCTAATTCATGCTAAAGTTCATGAGGATTTAAATATGACCATATCTTATATACTTCTTAGTATGCTTGCACAACCAGAAATCTGAGACCTTGCAACTCGGATAGCCACCCAAAGTGGATTAGCAATAGCATCATAAAAGCAGTTAATTGTTCACACAACATTACAAGAATAAAAAGTGCAATATTTAATATAAGATGCAGAGTGTGAAATTTCTTCAAGCTACTAAATTCCAAGTAATTGATTCAGGCTATATAATTCCTTGTTTGCAACCAATTTTTTTAGGAGAGATAATTATTTGGAAACTTACTTCTTCACAAAATTAGTGGCATTTCTAAACAATGTATCAAACCAACAAGAATGGTTATTTAAGAATACAAACAAACCTGTCCACTCATTGCTCTTTGTAAAATCAATACCAACTATCAGATTCGAAGATTCAAGACCAGCATTTGAAAGAGCTTCAGTAACCTGCATTATAAAGGTGGAATAACTTAGAGTATTGCAAAGAAAATCCATTTAATAGACAAAAGAAAATTTGCAAAGTTAATTTAGGTTTTTTAAGTTTTTATACAAGTATATTGATCGGATAAGGTGTAGCATGTCAACTCTTTCCAAATGTTTGCTTAGCATTGGCTTCTTATATCAAGCAGTGTTTTGAGAAGCATACTCAATTTGGCTTGACTAAAAGTCTAAACACATCAAGTCATATTTGTCCCAAGTATTTGAAGTCAGCTACAAATATTTTATTCCTCCAATGAGCTCTATGTAAGACTATATCACTACTAATATTCAAATCAATTAAATTATATTAATTACATTCCCTAAATTTCTTTGATTACCTTGTACCTATTAAAGCTTATACTCTAATCAATTAAGCTCCTCTAGATATAAAACATATTGGTCGATTTTAAAAATGTCCAACTTTACATGACAAAAAGGTGTCACTAAATTAACAATGCAGTTAAAATCATGGTAAGAATTTGATCAAATACAACTGCCAAATTTTCAGTTAATGGTTATGACTATGAGTGTGCTGAGTATTTCAACAAATATACTCCTGTAATCCCAAATGTAAGAAAAGGCTCCTGCAGAAACCTTCCAAATAATTGACAAAAGTTCTTTTAAAGTATTTCTCAAGATTAGTAGCCTTAGATTTAAGTTTTAAATCCTCAATGGTAAAATTATAAGAACAGAAAAAAGTGTTATGAAGTGCCAATAACTTGTTAGCAACTTTTACCCGCACTAGAGTTTCAAATGAAACAAATTGCTAAAATGATAGATCATGTAAGTCTATTACTAAAGGGAACTTCGAAAAATTCAACATGTAGGTGAAATTCAAACAAAACTTTCAAGTCTAGACATATTGCACACATTAAGGAATTACTATGGTGGCATGAAGACATCCTACTGCATCAAATTCTAGAAAGAGACAAAAGTTAATATAATAAAATTGAAATGCAACGAGTAAATGCAAAGAGTTTTAGCAAACCAGTTTTTCTAAAAGAATTTTCTTCTCAATTTGAATAGAAATCAAAGATCTGCATAAGAGAAACACCATGACCATTGTCTCATGCAAAGCAGGCTTCTCGAGGCACTCACTCGCTTTCGCTGTTGCATATGGCTTACCCACTTCTCCAACGCAATCGAATCAAGACACCATCAACAATTAGTGATGGTGGCGCTGTATTGAAGACTCTGTCTGACCTCCACAATGCAGTTGATGGTGAAACAAAGCTCACTGCGAAGGCTGGTCCGATGATGCGATGGATGGAGGAAAAATCGACAGTGGTGAATCTACCCTCACAACAAAGAGCTAGGAAGGGATTACTGACAATGGAAATCGAATCGGCGACACCACCAGCATCGAATCCTTTGTTCGTGTGAAGAGGACGACAATGGAGCAACGACCACTGGCGGAAGAGAAGATACGGCGATGGGGCGGCAGTGTTGCGTACGGAGTGAGGGCTGTGACGATGAGACAGATAGGGCAACAGCTCGCCGAAGAGGCAAGCGATGGCGGATGACCGACGAAAAAGAAAGAGAATGAATAGAGGGCGAGCAACCGTGAGAAGGCGGCGCGGAAGAAGAAGGGATGGACGAGCGCGCAACCTAGAACGAACGGCGGAGGTTTTTTGGGAAGTAGGAACGGCGGAGATTTTTGGGAAGTAGGAAGAGAAGTTTAGGGAAGCATTATTTAACCTAACAAATTTTTAAATATATATAAACTTTTAAAAAAATTATTGTTGTAATATATTGTTTAAAAAATATATATATATTTTTAAATATATTGTTGTAAACGTATATATTTATATTTAAAAAAAAAACTTATTTCCAATAATTTTAAAAAAATAGTATTAATAATTAAAAAAATAATTTCACCGTTGTATTATAATAAAAAAAATAGTATTAATAGTATTATAAAAAATCACCGTTGTATTATTTCCAATAATTTTTAAAAAATAGTAAAAATAATTAAAAATATAGTATTATAAACTTTTAGAATTTCATTGACAACGGTTTAAAACCGTTGTAATATTATCACAACGACAACAAAAAAAATCTCATTGACAACGGTTGATTGCACCGTTGTCCCAACTGTTGTTAAGATAAAAAAAACTTAAAGACAACAGTTCTGGAAAACCGTTGTAAAATGTGTTGTTGATTTAAAAAAAAATATGCTCAACGACAACGGATACTGTAAAACCATTGTCTTTTGTGTTATATGGGCGCTCAAAGACAACGGTTTTGTCCAAAACCGTTGTCTTTTAACAAAAAGACAACGGTTTCTACTAAAACAGTTGTCTTTGTGGTGTTGTCTTTTAGCATTTTTGTTGTAGTGTGATTTAGAAGGAACCAAGTTCAGAATGTACACTGTCGTATCTAGAGCATATCCCCAGAACGAATCTGGCAACTCAGAATAACTCATCATCGATCTTACCATCTCTATAAGAGTCCTATTGTTTCACTCTGCTACACCATTCTACTGGGGTGTGCCAGGTGCAGACAATTGAGATTGAATCCCAACCTCTGATAAGAAATTCCTAAACTCTCCCAAGAGGTACTCACCACCACAATCAGATCGTAGTGTCTTGATACTTTTACCTTGATGTTTCTCCACATCAGCCTTGAATTCTTTGAACTTGTCAAAGCATTGAGACTTGCGGTGCATCAAGTAAATGTATCCATATCTCGAATAATCGTCTATAAAAGGGACGAAATACTCAAAACCACCTCTAGCCTGGATAGACATAGGACGACACAAATCAGAATGAACTAATTCTAACACATCTTTGGCTCTATACCCTTGCCCTTAAAAGACCTCTTGGTCATTTTACCCTCCAAGAAAGATTCGCAGGTTGGGAAATCTTCCACCACTAATGAACCCAGGGGTCCATCAGCTATCAACCTTTGAATTCTGCTTAGGTTAATATGACCAAGCCTAAGATGCCAAAGATATGTTTGGTTCATCTTCGAAGGTTCTTTTCTCTTATTGGAATTAGAAGATGAGTTATTAACTTCAATTTACATCGTGGGAGCTTTTGGTTCAAGTCTGTATAAATTTTCTATTAATGCACCCGAACAGATAATCTCCCTATTCCTTTTTATAACAACTCTGTCATTAAAAGAAATAGAATATCCATCCATAAACAATTTAGAAACCAAAATTAAATTCTTTCTAAATAAAGGTACATAAAGGCAATTCTTAAGAACCAAAACTTTATTTTTCTCAAAAGATAATTAAACATCTCCCACTGCAATAGCCACCACCTTCGTGGCATCGCCCAAGTATACGGTAATCTCCCCCTCAGCCAGTCGTCTGGTTTCCTAGAACCCCTGTAAAGTATTGTAGATATGATCAATGGCTCCCGTATCTACACACCAGGTGTCGGTAGATAACACCGCTAAACATGTTTTAACGACTAGACCAAAAGATATACCTTTGTTCTGCTTGCGGTTGGGGCAGTCCTTCTTCCAGTGTCCAGTCTGCTTACAAGTGAAGCACTTGCCTTTCGACTTCTTCACTCATCCTTGAGTTCCTCCCACCGCCTTTGCCCCATCTTGTTTCTTATTCTTCTTGCCTTTCGGCTTAGAAGTAGAATCCTTTTGGGCAACCATGGCTTGCGCTTGAGCACTCTGATGAAATAGCCCCTCTACCGCCTGGAGTTCTGTCAGAAGGTCCGCCAACGAATACAACCTCTTGTTCATATTGTAGTTCAGGAGAAACTGCTCAAAACTCCTAGGTAGAGACTGGAGAATGATATCGACCTGGGTTTCCCCATCGATCTCAGCTCCAAGGACTTCCAACTCATTCAAATGAGCCATCATCTTGAGAACATGATCCCTCACGGGTGTTCCCTCAATCATGGTGGTCGCCAGAAAGTTCCTCATGGATTGTTGCCTAGCAGCCTGATTCTGGTGTCCGAAAAGCTCTTTGAGATTGAGCATCATGTCATAAACAGTGTGCATGACTTGATGCTGATGTTGCAGTACATTTGACATAGATGCCAAAATGTAACACCACGCCATCTCATCGGCCTTAATCCACTTCATATAACTCTCCTTCTCCTTTTCCCTAGAATCATCCGTAGGCTTAGGCGGGCACTTTTCGAGAAGTACATATTTGTATTCCTTAGCAGTCAAGACAATGTCAAGATTCCTCTTTCAATCAACATAGTTGGGTCCAGTAAGTTTATTTTCTTTCAGTATCGCGGCAAGAGGGTTGAAAGTCATTTTGAAAGAAAATCTAAGAATCACATTGATCAAAACATTAGATTTCAAAAAATTATTGATTTCTCAAACAATAAAATTTTAAAATCAACCAATACCTCAAAACACCGAGAATATCGTATGCCACGATAGTCTGGACGTATACGAATTCTACATTTGTAAGAGGAGGTTTTACCCATTAATTTTACTATCTTGTCAACCTAACTTTTTGACAAGTAAAATTAATAGTTGGTTCCTCTTTGGCCCAACAAATAAAAGCAGTGACTCCGATGGGGAGGATACTTATATTTGTATCTAAGTGTTCACCATTACTCGGTACCAAGGTAATTATCTCGGGTTATCTGCCTTCTGATGGAGAAGTACACACGCTCCTTAATAATTTCCTATAGCCATATTCGACCTTGTGATCCGCAAACAAACTCATCCGATGGGGAGGAAGGCACTCAGAGCCGACGCGCAATTTTGTTTGCATCACATGTCAAATCGTAATGGAGGCCGTGGGAATTTATAAAAATATCCCTCTCCCACTTAGTAATTTGAAATTGAGGAATTTTCTAGCCTACGACATGAATATCAAACAATAAGCAATAAATATGAAAAATAAAAATTTTCCAACTATTATGGCTTTTGTCTTCAATATGTCTCCCGTTGTATCGCCATCTTGTCCGCTCCTCCCTACGCCATGTACGAGCCATCCGGAGATCCGAGCCGAGACTAAAAATTATTTTAATTTACATCCATCGATCCTATGCTCCATGAGGAAGTGTACATGAAATCTAGATCGAAAGTAAACTAAAATAGAAAGAGTGGCTAAACAATGCCGTATCTAATTACAAAAATTAAATACTAGCCTCGTCAACCTCGAGGATTCAACAAAATATACAATTACACACATACAATCACATACACACATATGGACATAATAGTTGGATCCTATGCCTTCAACCAAAAAGTCAACCTACGCATATCCTACTATTATTCGGCACATATAATATATGAAAAATTCATAAAAGTAACCGAATCCTAAACACACAAAACCCGAAACCGTGGCTCTGATACCACTTGAAGGTTTTCCTTTGGAACCGAAGCTCTGATACCACTTGAAGGTAGGAAACTTCGCTTCCCACTTCAACTCGGTCGCTTGTTCATGGCGATCCCATCGATGTCTCTGGATTAAAAAAATTTAATCCTAGACAAAAGGGATCACCCAGCAACCATTTCATCGTCATGCTATTCGATTAGAGTAGTCACTTGAACAAACTTGTTGTTCAATCCACCAACCTCTATTCTACGAATAGCCGCGGAATAGACGATGTACGAATCACCGAATTTTGTATTTATATTCGGGGTCCAAGTTATTTTATCCATAAAAATAGAATACACCATGCATATATAATTGAAAAACAATTATAGACATGTTACAAAAGAAAATAGACAATCGATATACCTTTCGATCTTCTATTGTATGTCCTTCCTGTTAGGGCAATCTCTTGCCATGATTAGGTTTTGATGTGTGTGGCAAAGGGTTGAAGTTAGTTTGTTATGTTGATTTGATATGTGCGTTGAAGTCGTGCAGGACTTAGTAATTCTCACATGGAGCCGTGGAGAGTTTCACATCTCATGACTCGGTCCTTGAGTCGGTGAAGGATTGCTTTGTGGAAGTCGTGCGCTTGGAGCATCCGAGGGACCACCGGACGAGAAGCTTGGAGTGAAGCTGGAGGAAGTAGACTTCGAGGCAAGAGACGCGAAGGAGCATTGCAGAGCCGTGCGCCTGATACTGCCGAGGGACGTGGCCGCGAACGAAGAGAACTTCGAAGGCGAGGGACTCCGAGGGATGAGAGTGAGCGATTGTAACCCAGGAAGGGTAGCTCTTAGGTGAAACTTGGCCATTTGGCCAAGTGTCGAATGGGTTTTCCTGACACCAGTTGACTGCCATGTCATGGCAGTCGACTGCTCTAAGTCGATGGTTCGATCGACTGGTATAAGACCAGTTTAAGTGCTTGGCGATCATTGCCATGGGTAGCCGATCGGCGATATCGTCGGCGTGATCGCCGAGGAATGAGATCGGTGATGGCACGCATGCGGCGCAGAATGGAGTCGACTCCATTGAGCACTCGACTGATCGAGCATCGATCGGTGATGGTAGGATCGTCGGTGATGCCATCTGGATGGATGGAATCCAGCGTGGAAAGCGCCATTATTGGGCAGCGGCTACGGATCGGTTGGTGATCGAGGCATCGATCGGCGATCCTGTGTCAACGGGAAGAAACCCTCTTCTTCTATAAAAAGGAAGGGGGTGAGGCTTTGGGAGAAAAATGCTTATGCTCTAATACTCTCCAAAAGTTCCCTAAAGCTTTCCATCCTCTTACTCAAGCTTATTTCCATTATATTTGTAAGAGGAGTGTTTTTGTGTAAAGAGGTTACCTCCACCTAGCTTTGTGCAAAGGAGAGATCTAGTGGATAGATTGCGGAGTGATTCACCGTGGACGAATCGGACCGTGGATTAGCGGCGTAGTCGTGAACCACGTTACATCTCGGTGTTTGTATTGCTTGCTTATATTTTACTTGTCTTTATTTACATTTGTATATTCCGCTTGCACTAACATTTTGTAGACGAGTAAAATACGACATCCAACGAAGAGGGCTATTCACCCCCCTCTAGTCGGCCAATCGATCCCCTACAAGTGGTATCAGAGCCAAGGAAAGCTTGTCGAGGACTAACCACCACAACAAGCAACATTCAAAATGGCCGGCTCAAACATTCACCCACCGAAGTTCGACGGCGAATTCTCTTGGTGGAAAAAGAGAATGGAGGTATTCTTCGAAACCGACTTTGAAATTCTATTAATAATGGAAAACGATTTCGAGTTGCCTAGGAACGAAAATGGGGAGCCATTAGAGAAATCGAGATGGAGCAAAAGACACAGAGGAGTATTTGGCAAATTCAAAGGCCAAGCACCACCTCTATAATGTACTCCCCCAACAAGAAGTCAATAGGATAGGGGAATGTTCTAGTGCTAAGGAGATGTGGGAGAAGCTAGTAGAGCTTCATGAAGGTACCTCGGAGGCTAAGCTAGCAAGAAGAGACCTCCTCCGCTCCCAACTATCAAACATCAAATTAGAAAAGGGAGAAAAGGTAACTTCATTGCATTCTAGGTTTAAAGAGATTTTGATTGGGCTAACAAGTGTAGGTGAAAGGCTCTCCAACCGGGATATGGTAATGAAGGCCATAGATGCTTTTCCCCGGTCCTTAAGATGGAGTTCCATGGTGGACTCATTTTACATCTCCAAGAACCTAGAAGTGAGCACCTTGGAGGAATTCTTCTCAACCATGGAGCTCCAAGAAACGAGGCTTGAAGGAATACAAGAAGAGCCTAGAATCTAACCTTCAAGGGGAGTAGCATTGATAGCAAACAAGGGGAAGAAGAAGATGGAGATCCCCTCTTCTTCCGATGATGAAGCATCCTCATCCTCCTCCATGGATAGCACCGAAGAAGCCTATATGGTAAGGAGGGTAAGACGTGCTTTAAAAGGTTTTCATTTTAACAAATCAAATGATAGGAATAGAAGACCAAGGGGGAAAATCATTTGCTACAATTGCCAAGGAGAGGGACACATAAGGGATAATTGTCCCCTCCTTAACAAGAGCAAGGAAGAGAAGAAAAAGAAAGAAGAAAAGAAGAAGAAAAAGGGGAGCAAGAAAAAGAAGGAAGAGGAGAAGAAGACAAAAAAAAAGGGGAAGACCAAAGCTCTAAAGGCAAGGACTTGGGATGACCCATCCTCATCCTCCTCATCATCATCAGATGAGGAGAATGCCTTTGTCACCAATTTGGCCTTGATGGCCTTTGACGACATGGATTGCTCCTCCACCGAAAATGAAGAATCAAGCTCAAATGGGGAGAGCTCAAATGAAGGGGGAGCTTCCACATCCTCCTCATCCGAAGAAGAAGAAGAGGATATGGAAACTATGGTAACGAATGCCTCTCCTAAGAAAATAGTTTCCATAATTTCTAGTTTAACTAAGGACTTATTTGGAATGAAAAAGAAAAATAAAAGCATGCTTAATCAAATTAAGGCATTGGAAAATAAGCTAGAAAATGCATGCTTAAATGATAATATTTCTTCTAGCTTAAATGATGCATTCTCACATGATCTTTATGTGCCATTAGATGTTAGTGATGCATGTATAAATGAAAATAGGGCCTTAACGGAAAAGGTAGACTACTTGACAAAAGCCCTAGAAAAATTCACTATAGGTTCCAACACCTTGAACATGATCATAGGGAGCCAAAGAGCTAGCTACAACAAAAAGGGCCTAGGTTATAAAGAAAAGAAAAATGAAAAGGCCTACAAATGCCTAATTACTAGGGAACAAGATAAGAAGAAGGTAATTGCTAGGAAAGGGATCCCCAAGGAGTATCTAGTGAACCCCATAGGAAAGAATTTGTATTGGGTTCCAAAATCCATCCTTAAGGGTTAGAAAACCCCTAGGGTAGTCAACCATATACAATTGACCTATATCATATTTTGGTTGACTTAGGATGGCGGGACAACATTTTTAAATAGTGTTAGGTGATGATAACGTGCCTATAAATAGTTAATAATACCTAATGCATGATTACTAATTGATGAATACTTTAGGTTCATGATCATAATGTAGAATTAATTGATATATGCCTTTATGATCATAAGGATTGTTAGGATGATACTTAACCTTGATAGAATTGTATGAATATAATGGTTAAGTATATACAAATACCCCCTAGGATGCATCTCACACTCACCATAGGCTACTTTGATTGAAAACTTAGCATGAGTGAGATGTTAGGATGATACAAATGTCCACTAATGCCTATGGCATTTAGATGGTCATTTAAGGTATCAAAATAACAATAATAGACCAATCATGGGGAAGGCTTATGTTTAATTCATAGACATATTGCCCAAAGATCATGGTTGGATATTTCATATGTTTTCAAAACAATTTCTTAATCTAAAATCTATGTATTCATGTTTTGAAACAATTGGAATCAAAACTAGGTGTTAAACTTGATACTAGAATGGTCAAAAACCTAGTGATTTTTAAACTTTTTGGATTTTTGGCAAATACATGAAAATATAATGATTTTTCATAAAGACCTATTTTTCACTGATAAAGAACCTTACAAGAAATATGTTCCCAAAATTTCATGATTTTTCAAATTTTCTAGAATTTTTAACGCATTTTTGAAATTCGGTTCGAAAATCAGAATTTTCTGAAAACTGCGTGCGGTACCGATCGTAGTCCAACGATCGTAGCTCAGAATCAGAAACAAAGAATGGCGAATTCAGTTTTTAATTCATTTTTTGGTATTTTTCCTTCTACTATACTTGATGCCATGAGTTTATAACTTTGTGTTAATCTTTTTGATGGTGTCAAAGGGGGAGAAATAATTATGTTTAAGTTAATTATTTTAGGGGAGAAATATATGATAGGGGGAGAAAATTTGTGTAGAGAGTTTCATGGATTAAGGGGGAGTTGCATGTTGCTATATCATGTTTATGTTTACATGCTTTTCTTACCTTAGAAAATTTATATCAAATGTTTTTACCTAACTTAAACGGATTGCCACACATCAAAAAGGGGGAGATTGTTAGGGCAATCTCTTGCCATGATTAGGTTTTGATGTGTGTGGCAAAGGGTTGAAGTTAGTTTGTTATGTTGATTTGATATGTGCGTTGAAGTCGTGCAGGACTTAGCAATTCACACACGGAGTCATGGCGAGTTTCACATCTCATGACTTGGTCCTTGAGTCGGTGAAGGATTGCTTTGCGGAAGTCGTGCGCTTGGAGCATCCGAGGGACCTCCAGACGAGAAGCTTGGAGTGAAGCCGGAGGAAGTAGACTTCGAGGCAAGAGACGCGAAGGAGCATTGCAGAGCCGTGCGCCTGATGCTGCCGAGGGACGTGGTCACGAACGAAGAGAACTTCGAAGGCGAGGGACTCCGAGGGATGAGAGTGAGCGATTGTAACCCAGGAAGGGTAGCTCTTAAGTGAAACTTGGCCATTTGGCCAAGTGTCGGATGGGTTTTCCCGACACCAGTTGACTGCCATGTCATGGCAGTCGACTGCTCTAAGTCGATGGTTCGATCGACTGGTATAAGACCAGTTTAAGTGCTTGGTAGTCGACTGCCATGGACTGGCAGTCGATTGATGTCGAAAATAGTCATCGCCAGGAATGGCAATGATCGATGGCACCGCGGCACGCAATGCACGGAGTCGACTCCATTGAGCACTCGACTGATCGAGCATCAGTCGATTGATGGTAGGATCAGTCGACTGATGCCAATACCGTTGGATGGAATCCAACGTGAAAAGCGATCGTTATTGGGCAACGACTATGGGATCAGTCGACTGATCGAGGGCATCAGTCGACTGATCCTGTGTCAACGGGAAGAAACCCTCTTCCTCTATAAAAAGGAAGGGGGTGAGGCTTTGGGAGAAAAATGCTTATGCTCTAATACTCTCCCAAAGTTCCCTAAAGCTTTCCATCCTCTTACTCAAGCTTATTTCCATTATATTTGTAAGAGGAGTGTTTTTGTGTAAAGAGGTTACCTCCACCTAGCTTTGTGCAAAGGAGAGATCTAGTGGATAGATTGCGGAGTGATTCACCGTGGACGAATTGGACCGTGGATTAGCGGCATAGCCGTGAACCACGTTACATCTCGGTGTTTGTATTGCTTTCTTATATTTTGCTTGTCTTTATTTACATTTGTATATTCCGGTTGCGCTAACATTTTGTAGACGAGTAAAATACGACATCCAACGAAGAGGGCTATTCACCCCCCCCTCTAGTCGGCCAATCGATCCCCTACACTTCCTCCTTTTGGACGTCGTGTGGGCAACGATCAACCAAAAGTCGAAGCTCCTAGATCACTAATCTTCTTTCCTTGCTCACTCCGAACAAGAGGAAGAATAAGAAACAAAACACTTTTCCTTCTTTTAACCAACCACCAAGCTCCAAGCTTGGTGCTTGCCGCCGGCCAAGAAGGATTGGATGAAGAAGATAGATGTCGGCCAAGAGCTCCAAGGGAAGACCCTAAGCTTTGTTTCCACCGGCCAAGGAGAGGAGAAGGATTAGGTTTGGATGCCAGCCAAGGGAGGGGAGAAGTATATGGGCGCCGGCCACCTAGTAGAGGAAGAAGAAAAGGAAAAAACTTCCTTATTTGTGGCCGCCCAACACTTCCAAACCCTAAGCCTCTCAAACCCTAATCCTATCTCTATTGGAATTCCTCCTTGCCGCCCACCCTAAAGTCTCCTTTTATAGAGTTAGGGATAAGCCTTGTTTTAATCTCCATCATTGGTTCTAGGGATTTAATCTCAACCGTCGGATCTATAGATTTAATCTTAACCGTCGGATCTAGAGATTTAATCTCTACCATTGGATCTAGAGTTTTGTTTTCATCCAATGGATCTAGGCATCATGAGGTTTTAATAGGCTACAATAAGGACCATGAGGAAGAGTTGGATCTTGGCCACCCAATGGATCAAGCCAACATAAAGTCCGATCCATTAATGATAATCCAATCCACTAAAGGATTATCATTGATCTACCTCACCAACCCCCATAAGTTAATATGGGCTTCATATATTATTTGTACATTTTTCTCCCCGTGTTTAATATCTCGAATGTCCATCGATTAATTAATTTACTGACCATTAATTAATCAACATCTAACTCCATGAGTAGTACCACTCAACCATTTCATCATGCAGGACCAAGTCCACCTGTAGGGTTTACATGATGAACCTTATGAGCTCCTCAAGGGGACATCATCATCCTAATATATAGGACACGGTTTCCTCCTATAATCAACGACACACCATGTAAATAATATCATTTCCCAACTTACCGAGCCTATCAATTTAATCTATAAATCTGGCCCATTGGTAAATAAAAGAAATGAATACTAAGTATATGTGCCCGTTATTATATCGGGATTAAGAGTATGTACAATATAATATCTGAGGTCAGATTCAATTATGTAGTCAGCAATAAATCGAATCACCTCTAAGTCGGTCCTGCTCAATACACACAAAGTGTACTAGTGTGATTCTATGGTCAAGAAAAACCAATACCAAATCACACTACAACCATACCAATGGTTTGTCCAAAGTCATCTCGGTTGTAAGCCTATACTTATACTTTACAAGGAGCCGATAACATGATCTTCCGTGTGACACCACACACCATGTTATCTACAATGTAATGTATTAAACAATATGCAAAACTATAAATATGAAAACAATGATCATGTGATTCTTATTTCAAAATAAAGATGTTCATACAAAAGATAGACTTTTCAGTATACATCCCAACATATTAGACATAGAGTAGTGACATGTTCATCTAGACAACATATAGGCATAGCATTCATATAAAAGTCATGACATGATCATTTAGGAACATAGGACTAGAATTCATAAAATTAGTGACATGTTCATCTAGACAACATATAGGCATAGCATTCATATAAAATTCATGACATGATCATTTAGGAACATAGGACTATAATTCATAAAAATAGTGACATGTTTATCTAGACAACATATAGGCATAGCTTTCATATAGGAGTCGTGACATAATCATTTAGGAACATAGGACTAGAATTCATAAAAACATAATAATGGAATAGATAGGAAATGGGTATATGCAAGATGCTCTTTGAAAACATATATTTTATAGGTACTTAATCATAAATCTCAACATGAGGGCCCGACATTGTACCACATACATGATTTTGGGCGCATCCCTAAATAGATCAGAGGTAGCTAATCCCGAACTTAATAGGGTACTAGGCCTGTACTACGAACATCGACCTAGGGGCAATGTAGGAGCCTATCCCATACTAGGTCCGTACTATGACCGTCGACCTAGGGGCACATAGAAGCCCATCCCATGAACCTTGCTAGGGTCCGGTACAAGCCATACAAAAGTAAAATAGCATATCATGTTCCTTATCAAAACATAAAGAGTGCTCTTAGTCCCCATTCATAGGGAAGCGTCTCTTAGGCATTTCATCATACATACTTAAGCCATGCATAACGTAGGTGTGCCCTAGTTGACATGAAACATAAGCGTGTACATCATGACGCAATGAGCATAACATAAGCATACATTAGTACAATTAACATGGACATAAGGTAGTGGCATAAACAAATCATGCTATCATAAAGTCTATCTATCATCATGTCAACATCATATATATATATACATCATGGCATGGAAGATCATTAGTAAGACTAAGCATGTTTTAAGGATGATAACCAATACCATCACATACTACCTAACATGGGGGATTCTTAGCAACCATAGAGGGGCTTGGAATTTCTTCCTAACCCTAATTCTTGGCCTTGGACGAAACCCCTAATGGAGGTTTTAAGGATTCAAACACTCAAACATACTAACACAAAGTCTAACTATCATTATGTCAACATCATATATATATATATATATATATATATATATATATCATGGCATGGAAGATCATTAGTAAGCATAAGAATGTTTTAAGGATGATAACCAATACCATCACATACTACCTAACATGGGAGAATTCTTAGCAACCATAGAGGGGCTTGGAATTTCTTCCTAACCCTAATTCTTGGTCTTGGCCGAAACCCCTAATGGAGGTTTTAAGGATTCAAACACTCAAACATACTAACACAAAGTCTAACTATCATCATGTCAACATCATATATATATATATATATATATATATATATATATATATATATATATATATATATATATATCATGGCATGGAAGATCATTAGTAAACCTAAACATGGACATGGCCGAAACTTCCAAGGGAGGTTTTTAAGAAACCAAACACTCAAACATACTAACACAAGGTCTAACTAACATCATGTTAACATCATATATATATATATCATGGCATGGAGGATCATTAGTGAGCATAAGCATGGACATGGCCGAAACTTGGTTGGGGGGGGGGGGGGGTTTAAGGAATCAAACACTCAAACATACTAACACAAGGTCTAACTAACATCATGTTAACATCATATATATATATATATATATATATATATCATGGCATGGAAGATCATTAGTAAGCATAAACATGGCCTTGGCCGAAACTTCCAAGGGAGATCTTAAGAAATCAAACACTCAAACATACTAACACAAGGTATAACTATCATCATGTTAACATCATATGTATATATAGCATGGCATGGAAGATGATTAGTAAGCATAAGTATGGACTTGGCCGAAACTTCCAAGGGAGATCTTAAGAAATCAAACACTCAAAACAACTTGTACTGTAGGAGAGGGGATTACTTACATCCTCTCGCTTGGTTCACTATAAGAAATATACCCTTGGTGCCAAGACAAAGCCTCCTTTTTCTCCTTGAGTTTTCAAAAATGGAAGAATGAGATGAGTGGGTTTCGGTGGAGGAAGAAGAAGGAAGAAGAAAATGAATTGTTGTTCTCTTGCCTCCTCACTTACTCCTATTTATTCTAAGTGAAGGTGTCCCTTTGCCTCTCCTACCCTTATCTATCCTTTCTTTTACCCTTCTCACAGCACACCCCTGCTGGGCTTCTGGTCATCACATGCATTCTAAGGTTTAGCTACCTGTTTGGAGGTTCGGGGTTTGAACCCTGGGCCATGCATCCTTTTTGGCACTATTCTATTTTATTTTTTTGAAAGAGCCCACATAGAAGGCCATTATAATCATGCAAAAATTATTATAAAATTTTCTAGGATTTTTATGGGCGTTACATTTGACTCCTAGACCTAGATTTTAGATCACTTGACCCTTGAAATTGATTTTGCATTTTCTTAACGGTCTTCTCCAATTTCTTAAGTCTTGACCTCAAGACTTGATTTTCCAACTCTAGTTGCTCAAAATTTGTGGGCCCATTATTTCTTTTAGTATTTTTTTCCTTTCCTAGGCATATATCTAGTCCATTTGGAATTGATGCCTAGGTGATCCTCTATCTTTCTAATGGTCTCCCTAGGTAAAATTGTTTTAGGAACATTAGTCCTAAATTTCTCCTTATCCCTAAGGTTGCCATGTTTTGCTCCTAAACAATAAAGCCTATTATTTCTAGCATGCCTTTCATGAATAATTGCAAGATTACTTCTAGCATGCGTTTGATAATTAATTGAAGAAGAAGCATACTTAAAAGTTACCTTAGGGTTTGTCTTAGATCCCCCTACATGTGTAGCTCTTCCTTCATGAGTCTTCTTCTCCCCCTTTGGGCATTGACTCTTATAGTGTCCTAGTTGTTGACATTTGAAGCAAATGAAATGCTCCTTGCTCTTCTTAGTGTGGATACCAGTATCTTTGACCTTTAGCACCGGTGGAGTCTTCTTAACCTTCTTAGGACACTTGCTCTTGTAGTGTCCGCCTTCCCTACACTCAAAACATATTATATGATTTTTAGTATTTATCAAAATGCTTGAGTTACCTACATCATCGATGGATGTTTAGGCATCTTCATCTCTTCCGGAAGTTGATGGTATTTCTTGATTTTGCTCTTATTCTGAAGTAGATGGTCTCTCCTCTCCCTCAACCCTAGAGGTTGAGGTTTCTTCCAATTCTATCCTTTCCTTGGGCATTGATGGCCTTTCAACCTCCAATTCTTCCACCTCTTCTTCCTCCTCGGATGTCAAACACTCCTCGACCTCTGAATCCTCACTTTCTTGTGACGATGAGATTTCTTCCTCTTCTTCGGGCTCTCTTTCCAATTGAGCCAATGATGGGTCTTCATGATATTTTGCAAATTTGCTCCATAGCTCGTTGGTGTCTTTACAATCCCCTATCTTGATCAAAATGTCATTAGGGATTACATTAAGCAAAATACCCATTACCTTATTGTTGATGTTGTAGTATCAGAGTTGTTCGTGACTCCAATTCTTCTTCTTGATTTTTCTTCTTTCTTCGTCTTTTAGAGTGTCGAAACCTACTATGACACTAATCTAATTGTCAAAATTGTACATAAGAAAATGGATCATTCTACCTTTCCAATACGCGAAATCTTCGCGGTCGAAGGACGGTGGAATGTTGATGTCATCACCCAATCTTTCTTGAAAATCCATCTTGCCCCTTTAGCGTTTTTGCTCCCGGGTGTTAGTCCGTAGAAGAGCTCCAAGCTCTGATACCACTTATTAGGACCTATGCGCCCGCTAGAGGGGGTGAATAGCGATTCGATTCATCGATGGAATTTGTTTGCATTTGATCGTCTATAATCTTGTTAGCACAGCAGAATAATAATAACAAAGACAAATAAGAAGATAGACAACCACAACGCAATGATGTAATGTGGTTTGGAACCTCAAGGTTCCTACTCCACGGATTGGGCTCGAAAGAGCCCAATCGATGCAAACACACACCACTAATCAAATACTCCTTCGCGACAACAAGTTAGAGGTGGAGAAACCTCTTACAATGTTTACAACAGTAATACAAAGTAAAACAAGAAATTACAAATGATATACAATAAAATAATGCAAAAAAAACTTTACAAATGATCTTTTGGAAGCTTGCTTGTTTGGTTGCTTGAGTTGCACTTGGAGACCCTGAATTGCACTAGCAAATTGCCCTAAATCTCCTCAACGAACCATAGGCAAATCCCTCTCCATGAGATGCTTTTATAACTTGCATTTGGGATAGATTTCGCCTAGCAGTCGACTGATTGAGACCATCAATCGACTGCTCCTATAGTCGTTGACTCACAACGACATGAGCCACGTTGGATAAGTTTAAATGGATAGACTATCAGTCGACTGATCATGCCCATCAGCCGACTGAACGAGTCATCACTCGACTGTCAAACCCTAACAGTCAACTTGAAAATATTCTATCCCCAAAAACTCGACCATCAATCGATCGATCCTAGATCGCTATAAAATTCGATCATCGCAAGGCAATTTCTGTGATCGAACATCAGTCGATTCACATAAGTCGATAGATAATCATACCACTCGACTGATAAACCTCATACATGAGGTTTAACACCAAGTATGATGCCCTCATACTTTCTAGACCACCCATACCCTAGACCTAAGCCTTCTAGCCACCTCCGTCAGCCTCACGCCTATCGGATCCCTCTAAGTCATCCATGACTTGTTCATCCATACGCTAACCTTCAGGAGCTTCCATCAGCTATTGTCATGCTAATGTGGTCTACACCGCCAAGGCACATTGGGCTTACGCTGCCAAGACTCTGCTTCGACTTTACGCCGCTAACCATAGGACTTATGCTGCCAAGACTCCACCCTTGGACTTTACGCCGCCAATATCACCCCATGGACTTCCCTTGCCAACCCATGTTGGACTTTCCATTTTCCAAGACTCAAGCTTGGACTTTCCCTTGCCAAGAACCATGCTTGGACTTTCCATCTGGCAAGACTCAATCTTGGACTTTCCCTTACCAAGATCCATGCTTGGACTTTCCTTGCCAACCCATGTTGGACTTTTCATTTGTCAAGACTCAAGCGTGGACTTTCCCTTGCCAAGACCCATTCTTTGACTTTCCATGCCAAGTACTCAAGACTTGGACTTTCCCTTGACAATCACATTGTCATACGTTTTGTTGAACATCAAAACATCGCTCAAGTCAAACTTGAGTCTGGTCAATCGTGACCTAGGCTGATTGCACCAACAAGGACTGCACTCCAGGTTCCAGATGTAGATTTAGTGCATCGACATGAACCAACATGGGGTTTACAAAAGCAAATCAATCACTTTGGTGACTAACTCTAGTTTAAACCTTGATGATAATTCTATATCACATGAGCTTGTAAAGAGTTGGATATTTTCTTTAATGACGATTTCTAGATGTGTATTTTTTATGTATAAAAGTAATATTTAAGAATTCATGCTTGGACATTTTTCTATCTCATTTGCATCTTCTTAACTTAATCTTTGTTGAAAATTTTGAAAAAACTTAAGTTTTTTAGTTTTTATTAATGGGGAGTTTTGTAAAGTTCTGAAAAGTATGAATTTTGAAAATTTCAAAAACATTTTATTTAAGGGGGATTTTCAAAAGTTTTGAAAATTTAAGATTTTGAAAATTAAAAAAAAAATTATTGAGGGGGAGTTTTTGAAAAATTAAGAGTTTTGACTTTTGGAATTTTGAATATTTTATTTAAAATTTTAATCTTTTGTAAAGGTTTAAGTAGTTTTGAAAATTTTAATTATTGGGATTCAAAGAAAAAGGGGGATATCCTATTTTCAAATTTTATTTCAAGAATTTAGGGGGAGTATTGATAAATTATTTTCAAAGTTTTGTAAAGCTTAGGTATTTTTTAGTTATATGATTGAAAAGCTTTAATCCTAATTTTTAAATTGTGTCATTTGTTGTTTAAAAATTCTTTTGATGTATGCTAAAGGGGGAGAAAGAGAAAAGGGTTAAAGTTAGAGAATTTTGAGAGATAAAACGGTTAAAGTTAGAAAAATTTAAAGTAAAGGTTTTCTTGCATATGAGCATCTCATGCATATACATTTTTTAGCTCAAATGCATTCTTGAAATATGCTAAATTTGAATATTGAAAATTGATTCTCCTAACTTACTGATGGGTTGTCATACATCAAAAAGGGGAAGATTGTTGATGCAGAGAGCATCACTCCTTAGTTTTGATGTATGAACCAAAGTTAAAGTTAGGATTTACTTGTGTTTTGATATGAGTGTTAAGTGTGCAGGCTTAACATGAAGTACTAGTAGGTCATGTTGACCGGATACTAGGCAGACGTCTTGACAGATCAAAAGAACTGGACACTAGACATGAAGTTTAGATAGGTCAAGTGGATCGGACATCTAGCATGAAGATCGGTTGGGTCAAGAGACTAGACAATCGACAAAAAGTCCAGCTGGGTCAGGTAGATCGGACAACTGGTGGAAGCCTTGGTGGGTCAAATCAATTGTCAAGAATGGTGAGTTCGGTAGGGCAGCCAACAAGTAAGCCTAGAGTGAAGAGGTGAGGCCGAGTCCTCTATAGATAGGTGTCGATCCGATGGATAGTCCGCGTGGGACTTAGAAGTCGAGATTGAGCAGTATTACTATTGCTATCATGTTTTATATTATTTGCTTGTGCTAATCTCATTTTACAGGGATTAGTCGACTGAATGGATTCCAGTCGACTGAAGTTCAGTCGACTGGGTATGAGTCAATCGACTAGATAGCTAGTTGGCAAGATTAGCTGGTGATCATTCAAAGATCTGGCAACACAGATGGAAAGAGTTTCAGTCAACTAGGAAGGTCCAGCTGACTGGAAAGGCAAACTTCCCGATGTGGAATCGGGTGACCTTGAGTCGACTGAGAGGGTCTAGTCGACTAGAAGACCCGAAGTACCTGTTGGTGCAGGGGCACTAGATAATCGAACCTGTGTTTTGATTATGACAAAGATACAAAGTTAAGTTTACATCGTTATCTCACGAGCTAAATCAAGTGTGCAGAAAAGTGCTAAAGCTGGAGCTGAAGGCTAGCGACACCCGGAGGAAGCCGCGGTGGTCGGGCGACACTCGAGTGACTTTGGAGGGAGCCGAAGGAATCGAGTGGAAGGCCAGATGCGAGAGCTACTATCGAGGTAAGCTCGTGTGAGTGAGATATTGTAAGGTCGTGTCCTCTTTACGGGGATGACCATAGGCGGCGATCCGATTAAGACTTCCCGTGGAAGGTCTAGGTCGAGATCGGACGGTCAGAAACCGTCGCATTTATCATTTTCTGAGCTAACCTCTTACTGTAGGGAAGTGGCCAGGCTGGCAGTCGACTGCTGGACATCAAGCAGTCGATTGATGCTCATCAGTCGACTGATGGGAGGCATCAGTCGACTGATGGCAACGAATCAGCCTTTGCGCTAGGTCAAAACGGATAAGGTTTGACGCGGCCACTTCGCGATAAAAATTATACAACTTCGTGATATGTTCTGATAAAAGAGGAGACAAATTCAGAGGCCAAAATATATAAAAGGAGGAGTGGATTCCAACTCCAAACATCATCAAGTGCTCCTACAACGCCAACGCTCCAACACCGTCATAACGCCGATGCGACAACAAGCTCAAATCTTCTTCATCGGCAGCAACATCTTGTAATATATTTTAATATTGTATTCGTTGTTTTTATTCATAACGAGGTGAGGTAGGCTTGTTGCCTCATCCTTGTACTTCCAGATTTTGTGATCGTTGTCTCCTACCTCCAACGAGGAGGAGACGTTATAGTGCTTTGCCCTCCGTACGCGGTCTAGGACCGATAGGGCCTTGGAGTAGCAACCGCTGGGTTGTGAACCAAGTAAAATAAACGTGTCACTTTATTTTCCGCTGTGCTTACTCGTTTACTTGTGTCTCAACGAACGAATTCGAACGAAAGATTTACGATCGCTATTCACCCCCCCTCTAGCGACGCTTCTCGATCCAACAGTACCATATCGACGGGCTAATGTGGCATCGACTGGAGGGCATTCTAGTCGACTGGAAAAGGACAAGAAAAGAAATGCACGCCCATCTCAGAGTACAACTCATCTACTATGTCCAAGTGTTGCTGCTATTGTTCGTCATCCATAGAAGCTTCATCCCTCCACGAAGACACAATTCCGACACTCCGTGCTGAATTCGATCGCCCTAAAAAGTGTTGGTGTAGGGGCACCAGATAATCGAACCTAGGTTTTGATTATGGCAAAGGTTCTAAGTTATGTTATTATTGTTATCTCATGAGCTGTGATAAGTGTGCAGGAGGTGTTTAAGCTAAGCCCAAGGTCAACTGACACCCGGAGAATCTCGAGTTGAGAAACCATGGTGGTTGGGCGACATAAGGAGAACCTCATGGAGTCGAGGAACCTCGGTAGAGACCGAAAGCTAAGCGACAAGTCATAAGGACCAAAGGTAAGCACTGAGTCAAGAGTAATGGTGAGGTCGTGTCGTCTGCACGGGGATGAACTTAGGTGGCAATCCGACTAAGACTTCCATTGGAAGGTCTAGGTCGAGATCAGACGGTAAGTAGCCGTCATATTATTCATTGCTTGTTAGTTCTGTGCTAACTCTTTGTTGCAGAAGAGTGACCAGTCCAACAGTCTACTGACAACTATTGGTAGTCAACTGCTACTAGCATCAGTTGACTACTGAGGGTAATCAGTCCACAACTATTCAAACTGGCTAGCTCGATGAAGGTCAAGATAAGATTCCCATATCTTTGGGTGAGGTGTCCCTTAGACCCAGATGTAAGCAATTTTTTCTTTTTTCTTTTCGTGTTTTGTTATTTCATAATTTAGTTTAAGTCTTTTTTGTTTATCCCGCACTACTAATCTAAGATGAAGTCTTGGAACCTTTTCGTTGTTTAATTTTTTTGTGCAAGTATTTTCTTTAATGGCCCATCTCAAAGGGTTTAACATCGCCTGACCTCCATTATACAATGGCGACGATTTCCGTTATTTGAAGGGTCGGATGGAGTTCTATCTCAAGACCCAAGTAGAGATGTGGATCTTCATCCAGATCGGGTTTACCCTTCCAACCAATTAAGACGGTGAATACTTGGACTACGACAAGTGGACAAACGCTATGAAGCACCAAGTGGAGGCAGAAGCGAAAGCCACACAAATCCTACAATGTGGGCATTCCAAAGAAGAACTCAACCGAGTCGGACCGTTTATCAACGTGAAAGATTTATGGAACAAGCTCATCAATCTACACGAAGGAACTGCCGACACTAAGGTATGCAAAAGAGACCTTATGTTAAATAAGTTATTTAATTTAAAAATGCAAGAACACGAGTTGGCCACTCAACTCCACTTGAGGATCCAGGACATCATCAACGGTCTTCATTCAATCAGATAAAAGGTGGAGAATAGGGACATAATAAGGTATGCCTTGAATGCTTTTCCTAGGACCACCTTGTGTCCATGGTTGATGCCTAAAAGGTATCTAGAGATTTATTTAAAATTAGATTAGATGAGCTTTTTTCAAAATTTGAATTGCACGAACAATCTAACTCGGGCCAGGTCAAGAAAGGTATTGCCTTAGTTGCAGGTCAAAGGAAGAAGAAGAAAAGCAAACCACCTCCCAAAGAAGAGGAGTATGAATCAGAGGTGAATGACGAAATGGAGACTAAGCTAGTAAATCTAGTTCGAATGATGGTCAAAGGAAGAAGACAACCTATCAAGCAATCCAAGGAGAAGAGACCCGAGCAAGGCTTTAAGTACAAATGCTATGAATGCAACAAAATAGGCCACATAAAATCCGATTATCCAAGGCTAAAGAACAAGCAAGCACAAACAAAGAAGGCCTTCAATGCAACTTGGGAAGAGTCGTTGGAAGAAGAAGATGAACTCAACAATCTAGCATTCATGGCCAAGCCAACCGAGCCCAAAGATGAATTCGAACCTGACACAAACTATGAGTCCGAGACCGACTTCGACTCCGGATCCGACTATGAACTTCAATTCAAGACAAGTCATGGATCCGCATCCTGTTCAAAAGATTCAATCAAGGTGAGTCGATCTATAATTAGTACTTCGTATAGTGTAATTTAATATTTAACTAAGAATTTATATAGGTCCAAGTCCTAGGTCGAGACCCTGGTTAAGGAGGTCAAACTCCTTAAGCATGAGGTCTCCCTAACCTCTTCGACTAGTCAAGTTCAAGAGGGAAACTCAACTCAAGTTGAAAAACATGAGGAAGAGAATTCTCCCATGAAAGGACAAGGTCAAGAGCTTAGGAGAACATTGGAAAGGTTTACTTTGGGATCCAAGGGTCTTGACCTACTACTTGGATCACAAAGGGCCCGTGTACAATAAGACGAGACTTGGATTTAGATCAACTACAACAAACAAATCATACATATCAATTGTTAGTCAAAATAGACAAAAAATCTAATCATGGGTCCCTAAGACCTTTTTTAATTCACAATTAGGATCAATCAAGTACTGGGTTCCCAAGGACTAAAGCCACTACGTGAAAATACCACATCGGTTCAATGGTCTAGGGGGAGCTAGTACTAAACTTGTTTTCTCTACTTCTTGATTTAGTTTTGCATGCTTAGTTAATTTTTTGTTTAAACTTTTAGAATGGATAGATAGGATCAATAATTATTCAACCTTAAAAATAAAGTATCAGGACGCGGTGAGATGATAGTATGTTAGGAAAACAAGGTCTTGTGTGTCCGAGTTAGATAAGCCGTATCTAGCTTGATACACTCGACTATGTTGAACTAGTTTAAGCTACCTCACCACATCCTAAACTAATTAGACCAGGAAGTAACCTTAAGTGACTTAAGTGAATATTTTCTTGAAATTGCCTTTTTTTAATGAAGTGGTCATTGTTCCGATCAAAGAAGGCCTCTATGCCTCGCCATGACCTGGAAGCCATTTTCTCAAAAAGTTTACTTAACAAGCTAAGGGGTGAATCTGAATCTAATCCAAGGTTGACTATCTTAAAATCACTAAAGTTAATCAAGTTAAAATTGAAATCGTCTCACAAAACATATAAGGATAACATGTTTGATCATGTAGAAAGGGTGAGATGATTCCTAGGCTAAACTTTTCAAAAAACTTTAAAATTTCAATATCCAATCCAACTACTTGATGTGAGCAAAACATATAGGGTTTTATGAGTAGTTTTCGCTCACATCTCATTACATTTTATGTTTGATTCATGCATATTTCACTTTGTTTTGCATGCATTTCATATTTTCTAGTGTGGAGATCTACTTTTTATACTTTTGTGTGCAGGATAGCATTTCATGGGAAAATGGAACATTTTTGGAGCAAAAATGAAGCAATTTGTAGAGCATTGATCTTAGGGAACACACACTGGCCATGTCCCAAGACTTGGGCATGTTTAAAGCGAAACAGATCAAAATGGAGGCTCTAAGAAAAGACACGGCTAGGCCGTGTGAAAACACACGGCCGTGCCTTTTTTCCAGCTCAATTTCCAACAGAGATTTCATCTGTTTTCCAGCCTTGCATGTTAGTAATATATGAGAGATGTCCTAAGGAAATCGCCTTATGTTTGAACCATTTATATGATAAATTAAGATTCCCTATTTGAGTATACATGTTTTTATGTATTTGATTATATCTTAAACTCATTTACTGAGTGTCCACGATACGATTCACAGCATGAGAGAATTTGTGATTGGATCACAACTAGTGAGTATCTCTACATGTGTAATTGTGATGTATCGGAATTATCCCTAGTCGATGAATTGATGGATTTGGACACCATTGATTCTGTCGAGACTAGCACGAGGTATACTCCTTGATGTATCCAAGCAGCTGATTCTCACTGGCTGGAGACATTGTGATGTCCGGAGTTAATCGTGGATGCTAGTTATGGTAACTAGTTGATTGGAGTGACCAGCCGTAAGACTTTATATGGTTCTCTGTATATATAGATATGTCAATGAAGTTCTTACTGCAGCTTAAGTGCGATGATCCTTTGACTTGCGGTATTCAAGTCATCTTGATCATAAAGACTTATGCTTTGACATCTAAAGCAAGCATCTCTAAGGAGATGTGGACCCCCGATGATTGCGTATAAGTCGAAGTGATCAAAAGTGTTTGAATAGCCTATGAAGGATTCACCACTCCTTGCGAGGAGATGTATAGCCATGGCCTCTCGTCGGATTGTTACTAAAGTCTTTGGTCAAAGCATTATATTTTTAGAGTAAGGTACTCTTCGATACATGTGCAATAACTAGAATCCGTAGGACGAAGAAATGATACTTGGGCTAGGTGTGACGTAGTCAACCTAGTGGGGACTGACACTATAGACCATGTCCTGAACCAAGTGGGTATAAGATGAGTGAAGGGAATGGGGCACGATTCATTCGAGCTGCTGAAGGGTTTCAGAAATAGTTCTGGATCAACCATTGATCTTTTCTGTTAATTGGGGATCATGATGTACTACTAGGTGCCACTCATGATCGTTCTATAATTAATGGTTAATTATAGACGGCCAACATAAACCGAGAACCTATTTGGTCACATGCACAACGAGCATAATCCGAAGGATTTAAAACGAGCTTGAGAATGAGATTCTTAGACCGAGAGAAACTAGGTTTGGTTGGACCAAACATGGAGCGAGCATGAAATTGTTTCAGCCGCAATGGAAGCGTGGATGGGCCGTGTCTTATGAAGACATGATGGATGAACCAAATTGGTTTGGTTCTAATCCAATGGAGGAGAATAAACCAAAGGGTTTGGTTTGTTTTAAACGAATGAACCAAAGTTGGTTCGGTTCATTTTAACTTAAAATAGACCAACATGGTTTGGTTTATTTTAACTTAAATTAATGGAGTGGGTTAACAAGATTTTGGTTATGATCTGATAACCATTAAGAGAATTTGTTCTCTATAAAATAGGGCTTAAGGGTTTTGTTAATCCCTAATCCAAATCCTTGCAACCCTAAAGTTGCCGCCCACTTCTCCTTGGTGTAGTCGGTGCCCTCCTCTTGCCGCCGGCCACCACCACCCAAGCTCTTTGCCGACGTCCAGCAGCTGCCGTCCTCTCCTCTTGTCGACGTCGAGCTGCTGTCGGAGGAGCTCCGCTGATCTTCCTTGGCTCCGGCGACAAGGTAAGCATATTGCTTTCTTTATTTGGCCGGCGCAAGGTCTCCACCAAAGTTGTCCAGTTTTCTGGAGAGCTTGTTTCCTTCTTGTCAGAGCGTCATTTGGATGGAGTTTGTAGCTCCGACAGCGCTAGCCTTACTGGGGATTCGATCTCCGGTAATCCTCATAGGTGGAGGATGAAGGATTCGTCAAATGGTTGACGAATACCTCTCCGGAGAAGCGAGTTTTTGAGGACTCGTTTTGGATCCGAATTTTGGTTCGGATCGTGATCTTCTCTCGATCACATCGTCTTCAACACGAGGCTAGTAACCCGTACGAAGATGAGGCTCGTGACTTTGTGAAGTCATCCCGAAGATACTCAGCGTGGATACGGATAGAGGCGATTCTAGCGAGGATCGCTCCGGTTGATGCCTTTCCCGCTACATGTGGTACGTCAGGTATACGTAGTATAAATTTCCTTTTATTGCAAAATTTGAAATTGTGATTATGTCTACACATGTTGTACTATGCATGCATGTGGTGTGTGTGTTGTAATAAATTAGATTTATTATTTTATTCTTTCCGTTGTGCACATGTTTACGAAACATGTTCGAACACACACTCGCCGCGGTGCCGGAAACCCAACATTGCACATGTCCGGGTCGTGTGAAATTCACACGACCATGTGGCGGTGCCGCAAATTCAAGGAAATAGGTTTCTTCAAGCATTTATGGAAAGTCGGAGCCGCCTCTATATATAGTAAACTCATCCAAGAGGTGAGGCATCAAAAGTGAGCCACCCTAGGGCTCCCAAACCCTAGGGAGGAGGCATGATGGCTGGGACAGCACACCAAAGTCGTAAAAAGCTTCGAGAACTCGCAACGGGGAGAAAGAATGTCATCAGAGATCCAAGTTCTGCACTTCAACGCCGGAGAGAAGGCCACATCGGCATTGTAACCTCTTGTTCTTCCATTTTATTTCTGATATATTCAAACATGAACATGCCTTCTGATTCTCCTCTTCTATATATGGAGTAGTTCCTTCGATTCTAGGATTAGGGAGTAGCTTGTGTACGCATGACATGTTGCTTCAAATTGAATTCTTTTTTTGAGTTTGAATTTGCAATTGGAAATTGTCTATACCAATATCTATGCGTATTTGGTATTCTACCTGCTGTGCTTAGGCGATGCAAGGGCTAACAACCCTCGTATTTAAGATTTAGGGGATTTATACAAGGGACCTAGGGGTAAACCTAATCTCCTGTAATTGTGGGTAGAAGGATGTGATAAAATTAGAAACGGTTCATCGCAAGGATTGATTCGGCATCCTCGTACTGCCTATCCCATCCTTGTAAGGCAAAGATAGCTCCCGATAGATGCGGTAGCTCATCGGGAGAGTGTATGGTGTCCCTTCCAAAAAACAATAGGTAGACATTTAGACAACACCCAGTTGGTAGCATGTTTTGCGACACACAAGCGAAATCGAAGTCCTAGAATCATTTTTAAAGATCTTGTGGCAAGCTGCTTTCTTCCTCCATGTGACACCGAACCAGAGTTTAGTCCACTGACAACCCTCGGAATCAAAACCCTTAGATTTGACTTCCGAACAATTTAACCCACTAAACAAATCGGTACTCAAATCTCAGTTTATGTGGGATCGATAGTCATTTATTACTTGACGACATCCATGCACTTGAGGGCTTTGAGTGCGAGAGTGCGCTTCGAGTCCTCGATGGTCTTCGTTGCGAGGTTTGAGGTTGCGTTCGCATGCATTATGTTTTTGGTGTCGTTGTCGGGGACTGATCGATTCGATATCGAATTGAGAACTGAATAATTGGATCAGACTTAGGATAGATTTATTTTTCTTATTTTATTTTATTTTATTTCAGTTTTGTTTATTCAGTTGCTCTATCCTTATTTATAATTTCCTGCATATAACGATCCTTTTACTCATGATTATAGTCAATTTAATGTTGTAAGTTTTGGTAACATTTATTGTGAACATTGTAGTGAAACATGGCATACCATTAACAATTGTCCAGATATATTCGAACCTTCACAATTTGAACAAGAAGATGTCACCTACAATTACAACCAGTGGTCACGAGATGATTTCTATTCATATAGTTATGACCTGGGTACTTAAACCCTCAATATTGTCCGCCAATATCCCTACTTCAGCAGATGATGGAAGATTTCATTCGAACATAACAAGCAGCGAACGATGAATTCTGACGGCGGCATTCACAGACAAAGACTCAAATATTGTGTCCCAAGCGAGAACGAGTGCTATGAATCACCATGCAAATTTTATCCAGAACCAAGTCTCCACCCAGAAGCCTTGCAAGATAAAGTTACTAGGGAATACAAGGAGCATTGTCAACAAATCACGGAGTTTATGCAACAAAATCTGGTAGATGAAGATACCAAAACGACTAGAAGGTGGCTTTGATGACTGGATTACAGCTAATATGGCAGAGACTCACTTTGAGCGAATGGATGGGGAGGATGTAGATGACATTGGAAGTAAAGAAGAACAATCCATTCAATCACCACTTGAAGAAGAACTTGAGGATTATTCAATTAATACTTTAATCGGGGAGTGCATTTCTTTAATTAAAACACCTCCTAACCTCAAGAATCTAGAAGAGTCTACCTTAACCCTCACTGAAACTTTAGTTACTAGTAATAAAACCCTTTTGGTGATTGATAATGATAAAATTTCATTCGATATAATAAAATCTACTAATCAATCTTTTGGTGAAGATATCTATGGTGAGTTAAATTATTTACAACATTTAGAATATAATGATCAATCTATTGATGATTCGTTGAGACTAAGCATGTTAAACCTCGAGACAAGGAAAGCAGCACCCAAGTATCTTGCCCCTCCACGAGGAAGATTTAAAAGATATAGTAATGGAGGACCAAAAGGCAAGAAGCGAAAGGTAAGAAAGTATTTGGCCCCTCCACGAGCATGATTTAAGGGATATAGCGATAGAGTGTTGGATCGAAGTGGATCGCTAGAGGGGGGGGGGTGAATAGCGATAGAAACTTTGAATTGAATTCGTTCGGTAAATCACGAGTAGACACAGCGGAAGATAAATCTAAAATAGAAGAGACAATGGGTTTTTTACTTGGTTCGTAGCCGAAGGCTACTACTCCAAGGCCCTAGTGGTCCTTGACCACGCACGGAGGGCAAAACACTAAATGAACTCCTTCTCGTTGGAGATAGGAGTTAAACGAATACAAAAACTCAAGAAAGACTCAAGGTAGAGGGACACACCCCCTCTCCTTGATATGATTTAAAGCTCGAAATGAGAACAACTTATATAAATTAAAGATTATACCGATGACTTTTGAAGACTTGAATCTTGGAGCTTGAGTCGTCATCTCGGCAGCGCTTCGTCGTAGGGATGTCGGAGACTCGTAGCGTATCGGAAGCACTTGGAAGCTTTTTAATTGATGAAAAACCCTAGGACAAGCCCTCCTTTTATAGCCTTTAAGCCCCTCATCGAATGGGTCTTCAACCAATAGGAATTGGGCACAAAACCTCCTTGAAAAATGGTGATAGAGCTTGACTTCTCGAGGCTGATCCTTGACCATCAGTCGACTGATGGCCATCATCGATCGTGATGGTAGCATCGATCGAAAGTCGCCGACCTCCGCGGTGATCGGCTTGACGACAGTCGAGTCCTCCAAGCTGGCAGTCGATTGATGCTTGCTGCAAGTCAAAGTTAGCTCAACAAAAACATAATTCCGACGGTCGTTGACCATCCAATCTCGACCTAGACCATCTATAGGATGTCTTTGGTCGGATCTACGCTTAAGATCATTCCCGTAAAGAGGATACGACCTCACTTATGCTCGCACACACGAGCTTACCTCGATACTTACTGTGACGCTTTCGCTTTCGTCCTTCCACTCGATTCCTTTGGCTCCCTCCGAAGTCACTCGAGTGTCGCCCGACTACCGCGGCTTCCTCCGGGTGTCGCTAGCCTTCAGCTCCAGCTTTAGCACTTTTCTGCACACTCAATTCAGCTCGTGAGATAATGATATATCCTTGACTTTGCATCTTTTGTCATAATCAAAATACAGGTTCGACTTAGGTGCCCCTGCACCAACAATCTCCCCCTTTTTGATCCTATGGCAAATTTACGCAAAGTTAAGGGAAAATATAAAGCAAAAAATGAGTAAGATAAACGTTACGCTCATTTTTAGTGAACTCCCTCTTTACCTTCGGTGAGTTTAAAAACAAAAGTTTTAATTTTCAAAAATTTAAATTTTGTTCTCCCCCTTATGCTCTTCTCCCCCTTTTGCCATGAATCAAAAAAAGTGTGGGGTTTTATATAAAAAGTAGGGGTTTTTTAATAGAAAAGGTAGCATGCATAAAGATTATCTAACATGAGTCCAAGCATGTGTCTTGATTTAATTTGGTTCGAGGTATAGCCCTCTGCATCAACAATGAAAGTTTTTGGAAACTAAGTTTGATTTTCAAAATACTTATAAAATTAGCTTTGAGTTCCACAATACTTATATGCTAATAACTTTTGAAAATATATAAAACCCTTAGAGTTAGTTTGCTCTCCCCCTTAATCAAATATATAAGGTACAGAAGAGTTAGGGGCGCTAAACATTGACCTAGAAGGTTGTATATTTAGAGTTTTGTCCGAAAATAAATGTTTACGCTCAATAGTTTGAAAAATAGATAGCATTTTTGAAAAGATTATGTAAATTGAAATTATTCCTTATTCATCTCACCCATTCTAAGTGTCTTAGAATTGGTCACCTTATATGTAGTTTGAGATGATTCCAATTTTATCTTGATTAAGTTTTAATGATTTGAAACTTGTCAACCTTGCGTTAGATTCAGATTTGATCCTAAGCTCATCAAGTCACCTTTTCAAGATCTTGGCTTCCAGGTCGTGGAGAGGCACAGGGGCCTTCTTTGATCGGAAAAATGACCACTTCCTTAGACAAAGCCAATTTCGAGAAAGTAGTAACTTGACTCACCTAAGACCACTTCCTGGTCTAACTAGTCTAGGATACGGCGAGGTAGCTTCAGCTAGTTCCACTCGGTCGAGTGAATCGAACAAGATACGTCTTATCTATCCCGAATACACAAGACTCCGCTTTCCTAGCGTACTATCATCTCGCCGCATCCTGGTACTATGTTATCAAGCATTGACGAGTTATAGTCCTATCTAACCATTCTAAAAGAAATAAGAGGTTTAGGTTATCGGATATACTATTTTTGGTATTAGCTCCCCCTGGATACTTTAACCGATATGGTCTGGTTAAGTAATGAACTTGATCCTTGGGAATCCAAAACCTATTGGTCCTTATATGTGAGTTTAATAAAATTTTCGAGACCCACGCTTGGACTCGATGATGACTACGGTTTACGATAGACATGTAAGATATATTCGTAGTCTTTGAGCTATATCCGAGTCCGGCTCTGTTGTACATGGCTCTCTGAGTTCCAAGAAGTCGGTTAAGATTCTTGGTCCCCGTCGAGAACTTGTTCAACCGAGCTTCGAGCTCTTGGACTTGCCCTTTCAAGAGAGAGTTCTCTTCTTCGAGTTTTTTAACTCGAGTTGAGTTCTCCTCTTGAACTCGACTAGTCGAAGAGTTTAGGGGTGTCTCTTGTTTGAGGGTTTCAACCTCCTCAACCAAGGACTCGACCCTAGACTCGGATTTAGCTAATTTTCTAGTTAGCAATTTAATCGTATTGTAAAGCGTATGAATTAGTGAGCGGCTAACCTTAATTTTATCTTTCGATCCATCTTTGAGTTGCTTCTCGAAATAGTCCTCGAGTTTTGAGTCGATGTTGTAATTGGATTCGGATTCGGACTCTGACTCGGACTCTTCGGGTCTTGCCATGCATGCTATGCCGCCGCCTTCTTCGTTGTCCCATGTTGCATGAAAAGCCTTCTTTTTATTTGATTTGAATTGTGCCCTCTTTTGATTCTTTAGTAGCCTCCTTTCCCTCCGAATGATCTTCCGCACTATGTTCACTATTGCTTCCACCTTTTCCGATTCGGACTCCGATTCGTCTTCGGGTTCGAGTTCATCTACTTGCCTAGTAGGTGGCTTGCTTCTTTGTCCTGCAAGTAGAGCAATACCTCTTAGGAGGTCGCGGTTTTCGACCTTATGTCCGATGGTGTGCAATCCGTTGATAATGTCCTGGACGCGGGCATGTAGTTGCGTTGCCGTCTCACATTCCTGCATTTTTAGGTTATACAATTTATTAAGTAGTAAGTCACGCTTACTTACCTTCGCGTCATTAGTCCCTTCGTGTAGTTCTATGAGTTTTGTCCACAAATCTTTTGCGTAGATGAAGGGTCCGATGTGGTTGAGCTCTTCCTTAAACAAACTGCATTGCAATATTTGGGTTGCTCTTGCATCGGCTTCGATTTGCCTCTTGGTTGCATTGGTCCACTTGTTGAAATCCAAGGGTTCATCTTGATCATTGGTGGGTAGAGCAAAGCCGGTTTGGATGATTATCCAAGACTCGACTTGTGTTTTTAGAAAACACTCCATCCGACCTTTCCAGTAACGGAAATCATCTCCGCTAAAGAACGGAGGTCCGGTGGTGCTGTACCCCTCAATGTGGGCCATAAAGAAAAACTTGCACACACAAAAAAAACAAAAAGACTTGCCAAGACTCGAGTCTTGGATTAGTGGTGTGGAAAATAAAAGGAAACACACGAGAAATATGTTGGTGCAGTAGGCACCTAAGTCGAACCTATGTTTTGATTATAGCAAACGATACAAAGTTAAGCTCATGTTGTTATCTCACGAGCTGAATCGAGTGTGCAGAAAATTGCTATAGCTGGAAGCTGAAGGCTAGCGACACCCGGAGGAAGCCGCGGTGGTCGGGCAACACTCAAGTGACTTCGGAGGGAGCCGAAGGAATTGAGTGGAAGGTCTGAAGTAAAAGCAACACCTAAGTATCGAGGTAAGCTCGTGTGTGCGAGTGAAAGTAAGGTCGTATCCTCATTACGGGGAAAGACTTAAGCGTAGATCCGACCCAAGACAACTCATAGGTGGTCTAGGTCGAGATCGGACGGTCGACGATCGTCGAAATAATGTTTTCCTTAAGCTAACAGCATCGGTCGAATGCCAACTGAAAGACTCATCGCTGATCCATCACCGAGTGACTACGGCTAGCACTCGACTGATGCTGCCAGCGGTCGACTAGTGATGGCCATCAGTCGACTGCTGGTCAAAGGATCAGCCTCGAGTAGTCAAGAGTTATCACCATTTTTCAAGGGGTTTTGTGCCCATTTGTGATTGGCTAAAGACCCATTCGATGAGGGGCTCAAAGGCTATAAAAGGAGGGCCAAACCTAGGGTTTTTCATCAATTCAAAAGCTTCCAAGTGCTTCCGATACGCTCCGACTCTCCGACATCCCTAGGACGAAGCGCTGCCGAGACGACGACTAGAGCTTCAACCTCCAATCTTTGAAGTCGTCGGTATAATCTTTAAATTTGTATAAGTTGTTTTTATTTCGAGCTTTAAATCATATCAAGGAGAGGGGGAGTGTCCCTCTACCTTGAGTCTTTCTTGAGTTTTTGTATTCGTTTAACTCCTATCTCCATCGAGAGGGAGTTCGTTTAGTATTTGTCCTCCGTGCGTGGTCAAGGACCATTAGGGCCTTGGAGTAGTAGCCGAAGGCTACGAACCAAGTAAAACCTATTTACCTCTATTTACTTTACATTTCCGCTGCAATTAATTTTCTCTCGAGTTTTAACGAAAGAAACGAGAAAAAGTTTTTATCGCTATTCACCCCCCCCCTCTAGCGAACCGCATCGATCCAACAATTGGTATCAGAGCCGGGGGTTGCTAAGATTTGGTGAAATCACCAGTCTAGCCATTTTTCACAGATTTATTTTTCTTTTATTTCTGTTTATTTCAGATTTATTTTGCTTTGTTAAATTTACTCCTGCACTACTAATCCAAGACGCGAGTCTTGGTACTTTTTGTGTGTTTTTGTCATTGCTAGTTTTTTTTCCTTCGTCTCCTTGTGTTCTTTGTTCTAATGGCCCATCTCGAAGGGTTTAGCACCGTCCGACCTCCGTTTTACAACGGAGATGACTTCCGTTATTGGAAGGGTCGGATGGAATGCTTTCTTAAAACCCAAATCGAGATGTGGATCATAATCCAAACGGGTTTCACACTTTCGACTAATGAAGTGGGTGACTCCTTGGATTATGACCAATGGACCATTGCAACAAAAAAACAAGTCGAAGCCGACGCTAAGGCAACGCAAATCCTTCAATGCGGCCTATCCAAGGAGGAGCTAAATCGTGTCGGCCCCTTCATAAGCGCAAAAGATCTTTGGACAAAACTAGTGGAGCTACACGAAGGGACCGACGAAGCCAAGGTATGTAAGCGTGATCTTCTTTTCAATAAACTATATAACCTAAAAATGCAGGAACACGAGTCCGCAACACAACTTCACTTGAGTCGAGGACATGTCAACAACCTACGCATAATCGGGCAAAAGGTCGAAAACCGCGACCTTATAAGGTATGTCCTAAACTCTTTTCCGAGGACTACCTTATGGGCATCCATGGTCGATGCCTATAAGGTCTCCAAGGACCTTTCTAAAATTAGGTTAGATGAACTCTTTTCGTATTTTGAACTTCATGAGCAGTCTAACTCAGAGCCCGAGAGGGGTATAGCCTTGTTTGCAGGTTCAAAGAAGAAGAAAATCGCAAGCAAGCCACCACCAACCGAGGAGGAAGATGAGTCCGAAGAAGAAGTTGACCCGGAGTTGACTGCCGAACTAATGAACCTAGCTCGAAGGATAGCCAAGGGACGAAAGCGAACCACGACTCGACCCAACCAAGGTAAGCCTAAAAGTTCTAATATTTGGTGTTATGGGTGCAACAGGTTTGGATATATCAAGTTCGAGTGCCCCAAGCTCAACCACCAAGCACCTAAGCACAAGAAGGCCCTCAACGCGACATGGGAAGAAGCGTCATCCGAAGAAGACGAAGACCACGTCTTCATGGCGAAATCAATTGAGTCAGACACGGAGACCGAACTTGAGTCAGAACCTGAGGATGACTCGGACTACGAAGCTACCTTCAAATCAAGCCACGGATACGCATCCGGTTCAAAAGATACCCTCAAAGTAAGTCGAACTTTATTTAATACTTTACAAAATACGGTTAGGTTTTTGTCTAGGAAATTAGTTAAATCCGAGTCCAAGGTTGAGACCCTTGTTGAGGAGGTTAAACTCCTCAAACACGAGGTCTCCCTAACCTCTTCGACTAGTCGAGTTCAAGAGAAGGACACAACTCGAGTTGAAAAGCTCGAAGTTGAGAACTCTCTCTTGAAAAGTCAAGTCGAAGATCTTAGGAACACGTTGGAATGGTTCACTTCGGGATCCAAAGGACTTGACCTCCTACTTGGATCTCAAAGGGCCGTGTACAACAAGGCCGGACTAGGGTTTAACTCAAACACGACTAATAGGTCGTATAAGTCGATTGTAAGTCGACATAGGAAACATGTCCAAGCATGGGTCCCTAAGAGCTTTTTGATTTCAACTCTAGGATCCAACCCGTACTGGATTCCCAAGGACCAAATCCACTATATGGATAGACCGAACCGATTCAACGGTCTAGGGGGAGCCAGTACAAAACATGTTTGTGCTTTAACTTAGAAATTGCATGTTTTAACTTAGAATGTTTGTGCTTTAACTTAGAAATTGCATGCTTTAACTTAGAAAGTTTGTACTTTAAAACTTGTGAACTCACTTAGAACATGAACATAATCAACTTCGAAAAGATTGAGCCTCGGGGAGCCTCTTTTCAAAAACATAACCAACTAAAATTCTTCGAAAAGATTGAGCCTCGGGGAGCCTCTTTTCAAAAACATAACCAACTAAAATTCTTCGAAAAGATTGAGCCTCGGGGAGCCTCTTTTCAAAAATAACCAGTTAGACTAGGAAATAATCTTAGGTGAGTCAAGTCATCATTTTCTTGAACATGGCTTTGTCTAAGGAAGTGGTCAATGATCCGATAAAAGAAGGCCCCTGTGCCTCGCCACGACCTGGAAGCCATGATCTTGAAAAGGTAAACTTGACAAGCCTAGGGTCAAATCCAAATCTAACATAAAATTACTTGAACCTAAATACACTTAATCAACTTAATTGGAAATCATCTCACAAAAAACACATAAGTATAACATGCTTGATCATATAGACACAGGTGAGATGACCTAGGTTTAACAACTTACAACCAATTTTTTTTAAAAAAAATCTAACATCCAATCCAACCACCTTGTGTGTAGGATCAATGGATGTTGGACAGCGGTTGCTCCCGACACATGACCGAGGATCAACTCAAATTCACAAAGCTTCGATTCAAACGACAAGGATCGGTAGCCTTTGGGAATAACGGCAAGCTCAAAATCATCGGATCAGGTGATATCGAGCTTAACTCGAATTTTGTTATTAAAAATGTATTACTTGTAGAGAATTTTGAATATAACCTGCTTAGCGTAAGCCAATTATGTGACAATAACTATAAGGTCATATTTTTAGAAAATGAATGTGTAATTAAAACAAATAAAACAGCTAAAATAATACTCAAAGGAACTAGGACAAATAACATTTATACAATTAACTTAATCAAATCCTCAGCCAAATGTCTTATGACACAGGAAGAGGAATCATGGTTGTGGCACCGACGATTCGGTCACTCGCACCCAAGACTCGTCCACAAGATGAGTCAGAGTGGCTTAGTCAGAGGCTTACCCAACCTCAACAACTTGGTTAATAAAATCTGTAATGCTTGTCAACAAGGAAAACAACCTAGGACACAACACAAGTTAACTAATCAAGAACGAACCTCAAGTGTACTTGAGCTCCTGCATATGGATCTATTCGATTCACATGGAGCCAAGTCACTCAATAGAAGTCAATATTGCTTATTCATAATTGACGACTACTCCAGGTTTACCTGGGTTAGGTTCATCAAACATAAAAATGATACCCTAGATCAATTAATCAATCTATTCAAATTAATCGAGAATCAAAAAGACCTTAAGGTTAAAAGACTTAGAAGCGATCATGGTGGTGAATTCGAAAATCAAAGGTTCACCGACTTCTATAACCTAAACGGATACCACCATGAATTCTCTTGCCCTAGGACCCCTCAACAAAATGGCCTAGTGGAGTGGAAAAACCGAACTCTACAAGAAGCCGCTAGGACCATGTTGAACGAATACGACCTACCCGATAGGTTTTGGGCAGAAGCCGTGAGTACAGCATGCTATGTCCAAAATAGGATCCTTATGGTAAAAAGGCACCTTAAGAACTCGTACGAGATTTATCACGATAAAATACCTAACATCAAGTACTTTAGGGTATTTGGGTGTAAGGTACATATCCTAAACACTAAGGATTAACTAGGGAAATTTACATCCAAAACCACGACCGGAATCTTTCTAGGATACTCGACTACAAGTCGAGCTTATAGAGTATATAACCACGACACCCTTAGAGTCGAAGAGACTATTAATGTAGTGTTCGATGAAGTGCCCGAACCTACAAAACCCTTAATGACCCCAAGTGTTGAGCCCACTGATACCAAACTCGTCTCCGACCCTGAGATCGAGTCTAATCCACATCAACCAACTTCTCTTGTCGACCAAATGACAAGTGATCCGAGTCAAACTAGTGTTCAACCAAATCACTCTATTGATCAAGTGATAGATGACTCCAACCAAACTAGAACTCAAACGAGTCATCCTATGGATCAAGTTGTAGACTCAAACCCAAATCCAACTAGGACTCAAACGAATCATCCTATCGACCAAGTGATAGGAGATCCTAATCTAGGAGTTCGAACTAGAGCATCCTATAGGAACCTTAGTCAAATTTCCTTAATTTCAAAGATAGAACCCAAATCAATTGAACAAGCTCTTCTTGATCCCGATTGGATTATTGCAATGCAAGAAGAGCTAGCTCAATTTACTAGGAATGAAGTGTGGGAATTAGTACCACCACCTAAAGACAAAATGATAATTGGAACAAGGTGGGTGTTTCGAAATAAGCTTGATGATAAAGGTGAAGTAGTTAGAAACAAGGCTAGGTTAGTCGCCAAAGGGTTTAGTCAAGTCGAAGGATTAGATTACGACGAAACCTATGCCCCAGTAGCTAGACTCGAATCCATTCGAATGTTGCTAGCTTATGCCGCACATCGAGGATTTAAGTTGTTTCAAATGGATGTTAAGTCGGCATTCCTAAATGGATACATTAAAGAAGAAGTTTATGTTAACCAACCCCCCGGATTCGAAAATCTAGATAAACCCGACCATGTTCTAAAACTTAAGAAAGCTCTCTATGGACTTAAACAAGCTCCTCGAGCTTGGTACGAGAGACTTTCAATCCATCTTAAGTCAAAAGGGTTTAACCAAGGCTTAGTTGACCCAACTCTCTTTGTAAAAACCTTAGGTAAAGAAATATTCATAGCTCAAATTTACGTAGACGATATAATTTTTGGAACCTCTAACTCAACCTTACTAAACAAGTTCGTTTCACTCATGGAAAGTGAGTTCGAAATGAACTTGGTAGGCGAGTTAAGTTTCTTTTTAGGTCTACAAATTAAACAAACTAAGGATGGTATATACCTATATCAACAAAAATACACTAAGGAGTTAATTAAAAGATTTGGAATGCAAGACGCTATGGTAATAAACACCCCAATGGCGATTAACGTTAACATAGGAGAAGACCTAGAAAGTAAGACCATTGACTTAAAGTACTATAGGAGCGTGATAGGAAGTCTCCTATACTTAACTGCGAGTCGACCCGACATCCTATTTGCAGTAAGTATGTGCGCAAGGTTTCAAACCTGTGCTAAGGAGTCTCACCTAAACCTAGTTAAGCGTATCCTTAGATATCTAAAGGGTACACTTAACGTCGGTATTTGGTACCCTAGATCTACGGAGTTCGAACTAATCGACTACTCCGATTCGGATTATGCCGGTAGTAAACTCGATAGAAAGAGCACGAGTGGTTGTTGTCAACTACTCGGCTCGAGTCTAGTAAGTTGGTGCAGTAGGAAGCAACACTGTGTCGCTTTATCTACCACCGAAGTCAAATACATTACGATGGGTGAGTGTGTCACTCAACTTCTTTGAATGAAGCACACTCTCCGCGACTTTAAGTTAGACTTTACGAATACTAAACTTCACGTAGACAACATTAGTTCAATTAATCTTACAAAGAATCCGATATGTCACTCTAGGACCAAACATATAGAAGTTAAACACCATTTCATTCGAGAACATGTGGGCAACGGAGCCATACAACTCGAATACGTCGAATCGAAGTCTAACTTAGCAGACCTATTTACTAAACCCCTACCCGAAGCCGAATTTAGTCTATTAAGATGAAAATTGGGCATGTGCGTAATAGAATAGGTACATGCAAATTATATGTTCTTACTACTATTTCATTTTTATGGAACTAGCATAGGACATACCTTAGATATCATGCACCTATAGATTTAAGGAGCTAGTACATCTCACAACACATAGGACTAATGTGTTTGTGTACTTAGCCACGTAGATGGGCATGAGATGTTAGGACCTTACTCCTAGTTCTAGATGTAGAGCTAGTGCATCGCTATGAGCCACGTAGTATAATCATACATACTAACCAACTCTGACTAGGACTGGTTGATCTTACATATCAATCAAGCCAAATATGAGTTGAACATTTTATAGATGAGCTTATTTTCAGTATAGTTTTTTATATATATATATAAAATAGGGAACATGCTTGGACTTTAACACTTATTTTGTTTTCCACACACCCCTTACCCTTTTCGATATACGACAAAAGGGGGAGAAAAAGGCCAAAGTTAAGGGATCAACAATTTTTTTTTATGGCCAACTTTAAGTTAACAAAACAAGTTAAGGGAACTCTTAACTTAAACATATTTAGTTAACTTGTTTTTGTTAACAAATAAATTACTTAACTTTAAGTTAACTTGTTAACAAAATGAAAGTAAAGGCCAAGGTTAAGAAATCATTTTTTTTTATTTCTTAACTTAAAACTTATTTTAAATACTATGGCCAATGTTAAGTAATTTCGGTTACTTATTTTTTTTAGTAGCAAACATCAAGGGGGAGAGTTAAAACTCTTTCTCAAGTACTCACCCTCGGTCAAAAGGGAGGATTCCTCAAGGGGGAGCACTTGAAAAAGAGTTTTTATATATACTCCTGTTCATTCATGCTCTTAACACTCCTGCTCATTCATGAATATCTTTTCTTAATGCGTTTAATTTTCTTAACTTTGTATGTGGGTTTGCCATAAATCAAAAAGGGGGAGATTGTTGGTGCAGTAGGCACCTAAGTCGAACCTGAGTTTTGATTATAGCAAACGATACAAAGTTAAGCTCATGTTGTTATCTCACGAGCTGAATCGAGTGTGCAGAAAATTGCTATAGCTGGAAGCTGAAGGCTAGCGACACCCGGAGGAAGCCGCGGTGGTCGGGCAACACTCAAGTGACTTCGGAGGGAGCCGAAGGAATTGAGTGGAAGGCCGGAAGCAAAAGCAACACGTAAGTATCGAGGTAAGCTCGTGTGTGCGAGTGAAAGTAAGGTCGTATCCTCGTTACGGGGAAAGACTTAAGCGTAGATCCGACCCAAGACAACTCATAGGTGGTCTAGGTCGAGATCGGACGGTCGACGACCGTCGAAATAATGTTTTCCTTAAGCTAACTTTGCCTTGCAGCCAGCATCAGTCGACTGCCAACCTGAAGGACTCGACTGCCGTCCATCAGTCGAGTGACTACGGCTAGCACTCGACTGATGCTGCCAGCAGTCGACTGGTGATGGCCATCAGTCGACTGCTGGTCAAAGGATCAGCCTCGAGTAGTCAAGAGTTATCACCATTTTTCAAGGGGTTTTGTGCCCATTTGTGATTGGCTAAAGACCCATTCGATGAGGGGCTCAAAGGCTATAAAAGGAGGGCCAAACCTAGGGTTTTTCATCAATTAAAAAGCTTCCAAGTGCTTCCGATACGCTACGAGTCTCCGACATCCCTACGACGAAGCGCTGCCGAGACGACGACTCAAGCTCCAAGATTCAAGTCTTCAAAAGTCATCGGTATAATCTTTAATTTATATAAGTTGTTCTCATTTCGATCTTTAAATCATATCAAGGAGAGGGGGAGTGTCCCTCTACCTTGAGTCTTTCTTGAGTTTTTGTATTCGTTTAACTCCTATCTCCATCGAGAGGGAGTTCGTTTAGTATTTGCCCTCCGTGCATGGTCAAGGACTATTAGGGCCTTGGAGTAGTAGCCGAAGGCTACGAACCAAGTAAAACCTATTTGTCTCTATTTACTTTACATTTCCGCTGCAATTAATTTTCTCTTGAGTTTTAACGAAAGAAACGAGAAAAAGTTTTTATCTCTATTCACCCCCCCCTCTAGCGAACTGTATCGATCCAACAAAATAGAAAGTTAAACAAAAAGATAAGAAACTAAACAAAAAGTAAGTACTCACAACCTTCGATGTCCCCGAAAGGGTAATAAACGTCATTTTTGGGGGATAAAAACAGCTTGTTACGGGGTAAACCCTAGTAAGAAGTGTGGATCTCTCAGAGATCTTTGATTTGGTGGGTAGATCGTTTCGTGAGTCCACTTGTAGCAAAAGTTATGCTCGATTGATCGTGAGGTACTCCGAAGGCGATTAATACTTGCAAAAACACAACCAAAAACTATGTACCATGACTTGGTCTTGGATTAGTAGTGTGGGAGAAATCTTAAAACGATAAATACGAAGAGAAAAAATGCTCGACCGGTGGTTGCACCGAATCTGAGCGCCCCCGGCTCTGATACCAATTGTTGGATCGAAGCGGATCGCTAGAAGGGGGGTGAATAGCGATAGAAACTTTGAATTGAATTCGTTCGGTAAATCACGAGTAGACACAGTGGAAGATAAATCTAAAATAGAAGAGACAATGGGTTTTTTACTTGGTTCGTAGCCGAAGGCTACTACTCCAAGGCCCTAGTGGTCCTTGACCACGCACGGAGGGCAAAACACTAAACGAACTCCTTCTCATTGGAGATAGGAGTTAAACGAATACAAAAACTCAAGAAAGACTCAAGGTAGAGGGACACTCCCCCTCTCCTTGATATGATTTAAAGCTCGAAATGAGAACAACTTATATAAATTAAAGATTATACCGACGACTTTTGAAGACTTGAATCTTAGAGCTTGAGTCGTCGTCTCGGCAGCGCTTCGTCATAGGGATGTCGGAGACTCGTAGCGTATCGGAAGCACTTGGAAGCTTTTTAATTGATGAAAAACCCTAGGACAAGCCCTCCTTTTATAGCCTTTAAGCCCCTCATCGAATGGGTCTTCAACCAATAGGAATTGGGCACAAAACCTCCTTGAAAAATGGTGATAGAGCTTGACTTCTCGAAGCTGATCCTTGACCATCAGTCGACTGATGGCCATCATCAGTCGACTGATGGAAGCATCAGTCTAGTGCTGACCTCCTGCAGTCAACTGATTGATGGCAGTCGAGTCCTCCAAGCTGGCAGTCGACTGATGCTTGCTGCAAGTCAAAGTTAGCTCAACAAAAACATAATTCCGACGGTCGTCGACCGTCCGATCTCAACCTAGACCATCTATAGGATGTCTTTGGTCGGATCTACGCTTAAGATCATTCCCGTAAAGAGGATACAACCTCACTTACGCTCGCACACACGAGCTTACCTCGATACTTACTGTGTCGCTTTCGCTTTTGGCCTTCCACTTGATTCCTTCGGCTCCCTCCGAAGTCACTCAAGTGTCGTCCGACTACCGCGGCTTCCTCCGGGTGTCGCTAGCCTTCACCTCTAGCTTTAGCACTTTTCTGCACACTCGATTCAGCTCGTGAGATAATGATATATCCTTGACTTTGCGTCTTTTGTCATAATCAAAATACAGGTTCGACTTAGGTGCCCCTGCACCAACAATCTCCCCCTTTTTGATCCTATGGAAAATTTACGCAAAGTTAAGGGAAATTATAAAGCAAAAAATGAGTAAGATAAACGTTACGCTCATTTTTAGTGAACTCCCTCTTAACCTTCGATGAGTTTAAAAACAAAAATTTTAATTTTCAAAAATTTAAATTTTGTTCTCCCCCTTAACTTATGCTCTTCTCCCCCTTTTGCCATGAATCAAAAAAAGTGTGGAGTTTTATATAAAAAGTAGGGGTTTTTTAATAGAAAAGGTAGCATGCATAAAGATTATCTAACATGAGTCCAAGCATGTGTCTTGATTTAATTTGGTTCGAGGTATAGCCCTCTGCATCAACAATGAAAGTTTTTGGAAACTAAGTTTGATTTTCAAAATACTTATAAAATTAGCTTTGAGTTCCACAATACTTATACGCTAATAACTTTTGAAAATATATAAAACCCTTAGAGTTAGTTTGCTCTCCCCCTTAATCAAATATATAAGGTACAGAAGAGTTAGGGGGCGCTGAACATTGACCTAGAAGGTTGTATATTTAGAGTTTTGTCAGAAAATAAATGTTTACGCTCAATAGTTTGAAAAATAGATAGCATTTTTGAAAAGATTATGTAAATTGAAATTATTCCTTATTCATCTCACCCATTCTAAGTGTCTTAGAATTGGTCACCTTATATGTTGTGTGAGATGATTCCAATTTTATCTTGATTAAGTTTTAATGATTTGAAACTTGTCAACCTTGCGTTAGATTCAGATTTGATCCTAAGCTCATCAAGTCACTTTTTCAAGATCTTGGCTTCCAGGTCGTGGCGAGGCACAGGGGCCTTCTTTGATCGGAAAAACGACCACTTCCTTAGACAAAGCCAATTTCGAGAAAGTAGTAACTTGACTCACCTAAGACCACTTCCTGGTCTAACTAGTCTAGGATACGGCGAGGTAGCTTCAGCTAGTTCCACTCAGTCGAGTGAACCGAACTAGATACGCCTTATCTAGCCCGAATACACAAGACTCCGCTTTCCTAGCGTACTATCATCTCGCTGCGTCCTGGTACTATGTTATCAAGCATTGACGAGTTATAGTCCTATCTAACTATTCTAAAAGAAATAAGAGGTTTAGGTTATCGGATATACTATTTTGGTATTAGCTCCCCCTGGATCTTTAAACCGATATGGTCTGGTTAAGTAATGAACTTGATCCTTGGGAATCCAAAACCTATTGGTCCTTATATGTGAGTTTAATAAAGTTTTTGGGACCCACGCTTGGACTCGATGATGACTACGGTTTACGATAGACATGTAAGATATATTCGTAGTCTTTGGTCCGGCTCTGTTGTACACGGCTCTCTGAGTTCCAAGAAGTCGGTTAAGATTCTTGGACCCCGTCGAGAACTTGTTCAACCGAGCTTCGAGCTCTTGGACTTGCCCTTTCAAGAGAGAGTTCTCTTCTTCGAGTTTTTTAACTCGAGTTGAGTCCTTCTCTTGAACTCGACTAATCGAAGAGTTTAGGGTTGTCTCTTGTTTGAGGGTTTCAACCTCCTCAACCAAGGACTCGACCCTAGGCTCGGATTTAGCTAATTTTCTAGTTAGCAATTTAATCGTATTGTAAAGCGTATGAATTAGTAAGCGACTAACCTTAATTTTATCTTTCGATCCAGCTTTGAGTTGCTTCTCGAAATAGTCCTCGAGTTTGGAGTCGGTGTTGTAATTGGATTCGGATTCGGACTCTGACTCGGACTCTTCAGGTCTTGCCATGCATGCTATGCCGCCGCCTTCTTCGTTGTCCCATGTTACATGAAAAGCCTTCTTTTTATTTGATTTGAATTGTGCCCTCTTTTGATTCTTTAGTAGCCTCCTTTCCCTCCGAATGATCTTCCGCACTACGTTCACTATTGCTTCCACCTTTTCCGATTCGGACTCCGATTCGTCTTCGGGTTCGAGTTCATCTACTTGCCTAGTAGGTGGCTTGCTTCTTTGTCCTGCAAGTAGAGCAATACCTCTTAGGAGGTCGCGGTTTTCGACCTTATGTCTGATGGTGTGCAATCTGTTGACAATGTCCTGGACGCGGGCGTGTAGTTGCGTTGCCGTCTCACATTCCTGCATTTTTAGGTTATACAATTTATTAAGTAGTAAGTCACGCTTACTTACCTTCGCGTCATTAGTTCCTTCGTGTAGTTCTATGAGTTTTGTCCACAAATCTTTTGCGCAGATGAAGGGTCCGATGCGGTTGAGCTCTTCCTTAGACAAACTGCATTGCAATGTTTGGGTTGCTCTTGCATCGGCTTCGATTTGCCTCTTGGTTGCATTGGTCCACTTGTTGAAATCCAAGGGCTCATCTTGATCATTGGTGGGTAGAGCAAAGCCGGTTTGGATGATTATCCAAGACTCAACTTGTGTTTTTAGAAAACACTCCATCCGACCTTTCCAGTAACGGAAATCATCTCCGCTAAAGAACGGAGGTCGGGTGGTGTTGTACCCCTCAATGTGGGTCATAAAGAAAAACATGCACACACAAAAAAAAACAAACAAACTTGCCAAGACTCGAGTCTTGGATTAGTGGTGCGGAAAATAAAAGAAAACACACGAGAAATAGAAAGTTAAACAAAGAGATAAGAAACTAAACAAAAAGTAAGTACTCACAACCTTCGATGTCCCTGAAAGGGTACTAAACATCGTTTTTTGGGGATAAAAACATCTTGTTACGGGGTAAACTCCAGTAAGAAGTGTAGATCTCTCAGAGATCTTTGATTTGGTGGGTAGATCGTTTTGTGAGTCCACTTGTAGCAAAAGTTATGCTCGATTGATCGTGAGGTACTCCGAAGGCGATTAATACTTGCAAAAACACAACCAAAAACTATGTACCAAGACTTGGTCTTGGATTAGTAGTGTGAGAGAAATCTTAAAATGATAAATACGAAAAGAAAAAATGCTTGACCGGTGGTCGCACCGAATCTGAGCGCCCCCGACTCTGATACCAATTGTTGGATCGAAGCGGATCGCTAGAGGGGGGGGTGAATAGCGATAGAAACTTTGAATTGAATTCGTTTGGTAAATCACGAGTAGACACAGCGGAAGATAAATCTAAAATAGAAGAGACAATGGGTTTTTTACTTGGTTCGTAGCCGAAGGCTACTACTCCAAGGCCCTAGTGGTCCTTGACCATGCACGGAGGGCAAAACACTAAACGAACTCCTTCTCGTTGGAGATAGGAGTTAAACGAATACAAAAACTCAAGAAAGACTCAAGGTAGAGGGACACTCCCCCACTCCTTGATATGATTTAAAGCTCGAAATGAGAACAACTTATATAAATTAAAGATTATACCGATGACTTTTGAAGACTTGAATCTTGGAGCTTGAGTCGTCGTCTCGGCAGTGCTTCGTCGTAGGGATGTCGGAGACTCGTAGCGTATCGGAAGCACTTGGAAGATTTTTAATTGATGAAAAATCCTAGGACAAGCCCTCCTTTTATAGCCTTTAAGCCCCTCATCGAATGGGTCTTCAACCAATAGAAATTGGGCACAAAACCTCCTTGAAAAATGGTGATAGAGCTTGACTTCTCGAGGCTGATCCTTGACCATCAGTCGACTGATGGCCATCATCGTGATCGATGGTAGCATCGGTCAGTCTTGACCTCGGCCGATCGGTTGATTGGCGCGATCGAGTCCTCAAGCCGCGATCGGTGATGCTTGCTGCAAGTCAAAGTTAGCTCAACAAAAACATAATTCCGACGGTCGTCGACCGTCCGATCTCAACCTAGACCATCTATAGGATGTCTTTGGTCGGATCTACGCTTAAGATCATCCCCGTAAAGAGGATACGACCTCACTTACGCTCGCACACACGAGCTTTCCTCGATACTTACTGTGTCGCTTTCATTTTTGTCCTTCCACTCGATTCCTTCGGCTCCCTCCGAAGTCACTCGAGTGTCGCCCGACTACCGCGGCTTCCTCCGGGTGTCGCTAGCCTTCAGCTCCAGCTTTAGCACTTTTTCTGCACACTCGATTCAGCTCGTGAGATAATGATATATCCTTGACTTTGCGTCTTTTGTCATAATCAAAATACAGGTTCGACTTAGGTGCCCCTGCACCAACATGGAGGACCACCAAGCAAGAGGGATAAAGTGAGCAAATATATTGCTCCCCCACGAGAAAGATTCAAACACATCAAATGAAACGTAGGGGTATGGTCGAGCTAAAAGTCCTTAAACAAAGCGCTTCTTGGGAGGTAACCCAAGTTTAGTTTTTAGGATTTCTTTTTATTGCATTCAATTTTTTGTAATTCAAACTTTTATTTATGGTATTTAGCATTTGTAGTAAGGAAAGAACTTGCTAGGTAAAACCAAAAGTCATTTTAAGTTTATGCGGTGAAGTGGGTGAGAGAAATCAGACCATTGTGCACCAAGAGAAAAGAAACAAAGGACACACGGCCAGGCCATGTGTTTTCACAAGGTCGTTCCCTGACTTCCAGAGTTACGCATGGCCAGGCCGTGTGTTTTCACATGGTCGTGCCCTGACTTCCATAGTTACACATGGTCAGGCAGTGTGTTTTCACATGTTCGCGCCCTGACTTTCAGAGGCGCACACGGTCAGGCCATGTGATTTCACACGGCCGTGTCGCGCCCCCTAGTCCACGTGAAAAGCCTACACTTGCATTGTTTTCTTTCCCTACTTTTGAGCAGATGGAGGTACTTCTGCCTATGATTTCTCGAAGTTCCAATCGCGCCGCGATGACATAAATGCCGAGCAGCAGACGCAGGGGTAGTGAAGGGATGATCATAACTCCTATACGTAGACAGAGTTTATAGGCTTATGGGAGCACTTCCAGTGGGTCGAAGACTTCTACGATGAGGCTTGTATTTACTTTCAAGAAGAGGATGCCCAATGCCAGGAGGATGCCACCTACCACCAGGAGATGCAGCAGCATATGCATGCCCAACAGACATAGTGGGCCCAGGAGGTGGAGCACAGAGCGGTCGCTGCATCCACCAGCTCTCATATCAGCCACATGTACATGTGGCATCAGCGGCTTAGCACCAGGTTTTCTCAGAAGACTAACATGCTGAGACTACCAAACTTCCCGGCTCGACCATAATATTAGAGGTATTGTTTCATATAAGTCTAGGGGAGGGACCCCAAATTCTGATTTATTTTGTTTCTAGCAGTAGTTTCTTTCATGATATTTGTATTTTAGTTAGCATTGATTTGTTCATGCATAGGTTGTTCAGTTTCTTTCAACACTTAGTTTTTGCTATTTATAAGCTGCCTCAGTAGAATTTTTAAAGTTACTTACATGAGTTGTTCCTATAGGTAGCTTAACTTCATTTATCTCGCGGTATTTTATTTTATTTGCTCTAATGAATGTTCTAGACTTACACTGGTTAGCTTCTATTTTTACACCAACACATGTCGAAGACTCTGAAAGGGAGTCTAGTACTTACCTAGTTATGATTCATCTCAGTAGTCTAAAACATTGTAATCCACAGATGACTCTAGACTAGAATTTTAGTTACTGGAGATACTAGGATTGTGTAAGGCCATTCAGTTGGATCGAGCAGATCGCTAGAGGGGGGTGAATAGCGATAAAAAACTTTCTTTCGACTTCGTTCGTTAAAACACGAGTAGACACAACAGAAGATAAAATTAACACTAAAGAAACAATAGACATTAGGGTTTTACTTGGTTCGTACCCGAAGGCTACTACTCCAAGGCCCTACTGGTCCTTGACCATGCACGAAGGGTAAAATAGTAAAGAACTCCTCCTCGTTGGAGGTAGGAGTTAAACGGATACACAAAATCACAAAAGCACGAGGTAGAGGGACACTCCCCCTCTCCTCTTTATAATGAAAACTTTACAAGACAAGTAAAATGAAATACAATAAACACTTTTGTTACCGATGACTTCGAAGGTTGGAGGTTGAAGCTCTAGTCGTCATCTCGGCAGAGCTTCATCGTATGGATGTCAAAGAGTCGTAGCTTATCAGAAGCACTTAGAGGCATTTTTAATTGATGAAAACCCAAGGAGAAGCCCTCCTTTTATATCCTTTGAGTTCCTTATCGAATGGGTCTTCAACTAATCACAAATAGGCACAAAAGCTCCTTGGAATGAGGTGATAAGGCTTGACTCTGATTTTCGGTTGATGGCCATCATCGATCGTGATGATGCGGTCAGTCGCAACACTCGAATGATCGATTTCAGGCAATTGAGTGGCTCTTGTGGGCAGTCGACTGATGCTTGTTGAAAGCACAAGTTAGCTTAAAAAAACATAATTTCGACGGTCGCTGACCGTCCGATTTCGACATAGACTATCCATGGGATGTCTTTGGTTGGATCTACGCTTAAGACCATCTTCATAAGGAGGATACGACCTCACTTATGCTCACACACACGATCTTACCTCGATACTTACTTTGTATCTCTTGCTTCTAGCCTTCCACTCGATTCCTTCGACTCCCTTCGAAGTCACTCGAGTGTCGCTCGACGACCGCGGCTTCCTCCGGATGTCTCTAGCCTTCAGCTCCAACTTTAGTACTTTTCTGCACACTCGATTTAGGTCGTGAGATAACGATATGAGCTTAACTTTGTATCGTTTGCTATAATCAAAACTCATGTTCGACTTAGGTGCCTACTGTTGGATGGGGAAACTTCGCTTCCCACTTCAACTCGGTCGCTTGTTCATGGAGATCCCTTCTACGTCCCCGGATAAAAAAATTTATCCTTGACAAGAGGGATTGCCCAAATAATCTTGTCATCATCGTGCTATTCGATTAGAGTGGTCACTTGAACAAACTTGTTGTTCAAGCGACCAACCTCTATTCTACGAGTAGCAGCGGAATAGACGATGTATGGATCGCCGACTTTTGTGTTTATGTTCGGGGTCCAAGTATATTTAGCCACAAAATAGAATATATATCATGCATATAATTGAAAAGCAAATACAAACATCTAACAAATGAAAATAGAGAATTGATATACTTCTCGATCTTTTATTGTATGATCTTCCTCCTTTCGGACGTCGTGTGGGCGACGATCTACCAAAAGTTGAAGCTCCTAGATCACCAATCTTACTTCCTTGCTCGTCCCGAGCAAGAGGAAGAATAGAAACAAGACTCTTTTCCTTCTTTCAACCAACCAACAAGCAACAAGCAACTTGCTTGCCGCCGGCCAACAAGGAGAAGGGAGAAAAAGATGGTTGCCGGCCAAGACCTTAAAGGGAGGACCCTAAGCCTTGGTTCCACCGACCAAGAAGAAGGAGAAGAGATACTTTGGATGCCGCCCAAGGGATGAAAAGGCTTCTATGGGTGCCAACCACCAATTGAGAAGAAGAAAACAAGGAAAGACTTTCCTTATTTGGTGCCGCCAAGCCTAAACCCTAATCTCCAAGCCTTGCCGCCAACTCCAAACTCCTATGCTTCCTTTTTTTGTTCTCCACGCCAACCCTAAAGGCTCCTTTTATAGAGTTTAGGGATAAGCCTTGTTTTAATCTCCACCATTGGTTCTAGGGATTTAATCTCAACCGTCGGATCTAGAGATTTAATCTCAACCGTCGGATCTAGAGATTTAATCTCTACCTTTGGATCTAGAGTTTTGTTTCCATCCATTGGATCTAGGCTTCATGAGGTATTAATAGGCTACAATTGGGACCATGAGGAGGAGTTGGATCTTGTCCACCCAATGGATCAAGCCCACATAAAGTCCGATCCATTAATGATAATCCAATCCACTAAAGGATTATCATTAATCTACCTCACCAACCCCCATAAGTCAATATGGGCTCCATATATTATATGTACATTTTCTCCCCGTGTTTAAGATCTCGAATGTCCATCGATTAAATAATTTACTGACCATTAATTAATCAACATCTAACTCCATGAGTAGTACCACTCAACCTTTTCATCATACCGGACCAAGTCCACCTGCAGGGTTTACATGATGAACCTTATGAGCTCCTCAAGGGGACATCATCATCCTAATATATAGGACATGGTTTCCTCCTATAATCAACGACACACCATATAAATAATATCATTTCCCAACTTATCGAGCCTATCGATTTAATCTATAAATCTGGCCCATTGGTAAATCAAAGAAATGAATACTAATTATATGTGACCGTTATTATATCGGGATTAAGAGTATGTACAATATAATATCCGAGGTCCGATTCGATTATGTAGTCAGCAATAAATCGAATCACCTCTAATTCGGTCCAGCTCAATACACACAAAGTGTACCAGTGTGATTTTATGGTCAAGATAAACCAATACCAAATCACACTACAACCATACCAATGGTTTGTCCAAAGCCATCTCAGTTGTGAGCCTATACTTATACTTTACAAGGAGTCAATAACATGATCTCACGTGTGACACCACACATCATGTTATCTACAATATAATGTATTAGACAATATGCATAACCATAAAAATATGCAAACAATGATCATGTGATTCTTATTTCAAAATAAAGATGTTCATACAAAAGATAGACTTTTCAGTATACATCACAACACCTACTGCACCAACAATCTCTCCTTTTTGATCTATGGAAAACCCACATACAAAGTTAAGGAAATAATATGCATAATAATATGCATGAGAATCAAGAATAATAAAAATTAAGCAGGAGTAGCAGAGATTTCCTTCAAGTACTCCCCTTGAGGAAACCTCCCCCTTGACCGAGGGTGAGTCTTGAAAGAAGATCTTAATCCTCCTCCTTGATGTTTGCTATTTAAAAAGAGTTTAAGTAATTAAACATTACTTAAAGTTGGATTTAGTAAAAAGTTTAATTTAAGAAGACTTATTAACTTGGCCCTTTCTCCCCCTTTCTGAAGTAAAGCATTAACGTTTGACCATAGTATTAAAAATAAGTTTAAGTTTAGAATTCTCTTAACTCGGCCTTTATTTCCCTTTTTCTTAACTAAAACAAGTTATGTTGCAAAAATTAAAGTTAAGTAAATTTGCAAAAATTAATTTTTGGCCATGTGAATAGTATGAAGGACTAAGTTGAGTTATCAAAAATTGATCCCTTAACTTTGGCTTTTTTTCTCCCCCTTTTGCCATATATCGAAAAGAGTAGGGGGGTTTTTAAAAAAAAAGAAAATATAGGTATTAAGTTTAAGTTTTAAGTCCAAGCATATTCCATATTATTTTGAAAATAATATACTAAAAATAAGCTCATCTATAAAATGTTCAACTCTCATTTGACTTGTTTGATATGAAAGATCAACAAGTCTTGGTCAGAGTCGGTTAATATATATGATTATACTCCGTGGTTCAAGTCGATGCACTAGCTCTAAATCTGAAACCAGGAGTAAGGTCCTAACACCTCATGCCCATCTACGTGGCTAAGTACACAAACACATTAGTCTTATGTGTTGTTAGATGTATTGGCTCCTTAAATCTATAGGTGCATGATATCTAAAGTATGTCTTAAGCTAGTTCCATGAAAAAGTAAAAAATAGTAATAAGACAATATAATTTGTAAATTCCTACTCTACTACGCACATGCCCAATTTTCGTCTTAATAGACTGAATTCGACTTCAAGTAGGGGTTTAGTAAAAAGATCTACCAAGTTCGACTTCGATTCGACGTACTCGAGTTGTATGCCCCAGTTGGCCACATGTTCTCGAATGAAATGGTGTTTGACCTCCATATGTTTGGTCCTAGAGTGACATATTGGATTTTTAGTTAGGTTAATTGAGCTAATGTTATCTACATAAATTTTAGTATTTGTGAAATCTAACTTAAAATCTCGGAGAGTGTGCTTCATCTAAAGAAGCTGAGTGACACACTCACCCATCGCGATGTATTCGGCTTCGGTGGTAGATAAGGCAACACAGTGTTGCTTCCTATTGCAACAACTCACTAGACTCGAGCCGAGAAGTTGACAACAACCACTCGTATTCTTTCCATCGAGCTTACTACTAGCACAGTCTGAGTCGGAGTAGCCAATTAGTTCAAACTCAGTAAATCTAGGGTACCAAATACCGATATTAAGTGTACCCTTTAGATATCTAAGGATACACTTAACTAGAGTTAGGTGAGATTTCGTGGCATAGGTTTGGAACCTTGACCACATACTTACTGCAAATAAGATATCATGTCGGCTTGCAGTTAAGTAAAGGAGACTCCCTATCACGCTCCTATAGTATTTTAAGTCAATTGAATTTCTGGTTACATCTTCTATATTTACATTTGTTGCCATTGGGGTATTAATAATTTTAGCGTCTTGCATTCCAAAACATTTAATTAATTCCCTAGTATATTTGCATTGGTGTAAGTATATTCCATCTTTAGTTTGTTTAATTTGTAGACCTAAGAAGAAACTCAACTAACCTACTAAATTCATTTCAAATTCACTTTTCATAAGTGAAATTAATTAATTTAGTAATATCGAGTTGGTGGTTTCGAAGATGATATCGTCTATGTAAATTTGGGCTATAAATATTTCCTTACATGCGATTTTTACGAAGAGGGTTGGGTCGACTAAACCTTGGTTAAATCCTTTCGACTTAAGATAAATCGAAAGCCTCTCGTACCAAGCTCGAGGAGCTTGTTTGAGTCCATAGAGAGCTTTCTTTAATCTAAGGACATGGTCGGGTTTATCTAGACTTTTGAAACTGAGGGGTTGGTTGACATAAACCTCTTCCTTAATATATCCATTTAAGAATGTCGACTTTACATCCATTTGAAACAACTTAAATCCTCGATGTGCAACATATGCTAATAACATTTGAATGGACTCTAATCTAGCTACTGGGGCATAAGTCTCATCATAATCTAAACCTTCGACTTGACTAAACCCTTTAGCGACTAATCTAGCTTTATTTCTAACTACTTCACCTTTATCATTAAGTTTATTTCTAAACACCCACCTTGTTCCAACGATTGTTTTATCTTTAGGTGGTGGGACTAATTCCCATACTTCGTTCCTAGTGAACATAGCTAGCTCTTCTTGCATTGCAATAATCCAATCGGGATCAAGAAGAGCTTGGTCAATAGTTTTGGGTTCAATTTTGGAAATCAAGGAGATTTGACTAAGGTTTCGGTATGAAGCTCTAGTTTGAACTCCTAGGCTTTGATCACCAATCACTTTGTTGATAGGATGATTTGTTTGAGTCCAAGTTTGATTTGGGTTAGAGTCATCTATCACTTGGTCGATAGGATGACTTGGTTGACTTAGGTTAGGATTAATACTAGACTCGATCTCCGGATCGGAGTGGAGTCTGGTATGAATCGGCTCGCTAATTGGAGTTGCCGGGGGTTTTGTAGGTTCGTCTCCTTCATCAAACTCTACATAGTCTCTTCACCTCTAAGGGTGTCATGGTTATATACCCTATAGGCTCTACTTGTAGTCGAGTATCCTAAAAAGATTCTCGTAGAGGTTTTGGATGTGAATTTCCTTAGGTAATCCTTAGTGTTTAAGATATGTACCTTACATCGAAATACCCTAAAGTACTTGATGTTGGGTATTTTATCGTGATAAATCTCGTACGAGGTCTTAAGCTGCCTCTTTACCATAAGGATCATATTTTGGACATAGCAAGCCGTACTAACGGCTTCTGCCCAAAACCTGTCGGGTAGGTTATACTCGTTTAACATTGTCCTAGCGTCTTCTTGTAGGGTTCTATTTTTACATTCTACTAGGCCATTTTGTTGTGGGGTTCTAGGGCATGAGAATTCATGGTGGTACCCATTTAGGTTACAGAATTCTGTAAATCTATGGTTCTCGAATTCTCCACCATGATCACTCCTAAGTCTTTTGATTTTAAGGTTATGTTGATTTTCTAGTAATTTAAATAGACTGATTAATTTATCTAGGATATCACTTTTGTATTTATTAAACCTAACCCAAGTAAATCTAGAATAGTCGTCAATTATGACTAAGCAGAATTGACTCCCATTAAGTGACATAGCTTCGTGTGAATCAAATAGATCCATGTGTAGGAGCTCAAGAACACTTTTGATTCGTTCTTGATTAGTTAATTTATGTTGTGTCCTAGATTGTTTACCTTGTTGACAAACATTACATATTTTATTATCCAAGTTGTTGAGGTTAGGCAAGCCTCTGACTAAGTCACTCTGACTCATCTTGTGGATGAGTCTTGGGTGCGAGTGATCGAGTCATCGGTGCCACAACCAAGATTCCTCTTGCCATGTCATAAGACACTTGGTTGAGGAGTTAGTTAAATTAATAGTATAAATGTTGTTATTTCTGGTTCATTTAAGAATTGTTTTAGAGGTTTCATTTGTATTAATTATGCATTCATTTTCTAGAAATATGACCTTACAGTTATTATCACACAATTGGCTTACACTAAGTAAATTATATTGGAAATTTTCTACCAATAAGACATTTTGAATAATAAAGTTAGAGTTGAGCTCAATATCACCTGATCCGATAATTTTGAGCTTGCCATTGTTTCTGAAGGCTACCGATCCTTGTCGTTTGAATCGAAGCTTCGAAAACTTGAATTGATCCCTGATCATGTGTCGGGAGCAACCACTGTCCAACATCCATTGATCCTACACACAAGGTAGTTGGATCGGATATTGGAATTATTAAAGGTTGGTTGTAAATTATTAAACCTAAATCATCTCACCCATGTCTACATGATCAAGCATGTTAACCTTATATGTTCTTGTGAGATGACTATCAATTTTACTTAATTTAAATTTAATGATTTGAACACTTGTCAACCTTGCGTTAGATTCGGATTTGACCTTAAGCTCATTAAGTCACCTTTTAAAGATCATGGCGAGGCACAGGGGCTTTCTTTGATTGGAAAAATGACCACTTCCTTAGACAAAGCCATTTTCAAGAAAATAGAGACTTGACTCACCTAAGACCACTTCCTGATCTAACAAATCTAGGATACGACGAGGTAGCTTCAGCTAGTTCCACTCGGTCAAGTGCACCGAACTATATATGCCTTATCTAGCCCGAATACACGAGACTTTGCTTTCCTAGCGTACTATCATCTCGCCGTGTCCTGATACTATGTTACCAAGTATTGATGAGTTATAGTCCTATCTAACCATTCTAAAAAGAAAAATCAAAATAAATAAAGGACCTAAGCATGAAATTTCTAAGTTAAAGCACAAACAAGTTTTGTACTGGCTCCCCCTGGATCATTGAATCGGTTCGGTCTCTCCGCATAGTGGATTTAGTCCTTGGTAACCTAGTACGGTTGGATCCTAAGTTTGAAATCAAGGCAGCCTTAGGGACCCATGCTTGGACACATTTTTTATGTCAACTTACAATCGACATATACGACTTGTTGGTCATATTTGAGCTAAACCCTAGTTTGGTCTTGTTGTACATGGCCCTTTGCGATCCAAGTATAAGGTCAAGTCCCTTGGATCCCAATGTAAACTTTTCAAACGTGTTCCTAAGATCTTCAACTTGACTTTTCAAGAGTGAGTTCTCAACTTCGAACTTTTCAACCCGAGTTGAGTCCTCCTCTTGAACTTGATTAGTCGAAGAGGTTAGGGAGACCTCGTGTTTGAGGAGTTTAACCTCCTCAACTAGGGTCTTTACCTTGGACTCGGACTTAGCTAATTTTCTAGTCAAAAATTTAATTGGATTGTAAAGAGTACTAATAAGAGATCGACTTACCTTGAGTGTATCTTTTGAACCAGATGCAGATCCATGGCTTGTCTTGAATAGAGCTTCACAGTCCGATTTGTCTTCGGGTTCAGACTCATGCTCCGATTCTGACTCTGTCTCTGATTCAAACGGTTTAGCCATGAAGATGTGATCATCATCTTCTTCCTCGAATGCTTCTTCCCACGTAGCATTGAGTGCCTTCTTGTGTTTCGGTGCTTTACTCTTGAGCTTCGGACATTCGGACTTGATATGTCCAAACCTGTTGCATTCATAACACATAACATTAGAACTTTTAGGCTTACCTTCATTGGGTCGAGTGACGGTTTGCTTTCGGCCCTCGACCATCCTCCGAACTAGGTTGACTAGTTCATCCTCCATTTCCGGGTCGACCTTCGAATCAGACTCATCTTCTTCCTCCTTCGGGGGTGGCTTGCTTGCAGTCTTCTTCTTCGATCCTGCAAAAAGTGTTATACCCTTCTCCAGTTCTGAGTTAGACTATTCATGGAGTTCCAAATCCAAAAACAACTCATCTAATCTAAGTTTTGAAAGATCTTTAGAGACCTTGTAGGCATCGACCATGGATGCCCACAAAGTGGTCCTACGAAAAGAGTTTAGTACATACCTGATAAGGTCGCAGCTTTTGACCTTTTGTCCAATAGCGTGTAGGTTGTTGACAATATCTTGAACACGAGCATGAAGTTGCGTTGCCATCTCGTGTTCCTGCATTTTTAGATTATACAACCTATTGAAAAGGAGATCACGCTTCCATACCTTGGCTTCATCAGTCCCTTCGTGTAATTCGACCAACTTTGTCCATAAGTCTTTTGCACTGATGAATGGGTCGACGCGATCAAGCTCCTCTGTGGACAAGCTGCATTGGAGGATTTGAGTCACCTTAGCGTTGGCTTCGACTTGTCTTTTTGTAGCATTGGTCCATTGGTCATAATCCAAGGATTTACCCACTTCGTTAGTTGGAAGTGTGAATCCTATTTGGATTATGATCCACATCTCAATTTGGGTCTTAAGGAAGCACTCCATCCGACCCTTCGAATAACGAAAGTCATCTCTGTTGTAAAACGGAGGTCACTCTGTGCTAAAACCCTCAAGATTGGCCATTGATACAAAAAGGGCAAGAAAATGAAGAAGAAGAAAAACCTAGCAATGACACAAACGAGCGAAATGTACCAAGACTCGCGTCTTGGATTAGTAGTGCAGAAGAAATATTCAACGAATGAAAAAAATTTGAAATAAAAGGAAAAAAATTCTATAGCAAAGCTTGATTGGTGGTTTCACCAAATCTTAGCACCCCCGGCTCTGATACCAATTGTTGGATTGAGCGGATCGCTAGAGGGGGGGTGAATAGCGATAAAAAACTTTCTTTCGACTTCGTTTGTTAAAACACGAGTAGACACAGCGGAAGATAAAATCAACACAAAAGAAACAATAGACATGAGGGTTTTACTTGGTTCGTAGCCGAAGGCTACTACTCCAAGGCCCTAGTGGTCCTTGACCATGCACGGAGGGCAAAATACTAAAGAACTCCTTCTCGCTGGAGGTAGGAGTTGAACGGATACATGAAATCACAAAAGCACGAGGTAGAGGGACACTCCCCCTCTCCTCTTTATAATGAAAACTTTACAAGACAAGTAAAATAAAATAAAATAAACACTTTTGTTACCGATGACTTAAAAGGTTGGACGTTGAAGCTCTAGTCATTGTATCAACAACGCTTCGTCGTAGGGATGTCGGAGAGTCGTAGCTTATCGGAAGCACTAGGAGGCGTTTTTAATTGATGAAAACCCCTAGGAGAAGCCCTCCTTTTATAGCCTTTGAGTCCCTCATCGAATGGGTCTTCAACCAATCACAAATAGGAACAAAAGCTCCTTGGAATGAGGTGATAAGACTTGACTCCTCGAAGATGATCCTTGACCAATAGTCGACTGATAGCCATCATCCGTCGATTGATGGCAACGCCAGTCGAGTCGGAACACTCAGCAGTCGATTGATTTCAGGCAGTCGAGTGGCTCTTGTGGGCAGTCGATTGATGCTTGCTGAAAGCACAAGTTAGCTTAACAAAAACATAATTTTGATAACCGCTGACCATCCGATCTCGACCTAGACCATCCATGAGATGTCTTTGGTCGGATCTACGCTTAAGACCATACTCGTAAGGAGGATACGACCTTACTTACGCTCACACAGACGAGCTTACCTCAATACTTACTTTGTAGCTCTTGCTATCGGCCTTCCACCCGATTCCTTCGGCTCCCTCCGAAGTCACTCGAGTGTTGCCCGACCATCGCGGCTTCCTCCGGGTGTCGCTAGCCTTCAGCTCCTGCTTTAGCACTTTTTTGCACACTCGATTTAGCTCGTGAGATAACGATATGAGCTTAACTTTGTATCATTTTCTATAATCAAAACTCTGGTTCGACTTAGGTGCCTACTACACCAACACATTCGGAAAAATCAAAATCCCGGTCATGAGCCAAAAAATAAAAGAGAGAAAGGAAAAGAAAATAGAAATAAGAGAGAGAGAGAGAAAAAATGAAAAGAAAAAGAAAAGGAAAAAAAAGAAGAAAAAGAGAGAGAGAGAGAGTTTATGAGGGATTAAAAATAGATGTCATGGGTGGAAATGACTAGATGCCCTTTTAAGACGGAGTTAGGTTACTGGGGAAACACCTACCAATTTATCTCAATACCGAGCACGCCTTTGAGACTTTGTGCTAAATCTAGGGAACGACCCTCACTTTGGGCAGGTAAGTGCCTAAGAGCCGGAGATCTTAGGAAAGCTCTAGGATGACGACTTAACTCACCATGGAACGAGTATCCCCTAACAATGATTCGCTTAGCATGCGCACAAGGAGCTAACTTAGTCAATTTCTAGAATATATTTATTTTGCTTTGATTGCAAATACCACTTGATAAATTTAATTAACATGATAATTATGGAACAATATCTTTTTAAAACTTCATGGCACTGAGGTTTTCTTGAGGACAAGCAAAGATTTATGTCTGGGGGAAGAGATGTGAGCAAAACATATAGGGTTTTAGGAGTAGTTTTTGCTCACATCTCATTACATTTTATGTTTGTTTCATGAATATTTCACTTTGTTTTGCATGCATTTCATATTTTCTGGTGCGGAGATATGCTTTTTATACTTTTGTGTGCAAAATATCATTTCATGGGAAAACAACACATTTTTGGAGCAAAAATGAAATCAGCTGGGATTTGATGGCCAATTTGACTGGACGGTCTTCAAAAATCCATCGAATTTCCTCTTTTTCAATCTTCTAACCAGGTCCCTACCTGAAACTTTAAGCTAATGTTCCTAGTGTTAATGAACTTAATTGCACCATAAAGCCGCATTAATATGATAAATGTGCGAGTTTGACGATGCTCAAATGTTTGATTAGAACACAAAAGCACTGCCTGAGCAATACGTACCGAACGAAGTACAATAGCATTTATGGAAAGTCGGAGTCGCCTCTATATATAGGAAACTCATCCAACAGGCGAGGCATCAAGAGGGAGCCGATCTAGGGCTCTTAAACCCTATGGAGGAGGTACGACGACTGCGACAGTACACCAAAGCCCTAAAAAGCTTCGGGAACTCGCAATGGGAAGGAAGAATGTCGTCGGAGATCAAAGTTCTGCACTTAAACGCCGGAGAGAAGGCCACATTGGCATTGTAACCTCTTGTTCTTGCATTTTATTTCTGATATATTCGAACATGAACATGCCTTGTGATTCTCCTCTTCTATAAATGGAGTAGTTCCTTCGATTCTAGGATTTGGGAGTAGCTTGTGTACGCATGATATGTTGCTTCAAATTGAATTCTGTTTTTGAGTTTGAATTTGTAATTTGAAATTGTCTATACTATTATCTATCCATATTTGGTTTTCTACCTGTTGTGCTTAGGCGATACGAGGGAAGACATCCCTTGTATTTAAGATTTAGGGGATTTATACAAGGAACCTAGGGGTAAACCTGATCTCCTATAACCGTGGGTAGAAGGATGCGATAGAACTAGAAACGGTTCATCGCAGGGATTGATTCGGCATCCTCATACCACTTATCTCATCCTTGTAAGGCAGAGATAGCTTCCGATAGATGTGGTGGCTCATCAGGAGAGTGTATAATGTCCCTTACACAAAACCATAGGTAGACATTTAGACAATGCCCAGTTGATCGTATGTTTTGCGATACAAAAGCGAAACCGAAGTCCTAGAATCCCTTTTAAAGATCTTGTGGCAAGCTCCTTTCTTCCTCCCTGTGACACTGAACCAGAGTTTAGTCCATCGACAACCCTCACAATTGCAACCCTTAGATTTTTCGAACAATTTCACCCACTAAACAAATCGGTACTCGAATCTCAGTCCATGTGGGATCGATAATCTTTTATTACTTGACAACATCCGAGCACTTGCGGGCATTGAGCGCAAGCACGGTCTCCGTCGTGAGGTTTAAGGTCGTGTTCGTGTGCATCACTACTATATGTGTAGGATCAATGGATGTTGGACAGTGGGTGCTCCCGACACATGACCATAGACCGACTAAATTTTTTGAAACTCAGATTCAAAAACCAAGGATCGATAGCATTCGAAAATAATGAAAAGCTCAAAATCATCGATTCAGGTGATATTGAGCTAAATTCGAACTTTATAATTTGTAATGTACTTTTAGATGAACATTTTGAATTTAATCTCTTTAGTGTGAGTCAATTGTGTGACAACAACTATAAGGTCATTTTCTTACAAAATGAATGCTTAATTAAAAATAGTGATTGTTCAAGAACTATACTTAAGAGAACTGGGAATAGTAACATCTATACAAACAGTTTACCTAACTCCTCAACCAAGTGTCTAATTATACAGCAAGAGGAATCCTAGTTGTGACACCGACGACTCGACCACTCTCATCCAAGACTCATACACAAAATGAGTTAGAGTGGATTAGCTAGAGGTATACCTAACCTAAACAACATGGAAAATAAAATATGTAATGCTTGTCAACAAGGTAAACAAACTAGGACTTCACATCAACTAACTAAGCAAGAAAAAAAAAGTGTACTTGAGCTCCTACACTCGACCTCTTTGACTCTCATGGAGCTAAGTCACTAATTGGAATTCAATACTATCTAGTTATAATTGATGACTACTCTAGGTTCATATGGGTAAGGTTTTTAAAACATAAGAGTGAAAATGTAGATCAACTCACCAATTTATGTAAACTAATAGAAAATGAAAAGAATATAAGGATTAAGAGAATTAGAAGAGATCATGGTGGTGAATTCGAAAATCGATTCACCGATTTTTCTAACCAAAACAGATACCACCATGAGTTCTCTTGCCCTTGGACTCCTCAACAAAATGGTCTAGTTTAATGTAAGAATAGAACCCTACAAGAAGCCGCTAGAACCATGTTAAACGAATTCAACTTACCTATTAGGTTTTGGGTAGAATGATGTGAGCAAAACATATAGGGGTTTAGGAGTAGTTTTCGCTCACATCTCATTACATTTTATATTTGTTTCATGCATATTTCACTTTGTTTTGCATGCATTTCCTATTTTATGGTTCGGAGATCTGCTCTTTGTACTTTTGTGTGCAGGATAGCATTTCATGGGGGAAAAGGTGCACTTTCAGAGCAAAAGAAGGGCATTTTGAAGATTGATGCAGAAGGGGATATGACCAAGGCATGTGGCTACACACAGTCGTGTCCAAGGGGCAAAATTGGCCACCCCAGCGCCATACACGGCCTAGTCGTGTGATAGCACACGACCGTGTGCTGCTATGCAATTCTAATGCAAGTCGATTATTTTCCAGGTTTTAGAGAGATCCAGGCTGATGTCTATATAAAGGAGGCTATGCCCAAACCCTAGAGAGGAGGCACGACGGCTAGGACGACACTCTGACGCCCTAAAAAAGAATTAGGAACTCACATCGGAGAGGAAGAAAGTCGCCGGAGATCCAAATTCTAGACTTCAACGCCGGAGAGAAGTGTCACATTGCATTGTAATTTCTATTCCTTGCTTAATTTCTATTGTTTATACGAACATGATCGTGCTTTGTGTTTCTCTTCTCTTATCTATGGAGTAGACTTTTCGATTCTAGGATTAGAGAGTAGTTTTTGTGCGTAGAACTTGTTATTCCAAATTTGAAATCTATTCTTGAATTTCTATTTACAATTGACGCTTGGTTTTAGAGCTATAGTTATTGTTTTTGTTTTCTATCTACTGTGCTAGACGATACAAGGGGTGACAACCCTTGTATCTAAGATTTAGGAGAATCAAGGAGGAACCTAGGGGTTGACCTCATCTCCCATAACCGTGGGTAGAAGGATGAGATAGAGTAGGAAATGCGCCCTGTTTTCTACTCATCGCAAGGATCGATTCGGCATCCTCGTGCCGACTAACCCATCCTAAGTTCAGGGGTCGACTTGGTAATGATAGAGGTAGTTTCCGATAGATGCGAAGGCTCATCAGGGGAGTGTTTGATGTCCTTTCCACAAAACCGTAGCTAGAATCTTAGATAAAACCCAATTGACAATGTGTTCTGCAATACACAAACGAAACCGAAATCCTAGAATCCCTTCCAAAATCTCGCAACATAGTTTCTTTCTTCTTCTGTGTGACACCGTATTGAGTTGGGACCGCCGTCAACCCTCGCATTTACAACCCTTAAATCTGAATTCCAAACAATGACCTCCACTTACCAAATCGGTACTCGAATCTCTATCCCTGTGGGATCGATAATCTTTTTATTACTTGACGACATCCGTGTACTTGCGGGCATTGAGCGCGAGCGTGCACTTCAAGTCCTCGACCGTCTCTGTCATGAGAATTGAGGTTGCGTTCGCGTGCATCAAGTTTTTGGCATCGTTGGCGAGGACTGATTAATTCGATATCGAATCAAGAAGCGGATAATTGGATCGGACATAGGATAGGTTTATTTACTTTCTTAACTTTCATTTCTTTTGTTTATTTTATTTACTTTAGTTTTAGATTTTTAATATCTAGAGTAAGTTTAGATTTAATTTAGTAATTATGTTGCATTAACTATTAGTTAAATTTTCTGTATTTGATTTAGTATTAGTTTAGGCTATTTTCTATTTTTTAAAATTAAGTATTAGGTAATACTCTTAATTTTGTGGCTCGGTTCCTCGTATGCATAAACACTTAGGATCGAAAGGTCTGATTCTGATCGATCTAGAAATCAAACGAACCTATCATCGCCGGAGAGCTGAACATAAGAGGATGGAGGACCAAGTTGCATCTGAGGTGCATATAGGTAGTCGACCTTTGCAGGATTACGTAGCCCCTAGTTCTAAAGGATTTAGATCGAGTATATCTGCACCGTTTATTTTAGCAAACAACTTTGAGCTAAAACCAACACTCATTCACATGGTCTAGCAGTGTCAATACGGGGGAGCTGCGACTGAAGAACCAAACCGGCACCTGGAGACATTCTTGGAAATTTGCTCAATAATGAAGATTAATGGAGTCCCTGCAGACACGATTCGCTTGAGCCTATTCCCATACTCATTGCAGGATAAGGCTAAGGCATGGCTTCACCCCCTACTTTTAGGAAGCATTACTACCTGGGAGCAATGTGAGCAGCAGTTCTTGAATAAATACTTCCCACTTAGCAAGACTGCTCACATGTGCCATCTAATAACGAGCTTTTGTCAGAAGGAAGGGGAGTCCCTATTTGAAGCCTGGGATCGCTATAAGGGTCTACTTTACCAATGCCCCCATCATGGATTTGAAAGGTGGCTGGTGATCCACATCTTCTATAATGGGAACACGTACGCCACAAAGATGTTCCTCGATTTTGCCCTAGGAGGAGTGCTTATGAACAAGACAATTAAGGAAGTAGAAGAGCTAATAGAAGTGGTGGCCCAAAACCACCATCAATAGGCTTCCGAACGTAGTCACCCAGTTCTTGTCGTGGGATGATATGTTGTTAACTCCGTGGACCACATGGAAGCAAGGTTGGACGCTCTTAGCAGACATTTTGACTCTTTCAATCCTGTTTCTGCATCTGCAACCAATGACTTTGGAGAAGGAGCAGCAGTGTATTGGGAGGACTACTATAAAGGTCAGGGTGGCTTAGAAGAGCAGATTGAGGATGTAGATGTGGTTGGGGATTACAATCAAAGGCCCAACAACCCATACTTTAGTATTTACAACCCGAGATGGAAGAACCACCCAAACTTTTCTATCGGAATAACTCAGGGAATTTCCAACCATCATGAGGGTATGGGCAATAACAGGGCAATGGGAAGCAGCAACCACAGAAGTCTATGCTAGAATTGAACATGGAAGACTTCTTTGCTTCCCAAACAAATGCCAATGAAGAGTTTTGATGCCAACATCAGAAAACATAAGAGTGACTTAGGGATTTGAAGGCCATGGTTGATGGTCTTACAAGTTACACGAGGATGTTGGAAACACAAGACACCCAGATAGCCCAAACCGTGTCACAATCTATGGATAGTTCTCCATCACTACACAAGCCGAGTCAAGTCAAGGAGGAGGGAATATTTGGCAAAAGAGTAGGTCAAAATAATAGATCTACCAAGGGGTGTGCATCCATGATATCAATGCTACCCGACCAAGCAGAAATTGAAGATAAAATTCCACCACAGCTCTAGGACCCTAGTGAATTTGTTATCCCCTGCTCGATTTATGGGGAAAGCTTCGATGAAGCGTTGTGCGACTTAGGGTCATTAGTTAGCATGACACCCTACACATTCTACCTAAAGATTGGGTTGGGCAGTATACAACCAACGGGCATAGGCATTCGGATGGTGGATAACACGATCAAGAAGCCCGTTGGTATGTTAAAATAGGAGCCTATGGTCATTGAGAATTTCGTGATACACACGGATTTTATTATATTGGACAAAGGACCAAATCCCCAGAACCCTATCATTTTGGGAAGACCTTTTCTGGCGACTGCAGGAGCATTAATAGATGTAAAGGCGCACAAGATCTCCTTAGAGGTAGACGGGAAGATAATCATTTTCAATCTGTCAAAATGTAGAGCTCCCATTCTGGACAACTACACTTTCAGTAGGGTAGAGCCGAACCCACCGAATGTCAACTCCGAGACGGATGAATAGAGGTTCACAGAACCTCCGGAGCAAAGTTAAGACTATGGAGTAGGGTTAAGCTAAAAGACCTTAAACAAAGTGCTTCTTGGGAGGAAACCCAAGTTTAGTTTTTAGGTGTTCTTTTCATTGTACTGCATTTATTTGTTTAATATGAACTTTGGATTCCATTCATTTAGTATTTTTAGCATGAATTTGAAAGTTTTACCGAACCGAAGCTCTGATACCACTTGAAGGTAGGAAACTTCGCTTCCCACTTCAACTTGATCGCTTATGCATGGCTATCTCATCTATGTCCCCGAATTAAAAATTAATCCTTGACAAAGAGGGATTACCCAAGCAATCGATCCATCGTCGTGCTATTCGATTAGAGTGGTCACTTGAACAAACTTATTGTTCAAGCAACCTACCTCTTTTCTTCGATTAGCCGCGGAATAGATGATGTACGGATCGCCAGTTTTTGTGTTTATCTTCGAGGTCCAAGTAAATTAGCCACATATAATTGAAAAAAATTATATACATAATACAAAGAACACTAATCAAAGTAAACAAGATTATACCTCTTGTTATACCTCTTGATCTTCTATTGTATGTCTTTCCTCCTTTTGGATGTCGTGTGGGCGACGATCTTCCAAAAGTCGAATCCTCCTAAATCACATTCTTCCCTTCCTTGCTCGCTCTGAACAAAGGGAAGAATGAAGCAAAACTCTTCTTCCGATCTAGAATCGGCCACCAAGTCAATGGACTTGATGTTGCCGATGGCCAAGGAGGAGAATAGGATCGTCGACCAACATTGAAGAAAGGTTGCCGCCGGCCAAAAGAGAGGAGAGGGCGCTGGCCAAAGCTTGAGGGAGAAAGTCACTGGCCAAGTGAAGGAGGAGAAGAAGAAAAGCTAAGCCTCCAACCTTGTTGCCGCCGGCCCTAGGAGGAGCTTGCCGCCTCAAACCCTAGCGAAACTCCAAAACCCTAGAAGCCTTGCCACCCAACTCTAAAACCCTAATCTCCCAAGATGTTATCCACACCCAAGCCTTGGCCCTCCTCTTATAGAGCTAGGCTTAAGCCTCCTTTTAATCTCCACCGTCGAATCTAGAGATTTAATCTCAACCGTTGGATCTAGAGATTTAATCTCCACCGTCGGATCTAAAAATTTAACCTCAACCGTCAGATCTAGAGTTTCATTATCCATCATTGGATCTAGGCTTCATGAGGGTTTTAATAGGCTACAATAGGGACCATGAGAAGGAGTTGGATCTTGGCCACCCAATGGATCAAGCCCACATAAAATCTGATCCATTAATGATAATCCATTCCACTAGAGGATTATCATGGATCTACCTCACCAACCCCCATAATTAAATATGGGCTCCATATATTAATTGTACAAATATCTCCCCGTGTTTAAGATCTCGAATGTCCGTCAATTAATTAATTTATTGACAATTAATTAATCAACATCTAACTCCATGAGTAGTACCACTCAACCTTGTCATCATGCCGAACCAAGTCCACCTGCAGGGTTTACATAATGAACCTTATGAGCTCCTCAAGGGGACAACATCATCATAATATATAGGACACAGTTTCCTCCTATAATCAACGGCACACCATGTAAATAATATCATTCTCCAACTTACCGAGCCTATCGATTTACTATATAAATCTCGAGCATTGGTAAATCAAAGAAATAAATACTAAGTACATGTCCACGTTATTATATCAGGATTAAGAGCATGTACACTATAATATCCGAGGTCCGATTCAATTATGTAGTCAGTAATAAATTGAATCACCTTTAAGTCAGTCCTGCTCATTACACACAAAGTGTACTAGTGTAATTCTATGGTCAAGACAAACAAATACCAAATCACCCTACAACCATACCAATGGTTTGTCCAAAACTATCTCGGTTGTGAGCCTTTACTTATACTTTACAAGGAACTGATAACATGATCTTCCGTGTGACACTACACACCATGTTATCTACAATTTAATGCATTAGACAATATGCATAACCATAAATATGCAAACAATGATCATGTGATTCTTATTTCAAAAATAAATATTTTCATACAAAAGATAGACTTTTCAGTATACATCGCAACAATCTCCCACTTATACTAAAAGACTATGATGTTCTAATATTGCCATACATCTAATTCTCATTCCCTCCACATGCCTATCAAAAGCTCTCACTGGAAGGGCCTTAGTGAAAAGATCTGCTAGGTTATCCTCTGATGCAATCTTAGCCACAGTAACTTCTCCACGCTTTACGATTTCTCGTATCAGGTGGTACTTGCACTCTATGTGTTTACTTTCCTTATGGGCTCATGGTTCCTTCGAGTTTGCAACTGCACCACTGTTATTACAATAAATTGTGATAGTTCTGGGCAAACTAGGAATCACATCCAAGTCCATCAAGAAATTCCTGAGCCATACAACTTCTTTGGCTGCCTCAGAGGTTGCCACATACTCAGCTTCCATGGTAGAGTCCACCACACATTTCTACTTGACACTCCTCCATACAATGACTCCACCTCCCAAAGTAAACGCACCACCTGAGGTAGACTTACTGTTATCCCTATCTGATTGGAAGTGGGAATCTGTGTATCTACAGGGAGTAATTGATCTACCTAGTAAACTAGCATATAATCCGTAGTGCTTCTCAGTACTTTAATATATGCTTTACCGCAGTCCAATGTGTTGGGATTTTCCGAGCCATAAAAACCACTTTTTGCGTTGCGAAAACCTCGGAAGCCCGGCCACGGATCCGTGTGAAGATATAAAATTAAAACATGTATGTGTTTAAATATCCTAGATCTATCTTAGATCTACAAGATGAGAGCATTACCCTCGTAGCGACGCCCTTCGTTTATCCCGCTCGTCCAAAAGCTTTGTCGGAACTCAAGAGTGTCAAGTGAACACTCCTCTATTGGTATCCACATGGAAAAATTGTGGAAAAACACAACCTAGAGTCTGCTAACACTCATGGAAGTTTTGCCCAAGGAGGTTGGGAGAGCTTGAGAGGAAGAAGATCCATGGAAGAAGAAGATAGAGTTACTCACCAAATCAATTCCATCTAATGGAATAAAGTGGCCGGCCACCATATCGTGGGTGGGGGGGGGGGGGGGTTACATGCATGCATGTAACTCCAAGAGCCAATGGCTCTTAGTCTCCCTCATGAGGTGACACCACATGATAAGTCCATGATGATGTGGAACATCATCATTGGCCGGCCCCATGTCATGTCACCATGACATGGCAATTGGTAAAGTCAAAATTGACCATTCATCTTCCCTCTCAAGTCAAGTCAAACTTGACCTCTTATCTCCCATGGTTGATCAAATCTAACCACTTGATTCAAGTCAATTTGATTTAATGAATCTCTATTCATTAATTTAAATTGACACAATGAATCAAATCTAAATTAGACTCATTCAACACTTGAATCAAATTGAGTCTAACTCAATTAGTCTAATTTGGATTACTCTTAATCCAATTTGGTTCATCCCATGAACCTAATCCTCATGGTTCATCATATGAACCTAATCTCCATCTAATTGCCCTTTGTGTGTGACCCTATAGGTTCTTGTAACGTTGGAAATGCTCCTAACCTGATTTAGGAACATAAGCAATGAGCGGTATCTAGCAACACATCATTGCTACCCAAGTTACAAGAATGTTGAGCTCCAACATCACCTTTGTGACTACTAATTGTGACTCTCACAATATGTGAAAATGTCCCTCTATCCATGACATCTAGATTGACCAATTGAGGCATAGACCGTGTCATCCTCGGTACAATCTATATCTAGAACTCCAAGTAGACTCACTCTAATCAAATGAGCTCAATATCTCATATTGACTCATTTGGGCATGCCATGCATTTCGTGGTCTCACTCTATCAAGAAAAACGATGTCACTCCCATCATATAGGAGGGATAGATCCCATCTACATCACTCACATCCCTCCGCATAATTTATTACATACCCAGTAATCACCTTTATAGTCCACCCATATACGGGTGACGTTTGACGAAGCCAAAGTATGCAACTCCTTATGTAGGGAACCATGGTGACTTCAGGTCTAAGGACTAATAGTCATACTAATAGCCACATGAGAAAGTATATGACACTCATATAACAATCCATGATACTTTCTCATGGTGGGTCATTCAGTATACATTCTCCAATGCATACCCATGTGTCAACTTGATATCTCATATCCATGACTTGTGAGATCAAGTCATCGAGTTAACCTACATGCTAGTCTCTACGCATTAACATTGTCCCTGAATGTTAATACTTGACTAGGAATGATTAAGAGTAGTGTTCTCTATATCATCTCATTATCGATTCAACCAATCGATTGATATAGATAAGAACCTTCTACTCAAGGACGTTATTATACTTAGTTTATTTGGCACCAATACAAGTAAATATAATAACCATGCCTTTATAAATAGGAATATGATACAATAAAGTTCATACAACAATCATCACATGATTGACTCTAGGGTTTCACTAACACAATGTCCCTGTCCTGGATTACTCTGATATCTGCTAACCATGCCAACGGCAAAGCAGATATCAGATCTCATACATAGCATAGCATACATGAGGCTTCCTACTTCCAAAGCATAAGGAATCACCTTCATCTCCTCTATCTCCTTTGATGTTCTAGGACACATCTCTTTAGAAAAAAGTACTCCATGCCTAAAAGGTAGAAAACCATTCTTGGAGTTATGCATGCTAAAACGATCCATAATGGTGTCTATGTATGAAGCTTGAGATAAGCACATCATCCTTTTCCTGCGATCCCTTATAACCTTGATCCCAAGGATGTGACCCACTTCTCTCAAGTCCTTCATATCATACTGTTTGGACAACCATACCCTTATGTCCGATAACACCTTGACATTGTTGCTAATTAACAAAATGTCATCTACGTATAGTACAAGAAATACCACTATGTTTCCGTCACATCTCTTGTATACAAAAGACTCATCCGGACTTTGAATAAATCCAAAAGACTGGATTACCTCATCAAAGCAGATGTTCCAAGATCTTGAAGATTGCTTCAATCCATAAATGGACCGATTAAGCTTGCACACAAGATGCTCTTTGCCCTTTGCAATGAATCCTTCTGGTTGCTTCATATAGATGTTTTCCTCAAGACTTCCATTAAGGAAAGCTATCTTGACATCCATCTGTCATACCTTATAATCCATATGAGCAGCAATACAAAAGAGAATTCGGATAGACTTAAGCATGCCTACCGGCAAAAAGGTCTCCTCATAATTGATACCCTCTTTCTGAGTATACCCCTTTGCAACAAGCCTCGCTTTGAAGGTCTCAACCTTCAAGTATATTCCTCTCTTTCTTTTGTAGATCCACTTGCATCCAATTGCTTTTACACCATTGGATTGTTCTACTAGCTCCCAGACCTAATTTGAATCCATAGATTCTATCTCAGAATTCATCGCACTTTGCCAAAATACCGCATCTTTATCTTGGATTGTCTCATCATATGTCCAGGGATCAGGTTCATATTCGCCAGGGACCAAATCAGAAGATTCTCACAAGAACATAAATCTGTTAGTGTTGGGATGTATAATGAAAAGTCCGTCTTTTGTATGAACATCTTTATTTTGAAATAAGAATCACATGATCATTGTTTGCATATTTATGGTGATGCATATTGTCTAATACATTACATTGTAGATAACATGGTGTGTGGTATCACACGGGAGATCATGTTATCGGCTCCTTGTAAAGTATAAGTATAGGCTCACAACCGAGATGGCTTTTGACAAACCATTGGTATGGTTGTAGTGTGATTTGGTATTGGTTTGTCTTGACCATAGAATCACACTAGTACACTTTGTGTGTATTGAGCAGGACCGACTTAGAGGTGATTCGATTTATTGCTGACTACATAATCGAATCGGACCTCAGATATTATATTGTACATGCTCTTAATCCCGATATAATAACGGACACATATACTTAGTATTTATTTCTTTGATTTACCAGTGGGCGAGATTTATAGATTAAATCGATAGGCTCAGTAAGTTGGAAAATGATACTATTTGTATGGTATGTCATTGATTATAGGAAAAAATCGTGTCCTATATATTAAGATGATGATGTCCCCTTGAAGAGCTCATAAGGTTCATCATGTAAACCCTGCAGGTGGACTTGGTCCGGCATGATGAAAAGGTTGAGTGGTACTACTCATGGAGTTAGATGTTGATTAATTAATGGTCAGTAAATTTATTAATCGACGGACATTCGAGATCTTAAACACGGGGAGAAAATGTACATATAATATATGGAGCCCATATTAACCTATGGGGGTTGGTGAGGTAGATCAATGATAATCCTTTAGTGGATTGAATTATCATTAATGGATTGGACTTTATTTGGGCTTGATCCATTGGGTGGCCAAGATCCAACTCCTCCTCATGGTCCCTATTGTAGCCTATTAATACCTCATGAAGCCTACATCCAATGGATGAAAACAAAACTCTAGATCCAAAGGTAGAGATTAAATCTCTAGATTCGACGGTTGAGATTAAAATCTCTAAATCCGACGGTTGAGATTAAATCCCTAGAACCAATGGTGGAGATTAAAACAAGGCATATCCTTAACTCTATAAAAAGGGGCTTAAGGGTTGGCATGAAAAAGATTTAGAAGCAAGGGAGGTTTGGAGTTGGCGGCAAGAGGCTTGGAGTTAGGGTTTGGAGTTGGCGGCACCAAATAAGCAAACCTTTTCCTTATCTTCTTCTTCTTCCTTGGTGGTCGGCGCCAATACAACCCCTCTCCTCCCTTGGCCGGTGTCCAAACCTAGCTCTTCGCCTCTCCTTGGCCGGTGGAAACAAGGCTTAGGGTCCTCCCTTGGGGCTCTTGGCCGGCATTCATCTTTCTCATCTTCTCCTTGTTGGCCGGCGGCAAGCAACTTGCTTGTTGTTTGTTGGTTGGCTAAAGAAAGGAGAAGGGTCTTGTTTTTATTCTTCCTCTTGCTTGGAATGAGCAAGGAAGGAAGATTGGTAATCTAGGAGCTTCAACTTTTGGCAGATCATCGCCCACACGACATCTAAAAGGAGGAAGGTCATATAATAGAAGATCGAGAGGTATAAAACTTATCTATCTTCATATGTAACATGTTAGTAATTGTTTTCAATTATATATGCATGAAATATTCTGTTTTGTGGCTAAATATACTTGGATCCCGAACATAAAAACAAAAGTCGGCGATCCGTACATCATCTATTCCGTGGCTATTCATAGAATAGAGGTTGGTCGCTTGAACAACAAGTTTGTTCAAGTGACTACTCTAATCGAATAGCATGATGATGACACGGTTGCTTGGGAAATCCCTCTTGTCAAGGATAAATTTTATTTATCCGGGGACGTCGAAGGGATTGTCATGAGCAAGTGACTGAGTTGAAGTGGGAAGTGAAGTTTCCTACCGATAGTCAGACTGTCTAACAACCCTCCCACTACGATGAGATATCACCTGTGTATCATCTGTGACACGCGGTGCAGTCACTTGTGGTATATCCTCTTGTACCGATGGTACTTAAGTAGTGACTTCCCCTCTCAATTAGTTCAGAACAATCTTACTCATGGGCTTGTGGTTCATCACATAGTCTTCCTCTAGAAATCCGGCATTCGTGCTAATGATCACCTTCTGATCTCTAGGACTATAAAATAAACCACCTTTCGTTCCTCTAGGATAGCCAACGAACATGCGCACTTCTGTACGAGGTTCCAACTTACCAGTATCTTCCTTCAGCACATGTGCTGGACTCCCCCAAATTTGAATATGTCTCAGACTAGGCTTTCGCCCAGTCCAGAATTCTATGGGAGTAGAAGGCACTGATTTAGGTGGTACCAAGTTTAGAATATACACTGTCGTATCTAGAGCATATCCCCAGAAGGAATCTGGCAACTCAGAATAACTCATCATCGATCTAACCATCTCCATAAGAGTCCTATTCCTTCATTCTACTACACCATTCTGCTGGGGTGTGCCAAGTGTAGAAAATTGGGATTGAATCCCAACCTCTGATAAGTAATTTCTAAACTCTCCCAAGAGGTACTCACCACCATGATCAGATCGTAGTGTCTTGATACTTTTACCTTGACATTTCTCCACATCAGCCTTGAATTCTTTGAACCTGTCAAAGCATTCAGACTTGTGGCGCATCAAGTAAATGTATCCATATCTTGAATAATCACCTTTAAAAGAGATGAAATATTCAAAACCAACTCTTGTCTGGATAGACATAAGACCACACAAATCAGAATGAACCAATTCCAACACATCTTTGGCTCTATACGCCTTGGCCTTAAAAGGCCTCTTGGTCATTTTACCCTCCAAGCAAGATTCGCAGGTTGGGAAATCTTCCACCACTAATGAACCCAGAGGTCCATCAGCTATCAACCATTGAATTTTGCTTAGGTTAATATGACCTAACCTTAGATGCCAAAGATATGTTTGGTTAATTTTCGAAGGTTCTTTTCTTTTATTAGAATTAGACGATGAGTTATTTACTTCTATTTGCATCGTGGGAGCTTTTGGTTCAAGGGTATATAAATTTTCTATCAATGCACCAGAACAGATAATCTTCCTATTCCTTTTTATAACAACCTTGTCATTAAAAGAAATAGAGTATCCATCCATAAATAATTTAGAAATCAAAATCAAATTCTTTCTAAATAAAGGTACATAAAGGTAATTTTTCAGAACCAAAACATTATTTATATCAAAAGATAAATAAATATCTCCCACTGCAACATCCGCCACCTTCGTAACATTGTCCAAGTTGTCACACCTTGAGAGCATGTCATGCCAAAAAGCAAACGGATGGAATCTCCCCTGTATGTGGCAACATTTTGGGTTAATACAATGCCTGTAGGCCACAACAACAACAACATATATATATATATATATATATATATATATGTATATATATATAAACATAACAACATAACGAAACACAGCGGAAACTAATACAATGACATACCCATAACCACACATATACAATACAACCACACACCATGCATACCAGTATGACTAACACCAAAACATAAAGAAAACCTCGTCAAAACCCGCACCAACATGTGCGTACATCACATAACACATAACACCATGAAAACTCAGAATACATAACAAGACATACGGAAAACCCAAAAACCCAGACTCTCAGAGTTGAAATGAGATGATGGCAGCCAGTGGTGCTCCAAGTCCATCACGAAGTCGGCTACCTATTACCTGGGCGATAGAAAAACCCAGGGTCCGTGGTCGTGAAGTAAAACTCAACAGGTAATAAAAAAACATGTATATATATCAAATATCACATGTAATTCAACAACATAATCTAGAGGTACAACAGGTATATTAGCATAGTATATAAATATAAGCATATACCGTCTAACCAAATGAACAACGTAAAATGCGATACATACCGAAAGTTCACTACGCTTACTCGATCCAACTCCGAGCATATATCCAACATATATATAACAGGAAGAGTAATACCAACTCACAATATCCTCATGATATAGGTCAAAGGTATCTAATGGTTTGTCCAACGATTATACAAGTATCCGACACAACTGTATAAAAGATGCAAGAAGCATGCATGAATATGATGTACAACCAAGTGCAGCAAGCATAGTACAATCAAATGCAACATCACAATAAGCACATATATATATTGACTGCATATATATATATATATATATATATATATATATATATATATATATATATATATATATATATATATATATATATTAATCACAACCATCCATATATGTATATATATGGTAATCTGCAAAGCGCCATAAGATACGACAATGCAACATGCATGGTCAGCCTACGCACCCCTACTCGCTACCACGACCCCAGTGTGGCCTAGGTGGCACGACATGACAACTGTCCCAACTCAACAACAACCACCGCTCTAGAGTGGCTGAGTGGGCAGTATGATCAAGTAGCATATGAGCGTAAAAAGCTCGCTACACAACGAGGGTCCCTGCTGCTGGCCACTCCGACTGACACTACCAATGAGTGGTCAAGTGTCATGCACCCAGGACAACTACATGCAACTCCAACTACCACTATCTATACTGGTAGAGTGCGGCACAACAGATGCTCTGCCCTCACACCAGTTACTCCTTGGGGAGCAACCTGGGAGGCAAGATGACTGATGACTCTCTCAACCCCAAGGGAGACTATGTCGTCAGAATGCATGCAAATGACATGAATGTGTTGTCACACGTACAGACATCTACCACAGACTCTTTGTTCAACAAAGAATCGTATCCATCTAATCAATACACTCTCTATCCTATAGTGAGTCGTACTCAACTGATCGACGGACTCTCTATCCTATAGAGAGCCGTACTCAACTAATCATAACTCTTTATCCAATATAGAGTCGTACTCAACTGATCGACTTACTCTCTATCCTGTAGAGAGTCATACTCGACTGATCATAACTCTCTATCCAATAGAGAGTCGTACTTAACTAATCGATGCACTCTCTATCCTATAGAGAGTCACACTCGACTAATCATATCAAACTGGGACCCCAAGTCCGTAGCGACACACTAATCACCCTACACTTAACCATTACACAACACATGGTTGGTAATAAGTATGAAATATACGGGAATTGGAAATAAATCCTACATTTAGGGCATTACCTACCCACGGATGACCTTTTTTCCAATTTATAAATTGGGTCATCACCTGTACTCTAACATCTACACCCTACTAAACATCTAGGTCAATTTACATCACATCTATAACTCTAAATCATAATAAAGGAAATGTGATATCAACCTTTGAGTAAATATAGCCAACGACAAGTATCAAGCATAAGATAAATAAGAGCAGGGTCAAGATAATATGAACACTTAACATGCTCATATCTACGACTAAATCTGAATGCAATTACATCTACATGACCAAGGTAGGAAATTACCCACCTGCTATAATGCTCGTAATAATAGAGTCCTCACGTCCGCGGACCTATCTTGTATCTACATCCTGCACATATCAAATATTATGGTTAAGTGCACACACACAATGAAAGATCAAATCAAATCTTACATCGACTTCGTATTCCAATCAACTAGATTGATCTAGTTATCCAATTAACCTAATCAATCCTCCACATTAATCCCTATCAACCATTGGGCCACTTAACAACTTATTATGCATTTATAACCACCCATATCCGAACTTACCAACCTTATCAACACTTGCACATCTTCTTTATCTCAAGTGGAGAAATCACATCCAACGATTCAGAGCCATTCCCAGATCGACATTCATTCATGCTGAACATAGCAACACAACCACTAAACATCTCTGTTCACATCCATTACATCTACCATTCCAAATCTGCATGTTAAATCACTCACAACTAACCTACTCCATCCATAGCTGAATTTCAATGGTTACACAGCCAGTTCAACACACAAATCCACCATCAACAAAAACAAAACAATCCATATCAGCTTAAAACTAATCACATACCACCAACTCCTTAACTCATGGTCCATTCATATAGCATAACAATTACAACCATCCCAAACAAAATAGCATACCATATCCCACAACGAACATCACCATGAGCAACCCCTGCTGCAGCATAAACCACATGATAAAATTATCGGTCAATACCACCTTACCTCAAATTTGATCGACCCCTCTGTTACACACTGCCACCAACCCATTCAATCCCAAGATCCGGCACCTACAATCACCAGAAATAAAATGGGTAGAAAAAGAAAATTGAGTGATATACCTACAATTTAAACTTCACCGTCGGTAGTCCCCAATTACTCTTTTCGCTAGGAAGTATTGCCCGTAACACAAGATCATCGACTGTTGCAGCAAATCTTAGCCTCAAATCCCTCTGCAGCCACCCCTTCCTCCCATCCTCAGTTCACCGGCCCAAGACCCTAACTCCGACAGCGATCCAACTCACGGTGGGTGAAGGTGGAGGAGAAGAGGGAAAGTTGTCTATCGGTGAAAGAAGAAGTCGGCAGTCGAGGTCACGACGGGAGAACGAGGGGAGGTTGCGACGGTGGAGAAGGAAAGAAGTTGCGATTGGGTTGCTGCTATCGGCGTTCGATGGGTTAGCTATTGCCGGCGTTCGATGGGTACCTCTGGTAGGGTTGGCTACCAACAAGCCACTCCGGTGACGCTCGAGGGAAAGAGGAGAGGAGGAGTCGACGAGGACGTTGTGGCACGATAACGGTGAGTGGAGCGACGAGCAATGTTGGAGGAGGAAAGTCGTGCGGGGGGAGGAGGAGAAGAAAAGGTCGGTATTGCGAAGAAGAAAAGAGGAGTCACGAGCACAAAAACCAACGGGAAACGACAGGAATTAGTTTAATTGAACCATTTAATACTTTGTTAGAAGATAATCTAAAAAGGCTTTACAAAAGCCTGTTCGCTCTATCCCCGTGAAATATCCATAGAACCTCCATTTAAATCCTGAAAAATTTCTAAAAGTTTCTAAGAAAATTCTATAAGACAATTTATTAATTAACAAGGGTATTAATTATTAATTTTGTTTTCCTTGATATTTTACATTCTCCCCCACTTATAAAAATTTAGTCCCCAAATTTCGTACTAACATGTAAAAATTTCTTCAATCAAGTTTCCGAAAGGACCACATACCTTCCTCAAGTGAACAGATGAAACTATCGAGCCCGGATAGTATCTTCTAGCTCCCACATAGCCTCCTCATCGGTATGATGCTGTCATCCAACATTTACGAGTCAGATGGTTTTCGTCTCACTACTATCGCTCCTTGTGACCCAGGCTCCACCTTGGAATCTCCTCGTAAGTCACATTAGACTGATGTAGAATCGGAACATCTTTCAGGTCATGATTTGAACGCGGAATGTATTTCCTTAGCATATAAACAAGAAATACATTATGAACACCCACAAGTGTCGGAGGTAAAGCCAACCAGTAAACTACACCCCAAATCCGCTCCAACATCCAAAATGGACCAATGTAGTGTGGAGATAACTTTCATTTTAGACCATATCATTTCACCCCTCTCATAGGTGAAACACGCAGAAATACATGTTCCTCGACTTCCTCCCACAACACGAAGGATCTACAGGGTCTACGGTTGTCACGCCCGCCCTTTCCCAGGGGTCCAGAGGGGCGGTGCGTGACGTGATCGTACATACATATACTTCTTACAGCGGAAGACTTTAGACTTATTTTTTTTTCTTTTAAACATAAACATGCATCGTCATTTCATAGATACTTCTTCTTAAGATAGAACATGCATCATTATTTCATAGATACTTCTTCTTAAACATAGGGCAAGCATCATCAGTTCATAAGTACTTAGTTCAAATTTATAAACTAAATCATCTTAGGGAAAACATGATTAAAAAACATAATAGATCTCCTCCACCATGCCACTACCACACACACTTTGCCCCTCCTGCTGCTCCCTTTAGTTTAGCCACCCATTACCCTTATCTGCAGTACAAGGGAACATAAACTATAAGCACATAGGCTTAGTAAGATCATGTCCTACTCACAAAAACCATACGTAAGCATAACATGTAAACATACAAAGACATAAGCAGGCATACTTGAATATAACATCGTAGAACATGAGTAGGCATAACATAAACATAACATCATTGACATAAGCAAGCATAACATGAATATAACATCATAGACATAAGCAGGCATAACATAAACATAGCATCATAGACATAAGCAAGCATAACATGAATATAACATCATAGACATAAGCAGGCATAACATAAACATAACATCATAGACATAAGCAAGCATAACATGAATATAACATCGTAGAACATAAGCAGGCATAACATAAAGGTATATGCAGGATGCTCTTCGAAACATATATTATAGGTATTTGAACATAGATCTCAATATATTGGGCCCGACATTCTACCACATCATCATCATCATCATACTAGGTTCGTACTATGTCTGTCGACCTAGGGGCAACATAACATAGAGGCTCATCCTAAGCCCGTACTTATGACCATCGACCTAGGGCATCTGGGAGCCCATCCCTTGGACCTTGTTAGGGTCCTGGTACAAGCCATGCAGAAAGTAAAATACATACATGCTTCTTATCATAACATATCATATTTCATTTCATAAACATATCATGTTCCTTATCATGGCATATCATATTTTTCTTTTTCATATCATAACATATTTCTTCTTCATAACATATCATATGGATTTCATAACATATTTCTTCTTCATATCATATCATGTTTCTTTTCATCCACCTCATGTTCCTTCCTTATAACACATCATACATTCATATAATCACAAGGTAATGAGCATAACATGATCACAACATCACACACATATAAGCATGGCATAAGGCATAAACATCATGAAAAGTATACATGGAATGACCTAAACTTCATGGAGTTCTATCAAAGTTTTAAACACCAAACAACTTATATATGGTCTAACTAACCACATGTTAATTCTTTAAAATATAAAGCATGGCATGGGAGGGCACTTAGGGTTTTAAATAAACCTTGGCCGAGAGTTCCAAGACAACCTAAGATCCATTTCTTAAATCTAGCTTAGCTTTCACATGTTACCTATATCTACATTCAAAACATAACATGGTAATTTATAGATCATAGCATGTTAGGCTTAACACTACAAAAAAATGAGGCATTTGGATCGGAAATTTAGAAGCGGTTGGGAAAATGATGGTAAAGGAGGGGCTTTTAGAAGCGGTTTTCTTAACCGGTGCTAATACCGCTTCAATTGATTTTTTTTTTGAAGTGGATGATTTTTCGATTCTGTTGCGTATGTTTAGAATCGGTTAACAAACGGCTCTATATAAATTTAATAGGAGCGGTTATTAACTGCTCCTATTGCTTTAGGAGCGGTTATAACCGCTTCTAATACCGCTTCAATTTACCATTTTTTGAAGCGGATAATTTTCCGATTCTGTTTAAGATATTTAGAATCGGTAATTATAACCGCTTCTAATAACGCTTCAATTGAATATTTTTTTTTTATTTTTCCGATTCTGTTCAGTTTATTTAGAATCGATTTGTATAATAATTTTAGGATCGTTTAATAACCGATCCCAATTCTTTAGGAGCGGTTTATAACCGCTCCTAAAGGTTTAAAAAGAGGTATTGTCTATTATCTCAAAACCCTAAGCGGTGTCGTCTTGGATTAGAGGGGTGGTCGTATCTTAGATTTTATTTTCCAAAAAATCCTAGCTAGCCGGTTTGGATTTAAGGAGTGTATTATTTTCCAATTTCATCTCTCTGTTTCAGCAGTATTCTCTATTCTAGCGGTCCATCAAATCAGTTGCGCCCTAGTTTCATCTAGCCTTCTACTTCTTTGTCATAAGCCTTTGATTTTGTTTGTGGAGGTAATTTCTTTATTTAATTTTTATTATGTGATAAATTTTTTAAGTATTAATGGTGACAAAATTATAATCGATTAGAGTTTGTCTTTTATTATGAATCCTTTGATTTATCTTTTTTCAAGTTATTTGTATTGTTTTTCAAATTTATTATTATATTTTGTGTATTATATTTTGTTTATTATGCTAAGCTTTATTTTCATATATTTTTTCCTCTAAATTGAATAATATAACAGATTTTTCGTGATTTTTTTATTTTATGAAATCATTCTATTTATATATTTGAAAATTTATATTTAGGAATTGTATTTTTATATTTGTTAAATTCCTTAAAATTGGTATGTGTTTATCTACAAATGTTTATTTAATTTTGATATATCATATTTCAATGTGTAAATGTTTAAAAATTATTGAACAGGATCAAATCATGCGAGAAGGAATGGATACATTTGCCACATGGCAGTCTTGAGTATCGAGTGGGAATTCTATATTTTTTACGTTATGCATTTGGTGATGCAACTCAAGAAGTGACAAGACCATGTCCTTGTTGCAAATGCATAAACTCATTGAGTCATGATCGAGAGACAATACATGAGCATCTGATGATAAATGGTATCTTACAAGATTATCGAATATGGAATTTTCATGGAGAAAATCTAATTGTACAAGATCACGATAACAACCAACTTCGAGATTTAGCGCAACAAGTTCCTGAAGTAACTAGCCATGAACCCTTGGTACAAGAAATGTTGAATGATGCATTTGGAATGCATGAAGGATCTGCAAGTAATGAAAATTGTATTAGAGCATCGACTAGTAATATACCGATGGAGTCTAGTGTGAAAGATTTTTATCGACTAATAGAGGAAGGGAAACAACAACTATATACCGGATGCACAGAGTTTTCTAAACTGACATTCCTTATTGAGTTATTTCAATTAAAAGTTAGTGGAAAATGGAGTGATAAGTCATTCTGACAAATTGTTGGACTTCCTTCGTCGAGTACTTCCTGCTGAAGCTCAAGTACCTAAGTCTTTTTATGAAGCAAAGAAATTAATTTCTAGATTAGGACTTCATTATGAAAAATTACACGCTTGTCCAAATGATTGCATGATTTATTGGGGGGAAAGTGAGAATGAACAGGCTTGCAAAGTGTGTAACCTTTCAAGATGGAAAAATTTACAGAAATCATCTAGGAGGTCATATAAAGGTGGAAAAAAACGTCTTGTGGTTAATATTCTAGCCAAAGTCTTTTGGTATTTTCCATTGAAACCAAGATTGCAACGATTATTCATGTCATCCAAGACGTCTGAAAGTATGCAATGGCATTTCAAAAAACGAGTTTTGGATGGAAATCTAAGGCATCCAGCTGATTCTCGAGCGTGGAAGGAATTTGATGAACGACATTGTGAATTTGCATCTGATCCTAGAAATGTACGCTTGGGACTTGCTGCTGATGGTTTTAATCCATTTAAAAATCAAAGCACTGCACATAGTACTTGGCCTATTGTTTTGATGCCTTATAATTTGCCACCTTGGGAATGCATGAAGCCTCATTCTATTATTTTATCCACCCTAATTCCAGGTCCAAAAGCACCTGGAAATGATATCGATGTGTATTTACGTCCTCTATTGACTGAATTAAAAGATTTGTGGGAAAATGGAATTGCCACATTTGATGCTTGTAACAAAGAAATGTTTCAAATGCGGGCTGCATTAATTTGGACAGTTAGTGACTTTCCTGGTTTGGGATGTTTGTCTGGATGGAATACATATGCCAAGAATGCATGTCCAACTTGTGCTGATAAGACAGATGCAATGTACCTGAAGCATGGCAAAAAGTGGTCATTCAGAGGCCATCGTCGTTTTCTACCACTAGATTCAGAAATTCGAACAATGTTAAGTTATGGGCAACCAGAACAACGCGAGTTAGATTTGGCTCCATTATCTGGATCTGACGTTCTACGAATGACCTTAAACAAGAATGTGATTTTTGGTAAGAGTAATGCATCAAAACCAAATGGCAGAATGAAAACAGGGTCAATTGAACAAATGTGGAGAAAACAAAGCATATTTTTTAGTCTGCCATCGGGAATTTAATTTGATCATAATTTGGACCCTATGCATATTGAAAAAAATGTTTGCGACAACATTATTGGAACACTTTTAGATGATTCCAACAAGAGTAAAGATAATTATGCTGCACGTAGAGATTTAAAGATTTTGGGTATTATGAAACAACTATGGCCCCGAACACAATCAGATGGTAGAGAGTATTTGCCACCTCCATGTTATTCTATGTGTAAAGCTGAAAAAAAGATATTTTGTTCAGTATTGAAAGATATTCGTGTCCCTGATGGTATGTCATCTGATATTTCAAAGTGTGTGGATGTTGGACGTTGCAAGATTATGGGCTTGAAAAGCCATGATTGTCATATCATGATGGAACAATTCCTTCCAATTGCTCTTCGTCGGGTGTTGTCAAAAAAGGTAACTGCTCCACTTATTGTTTTGTGTGAATATTTTAGAGCGTGTGCAAAGTCCCTACAAGAAGAAGAATTACTGTATATCAAGAAGGAGTTGTTTTGGTTTTATGTCAATTGAGAGAATATTTCCACCATCTTTTTCACAATAATGGTTCATTTGGTGGTACATTTAGCGATGAAGCCGAATTCTGGGCTCAGACATTATCGATGGATGTATCCAATAGAAAGGTACTGAAAACTTAAAAATTTTGTCGAAATAAAGCACGACTGAGGCCAACATTGCAGAGGCATATTTAGCAGATGAATGTGTTGTGTTTTGTTCACGTTATATAGAGGGTAACATCTCATTCAACAATCATGGAACACGACATAAAGAGACACCAAATATTGACTTTCCCACACTTTCGATGTTTCCACAAGTAGGCGACCAACAAAAGGACTTCAAGTACTTACCTTGGATGACAAAACTTTAACTCAAGGTCATAGATATATTCTCTCTAATTGTATAGCCTTGCAACCATATCGTGAGTAAGTATTACATGTTGAATACCATATTCTATCTCATTTTTTTCATAATGTTTTAATTTTTCTAATTATATATTAGTGTTGACATTGAACAAAGGAATTAAAAAATGAATCAAGAGAAGACATAGATATGGTCGTCGCCCAAGTAATTCTCAATTAGATGATATGGTTAGAATGCAATTTCCAGAATGGTTTGCAAAACGAGTAAGTAATATTTGTTATTTATTTATTTTATTACAGATTCATACTAAATAGACTTGTGACTTTTTTCTTTACAAATTATATGTACCTTACGAGTTGATCGAGTAAATGAAGCGGATTGATGACTTAGATCTTAGGGTGCTTTCACGTGGTCCAAATCCGGTAGCATTTAGTTATCATGGATTCAACATAAATGGTTTTGCATTTCACGCGGTAGAATCTGAAAAAACAAAAATGTGCAAAATAAGCGGAGTCATGGTGCGGCGATGCATGATGATGATCATGAGTCAATCTATTATGGTCAACTAAGCGATGTCATCTCACTTGATTATGGTGGTTGTGGGCCGAATTGTTCTTTTTCGATGTGATTGGATTAACACTATTACCGGTTTGAAAATTGATCCATTTGGATTTACAATGGTGAATTTTTCACGCTTGGTACATACGGGAGAACTTGATGGGCATGAACCTTTTATTTTGGCTCAAGCTCAAATGGTTTATTATGTTCGTGATCCAAAGGAGGAGGATTGGTATTGTGCCATTCGTCACACACCAAGAGATACGTACAACATTGGCAATGAAGATGATATGGATACAATGTGTTTTATTCATAATAATTTATATAATATGGAATCGATATTAAGTGATGTAAATAAAGTAGATGTTGAATTAATTAGAACTGACATTGAGGGTTCAATAGTTGAGGTTCTTCCGGTTGTGAACAATGAAACAGATGATGAATACTTTGGTTGATTTTTTGTATTTTCTTTCATTATGTTGAAACTATATTTAGAATTATGAAACTCTCGAAGATGTTCAGTAAATTTTCATCCTCTATTTTTGTTACTGTATTGTTCGTATTCTTTGCAACTCGAACAGTGCAAAGATGCTCTTTCTCCATTATCAGATTTAGATGAGTTTACGATTCTTCCACTCTTTTCAAGATGAGAAGAAGATTTTCGAAATTTGATAGGCTTGGATTTTAATTAGCACTACTGTCTTTTTTTCGTCCATTTAGAAAAAAATGGTACCAAAAATACAGGTTTGGAAAAGAATGAATCAAAGACCTTTAGAAGCAGTTTTTGACCACTCCTAAAGGTCAGTACCAAAAATACATCAAAGATTAACTTTTAGAAGCGGTCATTTATGACCGGTTCTATTGGGGACCTTTAGAAGCGGTTTTTGACCGCTCCTAAAGGCCAGTACCACAAATACATCAAAGATTAACTTTTAGAACCGGTCATTTTTGACCGGTTCTATTGGGGACCTTTAGAAGCGGTTTTTGACCGCTCGTAAAGGCCAGTACCACAAATACATCAAATACATCAAAGATTAACTTTTAGAAGCGGTCATTTTTGACCGGTTCTATTGGGGACCATTAGAAGCGGTTATTGACCGCTCCTTAAGGCCGATACCGGTTTGACAACCTTTAGAAGCGGTATAATTTGATCGGTTCTATTGGTAACATTTAGAAGCGGTAAATTTTGACCGGTTCTATAGGCAAAACCTTTAGAAGCGGTATATTTGACCGATTCTATTGGAGACTTTTCAGGAACGGTTTTCGACCGCTCCTAAAGGTCGTCCTTTAGGTTAATTTCCCTCTTCTTCGAACGAAATTTATTTCGTATTCCCGCGGCTATATCTCCGTCTCCAGCTCCCGAAATCCCTCTCCCGTCTCGGAAAAACCTAACTTCTTTTCCCCTTACGAGCCATTGTCCGCCACTGGCCCGGGCCACAGAATTTGTCCATGCCGGGCCGTAAATGTGTCCAGCCGCTCACGACCGCATGTATGCCGAAGGGCCGCAGAATATGCCACGACCGCACTGGCTGGCAGTAAGGGCCGCACTGTCTGGCTGGCCATCATAGTTTATCCGCCAAGAAATTGGTTTAACAAGCATGCATGAACAGGCATATACTAAAGCAATACTACTATGTTTTAGGCTAGCATTTCTTGATGATTTCCATTATATATAACTTGTTCAACATAGTTTGATGATAAGAGGGAGAGGGCAGAAGCTTGATGGAAAAACTTCATTTTCATAGTATGAATAAGCATGGGTAGAAGTTCAAATAATTCACATATCAATTACTTCTACGGATGCACAATACATATATGTTTAAGAAAATAAACTAAACCAGCCCAAACTAGATAACCAGTTACAATACATATATGCTTTTAAACCCAATTTCTATGTTTCAGTAGGTTTTTTTTTTTTAAACACAGAAAAGCTCGTTTATACAGGTTTATAAAAGATTTGTGTATACATATGTAATAGATATTGTTTGTATTTCCTTTATGTTCTTTTACAAATCCTGTTCTTTTAAGTTATCTATCTGAGCTTGGTAAGAACTCAAAACATTAGAAGGGGTTGATAACCTTTTTAGTAAACAAGCTTTAATACATACCTTTGAGCTTGATTGAGCTTAACTTGCAGTTTTTATCTATTAAATTGCTTGAACAATGTTGAGCTTGGTTTTACTTAGTTACAAGCCTACTTATTATTGTTGGATATGCCTACACCATGCCATGAGAAGCTTTTAATAAACATGCTTGAATACTCAACTTTAAGTTTGATTGAGCTTTGTTCATTGTGTTTTCTCTAATAAACAGCTTGAACAATGTTGATCGTGGCTCATCGATTACAAGCTTGCTTATCATTGTTGGAGATGCTCATGTCTTCTCAAAATATTTTTCTCATTTTTATAATCATTACAATTAATCCTAATTGCACAAGAATAATAATAGCAAGTGACCAATCGATCTAATTGTTGCACGATATTACTGATTTTTGTTTCCATTTAAGTTTCAGTTCAAATTTTGATTGTTGGTATAAACTTTCATCCTTAGTGGGTGTGTGTGCTCACATTTTATTAACTATAGATTTTGTTAATTGTTCATCATGAAAATATCACCAGGTTGATTATGCTTTTCACCTTTTTGGCAATCTTTCAATTGTTGTCACTTTGATTTCTTATTAGTTTGTTTAGCTTACCATATTATATGCTACTCTTATGCTACCTATGCAATGGGAAATAGGATAATTTTTCTATTAGTTTGTAACTGATTTCTATATTATTTTTAGGTAAGTTTCGAAAATGGCAAACAAACGAATGCGAAAGCTACTCCAAAATAGTCAAAGACGATCTAGGGGAGAAGAATCAATTAATAGAAGAGTTGATGATGAAAATGAATCACAAGACACAACATCCCATTCACCATTAGAGATACAAAATGATACACAAAATCATGAGGTTAATGAGCAAGGTGAAAATTTTTTTTGGATATGAATAGTGATTAGTTTTTGCAACACCAAGTGAAAATTATATTTTGCAGAGGAAAATGAGGCCATGTCTTCATCCCAAGCTCAACAAAGAAGACGTGGAAAGACTATTATGAGAGATATTCATGCTTTACATCCTGATCATGTGCTAGTAGTGAAATTCAATGAAAGGGGACAACCTTACGGTGATTTACAACCGACACTTGCAAATTTTATTGGGACTATTGCGGAATGGACTTGTGTTGCCTCTAAACTTTTAGATTGGAGAAAAATGCCGACAAATCGCTTGAATGATGCATGGGACCTTATTCGTAAGTTGACAAGTGTTAATTTCAAATTTGAATTTAAAGCATGCACATATTTAATTTTTTGTTTATAGGCACGTTTCTGTATCCCCAATCGCCATAGAAAAGTTATAATGCAAATGATGGGAACCGCATGGAGACGGTGGAGGAGAAATCTTATGATTCTAATACTCCACTAGAAGAGCTTGTTGCAATACGACCCATTCCTCATGGGTTGACATTTCAAACTTGGGAAGTTTTATGTAACTATTGGAAGTCTACTGAGGTACAATTAGTATTAATTGTTTTTTACATATGTTTATAGATGTTATAATTTATTATAAAATTTAGTGTCAGAAAACTTCAAAAATCAATAGAGAAAATGCAAACAAAAAGAAAGGGACCCATGCACAAGGACGCACTAGTATTCCATCGTTGGAATATAAGTTTGTAAGAATCAAAATTATTTTTTTTCTTCTTTACAGTTAATTTCTCACTGCTCATTTATTGTTTTAAACTTTAATTCTCTTATCCTTGGTGTTAAATGTGAATTTATTACCCTGTTAGTCTCAAGAGAATGGCAGAAAACCGAGTCGTATTGAAATACAACAATTAAGTCGAAGAAGTAAAAAGAAAGGAGGTGCTCCTATTGACGATGAGGCAATACGAGTTGAGGTAAGAATAATATATTTTACTCCTTAAGTTGGCTTTGAATTTTTTTTCATTCTATTAACATTTTATTTTCTTGTTAGAATTTACTTAAAGAGGCTGTGGATCGTCACCTCCAAGATAAACCTGAAGGAACACAACCAATAGAAGTACGAGGAGGCATTTGTAACAATTTACTTATAATTTAATTTATTTTTTTATAGAAGTTAAATATGGTTCAACTTTAATTATGTTTTTTATATATATAGTGAGGTTTTTGGACCCGAGCACTCTGGTCGAGTTAGATGTTTAGGAGCTGGTGCGCTACCTAGCCAAGTGTTCCCAGAGCAATGTAAACGCAACTCAATGTACTGGCAAGATTATCACTCTAATTCAGATTTAATAGATAAATTTAGGGAAATGGGAGAGAAAATTAAAGAAATGGAGTTGCGAGAAGCACAACGACAAACCGAAATAGAGGAGATGAGAAGACAGATGCAAGAAAATAATCAATTTCAAAATTTTGCACGAGTAATGCTAAATATGATGTCCGAAGTCTTTGGGGCTCGTGGACCTGAATTTTTACTGGCACAAGTAATAACATTTCTCACACAAACAAAATAAAGGCAAAAAGGTATTTTTATAATTAAGTAGATGATATCAAATTTATTTATTTTTGTAGATGGCAGCTATATTTACAAATATTATGCAACAACAATTTCCATCGACTGCGGAAGAAAATAGATATAGATCCTCCCCATCACCAGAACCAGATGACTAGAGAGAATTTTGAATGCAATCGTTGAGGTTGGTTTTTAAATACATATGTTTCTATTAGAGTATTTAATATTTTTATTTTTTAAATACATATGTTTCTTGGTTCTGCTATTTTCTGCTATTTTATATTTTTCGCTATTTTCTCGCTCTCACGCAATGATCTGATGTCATTCCACAAAGGTTCTAGTTTGAAGGATACAATATATGAATATAACAACAAATTCGATAGGAAAAAATTATGCATGATGGTGCCACCTTCTTATCATCGTAACGTTTTATGTTTCTTGGGATCATGATCTGCTGTGTTTTTTTTATGCCTTCTTGTTTGATGATGGTTTGTGGGGAGAATCATATCTCCATTGTGATTTTTAACAAATGGTTCACAAATAGCAACTACACTGACTATATAACAAGTATAAAGGAAAAGGTATGTTTTCGTATTCCAATCAAAATCTTTTTTTCATGGAATGATTGACATAATGATGAATAATTTTTGGTGAAAGTTCTATCTTTTTGTAAGTCTGAGAAGTTAAATTAATATCTGACCTAATAAACTTTCAAACTGTATATTGAAATTAAAAGTTGGAGGGGAAAAAAGGACTAAAGGAGAGAACTTTTAGATCTTGCCCACTCTATGTGTGCTAACCAATCAAAGATACAAACAATAGTCTCTAACTCCTGCATGAAAATGTTGCACAAAGTTTATCTTAGAACTTTGTTACTGACAAATAATAAGAATTCAGTAGAATGATGTAAGAGTTTAATGGTGAAAAGAAAGACCATGAAAATTTTCTTTTACTCGGGGAGAAAAGTAAGAAATTATAACATGGCTGATTAAGTGAGTTTTAAGTTAAACAACATATTTGATGACACTTCTTCAAAGACATCCAATAAAAATTTTATTCAAAGTCATTAGTCAGTGAATCTTTTTAATTTAGTGAGGTCGAATATTCATTGTTATATTCATGGAAAGACTAGAAATGATTATAATGGATAATTGATATCGTAGCAGCTAGTTTATATACTTGGGAGTTGTTGAGTTCACTAATTAACTCCAACAATCATACATCATTATTTGCTACTCGAATTTTATCATTATCACTATTAACCTTTCTAGACTCCTGTTGGGCTAGGTTCATAGCTGAACATTTTTTTGCTATTCTTATGAATGGAAATTATTTCACAAGTCCTGCTATCAAACATTTTGTTCATCATTGAGTTGGAATGGACGTCGACTCTTTATTATTGTAAAATAGTTATAATAATGGATCATGTTCAGAAAAAGACTCAGTCTATCTGGAAGGTAATTGAGAAATTTGTAGGAAATATTTGCCACCAACTCATCACCTTGATTTTTTTTTTTGAAACTTGAAAGTTGTGTGCAGGTAATGATGTAATGTTGTAAGAATTTGTTGATATACCACGCATTCTGGGTGTAGAACAAGTAGCACTTTACACGCATTGGGTATATAAGGATCTTCTAGATCAACCTAGTATATAATTACATTACCATATAGGATAAAATATGACAATTTCTTTATGTAGTATTGCTCAGTTGCAATATAGGTATTAGTGCTTCAAAAAGTTTTTCTGAAGGGCTAAGAGGAAATAGGCTCGATCTTTCAAATTTATATCTGCACAAATAATTCATTTTTTTGCCCTATTTAATTTTGTCAATTTCTTGACAATTATGAAGGGGTTGATACTAGCTTCTATCTCAACAATTAAGTAGCTTATGGGTTAATATTTAGTTCCCATGCTTGCTTTTTGCATGCTGAACTGAAGGCATATGAGATTTTGCTAAGATTCTATATTTTTCTAACACAATGTAAATTTATGCAGTGGTGATTGATATGTTTAAAGTTGCATCTGCCTTATATTTCACATAAACATTTGTTGGAATGTATGACCAAGCAGATTATAAAAATTCATTTTTTGAGAAGTTATAAAACTTAAATCTTATTCTATCAAGATTTTAGTTCTATACTCTAGCTGTTCTATTAATGATCCAGCACTGCCTTTTCTAATTTCAGGTTTTTGAAGGACTGCAGAAGATTCATGGGACCAAGAATGACTTGGAAGCAGGATTTTCATGGAGCATTATTAGGCGATTTGATGAGGATGCTTCTACGTATAAGTTGGAGTTGCATCAAATGGCAGAATGCAACTCGAAGATTGCTGTTGCTCTAGCCATTATGGATGAGTGCTTTCTGCCGATTGTTGACCAGAGAAGTGGTTTTAACGTGATTCATAATGTTGTCTATAATTGTGGGTAAGCATTTCTTACACCTTTTCTTAGAACAAAATCTGACTTCATCTAGAAATGGCTCTCTAAGTACTTTAATGTTTGATACATCTCATTTGACATCTCTTTCCTATCTTTCAGTTGAAATTGTGAATGAAAAATAGGCATTCTCATTAAGATTTTCTGTAGATTATTGATGAGTGATCACATTTGCATCTTACCAATTAATGTGTTTGATAATTTGTATATATCATCATCATCATTCTCATCACCAAACCATATTTTTGCCCCAACTATTTTGGAAAGACAACATGGATCTCATTGCTTAACTGATTTTAGTGTAAGTTTTTTTAATATTTTTCCATACAAGCACTAATTGGACAGGATGATTAATGAGCACTAAACAAGCTTATCGTTGAATCAGTTCAAGAACTGTTCATGACCTTTGTTCAAGAAGACTGACAAGTCAAAATCACTTATTTTGGAGCTTAAAATATGTTCTATTTTTTCCTCTAATATAGGTTTATGCTGGAGGTATGAATGATCTTTGACTGTGTTTGTTCATTAAGATTTAGCAAGCACTTTAGACTCAAATGGCATCGCAATGGTAAGTAAGGTAAAGATCGATACTCTGATACATTATGTATGGATTAATTGATAACCATACAAGCAAACATGAACCTGACATAGATACAAATGTCATCATGTATCTCTTCATTAATATTATTCAAGCCTGGCATTTTTGTGGAAATTGGCATGGAGAACTATTGTGTAGATAAAAAGTTACAATTACTCAAACTAGTAAAGAGCACACAAATTATAAAGAAAACAAATGAATACCAATGCATGAGGATCTGCAAGATTGTTCCCTTTAAGAATGTCCATGGCCAGCAAAGCATAATTTTGAAGTTCGTTGTCTGGGACATGATACTTCGATGAAGAACCTGATCATGCAATGGAAAGAATCATTAGAAATGAACTCAATTATGTATCCAGCCAATGAGGAATTTTTTTCACAATGTTATATGTCAATAAATAATTTTCTTTTGTTTCTTCTGTGTTTCAACCTGTTTTTTTTTATCAACTTCCCTAGTCTCTAGATGACCGAGTCTTCTTATCTTATTAAGTTTGTCAGCAACATGAGGATTTGGAACCTGGAAAAAAAGAAAAAGAAGAAGAACCAGGTATCATACTTAAGTTGGAGAAGGAAATTTATGATTTGAAGGTGAGATAGTCGCTTATCACCAACAAGAAACTAAAGCTCATGGTAAGATGCACGATAATTGCATCTCCAAAGGGATGTAGAGATAAAATTGTTGAAAGAATAACTTGTAAACGAGAAAGAAAGAGGTGATAATCGAGAAGAAGAGAGCCAAGTTGAGAAAAAAAAGTTGCAGAGGGAAAAAGCCGCTTGAAACAGAGCAAAGGAAGGTCAAGAACAAAGGAAGCTAGCAGAGATCGGAGCGAAAGAAACTGAGGAGCTTAAACTTTCTTTGGAGAGATTAAGAACTGAACTTACCGATGCCAAAACAAAAGTAACGGAAAAAAGCTTGAAACAGTGGAAAAGAAAAGTCAAGAACAAAGGAAGCAAGCAGAGACTGGGCAAAAGAAAGCTTAGGATGTTGCAAAAGGAATCCTTCATACAAGTTTTTATCAAAATCTGCCATTGAGATGTATTAACACTAGTGTGGAGTAAAATGTATTGAGATGCATTCCGAGTAAAATATAGTGTGGAGTAAAATTTTAATGAGATGTATTAACATTTTGAACTTAAACATGAATATTATGTGTTAGTTTGATAATACAATAAATTTGTTTTGTGAAGTGAAATGTGAATATTGTAAATTAATTTAATTTGGTATTGTATCAATATGATATGAGATCATTGTTCAAATTCGATATTAGAAGCGCTTATAAACATTAGGAGCGGTTTTTAACCGCACCTAAACCTTTCGCCATACAAACACATTAGGAGCGGTTAAAACCGCTCCTAAAACTCTGTTTATTACATCGACAACGGACACATTAGGAGTGGTTTTAACCGATTTTAATGTGTGGTTTGAACCACTTTTAAAATGTATGTTTATAGATGCGGTCATAAGTGCTTGTGATGTTTGTATAATAGGAGCGGTTGCAAACTCTATAGAATCGGTTTTTAACGGATTCTATAGGTCTCCAACACAAGCGGTCACAAGCGTTTGTGATGTTTGTACAATAGGAGCGGTTGAAAACTCTTTAGAACCGGTTAAAAACCGTTTCTATAGGTCTCCAACACAACCGGCTCTTTATTTTGAACCACCGGTTTATTTTACCGCTTTGGTTGTCTTTAGCATCGCCATTATCTACAACGGTTAAAAACCGATTCTAATTATTTAGAAGCGGTTGATAAGTGGTTCTAAAGGCTTTTTAAAACCGCTTCTAAAGGGTTTTTTTTTGTAGTGTAAATAGGACTTGGCCGAATGGGTTTATAGGACATAAGGCTCAACCACTTAATTCTAGGTTAGCCAACAACATGTTATCTTCATCTAACATCAAAAGTTATCATGAACTTATCTAAACATGCCATATAAACACCCATAGGGGTCTTGGCCCAATGGTTTAAAAGGGCTTGAAGGATCAACACTTAAATCTAGGTTAGCCAACAACATGTTATCTTCATCTACCATCAAAACATAGCATGAACTTATCTATAACATAGCATAGAACATGTTATCTTCTTCTAACATCAAACATGGCATGAACTCATTTAAACCCTATCATAGAACATGTTATCTTCATTTAGCATCAAAACATAGCATAAGCTCATCTAAAACATGGCAAAGAAAATCGCCTTAGGGGTCTAGATGGACTTGGCCGAGAGTTTTTGGGGAGGTTGAGGATCAACCACTTAACCAAACTCATCTAGACATCTATCATCTTCATATTAACACATGTTTTAGCATGGATTTTCATGGAGAGTACAAATATTGGTTTTGGCTGAAATTTCCTTGGGGTTTTTAAGGTCAAACACTTAACCTAATCCATATAGCATCCTATCTTTATCTTGTTCATACAAGATATGGCATGGATCTTCATGGAAAACTAAAACAAAGGTCTTGGCCGAATGGTTTAAAAGGGGTTGACACAATAACATCAATCGAAAACTACTTGTATGCAGGTGAGGGGGATACTTACATCCTTCGCTTTGCTATTAGTTTGAAGATAACCTAAGGGAAGCCAAACCTAGCCTTCTTCTTGCTTGGATAGTTCTCAGAAAAAGGTGAAAAGGGGAGCTTAGGGTTCGGTGAGGAAGAAGATGAGAAAGAGAGAAAAATAATTTGGTTTCTCATGTCTCCTCATTCCCCTTATTTATTCACTTGAATTGTCCCTTAGTCTCCCTTACCCCTAACTATAATTTCCCATATTCCTTTAATAGTACAACCCTGTTGGGCTTCTGGTTATTGGATGCATCTTTAGGGCTTAGCTATCTACTAGAGATTTGGGGTTCAATTCCTAGGCCTTGCATCCCTTTTTGGCTCCTTTTCTTTTATTTTTGAAAGAGCCCACATAAAGCCCATTATAATAATGCAAAAATTCTTGTAAAATTGCTAGGAATTTTACGGGCGTTATAATCCTTCATACCTTTTAAAAGTTTCATCCTCGAAACTTAGTACAATTTCGGGTACTTTTGTTTCATGTCCTCCTTGTGTTCCCAGGTAGCTTCTTCGTACCGTTGATTTTGCCATAGGACCTTTACTAAGGGCACCTCTTTATTCCTGAGCCTCTTGACTTCTCGGTCTAATATATGGATAGGCCGACTTTCATAACTCAGGTCCTCTTGAACTTGCACTGTTTGTGGCTCGATCACTTGGTCCGTATTGGAAATGCACTTCTTGAGCATCGAAACGTGGAACACGTTGTGAATAGCCAACATCTCTTGAGGCAGCTCTAGCTCGTAAGCTACCTTGCCAACTCTCTTCAATATCGGATATCGTCCCACGTAGCGCGGACTCAGCTTACCCTTCCTTCTGAATCTCATCACTCCCCTCATAGGGGCCACTTTGAGGAATACCAGATCCCCGACTTCGAATTCTAACGGTCTACGCCGCATATTTACATAACTCTTTTACCGGCTCTTAGCAGTCTCAATTCTTTAGCGAATGTTCTGTATTGCTCAGGTGGTGTCATCAATGAAGTCTGTCTGGAGTCCCATCCCCTTCTTTTCACCACCCTCGTACCAGCATATAGGAGATCTACATTTCCTCCCGTATAGAGCCTCGTAGGGCGCCATTCTAATAGTAGCTTGGTAGCTATTGTTGTAGGCGAATTCTGCCAAGCATAAGTATCGGCACCAACTCCCTTTGAAATCCAGGGCGCAAGCTCGTAACATATACTCCAGTACCTGATTTACCCTTTCGGTCTGTCCGTCCGTCTGAGGATGGAAGGCAGTACTGAACAATAGCTTCGTGCCAAGGGACTTCTTAACACATTCCCTAAAATATGAAATAAAGCGACCATCTCTGCCAGAAATTATGGTCTTAGGAATCCCATGTAATCTGATAATTTCCTTAGCATATAATTGAGTCAGTTGCTCAGTCGAATAAGTCATCTTGATGGCTAAGAAATGGGCAGACTTCGTCAATCTGTCCACAATTACCCATATAGCATCATATCCGTTTGTCGTCTTGGGCAATCCTGAGATGAAATCCATAGAAATATCCTCCCATTTCTATTCTGGAATCTGGATCGGCTGCAGTGTTCCCCCAGGCCTTTGGTGTTCTGCTTTAACCCTCTGGCAAGTCTGGCAGGTACTGACATACTGAGCTACATCTCTTTTCATTCTGAACCACCAGAATTTTCTTTTCAGGTCTTGGTACATCTTGGTGGTTCCAGGATGCATCGCGTAAGGAGTTCCGTGAGCTTCCTCAAATATCTTCTGCCGTAATTCTGGGTCATCAGGAATACACAAGCGATCCCTGAGGTAGAGTATTCCACTGTCAGAGTTATGAAACCCATCATCCTTTCCTTCTAGGACCTCTTGCTTGATCCTCCAATGCTCGGGTCACGGGTTTGCTTTTCCAAAGATATCGTCGAATAGCGTTGGTGCTATCGTCATGGAGCGTCCGAAATGATTTCAACCCCATAACGCATAATCTCCTTTTCTAAGGGCCGAGATAACACTGATAGAGAAATTCCTTTTATGTTCTTTGAGTTGCCTAGAGGCGTAGGCAATGACCTTGCCATTCTGCATGAGTACAGCTCCGAGTCCCAACTTGGAAGTGTCGTTGTACATGTCGAAGCCTTCATTACTATCCGGAAGAGAAAGGATTGGAGCGCTGGTCAGTCTCTTTTTTAATTCTGTGAAACTCTTCTCGCAGGTTTCTGTCCATTCATACTTTTTGTCCTTTCTGGTAAGGACTGCCATAGGGGTTGCAATTCTAGAGAAGTTCTCTACAAACTTCCTGTAGTATCTTGCTAGCCCAAGATAGCTTCTGATTTCCCTGGCATTCTTTGGTCGGTTCCAGTTACTCACAACTTTAATCTTTATAGGGTCTACCATCACTCTGTGCTTGGATATAACATGACCCAAAAATGATACTCGATTGAGCTAGAATTCGCATTTGGAGAACTTCGCATACAACTGCTTTTTCCGAAGAATCTGTAATACCATCTCCAGGTGTTCTGCGTGCTCTTCGGGGGTTCTTGAATATATCAGTATATCATCGATGAAAATGATTACAAATTTGTCGAGAAATGTCGAGAATACCCGATTCATCAAATCCATGAACAGAGCAGGTGTATTCGTCACTCCGAAAGGCATAACTACGAACTCGTAATGTCCATATCTTGTTCGGAAGGTCGTCTTTGGTATATCCTCTGATTTCACTTTTACTTGATGATAGCCAAACCTTAGGTCAATCTTAGAGAAGACAGTGGCACCCTTTAACTAGTCGAACAGGTCATCAATCCATGGTAGAGGGTACCGGTTCTTGATTTTCACATTATTCAGCGCCCGGTAGTCTATGCACATTCGTATAGACCCATCTTTCGTCTTCACCAACAGCACTGGAGCTCCCCATGGAGTGTGACTTAGACGAATAAGTCCCTTGTCGAGTAACTCCTGTAGCTGTCCCTGAAGTTCCTTCAATTCAGTCGGTGCCATACGATAAGGTGCTTTAGAGATCGGCTTAGTACCGGGAATCAATTCGATCTCAAATTCAATTTCTCTATCTAGGGCTAACCCTGGTAGTTCATCGGGGAATACCTCTGCGTAGTTGCATACAACTCTAACATCTTCTAGCTTCTGGTCCTCGGCTTGACTGGTATCGACCATATGTGCTAGAAACCCAGTGCATCCACTGTCTAACATCTTGCGTTCTTGTAGAGCTGATAGAAATTTATCGATTCTTCTCCTTGGCTCTCCAATAAATTTGAACATAGGTTCTGCCTCCGGCTGGAAGACCACTTTTCTTTTACGGCACTCGATCGACGCACCGTACTTGCTTAGGAAATCCATGCCCAATATAATATCATAATCCTGCATGTCGAGCACTATCAGATCACAGTAGAGTTCTCTGTCTGCGATTCTGATGGGTGTGGCTCGCAGCATATGAGTGGAGGGTATTACTTCTCCCGAGGGCAGAGTGGTTAAGAACTTGCGATCCAAAGCTTGTGGTGGTATGTCTATCTTTCCAGTGAAATGTGTAGAAACAAACGAATGTGTTGCCCCAGTATCAAATAATGCAGTAGCATGATGACAGAAAATAAATATCTGACCAGTGACAATCGTAGACGTGTTCGCCACATCTTCTTGGGTGAGAGAGAATACCCTGGCATATGTCATAACTGGCGGGGCTTCCAATCTCCCTTGACTAATCGGAGTACCTTCGATTGCAGCCTGCATCTGGTGTAGCTATGGAGGAGCACTCCTGTACTGAGCATACTACTGAGGAGGTACCTGAACCTGAATAGGGCAGTCCTTGACTCTATGCCCTTCCCGTCCACAGTTATAACATCTATTTGTTCCTCGGTAGCATACTCCAGGATGTATCTTCCCGCATGTAGCACACAGAGGGATCTTGGGCTGCTTGTTTGCTGAACCAACTTTAGAGTCCTCCCATTGTCTTCTCTTACCAGTGTGGTTCCCTTTCCAAATACTCTGGTTTCTCTGACCTCCTGACTGGGCTTGGTTCCTGCCTTCACTCAGTGCCTTCTTTTGCTGGTTAATATTGTTCAGATAATGATCGGTAATCAAGGCACTACTGAATAGCTCTTCTGTAGTCTGCGGTTTATGAACTCCACCGGCCACATTGAGAGCTATTTCGGATCGGAGCATCTTCAAAGATGAGTCGACTTTTCTCTTCCGTCTTGACCAACTCGAGCATAGGCGTGCGTCAGTTGAATCTCTTCACGGCCATTGCCTCATAGGTCACCTTGTCGAACCAAAGTGAACTCGTCATAATGCTTGTTGGTTACCCTCATATGGAAGAATTCTTTGAAAAATTCATACTTGAAGTCCGTCCATCTCATCTGATTTACTTGCCTCTTTGCTTTAACCCGTTCCCACCACATCCGAGCATCTCCCGAAAGGCAGAATGACACACACTTAATCTTCTCGCATTCGGGCCAGTCTAGTAGCTCCATGACGCTTTCCACCATCTTGAACCAGGCTTGGGCGTCCCATGGTTCACCAGTACCAGAGAAATTTTCCGGCTTCAGCCATTGCCACTAGATCAGGTAAGCTTCCTGTCGAACCATCGGGCTAGGGCCCGCTGGTGGGGCGGTAGGGTTTCCTTGCTGATTCATTAAGGAATTTATCACTTGTTATTGCTCTGTGACTTGACACTGGAGTTCAATAACCACATATGTAAGGTCATGTGGGGGTGCTATCTCATCGGCCCTACTACTGCGTCTCCCAGCCATAGTTATCTTCACATATTAGAGTAAGGCTAGTATAAGTTTATCGTTCATTTATCTATGCATGGTTAAACTAAAAGCTAGTTCATTTACCTATGCATGGTTAAACTAAAAGCTAGCATAAGGTTATCTTACATATTTCAGGCATACATATTTTCAGGCATATTTAACCTAGAGGCATCTGTTATCATGCATGAAAGAAATAAAGTAGGCATAGAAATTCTTACTTGGAGTGGCAGGATTTGGAGCTTGATGTGTGTGTAGTGGAAAGGCAGATCTGCTCTGATACCAACCTGTCACGCCCGGCCTTTCCCAGGGGTCCAGAGGGGTGGCGCGTGACGCGATCGTACATACATACATTACATTACAGTGGAAGACTACCTATACTTCTTACAGCGGAAGACTTTAGACTTATTTTTTTTTCTTTTAAACATAAACATGCATCGTCATTTCATAGATACTTCTTCTTAACATAGAACATGCATCATTATTTCATAGATACTTCTTCTTAAACATAGGGCATGCATCATCAGTTCATAAGTACTTAGTTCAAATTCATAAACTAAATCATCTTAGGGAAAACATGCATAAAGAACATAACATATCTCCTCCACCATACCACTACCACACACACTTTGCCCCTCCTCTCCCTTTAGTTTAGCCACCTTTACCCTTATCTATAAAGATAAGGAACATAAACTATAAGCACATAGGCTTAGTAAGATCCTGTCCTACTCACAAAAATCATACGTAAGCATAACATGTAAACATACAAAGACATAAGCAGGCATAACTTGAATATAACATCGTAGAACATAAGTAGGCATAACATAAACATAACATCATGGACATAAGCAAGCATAACATGAATATAATATCATATATATAAGCAGGCATAACATAAACATAACATCATTGACATAAGCAAGCATAACATGAATATAACATCATAGACATAAGCAGGCATAACATAAACATAGCATCATAGACATAAGCAAGCATAACATGAATATAACATCGTAGAACATAAGCAGGCATAACATAAAGGTATATGTAGGATTCTCTTGGAAACATATATTATAGGTATTTGAACATAGATCTCAATATATTGGGCCCGACATTGTACCACATCATCGTCATCATACTAGGTCCATACTATGTCTGTCGACCTTGGGGCAACATAACATAGAGGCCCATCCTAAGTCTGACTTATGACCGTCGGCCTAGGGCATCTGGGAGCCCATCCCCTGGACCTTGTTAGGGTCCTGATACAAGCCATGCAGAAAGTAAAATACATACATGCTTCTTATCATAACATATCATATTTCATTTCATAAACATATCATGTTCCTTATCATGACATATCATATTTTTCTTCTTCATATCATAACATATTTCTTCTTCATAACATATCATATGACTTTCATAACATATTTCTTCTTCATATCATATCATGTTTCTTTTCATGCACCACATGTTCCTTCCTTATAACACATCATACATTCATATAATCACAAGGTAATGAGCATAACATGATCACAACATCACACACATATAAGCATGGCATAAGGCATAAACATCATGAACAAGTATACATGGAATGACCTAAACTTCATGGAGTTCTATCAAAGTTTTAAACACCAAACAACTTATATATGGTCTAACTAACCACATGTTAATTCTTTAACAAATAAAGCATGGCATGGGAGGGCACTTAGGGTTTTAAATAAACCTTGGACGAGAGTTCCAAGACAACCTAAGATCCATTTCTTAAATCTAGCTTAGCTTTCACATGTTACCTATATCTACATTCAAAACATAACATGGTAATTTATATATCATAGCATGTTAGGCTTAAATGGGTCTTGGCCGAATGGGTTTATAGAACATAAGGCCCAACCACTTAACTCTAGGTTAGCCAACAACATGTTATCTTCATCTAACATCAAAAGTTATCATGAACTTATCTAAACATGCCATAGAAACACCCATAGGGGTCTTGAATGGTTTAAAAGGGCTTGAAGGATCAACACTTAAATCTAGGTTAGCCAACAACATGTTATCTTCATCTACCATCAAAACATAGCATGAACTTATCTATAACATAGCATAGAACATGTTATCTTCTTCTAACATCAAACATGGCATGAACTCATTTAAACCCTAGCATAGAACATGTTATCTTCATCTTGCATCAAAACATAGCATAAGCTCATCTAAAACATGGCAAAGAAAATCACCTTAGGGGTCTAGATGGACTTGGCCGAGAGTTTTTGGGGAGGTTGAGGATCAACCACTTAACCAAACTCATCTAGACATCTATCATCTTCATATTAACACAAGTTTTAGCATGGATTTTCATGGAGAGCACAAATATTGGTTTTGGCTGAAATTTCCTTGGGGATTTTAAGGTCAAACAGTTAACCTAATCCATCTAGCATCCTATCTTTATCTTGTTCATACAAGATATGGCATGGATCTTCATGGAAAACTCAAACAAAGGTCTTGGCCGAATGGTTTAAAAGGGGTTGACACAATAACATCAATCGAAAACTACTTGTATGCAAGTGAGGGGGATACTTACATCCTTCACTTTGCTATTAGTTTGAAGATAACCTAAGAGAAGCCAAACCTAGCCTTCTTCTTTCTTGGATAGTTCTCGGAAAAAGATGAAAAGGGGAGCTTAGGGTTCGGTGAGGAAGAAGATGAGAAGGAGAGAAAAACAATTTGGTTTCTCATGTCTCCTCATTCCCCTTATTTATTCACTTGAAGTGTCCCTTAGTCTCCCTTACCCCTAACTATAATTTCTCATATTCCTCTAATAGTATAACCCTGCTGGGCTTCTGGTTATTGGATGCATCTTTAGGGCTTAGCTATCAACTAGAGATTTGGGGTTCAATTCCTAGGCCTTGCATCCCTTTTTGGCTCCTTTTCTTTTATTTTTGAAAGAGCTCACATAAAGCTCATTATAATCATGCAAAAATTCTTGTAAAATTGCTAGGAATTTTATATGCGTTACAACCGTATAGGGTCTCAAAAGAAGTCATCTGTATGGATGAGTGATAACTGTTCTTATAGTCAAATTCCACTAAAGGAATGTGATTCTCCCAACTACCTCCATAATCCATGAGACAAGATCTTAATAGATCCTCCAATGTCTAATTGGTATGCTCAGACTGTCTATCTGTCTGCAGCTGAACATTGTACTGAGTCGAAGCTCTATGCTTATGGTCTAATGCAGACTCTACCAAAATCGTGAGGTAAATCGCGGGTCTCTATCAAATATAATACCCAAAGGCACGCCATGCAATCTGATAATCCCTCGACAGTACAACTCTGCCAGACGATCCAACAAGTCCATTCCACAAATAGGCAGAAAGTGAGCTGATTAGGTTAGTCGATCACCCAAATCGCATCATATCCTTTACGGGTTCCGAATAATCCCGTAACGAAATCCATAGTGATATGCTCCAACTTCCATTTCAAAAATCAAAATTTCCTAGAGCAACCCAAATGGGTTTCGATGTTCGCCTTTACCCGCTTGGCATATCAACATCGAGCAACCAAGTTCCACTATCTCTTTTATACCGCTCCACTAGTATAAGCATTTCAGCCTCTCGGTACATCCAAGTACCACCGGGATGTAGAGCAAACCTCAAATGATGTGCCACCAGAGCAACTCTTTCTTAAGTGGATGTCCGTAACCCATATCCATAATAGAGGTGGAAAATTATCTTCTCACAAGGGAAGTCCATCTACCGTCCAAAGTCCACTCCGTCACACACTCTGTAAGTGCATGGAAGACTATAGCGACTAATCTCACTTGTTACAACCATTTGCATTCCAGCAACTATATAGTAGCTACCCAGTAGCTAGTTAAATTCAATGAGCATTTTTGCTCCATACATCCATAAATCCAGATAATAACTACTAAAGTCACGTCATGTATATGACCTATCTTGTAGTTTCTAATCGACGTAGGCATAAGATACTCATGCAACTATATCGGATTCGATCCTCGAAATGATACATTTGCGTACAACATCCTTTTTATCTACTCCGGAATGATTAACTAATACTCGTGTAAAAGTTAACCGTCATCTAGGTCCTGTAAACTGGTTTCACCAGCTTCCGACTAAATGATTTCCATCATCACCTTTGTCAAACAAGTCTGTGGTATAGTAATGCTAAAACATTCTATCCACATCTATAGTAGTAACCAAATCATACATGGCAAACCACCATCTACAGTGGTTGGGTGCGCAACTCCAACTACCACAATCAACAGTGGCCAGGTTACGCAACTCCAACAACCACAAACTGATCCAATCGTATCTAGGATACATGATTCTCAAATCTAGTGGCGACTAAATTGTTAAATAGTCTAACAACATAATCAAAAGCTCATAAAATTCATACCAAGTATGAAATTGTCGTCTTTACACAGTTGCATCCTTTTTACTCAAAACTGATGATATATCAATCATCACCACGACAACAATAATTTTATGACACCATGTCACTACAATATCAATACTCCAGTCATAAATCAATCCTAGAGTATACACAGGTGTCCTTAGCTGATCTAAACAGATCAGCTATCCACAGCGGAGGATATTCACTTTTAACCACTATCGCTTTCCATAATCGATAATCGATGCATAATCTCAAAGGTCCATCTCTCTTTTAATAAAGAGTTTTGGATCCTTCTCAAGAAGAAATACTAGGACAGATAAATATCCCCTCCAACTTCTCCTATTCGGAACTTACATTCTTCCCATTTCCATAGTGTTTAGCAACACCGATACCAATGAAATTATCATTCGTATGAGGTATTCATCATCGACCCTATCTTCGAAATCACTCCTATATGTGATCTTCGATACCAGAACTATTTTCGCAATCGTTTCGATCGCTTACTCCGCTTGCCTATGCAACGGCAAGCCTTGGAGTGTTAGTGAAAGCCCTAGAGCCAATCATATGATGATTGTTGTATGGACTTTATTGTATCATATTCCTATTTATAAAGGCATGGTTATTATATTTACTTGTATTGGTGCCAAATAACTAAATATAATAATGTCCTTGAGTAGTAAGTTCTTATCTATATCAATCGATTGGTTGAATCGATAATGAGATGATATAGAGAACACTACTCTTAATCATTCCTAGTCGAGTATTAACATTCAGGGACAATGTTAATGCGTAGAGACTAGCATGTAGGTCAACAAGATGACTTGATCTCACAAGTCATGGATATGAGATATCAAGTTGACACATGGGTATGCATTGGAGAATGTATACTGAATGACCCGCCATGAGAAAGTATCATGGATCGTTATATGAGTGTCATATACTTTCTCATGTGGCTATTAGTATGACTATTAGTCCTTAGACCTGAAGTCACCATGGTTCCCTACATAATGAGTTGCATACTTTGGCTTCGTCAAACGTCACCCGTAAATGGGTGGACTATAAAGGCGATTACTGGGTATGTAACGAATTATGCGGAGGGATGTGAGTGATGTAGATGGGATCTATCCCTCCTATATGACGGGGGTGACATCGATATTCTTGATAGAGTGAGACCACGAAGTGCATGGCCATGCCCAAATGAGTCAATATGAGATATTGAGCTCATTTGATTAGAGTGAGTCTACTTGGAGTTCAAGATTTAGATTGTAGGATGACACGGTCTATGCCTCGATTGGTCAATCTAGATGTCAAGGATAGAGGGACATTGTCACATATTGTGAGAGTCACAATTAGTAGTCACAAAGGTGATGTTGGAGCTCAACATTCTTGTAACTTGGGTAGCAATGATGTGTTGCTAGATACCGCTCATTGCTTATGTTCCTAAATCGGTTTAGGGACATTGCCAACGTTACAAGAACCTATAGGGTCACACACATAAGAGCAATTAGATGGAGATTAGGTTCATATGATGAACCATGAGGATTAGGTTCATGGGATGAACCAAATTGGATTAAGAGTAATCCAAATTAGACTAATTGAGTTAGACTCAAGTTGATTCAAGTGTTGAATGAGTCTAATTGAGATTTGATTCATCAAATCAATTTAAATTAATGAATAGAGATTCATTATATTAAATTGACTTGAGTCAAGTGGTTAGATTTGATCAACCATGGGAGATTAGAGGTCAAGTTTGACTTGACTTGAGAGGGAAGATGAAAGGTCAAGTTTGACTTGACCAAATGCCATGTCATGATGATGACTAGGCATGGCCGGCCAATGATGGTGCTCCACATCATCATTGACTTGGTCAATTGGTGCCACATCATGAGGGAGACCAAGGGTCATGGGAGTTACATGCATGCATGTAACCCCCCCTCCATGAAGTGGCCGGCCAACACTTTAGGGGTTTCATGGGTGAAATTCATTTTGTGAGTAACTCCCATGACTTCATCTTCAACCTTGGAACCTTTTCTCTCAAGCTCTCCCTCTCCAACCTCATCTTGCCGAGACACCATAGAGGAGTGCTAGCACACTCAAGTGTCTTTTTCTCCACCTATTGCATGTGTGGATACCATAGAGGAGTGTGCACTTGACACTCTCGAGTTCCATGGACTTTTGACGAGCGGGATAAGCGAAGGGCGTGGTAAAGTCTAACCTCTTAGATCTAAGGTAGATCTAGGGTTTTTTTTTAGCACATACATGTTTTTATATTTTATACTTCGCATGGATCCGTGGCCGGGGCTTCCGAGGTTTCCGCAACGCAAAAAGCGGTTTTTGCAGCTCGGAAAAACCCAACAGTGGTATCAGAGCCACGTGCGAAGCATGTATGTGTTTCGTTTTTGTAGTTTTTATATTAGATATAAAAATTACAGATTTATATGTTTTTGTAAATTTTCTTATTTTATAGAATTTTTGGGTATTTTTCTCGTAGAGTCGAAGCAACGAGTGTTGGGACACTCGTAGGCTTCAACCATCGAGAAAAACTCTCCGAATCGGCGAGTTCTCGCTTTAGGTTTTTGGGACAGTGACTTAAGTCGCTGTAAGATCATTGTAGGGACACTCGCGAAGTTTATTTTGCGAGTAGGGGCGCTGCCCCTATCCCTAAAGGCCATGTCCCGCGATCGCGCCCGGAAACCGCTTAGCGGGACCGTTACGGAGAGTTGACTCATAAATTCGAAATAAATTAGGAAAAATTATAGAAATTTCTGTAAAAATACATAATTTAGAATTATGTATAATTCTGTGATTGTCATGGCCCAATAACCCAATTGGATTGTGCGTGTTGTAAAGTGTTTGCGACCTGCGCGTCGCACCTATTCTTTTAATATTCTAGTTGTAAATAGTTTTAGACTCGAATGTAACTCGAGTTTCATATTTGTAATGTACAAAATGGAGCGGTGGAAAGTCCACTCGAAGACGAGATTACGAGAAGGGTGACGACGACACATGGCGGTCAAAGGAAGCGCTTGGAGAAGCTGCTAGCCTTAGGTAGACCGTCCGATCTTCTCATTGGCTTGAGAAGATCGTAGTAGGGCCATGACTATATCACATTTAATTATATATATATATATATATGTTGATATATATATATATATATATATATTTAATTGATTTTTGCTTGTATGTATGTGATGCATGCTAGTAGAATAATTAATGTATGTATATGATGCATGCTAGGTTAATTTTCTTGTATGTATATGATGCATGCTAGAATAATTAATGTAAGTATATGATGCATGCTAATATAGGATAATAAAGGCCTAAATGTGTATAAGATACACATTACGATTAGATTAGATCATAATCGAATCAACTCGAAAATGCCTACCGAGCCTTGATACCCATCACTACCTCGATCATTTGTCGTTGTTGAATCTGCCAAAGCAGAGCAACACATATTATCTTGGTAGGGTGCGGAGGGACAATCTTGGTCCCACCTATCATGACTCGGGTTAGAGTAAGCTCAATTAGATTGAGCAAATATAGTTAACTCAATTGAATCGAGTAGAACTATAGGCATATTCCAATCGTTGGAAAGATAGGTTAAGATCGCATTTACACTAAATCTTGGGCGATTTAGCCAAAGCTAACTCAAGGTCTTTTGTAAATGTGGGTCTTAATCCTATAAACAAGAGTTGCATAGAGATGTAATCGGTAATGTGTTACCCACCGATCGTACTAAGTCTTGGGCGATTTAGCCAAAGCTAACTCAAGGCTTAGTATGATGTGGATCTTGTCCCGCAAGAATTATAGCTAGTTTGTATGAATCTAGTAAAAGTGGTTTGACCACATCCATAACTCGATTCTACAAAATTCCTATAATTTAGTGGGAGCATCATTTGATTAAAGGCCTAATTAAATGATAAAAGGAATATGATATTAATTCTCTGCATTGTATGTTGTAGATAACTATGTCGACAAACACGAACACTCTCTCTCTGCGATCTGTCCTTGAGAAGGACAAGCTCAATGGAGCAAATTTCGACTGCACAGAACTCGAGATTTGTAGCGCCGCCTTATCTCGCTCTCGTATGCGCTACTTTAGTCTATATATATTTTTTTTATTAGCATACTACATATGGATCCGTTCAAAGTCTACATGCTTAAACAGGTTATCATAACTGAAACCTTCTTTGGCACATGCATCACCTATCTTATTCATCATTAGCATGACCACATATCTTATCTCATTTCATAACATGCATAACGAAAGGATTCGTTCATGAGTTCTAACATATCGAACCTCTTAAATAAAGGGATACTCATTAAACACAAGTCTTATAAGCGGAAGCAATGTCTTAAATTGTTCTTAGAGCATATAAATATAAGCAGATAGTGAAGGGTCTTCTTCCACCATGCCACTATCACACACGCACATGGCCCCTCCCGCCACTTCCTCTAGTGCGACTTCCTTTATCTGCATATGGACAACATAAACTATAAGCATATAGCTTAGTAAGATCCTTGCCTACTCACAAAAGCCACGATTTCACAAACTATTAGAACATGAGCATGCTGGCATAGAAATGACCTAAGCATTTCATAGCAACACTAATCAACAACATATCCAGGTAATAGTACAAAAAGAACTAAGCATGGCATAGAATTGTTCATAAGCAGGTTAAGCATAATTAATCTAAGCAGGGCATACTTTGAACATGAGCGTTATAACTGCATAAACTAAGCATGCATGAAAGACGTATTCATAAGCGTTTTAAAACTTAACAATAAGCATTCCTAACCTAAGCCTTCGTAACAACATACATCTTAATCCTACATAAAGTACATAGGTACGAACCTTCTTCAAGTAACCATAACCATTCATCAGGAAAATCCAAACATGCATAAAGGACGTAATCATAAGCATTTGGTTAACTTGAACATAAACATTTGTAATAACATAAACCCTAATCATGCAGAAGGAACATAATCGCAAGTATTCTTAACCTTACCCATAACCTTCACCACATCATAAATTCTAAACTAGCATAAAGTACATAGTCACCACATACTTAGACTTAACTCTAAACATCATAACTTCATAACATCTAGCATGCATAAAGAACCTAGTTCGTAAGCATTCAGAGCATTTAACATAAGCATACACAATATCATAAGAGTCTTTTCTTTTCAAAACATATACTTATAAATACTTCAATATCATCATAACTTCATAACATCTAGCATGCATAAAGAACCTAGTTCGTAAGCATTCAGAGCATTTAACATAAGCATACACAATATCATAAAAGTCCTTTCTTTTCAAAACATATACTTATAAATACTTCAATATCATCATAACTTCATAACATCTAGCATGCATAAAGAACCTAGTTCGTAAGCATTCAGAGCATTTAACATAAGCATACACAATATCATAAAAGTCCTTTCTTTTCAAATCATATACTTATAAATACTTCAATATCATCATAACTTCATAACATCTAGCATGCATAAAGAACCTAGTTCGTAAGCATTCAGAGCATTTAACATAAGCATACACAATATCATAAAAGTCTTTTCTTTTCAAAACATATACTTATAAATACTTCAATATCATCATAACTTGTTTGGGGGGCCCCAGGTTAAGTACCACATAATGCGCGTTCCCTAATAGGTCAGTAGCGAGCCACCAGTCCTATTAGAGCAAGACCTCTTACGTCTTACCAGGGCAAGACCTCTTACGTCTTCTTGTGTCCCTATGGATTTGATTAACGACCACCTGACGGGTCGGGTACTTAACCTCTTGCAAAGTAAAATACTTAATTCTTTTCTTTTCTGGACATAATATAAAGAATGCTCTTGATCCCCATCATAAGAAGGGAAGCATCTTGATCTTATCTTGACATAAGGAGAGCTCTTGATCCCTACTTGAAAGGGAAGCATCTCCATCTTATCTTATCATAAGGAGAGCTCTTGATCCCTACTTGAAAGGGAAGCATCTCCATCTTATCTTATCATAAGGAGAGCTCTTGATCCCTACTTGAAAGGGAAGCATCTCCATCTTAGTCATTTTATAAGGACACATGCATTCATAACATAAGAGTACCCTAAAGGGGTCCTAAAGCATAAACGTGTTCATCACATAAGCATGTTTCATGACACATTGCATAAACATGAAGCATATTTCCTAAGCATATTCATGACATATTAAATCACAAAACATGTTCTTCACCTAGGTATATTTCATGGCACAATACTCCATAAACTTGAAACACATTCCCGAAGCATATACATGGCATATTACTTCACACAACATGTTCATCGGCATATTACATGGCACATTACATCATAACATGAAGCATATTTCCTAAGCCTATTCATGGCATATTAAATCGTAAAACATGTTCATCACATAGCCTAATTTCATGTTGCATTGAATCATAACATATTCATCACCCAAGCATAGTTCATGTCATATTAAAACTATACACATAGCACAATTACATATAGGGTGTTTTTCATGAAACCCTAACCCTAAACCATGGGTCAGTCAAACTTGTAAGGGGGCTCAAGCTTAGGTTTTGTCCCCTAAAATTCATTCATAAAGCATTATAACCTAGCTTAGCATCGTGAGGGATATTTTCATGCCACCCTAACCCTAGTTACCTAGGGTGGCCAAAACCTATAAGGGGCTCAACTAGGTTCTTGTCACCTAATATTCATTCATGAGCACTATAACTTATTCTAGTGTCATTAGAACCATTTTCTTGCAACCCTAACCCTAGATAGATGAGTTGGCGAACCATGGAATGGGTTCAACTAGGTTCTTGTCACCTAATATTCATTCATGAGCACTATAACTTATCCTAGGGTCATTAGAAACATTTTTCTTGCAACCCAAACCCTAATTATATGAGTTGGCCGAAACTTGTAATGGGTTCAACTTAGGTTTAGTCCCCTAGAATTCATTCCTAAAGCCTTATCATGGCCTAACCTCATAAGGGGGAGTTTCCATAAAAAAACCCTAACCCTAAAAAGCCTTGGGGCAAACCCATAAGGGCACCAAGTTAAAATTTTTGTCCCCTAAAAATTCCTATATTGTGCATACAACCTATAAGAGTTCCCTAGCATCATTTTCATGAATCTTAGCCCAAAAACTTAATTGGCCGAAACCTACAAGGGCTACACTTCATCTTTACAAAATTTAACCTACAAACTAATACACTGCAGTGAGGGAAATCTTACTTCCTTCGCTTTGCTTGGGAGATGACCTAATGGAGGTCACCTAGCCTCTCCTAGCTTGCAAGGGCTCTCGCCAAAGGATGAAGAAGAGAGCTTGGGTTTCGTGAGAATGAAGAGAAGAGGAAGAAGGAAGGAAGAAGTGGCCAAGTGGAACTTCTCTCTTCTTTATAAAGGGAGGAAGAGAAGTTTCTCTTCTCTTTGTCAAGCCTCTTCATTTACCCTCCTCCTATTTATCTATAGGTTCCCTTTCCTCTAATGATATGATTCTATTGGGCTTATGGTTAGTGGGTGCATCTATAAGGCTTGGCTATCTCTAGAGGTGGGGGTTCAATTCCTAGGCTTTGCATCTCTTTTGGCTTATTTTCTTTTATTTCTCCAAAAGGCCTACATAAAGCCCATCATCATAAAGCCAAAAATTCTCAAAAATTGCTAGAATTTCACGCATACAATCCTCATACCTTGTAAAAGTTTCATCCTCGAAACTTAAAACAATTCCGGGTACTTCGCCTCATGTCCTCCTCGCTCCCAAGTAGCCTCCTCATATTGCGAATTCGCGCCACAGACCTTCACTAAGGGCACCTCTTTGTTCCTTAGTCTCTTGACATCTCGGCCTAGTATCCGGATAGGCCGACTTTCGATACTCAGTCCTCTTGAACGTACAATTTGTGGCTCGATCACTTGGTCCGCCTCGGATATGCATTTCTTGAGCATAGAGACATGGAACACGCCAGTATAGCCGACATCTCTTGGGGCCCACTTGTACGCCACCTTGCCCACTCTCCGTGATATCGGATAGGTCCCACGTAACGTGGATTCACCCTTCCTTCCGAATCTCATCACTCCCTTCATAGGGTCACTTTGAGGAATACCGTGTCCCCGACTCAATTTAACGGTCTACGCCGCAGATATCCGCATAGCTCTTTGTCGGCTCGAGCAGTTTTCGATTCTCTAACGGATATTCAGATAGCGCGGGTGGTATTGTCAATAATATCGGCTCAAGACCCATTTCCCTCCTTTCACCACCCTCGTATCAACAGATAGGAGACTCGTGATCTTCTCCCGTGATAGAGCTTCATAGGGTGCCATTCCAATGGTAGCCAGTAGGCTTGTTGTAAGTAAATTCTCACAGTACAAATATCGACACACCCCTTAAAGTCTAGAGCACAGTTCAAGAAGATATCTTCCAAAGACTGTTCACTCTTTCCTCGACCGCTTTGGTCCTCGAGGATGAAACGCAGAAGGTCAATCTCAACTTAGTGCCAAGAGCCTTCAACACATTCCCAAGATGGGAGGTAAAACGCCATCCCTGGCCGTAAATAATAGCCTTAGGCACTCCATGTAATTTGATAATTTCTTGACATATAATCGAGCTAGCCGCCAACCGAATAGGTCATCTTGATTGCCGTGAAATGGGCGACTTTTGTCAACCTGGCCTATGATTACCCATATAGCATCGTGAACCATTTGTTGTTCGGTAATCCCGAGATGAAATCCATGGAAATTTCTTCCCATTTCCACTGGGAATCAGATTGCCGCAGTGAATCCCCTGTGTTTCGTGTTCGCTTCTTCATCCTTCCGCAGGCAGTCGACAGTGTTCGACGATCGAGCCACATCCTTTCATGCCGCACCACCAAAATTTATCCCTTAAGTCCTCGATACATTTTATTAGATCCAGGATGCATGGTATAAGGTGTTCCATGGGATTCTCGAGTATCTTCTCCAGAATTCCGATCGCTCGAATGCATAGCGATCCGAAGTATAATAATCCGCCGGTGATGCGGAATCCATTATCCCTTCCTTCCAAGATTTCTTGTTTGAACTTCGGATGTCCAATCACCATCTTGCTTTCCCTTTATATCGCCAAGTATAGTCATGGTGGAAAGTTGCCCGTAAATGATTTCTATTCCAGTAATTCATTACTTCCTTTTCGTGGTTGAGATAGCATCGATATGACATCAAAGCGCACCGACTTTCGCTAAGCGATCCGCCACCTTGTTGGCCTTTCCCGGTGATAGAATATCTCACAATCATAATCTTTGACTAGCCTGCCATCCGCGTTTGTCTCATGTTTAGGTCTTTCCGGTAAAGAAATATCTCGCACTCGTGGTCGGTATAAATCCCGCACCGAGCCCGTGATAAGTAGTGTCTCCATATTTTTAGAGCGAATACCACCGCCGCCAGCTTCTAAGTCATGAGGTGATAATTTATTTCAGGCTTTTTGAGTCGCCTAGAGGCGTAAGCGATGACCTTGCCGCTTTTGCATAAGTACATTGAGTTCTCCAGCTTGAAGCGCCACTATACATATCGGCTTCCATTATCTTCAGGAGAGTCGATGGGAGCGCTGGTCACTCCTTTTCGGGCTCAGAAACTCCTCTCACACCCCTCACCCATTTGTATTGCTTGTCCTTTCGGTGAGGGTCACCATAGGGGCTTGCAATTCTAGAGAAGTCCTCTACAAACTTCCTGTAATAGCCTGCTAGCCCGAGGAAACTTCGATTTCACTCAAGATTCCTTGGCCTATTCCAGCTCAGACAAATTTCAATCTTCATTGGGTCCACCATGATTCCATCTTTAGAGATGACATGACCCAAGAATGACACTTGATTGAGCCGTAACTCACATTTGGAGAACTTGGCATATAGTCGCTTCTTTCAAGAATCAGAGTAATCGCCTTCGTGTTCGCATGCTCTTCTCGGCCTCTCGAGTAGATAAGAATATCGCCGATGAAGACGATCACAAATTTGTCGAGGAAGCCGAGAATACTCGATTCATCAAGTCCATGAACATTGCAGAGCATTGGTTACGCCAAAGGGCATAACTACAAACTCATAATGTCCGTATCTTGTTGGAAGGCCGCCTTCGAATATCACCGGCTTTACTTTTACTTGATGATAGCCGATCCGAGATCGATCTTTGAAAAGACAAGAGCTCTTCACCGGGTCGAACAGTCATCGATCTGGGAAGGGGTACCTATTCTTGATGGTTACGTTGTTCAGTGTCTTGTAGTCTATACACATTCGCATAGACCCATCTCTTTTCTTTATGAACAACCGAGCTCCCATGGTGAGTGACTAGGACGGATAAATCCTCGCCAAGTAACTCCTGAGTTGTTTCGTAGTTCTTTCAACTCGGTGGCGCCATTCGGTAGGGTGCCTTGGAGATCGGATTAGTTCCGGAATTAATTCGATCTCGAACTCAATTTCTCTATCGTGGTAACCTGTAGGTCATCGAAACACCTCCGGATGGTCACGCATACCACTCGACATCTTCTATCTTACGGTTCTTCGCTGATATGGTATCCACCACATGTGCGAAAATCCGTGCATCCGCCTTCTAACATTTTTCGGGCCTTTAGTGCCGATAAGAACTTCTTTGTTCCTTTCTTCGACTTCGATAAATTCAAATGAAACTTCCGCCGGTCGGAAGATTACCCTCCGCTTACGAGACTCAATTGATGCGCCAGACTTGTGCGTAAAGTCCATGCCCAATATAACATCATAGTCCCACATATCTAGGACTATTAGGTCACCATAGAGCTCCTGTCTCATGAGCCTAATTGGTGCGGCGCGCAGAATATGGGTGGATGGCATCACCTCTCCCAAGGTAACGCCGTTAAAAATTCATAGTCCAAAGCTTGGGGATGCCTATCTATCTTTCTTATGAAAGGCGAGCGATGAATGAATGGGTTGCCCCTGTCAAACAAGACAAGAGCGTATTGACCGGAAATAATTAGCCGGTGACAACCGCCGAGGCACTCGCTACATCTTCTCTGGTGAGGGAGAACACCACGGCATTTGTCCCAACCGCTGGGCTTCCAGTCTCCCTTGACTTATTTGAGGACCTTCTATCGTGGCTGCGATCTGGTGAAGTGTGGAGGAGCTCCGGTCTTGGACATCATCATTTGTGGCGGTGCTGAACTCGAGTAAGGCGATTCCGGGCTATGTGCCCCTCCGTCACGGTTGTAACACTTCCTCGTGCCAGCGACGACATTCCCGGATGCTTCTTCCCACATGTAGGATACCAGATACCTGGGCTTTGGCGGTTTCGGGCCCCTCTTGGGCCATTCCACTGCTTCTTCTTGCCATCGCGGTCCCTCTTCCAAAGGCTAGTATTCGAGATTTCTCTCCGGTTCAGGCCTTACTCTGATCGATGTTGTTCGTAGTGCTCGTGACTGTGGCACTCTTGAACAACTCCTCGGCTGGGGTCGATTGACTCCGACCACATTCTGTGGCTATCTCCGTCGCAACATTTTGCAGAGTCCGATCCTCTCCCTCTCAAGACCGACTAACTCGCAGGCGAGGCGTGCCCGGTTGAACCTTTTCATAGCTTCACTAATCGATAGATCGCTTTGTCGGAACTCAAGAAACTCATCGTAGTGCTTATTTGTGATCCGCCTCTCAAAGAACTCCTCAAGAACTCCGATTCAAAGTCTATCCACCTCATTTGATTTACTTGTCTCTTCGCTTTGACTCTCTCCACACACATCCGGCATCCGGAAAGACGAGCGAGGCACATTTTATCCTTTCGTGCTCGGGCCAATCCGAGCTCCACGATGCTTTCAAGCTTTTGAACCAGGCTTGGGCATCCATGGTTCGCCGGCACGGAGAAATTTTCTGTTTCACCGCTTTGAATCGAGATAGGCCGGGCGGACCCGATGCGGCAGATTGATTAGCGGTGCTTGCACCATAGTGGTCGTGTTAGGAGTTACGTTCTGCGTCCACGGGTGGTGCTAGGGTTCCTTGTTGATTCGTGAGAGCTCTGTGACCTGACGCTGTAGCTCGGTAACCACATGCATCAAATCTGGTGGGGGTGCTGAGTCATTCCCTCTAGCACTACGTCTCCCGTTCATGTTATCTAAGTGATAAATGAATAATTAATTAAGGTGTTATTATAATTTCTACTCACGCATCTAATATCTCATATCATAAACAAGGTATGTTATCCTTAATATTTGAGTCTCAATAGGGTTTTATAAACATGTGTGATTCCAAGTGTGATTCCAAGTGGTATCTCATATCATAAACATGATGAGGTATTATTTCTATCTAGATCACAAGTGTGATTCCAATCTACTAAAACATGATAAGGTATTATTTCTATCGAGATCACAAGTGTGATTCCAATCTACTAAGACATGATAAGGTATTATTTCTATCTAGATCACAAGTGTGATTCCAATCTACTAAAACATGATAAGGTATTATTTCTATCTAGATCACAAGTGTGATTCCAATTTACTAAAACATGATGAGGTATTATTTCTATCTAGATAGGAGTCATTCTTCATTATAAAAGAAACTCAAGTATGCATAAAGTTACTTACTTGGAAATAGCAGGATGGAGGCTTGATGTGTGATAGTGGAAAGGTGAACCCGCTCGATTACCACTGTAGCGCCTGCCCTATATCGCTCTCGTACGCTACTTTAGTCTATATATTTTTTTATTAGCATACTACATATGGATCCGTTCAAAGTCTACATGCTTAACAGTTATCATAACTGAAACCTTCTTTGGCACATGCATCACCTATCTTATTCATCATTAGCATGACCACATATCTTATCTCATTTCATAACATGCATAACGAAAGGATTCGTTCATGATTTCTAACATATCGAACCTCTTAAATAAAGGGATACTCATTAAACACAAGTCTTATAAGAAGCAATGTCTTAAATTGTTCTTAGAGCATATAAATATAAGAGATAGTGAAGGGTCTTCTTCCACCATGCCACTATCACACAACATGGCCCCTCCCGCCACTTCCTCTAGTGGACTTCCTTTATCTGCGATATATGGACAACATAAACTATAAGCATATAGCTTAGTAAGATCCTTGCCTACTCACAAAAGCCACGATTTCAAAACTATTAGAACATGAGCATGCCGCATAGAAATGACCTAAGCATTTCATAGCAACACTAATCAACAACATATCCGTAATAGTACAAAAAGAACTAAGCATGGCATAGAATTGTTCATAAGGTGTTAAGCATAATTAATCTAAGCAGGCATACTTTGAACATGAGCGTTATAATCGCATAAACTAAGCATGCATGAAAGAATGCATAAGCGTTTTAAAACTTAACAATAAGCATTCCTAACCTAAGCCTTCTAACAACATACATCTTAATCCTACATAAAGTACATAGTACGAACCTTCTTCAAGTAACCATACCCATTCATCGGAAAATCCAAACATGCATAAAGGACGTAATCATAAGCATTTGGTTAACTTGAACATAAACATTTGTAATAACATAAACCCTAATCATGCGAGATATGGAACATAATCGCAAGTATTCTTATCGTTTCCCATAACCTTCTCCACTTAATAAATTGTAATCTAGCATTAAGTACATAGTCACCACATACTTAGACTTAACTCTAAACATCATAACTTCATAACATCTAGCATGCATAAAGAACCTAGTTCGTAAGCATTCAGAGCATTTAACATAAGCATACACAATATCATAAGAGTCTTTTCTTTTCAAAACATATACTTATAAATACTTCAATATCATCATAACTTCATAACATCTAGCATGCATAAAGAACCTAGTAAGCATTCAGAGCATTTAACATAAGCATACACAATATCATAAAAGTCCTTTCTTTTCAAAACATATACTTATAAATACTTCAATATCATCATAACTTCATAACATCTAGCATGCATAAAGAACCTAGTTCGTAAGCATTCAGAGCATTTAACATAAGCATACACAATATCATAAAAGTCCTTTCTTTTCAAAACATATACTTATAAATACTTCAATATCATCATAACTTCATAACATCTAGCATGCATAAAGAACCTAGTTCGTAAGCATTCAGAGCATTTAACATAAGCATACACAATATCATAAAAGTCTTTTCTTTTCAAAACATATACTTATAAATACTTCAATATCATCATAACTTGTTTGGGGGCCCCAGGTTAAGTACCACATAATGCGTGTTCCCTAATAGGATGGGGTAGCGAGCCACCAGTCCTATTAGAGCAAGACCTCTTACGTCTTACCAGGGCAAGACCTCTTACGTCTTCTTGTGTCCCTATGGATTTGATTAACGACCACCTGACGGGTCGGGTACTTAACCTCTTGCAAAGTAAAATACTTAATTCTTTTCTTTTCTGGACATAATATAAAGAATGCTCTTGATCCCCATCATAAGAAGGGAAGCATCTTGATCTTATCTTGACATAAGGAGAGCTCTTGATCCCTACTTGAAAGGGAAGCATCTCCATCTTATCTTATCATAAGCAGAGCTCTTGATCCCTACTTGAAAGGGAAGCATCTCCATCTTATCTTATCATAAGGAGAGCTCTTGATCCCTACTTGAAAGGGAAGCATCTCCATCTTAGTCATTTTATAAGGACACATGCATTCATAACATAAGAGTACCCTAAAGGGGTCCTAAAGCATAAACGTGTTCATCACATAAGCATGTTTCATGACACATTGCATCGTAAACATGAAGCATATTTCCTAAGCATATTCATGACATATTAAATCACAAAACATGTTCTTCACCTAGGTATATTTCATGGCACAATACTCCATAAACTTGAAACACATTCCCGAAGCATATACATGGCATATTACTTCACACAACATGTTCATCACGACATATTACATGGCACATTACATCATAACATGAAGCATATTTCCTAAGCCTATTCATGGCATATTAAATCGTAAAACATGTTCATCACATAGCCTAATTTCATGTTGCATTGAATCATAACATATTCATCACCCAAGCATAGTTCATGTCATATTAAAAACTATACACATAGCACAATTACATATAGGGTGTTTTCATGAAACCCTAACCCTAAACCATGGGCCGAAACTTGTAAGGGGGCTCAAGCTTAGGTTTTGTCCCCTAAAATTCATTCATAAAGCATTATAACCTAGCTTAGCATCGTGAGGGATATTTTCATGCCACCTAACCCTAGTTACCTCGGGTGGCCAAAACCTATAAGGGGCTCAACTAGGGTTCTTGTCACCTAATATTCATTCATGAGCACTATAACTTATTCTAGTGTCATTAGAACCATTTTCTTGCAACCCTAACCCTAGATAGATGAGTTGGCCGAACCATGGAATGGGTTCAACTAGGGTTCTTGTCACCTAATATTCATTCATGAGCACTATAACTTATCCTAGGGTCATTAGAAACATTTTTCTTGCAACCCAAACCCTAATTATATGAGTTGGCCGAAACTTGTAATGGGTTCAACTTAGGTTTAGTCCCCTAGAATTCATTCCTAAAGCCTTATCATGGCCTAACCTCATAAGGGGGAGTTTCCATAAAAAACCCTAACCCTAAAAAGCCTTGGGGCCGAAACCCATAAGGGCACCAAGTTAAAATTTTTGTCCCCTAAAAATTCCTATAGTGTGCATACAACCTATAGGAGTTCCCTAGCATCATTTTCATGAATCTTAGCCCAAAACTTAATTGGCCGAAACCTACAAGGGCTACACTTCATCTTTACGAAATTTAACCTACGAAACGAATACACTGCAGGTGAGGGAAATCTTACTTCCTTCGCTTTGCTTGGGGAGATGACCTAATGGAGGTCACCTAGCTCTCTCCTAGCTTGCAAGGGGCTCTCGGCCAAAGGAAGAAGAAGAGAGCTTGGGTTTCGGTGAGAATGAAGAGAAGAGGAAGAAGGAAGGAAGAAGTGGCCAAGTGGAACTTCTCTCTTCTTTATAAAGGGGAGGAAGAGAAGTTTCTCTTTGTCAAGCCTCTTCATTTACCCTCCTCCTATTTATCTATAGGTTCCCCTTTTCCTCTAATAATATGATTCTATTGGGCTTATGGTTAGTGGGTGCATCTATAAGGCTTGGCTATCTCTAGAGGTGGGGGGTTCAATTCCTAGGCTTTGCATCTCTTTTTGGCTTATTTTCTTTTATTTCTCCAAAAAGGCCTACATAAAGCCCATCATCATAAAGCCAAAATTCTCGTAAAATTGCTAGAATTTCACGGCGTTACAATCCCTCATACCTTGTAAAAGTTTCGTCCTCGAAACTTAAAACAATCCGTACTTGGCCTCATGTCCTCCTCGCGTTCCCAAGTAGCCTCCTCATGTGCGACCGCCACAGGACCTTCACTAAGGGCACCTCTTTGTTACTTAGTCTCTTGACATCTCGGTCTAGTATCTAGATAGGCCGACTTTCGATACTCAGGTCCTCTTGAACGTGTACAATTTGTGGCTCGATCACTTGGTCCGCTCTGGATATGCATTTCTTGAGCATAGAGACATGGAACACGTTGTGTATAGCCGACATCTCTTGGGGCAGTTCCAGCTTGTACGCCACCTTGCCCACTCTCTGAAATATTGGATACGGCCCCACGTAGCGTGGACTCAGTTTACCCTTTCTTCCGAATCTCATCACTCCCTTCATAGGGGTCACTTTGAGGAATACCAGGTCCCAGGCTTCGAATTCTGACGGTCTACGCCGCATATCCGCATAGCTCTTTTGTCGGTTCTGGCGTTCGATTCTCGACGGATATTCAGTATAGCGGGTGGTATTGTCAATAATATCGGCTGAAGACCCATTTCCTCCTTTCACCACCCTCGTACCCAGATCGGATAGGAGACTGATCTTCTCCGTATAGAGCTTCATAGGGTGCCATTCTAGCAATGTGTTGTAAGCAAATTGCACAGCACAAATATCGATACCATTCCTTAAAGTCTAGAGCACAGGCCCGCAGCATATCTTCCAGCACCTGGTTCACTCTTTCCGTCTGACCGTCGGTCTGAGGATGAAACGCAGTGCTGAATCTCAACTTAGTGCCAAGAGCCTTCTGAACACATTCCCAGAAATGGGAGGTAAAACGCCATCCATCGTAAATAATAGCCTTAGGCACTCCATGTAATTTGATAATTTCCTTGACATATAATTGAGCTACGCTCAACCGAATAGGTCATCTTGATTGCCAGGAAATGGGCAGACTTTGTCAACCGGTCTATGATTACCCATATAGCATCGTAACCATTTGTTGTTCTGGGTAATCCCGAGATGAAATCCATGGAAATTTCTTCCCATTTCCACTCGGGAATCTGTATTGGCTGCCGCATAATCCCGTGTTTCGGTGTTACGCCTTCACCTTCGCGCAGTCGCGGTGTGTTGACGATCGAGCCACATCCTTTCATGCGGACCACCAAAATTTATCCCTTAAGTCCTCGATACATTTTATTAGATCCGGGATGCATGGTATAAGGTGTTCCATGGGATTCTCGAGTATCTTCTGCGTAACTCCGGATCGTCGCTCGGAATGCATAAGCGATCCGGAAGTATAATAATCCGCCGTCGGTGATGCGGAATCCATTATCCCTTCCTTCCAAGATTCTTGTTTGAACTTCCGGATGTCCAATCACCATCTTGCTTTCCCTTTATATCGTCGAGCGACATCGGCGTTATAGTCATGGTGGAAAGTTGTCCGTAAATGATTTCTATTCCGTAATTCATTACTTCCCTTTTGGGGTTGAGATAGCATCGATAAGGACATCAAAGCGGCACCGGACTTTCGCTAAGCGCATCCGCCACCTTGTTGGCCTTTCCGGTGATAGAATATCTCACAATCATAATCTTTGACTAGCTCAAGCCATCCGTGTTGTCTCATATTTAGGTCTTTCGGGTAAAGAAATATCTCGGACTCGTGGGTATAAATCCGCACCGAGCCCGTGATAAGTAGTGTCTCCATATTTTTAGAGCGAATACCACCGCCTTGATTCTAAGTCATGGCGGGATAATTTATTTCGTGCTCTTTGAGTACATCTAGAGGCGTAAGTGATGACCTTGCCGTTTGCATAAGTCACTCGAGCCCATTTGAAGCGTCACTATACATATCGAAGCTTCCATTATCTTCAGGAGAGTCGAATGGGAGCCGGTCATCTCCTTTTGATTCAGTAAAACTCCTCCTCTCACACCTCACCATTTGTATTGCTTGTCCTTTACGGTGAGGGTCATAGGGCTGCAATTCTAGAGAAGTCCTCTACAAACTTCCTGTAATAGCCTGCTAGCCCGAGGAAACTTCTGATTTCACTCGCATTCCTTGGCCTATTCCAGTTCCGTACAGCCTCAATCTTCATTGGGTCCACCATGATTCCATCTTTAGAGATGACATGACCCAAGAATGACACTTGATTGAGCCAGAACTCACATTTGGAGAACTTGGCATATAGTCGCTCTTTCTGAAGAATCTGTAGTACTGTCTTCAGGTGTTCGGCATGCTCTTCTCGGTCTCTCGAGTAGATAAGAATATCGTCGATGAAGACGATCACAAATTTGTCGAGGAAAGCCGAGAATACTCGATTCATCAAGTCCATGAACATTGCAGGAGCATTGGTTACGCCAAAGGGCATAACTACAAACTCATAATGTCCGTATCTTGTTCGGAAGGCCGTCTTCGGAATATCGTCTGGCTTTACTTTTACTTGATGATAGCCAGATCTGAGATCGATCTTTGAAAAGACAAGAGTTCCTTCCCTTGGGTCGAACAGTCATCGATCCCGAAGGGGGTACCTATTCTTGATGGTTACGTTGTTCAGTGCCCGGTAGTCTATACACATTCGCATAGACCCATCTCTTTTCTTTATGAACAACACTGGAGCTCCCCATGGTGAGTGACTAGGACGGATAAATCCCTGGCCAAGTAACTCCTGTAGTTGTTTCTGTAGTTCTTTCAACTCAGTTGGCGCCATTCGGTAGGGTGCCTTGGAGATCGGATTAGTTCCGGGAATTAATTCGATCTCGAACTCAATTTCTCTATCAGGTGGTAACCCAGGTAGGTCATCAGGAAACACCTCCGGATGGTCACGTACCACTCTGACATCTTCTATCTTCTGGTTCTTCGCTGATATGGTATCCACCACATGTGCGAGAAATCCGGTGCATCCGTCTTCTAACATTTTTCGGGCCTTTAGTGCCGATAAGAACTTCTTTGTTCCTTTCTTCGACTCCCCGATAAATTCAAATGAAACTTCTGCTTCGGGTCGGAAGATTACCCTCCGTTTACGGCACTCAATTGACGCACCGTACTTGTGCAGAAAGTCCATGCCCAATATAACATCATAGTCCCACATATCTAGGACTATCAGGTCACCATAGAGCTCCCTGTCTGCGAGCCTAATTGGTGCGGCGCTGTAATATGGGTGGATGGCATCACCTCTCCAAGGTAACGCCGTTAAAAATTCATAGTCCAAAGCTTGGGGATGCCTATCTATCTTTCTTATGAAAGGCGAGCGATGAATGAATGGGTTGCCCTGTCTCGGAAATAATTAAAGATGCGTGATAAACCGGCTGAGGCACTCGCTACATCTTCTCCGTGAGGGAGAACACTCGCATTTGTCCCAACCGCTGGGCTTCCAGTCTCCCTTGACTTATTTGAGGACCTTCTATCGTGGCTCGTGATCCGTGAAGCTGTGGAGGAGCTCCTGCATCTTGGACATCGCGTGGCGGTGCTCAACTCGGGTAGGCGTTCGGGCTATGTGCCCCTCCTGGCCCACCTTGTAACACTTCCTCGTGCTGACGACATTCCCGGATGCTTCTTCCCACATGTAGGACTCAGATACCCAGGTTTGGCGGTTTCTGGGCCCCCTCTTGGGCCATTCCACTGCTTTCTTCTTGCCACTGCGTCCCTCTTCCGGCTAGTATTCGAGATTTTGGCTCTCCGGTTCGTGCCTTACTGCTGATCGATGTTGTTCGTAGTGCTCGTGACTGTGGCACTCTTGAACAACTCCTCAGCGATCTGGGTCGATTGACTCCACCACATTCGTGGCTATCTCGGTTGCAACATTTTCAGTGAGTCCGATCCTCTCCCTCTCGCATCGACTAACTCGGGCGGCGTGCGCCGGTTGAACCTTTTCATAGCTTCACTAATCGATAGATCGCCTTGTCAACTCGAGAAACTCATCGTAGTGCTTATTTGTGATCCGTCTCAAAGAACTCCTCGAAGAACTCCGATTCAAAGTCTATCCACCTCATTTGATTTACTTGTCTCTTCGCTTTGACTCTCTCCCACCACATCCCGGCATCCCCGGAAAGGCGTAACGAGGCACATTTTATCCTTCGTGCTCGGGCCAATCCGAGCTCCACGATGCTTTCAACTGTTTGAACAGCTTGGGCATCCCATGGTTCACGGCACAGAGAAATTTTCGGTTTCCTCACCCTTTGAATCAATAGGCTTGGTTTGGCCGACCCGGGCAAGATTGATTAGCGGTGCTTGCACCATAGTGGTCGTGTTAGGAGTTACGCTGCGTCCTCGGGTGGTGCTAGGGTTCCTTGTTGATTCGTGAGAGCATTGATAACCTGTTGCTCGCTGACCGAGAGCTCGGTAACCACATGCATCAACCGTGGGGTGCCGAGTCATTCCCTCTAGCACTACGCCTCCGTTCATGTTATCTAAGTGATAAATGAATAATTAATTAAGGTGTTATTATAATTTCTACTCATATACGCGCATCTAATATCTCATATCATAAACAAGGTATGGTATCCTTAATATTTGAGTCTCAATAGGGTTTTATAAACATGTGTGATTCCAAGTGGTATCTCATATCATAAACATGATGAGGTATTATTTCTATCTAGATCACAAGTGTGATTCCAATCTACTAAAACATGATAAGGTATTATTTCTATCGAGATCACAAGTGTGATTCCAATCTACTAAGACATGATAAGGTATTATTTCTATCTAGATCACAAGTGTGATTCCAATCTACTAAAACATGATAAGGTATTATTTCTATCTAGATCACAAGTGTGATTCCAATCTACTAAAACATGATGAGGTATTATTTCTATCTAGATAGGAGTCATTCTTCATTATAAAAGAAACTCAAGTATGCATAAAGTTACTTACTTGGAAATAGCAGGATGGAGGCTTGATGTGTGATAGTGGAAAGGTGAACCCGCTCTGATACCACTTGTAGCGCCCGCCCTTATCTGCTCTCAGGGCGGCGCTACTTTAGTCTATATATTTTTTTTTATTAGCATACTACATATGGATCCGTTCAAAGTCTACATGCTTAAACAGGTTATCATAACTGAAACCTTCTTTGGCACATGCATCACCTATCTTATTCATCATTAGCATGACCACATATCTTATCTCATTTCATAACATGCATAACGAAAGGATTCGTTCATGAGTTCTAACATATCGAACCTCTTAAATAAAGGGATACTCATTAAACACAAGTCTTATAAGCGGAAGCAATGTCTTAAATTGTTCTTAGAGCATATAAATATAAGCAGATAGTGAAGGGTCTTCTTCCACCATGCCACTATCACACACGCACATGGCCCTCCCGCCACTTCCTCTAGTGCAAACTTCCTTTATCTCGCAGATATATGGACAACATAAACTATAAGCATATAGCTTAGTAAGATCCTTGCCTACTCACAAAAGCCACGATTTCACAAACTATTAGAACATGAGCATGATGGCATAGAAATGACCTAAGCATTTCATAGCAACACTAATCAACAACATATCCGGGTAATAGTACAAAAGAACTAAGCATGGCATAGAATTGTTCATAAGGTGTTAAGCATAATTAATCTAAGCAGGCATACTTTGAACATGAGCGTTATAAGCATAAACTAAGCATGCATGAAAGACGTATGCATAAGCGTAATAAAACTTAACAATAAGCATACAAAACCTAAGCCTACGTAACAACATAAATCTTAATCCTACATAAAGTAAATAGTTACGAAACTTCTTCAAGTAACCATAACCATTCATCATTAAAATCCAAACATGCATAAAGGACGAATCATAAGCATTTGGTTAACTTGAACATAAACATTTGTAATAACATAAACCCTAATCATGCGGAAGGAACATTATCGCAAGTTTTCTTAAGCTTACGCATAACATTCAACACATCATAAATTCTAATCTAGCATATATTACATTGTCTCCACATACTTAGACTTAACTCTAATCTTCATAACTTCATAACATCTAGCATGCATAAAGAACCTAGTTCGTAAGCATTCAGAGCATTTAACATAAGCATACACAATATCATAAGAGTCCTTTCTTTTCAAAACATATACTTATAAATACTTCAATATCATCATAACTTCATAACATCTAGCATGCATAAAGAACCTAGTTCGTAAGCATTCAGAGCATTTAACATAAGCATACACAATATCATAAAAGTCCTTTCTTTTCAAAACATATACTTATAAATACTTCAATATCATCATAACTTCATAACATCTAGCATGCATAAAGAACCTAGTTCGTAAGCATTCAGAGCATTTAACATAAGCATACACAATATCATAAAAGTCCTTTCTTTTCAAAACATATACTTATAAATACTTCAATATCATCATAACTTCATAACATCTAGCATGCATAAAGAACCTAGTTCGTAAGCATTCAGAGCATTTAACATAAGCATACACAATATCATAAAAGTCTTTTCTTTTCAAAACATATACTTATAAATACTTCAATATCATCATAACTTGTTTGGGGGGCCCCAGGTTAAGTACCACATAATGCGCGTTCCCTAATAGGCTGGGGTAGCGAGCCACCAGTCCTATTAGAGCAAGACCTCTTACGTCTTACCAGGGCAAGACCTCTTACGTCTTCTTGTGTCCCTATGGATTTGATTAACGACCACCTGACGGGTCGGGTACTTAACCTCTTGCAAAGTAAAATACTTAATTCTTTTCTTTTCTGGACATAATATAAAGAATGCTCTTGATCCCCATCATAAGAAGGGAAGCATCTTGATCTTATCTTGACATAAGGAGAGCTCTTGATCCCTACTTGAAAGGGAAGCATCTCCATCTTATCTTATCATAAGGAGAGCTCTTGATCCCTACTTGAAAGGGAAGCATCTCCATCTTATCTTATCATAAGGAGAGCTCTTGATCCCTACTTGAAAGGGAAGCATCTCCATCTTAGTCATTTTATAAGGACACATGCATTCATAACATAAGAGTACCCTAAAGGGGTCCTAAAGCATAAACGTGTTCATCACATAAGCATGTTTCATGACACATTGCATCGTAAACATGAAGCATATTTCCTAAGCATATTCATGACATATTAAATCACAAAACATGTTCTTCACCTAGGTATATTTCATGGCACAATACTCCATAAACTTGAAACACATTCCCGAAGCATATACATGGCATATTACTTCACACAACATGTTCATCACGGCATATTACATGTCACATTACATCATAACATGAAGCATATTTCCTAAGCCTATTCATGGCATATTAAATCTTTAAACATGTTCATCACATAGCGTAATTTCATGTTGCATTGAATCATAACATATTCATCACCCAAGCATAGTTCATGTCATATTAAAAACTATACACATAGCACAATTACATATAGGGTGTTTTCATGAAACCCTAACCCTAAACCATGGTGGCGAAACTTGTAAGGGGCTCAAGCTTAGGTTTTGTCCCCTAAAATTCATTCATAAAGCATTATAACCTAGCTTAGCATCGTGAGGATATTTTCATGCCACCCTAACCCTAGTTACCTAGGGTGGCCAAAACCTATAAGGGCTCAACTAGGGTTCTTGTCACCTAATATTCATTCATGAGCACTATAACTTATTCTAGTGTCATTAGAACCATTTTCTTGCAACCCTAACCCTAGATAGATGAGTTGGCGAACCATGGAATGGGTTCAACTAGGGTTCTTGTCACCTAATATTCATTCATGAGCACTATAACTTATCCTAGGGTCATTAGAAACATTTTTCTTGCAACCCAAACCCTAATTATATGAGTTGGCCAAACTTGTAATGGGTTCAACTTAGGTTTAGTCCCCTAGAATTCATTCCTAAAGCCTTATCATGGCCTAACCTCATAAGGGGGAGTTTCCATAAAAAACCCTAACCCTAAAAAGCCTTGGGGCCGAAACCCATAAGGGCACCAAGTTAAAATTTTTGTCCCCTAAAAATTGTATAGTGTGCATACAACCTATAGGAGTTCCCTAGCATCATTTTCATGAATCTTAGCCCAAAAACTTAATTGGTCAAAACCTACAAGGGCTACACTTCATCTTTACAAAATTTAACCTTGAAAGCAGAATACACCTGCGGGTGAGGGAAATCTTACTTCCTTCGCTTTGCTTGGGGAGATGACCTAATGGAGGTCACCTAGCTCTCTCCTAGCTTGCAAGGGGCTCTCGGCCAAAGGAAGAAGAAGAGAGCTTGGGTTTCGGTGAGAATGAAGAGAAGAGGAAGAAGGAAGGAAGAAGTGGCCAAGTGGAACTTCTCTCTTCTTTATAAAGGGGAGGAAGAGAAGTTTCTCTTCTCTTTGTCAAGCCTCTTCATTTACCCTCCTCCTATTTATCTATAGGTTCCCCTTTTCCTCTAATGATATGATTCTATTGGGCTTATGGTTAGTGGGTGCATCTATAAGGCTTGGCTATCTCTAGAGGTGGGGGGTTCAATTCCTAGGCTTTGCATCTCTTTTTGGCTTATTTTCTTTTATTTCTCCAAAAAGGCCTACATAAAGCCCATCATCATAAAGCCAAAAATTCTCGTAAAATTGCTAGAATTTCACGGGCGTTACAGAATTGTTCTCACCCAAGAAAAGAAGCTGTACGTCCTGGAGCAGCCCATTCCGGAGGCACCTCCTGCCAATGCCTTGCGAGCTGACAAAGATGCTTACAAGAAGCATCAAGATGATGCATTAGATGTGTCATGTCTAATGCTCGCGACCATGAACTCTGAGCTTCAGAAGCAACACGAGTTCATGAATGCTTATGATATGGTTGGACATCTTCGTCAACTATATCAAGGACAAGCTAGGCATGAGAGATATGAAGTCTCTAAGGCATTATTTGGGTCCAAAATGCAAGAAGGGACTCCCGTAGGTACATATGTACTCAAGATGATTGGGTACGTAGAAAACCTACAAAGGCTGGGATTCCCACTTGGCCAAGAGCTGGCCACTGACCTAATCTTGCAATCTTTGCCACAAGCCTTCAATCAATTTGTCATGAATTATAACATGAATGAAATTGATAAGTCATTACTGAAATGCTCAAAGATGTTGAGAATCACTGAGCTTAACCTTAAGAAGGGTAAATCGACACCATTTTGATGGTGCAGAAGAAGAAAGGCAAGGGCAAGCCTAAAGGTAAGGTAAAGTACCAAGCCAAGGGCAAAGGAAAAGAACATAAACCCAAAGGAGTGGTAGCCAAGGAAGTGGCTTGCTTCTTCTGCAAGGAAGGTGACACCGGAAGCGTGAATCGCAAGAAATACCCGAAGATCTTAAGAAGAAGAGAAGTGAGACTTCTATGTATAAATGTTATAGTCAATCTATCTATTTCTTCATCATGGGTATTAGATAACGGATGTGCATCTCACATTTGTACCAATGTGGAAATAGCAAGGCATTGACAAAGGGCAAGGTGGACCTACGAGTAGGCAATGGAGCAAGGTGCAAGTCAGAGGGAACTTATGATCTATCTCTCGCCTCCGGGCTTGTACTAGAATTAGATGAATGTTGTTATGTGCCCGCTTTAACTAAGAACATCATTTCAGTTTCTTGTTTGGACAAGAAAGGATTTTCATTTATAATAAAGAACAAATGTTATTCAGTTTATTTTAATGATATGTTCTATTGTAGTGCACCTCTAATGAACGGACTCTACTTTCTAGACTTAGAGAGCCCTATCTATAACATAAGTACCAAGAGGTTCAAGTCAAATGAGTTGAACCAAACCTATCTCTAGCATTGTCGCTTAGGTCACATAAATGAGAGTCGCGTATATCAGCTCCATAAGGATGGGCTGCTAGACTCATTTGATTTTTTATCATATGAGACATGCGAGTCTTGCCTTTTAGGCACGATGTCCAAGACTCCCTGTAGTGGACATAGCGAAGAGCAATGTATTTGTTAGGACTTATACATAGTGATGTATAGCAATACGTAACTGGAACGAAGCAAGGTGGTTACAGTGTACTTCATTACATTTATCGATGACTTCAGAGATATGGTTATGTGTATCTTATGACACATAAATCAATCCTTTGAAAAGTTCAAAGAATTCAAGAATGAAGTACAAAACCACTTGGCAAGAGTATTAAGATACTTGATCGATCGAGGTGGTGAATACCTTAGCCATGAGTTTCGTGACTATCTAGCCGAGTGTGGGATTCTATCCCAACTCACTCCTCCCGAACACCACAAAGGGAATGGTGTATCCGAAAGGAGGAATCAGACTTATTGATATGGTACGATCTATGATGAGTCACATGATCTTCCTATATCCTTTGGGGATATGCTCTGACACGCAGCCTTTACCCTTAACCGTGTACCATCCAAGGTCAGGGTAAAGACACCATATACGATATGGACAGGAAAATCCCAAGATGTCTTTATGAGGATTTGGGGTTGTGAGGCTTACGCTCGACGCCAAGTCTCGCATAAAATGGGACCCAAATCCGATAGGTGCTATTTTGTTGGATATCCCAAGGATACAAAGGGATATTATTTACATTCCCAACAAAGACAAAGTGTTTGTGGTAAAGACCGGGTTTTTCTAGAAAGGGATTTTGTTTCTAGAAAACTAGTGGAGTACCTTCGATCTCAAGAAATTCAAGATAAGGACCATAGCACTGAGGCCTTGATGGAGGTCAACAGAACCACAAAGTGTTGTGGGTGATGAGGTTGTTGCACAAAGAGTTGGAACAACCAATGCTCAAGTAGACCTACCTCTTCGCAGGTCCGATAGGGTACGCCGTCACCGAGAGATACTCATTTCTCTTGTCCGACCATGATGACGCTATGCTCATTGAGAATGAGCCTACCTCCCATCGTGAAGCTGTGATGAGCCCAGATTCTGAGAAATGGCTAGACGCCATGAGATCCGAGATGGAATCCATGTACACTAACCAAGTATGGACTTTGGTTGATCCACCTGAAGGGGTCAAACCCATTGGGTGTAAGTGGGTCTTTAGGAGAAAGACGACATGGATGGACTTACGATACCTATAAGGGCCGATTGGTGGCTAAAGGTTTCAAGCAAATTCATGGTATTGACTATGATGAAACCTTTTCTCCAAAGGGCGATGTTTAAGTCCATTCGATCTTGCTTGCTATTGCAAAGATACCACGACATTATGAGATCCGCGATGGATGTCAAAACCGCTTCGAATGGAAACTTACTCGAGGATGTGTACATGACACAACCCGAGGGTTTGTAG